>JAIOKQ010000230.1:12603794-13905691 GCA_020654165.1 Oryctes rhinoceros | reverse complement strand
CTCATTATACTACAGGGTACCACCTATTGCCCTTTGTCTCGTGACCTGAACTCACCGATCAGAAAGGTAATAACAGCCATTATCAAGTATTGTTCTATTCTATTATATTATATATTATACATATGCATTTTTCTAAATGTGTTCTTTTAGAAAAAAAAAAGTTAAAAAGCTATGTGCCATGATTTTGTTAGTGTTTTTATAGTTCACATACACGAGGCAAACTTTTTGTGAACGTATAAAAATATCTTGGTTTATAAATGCCCTTTTTTAGTTTATGCGATACTTTTTTGGCGGAGTGTATATAGTTCTTAAGCCGCTTTTTTTCGACACTAAACTTTCGCGGTTTAATTAACTACAATTCGATCTCGACAACAATTCAAATACTTACAATGGGAGTCATAAAGAGAGCGATCGACTCTTTTATGTTTCTTCGTATCTCGTCTGGCTGTTATACCCAATAATATTTATTCTTTCGATTTCCTAACAAACATCATGGGTTATCTAATGCAAGTATCTTTGTAGATGGGTTACTTAGTACGTTACACATCGTATTTCGGATTTTACAAAGGGCCTGCATCAAATTATACGGATGTGCCGGACAACAATTGAATTTATAACAACCTGGAACAGATAATGTTCCAGGTTGTATGCAGTAATACGATTCGCATCGCTTCAAATGTTTTTCGAAATATTTTTACAGATGGTTGATTTACTCTCTTTTCAATACATTTTTAAATAAATCAAAATTCATTGCTGCGTATAAGAAAAATGAATCAGGATCATGAATTAAGGCTAAGTTTCTTTTAAAAGATGATGCCCTTCTACTTTTTTCACTTTTTTTACATTTATTTTCAAATTTGTTCAACATGATCTTATCATTATTGCAGGCATCGGTATATATTTCACATTTCTATCATTCCATTCATTACAGAAGAAATGATTTATCTTAAATATAATACGATATAGTAAGTCAAGATGTCAATTGTCAATATATCACAAAATTATTTCAAGGATCACCGTAGAATATTGTAAATAATTTCGCGCTACATCTACCGATAGTTTCGCGCTATCCTATGTGAACGTTCCCACCGTCATACATTAAAATTGTCTAACGGAACTTCCACGACCACGTGAGCTCTTAGAAAGATTTATAATTAGACTACGTCACTGAACTGTGTCATCTTTCAGCGCTCCTTAACTCTTTACTTTTCACCAAAGTGACTAAGTTGACTGTCTTGTACAGAGTTTTATCACATCTATTGACAGACGACCCAAATATGCATATCATTTCTCTTAACTGTATAAAACATTAGGTAAGCGATGTTTATAAATAGATGTATAATGCATCGAAGAATATGTCATTTCTTTCAGATATTTAAGCTGAAAGTTTTATCTTAAGAACGCACAGCAGTACCTTTACGAAAACACTATACATATTTTGATGTGCATCATTGTAAATAAACTTCGTCTGTGAATTGATTATGGGCAATTACACTTACGTGTATGTACATACGTCATTGGGACGAGTGTTACTTTGAAAAATTAAGATGTCAACACATACTTCTCGGATAATTCCTATATGCCTGATGGAGAAAATGTTGATTGTCAACTTAACATTGTACACGATAACACATATAAGGCACAAAGAATTATATATACGTGTACTCTCTATTTTTAAGCCTACTATAGAAAGAAGCATTATACAAGGTGGCGCAAAAGTGGCCGCCATTTTCGTAGTTTGCGCCAAATGTCTGTGCTTTGTTGTTGTTGTTGTCAATAAGCCATACGATTATTGTTACTTTTTATTTAACAAATTTTAAATCTGTTGTTTTAACGCAGCGTGAATTTCACCGTCGTTTTCCTGGTCGTCGTGTTCCATGTATTCGAACAAGCAAACATTTGTCCGAGCTCCTCATGTAGACTGAGTCCACTAGAGATGTTGCAAGAAGTGGCCGGCTTCGTAGTGCTCGTTCGAACGAGAACATCGCTGCTGTTGCCGGCGATGTCAGAGACAATCCGAAAACATCAAGGAGAAGACGATGCATACAGTGAGGCATCAGCAGACGTTCGTTGTAACGAATTTTAGTGAAAGATTTCAAAATGTTCCCTTACAAAGTGCAAACTGTTCACGAATTTGTGCCTGCTAAGCGTCGGACAAGGTTAACTTACTGCCATACTCTGTTGAACTTAGTGCAAGAGAAGCACTTAAGTGGTTATGTTAACAGACAAAATTTGCGTTTCTGGGGCACAGAGAATCCATGTGAAATGCAAGAAGACCCGTTGCATCCCTTGAAAGCGACTGTTTGGTGCGGCATTTGCAGTGAAACAGTGATTGGCTCTTATTTTTGAAGATGTCGATGGCACTACCGTCACCGTAAATGGTAAGCGTTACAAACAGATGCTAAGCGAATATTTTTTGCCGCAAATTGCTGCATTGCGACTCGATCGTTGTTGGTTTCAACAGGACGGAGCAACCGTTCACACAGCTCGGGCAACTATGGAGATTTTGAGACGCCAACTTCCAGGTCGAGTGATCTCCCGTTTTGGAGATTTGAACTGGCCAGATCGCCAGATGTAACTGCGCCAGACTTTTTCCTTTGGGGCTTCTTAAAATCTCGCGTTTACCGTAACAAACCACGAATCTAGCAAGCCTTGAATATAATTTGAGTATAATTTTTTCCAATTAATGTCGTCAATTTTACACTTTCAAATAAATCTTTTATGAAAATAGCGCACCTTTTTTCATTTATAACAAAATGGCAGCCAATTTAAATTGTGAAATTACTTTTGCGCCACCCTGTAAAACTAAAAAAACATCCCCATATAACTAAAATCTCCGATTATTACGGATAAATAAACCAAAGTACAATGATACCGTAAGTACAAAAAATGGTAAAAACTGCTGCCTATAATGTTGATATTGTTTCATCGTACACCTGAACGGCGCTGGTGACAAACATTTCAAGTCGTTGGAGGTAGAATTAAAAAAATTGTGTATATTATAAGTAAACGATCTTTCAAAATGAAACAGTAACTGTATGTAGAGCGCGTTATAAGAATTTTTGTTTTTGAGATTAATGTCATAGACATCTGTTCGAAATGTAACCTTCTTCCGTGAATAAGAAGACGTCCTGCAAAATTAGATCTTCTTGCAGAGATTGCAATGGAAAACACGATTTTCACGTATTAAGCCATTTCAAATGTATTGGGTTTGTAAAAGATACATATTAGCGAATAGCATCTGAAAAATGTAAATTAGTAAGAGATACATTCCATCCAACGTAATAAAGAAAGCGCGTCCTTTCGACCCTGTCGGATGCTCTACTAAAGTAGCAATAAACCAACCTCGCTTCAGAAAAGATGTCTGTGACTTTTAACAAAGTTGTGATGCAACGGTGCCCCGACCTGAATCCCGACTCACGTCGACGTAAATGAGGATATTTTTGCAGGTGTGTTTCTATTTAGTTGCACATAATTCTTTTCAGTATCTTACTCGTTACGCTAATGGGCCTGCGTGTAACTGAATAAAGTAACGCCACTAGATACGTCACTAATTAAATTTAAAATACTTTCGATACGCTAGAGCATTTTTCAGATTTGCAGCCTTGACTAATATGTAAAGTTTAGCATTTTCGGTGCTCTTCACGAAATTAGCAGCGATTAGACAGACTCGTGTTTATTCGTCTTATGCCTACAGCTTTCTCTGAGAGTCAACAAGACACGACTCCTTCTAGTCTTTCCTAATTTCGCACGCTACACGAAGAACTAATAAGTAATTAGTTATGTTAATATTTGAATGTTTCTTTTATGGAATTTAAATTTGAAGAAGTTAGTTGCATTACGTTGCCTTATGATGCTGTTATGAACTATGCAGATTATGCTTTTGTAACCGAAGTCAAATTAAATAAAAATAAAAACTAACTTTGCGAGAAACAAATATGGCAAACAACAGCTCTCACGGTAACTTAACGTGTAAATTACATCCCTCTATTCCGGCATCTTACGATAATAAGGGAAAGAGCAACCCCTTCTCTGGAAGGAATGAACGAGGGAAGATAAATCGCAAGCCATATCTTTCGAAAACACATTTCTTCCTTTTTGAGTGCTCTTTCTTTTTCATAAATTCAGGGAGAAGCCGCCTCCTTCATTTTCGATTGTCCATCGTATATAATATTGTTAAAATTTTCAGGAGGGCAATGTAGTTAATTTAAAAAAATAAAAAGGTTGAGTTAATAAAGATTTTTGAGGGACAGCATGTAAACAAAAATAAGTTCTCATTCTTATACTTGCGGATATCGCGATATCACAATATTCAAAATCGGTATTTCCCAGACGACCTCCTTCGGATCGCCCGATATTATCAAGAGATCATCTACTTCAAGAAAGATTGCCGCGATAATTCTTTCCCGGCATCTCGTAAATACGAAATCCATGGAACATTCCACAGTATGCTTTTTTAGTAGTTCGGTAATGTCCTGTCCACACATTGTACAATTAAACATAGGTGTAACAGCACTCGAAACTAAGATATAAATATCAATTAGCTTTCATAACTAATTAGAGTATATTGTGCTACGAGAAGAGCCGATAATGAACTCCGTTGGCCTCTTAACACAATTAGCTGACCCATCTACAACTTAAATTTACTTACACACCGTACTTGTGGACTTTTCTCACTCTTTAAAACGTTATTTACTTAACAAGGAGGATATGTCGTACCGCTACCACGTTATTTACTTATTTGGTGCTACATATCAATACATAACGTCTTGTACAGGCATATTTCGATGCTACCAATTTATGTTTCACTAGCTTGTTGGCTTTTCATTGGCATTTATTAAATTATATGAGTAACATATTTAGGGAAGCATTTAATATGCTGTAATTAAAATTATAATAAATGTAAACGAAAACTACAGATTTTTGCTGTACGTGTTAGAAACCTTTGCTTGCTCAAAACTTCTTGAAAATACATTCAAAAGCATATACACACTGCGGGGGAAAATGTTGAAATAAATTCGCCACGATGCATTTAGCATTAAGCATTTATTTTTTATATTTTATTATTTTTTTAATTAACATTCTTCATTTCAAAAAATTTGGAACTTGTGAGTTACGGGTTACGGAGTTCTTTCAGAATCTCAATTTTGAATAGAGAACATTGTTTGTTTCCCTCAATTATTTAATAATTGAAAAATTATTATTAAAATCAATAAAAGATAAAATGTAAAAATTATAAGGTCGCTATAATTATTTCTGGATCTAATAAATTTGTCTGGATAGTTTTTATTCGTTTTTCGTTTTTTTCCCTAAAAGAGGGATAATTTAGCTTGATTTATCATTACAATAAATAAGCTTAAAGGAACCGCAATTGTATCCATTTAGTATGCGTGTTTATTTATTATTCTCGTGTAAATATTTACCTATATCAAGTAAATATTCAAGATCCATGTGTGTAGGCTTACGTGTAAGTATTTTTTAAATTTATACATCTACTCAAGTTCTTTCCGCATACATACAGTAGCTTCGAAAAATTTTCAGTGATTTTAATGCGTTTAGCGATTAGTAATTCACAAAAGCACAGCCAGTGAACATTGCATAATTTTTTTCTACCATTCGTTACCTTGTTATACTACAATGAAATTGGCGAACGTAACTACCTACCACATTGTTGTGCGTAAACAAGATAAGCGCTAAAACGTGAAACACGTGAAAAAATCTCGATCTAGGTTATATACGCTGTACCTATTATTCGATTGTGGAACGTCTGCTGGCGCCTGCACAATTTGTTTTGTACGAGAGGCGATTGGTTACAAGCCGTTTAATTTCGCTCGAAGTACGTGGTTAGAAGTCGCATTCAAAAAGAGGAAGTCTAGGAAAATTGACGCAATCGCGTGAACTCACCTTCGCGACATATGAACTTTAAACGTTTATCAATTTTCTTGCACATGCGTTTCTTTCTTGCTACTGGCTGTAAAACAAGTATGAGTTCTGTTGAAATTATGTTAAAGAATTTCGATTTCCGGATTGTAATTGGATGAGTCTGCCGACGTTTCGCTGTCAGTTGCGTGCAACTCCTTCTATGCTGCTGCATGTGTTGAGAGCAATAATCGTTGTCGTTCGGGATTGGATGAATTCAGGAAATTTCGTGTAAAGCCCAGTGATTGTAGCTTGCTAGATATTATCGCCATATTCACGGTCGTTAAAGCGCATATCTGCATATCTATAAATCTCCTTCTATGCAGATGAGCCATTGTGGACTCTGCGGTTCAGACAGGGCGGAAACTATTCTGTACTGTCATGTTTAACTAAGAAATTAAAATTCTGCCGACAGTCACACTCTCAATGATTCTAGTGATACGTGGTATTAGTGTTATTGATCTGTATTGTTGAACAGATGCAATGTTGGAAGATTTGTCGCTGCATTTGATGTTTTTCTAACCTTTCAACGACTAATTTAACGGCAACTATTTCTTGGTAGTGATACCATGTATTTTTACATTGTCACGGTAAACGACCTATCCACTAAACATTTTTTTAATGTTCACGGACAATTTACGATTGGTAACTTTGACAATAAAGGATGCGTCTTTATTGCCGGGTTTATTTATAACGCTATTGTACTGTTTTACAATTACGTTGGTGTTAGTGTTATCTAATCTAACGGTTTAGAATATATTATTTAGATTTTTATTGAGTAATACAACTAGTTTTGTTCATAAATGTTCATCCCAACACAGAACAGATGTAGGATCTCTTTTCTTGTGTCTTGAACGAGTAATCTCTATTTACAAAATATCCGAAAATACATACATCATCCCCGATTATTGATTACATTGGCATAGTAATGACTAAAATTCGCTATTTTTCGTAGATTTCACGGAATTAGCAGAAACTCTAACAGATTTGTGTTTTATCGACTCTCAGAGAAACCCGTTTTCGTGAAACGAATAAACACGAGTCTCTCTACTCTCTGCTAATTTCGTGAAGCGCTCGGAAAATGGCAAACTTTAATAATGCCTTCAATTAATCTTATTTAAGGTGCAATTTAGAAATGTTTACGTCTCTAGTGGCTCTACGTGGATCAGGTTTACCTTCTTTGTAGCTTCATCTAACATCGAGATCGCCAATCTACAGTGATGACCCTGACACACGTATAATGAGACAGTAATCTCATCATATGTGATTTGAACAGAATAACCTAAAGCGCAAATTAATAATTTCCATCTGCATCGTTCTGTTATCGACCGTTTAAAAAGGTTTTAAGTTTCTTTTGTTTGTTTTCTGATACTAGAAGGAGATAGAACAGATTGGCGACGAAACTCGATTTGATGACTATTCTCATTAATATTACTTTCTCCATTTTGGACTCTATTTTGATATCTTTTGTTTAAAGCATCTTTAGTGCGGTTATTTTTGAATCGATTTTTCTATATACCCGCGAACAGCGATGAAATGTCCTGATATAATCTCGGTGTCATGTCATAAAATATTGTCGACGTAACAGTAGGTGCAACTACCAATCATTTTAGTAGGAACGTTAATCCAAATTTTAATGTACTGTACTTTTTTACACCGTTACATACATAGATAACAGTTTAAAAAGAAAGATTTATATTCTACCCAAAAATTCAATGAGCCGATCGATCGGGAACATGAATATAATTAAAATTATGCGGCCTACGATACCGTTTTCTTCAATTTTATGGCCTGCTATCGAAAACCGCTTTAACAATTTCTCCACGCTTGATTTATTTATTCATAAAAAAACGGAAGGCTTTCATTCGCATCAACTGCAATTGATCGCTTGAATTCGGGCGTCTTATATTTTTTTTATAGCAATATAAATATGTGAACATAATTGATGATGGACACTATCAATAGCGACTATCGAATGCTGTTGATAGTTTGGACTATCCTTAACTATCGATAATGAATACATACCGATAGTCAAATCGATTTCTTATAGCTTGAATTACTTGTTTTCTTTTTTCATCAATTGGACTTATCGACACTTACAGTTATTGGATTTAATTTCTCATTTAATTTAAAATCTGCATCGCTTTGCCTTCTGTATACATGTCATCCCACTCAAGTCGATAGCGATACGTGCCTGCTCAGTTGATCAATCAGGATGTATTGACGTTTTTTACAGAAAACAGTAACAATTGGACTATCAATGTTACTATCGAAGACTATCAAAGAATAATGGAAGACGGGAAATAGGAAACCGACACCGATCTCTGGATAGCTTTTAACCGTGAGGCCTTTTGCCAAAACCTTTATACGCGTCAATTCACCTCAGTTATCTTACTTCATAGTTCTTACATTTTTTATGTCTCAACGGCTTAAACTGGATTTTTTTTTATATAATTATATGAAAAATACATATTTTAAATTTTTAAATGTTTGTGTTTATTTAACGAAATTGATGGATTTTTGACTACTCATCCTAGATTTTCAAACAGAATGTCCTCAGCGAATCTCCTCTCCGGACGCAGCACCCAGTTCAAGTCCAAATCTTATTTGTTCTTCAAATTCATCGTTTTTCGTGCTTCACAAATTGACGGAAGAATTTCGAAAGATTGTAGTTTAATCAAAACTTATCTATCTCGCACCTTTCATTCATTATGTTTCAGAGATCCAATGCTTACTTTAGGAACAAAATCAAACATTTCGTGATTATTACCAGGGCTTACCAAAGAATTTTAAATACCGCATATAAGTAGTAGCAGAATCACTTTTCAATAAGAATGAGTCTCATCCTAATGTGTAAGATAACGCACTGCTTCGCTTCACAAACTTACAGCTATATGCAATTAAAAATACAAACGACCTCACTTTCAAATGTAACTCAGTGGGGCCAAACAATTATAATAAAAATGCAAACAAATAATTCATGGGACATTAAACCATCTTCTTAGAATTTTTGGACGGCTTGCGTTATTAATTTTAATAATTTGTCAATTTACAGCGCATTCACATTATTACGTAATAAATGGCCGCATGTAAGTAATTATGTAAATATAGGTTGCGATATAATATTATTGTTTCGCACGTCTATTATGTCCCACATTCTACATAGTTGCGGTATTTTTAGATTAATTGCTATTTATGTGAGGCTAAATGCAGGCTGTTAATTCTTCCATGACAAATTATTGCAATATTTTCAAGTTTAATCTACAACGCTTAATGTTCATATTCGCGCGACCTACAAACAATATGACACCTGTTGCATTGTTGACATAATTGATAGAAACGACATACCTAAATACTTAAGGCGTATTTAAAATTTGTTTCTTGTTGGTTAATATTTTATGGATATCCAAGCCAAGTAATATCGTATGCCCGGAATTATTACTGCATACATGTGTTACTGTCTCAATTTTGTATTCGACTCTTTCACAAATTCGTTTGTTTGTACTTATTTATTGTTAAATTAGACTATAAAAAAAGATTAGTTTAGAAAGATCATCCGATTAATCGCGCAACGGACAAATTCTTTTGTTATAAAAACAAGACGTCGAAAAAGCGTCCTGAAAGAATTTTTATTAGCATCCAAAGCGCATATTTTTTCCGAAAATATCTGCATAATTAAAATCCCCTAAATTTCGAGAAACTAAATAAATTTTGCCACTTAATTAATGTCGCGTTCAATTAAAACTGCAAAAACGGTAACCGTGACAGCGAAATTTATAATCTAATGGAAGATCATTATAATCCGATCGAACGGACAGATTCATAGATAAAATCAGCATCGCAGTGGCACCTTTTCTCTTCTTTTTTCTAATTTGTCACCTTCCGTGATATACGATATCGACCGAGGAGATACGTAACAGGACTTTTTTCCTTTGGCCATCTAAAAATACGCTCGGTACAGGTATGTCTAACCGTTGTGATTCTACCTGGGTTCATATACGATCAGCCGTGAAATATTGTTTCTCGGTATAAGATTATCTATCCTGGATAGCCGTAGATCATTACGGCTAACTGCTGGTAATAAAGGTCGCCCCAACGATTGGCAGCGCGGATAGCTAATAAAAATTATTAATAACTTTTGGAATCTTTGTGTGCAGTCGGAGAAATACGGTAATAAACATCACTTATGACAGAGCATTTCCATGTCTATGGCATTAAATTCTTATTTGTCTATCTTTTGTAAGCTAACATAACTATTAAATTTTATATTAATGTATTTACCTGTAATGCGACAATGGCCCAGTAGAAATGTTCCTAATATTTTAATTCATAACCTATAAAATACTTCGATCCTCTTTAATATAAACTTTAAACGATATTTAATGTAATTTTGTCAAAAATTTGCATAACAACTTATACTCAAAATCGGCTTCGAAGACTGCATCGTAAATAATAAAACAATAACTACGCACCTACACATGCATATAAGTATATGTTAGTCACCGATTTAAATGAAACTTTTCCCCCATTCGTCCGCTTTCAAGGCAAAAACATCTTAAGCGCAACACAACCCACCGCCCTGAAGTTACGGAAAATATTAGAAGACACCATGAACAATTTCTTAACTATTCACTAGTATTAAATGCGTTAATAAAATGTAATCATTTTTATTTGTTAAATCTCACGAGAATGACGTTACATTTATACACGCATACATAAATTACATGAAAAGGCTTATCACCCCAGTGAACTTCCCAAATACATATACAGAGTGTTTTAACAACTTTGTTATATTAAATGAGACGTTCTGTATAGTGTTATGTTTTTAGTTTCTCAATCAATCAACGTAGACTACATTAGATTAGTATAGAAGATAGTTCTTCCCTTATCCTACTTTGATCGTATCAGATCTATCGTGGTTCTTCTATCATTAGATTAATTCAGTTAACTTTGCTTTCTTTACCAAATTTATTAGCCTGGTGAGTGATCCCTCTACGTAGGTTTCAGCTTTGGAACATTCTGCAGTTTCATTTATTGATTGTTCATATGTTTCTTGAACATACAGTGTCCTGTTAGCAGACCTGCTATTGTTCTAACAGACTTTCTATTCCTGCTTAGTAAATGTAGGCGTGCCTCCAATCAGATCTCAAATACTCTTTCACCATTCTTGAAATATCTTATTTTTCCATTGTTTAGTAGTTGCTTTAAGTACAGAGTGCTTTGGACTTTTGTCAACAGTGAGCCTGCTCGGGCTAATTCGTCTGCCTGAACATTCCTTCGATGATCTTTGCGTCCTAGTACCTATGCCAGGGACACCTTAGTTCGGGTCCCCAGTCTAATGAACACATTCATACAGATCCACAACAGTTCCAGCTTCGCGTGTGTAAAGTCTGGAGTTTTATCGCTATTTGACTGCCTGAATAAGTAACAATAGATCGACAATTAATTTCTTGCCCGTCTAATTCTACAACGTATTCCAGCACTGGTGCTAGGTCTCGTGACTTAGATATTTTTGATTTAATCTCACAAATTCCTGTTCCCACTTCAGAAACTCAAAGGTAGAGACCTTTGAGTCGTTTGTGTACCACATAGATTCGGCATTAATAGGTGACTTTTTTCCATTCTTCTCTATCTGGTGTCAGCGTTGTGTAATTGTCAACGAATCTGTATTTATTCTTCGTCCGAAAAATATCCAGAATTTATTATTTCTCTTAATTTTAATATACTTCTTTTTTGTTACAACCTAACAAAAAAGTAATGCATCAAGTAGATTGTGCCGACTGTAGGCCATGGCAAAAATCATATAACAACACCAGCTATCAAATATTGTTGATTACCAGCAGGCTGAATATTTGTGAAATAACGTCGTAGAAGTAGAAAGAAGAAATTTGGTGAAATTTATTTACGCAGAGAAAGTGTTCAAAACGTCAAAGAAATTAGTGCAATAAACTCGGAAAAAGCGCAGTATATGAGACAATAAAGAAGATAAAAAGAATAGAAGAGATATGAGCCATTAGCAGAAACAATCTAAAGGCTCTAGTGACTAAAGCCACCTAAAGGACGACAAAATCCGCGCCTAGAGTTTCGAAAACTGGCTAACAAATTTGGAAATCGACGTCAAATAAGAGTGGGTCTAGAAAATGTCCACATTACGAGGTTACTTCTTAAGGAAACAAAAAAAATCTCTTCAATGACATCTCTGCAAAAGCAACGAAGAATAGATTTTTGCCAAAGATTTCAAGACGATATCTTTTAGTGATGTTTTTATATCTGACGAAAGTTGTTTTCAGCTTGATGCAAATTACTTAAAAATCCTATCAATAGAAAATGTCAACTTACTTAAATCTAAAGCTCTATCAGACGGCGTCTTCTCGATTGGAACAAAATATTGTTGAGGGATTACATTACGTTATACGAACTGGTTACGTCTCCGCAAGGACACAATTATTTTTATTTGATTTCTAGGTCAAGTTCCTCATAGCTAGACCGTGACACTCGTAACACACACCTCCAAACAAATAAAGCATTTTACTGACATCACTTGTCACAGTAGATTACGACTATAAATGAACAAAGCGACAGCATTGTTAAATGTATTACGGACCTCCCAGTATTTTATATGGTTAATAAAAGATTTATTAGAAAGCAATGGCTATCCTTAACAACTTTGGACATGTGCTGTCATTGTTAAGAGAAATTTGAGAAGAACCTTGACGCCGGGCAATAAATATTCTTAGTACTGCAGGAGACATTACGAGAACATTACATAAATAATGTACTGTATAAACAGTATACGATATAATTATTGTCCGAGCTTCACAATAACTATTGTTAATAGCTCAAGCGTTAAAGCCAGGAGGATCAGAAAACTGAAAACTGTTCTGTATGGATTTTGTCTACTTTGCTAAAGGATTTTGTAAATTGATTTTTAATGCCAAGTTGATATCGTATTAAAAATAAATTAAGTAATTATGTCCTTCTTTCTCTAATTTTAAACCAAAGCAAAAAATACTAGGAATTCAGTAATTTCATTAACTTTGTAACGTCATTACAAAGTCAACAGCAAAGGATTAAGATGTATCAATACAAGTCCTTGAACATTAAAAATTAATGTTCACACCCGCAATTCAATTATTTTTCTATAATTTCTAATCTTCAAAGAAAATAAAAATAAATACAAAATATTAAAACACTAAAGTTACAAATTTGAGAATTTAAAGTAACTTTAGAGTTCTTTTTATAATGTACAATAATATAGCAACGATACTCATCGACAACATTTTAAAGCTCACTTACTGTTTACGAGTGAAAGCGGAACATCATCCTTACTTACTTTGTACAGTGTCTTAATGAACATTTAAATAACAAATTAAGGGTGGCTGTAGCATTTCGGGTCGTAAAATATGCGTTAGTTGTTCTGGTACTTATTCGAAGGCGGGGAAGTTGCAACCTGTATCCTTCGGTTACGCAACATTCAGAAAGGATTTGGTGAAATGCGCAGCTCGGATATAGACAAAAAGGTGAGTATCTTTACCAATTTTTGTCTTTAACAAATTTAGACATAATGAATAAAGGTAAAGAACCAACTCTGATTAACTAAGAATAGAAGAGCGACAGTTCGAATATAACAAGTTGGCATGTCTCCTCAGAGGTCTTATTGTCAAAGCATAGACATATGAACTTCCACTATCAATGTTCCAATGAAAGGCGCTCTTATAAGAGGTGCAACAGGAAGGAAATAGGTTAAATCATCAGCGAGATAGAGAACGTGGAAGACCTAGAAATAGCTTCTAATCAACGGCATTCTCTAATGCATAGAGCTTTCAATGAAAGCTACCACGGAACACAAAGGAGGCGCAATCACAAATTGGCTTGAACAAGTGCGAGCTAAGACTCAGAGGGTATTTCAGCTATATTTACAAGTAAGAATATAGCTAGATTTATGACCGTAGAGACCGTGTATATCCATAAAAGGCTTCTGTGTTTCATTCATATTTGGTCGGTAATAGAGATATCTGTAAAATATTTATCCTAGAAATTGCCTTTTAATAAGCGTGTAATGGCAAACAATAATAATTTAATAATAGCAAACAAAATTATGTCTTCATAATATAAACTGCGCGTGCTAAGTGTTCGTCCTTTGTTTTAATCGATCTCCAATACTAGATACTGATCTCGAAATATCGAAGCGCGGAACAATAATCAGCGAGTTGTTTCAGCGCGCGTATCTCGAATGGAAATCATCCCGTATATGGTAAACACCTGAGAATGATGAATGCTTTTAATGTCACTCACGTACACATTATGTATATGTATGGATGTATCTCCTGAATCTATTTGAACACTCTAGGTGGCATCCCGGTAATATACCACTGGAATAACTGTCTCGACGCAGAGATTAACGATTAATTTCATCGATCGCCGCGGTACTCATTAAATTTTATGTATTTGGGTACCCGGCGCGTCCTCCCATTTTCCACGATTATCATAAACAAACACCGGGAACGATAAAAATATGGGCGTATGCGCGATGAGCTTTCCGATCGTGCTGTGTGCATCTCCTCGGGAAGAGCGTGACATCGACGGCGCGACGCACACGGCGTTCAAAATTGATTCCATTATCATCACCTGCATCGCAATCGTCACTTGCCGCTCATGAAAGAAAAAAAAAATTCCGAGATTTCAAGTCGGAATACATGAATAAGTAAATTAAGTCATAACCTCGTTCCATACACATTAAGAAATTATATTTAAATCTTTACCTCGTCGACAGTTGTATACAATTGATTATGAAAATTTAAAAGATGGAAGGAAAATGTATTATATTAGCATCTACTAAGAGCCTTATCACTTATTCTATAAGCTTTCTATTTTTACAATTATAAGTCAAAATGCCTGGAAGTTTCAATAAATAATCATTATTTAAAAACTGTTACAGAAAATATTGCTCACAAGCTTTCGTGAACATAATTATTACGAACAAAGAAATGAGCAAAAATAAAAAACAGCATTTTACAACATTCAGAACTGAATTTTACAAGAAGGAAAATATAATCAAAGAGTTACCATTTTCCCTAAATTGAAGCGTGCTGTCAATTTTGTTAGTTCTGTCTGCAAGTTGTTGAAACATATTGCTGTAACTGCTATTTACAAAATTTTATTAAAGAAAATAGATAAAAGAGAAAATATTGGATCAAGCCATAAATTCAACGCCGAGTAAAATTGAAGGATGAAGCCGTCTAATAAGGAAAATTCAAGCTGATGACGCTTAGCAATTTCGAAATTTTATTAGTTTGAAGCAGGTTCGGTATGAACGATGGCAGTATGAAAAGTTTCCAGCCTAACGCAGAAATAAGTATTTCTTTTTTTGCCAAATTCAGTTTTAGTTCTCAACATAGTCTCTTTTCCATACTTCAATCTTTTTAATCCGTCCAAATAGCATCTGAGATCTTGTTCTGCAAACGAATGCGCTTCCTCAATACTAAGAAAATCTCTGTCCTTCGAGTCAAACTTGAAGCCTACGAAACAGAAAAAGAGTCGCTAGGACCAGATCTGGTGAACAGGATGGGATCAGTTCGAAGCCCGATATGTAAATTTTTGCGTTAATGACCACTGAAGTGTGAGTCTTGGTGGAACGAAACTTTCCTTTTCTACAAACGCGACTATTCTTTCGTTATTTCTCTCTTCAGTTTATCAAGTAATGTTGCTTAGCATGCTCTCATTATTGATTTTTCTCGTTCAAGATAGTCGATTAACGCAACTCCATGATTATTCCAAAAGACGCCATAATTTTCCTTCGCCGAGATGATTCATCCTTCGCAGATCTGTTTCGACTGTGCCTTAGCTTCAGGAGTGTACTGATGCATCTAAGTTTCATCTACAGCTATTAGTTCTGCTTAAACTGCTTCGACAATGCAATTTTTGGTTTCAGTGAGCAAATACAGCAGCCAGGGCGCGGTTGCCATTATCAGGCGCAAATCTTCGTCAATATATGACGGACATGTTCTTTGATGCCTCTGATATCTTTCTAACCTTAATTCGATGGTATGCGCCTCTTCAATATTTCTTATAAAAGAGTCAGAAAGCGATTAAAAATGGACATGTTAACTTAAGGCATGTTAATTTGGAAGTTCTTAGGCATAAACAAATAGAAATCGTTACGACAATTTTAAATATTGAATATATATACGTGCATCTGATATATTATCTGTATAATCTTCTATGAACGCTTATTTGAAAGCAGAGGTTAAAGAGTACAGGTATTTTTAATATCTTTTAGCGTTGGATTTCCTAAAACCGTAATATAAACGGAAAAAAAATGATATTTAGATAAGTCTGTAACTTTATGTGCATTGCTTATATTATAGCGCTGTTTACATTTGTAAGTTAAAATATTTTAATGTATGTATCCGTTTAATTCATTAATAAATTATTTCCCGCGTACGTAGAATCCACAGAAAGAATTGCCTATAAACTCTTTTATAACTTCTCGGAAATAAGATGTTGTAGGGATAAAAATTTTTAACGAATATGTTCAAAAGTTTTACAACTTAATCGCTGTTACCGCACGGCCGCGACCACCGCACTCGATACTGACTATTGTGCGTTCATTATCCATTAATTACGTTCAAGAATGCTTTCGACTGACACCGGGTGGGTGGATTGATGTAATAAAATATAGGTATTTCTCACACCGCGGTAACAATAAACTCCGGGCAAGTGTATTTATATAATACTTATGTGCTGTATGTGTTAGTTCTAATAACGCTCTATTAGATGCTCCCTAACCTAACGGTATATGTACTGGTACACACCACCTTTTTTTTACAAATAGTTTTCCTTTAGCGTACGATCTTGGACTACGTAATGTAAGCATTAACGCACAATCTTAAGCGTAAATCTATACAAGATGACGCATTAGCTTGGCTCATTATCCAAAAATATTTGAAGAACTTACAAGCAATGATATCAAACTTAAATATTTATAAAATTATAAAATTTTGCAAACGTATAGAGCATATGTACGTATGTATTACGCGATTCTATTTTTTTAGATTAAAAAAAAAATGGAATTTTCCAATCTACATATCTAATAATAATCTTCTTTTCTTAGGCGATTTCATCACTGCTTCGTAAAACTCATTACAACGAACAATTTTTATCTCAAAGCTTTTGATACATCTTTTGCCAGTTATGTATATATATAAATCACCGACTCCGACACCGACACCGAATGAATACCAACATAATACACACGTACATCTATTCCACATATCAAAATTTTTTGAATGTTCAGGTTTGGCATCATTGCTTGTAAGTTCTTCAAATATTTAAAAAAATTTGGGTTTTCGGGTTGAAACCGTATCGAAATTGCCGCTGTGCGACGAAATTCTTCGTACGCGACGCAACATGTAGCAGCTCAGAAGAAGCTCGATACAACTGAGAGCGAAGGGTCGGCATTCTCGTGCAATTAAAATGCGGAAACACAAATTCTTTAGAAGAACGACCGCGGAAGTCTACAACAACGTATCCTTCAAATATGATTGGATATTCAGACAAACAAAGGTTCGGGATCATCCATGGTTGTGGTGGAATATATATATATATATATATACTTAATAGCCTGTTTCACATCGCTACGTTGTTCCAAAGTTAGACGTATTAAGAGAGGCTTCGTTGTTATTTTAAGGTACTCACTCCTATCTGCAACCCAAAACTCGTCGAGTGATATGAACTCAAGTATTTGTTTTTGAGAAAATGAGCTCTTTGGGGGAGATCTTTGGGTGGCTCGTATTATATGCGACTCGATCACGGATTTTGTTTCCATCTGTTGTCATTATTGGTATCCCGGAAGGTATGCTGATATGTGTATCAGGCGTTTCAGTTGGCACTTGTATTACGTGCTCTTCAATAGTCTAAAACGTTCGGCATTGTTTTCATCTACGCAGGAATTCCAAAAATTTAGTTTCCTTCTTAACACAGCTCAAAAGCAAACAACGGAAGCTTCCTATAAATCTAGTTGTCGTTTTTCCTTATGAACATGAAGTAACTACGTTGATATGTAGATATAGCGATATAATTCGACAATTGCGATGATGAGAGTATCTTTAATTAGAATTGAGGTTGGTGGTAGCTTGTTCGTTAAATATATTCATTTATATTAATTGCCCCGGGTGCGCTAGCCTCGAAATCGAAGAGCGCTACCCTCGCAGATTCTGTGGCAAAGACTGCATAATTTTGTAGAAGTCGATATAGCGATATAATTGGACAATTGCACTGATGAGAGTGATACCCTCATCCAAAAAAGTTAGCTTCAACATCGTATACGCAAACTTGAATTACAGCCGCTACCTTCCAGATCGGTGTACTGATGAGCTAGTTTATAGTAGAGCTGGTTTATTAAATATATTCATTTATACATTGAGTTTTTCAAATATTTTCTTAAAAGCAAAATTCTTTTGTAAGTGAGGCTAGTCTAGTCTAGTTCGTATGGGCTTCCAAAAGGGATAAATTCAAAAGCCATCGTCTTCCTTTTAATGGGAAGACTTTAGCCTTTCGGGATCTGTTGAATATTTCGCTGTTTTTTTTTAATTTACAATCAATAATTAACAATGATTATTGTTAGTAGAGCAATTACTTCGAATCAATTCAATTCGGAAGTGCAGCAAAATAAACTGAAATTCAGATTTAGATGCTTCTAAAAAGTATTTTTATATTTATTACCGAGCAATCAGGAGTTTCATCACTGTCTTGACTCTCTCTTCCTTCATCAAATGATTCATTATCAGCCGCTGCGTTAAAGTTAATAGTTTCCTCTTGTAACCGACCAAAATAAACCAGTTATCCATGATACACATAAAAAATAATTCAATCTATCCTAAGTACGTAGAAACGTGATAGTAACAGCATACTTACATTTATCAATCGTATATATGATAGGTCAGACTTTCTTTGTAATTTAGCCGAGAAACTATCCATTATTAACGGGCACGATGCATAAAGCGGGCCACAGACTCAACCTTTTTAAACGGAACATTGTGTATATTTTCCTAGAATCTCATTGAGAAACTGCTCCAAATCTTTCATTTATTAAAATGCATAGAATGCCGCGACGAAATACTACAAACACTTGCTTTTGAAAATATGTTAGGCATACAATTTCATCTATTAGTAGTGAGCACCATTTTCACTCGTACAAATTGTAATGAGATTCCTTATACTTTTACATTTACTAACATTCCCAGAGTAATGTTTATGCAATATCCACGTTTCCTATTGCCTTAAGGAATTCTTCTAGAAAGTTCTTTCATAATATTTCTATGTTGTTAAATTGCGAAAGTTTCTAACAACTTTCAGCATATTTTTACTACTGAAAAAACTTACAGTTAGCCTGTAACGATTTACATACATAAATCTGTTGAACTTTAACCAATATTTGCCCGTTTATTTTCGCTATTTAGTATTTGTACGTGCTTGTTAACTCGTTAATGATGGTAATTTCAAGTAGATGTTGGAATTGCTCCAAGACACATAACGTTTACTCATTAGTTTCGATGGATATTTTTAATGAACGAAAAGTTTACAGTATTTCGTTGCGGCACTCTACGTCTTTAATCGAAAAACTTACCTGCAAAGCTTCGTCTTTTATTCACTAGAGAACGATAAAAATCGAACAGATTGTTATCGTTTATTAATTAAACATAGTTAATTAATTATTAATAAAATAATTAAACAGAGTTTATTAATTGTGGCAAAAAGCACTTATAACAGAAAGAAGTAAGTTGCCTTAGTTCAATACATGTTCCATAGCTAAATAAGCATAAATAATCTCATCCATTTGTTTTTCTGAGGATTCCACAAACACTCAGCCGAACAATCGAGTCCCTGTTGTTTTATAAAAATTCTATACGTTAAGTATTGCAATACGTTCGTTTGGAACAAGCATGTTTGCTATCTCTATTTGATGAGTTGGCAGCAGCACACTCTGAAGAAAAAGAAATGTTTTTTATATAACTTTCATAATTACGCGAAAGACAAAGTTACAATTTCCAACTTATTCTTAGCAAAATCTCTACGCCAAGTCGCCTTATCTTTGTATAGTTCTTCTTATCAGTGTAATACTTCCATTTTCATTATTGCTAAAGAGCAAGTAGAAAAGCAACTCACCAATAAACGGCGTCTTGCTTTACTGTTTTAGGGCGCTGTTTATAAAGTGCCTTATAAATCACAATAAATTGGTTTGATGGCGTAACTATCGCCTCGAGGCTTTTATTGGTACACCACAGGTTCAAAGCTTTAACGAAGTTCCTTTTTATATAGGCGAAGACACGATAGTTTGTTTCCCAATTCTTTATGTGATCTAAAAAAAAGACATTATTCTGTCTCTAGAGAATATCCATCTTCACCGTGTTTCCAACACATAATAAACGCATAACTTCAATTACGACCGGTAATTACGGATAATTTTGTAGAACCTGCGAATAGGAACGAGATGATTTGACTTTTTCTATTACAAAAATGAAACTAGTAGCTATGTAACAACAAGTAACTGTTACCGGCAAATTATAACAGCTGCATGATGAATAATACAACCGTACAATAAATTTTAGGTTGTTGGTATTATTATCCTTGGTAATATTAAGCAATATTTGTTTAACATGTGTAAAACTGTTACTTTTATTGTTTAGATTCTGGCATATTAAATCACGTATTCGAACGCTGTGGTACTGGAACGATGAAAAACTTCACTAGAAGCTTTTACAATACTTCGTTAACACTGAAGCTTTGGAGATGTGAGTTTAGAGTTTAGAGAGTTGCTCGAGATAAAATTTGTATTATTTTTGAGATTGTTTCGGCATATCTTACAAAAAATATGTCAAAATTCTTTTATTTTCTAGTTGTTATCGCGTAACGAAATGTTTTTGATTATAAAATAAATATTTCTTAAGAAACAAATGACGAACTGCGTTGTTACGTCAGATCAAATTTAAAACTACCTATGCCTCATTCAGTTGTCAAGTGATCAGAAAAGATAATCAAGATGATCACTTGGCGAAATGCAAGGAGAATAAGTAGGTTGCGGTAACGTTCAGAAAATATTTTTCTGAGTCACTCTTCCGGTTTGAGATCTGAAGTCGTCCTATCACAATATGAATGAATTGCATTTTATTGATCGAAAAATCCTATTTCTGGATGTTTGCAGCTTGTATTCGGTAAAACTGTTCGGAATACAAGTTAGCAGGAAAGGCTTGATTCACTTTTAAAAAATCATAATAGACAATTCCAGCAAATACACAGTTTTTTATTCGTTAATTATTCGTGACCGCAACATCTACAAGTCCTCCATATATAAATCTACGATGTTTATAATTTTCCCAATATTGGTAAACAACGTAACGTCCTCAATAGTACGTGTGTAGACGCAAGATTTTTGACAAATAGTTTTCCTCCTATGTAAGCAAGTTGTATGCTGTACGCTTTTATGTTTTGTGAGCATCTGTAACGTTCCGTGTGTGATCATCGAAATGCTTTACTTATGCTAATGAAACGATGCAAATGAAGATACCCAGTGGTGATACCCCACGGTGTTACCGACCAGAATAGGCCACTAGGTCAGAAAAAGGGCAAAGCCACCCGCATTCGCCTGTCCCACGAGTAGAACAATGAGTTTGACGTGTTCATTTTACGATTGAACATAATGAGGGTAGTTCTTTTCTACTCTCCCGTTCGATCTGCCCCTAAGACGGTCGAACAATAGGTATAGAAATAGATCGAAGATAAATAATTAAAATATATGTCTATAATATATATGCAGGGGAAGATAAGTCAATGGGAGTCATCTTCGTATAAATATTAATATCGTGATATAAATTAAATCGGTGTATCTTTAGACTATTCTATTGTTTTTGGACACAGTAGACCATTATAAAACAATATTCAACTATATGTGTATCACAATCTGATAAAAATTCTTTCATTTTAATTGATTGTTAGATTAAATTGGAGAAAAGAGAATAAAAAAAAATTCTGATAGATATCATTAATATAACTATTACTTTTTTAACGACACGCAGAAGCTTCTCGGACAAATGAAATAATAAATTATCTTTTTACTTGTTTTATTGTTTATTTTAATCCAATATTTCCTTTAGATGTAGACAGAACAAGATAGAATAACCATTATAGGAATGATCCCATCCAGTTATTTCGTTTGCAATCACTTTAAGCGCAACATACCATCAATACAGATATTTATTTACAATACATACACTACACAAAACAAAACGGCCACTTATTTTGACGAAGAATAAAAAATTGAAAATGTTAAACAATTATGTATAAATTAATAAAATTATTAATAGTTGCTACCAACAACTTTTACTCACTTTTTAGGATTTATGTTTTTAACTTTTAAATAATCGATGTCTGTTATTTCCACCGAAACACCTATTATTGTGATAATTATTATTACTTTATATCCTGAAGTATGTAAAATTCCATTACATCCCGCTAACAATGGCAACCAATAAATAACCCATAAATCGCCTTGTGTCCTTCCAATTAGCAGTAATAGTTGGTGGTAGGAAATGGAATATTACATCCTTAAGGACAATGCAATAATACATTAACATTGCATTAGAACTCAATATACAGGGCGATTCGAAAGGAACGGATCAACCTCCAGTAGTATATTGCGGATTAGAACATATGAACTGTTTAAATTATGTTCGCGCATACAATATATTCCTATAATTTGCTCTGGTCCTCCCGACTCACCCTGTATAACGGAAATTGATAACTTTAACTATTATCGAAGTATACTTATAAGGAAATGTCGAATATCCGCACTAGGGAAAAAACAATCTGAGATTATCAATTGGAGACTTCAGCTTCGTCTTTACAAACAACCTGCTCGACGACAAAACTGCTCTTAGTCGTTTGTGATATTAATAACTATTTGTTTAACTATGTTTCATTAGTTATACATTTACGTTGGTTGAGGTATACACGAAAATCTACGTCATGCATCTAAATTCCTCCAGCGTTAGTTGTAAAATTCCACTAATACAACAATAGTAAGGAGTAATAACTTTTGGAGTCAGTTGTGACTTATTCATGGTTGCTCCACAGAGACGATATTCGAGATATTCAAAAGCATCCCGTTTCGTCTTCGTTTTCGTTTTCTATTAGGTATGTAAATTCTCACTATCTTGTTTATGGATGTCATTTCTTTATGCGGTAACTGAGAGACAAACATCTGTATATACGAAGCATGGGCAGACGTACGCGTACGTATTTCCTATCAGGTGTATCGCAGGCATATTTCCCGATGACGCAGTAAATTATTAGACACCACAAATGATATTCTAATAATCGTGAATACATTTCAGGTGTATAAATACTTGGGTGTAATACGGATACAACGACACAATATAACACCGTGTACAATTCGTGAGTATAGGTTACCTGTCGTACTTGTGTCTAGGAAACCAGGTCGTCGAACCAATTTTACTTACAACATATAAAACATTCCCGTGTCTCTTCTAAGTTTTAATTGGAAGCATGTTCGGAATATCAATCGATCTAATGATGAATCACATATTCAAAGAGGAAAGTACTTTTACGTGCATTGATACCAAAAATGGAATCGTACAACCACGCACTGTCAAGGCAATAACAGTTTGTATGAAAAATAATGTTGGTCACAATATTTTTGAATAATCTACATATTTATACAACTCGTTTCCTTGTAGAAATGTAAGGATATAAATAGAGCTAGCGCAGTTTGAGCTAGGTGTTTATAAAACATATGTTCGTCTTAACAACGATATCAAATCTTTCGAAAGCTCCCTTTATACGAAACCGAACTAGATTAAGCGGCGACTTTCTTATTTTTTTTTACTTCCTCAAGTAACATGATTAGAAAGTAAATACCATTTAAGTGGATTCATGAGTTGCATCATATTTCAGTTTCCTTCCTACGAACAGAGCCATATAGCTAAAAGGTATATTTCCATCGCAAATTCAGGAATATCACTTAGGCAGTTTAAACGAGTAAATTGTAAATAACAACGTTTACGAAAGATGAATTGATGATAATAAAAAATCGTTGTAGTGCTCCGAAATTAATTCAGGTTCAGTAATTTGAAGAAAAAAAAGAAACAGAGTTTCTTGCGTGACGCGCTAACATACAGAGTGCGCGTAAACTTCAAATTTCTGAGGTTAAATTTGATCTCAAGGCAGCCTTTGTATGCAGCAGACTCCTAAAATCACAACTGAGTTTCTGGAAAAGTTTTTCTACTCACGATGGAATCGTTAATTTGATCGAAGGTATTCCAACATCTTCTCCCAACAATAAATTCGCCCTCTTTATTGACACTCATATTGTAGTTGACAAAATCTTATAGAGTGCTTAAATTAATGTGTTATTCGTATACCGATAGGAACATTTATCTGTGTATACAGGGTTCGGCTAAAGTATGGGACGGGATCGATGATTTTGATGCAAGTTAGATAAGTAAATCTAATCCAACACATAATGCATCTGGTTTCGAATTCTTGTCGTTACTGTATTTCCGGTTTAACCGGAATATTTTTTTTTTGTTTAAATGTAACACCCGGTATATTTTTGTAGATTATAATAGATCTTGTTTTTTCATATTTATCCATACTGGTTTTAAAATTTACTAAATAACTAATTTTATTCAACGCAAATTGATAACGGAATGAGAATCTTCCAATATAAATAAAATCGTTTCAACTCTTCAATTTATACGCTGTGTATTTCCTAACGATATGTAAACCTGTTAGGAAATTCCAGATTAACGCTTTTCAAAGCTCCTTTAAAGATGACTTCACATTCAACGGCTACGCTTTGCCACAACTCTAGCAGAGCGATTTGAGATGACCCTGACAGAAGAAATCGAATGGATTAAGGGGTGTAGAACGTGCAGGTCAGTCAATGAGTCTAATCTAATCCATCAACTTGGAAAATTTTGACCTATTGTGTAGGAATAATTTGGGTGTTCAATAGGTTCAAATACTTTTCCCTGTTCAAGTTTTCCTCGAGCCTGATTACCACAATTCCCATCCAAAAATTCACCTTTTATGGATATTAAGTATGAGCTTCACGAATCCAGTAAAAATGGCCTCGTCGGAAAACATCACATTAGCTGCAAAATGTCCGTTCGCTTCTTTCGCTAAACTCCAGCCGTCCCTCAAAATCATCATCTAAAAATTCTTGCATCAAATGTACTTTGTATGGATGGTACTTTTCTCTTTTCAGTATTTTACCTACAGAACGACCACTTATACAGTTTAGTACCAAAGTTGTAATAGAAGTTCGAGGTTTCTTCTTAGTCAATGCCAATGTTTTCTCTAACATCATTAGTTACGTTCTACGAGCTTCTAATTATTTGTAGGTTTTCTTTCCGTATGCAAATTGTTAGAAAGGTGACATACTTTTTCATAGAAAATATCCTCAATTCCAAGCAGTAAAGATTGAATTTACCGTAAAAAAAATCCATCAAGATATGAAGTAAAAAAGCTAAGTGTTTGAAATTGTCGATTAAATCAATATTCTAACTAGTTACATCCATTAAACATTAGCTGCTCATGCAAAGCAACTTAATTAGATCACCGAGATTAACTTGTGAAGATCGATAATTGTAAAATATATTTTTACGAAATAACAAACCAACAATTAGCCTACGCTCGGAACTGCGGAACCACTTCCTAATGAATACACTTATTAATATTCTCGATGAAGATGCATCAAGTGCATGTAAATTACTTCTTTATTAAATCAGGTCATCGAACGAACTAATTTTATATATACTTAATCACACTATCGCCTTTAAATTTTAATTGGAAACGTGTTCGGCATACCGATCGATCTATAACGATTGAGCGACATCATCAAAGAGGAAAATCCCCCTTACGAACAATGAGACGAAAAAGGTGCGATGTAAATACGTACCTATTTTATAACAATTACAATTAGTATACAAAGGAATCTTGATCACTGGATTTTTTAATGACCTACATATAATTAAAATGGTATACAATCACCGCTAGCACGTCGACACAGATATTGGAAGCCTAAACGAACGAAACAATAATATCTATAACATGTTATTAAACTGTAAACAAAACAAACCCATGATCAGCTTCACCTCTTTGGTTATGTGACGCGATTCAGAAGGCAGCTACTTCAACGAATTCAGAGACTTGCTTGCCTCAACATCACAGGTGCGATGCATTGGAAGTCCTGTTGGGAATAACGCCGCTTCACATCCACGTTCACAAGCAGGCTATGCTACTAAGACTATGTCTCCATTCTTAGTAGAATGAAGGGCTTACACCCTAGAGATCTACAAGGTCTCCAACATAAATCATCTAATGAACACTGCAAAGGACACGATCTCTAGGCAATACAATTTTTTATGAGCCTTGTAGGGTAATTATTAAAGATCGTACTGGGCTGACTCTTAATGCAAAAAGGAATCCTCTAGCATAGTATTAGGACGGTTCGAGAGTAAAGAGTGTTCGGACAGGATCTAACTACCACATAGAAATGTCTGCAGGAGTCCACACCAACATTTTTCGATGAGAAACTTCTGCTTTAAACCTATGCGCCATAAAGAATCTCGAGAGGCCCAGCTATAAATATATTCAGTGATATTCGGGCAGTTCTAAAGGCTAAAGATACTAATCTGTCTGATACACGAACCTGTACATAATCAGAGGTAATAACCACATTACTTTGGGGTTGGTCCTGGGCTATCGAGAAATCGAAGAAAATGAAAAGGTAAAGTAGTGAACGTGCCTTTCATTAGTTTCAACCTTCTTTGTGATGTGATTGCGACCTCAGAGGGCGTAATGAGTTTGCATGAAAGAAGCCCTGTCATTATTTAGCTTATAACTTGTAGGTAACGGGATGTTTTTCTTTCTTTTCAGTGACCTCTCTACAGATTCTGTTATATCTTCTAAGATCTTCTTCAAGAGTGAAGAGAGAAGTGATCGTCCATAATATGCAAAAAATTATGTTAAAGTTAGAGCAACAAGCTAGCCAATATAGTTGCTTTCGCTTTTCATCACTAGATTTACATACTGTTCAACTTTAGTTACTCTTTTAATTTTTCTCTAATTATAATAAATTATAAAATATAATAAATATAACATAGTTCTGCTTTCACGCATTGATATATAGCTACTTATTACTGAAGGGATAGTAAAGTTGTTAGCTTAAATTTATTCACCGTATTATCCAGGTTATTCTTACTTGTTTATTACCTTCTATTTATCATGTAGAAGATAATATTATTGCAGGGCATTAATTTATCGTTGCCTCCCCATAAACAAGACGTCAATTTCTGTGAGATCCGTTTTAGTTTAATATACCTTGTCAAGTAATTAATCCTCGTAGGTCAAAAACACACCGACAACCTCAAAACATCGAGGCAGTCAGTTTGTACTAATAGTAAATTAACCAAACCCCTAGCGGTACGTCGAGATCGAGAACAACACGCCTGATTTATACATACGCATACTTATGCTTAACTTCCGAAACAACATGACAAATGATGTGCGTATCCAGAACACTTAATACGTTCTGGTAATCTTCAAAGCACCTATTAAGCCCTGTAAGTAAAGTAATACGTTAGTGCAATATCTCTGTAAATATAAACTTAAAAGAAAAGACGCAAAAGAAATACATTTTTTTTCAATTATACTTAGAAAGATATTAGATTTTTAAATATTAGACATGTGTATCATTATGCATTGTCTTGTTTATTCCCCCTGCGTAGTGTTCATACGTTATTGTGCTTACTTATGGACATTGCGTTGGGCTCGTCCCTTTTTTGTCCCAGATAAATAAAGTAGGATTCTCCGAAAACATTAGAGGTACGATTTTCCAGTAGCGGTGGATATATAAACATATTGCACTATAAAAAAAATAAATTCCATGTGTTTGAATGTGGTAAATTTAGTGCTCAATACTCAACATCCTGTATATTTCGAAGGCGTTCTAAAGCAATGCCTAGATTGAGGAAAACAAGTAATTTAATTCCGAAAAAAAACGGGTGATATATACTTGCATTTCAGAGTTTTAGAAAAAAAATAGGCTAAGGACGAAAATATCAGTTGGAAATAAACATATGAAGATCGACATTACATTGGTTTGTTTCAAGATGGAGAAGAGTAATAAAGTAGGTGTCAATCTCGCTACTTATCAAACATACTGTATATACAGAAATAGTTTTGAAAGATACTCTATCATGATTATTATGACATCAGAAAATGTTATCTTCTTCCTGTTTACAATTTTACAATTCCAGACGGGTAGGATATCCTGTATATATATATGTGTCTACCTACAGCTTGGCTCTTCCAATTGACTGATGCAAATTAAAGTACATCTACATACATATTTACTTTCGTATGTAAATATATTCAGGCAAGAGGCATTCGCAAGTCTACATAAAAGATCGTATTTTATTCGTGACAAATTATAGTATAAGTTTATATTACATATCATAAAAATGAATTCGCCAACGTATTCGTTTGAAATAATAAAAAAATAAATAAATAAATAATCTTTATTGTTATTATTAAATTAAATAGAGTCCTTAAAATTCATTGAAAACCTCTGAAAAACTGAAAAAATTATTAAAATCTTTCTTACAATAGTAGTAAATAGGATCTATTTGAATGTAAAATTTTACTTTAAATTGTTTATAATTTTTCGGCTTTATTACTACTAAACATTTTGGTAATTAACATTATTTTAATTAATTAATTAATAAACTAATTACTGGATTCTGTAAACTCAACTTAATAATTGTACTTTGATTCTAAGTGATCTTGGGAAAGAAATTACTCGATTTTAAAATTGTGAGACAAAATTGTTTTCGTCGTACATAGAAAGAAAAAAGACGGCCAAGCAGTTTTCATTTATTTTTTTTTTTGTTAACTCATTAGCCTCTTAACGTTAAGTAGGACATACAAGATGAGATGCTAAAGAGTGAAACATTTGACATGTTCGACGTATTTAAATATATGCTAAACAACATATAATAATCTCCATCTTACCGCAACACAAAATAATTGTGAAGAAGATCGCAACGGTTACTTGAATAATTAAAACATTCTATATTAACAACTGCCGCTTTATATAGTGCTCCTATGGTTATATGTAACATTTTCATTCGTCAAAATTTCGAGGAGTAAGAATTAACTACGGAAGGACCTTACTTCGTAAAGAGCTATGAATGCAATTAATGATGAAAATATTTTGATCGCATAAACAGATCTTTAATTAAAAAAAAAAGCGAAGACATCTGTACTATACCGACGAATACCATTTGGAGCAGGACACATTTAATTCATTCCTTCAGGTACAATTGGACGATGAAATCCTCTACACAGGCAAATAGTGTTTTACTTACAAGACTTACAACCTCTACGCAGTGTTGGTCAAGAACATAATTTTCAATGCGACTAGACAGACTCGTGTTTTGTCTGTCCTCGAGGAAGCCGGTAAGCAACATTAACGAGTGTATATAGTCGAAGCAAAAATTTAATTACTTCTCCTGCTTTGCCCATCATTGCCACCACAACAGGACGACAGCATAATGTGATGCAGTACTACGATAGAAATCACATTTTTATTGCAAATTGATCTAAACTTATCTGAAGCGAAAAGTTTTATGATCAGTGCAGCATTTAAGCAACCATAAACTACGTTTCATTCGCCAAGCTATTTTTCGACCATACTTTGCTTAAGTGGAATAGCAAGAATCCTTATTGGATTCTCTTAATACGTGGGCAAGGATATTTGATAGTTTCGTCGTACAAGAAAGTACCGATGATTCGTCTTTCCTTCTTTAACGAAACTCGCGATGTTTTGCGGAATGAAGCGCATCCTGTTCGCGAGGTTTCTAAACAACAGATTTCCTGAATTATACATCGAAAACTACTGGAGCGACTATCCAACGTCTCAAATCCTGCACTCCTTGATTTCTTGTTATGAGAGTATTCAAAATCAAACGTAAATTGATAGACATACGACATCTAAAAAATTTGAAAAGTAGAATTAGGTACGAGACAAGTGAAATTAATTTTATTTGGCGTCATTTGCGGGGTACCAAATGAATGTGGCCATAGGTTTGCTTATTCTCAAAAAATCGGTGAAGGGGGTTATTTCAACGAAACAATTATTTAATTTCTTGCTTTCGTTATTAACAAAATTTATGTTTTTATGTATCGTATTAAAATTCTGACTGTCAATCCATCTCTTGTATTAAAATAATAATAAAAATGGATCATTAAAAAATTATCGATTACCTTATTACTTGTAAACCAGAAATGGAGAAGACTTAAAATTGAAGCAATTTTTTTTTAATAATTTCTTTCTCTCTTTTGTATTGCTTGTAATCTAAGACTTTCATTACAATAACTTACAAGACATTCAACGTTACTATCAGGAAATCCATATTAATCATCTCGTATAATTTTATATTTAGCCATACTATCCTTCACTGAATTCAAAATTCCATTGGACTTTAAAGCAGATTACGTTACCTAGCCGGACACGCTACGATTTCAATTTTAAATAAGTTACCTCTATACATGTCTGTATATGTACCACACAGAAATCACATATGTTTCAAGATTTACATTCGATTACACGTCCCTCGAAAAAGAAGACTTAGTTACACCGATGTCCGTACATACAGCACATTAGCTTAACATGCGTCTGAGTTTTTTTGAAACCGCGCGTCTTACATATGCGGCGCGTTGCATTGTGCCAAGAATTTCCCGATTTAACACGCTCAAACGCTCGCGGCTATTGAATAAGTTCCTAATGGGCATGCATACTGCATCGTTTTTAATGATCGCAATTCCGCAATGCATTCCGTAAAAACTCGGTTACACGGAACATTTCACGGACATGGTCGACGAATAAAAAACGCCTTACACTGTAGGGACGGACCGAGTAGAGAAACACCGCGGATTGCTTATTGTTAGATAAAAAATACGTTACGTGAACGTATAATATATGTATTCAGCATAAGACCGCAAATCAAACGCTGTCAGGATTGTAGCGGGTAGACGCAAATAAACTTACAAAACGAAACGGACTCGTATGAAGTAGAAACAATACATAAGAATGATCGTCTTATAATATAATGGAATAGGTGTGCTTTAGACTATTTAGCTGGCTATAAATCTAAGCATGACAATACCATTTAGATACAGGTCATCTTGTGTATATACGAGGTGTAACAATTTATTTTCTAAAATAACCGTGATAGTATAACACGTAACAAAACTGAATGAAAAAGATGGTTTGGAAGCCTTTAACATATGGAACGATATCGAAAAAATACTGTTGAAATGCTGAAAGATCGGATGAAAACGTAAAGTCCAACTAAGTAACAAAAGAAGTTTAAACAGGAACTATATGCCACATAACCACATGTTTTAGACATGGAGTTACCCATTTCTCCGATTCTTGCAGACTAATTTATGCATTGCTTTGAGACAACTTATATGTACATCATCATAATCCTTTTTGCAAATATATTAAGTTTTATGCCAAATACGTGGATGATATTTTTACTATTTGGAAAGGAGACTTCTCCGAGTTTGATGATTTCTTGCTTTATATCTATTTACGCATTTCAATGAAATGTACACCAGAAATTCAAAATTATAATCGCCTTTTTGAATAATTTCGTAATAACACAAAGATTAGATTTTGGCATATGTGGAAAACCCATTCGCAATGACTAATTCACCAACCACCCTTACAATCAAAAACTTTCTTCTTTTTACAGCTTTCTATTACTTTCAGTAGATGGAATTAGGTATCACCAAGTAGATAACTATCAGGAATCACCATGATCCTAAAATTATTGATAATCTTCTTGATAAAATACAGAGAATTGGATAGACTGACTTACTTGCATGTAACAGCCTTCCTGGTTGAATGTTGTGAACATTACATTTCCTTATCCTTCATACCCTCTTCTGACAAAAGGGCTAATTTATTACGACCTTATTTTCGTATTTCGTTTGAATCTTTACATCCACTTCGTAATGCGTTGTTGAACAAGAAGAACATATTACTAACGATATGAAGAAGAAAATTTATAAACTCACGTGCGATACCTGCCAATGCAATTATGGTGTTAGGGACGTATCGTGATATACGAATTACGATGCTTACAATCTGATACGTCAGGCTCCATCTCGCTTCAATAACCACTTAAAAAATATGAATCATCAATGATTCAACGTCAAAGAAAATTTTGTTATTTTACGTACAGAAAACAAAGGTAACTTCCTAAATAACCTTTTTCCATAATTTCACAAATACATAAGTTTGCTTTACTTTCAACATCTCTCAACCCAACATTATTCAACGAATCTTTCCGACCTCGACTAAAGAATAGTACTCACAATCGGCGATCCAGACTTTGTCAAAATGCGCCATCTGTTTCCAAACGCGAGTACTACTCATATTATCCTCGTATATACAATAAAACTGAATAATTTGATTACACTTAGCAGTATTCAGAAATATTAATGGAAAAAGAGTTACAGCTTAAAAAGTTTATAATTCATCATAATAGTAACTTCTTAATTAATATAATGACTAACCGCATGAGTTGCGCTACCTAATTTGACTCTATTTGTAACTATCACCAATCGCTAAATTAACATAAATTTTCTAATACAATACATTCAACCCGATGTGGAACAAGCATTAAAAAGCATTTGCTCCTTATAAAACTCCCTGCGTCAGTGTAGACGCACGAAGAGAATTGTCGCAAGCGAATATCTATTAAAGATGTATGGCGGGAGTTAAATTATAACATTTTGTAAGCATGCATCCATTATCAAGCCTGAATTTCTATTACGCTCTACTTAGTAGATGGCTAATTAATTCTGCTCAGGAATACACGCCCTAACGCCCAAATAGGGACTTTAAAATTATAAATTAGAAAGTGCGAGGAACAACCCGAATCAAGTCTAATGCAAATTTAGTGTTATCATCGTTATCCTGAGTGGCGTTACTTTTACATTAACGTCAATTCTAGATAGGCATTTTATATTATATCCGCAGTAGATTTGCACTTATTAGTTAACATGCTGAAATAACGACTAGCCTTACAGCAAATGTCTTGCGTTTCCTGGTTGTAATAATTTGAGAAGTTTTAACGTAAGTTGGCAACGGTTATAGAGAACTATACATAAATTTCTCGTTAGGCTAACATATAAAGTGCATACGCCGAAAGGATATAGAAATAGGTGAAATTGATTTTCATTAAAAATAGTTTATTTAATCTTATTTTTTTATTTAATTTAATCTCCACCTCTATTAACAAGATCAGCAATAATTGCCTTTAGTATTGCTAAAAATATTCAAAATTTCCCGATTATACGTTTTGCTCACGGCAACGGTAAATTTCTTGTCGCATGAGCATTACACAACAAAATAGAGGAAATACATACAATGTGATGCATAAGGAACGCGCAAGAACACATACTGATCTTAATACCCAAACTGACATCGGCTACATGTCGAATTGATTGTGAAAGATTAATACAAAGAGATATGCATTGTCAGCGAATGATTTGTATAAGCTGAAGAATCAGCTGAAAAGTCAACAATCAAAAGCATTTCTAAGTTCACGCGAATATGAAAAGGTTACGGATAAACATTTACTCTATGGCGTTCGCCCGCTAAACCCTGCAGTTTCACTACCCAAGCTCTTGTTTCAGACTAGCGAGAGTGACGGGATCATTTATAAATAGAGGAGGAGACAGCTTGCTGCACCATCCGTGTCTATTGAGGAAATCGTTTGGGTTCATCCTAATGCCAAGGTCTGTTTACATGAAGCATAAGAAGCCTTGAATTAGACGTTGTTGCTTTACTCAATCCCAGATTTCTGTATAATGAAGATCCGTCTGCGCGAGTGAGAGAGGATCTTAGCACGTCTGTTAAAGCTGGGTCTCTAGCCAATGGTTGCCAATAGTCGACAGTGTGCCTAGGCTCCGAGGAACCGTCGCACTTGAGCTACCTAGGCTTCCACGAGTCAATAGTTGTCATCATGAGCGGTCTAGACCCCGATAAGGTAAGTTCCGAGAGATCGGTGCCCGCTGTTACCCATCTAAGTTTAGAAGGGAAACGGATAACACGGGAGACAATCGGCGACCAACCGATCTGCTTCCACTAAGGTCGGTGGCAACCAGCTACATACAGAAACGTGGATCACCAGCCTTCTACTCAGGAGGTTGGTTTCTGTAAACATCGTAATAGCTGAAAGTACTCAAACAAATAAAACTAAAGAGGTTAACATTGGAAGTGTTTAGTGTATTTGTCATTCTCACACATAATTTCCTCAAATTTGCTGCTAAAAATTCAATTCTGTGAAATACAAAAACAAACATTAGTTCCGAGAGTCCGAGGTGTTTAAACAATCGAATGAATCGCAGTTGGTGCAGAGTTACAACAATCGACTCGCTACCCAACCGAACAATCGAGATGTTTTTCGATTGTTCCGAGTCGACTGACCCGACGCTAATGATCGATGTCGTTCGCACGAGTTAGCTCAGTCGGGCAAAGTGGTGCGTATTGTATTGTTCAATGTAGGCATTTCGTTCACTGCGCAAATTTGCGCACTGTAATACGTACTTAATTATTTGTAAACAACTGTTCGATTTTTAGTACATTCAAAGACGCCTAGCTGTTTCAAAATGACAATTATTCGGGACTTTTTTAATAAAATATCGGGGACTAGCAAGGCAACATCGGGAGTTAAATACCTAAATATTTGTTGCAAAATTTGTAATCTAGCTGCTAAATGGCAAATTATACCGTTCTAATTGATTTAATTTGTCACCAAACAAGAATGTGTCTTTTATACACATTGAGTAGTGAAAAAAACGACAGTGCGAGATTCACAAAGAAATATTCCCGCTTTTCCATTAAAAATAGCAACATTGCGACAAATCTGGCAACATGGCAACACTGCTATATACTATAATGTTACGAACGAACGTCTAAGAGGTTATCCATCATCTACACCTACACCTACACCTACATCATCTCTATCATCTTACCTAATGACTACAGTTTGTCCATCTATCTAATGGAAAGATCCCTCTCTAGAGGTAGGAAGCTCGATTCCTAAAAGAAAATCAATACATTTTAAACGTCCAGTTCCATTCGATCACATTCAAGTATGCGCAAATCAAATCGTCCCATTGACTCTATTTGGTCTAGTTCTTCTTGAAGTTTTTGCAGCTATGTTCGGTTTCGTCCGAACTCGTTCGAGAATTTGTTCGGCACCATTTTTCCATAAAATTCATTTGTGATATTACTATAAATATACAAATATTACTTGCCCTTGGAATATTTTTTTTATAAAGACATTCTTTTTTATTATCTTCGCCCAAGAGATATGATTCTCTATTTCTCTGTATTTGTCACTCATTAAAAGAAGATATATATATATACATGTTGCTTGGTATTCGTACATGAGCGATGAATATTTCACCCGAGAATTGAAGACAAGTATCACAAGTAATATAAAAATAGTATTCATTTCTTATGCATCACTTACGAATGAAAAATGTTTTGAGCATGCCTCTAATTTTGCTTCTAGCGTTAGTTAACCATAAATAGATATGTATGTAGGTAACTCATTTCAGAACATATATATAACTCAATATTGTCCGCAATTACTTTTACTTTTAAAGCTTAACTTCGCGATTAATAATATGCCCTAACGTAGATAAAATTGACAATACTCCGTTTGCATTTTATTATCGTTACGATTGCGTCGTACGCGTGTCTCGTAGCCTGTCTGTCATAAACCCTGCTGTAACGCTGCGTAAGCTTGTTACGCTAGTAGTGCGCCATGCAAGCCGTTCCGATACGAATTTATGAGGTATTGTGACTACCTATGTGTAGGTATACAACATTTTACGTACCTTACGGTAAATAGTACAAGATCTAGGATTATAGTCAAACCAATACGCGTATACAGTATAGTACAAAACAAGTTAACGCCCATGATACAAAGAAATATATTTTGGTTCTCATCGATAAATCATAAAAATCCGCAATTTCCTTGGTATTCCTGGGTAAATCTCGTCCCGGTACAGGATCGAGCCTGACATCTCTCGCTTGCCGGACGGACGTGCTCACGAGGGCATTGTATCAGGTTCAATTCCTTACCTAGATGAGACTTTTCAGATATTTCATTCCGTCATAAGTACCAAGGAAGCTAGGCATATAAGAAATTAAAATACGCAACTCTATAATAATGCCACAAATACACGAATGGACACCAATTACACTGGCCAACAAATTTCAACTTTTGATTTTGCCATAAAGTAATTTATACTAATTTCAATAGAAAACATATAAACATTTATTTTAATAAAAGGTAGAAGGTCAAGTTAGCTCGATTTTTTTTTATATTTCAACGAAAAGGTTTTTTAGGTTAGATCATAATTTAATGTATATTTCAAATTATTATAATTAGAAATGTGAACTAATACTGCTCCGTCTCTTATAAACAATATCTACAGCATCTCTTCTTAACATCCAACAGTAATCTGCTAACATAACAGGATTCCATTTCCCCTGATACCGTTTTTCCATTTCCATGATGTCTTGGTGGAAGTGCTCACCGTGTTCATCGCTAACGTCGCCCATACTTTCCGGACAAAAATCCAAGTGAGAATGTAGAATGTCCACTTTAAGGGACATATTGCAGCCACCAGCGTGAAATGTTTGTAACATATCCGTTACTAAAGTTTTATAGTTGTCAGCTTTTTTGTTTCCCAAGGATTTCGTGAAAACTTGTATCATGGAGAGCCAAACTGTTTTTTCCTTCGCTGTTAATTTGGTTTCAAAGATTTCATCATTTACTATTGCTCGTATCTGAGGTCCAACAAAAATACCTTCTTTCAGCTTCCCTTGTGTTAATTTCGGAAACTTTTCACAAAGATATTTAAAACCTTCACCTTCGATATCCAGCGCCTTCACAAAGTTTTTCATGAACCCAAGTTTCACGTGGAGAGGTGATATTATGATCTTTTCTTTTTCTACTAGAGGCTGATGTTGTACATTGTCTTTTTCCGGTATAAACTGTTGTCGTAGTGGCCACTCTTGCTTATGGTAATGCTTTTCCCAAAGACATAAAAAGCAACAGTATTTGGTGTAACCGGATTACATACCTAAAATAATTGCAATTACTTTAAAATCTGCACAAATTTTCCAGGAATAGTCTTTGTACTTTACCTTTTCTAATAAAATTTTCAGATTTTCATAAGTTTCTTTCATAGAAAAAGCATGACCTATCGGAATAGAAGGACGATGGTTTCCATTATGCAACAAAACTGCTTTTAGGCTGGTCTTTGATGAGTCTACGAATAATCTCAAAGAACTGGGATCGTGATGTTTCCAAAAGCTTCAGAAAGTTTATAAATATTGTATAAACAAGTCACACGTCTGCAACTAGTCTCGGCCTGCATTTTCTCCGTAACCAGAACTAAGCCAATGTTGCCGCTTTTCGAATAATTTTTACTTTATATATACTGTTCAATTTCATTAGTCACTAATTTAGGGTAAGAACCATGTTGGTCAGTGTTATCTTTTAATCACGAGGCAGTATTAAACAATAACTGTGGTACAGCGTCCCTTCTATCTCCATATTCGTCAATCGATAGATTCAACTGTGATCGCACAGGGTGTAAAAATATACCGTTGTGAATGAAAAAGTCATTCTATATATAAACATTTACAATTACGAACTGAAATCATTGAATTAACACTTATAGTTTTAATCGAAAAAATCACACTTTGCGTATTAAAATTTCTGATTATGAACTAACATCATAACCCTGTATATTAAAACCCTCTATATTAAAAATTCCGTTTTTTGCGAATTAAAATGACATTCTGTATATTAAAATTTATAGCTACGATTCAAAATTACATCTCGTACATTAGAAATTTTCGAGTGCGTAGTAAAGTTACGCCCTGTATATTGCAATGTGGACAAACACGTCCCGAACGACACTGAACTGAGTCACAGTGAAACACGGATCTGAAGGGTATAGATTACGGTCGCGAAAGCCTAAAATATTAACATGCAAAAAAGCAAACCTTCACATATTACATCGCAATCAAAGTTGTTGTTTGGATTCAGTGATAAAGCTACACGAGTACGTAAAGTCACGCGAATAGAGAGTATTACAAATAGGTACATATTGTTTTGTATTTTCTATGGTTTCGTAGACACAAACAGTATGAGATGCGAAAAATGCTTACTATAGTATGTTATCCTTCGATTTCTATCTACATACGTGTCTGTTTTCATTAGGTACGGTTCGTGTACGTACAATTTTTTCTTTCTCTATCCGCTGCTTCGTACTAAAGTCATGGCGATCAACCTTCCTGTTATTTCCAGTAGCTTGTCACGTTTAAAGCATCAAAGAACTTGGTAAAAAAAAATCTCTAATGATTGGTTTTCCTCCACCAGACAGGAATGAAATAAGATGCTGTTAAAATTAATGAAATGCGATAAAGTAAGTAGATATAAACATAACAAAAACATTAGCAAAAGAAAAGTTCTTTTTCCTTTTGTATTTTAGTTTCCAAAGGAATATGATAATAGTAAAAACTAATAAATATGCAATGTGGGGATTATATGTTAATTTTAATACAATTTATTGCTTTCGATAACAGAATGGCTTTTGTGACGACGGTCCAGATTAATAACATAATTGTTTGATAAAACATGATTCAAACATAGTTCGTTCGATCGCATATAATTCTAACTAGTGGTGGATGGTAGAGTGCCCTCTCTTTTCAAATAATACATCTTGCAGATTATACAGACAGTTCAACATATCAAGATTAGAAGAAACTATTTCTTTACAACATTTTAGAGCTTAATGTTAAAACCAGAGCATTCTTTATGTGTACGCATGGCGTTCATTTTTTATGCAGTGCCATAATCATAATCGGACAAAAAATGAAAACATATTTTCAGTATTAGCTGAAGGCACATTAATCATTTATTCGGACATCTATATATGTACCGATAATGAAGGCCCATTACCACCCAGCGATGTCTAGAACTTAAAGTGTCTAGTACGTTAAGTCAGATAACACCCCATAGTTTTAATTCGTTCCCTTTCTTCCGCTGCATCGTCGTTCTTTCTTCTGCGGGGATCTCCTCTTCTAAAAAATATAATTTATGTATTCGCGTGTGTCTAACACTACGTGTAACACATGTATATGCGTGATACGCCGTTTCTACACGAAGACCAACTACCATTGTTTGCCCCTTAAAGGTATTAAATTCTGGAAAGAAAGAGAAAAAGGATTAATAAATACTCGTTTGAAGGACCAGAACTAAACCCCTCGCTGCTTTTTATATGCTCATTTCGAATTTTTCCCTTATACAGCTCTTTTTTGTCCTTTTCGTCAATGGTTAAACCGATAATACATAATTGTAAAAAAATATGTAAGCTTGTCCCTTTTCGCTTTAACGTATAGTTGGTAATATAAAGCACCTAATTTCGGTCAAAAGGTATTGAAATATTTATGTTTTGGCTTTATTTATATCGTGATTATTTTACATAACTTTAGAAAAACAGTTTCCTTCCATGAAATGAATCATGCCGCAGTGTGATTCATATTTTAAAAAGAAAATTATGCAAAATACAACGATAAATTACCCAATTTGGGTTTCATTCCTTTTCCCTATACGGTCATTGTTTGCTTACCAAAATTTTAAAAATGAAGAAGGGTAAATACAGGGTGTTGTAATGGTCACTTACAAATGTGGGCTCAGAGCAACAACTAGAGAGAACAAAGGCGGATGAAATTATTACTTTTTTGCAGAGACTAGACAGACTCGTATTTGGTCAACTCTCGGGAACATCAGTAGGCAGCACTAATTCGCTTCTCATGAAGCGAATAGACTCCGAGTCTATCCAGTCGCTGCAAAAAAGAAATAATTCCACCTGCTTTTGTCAGCTCTAGTTATCACATTGAATCATACATTATAAACTCTTTGTTCCCATAAAACCTCTTTCGGAAACCTCATAACGTGAAAGTAATTCAAAGATAAAGCTAGTTTGGCATAAACGTACAGGGTGATATAATAATAGCACTTTAACAGGACAAATACGTTACTTTCACTTTTACTGCTGTAAACCACTACAAATTAGAAGACATTCGCTGCTTCAAGTGGATAAAGCTCTCTATCTATCTCTATCGTTCATCGTTCAAAATTACTTAAATACAGAATATAGAGGTAAGTGGATAGGAATTCGCTATCCACTGGTACGACGCCGTTAGATTTCTTCTTGTTGGGAACTTTGAAAAATATTGTCAATAAAACGACAGCTAAAGATGTGAAGCATTTGAAGCAAAGCGTTACAGTTGCTTGTAACGGATTGAGGGTTGATATTATGAGAAGAGCGACTTAATGCAATAAGAAAACGTTATGATCTATACTTAAATAATGCTAGTGTTCACATTGAATAATTTATGTTCTATTAATTGTATTTAATTCGTTAACCTTCTAAATATTATTGTTACTTTATGTTTTTCAAAATACTTCTCGTGTAGTCGAGCAACAAGTTCATCTACGACTCAGATCTAAGTTTAATTAATATTTTATTCATGGCACTAATGGTATGTTGCATACTTCTTCTAACTAAAAAAGTAATTTAAACCAATCGAAGAAAACTTTTAATATTATCGCCATCTACCTTGCAGTCCTCATAATACTTTATAATTTCCTTTAAATGCTCTCTGTGTAAATATTATTACAAAAAAAGTGTCCGAATTCATTACGGTCGCGAACAAATCCAGCGGATATGCTTCATTGCCATCTTCAAATTTTTAAATTCTGAACGATTTATTTCTCGGCGGAGCAACAACGTAAAGTATGACAGCCTAATCACAACGCCAGCATCAACCAACCACCAAAGAGTCTCGCCACCATCAATTTACAATACCTGCAGTCTGTGCGTTATGCATGTACATGCGTTGCGCTTGTCGTAGGTACGCCAGCTACAAAAAGCCGTCTGTAAAAATTTTGACGAAAGAAACGTACGCATCATAATACCGACAATCCCGAAACTATTAATCTTAAAGCGGGTATGACATATCACACACGCGTTGAATTATTCATCACGAAGTCAGATAATAAAAGAGCAATTACTTTATACATACGTGTATAGCTTCTATATGGTGGCCGGGAGTAAAGTGTCTAGCTTATTAGTCATCTTCTTTCCAATCAATGAAAACAATTTACCTACAGCAGGTTCCCTTTAATTCCATGTAATATCTTCTATGCATCTCGTGGATGTCTCGCATCGGATAATTAAATAACGGACAATCTAATATCGATAACAACAATGACTTGTGGATAGGGCAACGTTTGTGTACTTAAGTGTACAATGAAGAGTATAAAAGGAACAAGTTTGAAGTAATGGAATAGTCTGCAGCTTTGTTGAACGTAATAATAACGGTTCCCTCTTAAATGTAACAAGTTTGTGAATGGGTGCCTTTCATACAACGTAAAAGTGATTTTTTTTATTATAAATTGCTATATTTATTAACGAAATCAATTTTTGGTTCTAATAAACTTTATTTATTAAAATGCTGCTAGAAAACCAATCGACGCACTAGAAAGCTGTTTTTAATAACAAATGTTATTACTTCGGCCAATAAAGCACCTTCAGTCACACCGGATACTTAGAAAAAATTAAAATTTACGGATGCTCTGCATGCGTGATTCCACCTTCGTTCTAATAAACGAAACAAGCCTTACGGATGACAATTATAGAGCTTATATGACTTGAGTCGTTATCTCGATGTTACAAAACGTCTCAACCAATCTTCCTGGTCCCTTTTCGTCTAATGCTTCATAAACTTCATAACCGAACAATTGAAAGTATCTCTTCAAACTGCCGTCATGATCATGCTGGAGAAATAATCTAAAATGTTAGCAAAGGCGATGATATATATATATATATATATATATATATATATATATATATATATATATATATATATATTATTAAACTAATTGTAAGTAATAGATCTCCTTAAAGCTCTCTGGTTTCGGGCCTCAATGTCGGCCGTGTTTCGGATTACTTATTAATGTGTTCTCCATCGGCTCCTATCGTTAGCTAAAGCGACGCTCTCCGCCTTTTATTAGCTGATAAAACGTGTAAGTGCTAATAATCACAATTAAAAAGTCCCAAATAGCTTTCGTTGCACACCATCTGCACACCAAGAAAACAGACAACTGATAAACGTGTAAAATGGTGTCTTCAATACAATTACAAACAACTCGTCTATGTTTGTTACAGTTTGCAGTTAACCCTGTCAGTATTCCCTAGTGCCTAAATTTTGCCCTATCAACTACATAACCCGGAAATAAATACCCCACGCGATGGTAATAGCCAAGAAGCTCAGAGAAAATTCTTCCATTAAACATACGAGACCTGCCAGTATGGCCGCTCCTATCGAGTATTAAAGCTCGCTAGCTTCTCTAACTTACCTCTCATTGTTATATTGTTACATTGTATAAGTAACAATTTCACTATGAACATACCCTAAGTCGGAAGCAAGCGGCGATCCCTTCAGCCTCTATTAGTCTGATGTTCTTTAACCAATTTTTACTATAAGAGACCTTTCTCTGAGATAACGTTTGATTAGATGTATCGTGTTCGGATCGAGTGCTATTTTAATAAATCTATGAACTATCCCATAACGAGTCACCGCCCGAGCTATCCAATGCGTTAATCTTAAAAGCTGATATTCCATCGACAACCCCGACCGGAAGCCAAATTGCTTTGGCGGGATTGGATCTGATCCTATAATACCGCTGCTAAGATGGCTTAAAATTACTGCTTCCCAAACTTTGAATAGGCTAGATAGGAGGCTAATAGGTCAATGATTTAAGGAACACTATTATTTCCGCCTGCTTCTGCCCTTTAGAGAAATATGCCGCACTTAAGATAGCGTTTATAATATGTATTAGTGTTTACTTATTGAGTACTTATTTATTGAGAGCGCAAAGTTTGGAAAAACTTTATTTTTCCGAATTATTTTGAAGAAAATCAATTAAACTACAAGTAAGCTTTTATGTAGTCTAGCTAGTCAAACATATGAGTCAAATCCTCGCCGTTAAACGCAATAAAGGTGTTAATAAATACCAAGTTGGTACACCCGAAAACATACGTAATAGCTCAGAAATCTTTTCTCCAAATCGTGAGTATTTGAACCCGAGATCTCGTTCTTTAAAAGAGCAACGAAACACTTCATCAACTACGAAATCCTATTTAAATCAGTGCATAGTTTCACATAAATTACTTAGTTTTTATAAATGTGGATGTAAAAAGCACATAATAGCAATAAGGATTTATATTCGACAAGAAGCAAAGGCTATTTTTACACACCTACCCATATCGTGGAAACGTAAAGTGTTACGTGATCAATCTTTGTTTGACAACAAACAAATCACTCGAATATACGTGTATAACAAGCTGAAGATCGCGCAGTAAATTCGCTATAATTATGTAAATTTATAGAGGAGAGCGTTAGGTCAGAAATGTGCACCGTCCATCTGCAATTTTGTGTTATAAATCTAACAAAACGCTGCCTCTCTTAATTATAAATTTGCATAAGGTGTCGCCTTATATCGTTTACAGGCGCTCCTGTCAAGAAGCCTCGAAAAAGATATAAGTGGTTGCTCAACATCCCCGAGGGTACAAAAAAGGGGGCAAGCGCGCCAAGTTCGCGCCCGAATTTAAATTAAAAAGAAATAAAATTTAATGAGCTCATAAAGACGCACAGATTGCTCTGTAAACATTAAATAGAATTTGCATTAACGCCCAATCAATGCAAAAATGAACGTCTAGTAACCTCTGTCCGAAAGTTATAGACGATGTTTATCGATCACCAACGGAAATTTAGATGGGAAACAAAAAAGAAGATGAATTGACATAATAGGATGGTATTTGTAGTCGTATAATTAACGATACATCCGAATAGAAGCTAATAGTTCCCAATAAATAATAATTGAAAGGTACGAATTATAAATGTTCAATGCATATAATTAGACATTAATGCACGATCGTACAATGTGACTTTATAGCAGCTTACTTTTAAAAAATGGAACGCTTTCAAGTTACACCCAGATTGTAGATAACGGCTAGTAGTTATCTTTCTCGCAAATCAATTTCAAATACATATTTTACAAAAAAAATATCTCAATTTGTGTGATTAATACCGTCTTTAAATTTCTATACAACGGTGGATAAGTTCAATAAGTTCAATACCACTGCAGATATTGCTAAAAAACGAACACTAGTTTCTTACAAAAGAATTTCCTCCTATAATTATACGCTTTCACATAGTTGTCACTAAATTTATTGATCACTATCCCAACTTTAATCAAATTAACTTTCAAAGCTGTTGCGTTTCAATACGTAATCATCCATCAGTATTCAACAATCATAATTCTTTCGTTGAATTTCATCAAGCAATTTGTTTGTTATCATTGTGACAATGTTACCTCAGTTTTTAGTTTCACGATTCAATGATAGATTAGCGGATAGAACGATATATATAATAATATCAATAGTAAACAAATCAGCAGATAGAATTTAAACAAATTATGTAGGTCCGTTTCAATAGCTAAGCTATCATCAGCAGTAAAACTCATGATGATAGCTTGGTGCATCTAGTGCGGGTGAAGAATTGTGGCAAGAGTTTTTGTAAGGTCTTTCAGTGTTGTAGTGCCACATACCTAAATTTTAAACATTGGGGAAAACACTTCTACTTTACGTATAAGCTAGTGACTCAAATACAAAAGGATTGAATGTTCCTCCTTATACATCGAACACAAAACGATTAGATTATCTTCAAATTTTAACTTAAAAAAAGAATGTCGCACGGTATTTTTAAATAGGATCTTAATTTATTTGTATAGTTGGACTGCTTATTTCCTGAGACAATTAGCGAAGATGTTGACATCCTTCCTGAAGTGATGAAGCTCATAAGTTATATCTGCATCATTCTCAGAACCATACTTGCTCTCCTTAAACGTATTTCTTGTAATTTATCAGTTTAAAAGACGATCACTCTGTGCACACAAAATATACATACCTGAAGTGATCCAAATTAACCGGGCACCATTGCCGTCTCTTTTATTATTGGTCCTACGAAATCGTTTAACAACAGAACAGAAGCCCAGAAGTATCCCAAAGGCGTATGGGTAAAGCATCGCTAGAAACAACCACACCAGTTATCAACCTTTTTCAATATGCATACTCTCATTCTTGTCCCTCTCTTGATATGGGTTTTAAGAGAGGATAGATCTAGCATGGTTTTCGTAGCATCGATAGACAGCTTTAATGGCTTCTTCGTCTATACGTAAGCATACCAGTCTTTGCTTTCGTATGATCCTGAACCACCAAACCAAGCAACCGCAAATTGAGGATCTTACTAGTATACCATCTGTACGTCGTGATTTGGGGTCCTATATTTGCCCAATTGTTCCGCGGATGGTCATTATCACCCTTTTAGATTTGTCGGTCATTTTTGGTACGAACCATTTTTTTGAGATTTGAGAATTATTCTTAATAGTAGATTTCACACTACTTATGGTAGGACTATAACGTCACGCAACTTGCCCTTATTGGCCCTCATTATGATTTTGTAATCTATGCGCAAAATCACGTTAGCAATATTTTTTTTGTATTTTTTGCACTGTTCTCCAATACCTACAATTAGTACCTAAATAAATATGTGTAAGTAAGGATTTGCTCCAAGAATTATTAAGACTTAACCAGAGCTCTAACGTTTGTTATTGGATATAAAATGAGCTTCTCCAATGTAAAGTTACAAAAAAAAAAACAATATCTTCAAGAACTTCTCATCAATCAAATTTTTACATTTTTAATCACAAAAATGTGAAAAACGCGAATACTTAAAATTAAATCAGTATCAACTGCCCATATAATAATGATACAGAGTAATAAGGTTCAATGTTAGCATTCACTGTACAGTATAAAGCTTCTATCAAGCTCACAGCAGCCATGTGTAACAAAATTGGCAGCGCAATTTTATTCAAAATTAGGTAGTTGCGCCTATTGTCCGGGCATCGGCATTGGCGTATCGCCAATATTCACTTCGGGCCGACCGACTAAGCGACAATTGGATTCATTAACTTCATGATTGGTAAACGTCAAAACACGAAAACGGCTGACGGCCGCGATCTGATCAAATATAATAATTTATGGCGAATACATTGGCGAGAAGGTACATACATTCAAATTTAAACGGAATCAAATTGATATTTCGGAGTGCAGGGTTAACAAACCGTTGATGTCAATTGATGTGCGCTGGAAATGTAGATGCGTTCGTTGTCTTTCGATTGCGGTTTTACAAATACAGCTCGCCAATTGTTTATTGTTGTTAAACGAATCGCTAATGGGGTTAGATAATTTGTAGCACTTCATTCATTACAAGCCTTTGTCTAATCAGTACGCCATTGACGTAACTATAAATAAATAGAACAATGAAGCACTAAAAAAATACGTAGGTGAATCAGGTGATAAAATAACTAGCATCTATCCGTTTTCGGTTAAACTAAGTAATTGGTAACTTCTGCACTAGTATACTAACAAAGGAACAACGGTAATTCATATTTACCGATTTAAATGAAATTTGAGGAGGTTGGTATTAAGCCATAGTGTAAGTAATTCTCCCCTGTCTACTATCAACTTGCATTGCTCCAATTAAAAAATAAAATTCTATAAAATATAAGTTCTACCAATAATCCAAGTTGAAAATATTTAGATTTGAATAAACTTGATTTTCCATTTTCGCTTATACACTAAGATCACAGAATTGCTTAAGCTGTAGTTCGTATAGCATGCTACTGAAATAATTAATGATATAATTATTTAAACAATGTACATTAAGTTTGCACGAAATAATTCAATTTTCGAAAAAAAAAAAAACAACTACACTAGCAAGTATTACAACGGTGTAATATAAAAGAGATTGTTGTGTTTTGTAGCACAATGGCGTAAATGATATTGGTTCTAGAGAGAGAGCCTATCATTGCCGCTCAATTATTAATTATTATCATTAATTGAAAATCCCGACGTTAGGACAACGAAAAGGTCAGGTATTACGAATATTAATCTTATCGAGTCAATAAATTGATTAATAAATCTAATTATGAGTAATAATACAGATAATAACGGGATAACAGAAAGAAAAGCAAAAACACGATGTTCGTTTGGTCCGACAGCAAGTGGATAAGTGGTAACCGAAGTATTTCTCCCTGTTATCAACCAATCTCTTAATTCTTCGAAAATCTGCAAAGGCATTAAATCAATTCCAGTAAAGTGGTTCATTTTTCAATATTTTAAGTTAACTTTATCACGTTAAACAAATTTGATGTTTTTGTTGACAAACTGTTCTCTGTTCTATATATAACAATTAATCGTATGTTTCAATTCTTTTAAATCATTATATGTTGCTGCGTTTTACAGTTCTTTGAACAAATTGATGAAAAGTAGATGAACATTGAATTTCTAATGCCACTCCATCATTGCAGTATCCTTAAAATCCATTTTAGCCTCATTCACGAAAAATGTTTTGCCATTACTCGTAACTCGTTTCTTCGCAACCATTAGAAAAGTAATCATTTTCATTTCATTTCCTTTTTTTTTAGCCGAGAATAATACGGAGTTGTTGTCAAACATGAAAATATTTCCAGTCCATGCGGTTCCCTCACAATTCTCATTGCCCTTAATTGTCCCCATTGCATCACATCGTTGCCTATTTGAAGTTATTGCTACCTCTCATCTTTCTCCGGTGCGGACCACATCGAAACAACTATTATATACAAAATACCACTTCTTTAAGTTTGTTTCTACTTGTATATTCGTATGGAACAAATTTTCGATGAATAATTGCCGCTAGTGCTTCCACGTTTCAAGCTTTTTTTTTTAGTCTATTAGAAATGAACGTTCTCTTAAATTACAATGTTCTCTATTAAAAACAAGCACCTAATAAAGTTGTATAATACGAATATGGTAGGTAGTGCATGAGTTTTCCTAACAAAGCTTATGCTAAACAACCAGCTTTTACGTATTCGTTATTGTTTAGGTAATAATAGGGTAAACAAAGGAAACTAAGGGCCGGACTGTTAAAGAGACAATAAATCATAGATGCCTCCCAGTAAAAATTTTGAGTGAAACTGATGTAATTAATTTAAAACATGTTCTAACTAGCTACGTAATTTTATTGTATGCAAATATTAGAAAATACATAAAGCCACACTTTCTATAAGGTAATAACTAATAAATCGTGAGGCAGCAGTATAATAAACCTCTGCCTCTGCGTATGAATATATTATTTATTCCTATGTACACAGGCGGCAATAAAATTTATTTACCACTTCAATTATGATGAAAATGTCCTATTGGAGTTTTTAAGTTAGCCTAATATAACGGACAAAAGATATTTGGCTGAAATATTATCGACATTAAGAACTCGTCTTCGAACATCTGTCGACCTACTTTCCACACGCTTTACCCGCCATTTGAAATATTTTTTTTTAATAACATTAGGTAGCTCATGCGCAACTAATTTTATAGCCATAGATAAGTGGAATGTAATGAATGAAATTAATTTTTATGGCGTATAAATTAATGGATCTATTCGGAGACTACAACAGTAGAAGTTTTTATGGAATCGGGTAGGTATGTCAACTTGAAGATCACAAAGAAATCACTTTTATAAATGGGTAATTCACCATATTATTGTTTATATATGTGTACTTAGATGTAAAAAGAGCTTATTGAGGTAGCTGATAAAGTTTTCAATAAAATTGGTTCAACGGACGTCATTAACTTAATACTGATAAGTCTGAATTTTTAATTCTTTTCGTAGTTTGTCAAAAACTCGTTTTAGAGGAAAAGCATAAAATAAAACCAACGCACTAATTCGAAAGTTGGTCAAAATCTAGTACAAATGCTTCTCGCCCTTTCTTTTTTTACGTAGTAGCGCCCTTTTTTTTCTTATTTTCGCTTGTGATGTTTGATTAAGTATTGACACGTCGCTGTTGCAACGCGCTGAAGTAAAATAATTATTAGCTTCCATAATTCAAAGCAAATTATGAATATACATACCTACCTGACGTCTGCGCGGGCAGTAGTAATAAATATCTTTCAAAGTATCCATAAGTAACGTCTACTTCTGTAAATAACGTAAGTATCATAATCCTAGACAACTTGATTCTACGTGGTATATATGAATTATTTTAGTTTATCTGCGCTATCGAAATTTAAATTGCGTCTCCTTTAGTAGACGGGGATCCTAATCTAACCACCCTGTAATACCCACTCGAGCTTCAGAAATCTTATCTTGAACGAGCGCAAGGGACAGACACCTTAATAAATCCCGTAGCACTATTCCGAGCTAACGGGGTATCGGGTGTCGATGAGATTTGATTTTTAATAAGGAACCAACTGGCTTTGGAATTTTATTGCTTCTGTTTTAGATAAGGTGCGGTTTTTTGCCTCTACTTTAACTATATGCTGGTATTATCAACATATATTCTCCTTTTTTATTGTAAGTATTGCTATTGTTTAATGGATGAGTAGGTTATCTAACCGGCTATATCATGTTTTCGGTAACAAAACATCTGCAGTTATAGTCTTCCGATAATAAAAAAATAATAATGTTGGAAAGAAGTCCCAAATAATACAAATAACAATATATTTATTGTCTTAAATATAATTTAGCTGGGTCGCCATATCGCGTTGCTACAAGTTACCAAAATTGACGATCACTGGCTGCGTCAAAGCTATACTCCACTTTCCAAACGTAGGTTCCTTATCCAACGCAACTATCCTTTATGTATCGCCTCCTAAAGTATTACGCGCAACCAAAATAATTTTCGAATGACTTAAATATATGCTTGACATCCCCAAAAATGCGACAGGATCACAAGGTCTATGATTTAGCCCCAGGAACATCCATCTCCACACCTCCGGAGGACGAAACCAAAAGAATTTGGTAGATAGGGTTGAATAAAGACTCGTTCGAAAAGATTTTTCAAAAAGAAAGCAACACAGAGTCGTTGAAAACCCTAAGATTTCTCTTTCTCTGTCTTCGACTCTTAGTCTTGGTGTCTTTCGACTCTACGATGAAGACGACGAAACGTCCGATTACGTCTATTTTCCAATTTTACGTGCACTTATATGTACATTTATAGGACTAATACTCGTAAATTTTAAGATGTTCAGATATATTAAGAGGTACTTGATCCGAATAAAGAATTTCACTCTTATAAAATTTGTTTAAGGTATTCTTGATCATTTGTCTTGCTTATCTTTGGAATCTAGAATACGTTAATTAAGCTTGTAGACAATGTATAATGCTACAAAACTATTGATCAAGAAGGATTTAGAAAGAATAAAGGCCAAAAATAAGAAGGTTTACAATAGCGGAACCGCATTCGATTACACATTCTACAATGAAGTTCTCTATTCGATTAGCGATGGTTAGGAGGCCCGAGTCCTCGAGACTCTCGTGAGACGCCACAATTACTGTTCGCATTCAAAAATAATTGCGTTTGATTCATAGGTTAACGAAGTATAATATGTGTACCATTAGATTACTATACATACGTGCATAGAAATAGGATACTTAACACTTAACATGACGTTATTAAGTATTAAAGAGCGGCACGCATCAATCGTGCGAAAAATACGAACGAAAACAGCCGGCTAAGGCGCTCGTTCGACACTTCTGCACGAAATATTAAAATAATCGAAGCATGTCAGTCACGAAACGTGCCGTTGGCAAGTATTTTGCCGTCGTTAATGAGTATAATGGGCGGCTTAAATCAGTATAATGATGGAGGAGCCGTGCGAATCGCAATCGTGCTCATACAGAAACTACAGAAGTTAACGATATTCGCATATACTCGTACGCCGATTAAACGCGTTATTTGAAGACGAATTCGCTATTCGAATAAGAAACGCGAGTGAATTAAATAGATGGGTTGAACAAGTCGATACGTTGGTGGCATCTTGGCGTAATTGGTGCGTAGATACACAAAGCAATCTAGCTAGTCAACGAGATTCATTGGCAACGATATAGGTGTGTGATGCGTAATAATATATTATCAATCTTGTAATGCTGGCGAATACATTCGGAATTGATGGTAGGTACCTGAGTTGTTTGCGCAATGATTGGAAGCGTATTAATTATGATTTGCCTTCTTGGAAAAACTATAGAATAACAGCAATTTTCAATTCGTATCATTGATGGTCCCTAAAAACATCTTAACCTCACCTCGCTTCTGTGCTATTCTACTTCTTATATATTGTTACAATAAATAATTAAAACTGGTACTTCCAATAGGAAAAATTTCAGCATTATGACAGTGTTCGTTTTGCGAATATTCCTTACTGAATAAACAAAACACGCACGACGAAGATGTATCTGAAGGAACAAAGTTCCTTCTACATCGTCCATCGTACTATGAAATCGCTCATTGCTTAATATACATGAATAAGTATCGTATTAAAATCGTATCAAAAAGAAAAGAGCAAAATGACTGCAGAAGCAGTCATACCATCTTTATAAAAAATTACGCTTGTTGATTAAATGAACTTGATAAAAAAAATTCCAAATAAATGCTTCTCGCCCTTTTTTTTCTAAAACTGCTACATTGAAAAAAAAGTTTCAGTGTAAGCACTTTGAGCGCGTCGCTCATTCGTGCATGCAATAAATCGCTCGCCAACTAGGCCGTATCTAACTATAAGGAAGCTAAAATCTTCGCTCTTTTCACTTGCAAACTTCAGAACGTCATAACTTCCAAATTGAAAAGGCTGTCACAACTCAGCGAACAGTTTTCTATCTGAATGCTTTACCAACGGTGGAAAAAATATAGTTGGCAAGGGCAATGAAGGAGAACTGTGCTGTTTTTAACCCCCGTTTTTTCGCTGAAAAAGCGAGTTTGGTAGGTCAAAACTCCAGAATAGGATACATTTGCAACCCTTTTAATATTCTGGATTTTCTACCAAATACCTGTAATAGTAAAATTTTATTTTGTCCATTGGAGGTTAGCTTGCTTAAATGCCTGTTTAACCATGTATCTTCTTTTCAATTTAAACGCCTACAAATTCCCGAATGATATAGTTCTTTGATATACAGGATGTCTCAACTTTCTGGAATTATAGAAATTCGCCTATTGTGTACGTAGTAGAAAGGTGACATTTGATGATGACATGATAAACATCGTAAACAACACATATGTAAGTATCGGCACAAGCGTTTAACCACCAAGTCTAGATAGAAGCAAGTATGTACTTTCTTCTTTCGTTTCTTTAGGAAACGAGTATAGACAAATAAAGACAAAATTGTAAGTATCTCACAAACTGTTAGAAATAAGCATATATATATATATATATATATATATATATATATATATATATCGGTTGATTAAAAAAAAATAAATTAAAATCAATATAATATAGAGGGCGTTCCATTTAAAATAATAAAGTAAACAGTGTCTAGTTTACCACTTAGCACTTAGCAATCGCCCTGTACTTGCGAATATTGAAAAGGTGCTCTACAGGCTTATGAAATCAAAAACTTTCAGCTTCCTACCATTTACACGATACACGCAATTTTCCAATTTCAGAAGGTTAGGATAGCCTGTATATTTAAACATTATTCGGCGTACTTGACCCTCATTAGTTTTCGCATGTTTCAAATGCCAAACGCGTATTTATTAAACAAAAAAAAACTTTTTTCGTTTGGCGCCATAGTGCGGCGGCCAACTTTGAACAATTTCTTTTCTATTTGTATATCTATGTGATATTGAAGAATACGGCTTTCTGCAATTATTATGGTAGATTAGATAATTGCTGTTCTTGTAACATGAATACATTTGAGGCGTACACGTTAATAGACAGCCATCATTTACACACCCATAAAGAAGCTGGCCGAACAATTTTAATGAAACCGAAACCCAAACACATAAAATTGAGTTATCCTATGCCTATATCCGGTACCAATCTTGTGAACGAACGAAGATTTTGCGATAACAGCAGCTATCGGAAATTACAAGGCGGTTCGTTTTCTGTCCTCCCGTGAATAGACCAAAATTTCACTGTAAATTGATAGATAGATAAAGCTTCTAAAATGATGGGCGTGGAGCTTTCAGGTGTGAACCTGTTATGTGTGTTCTCTTCGGGCAGACAATTTTATTAGGACATTCCGGTTAACCGACCGATGTTTGATATCAATGGCATGTGACTAAATTATAACAAGCGCTCCTATTGGCTTGCGTATAAAAAAGCTGTTATTTTCAAGAATCACAGTGTATGTAATTTGAGGATGTTGCGCATATAAATGTCTTCAATTTCCATGCATTGGAATGGATGGCATGTAGGAAACGGCTTTATGAGTGGAAAAGAGTTTATTAATTCAATCCCCACCTAGCTCGTTATTAATGCAAACAACTACTTTAATTTTATGAGGAAAATTCCTTCGTCAAGTTACAACAAAAACTTGCGTGGTTAAGGTTGTCCAAATACATACACTTGTAGCCAGTATTACGTATTTAACGCTTAATACCAATGTACTAACATAAGCTGTGTAAAAGTTTTGAGAAACTCTTAATTTCGTGAACGTGATTCGTAATCCCAGTTAAATAGTAACCGTAAGTAAAAATTTTAATGAAATAAGAGACAGATGAACCCTGAAAATAATACTGAAAATAATAAACCTGAAATATTTAAGAACTTGGTACTTACGGCAGAGTACAATTTATTTACTTATTGCAAACGAATAATTCTATTGAGAAGCGGCTAGGACCGAACAAATTGATTACTTGTAGCGACTTATGATTATGATACCTTTCAATTATAGAAAAGCAATTCATTTATAGTGGTTGTTGATCAGTTCGAAGAGGTACACCATTTAATTATGGTTATCTGTCTGTTCAGTTACAGCGATCATTTCTCGGTTGCAATAGTTTACAAAAGCTACTCGCTTCATTCATTCATTCAATTTCAACATTTATTGAAGACTGGGTAGGGTAGAAAAGAAAAACAAAAATAGCAACGTCCACCATTACAAAATTATGTTGAATATAAGCAAATTTTCGTTTACATATCAAACGAAAAACTATCATTTACTCACAGATGTTCAAATTTGTTTAATCTAAATAAATAATAATGGTATATGCAAAACACTTTTTGTACCTTTACATAGATGTAAACATTATTTTTTGAAATAAAGTTATTTCCAGCATAAAATATAATTTGGTAGGATGTAACCTTTGGAAAATTTGCAGCTAAGAACCTCGTATCAAGTCCATAAGTTTTTAGGAAATAATAGTTAAAACGTTAGCTTAAAGGTTTTCTCGATACGCGATTTGCTCAATAATATAATTGTTCAAATTTCAACATCCAATTAAGTTTTGATTAAACCTATATTAGCTTGTTTATTTTAAAGATGTAGAAGGTGATAAATTAGAAACCACCCAATATAAATCATTGATATTTAAATAACACATCCATCAGAAGCCTTCCGATGCGATCAATGCATATTTGAGCACGCTTCAATAATGGGCCTGCTTTAAACCGATACATTTCAGCTAGAATCTCTATAATAGCATGACTAGATATATAATAGACTTAATGAGGCCTGGCACCGTCTTGTCGATACCATATAATGCCTAATGATAACTGAAACTGAAGCATGACGCCCATTAAAAATGTATCTTTGCGCAGAAAGTGTTCTGCCGTCAAAAGTTGCGCCAGTAATGTAAGGTCATCTTTACTGAACAGTAGCGCTATTTTTTGCTGCCTTGGGCAAGCAAAGATATGAGTGCCTTCGCCAGTTCTTGTCCTGATACTTTCCCGGTACGAAGCCTTTTGATTATCCTCCCATATCTTTATAACTTGTTTTATATAGCTTCTTTAAAGACAACAAAAGTGGTTAGGACAAATGAAAGGCATGTTCATTTGTCATTCATAAACTATTAGAGACAACATTTTTTCTTTGACTAATACTTTCCGTAGAAGTAAGTTTTCCCTAAATTTTCATTAGAAACATAGCATGGCGGCATTTCACAAAATTTAAAAGATTAATAAAATGCTCCGACATATTCATAAGACAGCATATACAAGCGACTAAATGATTTTGTATAAAGTTAATACAACGACTAATTCACATCGACTAAGTTTATTTCCAGAAATTAGTTTTAATTGAGCATTAAGAATAGTAAATTTAAAACTAAAGAAAGCTAACTAAAAAACTAAACACGCTAAAGAATGTTACTTTTTCAAATATCTTTTTACCAACTGCGCTCTTACCAATTATTTCAAGAGTTTCGTCTTTTAGAATTACCAAGCTAAATTTACGTTTGAGACTATTAACTTTACACGTAAAATATCAAATTTCTTTGAATTTTTAAGTAATTAAGGTTCGTCAAACAAAAACATCTCCGTATTTTGTTACACCGCAGGCCACGGGCTACTGCTTTCTACTACCGCTAAAGTAATTGACATATTAAAAATTTTAAAGATCGTTAACGTTCTACGACCTAAGATATTCACACGTTTCATTGAAATTAAATATTGATAAATACCGGTCATTAATAGCGTAGGCAATCCTAAAATTGAAATCTCGTAGTTATAAAAATGTGATATGACTTCAGTGTTACTGGTAGCAATAAACGTAAAGGTAACCATATTTTAAAACGTACCGTACGTGTCAGTAGAGAACAACCGCTGAAAAACAATGTCGCTTTCTAGGAACACAGTGTAAGAAAAATAGCGTTGCTAGCAGGAGAGCAGGAGTTGCTTTAGCCAAACAGATTTTTTCGCCATTTTGGATCGATGGTAGACGAAATATAATACTACTCGTGCCGGAACTGCTTTTGTGTCCTCGGATATATTGCGGGCTTAATCTCGGTCTGCAAACAACATCCTCGACCGCAAAATTTCACTAGCAGCTACATAGTCAATCATTACTTCCTCTTCCTCTATTGGGTTACCCTTGACAATGGAATGTAATGCAATTTTACGCCCTTAATAACGTAAAGAAATAATATAAGGGCTGTTGCTCGAAACCGGAGACGCGAGTACTTGAAACTTTTAGCGTCAGTTCTACTCGATACCTGGTTTCGAGTAACCCGTTCCAGAACCGGGTACCTGGGTATCCTAGAACCAAGTAGTATATTAAACGGAGAAACCTCACGAAATTGGTTCGAAGACCTAAACTGGGCATCAGTTAACGCTAACTAACACGAAGTATCAGAGTAAAACTGCATCAAATTGAACAATTATAGAGCATTAAGTGTTTTTAGATCATATTTAGAAAGCGACAATCTCCATAACTTATGTTTAAAAAAATTAAAGAATTAAAGTGTTTCTAAATCTCAATTAAAAAAAATTTTTCTTTCGTTCCACCCGTTGTTCAGATTCTATCTACCACCACGGCCTCCATTAGGATAGCATAATTGAATTTGAACGTGTATCAACGTCAATTTTCGACGTACACGGATATTTATTCGTTGAACGTCCATCCGGAGAGAGCTTACCACTTCGAGAACAGGTCGTAAAGTAACATCGGCGTCCTCATGTACGTATATGTACGCAAGTAAGCACGTACTCTCTGTATATCGAGCTCGTCATGAACAGATGTTTATCCGACTGTTATGGGTGCATTTATCACATTTTTATCCCCACACCTCCGTAAAGGGATACGATTTCAATAACAATAGGACGCGAGAGCGAGCAGCATTGGGTTTTTGGGAAAAATATGCGGTCGACTTTGTCATACAGTCAGTCGCAAAAGTCTTGGAACCTCATCCGACGCTTTTACAAAGACAAATTCGTAAATTAAATTAATATTTAATTAACACCGGGTGATTCATTAAAGAAGTTAGAAGGAAAAAAGTATTGATAAAGAGGGATCTTTAAAAATATTGTCAAGACTCCGTTAGTTACCGTAAAATGGCACTACGCCGTCGGTCCATAAAGAATGATCTATTAAATTGATATCTTTTCTTTTAGTTTTATAAGATTTCTTAAATTCTCAACTTGTAAACTATAAGAACATTATAAGACACACGTTCACATTGGTGAATTTTGAGAACTTCAACAGTTCGTAATTTCCGAGGCACTTCATCTGTAACCAGCCCACATGAAAAAGTCCGAACAGGGTGAAATCAAGCGAACGTGGAAGAAATTCAGTTGCTGCACGTCATCCAATCATTCTGTTGTTGAAGACTGAACAAAGCTGTCCGTCAATAATAATAGTAGCTATTTATTTCAGACAATTCCTAGCAAAACCGCCTAAAGGAGTTCCAAGTACTTATTTTCACTATGGTTTTAGTTAATAAAATATGGCCGTAATAACCCACGTCGAAATTGCGCCTTAAGTTTGCATCAGGTAGATTTACCTCTTGCTCAAAAAAAAAAAAAGGAACAGCGATTTTCCATGTACCAATAAATACAGTTATCCGGACCAGAGTGTGCTGCTGATCCCATCGATACTGAAAGGCATAATTTTACAAAATTGGCGTCGCCTGTTTACGTTATTCTCTGTATTAAACGCGGAATATACATCTCGAACTTTGGCTTTTTTTGGGCTGTGTGTGACAGCCAAACAGGCGAATCCGAGCTCTCCTGTCACCAACTACACAATAATACCTTCAGTTTCCAATTTATGTAAAAAATTGTAAACAGTCACACACGATTCTTTCCATTCTTTCAATACGCTACTTGCATCACAAACTGCTTTCACAGCGAAATTCTCCTTCGTTCAACAAAACAAATTAACACGAAGCTTCAAAACACGTACTTGTTCTTGACAGTTACTAAGTAACAACCGCAGTACTACCAACAGCAAGCATAATATTCTGCAACTGAATTTTTAAAATAAAAAAGTACTGCAAATATACCTTAAATGATATTACGAGAAACCGTTTTATCACATCATACGTATAATTCGGATTTTTCTCATATTTTATGTTAAGATCGGCAATTATAAGTGCAGTTACAATATATTTCATCTACTAAGCAATAGACCGCATATCTATAATTTACTGTTAAAAATAGACCAATCGTTCGCACTCTCTTCGTATCCCTCGGTATCATGGAGTACCAATTTCCTCTAAGCTCGCCGTACAGCTTTTTATATATGATTTTGATCTGTAAATATCGGTCGACTTTCGAAGATAGGTATACACTTTTGTAGTTGACTGTATACAAAGAAGTACGTTTTGGTGGAAGTTGACATGAACGCGTGGACCGGTCAGTCGTCTTCTCGTAGGTAATTTTTTGAGACCTGCCGACCGAAGCGTACGGCAACAGAGCGTGGAGCAAGATAGACGCAACGACGGCGGTTTTTGTCGAACCGCCCGAGATCGCGTCGGATACCCTTTATATGGACAAAACGACAAAAAGCAATCTAATTGCGGCAATTATTATTATAAGCAGTACCCATCGATATCGGACCGCCGAAAAAGAGGAATAATCTTTCATGAAAACTGTTCGCCTGCGCCTTTAATAAAGAACGAATTCATTCATTTTAATCGGCGACCGTAAAAACTTTCGGTATTCAATTTGTTATACGACAAGTTGCGACTTATAAATTGGCGCAATTTGGTATACGATGTATGAAATGCATTATGCAAGACGTGCGTACGGTTAGCTTATTCCAAGCGCCTTGTGAATTTCGTACAAAAAGTATCCTCTTGTTTGGTATAATATAAATTCCTGTAACTTAAATGTAGGAATTGTATTAGCACAACCGCTGCTTATACCAATTTTATTTCAACGCTTTGGATTATTTACCGAATACCGTTCTTACAGACTGGAATGGTATTCGGTGTAAAATTTGCATTGATACGGCTGAGATCCAGATCAGTTGAGACACAAAGGCAATGTTTGAAGCCAGATACTTTATACATTTAATTAAAATTATTTTGAGTTTTGTTTAAATTTCTGTCTCAACTGATCTGGATTTCAGTAGTATCGATGTAAATTTTACCATAACATATACAGCGTTAGTAAAAAGTCCCGGAACGGCCGAATAACTTTGTTATTTGAAAATAATGATTTCTGAAATTTGGTATGGGGGTATAGTTATTATAAATGCATTTTATAAAATACAGTTAATATTTTTTCCACTTCCGGTTTAATCGGCAATACGTCCAACTTTTTTTTTTAAATGGAACGCCCAGATTTTTTTAACACTTTTGAATGCAAAATAAAAAACTACGTTCAGGAAGTATTAAGATGTTTATTTTTATTCACAAAAAAACAGTTAAAAAATTAAGTGTCCTAATACAGAAAAATCAAGATACCTTTGAAAAAAGTTGTTTAGTGTTTGCACTCTTTTTGTCGTCACATTTGACAATTTTAAAAGCGTTTTAACTTTTGCATCGCTGTAAATTTACTTATTTTAGACATTGACACATTTGAAAATGGCAGTAAAACTTACTGAATCAGAACGAATTGAGATATTAATGATGCGTGGGTACGGTGATCGTCAACGTTCTTTTGAAGAAGTTCGTATTTTGTTTAATACTGTTTATCCGGATCGTCACATTAGTAAAAGTACGGTATGCCGAACAATTCAAAAGTTTGAAGTCTTTCGTCAGGTGAAGGATTTACCTAGAAGGGGACGTCCATTAACAGCAACAGATGAAGAAACTAGTTTTAATGTGTTACTCACAGTGGAAGAAATCATCACGTGTCCACAACAAAATTAGATCAAATTCATGAGATCTCTCAAAAATCTGCTCATAAGATTCTTAAATCAGCAAGAATGAAAACCTATAAAATGTATCCCGTCCATGAGTTAACTGAAGATGATCCAGATCGTAGGCTACAATTTTGCGAAACAATGACGGAATTGATCGAGCAGCAGCCTAATGTTTTAGATCACATCATTTTTTCAGATGAGGCAACGTTTTGTCTCAACGGCACTATGAACAGACATAATTGTCGCTACTGGTCAATTGAAAATCCGCATTGGATTGAAGAAGTCCATACACAGTGTCCTTAAAGGTGAATGTCTGGGCTGCTCTTGTTGGAAACAACATCATAGGACCATTTTTTATAAGAGGAAATTTAACTGGCAACGTCTACTTAAATTTATTGCGAAATGAGGTTGTTCCAGCACTTGCGGCCCTCTTTCCAAATGCAAACATAGGTGATCACCCTAATGCACATTTTTGGTTTCAACAAGATGGAGCTCCGCCCATTTTGCCCATAATGTCCGCGATTATTTGAATGAAATTTTTCCAGGACGTTGGATCGAGCGTAGAGGAGCAATCGAATGGCCAGCACGTTCGCCAGATCTCTCGCCATTAGATTTTTTCTTTTGGGGTCACTTGAAATGTCAAGTGTACAAAAATCGTCCCCATAATCTTGAACAATTATAAGAGAGAATAGTTCAAGAAGCCAATCGCATCACTCCAGAACAAATATAAAATTCAATAAGAAATTTTACTGACCGTTTACATTTTTGTCAAATTGTAAATGGAGAGCATTTTGAACAATTATTGTAATCGCAACCTGAATAGACAGGTATCTTGATTTTTCTGTATTAGGACACTTTTTTTAATTTTTTAACTGTTTTCTTGTGAATAAAAATAAACATCTTAATACCTGAACGTAGTTTTTTATTTTGCATTCAAAAGTGTTAAAAAAATCTGCGCGTTCCATTAAAACAAAAAAAAAGTTGGACGTATTGCCGATTAAACCGGAAGTGAAAAAATATTAACTGTATTGCATAAAATGCATTTATATTAACTATACCCCGATACCAAATTTCAGAAATCATAATTTTCAAATAACAAAATTATTCGACCGTTCCGGGACTTTTTACTAACGCTGTATGATCTCAAAAGCACACGGATTTATAAATTTTGTATGGTCTGCTAGATAAAACTGCATCTGCTCAGACGTAAATAAATGTAACTCCGTCATCAATGCATAAGTTAAAAATTAATTGATTGATCGTGAACATAATCGCGTGATAACTTCAAAGCAATATTTAGGCATATTTAAGCGCAACAAGAGTGCGGCATTATGTAACTATATGTGAGGCATCGATATTTCGCGTCCGAAAGCAAATCTTAATTCGGCAGTTAGATCCACCTAGCGGAATGTACTCAGCTTCTTTCCTAGTAAGCGCTGCGACCGCCTCATTTCTTTCATTACCAGTGCATGTGGGACCTTTTGTCCAGTAACCTTGTAAAAAAAAGTCAAAAAATCTCAAAAGCCAGTTCACATGTGAGACTTAACGCACCAGTAACCACCTGCCCGTCTCTGCAGCGAGGTAAGTGCAATGCATGCTGTTATCTGTTAAGCTTTCTTCCACGAAATCCCCAAGTCTCACTACAAAGCCTACGACATGTCTATGGGGACATTTTAACTTTCTAAATTAAATTATCCAAATGAGGATTCCAGGATAGTGTCTTGTCATAGGTTAGGCTCCAGTAGCGACGGTCGGTAGAATGTCAGTGAGCTATACAAAACCAATGTTATTTTTCTAACATTATGTATCGATTGGTTATAGATCAGCAAAATCCGTGAAGCGTTGGACAAAAATCGACAAATCAAAGAACGCGCTTGAATGACACAAGCAAGTTGATGTTGAACCAATTCATTCGGCACAGCATCGGTTGAACATCAGTTACCAAGCGTTGTAATTGTATGACGTCATGTTCGACAGACAACAATAAGCCAATTTTCAGGAAATGTTCGCTAAAGGACAGTAGACGTCACAGTAGACAGTTCACCCAAAATCAGGTAAGTACATATGCAAGAACGTTACAAATCAATATTCGGCCAAATGTGTATAAATGTTCACATTTTCACGTAAGGCTGACATCGTTGCCACTTGGAACCAGGCGATTTATAATCAGGAGCCAATATTTATTTAGCAAAAAGAAATTACGTTTATAAAACAATTAGGGGGTTTGGGGAGCTGTTCCTTCAAACTGGTAATAGATGGGAGGGAACTATTGACGCTATTATTTAATATTAATAAAACATTTAAAAGTTGTCCAAAGTAATTTTTAATTGTCATAAGTATTAACACAAGTAGCGAAGAATTGTATTTAGGATGCCTTACACTCCGAAAAAGCGAACGAGGACCCAAAATATTAGCATTGCTGTTCCTAATAGACCCTAACGTTTAAATCGGCGAGCTTTATTTGAAAAGCATCGGTGAAATTCTAATTCAGGAAGCCGATGTAGACGAATCTTTCCTTTACTGTTTTCATATTTCTTAATTAATTTAGCTCCAACGTTACTCTCGTATACTGCTTAATAGTGACCACATCTCGAGAAAGACTCTAATTGGTTTATATGTAGGCTTAATAATAGCACAAATTATGGTATCATCAGAAACATTACGCATTTAATTATTGATTTTTCTTGTATGCTCATAAAGGCTTTTGTTTTTATATGTTTATTTGTAATATACTAATGTGTCTCTTCGTATCTGCTAATGAGGTCGGATGTCAAAGAATAAAGAGGTCAAGATCCCCGATGACTTAATCACCGCGAAACTTCCCAGAAATCACTCCGGGTGCATTGTCGACGAACGCTACTTATCGCGCGGATTGACGCCGAGTCAAAACAAGGAAACAGCCGTGAAGATCTTCGCAACGTCTTTCGCCGTTTACGTAATGAACTGTCATCGCCATGCTGGCGGTTGCATCACAATAGAAAGAGCAGTTAAAGCAGATAATTAAAACGAGTTTATGGAATTTATGAGCATTTTTACAGCAGATATTGTTCAGAAGGCGTTGCCTTCTTTTTTTTTTCTTAATAGCCGCTAAGTGACGTAATTTCTATTATTATCACTGATTTACCAGATGTTTTCAATAATCTACTTTCTTTAAGTTTTATACTTGCGTCATCTACTGTAACAATAAGAAAAAAATTGTATATACAGCATGTCCACTTACTGCGCGAATGAAATGTCCCTGTTTCTTTAAAGGCCGACAACTTACGCCCTAGAATGATTATTCAAAATTTACTCGATTGAGAGTCTCATACAGTTCATTAATATATTTAAAAAAATTGCTCATATCAACTAGCGTCTTCAGATGTCTATTGAAATCGATGCCATGTCACAACAATTTCTTTGGATGAAACACTCTGTATATTTTTCCGGGATCTGATAGGGAAATTGTTATAGATTTTTTCTGTATACATGTCCCTTTTTAATAAATTCAACGTATGTTTACTGTGATGGGAATCCTTGTATTTTATTGAACATATCGAGACTGTGTGGATTGTGTAACCTACTGCTTTCCGAAATTCAACCTTTTTCGTAAGCATCTATATTAAGTTTACGACCATTTTTAAACAACTTTCGGTTCTTATATTTTTAAGTTTTGAACCTAGTGATCCATGCTTTAAATAAATCCGTTCGTTTTATATTGAACTCTCACGAACATTTGTCCACTTATTTCTGCTATTTGTTATTTATATCAACCAATTAACCTACTCGACAATGTATGTAGAAAATTGGCGATTGTACCAAAAAAGATAACGTTTGCACATCTGCTTCACACACATCACACCACTCTATATTTTTAAACGAAGAACTTGTATTCATAGTTTCATATTCAATTAACCAAGGAAGAATTTATTTTATTACCTACATATTTGTTTTTTAAAGTTTTTGGTAAAATCTCAAACGAAGAAGTTACTTGTTTCCTTGTTGACAATTGACTGCTTACATTACAAAACAGTCGTTTGTTTTATAACGTGAGTAGTTCTATATTTTCTAAAAAAAATATCAGATCTGACGATTAAAGCGGTGATATGATCGCTAACTTACATCATATTTAAGATCATGTTTTTAATCATGGAAATTGGTACTGTGATCTCGCTGATACCGATACTGATACTGACGTCATTTGTAACCAAATAACACAATTACATTTATAGATTGTATAGTCACGAATGCTATCGGTAGATTCATAAATAGACTCAGATCATTGTTAATGAAGCTTCCACATTTTACTTGTCAGTTCACTAGCAGCGATTTCAGCCCAGTACCCAGTAATTTTTGTCTTCCTGACATTACATACATGTGTATGTGTTATACATATGTATATACTTACACTACTACAACATAACAATCCCAAAGTCATATACATGAGTATATATTTTTATAGATGTGGAGATCAAAGACGACATTTTCATCAAGTGAAAGACGCAGAATATAAAACTATTTTTATCCATACCTTCTCTCTTGTGTATTCACAAAGAAATATGCCCCTAAATTAAAACTTAAAGTCGATGCCAACAGCCCATGAACCGAATTACTTAAAATTTGAAAGAAGTGTCGTTCGTTAACCAGCCGAATCCATTCGCTTTTGAAATTGTACTCAAGGCGTAACACAGTGACTTACGGCTACCTTCAGGGATCTATAATTAGCGATTGATGCTATTTTTTTCAAGCGCGCTGCTACTTCATGAGTTACATTGTGCATGATGTGAGATGAATACATCGCGTTTCAGGACCTAGAAGTAAACGATCCCCAGTAAACTATTTCTCAATACTTTTTTTTGCTAAATATTACATTACGCATACACAGCTGATGCCATCAACGCAAGTATTAGAAACGGTGAGTACCGTAAGCAGTCGATGAAAACGATCACACCGTAATTATTGGGGTGCGGATCGATGCACTCGACCGATAGCGCTAGATGAAGACGTAATAAATTTAATTTCGTAGCTGCAGATATATCTTGACAATCCAATTTTTAGTAGATTTCTTGCAAAATGTACTTTTAAACGAATTCCGGATGAAGCATTTAAAACATATGCAAAAATAATACATAAAACTACAAAAAAAAATAATAATATTCGTATTACTGGATAAGCGCGTGGACGAACTTTTCCTAAATAATGTCGATAGTATTTGGGTGGGTGATGTTTCTAAAAGACAAAATACTTTACTATTCCTACGTGGTGCTGGAGCTTACTTACTAAAAGCAGGTAGATGATTGAATTGGGACGAAATTAAATTAGATTAGATACATTAGATAGAAGATTGAAAGTGGTCTTAACAATGTTTTTAATTCTCTTCAGAGCCTAATAAGCATAAAGAACAAAATGAACTTAAAAAATCCCGTCATTATATTTTTTTGTTCAGGTTCCTAACAAGCACAACTTTACAACAACAAACTTACCCTCTAATATCTCATTTAGAGCAAGTTATATCTCAATTTTGGATACAACAACATAATTTATACATTACATGCAAGTAAATAACTACATACCTTGGATTAAACCATTTTCCTTTAATAAAGTGCTTAGGCGTTTGTTGTAACGTTTTGTCAAATCTCTTTACGTTCTATCTCCTTCTCGAATTAACCTGTCCAAATAACAAACGGTATGTTTGCAGCTGGAGTAAACACAATGTTAAGTCTCCCATTCAACTTTTTGACAAGGATAAAGATATAATTACGCACGTCGTCAACTGTGTCAGTGGAAATTATTTTCAACTGAATAAATATTTTTATTTCGTCCTACACGGCGGTAAAAAGAAACGAAATGCTATATAATATGACAGCTAGAATGATGCGACTCTTTCGCCGAGCTTTCAACGATGGAAAAATTAATTCAATCATCGAATGAGTTTTACATTGCTGATGAGAGAGATTTTTATTATTTTCATCGTATACATTACCGAAGTACGTTACTCGACTTGTTTTCGTTTTATTGACGGTTTTTATATCCCGCAATAATATTTTTTACATATTCATAGGCGCTTATACGTTTTTAAGGCTGATTAAATACTAATATATACTAATGAGACATGTTCCACTATGGAAGTGTATGCATAAGCATACCTCTTATTCCGTATTAGAATAGGACGTGGGCACTTGGGAAATCGTAAAAAATCTATTTTTAAAGGCTAATCTACATACTTGGTAGTACAACGTTGAACTGGATAGATTTAGATGGGAGCATATAGAGACATCATCCATAACATTCCGAAATTACAACGAAATTGTTTTCGTCTTATTTGTATCTTGGAGTAGATACCTTTTTTCGTTTTTAAAATCCTTACGTGGCGAACAAAATTTATTTAATATTTGCAAATACTTAATGTCCACTAGGTGCCCAAAATCTCGGGGACAGTTAAAAATATCGCGAAGCAACTGCTTCTTTGTCATTTGACCATGTAATACAATATAATTAATGCGACTCTCATCTTTATGGATGCAATGAGAGGAGAGAACTTCGAAATCTTAAATGATAATCTCATTACTTCCCGACTTCAAACTTAAAGGAATAACTTTTAAATCTAACGTTTGTTAACTTTTATTTGATATTTTTTAAGAGCTCGTAAATGGTACTGTAATCGGTGAAAATCATATTTGCACTAACATTATCATCATCAAGCCGTTCAATTCTCAGGATTATGGTTAAATACTAAGGTGTCTTTGAAATCTATTTACGGAGGCGAAATAATCCTCCTGTTCTTTGTTTTTAAGTCTCTTTGGAGTTCTATCTACATTATTTTCTCTCAGTCAATATTTGTGGATGTATTTGTTTGCAATATTGTTAGTTTCCTTTCCAATATCCTTAAGTTTCTCTTTTTTGTTTATTTTTATTGCTTACATCATAGATGTTGTAATGACAGGTCAGGCATCCTTTCTACTTCTATTATTATCTTCTATTATTATCTATAGGCATGCTTTCTACTTCTATTTATATTACATGACCATGCCCAAATAATAAATGGGGATGCTTCAAATTTATACCTTTGCGCTTTAGGTTGCTTAGCTTGATAGTTTGGTATACTTTTATCATATTCTTCCATTAAATCGCTTGCTATTAGTATTGTAACAACGTGTGCATGCGTTATTTATACCCAATCAAATGCCCTGTCCACAATACTTTCTCATATTAAGTTACTTTTCTTTCAGTCATTCAACGAATCTTTTGCTTCTTGTAACCTTACTTTGTCCTTTCTGGATGTGGTCCCATGTCTTTTGGAACATCTCCTCCAGTGTACCGTGAATAGTAAATTTAGCAAGTAACTAACATCAAGTTAGTTACTTGCTAAATTTACCGTGCATCATTCGAAATTTAAAATATGGACCCCTAATAATAATAGAGCTTGTATTTTCCAACACTTCCATAAAGATGTTATCGACAACAGGAGACGGCGAGGATCCCACAGCTGCGCCCGATCCCACTACTTGCCGTGAAATGGGAAAAACATTCCTCAACCAAGTCAGCTAGATCATCCGAGCGACGGTCACTGAAGATAACATACTGTCATATAATGGATATTGTATCTGGCATAGGAACTTTGTTGAATAGAGATTGGACATCAAGACCCGCTGGTGAAATCACTAAGATTTAATGTCGACTCTTTCAGTCGCTTAAAATTTTGGGAATTCTCATACTTTCTACTGTCTAGGATCAAAGTAGCGTTTCCCATATGAGCTTTTTATTAGTGCTTTCTGTAATTATTAATTTTATACAATTTTTTTTAAGGGCTGTTTACAATTTATTATTTTTTAATTTCTCCAGATTACCATCCGTAGAATCACTAATGGGATCGATAAATAGGCATTAATTAAACGTTGTATTAACCATAATATCCTGTAGTATACCAATTAAATTTATATATACCAGAAGCTACACTGTTAATACAACTCTCAGCATGGCTTTTACTTTCTATTTCTACTGCTATGGTGACAATAATCGTATATTATTACGAAATGTGCCTAATGAAATCATTAACGGCTTTTTATGACCGTTACTTAATTGAAACACCATAAATAGATAGAAACTTAATCGTTCTTTCACATATAAAACATGTGTACATTTGAGAAAGGAACTAGCCGTACATCACAGTGAGAAAAACATTTAACGTGTGAGTATCGAAGTTCTATATCTGTCCGTAAATTCGAATAAATAAAGCATTAAAGATATCGAATTGTACGAAAGCAGATTAATCTCTATGTTTATATAATTGACTAGACAAATTTGATGGCTCCAAATATTGTTTTTTAATGCCTAGTTGCTTATCGAATCGTTTTAGTTTTCCTTGGAGAAGAAAAAAAAATAACAACGGACGGTTTGTGCTCTTCTCCTTTTTAACGACCTCCTGCATAAAATCATGATAGGCACAATCCTGCCTGTTATCTTAAGAACCTTAACTGTTTCGTTCATCCGGCTATAAGCCGCGATCTAACAGTTAAAGGTTTATTTCCTGATAATATGGCGATTTTATGGACTATTATCTCCGTCCATGAAAGTAGGTATTTTTCAATGTGGAAAAGTTGACGTCTTAAGTTTCTACGAAATGTGTTACAGGCGTTAAGCAATCGTAGCGTTAATTATAATCGAATTAAAAATCAATTCAAGAAGTACTAAACGATGCCCACTTTCAACTAAAATTAAATTAATTAAATGTGCGTATGTAGGTCAATGTCACGACAATAAGAATAAGTAGAATTGCGAGTAAAGCTGCATTTAGAAACTTGTTAATCTGATTCGCTTCATCGACGAAGATGAGAAATATCGTACGATCGTGTACATACATATAACGATGTGAGATGTACCCGATCTCATACTGACTTATCCTTTTCTTTCTACTCTACAAGTATAACTCCAACGAAATAAAAATTTTTGAAGCATTTCGGCAACATTACCACAATGCTGTCTTTACAAACGAATTCCATAAAAAGCATCTTTTAAAATGAATCATAGGCAAAATAAGTTTAAAAACGCCCACACGACGATAAAGTTTGATTGCTATTAAATTTTAATGTCTTCCAATAATATCTCTTCCTTGATCTAAAAAGTAATTACACTTGTTTTGATAATGATAATCTAAATTTATTTTAAATTTATATTCTCAACATCGAGCAACTGAACTATTTAGATTTGTATTTAGTTTATGGGCCTGTAACTATTGCTTCACTTTGAAAGAGATAAGAGAGAGAAACAGAGAAGCATCCCTAAGCTATTTAATACATAGGTGTGTCACACCCATTTATCACCAAAATAGCTTAAAAGAAATGCGTGTCTGATTGTAGCAGAATAAAATCTAAGCCTGTGGCTACAGTAAAGCTACCCATGATCCAAATAGCTGCATAACTGGTAAGCTGATATGGAAAATTAGCACAAATAAATATAAGCCGGAATGCTTATAGCAAAATTCTGTTAAATAATTTTTTTAAACATGTTCTTTTGCTTTTACAGATGTGAAATGATCAGAAGCATGATTTACTTGAACGAAACGCTTTCTTACAGAAAGAAGTAAATTCAGTATAATCTTAACAACTTGTCTTTATCAAAAAATTTTTAACGCATCTAATTAACATCATATTTTAATTTTTCAATTTTCCTGGAAATGGTATCAACTTTGTCATTTTAAAAGCAATATTCCATATTTTAATCAAAATATGGAATATTAAAATTGCTTTGTTAAAAGAAAATTGCTTGGAGCAGCTGTTTGCTTTGTTGCTACAACTTTATGAACGAAAAAAATTGGTATAGTGAATGAGAAAAATTCTTTGGTTAAAATACTTTATTTAAGTCCAATATAACATTTGATTGAATGTGAACAAATACGTTCTTTTAATTTAGGAATTTTAAAACTGATTAATTTGGTTGAAACAAACTATTTGATTCGGTTAAAAATAGAGCTTAATTAATAAATCCTAACTACTTCCTACCAATAATATCGCACCAAAGGTTTTCAGAAGAAAGGAAAGATGAATATTATTAAGTCCAGCCAGCGACTGTAATAGTAGAGCAGAAGCTTCTCTTCTGTTCCATTTCCTCAATAAAACATTCAATTTAATCTCCCTACAACGATCTCCGGAAAAATTTTAGACGTATCTCAGCGTAATTTCCTAAATTAATTATCATTCAACAGATAATCGTCCAATTGGTCAATAAAATTTACATTTGTACAGTTTGTCATAGATTAACATAAAAACAATGCTATTCCTAAAAAAAAGTTCCCGTTTGAGGTTTGCCATCAGAGTATCTTAGAAGGTATATAATCACCAAAACGTCCTGCTTAAAAGCTATCCTGATTAAATAAAGGACTAGGTTGACACTAATAAACTTTTTAACATAAATAGTCACCCAGCCAACTCAACATATGTTTGGTTGTGTTTCCTATTTAATAGCGCGTATCACTAGAATTCTACGCTTTTCGAGTCACGTGTGATAATTAAAAAAACCCGAGTTCCAGAAAGAATAGTGAACATAGCTCGTATGTGTGGGAGCATCGTTTATCGTTTTCCAAGTGTGTTCTTGATGCACTCCCGAAGTCTATGAATCCTGAATTTAATTAATTAAATTAGGAAAATCATCTATTTCTAAATTTTCCTCCTCGCACATAACATTGCAATATAGACCCAACACTTCACTTTTCAAAAGCTCTTCTAATCCGGTTTATGCCATGGATCAATCCACGTGCTCAAGTTTGGGTATTTCTTTAATTCGCACAACTTGCTTGGCGCATAGACAATTTTTTCTTTAGTAAACAGTCTTATTATTAGTGCTTTAAAGGCTCTATTCGAAGCCAATTATTGTAGATTTGAATGGCAACGCACAATCTGCGATAGATGTTCAAAACATAAATTTGGAATACAATACTTTTAAATACTTAAATACTCGATTCGACTGGGAAGAGAGAACATTTGCAACAATCATGAGTTTGGTAAGTTTGGTATAACAATATTCCACACCATGTCAAAATAACGTTGGCAGCTGTGCTTGTGGGGAGCTCCTTGAAAAATTTTCAATACCTCGCTTTACTCAATTTTAACTAGTGAGTAACGTATGTAATAAACCCGCTCGCTGACATTTCTGACGATTGCATTGTTATTAGTAATTCGTCGGCAATACAAGCGTTTAATAAAATTCCGTTACCGTATTAACCTTTTCACGAGTACTTGAATATTGATTAAGAATCTCTAAAAATATTTATGAAAAATAATTTCTACGGTAGACGGCGATGCTGAAAGCTTACACTATTGCATACCTCTACGGCGACAAGACCAACAAACGAATGACTTCTAGAAGCTGACGGCATATTCAGGGAAACATCAATACACGACAACACCCGGAAGAGCATTCTACAGAAATATTAGACATTATTAAAATGAGACACACATGCATGTGTATAAATAAATATACAACAGTAAGTGCCAATAGACGGTTATTTCAAACATTTAGAAGCGGGAATCCGTGCGTCAATCTCCGTACTTTCTAGACCTGACCTAGGCGCCGCGCCGCGCCGCACCGTTCAGAACAGCCAGTGCTTATATCGTCTATATTTAATATTTTCCCGGCTTTCTTTCACGTTTTAGGCGCATTTCATATATCATAAAGGTTCGTTCGAGACGCAAGATAGCGCTTTTATCTCAAAATACGTTATGCCCACATCTTGTACGGGGCCGTCTGCCTATCTGACAAGATCGTAGACTACAGCAAGGTTTACAAACACCATTTTATCTGCGTACGATCTAATAACTGTTGCACAATACATCATACACGTAGTGGATATGGGTATACATCCTTTTATTTTTTACAATCGGTACCATCAGATCGGAAGAGGGAAAAAACCGAAAACATATATGTTTCATGAATAATACATTTCAAATTTGTCACATCGCGTTATCCGACATTATAAATTCACAGAAATTATTTTAGAGATGGAGATGTATCTATCTATACATATTTACTCGTGATCTATTTTGGAGAAAGGTGGCCTATTTACATATTTTAATTGGGAAATGTAATTAAATTTATCCGATGAAAAAATAACGACCAATAGAACGCATAGTTCTCGAAATTTATTGGTAAAGATAAAAATGTAAATGAACTTAAACTATTGCCTAATACAACCTTCACATTCTATCGCCAGGATTGGAATTTTGTATCTTCAAAATAAATTAAATTAACACAATCTAAGGTAAAGGCTAAAACACTGTTTATTGTCTGAGTTTTGGAGGGTTATTCTTCTATCTCATTTCAGAAAAAAAATCTTACGCAACATAGTACCATCAGCCTTGGTACAGGGTGTCTGAAGATCACTGTCAACCCACTTAGTATAAAGATTGGCCCGTAAGTTTAAACGTTCGGTTTCATATTCACCACCGTCAAGTAGCTTTCACGAAATGACTGTTTAAGTTAAAGCAGACTTTAATGTCGACTTAAATAAATACATAGTAAATGCATTTACTTTTAGACAAAATTCACAATATTTATGTATTGGTCACATTGTAGCGCAGTGGTTACCATTGTACTTCCATGTAATGTAGGAATGAACAACCGCTTTGCCGACATTTTTTCCATGAGACGTGCAATATTTCAAATGTGTTTATTTCTTTTTCAACTTCTAAACGAAGGCGCAGAACTACTAACCTTTCAAAAGAAGAAAAATTAATGTCAAATTAAGAAATTCTAAACGGAGCAGCGAACCGTAGAATGTTGCCTGCAGGTGACTTCCTGCTTCCTTACCAAAGTACAATTAATTGCACCAATAGCTCACTATGTTGTAAAATTTGGTGATTTCCCTTATTACGTGGCATATTAGATGTCATGTAGTCTGGTTAATGAGGAACGAAATACTGTGGAAACTCGTATCACTACGATACAAGCCGAAGCTTTCAATACTCCTATAATATACTTGAAGTTACATAAAAGCACAGTGCAAGCAAAAGCTGGGACATTTGTGTCTTTTGTAAAACGAAATCACTTGGAAAATACCATGTTGGTGTTTTTTTTTTTTTTTTTTTAAGAAATACATGTTTCGAATAGGTTAAATCCTGTTAAAATGAACTTTTGTTTGTTAAACCAGCAAAATCGAAACTTTAACTTAAAGGATTCTTTACATCAGTTTTAGCTTTGAGAGAAGTTATGAAATCGATTTGGAAGATTAAAGTGTTGTTCCAAGATTTAGAGCAACGTTGCATTCATTACAAGCCGGATATTGCCAGACGTCAGACCACATTAACGAAACGAAAATTTTATTAATGTGGTTTTTTGCTTATCTTTCATAACTTTGAAAGAATTTGGAAATAAATGTTATTTTACATAATTACACCTCGCTACTTCATTTTTATAGTAAAACTTGAGATTGTTAAAAAATCAACAGACAATTGTTAAAGAATCAATTACAATAATGTAATGCACATAAGGTATTAAAAAAATAACGTTCTATTTTAAAATGCTCAATATAGCTTGCAACACGCTCTTCTATACATATTTAAACCATCAAGACTTTGATTACCCCATCAGAATGTATTAAATCATAGCCGCTCAATAATTATCGATTTCGAATTTGAGTGCCTAAAATTAACAGCACTTTCTCTTCTATATAAAACATTTTTACTTTACTACACGGTCAAAAGCACAAATCTCAAATATCGTCCATGTCTCACGTCTACCGAAACTTGATAAATTATCCCGTATCTTACGCAGCCTGTTCTCTACAACAGGAGTTATTTCTGCAACTGATATCTGTGGCCGCCGTCATTTTAGAATTAAATTATCTACGTAGTCAACGATAAAACCCCATGAAATAGGGATCAAATAGGACGCACAGAAATTCCAACCACTTTATACTATTTTATCAAGTTATTAATAATCTTTCCTTGTCGCTCTAGCGTGGGCTCAATCCTTTCTCGGTACAATTAGATGCATAAAGGGTCGCTGTTGATTCCTTCACTTGCTTGCATTATATATAATCGACTAAACCACAAAAGAACAACAAACAGAAATGCGCATTTTCGTTTCCACTATCAGAAGCTAATACATAATTTAATGAGTCAATTAACATATTATTAGTTCGACGGGGCATATATTATGAAGCTTAATTAAGTATGCATATGTTAATAATAGATTAAACTGGAACATAACATTAATGTCTTTGATTGACAGCACTCTCGAAAGTGTCTATCTTTATGGATATGTAAGACGACCAAAGCTAATAAAATTATAAACTCATTGTACTACTAGAGATATTTACTCTAATTAGATCGTTTTTATTTTCTATTTAGATAACAATGTTGTAACAACTAAGGAAAGCTTTTAATTTACTTCGTTTCAATTGTTTGATGTGGCAAATATGGACGTTAAACAAATTCAAACCGAAACAAATGTGATTTATCAGCATCAGGTGTATAAATATCCAAGTAAAAGTAACAAAGAGGCTTTTGATATGCCTCATGTTCGAATTAGAATATTTACCTTATGTATGTACATAGCTTATATATATAAGTTAGGTACTTTCCGTGCACTTCATGAAATTAGCAGAGACTCACGATTAGAAAGGACAAAGCCGGATGAAATTATTTTTTTTGCGGAGACTAGACAGACTCGTGTTTTAGTCGGATATCTACGGAGGATATCAGTAGGCAACACGAATCCATTCTCATGAGGCGAATAGGCACGAGTCTATCTAGTCTCTGCAAAAAAGTAGTAATTCCACCTGCCTTTGTTATCTCCACTCATGTTTATTCATCTCATAAAAACGGATTCGTATTGCTTACTGATTCCCCTGAGAATCGATAAAACATGAATCCGTCCAATCTCTGCTAACTTCATGTAGCCCACGGAGTGTGCTAATAGTATAGTGAAAACTTTTATATGACGATCGCCACCTTTCTCACTTCTTATCGACGCCGTCCCTCAACCTTTCTTTTGATTTCAACCATGTATAACGTGTTGATAAAAGTTTTCTATGTTATGCTTTAAATAAACGAAGAATGAACTCTCAAGCCTTTCAATTATTGTTTATTAGTAATAGAAGGATGCTGTCTAGCAACGAAGAGAAACAAGATATGTTAATTATTTTCTATTCATCGAACCGAGATGCAATAGCGAAAGGATGGAAAAATGGGAAATTGCTCAAGAATTAACTTTGACCCTGCTAGAGGAATAACTTTAAACCAAACAGTCACTCATGTTAGCGACAATCTGGTGATACTGGAGTCCTGCAACTAGTTAGCGGCAAGTTAGAAAACAGCGAATAAACAAAATCGTCTATCAGATGATCCAAAATTTACCAATTCCGGAAACCTTAACAGAGGTCCACCCTACATTTCAAATGAACGTAGTGCTTTTGAATATGAAAATTAGGAAAAATTCTCATGTGGACCATTATTGCACTCAGAGAACACGTAAAGATTGCAGTAAATTCCATAAGGCTCAATATCAATAACGAAAGCAAGGGATGTGGGACAGTATGGTAAAGCATACTAAAGTATCGATACACTCCGCACCATACAAGTTTAATTAATCAATCCGGAACAGTTGCTTTACCTTACCTTATACATAAATGCTGTTATAGTTTAAGGAACTACCTGTACGACTAATTGAAGCTATGTCTTCAATTGCTGTTTATTAATTTTTTCTGCGTTGCATATGTTCTCCAACGTAACACATTATTCAACGGCATTCAACCAGAGACCATCGCTTCCGCGTATTAATTTCTAAGCTTGTGCTTGGTACCAATTCTATGTTGTTTTATTAAATAAAGATAGTAGCCCACGTACAGGATCCGGTTTGTAATTGATGATCTGCGAATAATTCTATTCAAGCGTACTTATATCACTTCAATATCTACTCGTGAACCTGTATAAGTTATCATTGTCAACGATCATAACTATGATACGCGCATAGAAGACTACAGTTTATTGCAAATGCAATGCTATTAATCTTCTTGGACGCAAGTAACAAAACGAACCGTAATGAGGATCTCAGCTGCGCATTCTTCAGTAGTGTAGACATTTACACGACATAATCTCTATGGAAATGCATCCACTGACAACACGTAAATTAACAGTAAACATCTTAAAAAAAATAGATAACGCGTAAAGTCAAGATTAATAAGCCACATACTAACGTATTCAATTCGAGCTGTAAAGCGTCATCGTATTAGACGTAATTATCTCTCAAATTTAGTGCACATAAATTTATGGCATGAATTTTGCGCGCTTAAACAGTAAATTATAAACGCTTGAGTTATGAGTGTTTACGTACAGTTAGGCAGTTGGCTGCTAAATAACTCACCGCTTCAAAGATAAAAGTTCTTTTAGTTTTTTGGCTATGCGGCGACGATCGGTGTGTGAATTGCAATTAATGTAATTGCGAAATTTATTACATATCTTAGCTTTATTTATCTGAAAGAACACGCCAACTCTGCTTAATTTCAATATTCGTCACAGAGAAAAGGAATGGTAGGACATGATAGCGTAGGGTGAAATTGTTTAGTAACGCACCTACTAGTTAGTTAAACAAGCGCTACGGTATCGGCACACTCCGCATCACACCAAATGTTAATTACCAAAATATTTTGCGTGGTATCATTTCTATTACTTACTTCGTTATTATCATTGTAGTAATCATTCAGTTAAGTACGGAACATAAAAAAATATAAAAAATTCTTTTGCTTGTAACCAAATAATATGCTTATATATGTTTCCACTAACGTCTTAATTAATTTCAAGGCGCAAGAAGTGCACATTAAAGGATTGTGTTAGATGTCACGTTCCTGACCAAAAAGAGAAATAGTATCTATTTTATTGGTCATTGTATCTTAGTCAGTATCTTTTGATAGACTTTTACGATCTGGAAGTCATCTTTATCTGCATCCTCTCTACTTTATAGATTATACCAGGTGCACCATTAGAGTATCGGTAATGTTCAGCGTGACAACTACCAAAGACGGAAAATTGAGATTTTCTGTACCACAACGTATTTTGTGGAATTACTTAGAAATGTACAGAATGTTTCAAATTTTAGCGACCACTTTTTGCCTGAATGTTTATGTGTACTTCTGACAATTACCTTTGTCGTAGTAGTAAATTTTGTTCAATTTTTACATTGCAAACTGTCGTTTTAAGACGTATCCTAAAAGCACTTGCTGACAAATATGAAAGTAAATGTTGGAAGTGAATATAATCATGCATCATTGCAAAGATAATTTAGGTGGCCATCGAAGGAATTAATAAAAAATATTCCAATCTTTGTTGTAAAATGAAATGGTTGAAAGTAAATGCGAAAATCTGGAACATCCTGTGTATTTTTAAATAATTTTACAAAATACGTCTTGGGATATTCTCTATGTACAGAAGATCTCATTTCTATATCTTTGATAATTATCGGCGCTTATCATCGATTTTCCTGAGGTAGCTTTCGTTTGTCTAGACTTACAAATTTGCGATTTAATGAAAGAAATGCATTCGGTTTTAAGCAAGCAAAACAATAGCAAACACAATTATTATCTTAGAATTGCAAATTTAAACAAAATGATGTTCTACATTTCGGTGAGCACGATGTAAAATTGCCGTCAGTGAATTCAACAAATTCATTTGAAGTAACAATTTACACTATTGCTCAAAATAAATACAATGTTGCTGAAAAATTTTTGATAGAAAAAACTCGAACAAAAGTCAAACATAATTTAAAGAATTGATACAAAGTTTTTCAAATAATAACATTCCTTTGTTTTAAGAGTCTTGCGACCACAAAGCGAACTGTTTGCTTAATAAGTTTATCTTTTTATACGTATACGCTGCTTCGTTTCGAGAGCAACTGAATAAATAAGTAAATAAGCAAACATTTTATGCATCAAGCAATAACTTGGTCTTCTCTCCTCGTAAAAAAGAAACATCGAAGTAGACGATTAGCAACATTTAATCTCGAAATCATCCGCCATTTTTCGCTACTACGAAATGCAAACTATCATTCCATTGAATTATTATCAATTTCGCGAAAAATAAGAGATTCAATCGATAACATTCAATATGATTTAGCTACTCTCGCATATACGACATCAAAACAATAAGACCTCGTGAAATCGAAATTAACCAATAAGTAGACACTAACTTTAAAGCGGGATACTTTTACATTCTAAACTTCTAAATCACTTTCGTTCACGCATTACCATTGAATGCATATATCATGATACATAAAATGACAAGGACGACTGTGAATCTACATGACATATGTAACAGCTTAAATCAAGATACCGAAGAGAGGTTGGACGAGAGCAACGTCTTGAAGGACACTTTCTCTGCTCCGACGAGTAATTCCTTTCAATCTAATAATAATCATCGATTTTGAATAATGGAAGATAAAAATAGGGCGTTACCTTTGTAGTGTAGCATTTACATATACGTTTACATACGTTTTATAATGCATTCATTGCACAACGCGAGCTTTCGGAATAGAAAATATGCAAAATCATGCATGATGCATCTATCGATGAAATAGTTTAGAAATTGAACGTTGGTAGGTTATGAATGCTTTATTACTTCAATATTTTAATCAAAATTACTCTCTGTCGATTGCACAGCTCCCTCCAATTACGTGAATTTGTAAAGCAAAATCATTTCCGCCACGTTGAGATTATTTTCACGTTTTTTTTTTCTGTGTACCTTTCAGACAAGAATGTTTAAAATATTAATTCTATTTTTGTTGAATGATCCTTTAGGATAAAGCCAAAGTACGTTGCATCTATATTGAAGATAGAAGAAGAATTACATCAGTTACCGATCAAATGTTTGCAATCTTACTTCTTCTCTTCGAACACTCTTCGAAATTCTGCTCCGCTACTTTCGACAAATATACCTTGACAGGAGATCGACAACCAAAAGAAAAATAGATAAAAATGAAAGCTTTGATATTCTTAGAACGTTTCTTTACAATAAAAACTACTACTTAACTGCGTAAGTGTACGTGAATTGTTCAAGCAAAAACACATTTAGACTGAACAGCCGTAATTTCTCTATCACACCAACGAAATGCAACTGCTTATGCTGTACTAATGACCCGTCTATCAACAGAATTAGCGAATTCTAATAGTCAACAACCATCCTTTCCTTTCCTCAAGTTGGCGCCAACGAACACGAAGAAAACGTAGAATATTCAAGTTTACAAATCTCATAAACTCTCGGATGCGTCCCCGTCGCAATTTACACAATTCAATATTCAAACACAATTACCGCGCGGAATATTTTACATCACTCGGTTGGGCTCAACAGCGAAAGTATTTCAATATCTTATACGCACTGACATATCTAATATTGTATGTACATGTGCGCCACAATGGGGCAATCTTCCCCATGAATCTCCCTACCTTGTTATAAGAGATTGCTTTCTGATTTATCTACGAATATATTTAAATTTTACGACGCGAACCCAGAATGTGGCATGGTTCGCAAGTGAATAGCGAAAGTAATAATATTTGATTGCCTTTGTGACCGCAAATTTTGTATAAACAGTCGTTGCCTGATATTTAGAGGGTAAATAAATATTATTGCCGTTCAATGCAACAATACAATTGCATTCTTGCATATTTTACTTTTTAAGATAGTTTATGTCAATGTAAATTCTTCGACGACGTCTGAATGCACAACAGGAGAAATTATCAGTTATAATCTCTTCGAAATGCTTTAGCGTTTACTTTATTAAAGGCGTTAAACGTCGAATATTAATGGAGTGACATTCTTTCTTGTTTTCTTATAACAGTCCATGCACCCAAATAGTTTATGATGATCAATTAAATTCTTAATCAATAGATTAGTAGAATTCCGTTCAAGTATAAATAGATATAATACAGAACTTCTTTTAACTATTTGCAATGGTTACTCATCTAATAGATGCTAGTCGCATGCTTAAGAAATTAAACGATCTTATTCCCTAGCCTATCCTTTGTTCTTCCAATGTCTTTTTTCGCTATTTTTCGCATTCCTTAGTTTTAGGATGTGTAGTCGACAAAAGTTGATTTAAAACTTTTTCGTACATCACATGGTTGAAAATGAGGATCGATGCATTGTCGATCTCGGATTGATTAATTGAACTTTAAAGTGCGAAGTTCGCCGATACTTTTGAATTTTTTGCCATACTGCCCACAGCTCTAGCATTAAATAGATAAGGAACTAATTGTTATAGCATTGAAGAGTATTTTCTAGTGGTTCGTTGTTTATTATCGATATTGTTGTAGACATGTAAGATTTTTTCATTAATTTGTATTCCAATTAGGTGAAGCACAGCTTGTATATTTGATAACTCGGTTGTAGGTGATGAACATGAAGATGGTGTTACTTTCCAAGGATATTCTGGTGCTATAATTGCGTATGCGTCGTTGCGAAAGATGTCGTTTAACAATAGTCGGTTTTATCAGCCGATGTTAGTGTTACCGTAAAAGTGAGAAAAATCGAATAGCGTATTTAAACGAATTCAAGCCGAGAAAGCATCTATCTCGGAGGCTTTGTACCAACATTTGTCACAGTGAAATTTTTTTAAACGTAATCGTATCAATTTGATTGTAAATGGATATTCGCGACACCCAAAAGCTGCGACCACTACCATTAACATAACAAACGATCACTAAATAATGCTGTTCCTTGGATCGGGCAACTGACTAAGTGGTCGTAGGGTTATGTTGAAGCAGTAACGGAGGCATATGACGCATCATTATTTAACAGACTGAAGGCAGAAGTTGCCAATAAACACCCGCTTATCAAGAAAGAGAATGTTTAGCTTCACTAAGACAACATTCTCACTGTTCAGTAGTCGCCATAGCGAAAATTAATAAATCGGAGGTTGCACCAACTCTATTCACCAGATTTGGCCCGGATTTTTTTCCTGCTTCCTAGTCTCAAGGTTTCGCTCGGAGAATAGAAATTTTCATCAAATGTGTAGACCATTGGATTGAATGGATAAATTAAAGGAGGATACTTGGGAAAAATATACAAATTTACAAGAATTTCAATGATCATCTTCTAGACACTAGTTATAAGAAAATTTTCGGTCTATTGATAGAGACTTGAAGAACCATTTAACGAAATAAATTTCAAATCATCGCTCTAATGTATTAGGCGTTTAAGGTATCTAAACACCTTTGAACTGATTCTATATTGTGCAGCACTTGCATCCGATCACTTTTTATTTGGAAACTGTTACTCTAAATTGCTCAGGAAAGCGCCCATGCACTAGATGAACGCACTCTCTATAATTCAATTTAATACAATTTAACTCTTACGTATACGTGTTTCAAATACCTGCTACAGTCTGCCTTGTAAAGCTATACATCGTCTCCGTTATCTTTAATGTTACTTAGGTGAATAATTTCTGCAGTGTATCTGATCTTAATAAATAATCTTGAAATATCACAACAGAATCTCGCCCGATATCCACATAATTTATTTCTCTCTAATTCTGCTATGTTCTAATTCATCTTCACCTCCGACATGTCAAGCGAGCAAACCGTTATTAGAAACCTAGATAGCAGATCTCAAAAATTAATCTTCTACCAACCGAAAGAAAAGGGTCGAAATTTGTTACCTTAGTACTTCTGCGGTAACATCACTTAAACGGATGACCTCACATTTAACTCATTTAGAAGAACCACTACTAAATTACCGAAGATTAAACGTTCGTAACCCGTACAAACCGCTTCGTCGAAAAGTATACATCGTAGATAAACCTTTAATTAGAGATCGAATTTATTGGGTAATTTGTCAAATGAAAGAAGAGGAATCCTTCACGCTCGCTTACCAACAAAACCTCATTTAAGTGTATTATCTCCCTGTTTTCGTTACCTTTTTTTTTTTCGATCGTGTTAATACTGAAAAACTCCTGGCATGTGAACTGAAGCGGATTGATCGAAACGTGATAACAAACAAGTGAACGGTCGAATTTTTTGCGCAACTTTTTCTCGTGGGTGGCCGTAAACGCTTCGTAGTCTTCCTGTCTCGTTTCTTCGCCGACTTTTTGTCCTGTTTCGTTCGGTTTTATTTCGAATTTGTCAACATGTCGTCCGTTATGAAACGGTTCCGTTTTGAAAACACACGAAGGCGTCTGGCGCGATAATTTGAGGTTGACGGGAGCGAGACGTCCTATTACATTATTTGTAGGTAAAATTAGACATAACGAGGAGACTCGTTACAGATAAATTGGATTTTTTACGCGCTATCAACAACCGTTGACGTTATAAATTGATTGAGACACAAATGATTTACGATATAAATTCCAATCAACACGAGATGATTAATATTAATCTGGGTTAGGAGGTAATTTGAGAAGATAATTAGTACGTCAGGGAATTCGTAAGTTTCGTGTACAGACATTTATAACAAGTTAATTTTTGTTCCACACTTGTCAAAATAACTTTTACAAGTTCACGAAAATTTTTATGGTTGGGCGACCAGCAAAATTAATACCCTGACGGTCCCAACAAAAAAAAACCGGTATTAATGTAACTCCAACTTTTACAAAGCCAATACCAACAATTATTTGATGTTACCAACTACTAACAGTTAGTTAGAAAATCACGAATTAAACTATTACGCTTCATCTTATAGATTTCATAGATTGAGGTGCCCTCATGTACTACAACGTCATCTACACTCCGCCAAAAAAGTATCGCATAATTTAGTTTTGAATCATAAAAGTATCGCATAATCTTTGTTTGTAGCATAAAGTTGTAAATATACTTTAATGCGCTCTAAGATATAATTTCTATGATTGTTTAAATAAAATACAGGCCAAATAAAAACAAGAACTCATACTTGAGATTCTTATTAAAACAAGAAATTATAATTTTGGAAAGAAAAATGTCATAACAGTAGCTTTTAATACTGAGTATTGCCACCTCTGGCTCTTATGACCGCTCGCATACGGTTTGGCAGAGATTCGATTAACCTCCGTATATAAGCCTGATCCAAATTCTCCCACTCGTCACGGAGAGCATTTTCTAGTCCATGCAGGTCCGCTGGGGCAACATTTTGGGTTCATGCCCGGACTTACCGCAGGCCAATCTAAAACTGGAATACCAACATCGTTAAGGTATTCCTGGACGATTATTGCAACATGCGGTCGTGCATTATCGTGCATTAACATGAATTCGTTTCCTATAATTGGCGCATATGGTACTACATGTTCTTCTAAAATGTCCGTTATATACCTGTGGGCAGTCAGTGTACCTCTGTCTACTGGTACTAACTCTGTACGACCTGTTAAACAGATGCCTCCCCAAACCATAATACAGCCACCAGCGAAATTAGGTCTAAGTCTGATATTACACTGCGAATAGCGCTCACCGTCTCGTCTGTAAACTGAGATACGCCTATCTGAGGTGTAAAGACCAAATCTTGACTCATCTGTGAAGAGTATATTGGCCCGGTCATTAATGTTCCAATTTACATGTTCTCTGGCGAACCTTAAGCGAGCCACTCGGTGGTTCCTAGTGAGACGAGGGGCTGTTACAGCTACTCTAGCTCTTAATCCACTCTGTCGTAACCTATTCCGAATAGTTTGAATACTCACACGAGTATTTCTGACTCTAGCCAAGTCGTTCTGCAATTGTCTCGCAGTTACATGTCTTCGACGTAATGCTTGTAGTAGTAAATAGCGGTCATCTTGGCGAGTAGAACATCTTGGACGACCTGGTACAGGTCTTCTACTGTAATTGCCTGTTTTCCTACATCTGGCTACGGCTCTAGAAACACTTGACTGATTGATGTTCATCAAATTAGCAACGTATGCTTGAGATCGTCCATCTTCGACTAAAGCAACTATAGCAGCCACTTGTTCTGAAGTTAAATTGCTCATTTTAGTTTTAAAAGCGTTGGTACAGAACTCTGACTTCGCACTTTAAAATTTGTCCGTATAGGAAGACTTTCAATAAACAACTGAACAAACCTTACACATATGCATTTTTCTAAATATGTTCTTTTAGAAAAAAAAAGTAAAAAAAGCTATGTTCCATGATTTTGTTAGTGTTTTTATAGTTCACATACACGAGGCAAACTTTTTGTGAACGTATAAAAATATCTTGGTTTATAAATGCCCTTTTTTAGTTTATGCGATACTTTTTTGGCGGAGTGTATTTTCATTTTTTACTTTCAATATATCATTATTGAAGATTATGTTTTCAACTCGTTTTCACTATATTTAGAAGTGCTATGCCAAAAAGATTATATATAGCTCATAATAACTAATAACGGCCTCTAGATAAATTTTTATCATATTGATGCTTTAAGATTATATTATAAATCTGTAATCTACATACATATAAGATACACTTGTACTTATTAATTTAATTAATTGTATTGTAAAATATTAAGCCGGATAAAAATTATCAGTTATAATTAGTCTAATTGAATACAATAGCGAAATTGTTATTAAATGTTCTTTTGATCGTTTATTATTAACGCAGTATTTTTTAGTAATCATGCAGCTAACCCATTAGCCCAAATAAACTTCTCTTAACGTGCCATCACGGTTTTGCACTTTAACTTTAATTTGAAAGCTCTTTTAATTAAATTGCAACTTTATTAAATTTACGTATTTGCCTTTACATATCTGCTTATCTAGTGTTTACTAACAATTGTAATATACCTCCATCGCATTTTTTTATAATAGTAATATTAATAAGACATCTACGGGCATTACTTCGTCGCGTTAGCAGTATACGTCTTGTTCGTGTGAATACACTGCGATAGAAATAGAAGGGAAAAAATAAGTGAAGTATCTTCTAATCGACAAATCGATTCGTAGATCTTTTCTTTTTTGTAATAATGGAAATAATAAGAGAAGACAGAAAGAAAAATAAAAGCAACCGGTGTCGTACGAAAGACTCGAACCCGTAACCAATCACCCAAACATAGCACGAGCCGATACCGAACTCTCGCGAAATCGCGATCGCCTCGATGAAAAAGCCGTTCTTCTTCGCGGGAAAGCGAAAAAATTCGCGTTTCCTCGATGCAAGACTCGCGGAGCCTTCGCGCCCGCCTCGGTTCTTCCATACATAGAGCAGAAGTTAGTTTTAAAACTTAAATAGAAGAAGGGAGCCAGAATCTGTAGATACAATATTCACATCCTATAAATATCGCATTGAAAACGTAGCATTCCCTTAAGTAATTTTCATTGTTGCTGTTTATGTATAACTCATAACAAAACAAACAAGCAATACACAACAAACAAATAATGACGAGTCATTAGATCAGAAAGGTCCGGGATACCCCTTTTTAGTTCTGTGTATAGTCCCTTGTGCATACACCAAAGACATACACAAGTAATAACAGCGGCAAAAACTTCTCTTCTTTTTAACATTTTAAAGTAATTGTATTGCGGTACTAAATCCGTTAACTAACTATTAACCACGTTGTCTTGCTTTTGTTTTTAATTTAGATTTTAATTTAAAAGAATTTAATAATAAACAACTTTGTATATTTACGGTGTATAACAAGATTAAAATACATTATCAAATCCTTTCTGAAAGTTAAAAAACCTTTATATAGTCCCTTCATCAAAATTCTATCATATATGTGATTCATCTAAAGTTAATTTATCAACGCGATGTTGCATTAACTTTCAGTCTCGCGTAAATCACAACTAATGCGTATTGTTAAGCGCTATCCTTTCCATAACGTAATTTTTTTAATAGATTATCAAGTTAGGTGACCGACAAGGGGAGACATAATTTATTTTGCCTACTGTACCTGTGGATATCTTGTTTCTTTAAAACTAGCAGGTAAACATATTAATTTATTACTAACTCGTTTAACTCATTTCAAAAAGATGCTGTAATGTATTACTGTTACGCAGGGTCACGCTTAGGATAAGTAAGCTGCTCTGTTGCAAAAAGTCAAATCCAAATACATTACTTAACTAACCTAAACGATAAAGAAACGAGCAATCGCAAATTTCCATGGCAAAAGTATTTGAATAGATTTGTATTCTTTGTTTGCCTACTCACAAACCAGATCGGAACACTGGTTCGCAAGATCGCATTTAAACCTTATTGATTTATTACCCGCTACAGGTGTTATATAAGTTCAGTGGAAACAAAACAAGCCGCCGATTGGTATAGATAGCCACTGTCCTTGGTCAGACGACGGGTGGTTGAAATTTACATGCCTTTATGTTTTCGCGATCTTCGTCCGCAGATCGTATATTTTCTTTCTTATGAACGTAAATCACTTAGGATCGATATATTCCAAACATGCTCTTAAGAAAAAATATCGACGGTTTATGTTTCGCGATAGTTTAACGTAGATTATTAGCATGTATATATACAACAGCGCAAAGGGTATTGCCTGAATCTATGTATTTAATGTTTCCTTGACGGGAGGATCCAGATCGACGCACTCTCCTAAAACACGCAAATAAAAAAGAACAAAAAGAGATTGATTGACGGATGTATTTTAAATTTTTATTATCGGTGTCCGGTTGCCAAGTACGAATTCTTAACACTTCTCTTTATCCATATTGTTAATTTAAGGAAATAGCATTTAGTAGGTAAACAAATTTAATTTAACATTAATCTTCTTTTGCACTCAGTGGTGGAGAGGTGAAAGATCTAATAACCTATCTTTTAAATCCTTTCATTAATTTCACAAATTTTACCTAAAAAAATAATAAAAATAATGAACTGGTCTAAAGGCAACGAATCTGGTAAACCTAAAGAACCGTAACAAAAGAAAGGGAACAAAATAGAAATCGATTAATATTTAGAATCCTGATATACAGTATATATCTTTAATTTAATGACAACTATACAGAGTTTCTATAAACAATGTGTCCGCTTAATACAGTACTGCTAGAGTGTAATCTAACAGGCACTGATTAAGTTTCTAAATTTTTAGAAAGTTTGAGCAATGCAGTACCCTTAGTTTCACATCTTTAAGTCTAAAGAAAACGAGTTCATCCTTTTCACAATTATCTTATATTACGTGATTAAATATAGTAATTAAGTAGATAAATCTGTTGGATAGACTAAGGGTACATTGAAGATTTTTAGACAAGATTGTCTGATGAACGTTGGCAGCGCTCAAATTATTGGCTGGTACTAAAAAAAGATTCTTGTTGCTGATACTATTGGGATAACAGTTCTTTCTCGAGATTGTTCTTAATATTATTCTGAAAAGACGGATACTAAATCCTCAAGACCTCTCTATGCTCGAATTAAATTGATTTTATATTTTTTAAGATGAGTAGAAATGTTCTCCTGAATTTGTTGGTTCGCTATATCAATCTATTTTACACTAACAATTTTATCGAAATTGTTAGTATCTCTGTAAACCATAGTGTCGAGGAATAGGGCCGAGTTATTAGATCCTACTTCAATGGTAAGTCGAAGTTTCTCTTTCAAATTGTTAAACTGTTCTCTTCTGGTAAAGCCAACAGGTCCCTTCTTTGCGGACCATAACAAGGCTATAATAATTCTGAGATGTAAGTTCTAAGTGTTTTAGCAGTTTAATAGGAACCTTTATCCATAGTTACAATAGCATTGCTTTCAGCAGCCTTCAAAATAAGTAAATTATTGTTTTGTTTCAGGGACTTGATAGTCCTCTATGCGATAATAACTACTAGTCATAGTTACTACATATATAAGAAAATTACTAACGAGCAAGAGGACCAAAAATCACTTGCTTGTTGAATGATATTACATAAAATATAAAATGTTTAAATTACAGTCACGAATTGTTGCCAAATACAAAACATAAAGTAGATAAGATCTCAAATAGTAAATCGAACGGTTACTTAATAATAACTCATGTTGCCTAAAATTTCCCGCTTGTTTTGTCTAATTTATTCGTTCGAAATGTTATCAGATCAGTAATGCCAATTTCTTTTCAATTGGCAATGAATTGAATCTCATATAAGATGAGAATGAATTTTTTTGGGGGTCGTGTGTTGTTTTTTTTTACAATAATTGGTTTAGTTGTTAATTTTTGAAATTATAAATGTACATAAATTTAAAAGCAACTACCACGTTTTTATTAAATTTATTCCTCAAATCAAATCCTTTTCCTTTACATTACTTATATGAAAATACAGTACACAAACTTTTCCTTGCATTATACAGTATTTGTAAGCATGCGCAAACAATATAACATTGTACGGGTGTTGTATCATCTCTTTATCGCTTTCACTAACATAAGATAACCACACAAAACGTACCTACGATTCCATATTGTTAGTACTTACTTGAAATGTAAAGTGAAAGGTGGCTTCTTTTACATTTTTTGCAGCTATTTGTTTGTATACAACGTGCATAAATGATAATTGCAGAAATTACGTTCAACGGAATGACAATGTAGCCTACTTATTTTTTTCTCTACTTGATAAAATTATGAAACGAAGAAATAATCGTTTGATATGATAGTAGAAGGAACCATCACCGTTGATTTAATTCGCTTCATAAATCCACGTGTGTATATTGAAAGTGAAATTTAAGAGGTAACCGCAGGATTTCGAAATCGATACCTTCGTATTTTAGCTCTTGGATATCCGTTGTTAACCGCAGATAAAGGATTACATACATATATGGATATCGAATCTTTAAAAAATGTTAATATTGTCCGTTTTACAGACAAATTGCCTTATCTATATTCGAAGCTTGATCATTTAATACTCATAATAATTCGAATTCGTTGTGTTCGTGTTGATTTACGTAATGGCTTTACCATATATAAAAATAGTTAACTTTACAGTACGTTGAGAAACAATACGAACTGTTTCTCGTTGCATACAGAAGAAAAGTAGCTAATTATAGAATATACTTTTGTGACACTTAAGTAACGTGTGAGATATACATAATGTATATGTCACACGTATATGTATGTGTCGTTTGATGTGCCAAGCTTTCGATCTTCATTGAGAACTTCTTCGGTATGTTGAAAATAACATCTTTGAAATAAAACAACTTTTCTTCAAGATCACAATTGGTTGATTCATGTGTTCAATTGATTTTAATGAACGTTGCAAAACTAATAAAGGTGAATGAAATGTTAAAATTAAATGTATAGAAAAATTATTAGACTAACACGTGCAAAATATAGGGTTTATCATATTTAGAAAAGATAAAAGCGAGTGAAGGCATACCTTTTTTGAAGCGACTAGACAGACTCGTGTCTATTCGCATCATAAGAAAGGTTTCGTATTGCCTACTGTTTTCCCCGAGAGCCGACAAAACGCGAGTCTGTTTAGATTCTGCAAAAACGTATGATTTCATTCGCTTTTGTCCTCTCTACATATGATAGTTAAATCTTTAAAAAAAGGAAGAATTTAGATTTTGCGAGAATAAAGTTACGTTAAATGTCTGTAAAATGGGAAAAGCACGGAAAATGTAAATTCCCTCTATAGTTATTTATTGGATATAAATATTTATAATTTTATGTTATTCTAGATCATTTATTTTGCAATTACTAAATATAACTCTCTTACCCCGATTCTATGAAATTTGGTGAAAGCGTTGTCTCATTTAACACATCAAGATTACCAAATAATACTCTAAATAATGGTCCAAGAAATAATTTTAGGAAGCGCATAATGCATCCTAGATTTTTCCCGCAACTTCTTATTGGAAGGACCATAAAAATTCTTCTATTAACAAATTCGATGAAGTCGAACTTTGAATAAAGTCGAGGTGTTCATGGCATCTTTCAACAAATTGAATCGTTTCCTTTTTTTATATTCTAATATTAATTGTCCGCAGAAAAAAAAGCGATTATTAGCATACATAGTATAAAGCAGTAAAAAAATACAACTGATCAACAAAAAAATTCACTGATCTTAGTCTCTGTTCGTCTTACCGAATATATTTCAAAACTTTGTGAACAACGCTCTAGTGATACTAGGTTACACCACGTTGAGCACCAAAATAGTATTGAAGTACGCTAGTGGCTAGAGCAGAGGTCAAGGGTGGAAATGGTTGTGGTTGTTCTAAAGGAAGTCGGTATCCATCAAAGATAAAGGCGCCAGGAGCAAAAAACTTTGATGCACCTCGCCTTACTTTGTAGAAATGCAGAGCGCGTGAATTAAAATCTTATTTTTAAATTATTCTTAAAAACACTTATAAAGAATGACTAATTGTTTTGTTAAATAAAAAAAAGACATGGGATAATATCGTAACATTGCAGACGTTAAAAACTCGATCGTTACTGCAAATACATGCATATTTCGTAAGTCGTAGCTGTTCTACCGTGCTACCGTTTGTAGTTTCGTAATATAGTATTGGCCTAGAACATTGAATACATAACGTCCATAGAAGAAGAAATAAATCTGCAATTTTTTTCTCATCAAACCTTATGGTTTAAATTAATGCCAAAGTATGTTTTCAATCGAATCGTAAATAATGTCCTTCGCAAACGGACAGCGTGCTACCACATTTCTAAGCATTACAAAGCGCTTTTTGCTAGGAAATACTTCACGAACGATGAGAGAAGAATTAATCGCTTTATTCTGCTCTCGTATTGTTCACAGTCGATTTAAAACAGAATCTGTATGATAAGTACATAGGCAAATCAACGTTTTTCTAAAGGCAAAATACTTCAACTGTTCCCAAATAATATTTGCATCGCAAGTTTATCTTTCAAAGTTGGCTAAATGTACAATAATAAAATCGAAATACTTCAACAATAAACTACGTACCAAAATGTAAGTAGTCGTGAGTCACGAGAAGAGATCAAAATAGTATTTTTCATATGAAGATAATAAACTTCACTATATTATTTGTTATTTATTCTACGCACTTCATTTGCTCTCTGCACGCTTGCAAAAACAAATTAATTTCTCCGAAAATAATTTAAAAATAATCGAGAGGAGATGAATGTTCAGCGCCGTAAATAGAAGAAAAATACTTTTACAGTAATCCAGTCGTTAGCAAATAAATTACCACTTGACAAATCACCGACATTGAAACGCGATAAATATGTTAAATATGCACCACTGCAGAGAAATAAAACAAGAACGCTACGTTTGCCGTGTACGCGTTAGACTTCATTATAATATTTACTGTCTTTTTTTTACCTTTTGCATTATTTATTTGACCGCGAAATGGCCGAAAACAATTTCGACAAAACCGGGCAGTCGTAACTTTACAGACGGTACATGGATGTTGACAAATTTTATGGCGGTATTTTGCTACGGTTGCTCTCCGCTTATTCTTCTCTTTTTACGCCACACAGAGCCGAACGAAAAAATTCCCGTGCAATTGTTATTTTTGAAACAAATCCAACTGTCGCACTACCGTACATCGAAGAAGTATAAATTTTCTATTGTTTAAAGTAAGTTGCGAAATTACACGATAACACCTCTATTGCTTTAGCATTTAGCAACTAATAGCTTTTTTCTACAGGTAGTAGATAGATATTTAATTAAAATTAAGTCGAAAATGAGAGAACAAAGCATTTCTAAAGATCGCTTTGACTCATTGTTACTACTACAAACTTATATCCAATAATATGGAAACCTACAAAACAATCGAACAGAATTTGACGAAGAATTGCAGAATTCTTTGCGGTAGACGAAAAACAAATTAATAATTAATTAAAGTACAATACAGCATAAGGAAGTCTAGTGTATGATCGAAATGGGAGATTATGTTATAAAGCTATTTACTGCAAAAAGAAGTTAGGAGTGGCTAGTTGCTAAGCGGATGACAAAAGTGTAAGCGAATAAACGTACAAATTGGAAGAATATATAGAGGAATGGCGTGTGAAGCATACCAATCGGTGAACGGAGCATGACATGGCAAAAGATTATGGACGAGAAAGCTTCTAAATAGAACATTGCCCAGAAGATCTGCTTGAAAGTCCGTCCTACAAAAGCAGAGGTAAAGGAGAAGCTAGAAACTACATTATTCAAGACAAACTATAAAAATTGTATAGTTGGATTGGAAACAAAAGTAGAAAAAAAAAACTCCCAAAAAAGCAAACTATTCCCTCTAGAGAGAAAAGAATAAAGAATACTTTTTGATCTGCAAAATTGTTAGCAAGTTATTGTGTGAAGGCAATGTATAAGAGAACAAGGTGTGTAGCAAGACTAGAAGAGGATGAAACTCATAGAAAACTAAGCAAGGATGCCCGGGAAAGGTAATGTTGTTGAATTTATAATAAAATTAATGAACAGGGATATTACTATAGCGGCGAGATGGGGTGCTGAGATGAAAGCAACGATCATTAGGTTTGGATAGGTAGAAATTGTGTGTAAATACGAAGAACATTAAACTGATCGAATTTAGGCAAGATGAGAAAACGAGAGCGGAAGAATGCTTTGAGTGGAAGCAGGATGAAATTGAAAGGGTGAACATAGAAAAAGATATAAAGGGAGTGAAAAGTAGAAACGTTAGTGAGAATTTTGTGAGAGGAGTAATTAACTCTTGGTTATATCGTGCTTCAAAAAAATAACATTGTGAAAATGAGTGCGACGAAGTGAGTAGTGAGGAAGGTGAGAAGACTAGTAGATGGGAAAGTAAGTGAGAATGAAAAAAAAATCTAAACTATAAGGCTTAACCATATAATTGAGAAATAAAGTAGCAAGAGAGAAAGAGAATGAGCACTCGAAATATAATATGAAGTGCAAACATTTAATAGTGACTGGTACTTCCCCAGTCACGTAGTATTTCAGAAGTACGGGAATGTGCAGGAGAGCGATGTAAATAAAACTGCTTTCTCCGAAGCACCGAGGAAAGAAATTTATGTTAAAATAGCACCTAATCGAAGAACCATCATAATACATAAACATAAAATTAATGATTTTTTGTTTGTTTCATTATCGAATGATGCAAGGAGTAATGGCGCAATATTTATTATAATGACACGCAATACCATTGAACATGCAAAATAACGTAATGCTAACGTAATAAACTTGCAACTAATTGGCCAGTCATTTTATAAATCACTCAACAGCATTATTAGACGATCAACGCAAAATCTTTTAATCTATACAATATTCCTCTCACACACCTCCGTAAATTGTCCCAACAAAAAAGCTTAATGCGCGGTAACCTGCACATCGAAGACATCAATTTTCACAGTTTCCTTCCAATAACTCAATTATAACTTCATTTACGACTTCACAACGTCTATATGTGCATGATAGCAACATTTAATGCCTTCAATTATGATGAAAATTGCACAAGAGCGTTATTATTTTCTGCGTGCCACATCCAGTGAATACCTCTTCTACGAGTAGAAGTTTTAATTTGCTAAATTATATTTTACTTAAACTCAAAGCTAAACGCTAGCAAATTACATGGATATACGACTAGTAAAAGTAGTTTATCGCTAGTACTGGGATGTAATATTTTTTTTATGATAACTATGTATGCAAATAGTTTTACGCGTGAACACATTAAGCACGGTTTATTTTTTTTGCCCGTAAAATAATAAAAATAGATTTTTCAAGCATGTATAAAATTTTCACACGTAGTGCACATTTATAATTTATAATTTAGTATTATGCAAATCCTTGAGTGTTACATAAGAGATATCTTTTGATTTTTTTTGCATATGCATAAGCACGATGCCAATTGTAAGATTGAAGCTAACAAGAAAATCAGCGAGTTGCGAACCAATAGCAGCTTTGTTTTCTTTTAAATAGAACATTCTGTATATTATAACGTTTTTAACTACCCTTTCCAGAAATAAACCAACATAATACGGTTTATATATATCCGAAATGCTACATTCTAGCGAAAATTTCAATGAGATTAAATTACCTTTAAAATATACAGGATGTTCAATAGTGAACACTTAATTATATCATATTCGGATACCAGAGACGTGATTGTTTCAAATAGCACCACATATTTATTCTTTACCAACCTTACAAGAAATTTAGACCCGTACGATGTATATGTCGAACATGCAAGGTAATAGAGATATTTACGGTTAAGCGCGAGTCCTGCATCTGGATATTGCATCAAAATGGTTGCTGGCGTTAGTACTGTTTGATTACCATGACACCGATAAACGAAACAAATTAGCATTGACTTCTTTAAACTACCGACTTAAAACTACAAACCGAAAGAGCTATTTGCAGTCAAAGGCGAGACTTACACTTGGAAATTGCATCCAAATGGTTTCAGTTGTTGATATATGTAGTCTAGCTACAATAAACAAGACATGTTGACATTGATGGTCTTAAGGTGGTTGATTCGAAATGTTGAGCCTAAGTATAAAAGATCCAGAGAATAGTGAAATGGATACTATATTTTAACAAGTAGGTTAAGCCTCGCTATCGACGATCCTCGCAACCGATTCACGGCTAACTAAGCCTGAAAACACTTATCAGGTTAAAGCTAAGATTTTGTACTACAGGAAATATTCACCATATTGGTGTAAAAAAGCTATTATAAAAAACATAAAACATGTTCTTAGCAATGCGAATTTATTATAAAGATCCCTTGTAAATGAATAAGAATAATTACCAACAGTGAAACCAATTTGCAAAAATACCAACCAAACCAAACAAAAATACCAACTTGCATAACAGCTACAACAATTTCCAGACAGTAACGCGTCCATTCTTTACGCATGCCATATGTAAGCGCGTAATTAAACGATACACTGCCAGGATAATATTCCAATTATATTTTTCGTTACCTCCATAAACATGTTCATTATTTTTCTTCGCCCTGGTCTGACGCCCTCTTTATAGTTATTTATGTAACCGTAGGTGATGGTTCTTTCAAACACCGCATAAAGCACCGACCGCCCGTCCGTAAGGAAAAAATAAAATAATTGGTCCCTGCGCATACCCCATCCCGTCCACGATAAATTCAACATGACGGGGACGTAAATTTCCGAATTATTAAAGGTGTGGAGTCCATTACGTGAATAATCCATAAGTTACCCAGCAGTTGAGAGTGGATTTGTAGACAGTAGATGCATTAATTCTAAGGCGACTAGACGCGCCTAATGTAAGTGAATCTAAAGACGTTGTTTATGGTATCAAGATGAAAGGTTGATAGCCGGTTCGTTCGTAATATTGCAGTGCCGAATGTGTACTATGTACAGCGGCAGGTTTATGTTTTGTCTCCCCCTTGCGACGGCTAAATACCGACACTTCTTCTTCCGCGTGGTAAGGCCAAATATAATGTCACTGTACGTACGCAAAGATGTCTCGACTCCAGATGTTGTTACCGTTTTCGCGCGATCAGGATAGTGTGCAACCTACAAATTCAGACGTTGCTGTTGCCAAAATCGTTTATTCGCATAATATAGAAGACGGAGTACAGAGGTACCACGGACGGCTAGGAATGGGTTTAGTTTTTGATGATATCAATGTTGATTTTATTTATCGGGTTCATTCTAAGAATTTGGAAGAGTTTTACCCCAAGTAAGGTAAAATTTACTCAAATTAAAAGGAATTTTCGCCTCTTATTGATGTAAAACAGAAAAACGGATAATATTAACCTAAAGCATCACGATATAGGGTAAAATTACGCTAAAATGAGATATGTGCACAAGCGCAACTTTTGAAAAACAACAATTTTTGTGTTACATACATGCGCATGGTGTGCCATAGATCGTGTTCACATCCAATTGTGTCATTTTTAGTGATGATACATAAATAAAAAGGGAAGTGTTCATATTCTCCGTAATAATGTAAATGTACCCAGAGTTCAATTAAATTGTCCCCTATTTTAGATTGAAGTAACACCGTTTTGATGAAAAGTAACTAACTAGGAAGAAGTTACTTTTTTTTAATATCCCAGACGGAGAAAAGATGGATTTTACCTTGTCCTTCAGGAGTTAAAGCGATTTTAACGTCGCAAAAGATATAATTTTGTTATCTATAATGCTGAATATTTTATAACGTTACTTCTTAATCGGAAATTCACATAAATAGAATTAAAATAATATCGTTCAGTTGTTAACGTTGTACATTCAGCAGCTCTAGATGAAACTGCGCGATAAGAATTTAATAGTGGGGGAGGATGTAGGAATAGAGTTTGGAGTTTCCATTCGGCATTGATGGTCACTGTGCATAAATTGCTGAGCAAATGTTATTTACCAGGATAAAGCATCTAAATAGAAGGAAAGAGATTGATAACTGACCAAGTAATCAATATCAATGTAATTAACATAACAGGTAAGTGATGAAATCATTCTCACTGTATCCCGTATTTTCTTTTTATAACAACGCATTTACACATCCTATTGTTTTAGAAATTTCACAGTGGAAAACAAGATAAACGGAAGAGTTAAATTTTCCCCATATGGGAAACGGTCCAACACTGATTCGGAGAACTTAACACAAAAACGGAGGAATTCTTCATCGTTGAGGTAAATATATTAACTTGGATTTGGAGAATTTTTTTCATCGCAGAGGAAGGGTAATGATGATTTTTTTTTCACTGCGGAAAGCAAGACTAACATCGAAACAGAGAATCGTTTCACCGTGATGGGGAAGTTCTTAATACCGAAACGAAGTGACATATATTCCGGTTCCACCGGGACGTAACATACGTAACATTAAAAATTTTTCTTCTATTCAACTTCGCTTGCCTCACGACAGTGTTGAACCACACACATAACATTTTTCCATCGACTCTAACTATACGTTTGCAAATTGTCGAGGAAACAACCAGGCGATGTTAATACAGCGTTAAGCTGACACCGTATATCACTGTTCGTTCAAAATAATTTAAACTGTGCCTGTACTTCGATGTATTCATCATGGAATCGGAAGGTACCCTAATGGTTTTAAGCAGTCAATGGTGTTAATGAGTTGAATTTGAAGTGGTAAACTATAGAGTGAAATTTTAAAAAAAGATAATGCAGAAGAATATTCAATTTTCTTGACAACGATGATTTTTCTAAATTTCCGGATTAATATTATTATGGGACTTAGTCATCAATCAAGTTAAGAAAAGTCGAATTAATGCAATTTGTTGCTAATCAGGATGCAAGGATGTCTGCGAGGAAGACGTGGTTATGGATCGGAGCCAGTTTCAAGCTACCGAATTGTTTTCATTTTTTAAACTAAAAACATTCAAAATGCTGTAAGAAACAAATAAAGCTTTTAAAGTTCAATTTAAATAAATATAATAAACAAATACAAATTAATTTTTTACCATGTCAACTTGCAAAAAATAAAAAGATCGCAGGTTCTAGTCACATTTCGCTTAGTAAGGAAAAGGTAACCCTTAGATAAACAATTTTTATCGAAGGAAAAGCTAGAGGATCGCATCAATATAATATTTACATTTCTCACAATTATCGGCCTATTATTTCTCACTTTCACTTATTGCTGGATGTGCCTTGTTGTTATCTTTTATAGCCACAACGTAGCTTCTCGAGGAGTAGTGATAGAAGGCACAAGTCCGACCGGGTTACGTAAGTTGTGCTCATCTACAAGCTCGCGCTAATGCCCGTAGAAGGAAATATACCATTAACAATACAGAAATGCAGAATTAAAAACACAACGACGAACGCTTTCTTACCAAATTAGATACATTTGCAACACGTACGTGACAAGAATATTATCAATTTTACGTAATAATGACTCTTCAACCACTAAGAACTATTTCAATCCTGCAAACAGCTTGTATTACCTAAGGAAATACGGATATTTTTAGAAATAAAACTTGAAACGCAAGTAAACGGCTTTAAACAGGACAAGTAGAAATGGAGCACCGCTTATACGTATTAAATTACATTTACGTGACTGCTTGGTAGGTCCCCGGAATAAATGAAACATCCCCCCACCCTGTCCGACAGCTCTCACGCCCTATACTCACAATTATTCCCATTTTATTGTTCCATAAAAACAAATATTATTCCTTTTTCCGTAAGTACTGGCACTTACGTTTATGTATACTGTTAAAGGTTAACCCCATTTTTTCTTTGCTTTCTCGTTCTCTTACTAATAGCGAGCATTCATTAAAACGACACCTATACGGGCCAGGTTAGATAGAGGACGGAAGATAGAAATTGATGGTGTCGATAAAAACGGCGGCACTCTTCAATTACCAAAACGATCTGAACTCAGTCGTAAATAGTACAAAAGGTGCCTGAGATAAAAGTTGGTGTATGTGGTGATTGCATGGGCGTGTGAGTTAGTGCATTTTAGATTTTATGATGTCGGGATGCGTCATGAACATGTGTCGTATTACACTTTTCCCTTTCTTGCTATCTTTCCCTTTAATTAATTAAGACTTTGATTTATCTTTTATTAAATTGCGTCGCTTGCGTGCTTGAAAATAAACAAAACAAGCAACGGTCAATTTTAGATTGCTATATAATAAACGGATATATCTTACATGCATTTTATACAACTTTTTTATTAAAGAAAAAGCACCGTTTAAAACATTTAAAATGTCAACAATACTATTAGATGCGTTCAATTTGAACAAAGGAAGTAGGATGTTACGATAGAAGCGGGAAAAAATTAATAAAGACATGGCGATGAATAAAGAAATTCGAGTTTGAAATTTCCAATTTACCTACTCACAAAATAGCAGATCAATAATGCTGAGATTTTAAAGTTGGATACTGAGCGAGATTTGTAACGAAGGACATTATACCGTGTGGTTCTAAAGTAAATCCGCCCAAATGAAATTTGATAATTCCGATTTTGCGTCTCTCCAAAAACATCAAAATATACAGAGAACTCTATAGTTGTGATTATGATCAACAAGAGTGATACTGATTTTCATGCATTAGGACACAATTACTTACTACTACTTAAGGCACTAGCCTTGACAGGCCATAATCTTCCTAATTGACGACGTAAGACACTTACAGAATAGTATTCTACTGTTTCATCTACAAGGCAACCCTCCGTAATGTGTCTTCCTAAAGATGTACTTCCTTAACTAGCGATGTCCGATCAGAATCCCAACGCCCATGCGGATGTCTCTTCTAGATAAATTCAAGTATCTTACTTATTCAGATGCGTAATGTTAGCAGCGCTGCCGACATTAATTTCATTTCGTGTCTTCAAAAAGTTTTCATGAATCATCATGCCCGAGCTTCCCGTAACAAGTGTGTCCTCTTCTTCATTGGCAGGATTTCCATTGCGATCCTTACGTTAATGTTTACCTAAGAGACTAAGTAGATTCGACGTTATTAGTCATTTTGATGTTGATACTATTTACTTATTCTCGATAGTCAGCTTAATAAAATATGTTTTCTGCATATGTATGTATACTTGCTAACGTAAAAATCAGGTGCGTGACGACGATCTGATTAAGAATTAAATGTATTTTTTGAACGCAACTCGGATAAGCTGCAAGAATTGTCAAATACATTTACACCAATAAGCAGAACTTAATGTTTTTAAGTTACACTATTGTAAATTTGTTCTTATTAAGTCATTTGAAAATTTTAAAACAGACAAGATATACGTGACATTGCACCATAATCTCGCTGTAAGCGCGAAGTAATCTTCACTAGTTCGAGTTTCTGTTGATTCGATAACACTAATCTTTGAGCGTGTAATTTAAATGCGTTCTCTCATAGCCACGTATAATTTACATTATTGAGAATTGTAGCTGTTTAAGTTAAGTTAACTTAAGTACTTACATATTTATTTCACTTAGAGGAATCAAATTACACTTATTACAAGAGATACAAAAGTTGCCGCCTATTTTTTGGGTAATTTCAAGGCTAAAATTCATCAATTTTTTCCGAATTTCTTTTAGGTTGCACAACAATTGTTCAACGTGAGCTCCTTGATTTTCAATTTTCATTTCGTATTTACGTCAATATACGCCGCCGAAAATGTTTACGTTGTGCCTTTACTAATAAATGTGCCTCCTAAAATTCGTAGTAGAAGTGATCGCTTAACCTACCTAATTTATTATAAGACATTGGTTGGCGCGACTACAAACAACAAATGCAAGGATAAGTCCAAAAAGTTATAAGTTATAAATGCTTATATACCTTGCTGCATTCTAAATCGCTTATACTTACAGGTAAATAGATTTCTTCCTTAATCAACATCATTTAAAAATATAGAAAATAATAGCATACATATAATTGTTTATGTCAGTATTAAACGAATAATAATAATAATCGACTGCTACAACTTTCTAACACGGGGAACACCTTTGTGGATACAAGTGATGATATATTAAACATTGTTTATGTAAAAGAAATAAGTAAAAAGGAATAATTGTTAAAATAGTTCAAAGACTGGCTAGAACAGTCTATATTAAACACTACATTCTTACGAATGTAAGCCTTCCACTTCTACCGCCACATATATCATTCCGACAGGACAATGAATGTCTGATAAGGCGATAAAAGTCACCCTCTACAAGACGCCGGTAGCTTTTCCACGAGGAACAGTTTGTCAAAGAAGTGCCTTGTAGGTTTATAAGAGGAGGTATTTCGTCAAACGATAATTCCTTCTTAGGTATGTATGTAAACGGCAATACCGAGAGAGTAGAACGGTGCCTTTTTCTTCTTTCTTCGAACTTCAAAGACGCCCATGACGACATTCCTGTACTATTAAGGGAATGTTCCGGCATTTATTCCGTTCCCTTAACTCGATAAAGCAATAAATGTTAAACTCTAACACCGACGGCGTTTAAAAATTCCAACATATTGAACATCGTTCTATTTATTTAAAAAATTCTGTGTCGGAATTTAAATATATTTCGACTTTATGTAAGGCATATATTTAAAGTCACTTTAACCTGCATGCTGGATTTGCTCTCATAGAGGGACGCTAAATAAATGTTTAATACTCAGAGAAACACGAATAAATATAAAAAATGTTGTCTGCTCAATACATTATATAAACTCCGATTAATTCTTAAAAAATGAAAATTATAAGGTCTCCAAGTCTTAACTTATACTTTTGGGAAACTGAACCAATTAATTAACAACCTTAACATAGTAACAGTAAAGCAAATTAATAAAAAATGAACTCTTTCTTTTTCTTTTTTCTTCTGTACAACCTATACTTTAAATTATCATTTTCTTTCTGAGATACGGGATACTGTGTAACATAAAGAAAGTTATAAAACGACAAAATCAGAAAAAAAGATACTCTCCCTAGATTTAATTTTTGCTTTTAAATAGATGAATATGGATCTAATTTTAGTGATGTCATATCTATTATCATTACCTAATGGGTAATCATTGAGTCCGAGGTATCTCTGATTATAAGAAGTTCTCAAGGGAGACAAAACCCTTCATAACATGAAAAAATCCCATTCAACCTAATTGACGTTGTTCTGTAACTTCGAAGTTGGTTAAGCTTCTAAATCCTTCATTTCCAAACCTATCTATTTTTGTTGCACTTCTCATCTTCCTCATATGCTTCACCTCTACCGCCTGTATTTTGTTTTTTCTTGTCGTATCAACAGTCTCTTCATCATCAGCTTCATCAAAACATTAATTTTTGTATTTTTTCGAGCCTCGTTTTTGCTATCCTTTTTTATTTGCAATTGCGTACCGATGTATTGTTGTATAATGTTTTAGCAACATAACAATCCGGTTTTAACCGTACCATAGTTGTACTACAGCTTTGCTGGATGTAACGGATAATATAATGAGAGCGGCAGATCGTAGCCAAGATAATATTTTAGTCTTATTGGACTCTAGCAAACCGTTAAACATGTTAAATTACGAATTATTACTAACGATATTTCATTTTTCGAATCATCGGAGGATGTTATTTCATTCTGTAAGAGTTACTTGTTCCCTCACATCCAGTCGGTAATTATGACAGACACGAGATATAGCTCACTGAACAATACACAGAGCGTGCCATAGGGGTCGATCTTGTAGCAGCTATTCTTCGCTATTTAGATATACTTGCAATTTCGATAGCTGGCTGGTGAGTACTACATACACTAAGCTCTTTTACTCATTTTCTCGTTGTAGCGCGGTGCTTATGGAGGACGGTCGATCGCCGCTACTTCCACGAATGACTCTCTACGTTTGATTTGATGTAATTGAGTTTACCCTACTATAATAATAATAGATAAAAATTTAAAGTTTACGTCACACGTTTCGTTGTGTTCGTACTGCATACTCAAACCTAAGGGCTATTTAAGCAAATAAAGATTCTCCTCTGGCAAAAATTGAAAGCTAAAGTTTTCGACAGTTTGGTTTTATCACATTTTAATTGTTATGGCGTGGTGTACGGGCGATATAGAAGAGTGCAACTTGTATCTGAGATTAAGGAAAGTACCTACTTCGTATATCTTTACCTTCTTCATCGAACGTAGCTTTACCTACAATATTGTTAGGGTCTATAACGATATTCTTAATGATTATAAATCACTGCCCATGCTTGCTTTTTGACGGTCCAGAAATCACATTTGCTGAGTTTATCTGTGTAACGGATGTTGGGTAAATAATAGTGGCAGCTACCTAGGTCTATGCTTGGTATTGTTTATGGTGATAACTATTGTATTTCGCTCTTTATGTCATGCATTAGCTCGTGAATTGTGGAGTTGGATTAAAAGTAGATGTGCATAATGCATTTTATTTGTGGACCTCGGCCATTGATTTTTCAAATATGAATTATTTATTTCTTCTAGGTATACAAATGTTACCTTCTTTTTTTTAACTTTATATTTGGAAAATAACGAAAATAATATAAATATTTAATAAAAAAAGGTATAAGAATCATCATACAAAAACCTTATCTGTACAAGCGCTGCATCTACATTCATTCTCACTTCGGTTTCCAATTAAAAGGCATGTATAGAATAACACGAAATTTATATACTGTACATGAACAAATCATGAAATACGAATAAAGTAGATATAAACTTCTATAAATATTTTTTTTGAAAAATATTGTATCTACCTAGTCACATTATCATGTCTGTCTTGAACGAATTAAATCTTTTTAGTGTCATTGTTGCTTGCCGCTTTAGCAAGTTTATTGCAAAAATGTTCCCATTTAGGTTGTCACATTAGTTTTGTTTTGTAAGCGCAGTTGTATAAAAAAAGTACTGCTAACCTGTAATTTATCATAAATAATGGCCTCTCTCGTAACCCTTTTCGGATTGCATACGCAGTAGCAATATCAAATTCAAGTCGCCCACAACGCAACGAATAAATCATTTACAATTACGGCATCCGAAGTACTCCTTTATTAAAAATTACAATCCCGTCAGTACTTCATACTTGGAAATGACGCGATGATTGTACAAGGTAGCCGTACAAGAGTCTTTATCGGTTCTGCGTTGTGCGCAGGCTGTTGCCTTTTATCGGACATTTTGACGGCGTAAACGCGAGACTTCGTATAGTATGAAAATTACACGACAACAGCAATAAATCCGGTGGCACAAAACGCCTTCGGCCGAATATTTCGCCTTTCATCGCATCATCGTTGGATGCGAGAGACGTTGACAAGAGTATATTGAATGCGTTGAATCAATGTTAGTACTGAATAATTAGCCTTACGGGCGTATCTCGCATGATGACTGGGAGTTGTAGTGAAACGTAGTAGTTATTTCTGACAAAAAGTATCTACTTTTATTATGTAAGGCTTATTTATAAATTGTCTGCTTACGGCGAGGACTCCAATGCTATAGCTTACTTCCACAGAAATTTAAATTGTAAAATTAACACTTTACACGGTGTAGTCACAAATTTTTATTTACAAGAACAACAGGTGCCACAAGCAAAGTAACGATGTAACTTTGAAGGAATTATATTTAGAAATAAGCTGTTTTTTTTTTCTTGTGGTGGTAATACATTGCTTTTATACAAACGCATGCAATATCACTGTCATTAGGACCACGAATAATGACATTTTCATTTTCGGCAGGCATTTATATTATTTATTAGATATATTTACAGGCAACGATAATCCCAAAGAAACGTCAATATTCCCAATTGCCGTTCCATATTCTTCCGGTCCCAAAAATGATAAAAATTATTTTCCAATTTTTCTTAGTCATATACTTTTCGACACCACTGTATATTACACTTGAACAATTTAGTAGCGCCAATCATACACCATGCACGAGGAACATTACGTCACGCGAATTTTAGGTATAAAAAATCGTGCCGATTTTCATTCTACTGTTCTCTCCTGTCCTTTACCGCGCCTTCTTCATGGACGGCTAGACAAATCTATTTTATTTCAAAATAAACGTTATTAATTGTTACTTGCTGAATTTCTCTCCATTCCCGGTGCTTTAGAACATTTAAGAGACAGATTTCAAAATTCAAGCTTAAACTTAACGCTAACACGGTTTGCGACATTTCTGGAACCGCCGTTGGATCCCACGACTAGGTATAACTATAGATCTTTCGTGTAAATTTTATGAGCCATTCCATCTGGCTGCTACGGCGGATCTGAATACCGAATTTATTTAGAACCTGAGCGACCGTTTCCAATTAGGCATAGTTGCCACGAACGTTGTTCTTGCAGAACAACAGCCAGTTGTGCGCATAAGCTGCTAGAAAGAATATCAAGGCTAGTACGACTTTGAGTAAGTAATAAGATAATTTTCCACCACGTTATTGTCGAATGGACTGGTAACGTAGCATAATTTTTTAGGACCCCCAGAATGTTAGTGATGATGACTCACCTTGTAGATTATGGGTCTCAGTAAAAAAGTAGCAACTTGGTATTATTTAATAAGAACGGATGTGAGTGGATCTTAAAAGAATATTAAAGCGAAATAATTGATGGCTTAATACGCGTTTAAATATTTTAAGAATCTAAGTAAAATTTACAATCCGAATTGTTTGTTTCTCTTTTGCAACGTATGTATATATACTTCCGTTAGATTACATCGACACACTCAATACATAGCACCGAAAATAAACTAACGGCAATAATCTGTAAAATGTACGTACATAAGTACGTGTACATGATCGTTGGATGTTTATCTTGTAGATCTCGCACACAAACGCACGCGCACGTACAAATAAATCAGCAACGAACGTATAAATAAATTATATTCTATTATATACAAACAAGGCTGCAAAATTACGGAAATGAATTGTAACAATAAACAAGTATCGTCGTTAAGTATCATCGAAAGAAATATGTTCTATTAATTTGAAATCGTACGATGAGTACCGCGGCGGTGTGGTAAAGATTACAAACAAAACATTATTATATTTATCTTCGAGCACCATTCAGAATTCAATCTTTCCTTTGATTGACTTTGAAAATCAAAGGGATGAGTATCGAGCACTGAATCGCAAATTATCAATTTAGCACGCATTCAATCATCTGCTGCTTGATCTCGATACTATTCATGTACCACGATTATCAGATTGAATACATACCTGAAGTAATGCTTAACGAAACAGAGAGACTGCGTCAACGTACATACAGGATGTGGTAATTATATATTTACATAAAGGTAGGAAATGCTTTCGTGCCGCCCTTAAAATCAATGTTAGTTAAGCTGAAGTTTAAGAAGTTTTGCGTAAATTCTGAGACAGCGTTAATTGATCAAAAATATAGTAATTCTCTAACTCTTCGGCATCATTAAGTATAACATTCAGTAAAGCGTTACGTTTGCTAAATTCAAATCGAATTTGTTCTGTTTCTGCGAAAATTGTATTTAACATAATTGTATTAAAACAAAAAAAATCAAGATAGGATCGCCTTCTGCCAATTGCGCAGTCTTCAATATCCCAGCCATTTTACGGATTTCAATTTGTCGTAATCTCTCGATTTTTTTTTATTCTTAAGAAGCAAAGCGAGGAGATCCACTAAACCTACCAAATTAGAATTAATAATATGATAACAATATTGTCGGTAACTCTTGTTACCTTCCTTTTACTGTTGTTGTACCTTGTTACTCTTATTCTTATTAAAATAAGAGTAGCAAGGCAATGCCAAATGCCTGAAATGTCCCCCAATGTAAAATCTAGAAAGTTAAAATACCCTTGCGAAAAAACTATATACCAATAAAGGGCGTTAAAAACTAAACACCTAGTAATAACAATGTAATGTATAAGTAACAGAAGTAACAGAATAATAATAAGTAAAAGTAACAGAAACTATACGAATATGTATATAGAAGAACGAACAAGCAAGTATATAGCTCTAGTACTAAAACTTGGGGAAAAAACTCTAGGAATTAAAGAAATCTCTGATTGAATCAGCGAGAAGCGTCGGAATTGCGAAACAAGTCAAAGAACACGACGAAGAAATTGTAAAGAAAAATGTATAATTAAAGCACCTCCATATAATGAACGCGAAAAAGAACTGCACGTGAATGCGGAACCATTCGAATCGAAGGACCAAAGAAGGCTATTTTAAAAGATAACTCACGTCCCAAATATTTCATTGCAGCCTATTGTAGATTGCAAGTACCTAATATATTTCATCAAATAGAAAACCTATGCTTCTGCAAAAGTTCTTGACCATTCGATGAAAGCTGCATTTCTACAAAGTACACTCCGCCAAAAAAGTATCGCATAAACTAAAAAAGGGCATTTATAAACCAAAATATTTTTATACGTTCACAAAAAGTTTGCCTCGTGTATGTGAACTATAAAAACACTAACAAAATCATGGAACATAGCTTTTTTACTTTTTCTTTTCCTAAAAGAACACATTTAGAAAAATGCATATGTGTAAGGTTTGTTCAGTTGTTTATTGAAAGTCTTCCTATACTAAAACTAAAATGAGCAATTTAACTTCAGAACAAGTGGGTGCTATAGTTGCTTTAATCGAAGATGGACGATCTCAAGCATACGTTGCTAATTTGATGAACATCAATCAGTCAAGTGTTTCTAGAGCCGTAGCCAGATATAGGGAAACAGGCAATTACAGTAGAAGACCTGTACCAGGTCGTCCAAGATGTTCTACTCGCCAAGATGACCGCTATTTACTACTACAAGCATTACGTCGAAGACATGTAACTGCGAGACAATTGCAGAACGACTTGGCTAGAGTCAGAAATACTCGTGTGAGTACTCAAACTATTCGGAATAGGTTACGACAGAGTGGATTAAGAGCTAGAGTAGCTGTAACAGCCCCTCGTCTCACTGGGAACCACCGAGTGGCTCGCTTAAGGTTTGCCAGAGAACATGTAAATTGGAACATTAATGACTGGGCCAATATACTCTTCACAGATGAGTCAAGATTTGGTCTTTACATCTCAGATAGGCGTATCTCAGTGTACGGACGAGACGGTGAGCGCTATTCGCAGTGTAATATCAGACCTAGACCTAATTTCGCTGGTGGCTCTATTATGGTTTGGGGAGGCATCTGTTTAACAGGTCGTACAGAGTTAGTACCAGTAGACAGAGGTACACTGACTGCCCATAGGTATATAACAGACATTTTAGAAGAACATGCAGTACCGTATGCGCCAATTATAGGAAACTAATTCATGTTAATGCACGATAATGCATGACCGCATGTTGCGATAATCGTCCAGGAATACCTTAACGATGTTGGTATTCCAGTTTTAGATCGGCCTATCGAGCACGTGTGGGACCTCCTTCACAGACGGATACGAACCCAAAATGTTGCCCCAGCGGACCTGCATGGACTAGAAAATGCTCTCCGTGACGAGTGAGAATTTGGATCGGCATATACGGAGGTTAATCGAATCTCTGCCGAACCGTTTGCGAGCGGTCATAAGAGCCAGAGGTGGCAATACTCAGTATTAAAAGCTACTGTTATGACATTTTTCTTTCCAAAATTATAATTTCTTGTTTTAATAAAAATCTCAAGTATGAGTTCTTGTTTTTATTTGGCCTGTATTTTATTTAAACAATCATAGAAATTATATCTTAGAGCGCATTAAAGTATATTTACAACTTTATGCTACAAACAAAGATTATGCGATACTTTTATGATTCAAAACTAAATTATGCGATACTATTTTGGCGGAGTGTAGTTGGCAGTGATTACTTACTCGATGTTAACTTACTCGATGTTAAGCTATCATGCATAAATGTGTGGCGGCGCTAACAATTTTATTTATAATTTTCAATGAAGGAAAGGAGAATATAAGCTTTGAGTCCATTCCTTCCAAATGCTCAAAAGCAGATATCCTGTGATCCTGTATTTAACTCGTTTCTTCTATTTATAATGCCTACCAAAATAAAACAGAGGTACAAATTTATTACATCGCATATATACACGTTTATTAAAACATAATCTACTTTTTTTCAGAACACTCTTACTTGTTACTACTACTAAAAATAAATCTCATCGGAAATTGGTACAAAAATAAATAAATTGCACAACTAAAGAAAGGAGTAACTATAGGATTCGCTATAACAATTAATAAACTTGAAAGAAAAACCTATATATTAGAACCAAAAAACAAACATACCAACAATATTTATTCAAATTGTAATTTCCGAGTGTTGTTTGGGCAACATATACAATAAATCTTAACTATAATGGGATTCTAGTAGTTACTAATGACACATTTTCACGAGTGAATCGCCTAAATACAATTAATAGTTGTCTATCTGTTGTTTTACGTTCCCGATGGTATTATTCGTGTCTAATAGTCCTGTTATACGTTAAATTATATAAATAAGTGTCTACTTTTAACCCCACGATTATCTTGACTAGACGTGTAGTCGTCGTTTGATATTGAACGACCGAAATAGCGTTTACAGTCAGCATGACGGTGCGCCGGGTAAACCTTAAAACACTACTCAAAAAAATAAACACCGTGAGTAAAAGTAGGTGCGACGCTCGGACAAAATGCAGAAGCGAACACCGCTAGAAAATAAATACAAAACAGGGGAACGTGAGAAGTGATAAAAGTACTAAAATATCAAGACACGGGTAAAATAGAACTGCTACCCATACTTCATTAGTGATCAAAGAAAGCAACATAAACAAACACTTGGCTCCATAAAAAAACAAAACCAATACAGTTATTAAGTAATGGGGACATCTTTTGTCTGGCGTAGTGTGTATCTAATTTCGAAATAAATTAAACAAATAAACTGCACGCGGCGTTTTAATAGTGCAGGGATATTCACATTTTTTTTTTCTTTTATTATATAACGTCATACTAAATTCAGACGCGTAACACATAAAAACAAAGAATTAAAGTTTTAATTAAAGTTTTTTTCGCCTAAAAGCATTGAAGCTCAACTAAAATTATACATGTAAATACTAGTATTCTCTTTATCTATAGTCAAATTAATGATAATATATGGTAAAAGTGAAATGGCCTAATAAGCAACTACAAATTGAAGAAATAATCTTTTGAGGAAGAAAATAAAATTGAAAAAGTCGAATTTAACTTTAGAAATAAGAAGATTGCCAAAAAATAATGCAAAAGACAACTTATTCATGGTATTGGTGGAATTATTGACAGCAAACGCAACACAAAGAGGGAAAAAAACGGACACGTTTCCGCCTATCCGGCGTCATCGGCGTAGCTCCGAGAATATTTTGTCTCTACCTTGTGTCGATGTTGTCTCACAGTTAATGTCGCTACATTTCGAAACGTCAAGCCAGACATCTCTTAAGAAACACATGTCTGCCTTTTAGCAGCTCTCGATGCATAAAGCAAATTTTTATTGCTACCAATGAATAAACTTTGCATGAAAGGCTGATTGAATAAAGTCAGATGTATTACACTCGATCAACTATTAAATCCCAATTTTTGGATTACTAACACGAGATGGTGTGCGCAGGAGCGTTTTAGGAAACTGCGCATGTTAACGATTTTCTCAGACTTATAATATACCAGAAGACATCAGAAAATGCCTAGAAACAATTGAATAGAAGATTTTTCTAAGGCACTTGCTGATCTGTTGCAAAGTTGGGCTTACAAAATAAGTAGATTTTTCAATAATATTCTATAAAATAATGAGGGATGAGGATAATATATCGATGAAGACAACGCAATTATTTTGCAGTTGGTAAATTATATTTCTTAATATAATCTCCTTGTAGCTCTATACGCTTAGTCCAGCGGTGTTCCAACCTTTTGCACCATCCAGATAATAACATTTATAGAACTTCGCAATATAGGCCTCTCCCTTCATTTAACATGGATTATTATCCGTCAAAGTATTAAATTTGGAGAAAGAAGAAAAGCACAAGTGACCAAATCTGGCCATATGATGTATAGCGTCCGTAATCATCTCAACGGGACTCCTCGTCAAAGCTGCTTTAGGAATTGATTTAAACAAATATTTTGAAATGTTAAAAATCCGTAAAATAGATTTGTAAAAGTTATAATCACTTAACCCTTATAAAATTATAAAAAATTATAAAAAAATATGTTTGCAATTAGAAGCATATCTCAATGCGAAGCAGCCTCAGACAAAAAACATTTCATAACTCACAACCAAAAGTATCACAAACAATAATATCGGAGACACAAAAGCAAAAAAATCAGTTTAACGACTTAATAATAATGGTAACTTAAGTCCGGGCATATTGTACCCTCATTGACAAATTCCATCAGTGGCTGTAATAGCCGGAGATTAAAATTTCGACCAATAAAATGTTTTAAAATGTCGATGGCATTTATCGATCAGATAAATATGACAATTAGGATACCTGATAACAATTCCCCACAAAAAGTCGCAGAAAGAGAACTGGAGACCAACGAGAACCAAGGTCGAAGTAAGTTCCTTCTTCCCTATTTAAAAGTCGATTTCGGCACAAAGTATCGTTAAAAGTCAATGTTTATGTAACATGCTGCAATTTGTGTTTTATTAAAATTTAAAATCGTTTATATGTACAAATGACTTCGTCGTGTATTTTATTTGGCAACTATCACCGCTTTCATTTATTTAAATTTTTAAATAAAAATTTATTTAAATTGAGTAAAAGTGTTAACAACTAACAAAGTAATAGTTTTGCGTCCGTTAAAAATTATATGCAAACATTTATTTATTCAATTCAATTTATTCAACATTACAGTAGTAAACGTTCTTAATGATCTATTTCCCTTTTGCACGCAATAATTAATATTGAAAATTATTCAAAATGAAAATGTTGTCAATACAATCAAGTCAATAGTTTGATTGGTCTTAGTGACAACTTATCCCACTAGAGCAGTGAGCAAAAAAATTGTATTCAACTTAAATGTAGTAGGATATGATAGATACCAAATGATTAAATCTTCGTTTTGTTATGGTAAATATTTAATTAAGACTACTAAACACTTCTCTTAGCATGTACACTCCGCCAAAAAAGTATCGCATAATTTAGTTTTGAATCATAAAAGTATCGCATAATCTTTGTTTGTAGCATAAAGTTGTAAATATACTTTAATGCGCTCTAAGATATAATTTCTATGATTGTTTAAATAAAATACAGGCCAAATAAAAACAAGAACTCATACTTGAGATTTTTATTAAAACAAGAAATTATAATTTTGGAAAGAAAAATGTCATAACAGTAGCTTTTAATACTGAGTATTGCCACCTCCGGCTCTTATGACCGCTCGCATACGGTTCGGCAGAGATTCGATTAACCTCCGTATATAAGCCTGATCCAAATTCTCCCACTCGTCACGGAGAGCATTTTCTAGTCCATGCAGGTCCGCTGGGGCAACATTTTGGGTTCATGTCCGGACTTACCGCAGGCCAATCTAAAACTGGAATACCGACATCGTTAAGGTAATCCTGGACGATTATTGCAACATGCGGTCGTGCATTATCGTGCATTAACATGAATTCGTTTCCTATAATTGGCGCATATGGTACTACATGTTCTTCTAAAATGTCCGTTATATACCTGTGGGCAGTCAGTGTACCTCTGTCTACTGGTACTAACTCTGTACGACCTGTTAAACAGATGCCTCTCCAAACCATAATAGAGCCACCAGCGAAATTAGGTCTAGGTCTGATATTACACTGCGAATAGCGCTCACCGTCTCGTCTGTACACTGAGATACGCCTATCTGAGGTGTAAAGACCAAATCTTGACTCATCTGTGAAGAGTATATTGGCCCAGTCATTAATGTTCCAATTTACATGTTCTCTGGCGAACCTTAAGCGAGCCACTCGGTGGTTCCTAGTGAGACGAGAGGCTGTTACAGCTACTCTAGCTCTTAATCCACTCTGTCGTAACCTATTCCGAATAGTTTGAGTACTCACACGAGTATTTCTGACTTTAGCCAAGTCGTTCTGCAATTGTCTCGCAGTTACATGTCTTCGACGTAATGCTTGTAGTAGTAAATAGCGGTCATCTTGGCGAGTAGAACATCTTGGACGACCTGGTACAGGTCTTCTACTGTAATTGCCTGTTTCCCTATATCTGGCTAAGGCTCTAGAAACACTTGACTGAGATCGTCCATCTTCGATTAAAGCAACTATAGCAGCCACTTGTTCTGAAGTTAAATTGCTCATTTTAGTTTTAAAAGCGTTGGTACAGAACTCTGACTTCGCACTTTAAAATTTGTCCGTATAGGAAGACTTTCAATAAACAACTGAACAAACCTTACACATATGCATTTTTCCAAATGTGTTCTTTTAGAAAAAAAAAAGTAAAAAAGCTATGTTCCATGATTTTGTTAGTGTTTTTATAGTTCGCATACACGAGGCAAACTTTTTGTGAACGTATAAAAATATCTTGGTTTATAAATGCCCTTTTTTAGTTTATGCGATACTTTTTTGGCGGAGTGTATTTACCTCATCTATTACAATGTATAAGGTCTTTGTGCGTGTGCACGCTAATGTGTAAAACAACACCAAGGTTAGCGAATATATACATATGTATATTCGCATTTTATTTTTGGTACGAGTTTATATAAGGGCAAATATGAATTTATTTAACGTTTTCTTACCTTCTTTATATTCCTAGAACTACATAGAGATACACCAATTTATCATATATAATGCGCCAGAAGATCAGTTATGCCGGCTTTTCAAATTAATCTTAATGAAGATGAAGTTATTAGGGTACACATCTATCTATAGTTTCTCTATTACCAGACGAAGAGCGCAACAAAAAAGGCTTCGTTGGACGCGCAGTGGTTTAGCCAAAAACTGTCTATAACCATAGGTCGGACATATTAATTTAACGTTTGAAAGATTACGGTGTAATGGAGTCGGTTGAAAAATTATCGCTAAAGAAAACCCACACGCGTTTAGACATATATATGGACGTCCATGATTTACGTACGCCAGTGCATAATAACGAACTTGAATAACCTACAACCGATCGGCCGCATATGCATTTATATATCAGACAGATGCGCGCACAGGTTCGACTTTCTTTCGGTATAATCGACTATAAATCCAAACCGACTGATTAAGGAAGTGCTGGCTTCGCCGAGTCCTCAGCGTTAAACATTCAGTAATTATCAGATAATTTATGTTCGACGGTGATAATCGAGCAAAAAAGGGCGAATTCGATTTCGGTATCATCAATAACCACCTATGCGATACAAGGAGACGATTCCGCAAATTTTGACGATGCGGTGCGAAAAACCGCGCGGCAAACTTTTCTATTGTTAACCAGCGCGACCCGCAACTAAGCGACACGGCAAAACCAGTTTGGAATTCTCGCCGAGAATATTAATCAGAATGCGGGCACTAGAAGGTTAAGTCGCCCCGTTACCGAAGTGTGGCTATTAAACGATCCGAATGAGATCAAAAAGGATATTTAATGGAAAAATGCAACAAGTTAAAAAAAAAGCCGCCATATCACTTAGTAGCAGTGGATATTGTTTTCATTATAGCACCCTTCTTCACAACCTGTTATTTTACATTGCGCTTATCTGTAACAAGAATGAATCATCTGGCCTCTTCATGACAGATTTAGAGTGATTTATGATTTCATGAAGGATCAATACATTATTTTATTTATTAAAAAAAAAAAGTAAACGCACACAAAGGGTGATAGTCTAAATATCCAATTATCACAAACTGCACTGCACTGAAGCTGAGCGTTCGAGAATGCTCTCTCATCGATCGCGCGCGCAGATATTCGAAATGTCTCCATCATGCTTATTAAAAATTCTCAAAACAAATTTGGATTCGGTCCCGTAAAAAAATCAATTGACCTCAAGAGCTACGAGAAAATGAGCATCAAAGACGGCGAAATTGAAGCACTCAGGTTTTACAACTCGCTTCAGACGTCCCCAATGTTTGGCAAAGAATCATAATGAGCGACAAGGCACATTAGTAGCTATCGAGGCACTGAAAATTCTCATCCTCACACTAATGATTCGAAGAACAACTGTACGGTGCTCCATTTAAGCACGCTGCATCAATATATGCCAGAGGTGATGTTGTAACAGTTGCAAGTAATCTTTGTTGTGAGATGTTAGGAAACTTTGCTGTCCCTAATTAAGACTACGGCATATGTGGTTCCAACAAGATGGTTATAGCTCGTGATACGATTTTTGCGAGAATCTTCCTCTGAACGAATGATATCAAAAAAAATGATGAAATTGAGTGGCCGCCGTAATGCGAAGGGGGGATGGGTTAAATCAAGAAATGTTATATATAACTATCAGAAGTGGTCACCTTCATTTGGCAAAATTTTCGAAACGTCAAGATTTAAATTTCGTGCCAATGAATATTCGTTTGACAGTATTGCTAAATTATGCAACCTTTCTTGTCCAATTGCATTGCTTAAATTTAGAACAATAGTTTGATATTAGCGGGGACACTATGATGGAGGAATTCTTAAAAATAACATTAAGCTACATGTACTTCACGGAACCTTCTCGGCACAGAATAATTCTTTCTCTTGAAAATTCTTTCATTGAAGTCAATTTTTATATTTTTTATATCGCGGATATCGCGTATGGAAGTTGGCCGAAAGCTGAGAATTTCCTTTGCAAATGCATCAGATGTATCGAAACGTGTTCTCATTCATTGTAAAGTTATTTAATGAATATTATCAAATACCATGCATGCCTACTACAACTGTTTTACTCATTTTTACATCTGTAACACCCTGGAATGTCATCGGTTTTACCTCTAACCGACAAGGCAGTTACCTGCGGTTATTACAATTACTATTTACAATGCGGTCAGTCCACGTCCGACTTCCAAGGAGCGCAATATAAACAAAGTCTTCGTTTATAAAGTAAATTATACTTAACAAAACGACGGAACAGATGAAAGCACTGCTACACTGTATAGACGTAATTAACTTTTATGACTTATAATACCCCGTCTTCGAAAAAGGTCGTATAACAAGGAAGGCAGCATTTTGTCTTGTGTTACACGATCAAGCTTGATTCTCATTAAAATTGACTTCCTACACACAACCCGGTAACATCGCTTCCTCTCCCCATTGTGTGTATGCGCAGGTATGGACATATATTTCGGAAATTACTGAAACTGCTCCAGAGCATTGTATAACAACAAAGACGGACAGCTATAATTGCTAACGCCTAACGCCAACAAGGACGATTTACTATCGGCCCTACCAATAGGAATATGTAATTGGATCAATTTATTAGGTATTCAACAGTTAATCTGTTAAAGTTTATAATCGCTAAGCACGAAATGCACTAAGACAAGGTGAAGAAGTTAATAAGAAGGATGTACGATCACCGTTTTTCTATGAGATCTACGAGCTTTGGACTGAGGGTAATTGGTGAAGTTCAATTTAACAAACTAATCCCTTTTTTAGTATTCCAAACGAATAATAACGATGAAGCACTACCACCGTTTATGCCAATTTCAGAAACAATTTCGATAACCGTTAATAGGTAGTCGTCCTCGGGGAAAAAAATGGAAAAAACGCAAGTATTCGTTTTGGTTGCGCGTATTACTTTGGACGACATCGATAATCTTATTGATTTCTATTCTCCCAAAAAAAATTTTATGCCACGCATACACTTGAAGCCTTTTAGAGATATTGAGCCTGAATTGCGGTTCATACTGAGCGAAAGAAATTGATTAATCCAATCAAAATACGCACAGCTAACCAAAAGAACTAATCCGATTTCTCTCTCTTCAACACCATACGCTATCACTTTATGCCACTCTATGCCACAAAAAGAATATTAAGTTTATTTTTAAGAAGCTCCGTTTATGTTCGATTCCAAATAAGACCGCTGACGATGCGAGGTATGTCGATTACGTACGATTCTTACATCTTAATATCTTTAAGGAACTGAACACAATAATGTGTAAGAAAGGTCTTTCGACAAAAGTCTGAAGTATAGTCTTTGTTATCCAGCTCGCTTAATGTAAAGATGTAATTCTTGTAGAGATTAAAATAAATGATCGTGCAAGATTAAATACACATCATTACTTGTTTTAACAGCATCCAAAATAAAATAATTATAATCAATCTAACCACTATCATTGCAGCAGGACTAAAGATGTATTTATCTTATTTAATTGAACAAAATAATATCGCAATTTCCTATAATAAATTTAAATATACATACTCCAGACAACGTCATTACTACAAAATAAATAATCTGAGCAAACTCGAAATGTCAAGCGTTTATGAAGTCCTCCAACAATTTTACCAGTTGCCTTTGGTGAGTTTTAGGAAACGCAGCGGCAGCTCCAGCACCAGGTCCCCTACTGATGAGCCTACAATAATTATAAGTTTACCTACATGAAGCTACGGAAAAGCGCAAATTTACTTTATCTCTTTTCCCGGAAGAAGCTTTTGTAAGCGGGGCATCACAAAATAATGATAACCGTGGTTGATGTGTTCTTCTTGAACGAAGACGACTTTGGCATTGGGATATTTAGCAATTTCGGCCGCCACCAAGTCGTGTGGAAAAGGACTTACCTAAAATAAGGAATAATACAAACTTTTTACCAAAAAGTTTTTACCAAAAATAAGACTACGGTCTAAGAGATCTCTAAGCCTACCCTTCAATTGTTATTAGAGATTACCTGCTCTATTCTAACTAATGCGATCTCTGTATCCAACTTCTTTGCGTGCCGAGCTCTGAGTAAGTCATAGTAAACCTTACCAACACTGAATGAGAGCTTTTTAACCCCAGCTGGATTAACTGGATCAGATATTACTCTTTGAAAGTACGTCCCTTCTTTCAGCTCATCTATTGGACTTCTGGCGACGGGCAATCTTAACAAGCTTTTCGGGAAGAAGTTAATGAGCGGCTTCCTGAACGGCATATGCATTTGCCTACGGTATATGTGAAACAAGTTCGCCGGCGTTGTTACTTGCGCTACAATCCAGTTACAATCTCGCATTTGCTGAAATACTCCTTCGCTAGTCACAACCTTGGTTGGATCGTCGGTGCACATTGCTAAGAAACGTTCGGGTCTAGCGCTTGAATGATCCGCACCCATACCTACAAGCAAATTACATCTCATTTCACAATTTACACCGCTGCTTTTATTTAAATTCCAACGCCATTAAAGGCGGATTAATTAGAATGATATATCTACGGAACGCTACGCATACTTTGATTAACAAACGATTAGTGTTAACAATAACAATCTGGGATTTTTATACATTTCAATGCAAGCCTTCTTGGTCCGACATGCAAAATTTTTGGTTTGCTGAAAATCCAATGATTTAAATAAATTCCAGAAAGAAGTACTGAAGGGGCGAAGGGATGCTATTTGGTGTGATATTAAGCACCAATGTTGCGTTTATTGGAAAATTAAATTCTTTGTTTAATGAAAAATTCAAGAAATATTAAAACATTGCTCTGAAAGCAACTTTTATATTCTGAACTTGATAAGGAGAAAATGATGTATTTTCACAAAGACTACACCAGTTATTGGATTAATTCAACAATTGCAACATGCCGAAACTTTAATGTTTGCACTATTACCCCTAAAATCTTTGCTATCATTGTTAGTGTAGACTATATAAAGCTTTTCATTGTGGATCTGATTGAAAAATTAAGCAGGTAAAGTAAAAATATAGCGCAGGCAATCTTACCTTCTAAGCCATGCGGTAGATTCATCACCAACCCTGATTTCTTGGCCCATTTCGCTTCAGCATTGCTAATAAAACAATCGAACATGCATTGAGCGGTATTCTGAAAGTCGCCGAACTGCGCTTCCCAAACGCAAAGGCACTTCGGGTTGCACTGAGAGTATCCCCATTCAAACCCCAGCACCGCGTATTCCGATAAGCAACTATTGACGGGAGTGAAAACCGCTTGATTAGGATAGAGATTGGCGAGTGGGCTATAAATAGTAATATCAATAGACGTTTTCGTTCTAATTAATGAAGTAACGTACATATAAGTAGATTCCAACGTCTGGTGATGAAGAACGTAGTGACGATGTGAAAAGGTTCCTCTCTGAAATTCTTGTCCGCATCCCCGGACATGAAAACCTTCCTTTAAGAGGCTACCAAACGCGCACGCTTCCGCCAGTGAAAAGTCGACCACTTTGTTTTTTATTAGCTCTTGCCGGCCTTTCATAATACGTTCTAGCGCTGCAAGTATTAAGACATATACATTATGTATGTAGTAATAATAAACAGTAAAAATTAATTGAAAAAAACTACAATGCATAGTTCACAATTACTCCAGGTAAATGTAAATTATAGAACATTACGTAGAACGAAACGTTCACAATTATTTCATTGAATACATTTCTACAATTGCTACACTAACACTTATGCGTTACAAATCCTTGAGGCGCTCCACCAGAATGCACCTTTAATATGTGCTGCAATACATCCTCGGACACACCAGTCGCCGGTATCTCTTGCTTCTGATCCTTAAACGTATTTTCTGGCCACGGACAATCGTTCCAGAAGGTACAATCAAATATTTTGTGTTTCTTCGACAGCTCGAAAGCGCCTTCGATTACCTTCTCGTATCTCTGCGCCGTTTCCTCCACCTAAGGAACATGGTGTAACTAATTGGCTTCCGAGTGGTTTTGCAATTGGAAAACCTCTTTTGCGGTCACTATTCCCTCGCTAATCAACTTTTCCGTGTACAACTCCAGGATCGGTTTAGTCTGATTAATCTTGGTATACATGCGCGGCTGAGTAAGCATCGGTTCGTCACCTTCATTATGTCCTAATCTCCTGTAAAGTAGAACGTCGAGAAAAATATCTTTACGCCAAGTAGCCCTCCATTCTGCAGCTACGTTTGCCGCGTGTGTCACCGCTTCCGGATCGTGACCATTTACGTGGATAACCGGAGCGTTGACCATTTTACCTACATCTATCAGAAATAAGTATAAATGCTTAAAATTGAGTCGCGTCGTGAAAGACAACTTACCGGTGGGATAACAGCAAGATCTGCCGTCTAATGGGTTTGTAGTAAAGCCGAGTTGATTGTTCAAAACAATATGCACAGAGCCGTAAGTCGTAAAGGACGGGATATCTGAGAACTGTATAGTCTCGTAAGCAACCCCTTGACAACAAAATGCCGCATCTCCGTGTACCGCTATCGCCATAGTCTGAAATTACCGGAGATATTAACATGTTAAATACACTCTGCCAAAAAAGATATCGCATAATTTAGTTTTGAATCATAAAAGTATCGCATAATCTTTGTTTGTAGCATAAAGTTGTAAATATACTTTAATGCGCTCTAAGATATAATTTCTATGATTGTTTAAATAAAATACAGGCCAAATAAAAACAAGAACTCATACTTGAGATTTTTATTAAAACAAGAAATTATAATTTTGGAAAGAAAAATGCCATAACAGTAGCTTTTAATACTGAGTATTGCCACCTCTGGCTCTTATGACCGCTCGCATACGGTTTGGCAGAGATTCGATTAAGCTCCGTATATAAGCCTGATCCAAATTCTCCCACTCGTCACGGAGAGCATTTTCTAGTCCATGCAGGTCCGCTGGGGCAACATTTTGGGTTCATGTCCGGACTTACCGCAGGCCAATCTAAAACTGGAATACCAACATCGTTAAGGTATTCCTGGACGATTATTGCAACATGCGGTCGTGCATTATCGTGCATTAACATGAATTCGTTTCCTATAATTGGCGCATACGGTACTACATGTTCTTCTAAAATGTCCGTTATATACCTATGGGTAGTCGGTGTACATCTGTCTACTGGTACTAACTCTGTACGACCTGTTAAACAGATGCCTCCCCAAACCATAATAGAGCCACCAGCGAAATTAGGTCTAGGTCTGATATTACACTGCGAATAGCGCTCACCGTGTCGTCTGTACACTGAGATACGCCTATCTGAGGTGTAAAGACCAAATCTTGACATCTGTGAAGAGTATATTGGCCCAGTCATTAATGTTCCAATTTACATGTTCTCTGGCGAACCTTAAGCGAGCCACTCGGTGGTTCCTAGTGAGACGAGGGGCTGTTACAGCTACTCTAGCTCTTAATCCACTCTGTCGTAACCTATTCCGAATCGTTTGAGTACTCACACGAGTATTTCTGACTCTAGCCAAGTCGTTCTGCGATTGTCTCGCAGTTACATGTCTTCGACGTAATGCTTGTAGTAGTAAATAGCGGTCATCTTGGCGAGTAGAACATCTTGGACGACCTGGTACAGGTCTTCTACTGTAATTGCCTGTTTCCCTATATCTGGCTACGGCTCTAGAAACACTTGACTGATTGATGTTCATCAAATTAGCAACGTATGCTTGAGATCGTCCATCTTCGATTAAAGCAGACTATAGCAGCCACTTGTTCTGAAGTTAAATTGCTCATTTTAGTTTTAAAAGCGTTGGTACAGAACTCTGACTTCGCACTTTAAAATTTGTCCGTATAGGAAGACTTTCAATAAACAACTGAACAAACCTTACACATATGCATTTTTCTAAATGTGTTCTTTTAGAAAAAAAAAATTAAAAAAGCTATGTTCCATGATTTTGTTGTGTTTTTATAGTTCACATACACGAGGCAAACTTTTTGTGAACGTATAAAAATATCTTGGTTTATAAATGCCCTTTTTTAGTTTATGCGATACTTTTTTGGCGGAGTGTATATCGTAGACATTTTTTTGTCCCTGAACATGGCTGGCGCAATATATTAACATAAAAATAGAGAAATTTTCATAGGATCGGTCCTATATTTAATGGAAAAGTCACGGATCCTGATTCATTATCCGGAATCTCTGATCCAGATTCACGATAAATCTCGAATGCGAATCCATTATATTGGCCAACGTTTTTTTTTTTTTTTTTTAGCGACGAGAATAACAGTACTCGTCTCCCAATTCTCTGTTGATTTTCCTCACCTCCCAGTTTCCTGTTCTTAGATACTTCCTAATAAATTATTGATACTGGATCGCCGGTTCTAAATATCGAATAGCGGATCAAGATCTGAGTTCATGATAATGAATCCCGTTTAAATAAGTTTTGAAGCCGATTTCCTATTTTATCAGATGGCAGCACTAACATAGAAAAAGAACCAGCAATTCATACCTTTTTCCCATTTTTATCTCCTCTAAAGAACTGTTCCGCCTTTATTCTACCCATCAACGTTGGAATAGAACATTCTAAGTGAGAAGGATTTGCTACTAATATAACTCTGATGTTCTTATTGGTCACCTTATTTAATCTGCAAATTAAGAATTCTGGATCAAATCTCATTTTTGGTGTAAAACTGACACGGCTGTTAGCTCATGACTTATTGCTCAAAAGATAGGCAGAGACAAAAGTATAATTCTATGAAAATAAGCATATCTAGCTGAAACCAATAATAAAATCATAATCGTATCTAGAGAATAACAAACCAAGTTTTTTAGGCCGAATCGATTGCTCAGTGCCAAACTTGTGCGGCTTTCTATTAATAGCACGCTTTCCTTTAAACACAATTTTTATATCTTATCCGATATCTTATTTAGCAGCGTCGTATTTGAGTTATGCAGTTATGATATGAGAAAACAGTTAACTGTATACATAGTCGCTTAAATAGTAGCACGTCAACATTATCGTGCAATGTAATAGACACTAGCTACTTCCGAAATAAAATACATAAAAATACCGACAATTTAACCTTCAGTTTGAGCATTAGCCGATTGAGGTATTTGTAATATGAATTTGTAAAAAAAAATGATCTAACTTATCGATACACATTCCTGTATGATATTTCACATCCCCTTCAAATGGATCCTCCACATCTAAATTACCGAATTGCGCAAATAACTGTTCCAAGGACTGCCGGCAAACATTAGCCACCATGTTAATGCGTCCTCTGTGCGCCATACTTATACCAACAAACTCGACACCAAACTCCGTACTTTTATCGATGAGCTGCTTCAAGCAGGGTACCATCATTTCGGCACCTGACGCGCTGAACCGCTTTACGGAAGGAAATTTCTTGTTGAAGAACCGTTCTAACCTGACAAAATATGTAACGGAAGACATGTTAATGTACCGGTAGTTACTTCCAACGAACTCTACGAATCGCTGCTAATTCATTAATGAATTTCCACGCCTTCCCAAAAGTTTGATTGTTTAATCGAGTCTGCAATTAAATAATCAAACTTTATTTTCAAAATTCTATCTATTTAGACCTATTTTCATTGTATTTTGAACGTATCTCCATTATTAGGGTAGATTTAGACTTGTACTGTGCGCGTTACGAAGTTACTTTTTCTGAGATATGCAAGAGAATACAAGCGGAATCTAAATAGCTCTTTTACCAAAAACACCTTCCGGATATGGACGCATCTAAACAAGTAATCACACTCACCACGAAGCTCTGATTAGCCTTGCTAACGTTAATCGCCTTTGATCGTTACTAATTTTAGTTGCGCCGGGAGGTTCAAATCTCTTTTTGAGCCAATTACATTGTTCCACGCTATGTATATGTCCAAACTCAATTCCTGTACTCCGACAATAGGTATCCTCTAATCTCTTTATTATATCTTTTAGGGGTAAAGAAGTCTCGTTACCGCCGATAAATGTATCCGATGGCAATTTGAAAACCTGGTCGTCTTTAACTTCAGCTTGAACGTAAAAATAATGTAAGGACAACAACTGAAAAATAATCCATGCTTACATTTCAATTCCTGAAGCAATCGTACGTGCTCATCTTTTATATGTCTGAAAGGTATATCTAGAAAGAAACATGTAAACATTAGGTATAAAGCTTTAAAGGAACAGTAAAGCTCTAGAGGAACAGCGAGCTGAAAATACCACTGAGCTCTACATCTTCGTTTGGGATAAATGAACCAACAATGAATATTTTCGGCGCAAAAAATTATATAAGTACAATATATAATTTAATATATATTAATTATATAATATATAATAAGCTCACTGTTGCTCTAGAGCTTTACTATTCCTTTAAAGCTGTAAACAGTATGTGCACAAAAATAATTTTGTATATATATATATATAATCGATGTGTTGTAAACCTAATTAGTTACTCAATGAGAGAAGTGCTGTATTTGTTGAAGTGAATCTACATCAAAGCTGCAGCGCGATTTTATGGTGTGTGATAAGTAAAGACGACAAAGGCAGATGAAATTATTCCTTTTTTGCAGCGACTAGATAGACTCGCATCTATTCGCCTCATAAGAAAGGATTCGTTCGCTGCAAAAAAGAAATTTCATCTTTGTTATCTCTAGTGATAAGCGCTAAACGAATGCGAATATCCATATCCACGTCAAAATCACTAAGATAAAATAGCGACAATTAATTTTAATTTAGTAACAATTTCACGCAGCACGTCTACATTTAGAATACAAAACGGAAGTTAGGTATACGTCGGTGGCGTGCCGGTTATCCGTATCCGTTAGAAAAGAAGATCCGAATCGGAAATGTCTTCCGCTCTTGAACGGAACTTCATCGGATCCGATCGGATTGTCATGAAGCACGCGTTTCCAATGAAGGTCTATTGTACAAAACGTAGTCAAGTTGAATAAAGGTTTATTATGTTCTAGAAATGATAGCTTCCTAGCTTTATCTCCTTTAAGGCTTCTGCGATGGGGATCGGAGATAACTCCTGCGGTCCACTGAAAAGCTTCAAACACTTGTAGCAGGGGTAGATAAATATGTAAAAGCAACTCGGCTTAGGCATGTGGATTGTGTACCAATATTTTAACGGAATCATCGTTTTCAAATTATTCCTCGAAAGCTAACATACCGGTGGCATTGTATCTATTAATCAGTGCAACAGTCTTCCTTTTTTTCGACGTGTTTTGACGTTCCTTTTTTTCATTGAAAAATGTAGTTAAGAGATTTGCATCTTGTCCCAAAATCAAAGTTAACTTCTATTCACTATCACTATTAATATAGCCGTTGAAGAATTTTCCTTTGTACGAAGGATCTGAGATCTTCAAAGAAGTTACAAGACTTCAAAGAACACGGATAGAAGTTTCGTGAATTATTTTGCCTTTGTTTGCCCGTGAAATTGTCATTGTATATATTTTACATATTTTGCCCGGTATTCCTACGAGTGGAATTACATCTGCTACAAATGTATTTGATGGTCTGTTAAAAATCTTCTCGAAATTCTCAATAATTCTTGAATCAATAAAAGGGGCTGACCCTCTATAACCGGTAATACTCTTAACAAATGGTTTCAATCAAGAAGTCGAATCAGGTAATCTTGCGAACCAATCCTCTACTCTATTAGTTGCGATTATCCTCACCTTAAACCCTTAATTGAAATAATGGCACGAGTATTAAGTAAATGACATCCATCCTGTTGAAACCACATACGTGATGTATTTCTAATTGCAACCTTTCTATTAAATTTATCTGTTAAAAAAATAGGTATCTTTATTCCGTGACACTACCATTAAAAATAATGGGTCCTATTCATCTTTTATTCATTATGCCGCAGCAAACGTTCGAACCGAATCTAACTAGCTTTCGAACTGGAAGAGTCAGCTGTAAATTAGGCGAGAATATTAATCCTTATTATGTCTGTTAAATGTTTCACAATTTGCAGAGATCATTTCATCTGTCCACAAAATGATATTCTTGAAATTTGGATTTACCTTCGCTTTCACTTGGATCAAATTGAAAATTAAAGATTTTTTTCTACAACTCTAATATTTGAATGGTTTAAATGTCTAACACTTATTCATAGTCTTTAGTATGCGAAATGTCTCCAGGGAAGCACACCTATCGATATTAACATGAGCTAAAACTGATTCCAGCATTCTTCGTTACTTCTTTGGCCATGCTGCACCAAACGAGCTTGAATTGTTTAAATTTCTGTCTAATCACATCACTCCTATTGGACTTTATATATGTACTATTTTTCAACGTATTGCATTATTAATTGAATTAATAACATTGACACTGATGAGCGACACTGACAGGCAAGTATAATAAGGGCAAATTTTGTTTTGAAGGATAATTTCTGAAACTTGATAAACGAAAAAATAGTTTTTACGATCAAGGCATATTTTGAAGACATTTACTTTAAAAAAAAACCTCTCTGAAAGATCCTAAATAAATTACATACAACAATTAAAAATGTTGAGATTAGGATCAAATAAAATTGGCAAAGCATAAGCGCCACTAAAAGTATTTAACATAAACATTAAACTACATCGCTATTTGTAACATATGGAATAATTAAACGGATGATGAGCTTACTTTCCGGTATAATATGGACCATCCTCTCTGTTGACCCATACAATTCAAGCGGATCCAATTTAGTCATTAAGTACCCTTTCGTCTAAAATTGCTTATAGATTACGCACTTGATCTAAATCTAACCGGTTACATACTAACTTGGTAACGTCTTATCATTTCTGCCACTTGAATACTATCATTTATTGCTTTCGAATCGGCACTACCGCTTGCGTAGCTCCTTTCTTGGTTGTAGGAATGAGACGATGGATTACTAGCCGCCGTATCATTTCTATCGCGCGAAATACGTTGAAAGAAGGTACTCCATCTCTGTAATATTCAATACGTCAATAACGGCAGAACTTATGTTCAAAAATAGAAGAAAAAAACACATTTTCTACAGACGAAGGGTCCTTCAACCATCGTTGATATATATTTTCAACACTTTCGTCGCTACAATCGGCTTGCTGTAATTTTGGTAAACCCGAACTACTATAGCGGTAATATTGCTGGTCAATTTCTTTAAAAGATCTAGCTTTGGCCAGAAGTCTGCAAGGTATTAGGGTACTTCCAAATCGATGCATTTTAACAATACTAAAACAATCTCAAGTACATTATTAGACATCTGGTGGACACCTAAATACCTTAGATTTTTACCTAATGTTGACATCAGCTTTACTTGCGTCTTAAAGTATAACTAGCTCATTAAATCGCTCGTTACGACCGTGTTGCTTCCCTAATTAATATTTATAATTTAAACTCCATGAATTTTGAAATTAACAAACCAAAGTAATACACCACATTATATGTCGAAAACGTCACTATGACAGAATTTAAAGAAAGCAGCTTGATTCTACTACTGATTTTTTTAAAAAAGAAATATAGACGTGGCTGATTTCTATAAAAGATGGTAAAAAAATCTTTCAAACATTTTAATCGTTGCTTATTGGAGGTGATCGAATGAATTCTTAAAACTACAACAAAAGAAACAATATGTAAGTATAGTATAGAGTGCATGAACGTCAATTATTCATCAGTAAAGAAGACAAAAGCCTGAGACTAGACAGACTCGTATCTATTCGTCTCATAAAAAAGGGTTCGTATTGCCACGACCTCAGGGTGACCCTGAGAGTCGACGAAACACGAGTCTGTCTAGTCGCTGCAAAACAGGTATGATTTCGCTCTCTTTTGTCCTGTATATGCATCAGTAAAGTTGTTTTCTGTGATCTTCATGAAATTAGCAGAGACAGACTCGTGTTTTGTTGACGCTCTGGAAAACCAGTACACAACACGAACCCATTCTCATGAGACGAATACACAAGTCTAGCTAGTCTCTGCTAATTTCGTGAAGCACACAGAACGTGGCGAACTTTTGTCTTCAGTAGGGATGTGTATATGCATGCAGATGTTATTACTAGAAAGGACAAAGGCGGGTGGAATGATTACCCTTTCGCAGTGATTAGACAGACTCGTATTTTGTCGATTCTCGGGGAAACTAGAAGGCACACGAACCCTTTCTTATGAGACGAATAGGCACGAGTCTGTCTAGTCTCTATAAAGGAATAATAATTCCGCCTGCCTTTGTCATCTCTAGTTATTATATAAATTACAAATTACTTTTAGGATATTTTACGTAATTTCATTTCTTATTGAATATTTAAAAAATATACAGAATGTTTAATTTAAAGAATAAAAACAATTGAATTTAGCGCTGTAATACGATGTGTAATATTTGTTTCTCAACACGATTGTGACCAGCCGAACACATCACATCGTTGGTAATTTTTCCAGCCGAAGCTATAATAATAAAGTTAGTAATAGCTATCAGACTCTTACTTCAAAATTTTCAGATGTATTGAATTATTAAATGTGTAGGAGACTGATGAAGCGCTTTTTTCTTTCTTTTATTTTTTTCTATTGCATATTGCATTTAAATAGAGAGAAAATATTTTTATTCTTTTTCCAAAAAATCTTTTATTATTCACCTTTAATACAAGTTTATTTTTTTGTAAAAAATATGTTTAATTTAGAATTCTTGACCTTTCATTTTAATTAAATGAAATTACTTAAATTAATAAATAAGTATTTGTGAACAAGCAAAATTTTATTATAAGTAAAAAACAACAATTTTTTTAAAAGAAATAAATATGTTTTTTGAAACGCAATTTGTATCTATTTTAAGTCAAAGGGCAAAAAGTAGACCGGAAATCCCTAAAGAAACTTGAACAACATTCAAATTAAATTTAACCGTTTAAAACAATTTATTTTTCCAAATTTATCATTTCTAGGATGAAACTGCTTTTCGTTAGACTAATTTATAAATAGTGATCCTTAAAACAAAAATTTTAACTTGAATAATGCTTTATGCTATGTATCAAGCGACATCTCAAAAATAAAAAAATAACTGCTGCAACACTAATAGCGTAGATAAAACAGATTGAGGACTATAGCACTATTGAATCAGACTTGTGTTTTAGAGAATTACTGTGAGAGGGAACATGTGCAGCAACTTATTAAGACTGCTTCCTGGCCATCTATAGTTCATCGCAATAAACATGGTTTTCAAGGAATGATTGTTAGATGACGCTGCTAGTATCGTTTTAAAGATGAATCCATTTTTATCATTTTATTTAATTTTAGCTTTTACTTTGTTGCCAAGTTTCCAGTTCCCTATTGCCATAAATGATTCCACCTCTACCACTTTTTATTTAATTTTGCGATAGTTGATACTTGTAAGTATTTAGGCAAAATAGACACTTCCGAATAGTATTCATCGATTTGGCATCACTGAAAATCCCTTGTTTGGCCGAGTTTAAAATTAACCATTTTTAACGATTAAAAAGAAAGTACCTAAAGATTAGTTTTAAAGGTGCTCTTTCCAGCTTTTGTTCGCAGACTTTTTTTCGTTTCTGAATAAAACTTAATTTGATGTCACAGGTCAGTGTACGCATACTAAAAGTAACCAATAATTTTACTAGCGCAGATTCAAAAACGAACTAGAAAATTAACTTGAGAGCCTTTCTTAAAAAATAAGGTTTATATCTTCTAACATAAAAAACTTAATTTTCATTGTTACCATGTTATACATTTAAAATTGGGAAAGGATTAATTAACAAATAAAAACAAACACTTTTTTGTTTAAATTTATTACATAATGCAGAGAGATCCAGAAAGATTGTCGGAAAAAAATATTGCTTGCACTGCTGCTATTGATAACACGCATGACGTGTTATCAATATCTACTACCAATTTAATGAGTGAATATAGGCGCATAGAAATATTTGCAATTGTAAATGGAATTATATAGTAACCGTTTTGTTATCTTTGTCGTACGTAATATTTTTTTAGATTACGTTTAAAATGCCGTACAACATTGAGCGTTCCGCTACTGATTTTGTTCGAAACACAATTTCATGGAGGCGGCACAACCATATATGCCTCCAAACATAGAGACGGCTTCGACAATCTTTTTGGATCTCTCTGTACATATATAAAATAGGAAAATCCCAATAATGTAACAGATCCAGTCAAACTAGTAAAAACCCTATGTTGAAGTTAAAATGCTTACCATTATTGAAAGAATCTGACTTAATCCGGAATATGGGCTTTTGAATAAAGCATTTTAAACAAACGTATGTACAAAGCAAACGTATGTGCGTTTCATAAGCACCAAATACAATTATAAAACTAGTAACGTAAAGTATGTGTTATATATTTATTAATATTGTAGTAGTAATAAGTACATGACCCCATTCTCCATATATATGCATAAATAATAATAGCATTAATAACATTCAAAACTAAATTAACTACGTTGGAGCTCGCAGTAGTTTGAAAGAATGTTGATTCGAATGAATGTTTAAAAATATAGTATTGAATTGAAAAACGTTATTTTGTCATTTGCTGCATTAAAATAAATTAATAATACAAACCTTTGTATATGGTCTTCTGTGCGCCCTAAATTACCGCGCTAATTACACTTAAGTAGTGTAGTACCTTTATGAACAAAGGAAAAAAAAATTAATTGGTGTAGCTATCTACGATCACAAAGAGGAAAGAATAATAATTCTAGTAGAACAGCCTCACTCGGTATTCGCTTGAATAATATTGACAATTATCCCGATCCACAATTTTTATATGCATACTTCTGAGCAGACCTATACATTGCGTCGTGTTAAACCAGCCTTAAGGACCACCTATCCAACAGATTCAATTTTCTGCTTAGTGAACTTTTAAGGCAGTATTTACATATCAGCTACTTCAAATAAAATTGAACAAGAAAACATCAGGAAAGGAACTTTTAATATTTTATTGGAACATTACGTAGAAAAATATACTTTACATAAAATGAGTAATATACGATTAAAAAAATTAAACAAAAGTTTAATTTTCACATATGGTATCGAACGCGCATTCATTGATACTGTTTGAATAATACTGCCTTATTTTTTCAATGTCGCACAGATCACCATCAGGACAACAAGGTAGCCTCACCGGAGTTTCATTATGCAAAACTAATAATTTATTTTGACCGTTGCATCTGAAACATATAACGTTAACAATAGAGTTTTTGAATTAAAAATTATACTTACTTGTACAAAATAAATGCCAAGTTGCTCCCAAATGTATCTATATGACTGACTCGCCATTTCCTATTATGATTCGTGTTATATTCAGCTGCTCTTAGAGATTCGTCATCTTTGTACAAATTGAGGTGACTTAGCATCTTGAGTAAAGTTCCTGAGTGAGTAAAATAGAAAACTGCTTTCGGATATGGATTTTTACTAAAACAAAAACCAGTTCTTCTTTTAACAGTGATCTATTAATTAACAAAGAACTTACTCGATCATAAAATTTAGCATATCGTTAAATGCCTTGCAAGCTTGCTTGTAAGTAATTTCCTTTCCATAACCATCCAACCAATAATACTTTAGGTCTTCTGCATATTCGATAACCTACAATATGAAAAGCTTGTATATTTCTTGAAATAAAAATTTTGAATTCATTATCTAAGAACTCAAATCTTGTTGGCATTTAGGACGTTTTCTAACTAATGTATAATAATTTTTTAAAAAAGTACTGACAGTGCATTCTTTTACCTTTATTGTATCCATGTCGAATGCTATACACCAAGGAGATTTTCGTTTACTTGTCCATGCTGTTTCAAAGGCACATGTTGTATACATTAAGAAAACGTCATCTACAATCGATTACATCAAATGTATTTTATGCATTTAATAATGTTGGGGAGTTTTAGGATACATGAATAAACATATTTACCAAAGGATAGCGCATTATCAAGATTGAGTTTCTTGTTAATCTTCTCTATCGTGCTCTTCATTATTAAACTATCTTCAAATTCTTTTCTTTCTGCTAAAGTGGCATGATTTTGTTTAACGGTTAATTTCCACTTTGAACATAGTTTATAAAACTAAAAAATTAAAATAAATTAATCATTACAGGAACAGGTGCAGCATATACAATTTATCTTATATCAATCAAAAGATATCAAACATGAAAAATTACAAGTATTGTGATATGCCATAAAAAAATAACCGTTTTGGCGAAAAACGCTTATTATTCTTACTCTTAATATTGGATCGAGTTTTAAAGCTTCCGGAAAATATACATCCTTTGCAGTTTTCCTATCAAACAAACCAATAGCAAAACTTTGAGCACTTCTTTTGGTCCTCTGGGTTTTTGTAAATTTAAACTATACACAAGAAATGTTAATGATAGGTTTCACGTTACATGCTTGAATCTAGTCTACCTTGTAGGAACTATTGCTATAAACAGGCGGTACAACATCAGGGAATCTAGCCTGCATTCTTTCTGCCAATTGTAACATTTCATGTTCCCCTTCTATTGTAAGCTTTTTTTGTTCTTTCTCATCAACTTTAGGTTGCCACTTTTGAAACAGTTCGATATCCGACTTGATCAAATTACCTGTTAGTTACAAAATGGATAATAGTACATTACATGTATAAACAGAAAATGCTCTCATTAGTAAATATATTAATACAAACATTTCAGTAAAATTGAAATTAATTATTTATATTACATATTAAAGGTACATAAAAAGATTTATGTTACTTCACTTACTATTAAAGTTATTTAAATTCTTTTCCAAAATAATATCTTTGAGTATTGGCAAATAACCTTGCATTTTTCGAATTTGTTCAACGCTAGGATTTCTCGTACCATGTCGAATCAACATCCAAATTTTCTTTACGCACCCTAGAATATTTCGCTCATATTTTAAATGAGTAAATATTTGATACTACTACCTTGAAGGCTATTATCTTTTGTGTAATTATTATTGGCTACATATCTATAGGCAGATTTAGTTCCTAGATGTTTCTCAATAGAATCTTCACAATCTTTACCTCCAACAACTAATAAAATTCCCAAGAAATATATAAACTTTTCCAGTAACATCATGTGTCTTCTGCACTGTAACTTTGAACTGAACTCGTTGAACTAAGCATGACCTGAAGAAAAAAACTTGGTAAGATTCGCAAGTACCGTTATTCAAACACGCAATAGAGAACGTAGTAACATAATGAAGACCAGCGTTACATAAATCAAATTAATTTCTATCTTTTATCAATGTAATACGTGTTTAGTACCAAATCTGTAAATTACATTCAACTTACCGTTTATACAAACAATTTTCCACAAATAAAAATTGTTTTGAAGGTTAGAAAACAAGATGATAACAATGAAGTTAAAAAAATACAGGGCAAATTTAAACATGAGTACCAACTGCTGCGAAGCTAAAAACGGAAGCTTGTAGTTTTACGCTTGGGGATTACACATTTCATCGAAATTGCAATCTTCTAAACTAGATTTGTAATATTGCTTAACGACATCAAAATCACACAGGTCCGTATTTGGACAGCATGGCAATCTAATTATTTTCTCCTGGTGTAAGGTTAATAACTTACGTTTACCCTGTATGCTAAAAGAGAAAGCCAATTAAGAATTACTATATACCTCAGTGTCCGATCAACTGCATTGCTTACTTAAATAATAGAAATGTTATATTTGAACCAAATCCGGCGATTTTACTTACGCACCATTTTCGGGTTCTTAAGTTGTTAAAACCATTATGGGTTAATGGCACATTATCTTTAAATAGTTGAAGATGCGCTATCATTTTCAATAAAGCTCCAGAATGTGTAAAATTGAAAATCGCTTTTGGATACTCTTTATCGCTTAAAATTAAAGATATTTTTTAATCGAATAGGAAACTAAATAAACCTCAATGAAAAGATAGTACCTACTAAGAAATTCTATCATGTTCTTAAATAAAGGACATGCATGTTTATAAGTTATTTCATGTCCGTAACCGTCCAACCAGTAATATTTTAGATCTTCAGCGTATTCGAATACCTGTGCTAATTACAAATTTTTTTAACATTTCCAAATTTTGAATAATAGATTTGTTCGTTCAGACTACACTAATCGCTCCAAGTAATTATGCGTATGCGCAGTTGCAGTTTACTCTTCTTACGACCAGTCGAGAGTAGGGCAATAAATGAAGCTATTTTAAGTGGACTCAAATATGGAAAATAAATGAAGCCGCCAGAACGCAAATAAACTATCCACTTAGAGGGCTGCATCGACTACTCTGTTGACATCACTTTACACTACACCAAGTGCAAAGTGTAGTCTAAACGTACAAACCTAATAAAACCCACTACACACCAAGATAAGCAATCACCTTTATAATATTCATGTTAAAAGGCATACACCATGCAGATAGCTTGCTACTGCAAGTTTCCATAATACAAGCTTTGTACATTGTTTCGATATCATCTGAAAAACATAATCCAATCTATCGTTTGTGCAAGAATCAACAAATATTTACCAAAAGACAACGAATTTATTAATTTCAACTTTTCATTGAACATCTTTACAGCAGATATCGAAGGTGCGGTATATTCAAAAAGCTGTCTTTCCTTTAAGCTTGAAGGATTTTGCTTTATTTCAGTTCGCCATTTGATGCATGATTTGTAAAACTAAAATATATACAGAAATTATTTATTTCGCATCACTAAAAATAGTTTTAGTGGTAACAATTGCTGTATCAGAAGCGACTAGTTCACTGCAGAGCTACATTAAATTGTTTAGAGTAAAGCTGTGATATTCGATAAGAGCGATGAGTTAAAAACGGACCAATGGGAAAGGTGCAGCACTCACTAATTGGTCCGTTTTCCTCGAATCATCGCTTTTATCGGGTATCAAAGATTCTATTTCCTGATGCATTTTGATGCAAATAATCTAAGAAATCGATACGTTGTAGTCTAACCTCCTTCGGTAACTTCTTTTCTAAACTCTGGAATCTTCAGTTTCTCTCGTACATATACAAAAAATTTGCGGATGATCAAATATCTAGTTTAAATTAGATAAAAAATTTGGGATATTCAAGAAAAATATCCTGTTATTCAAAAACTAAGCTGTCTGCTGCCCTGATGGCAAAGGTATCTTTGGAGGTTTCTATTTGAAGCATGTTTTTGTCCTTTGATAGATTCACCGATCGACACCTGACGACCAGTGTACTATCACACTAGTCGTTGCAATCAATAATTATTTATTACACAATAACCTTAGACATACTTACACGCAACAACTTTTCATCTTCTTCATATTTTATCGCATTTTTCACACTTTCACCGAATAAACCCTTGGCAAATTGTTGAGCACTTTCCAGGGTTCTATCTGTACGAGTCAATCTAAACTGATTTCTTTTTAAATACATTTTTTGCGCAAACTGATAATTTAATTCATTTTTTAGTATCTTACCTTATAAATATTAGCATTATATTCTGAACTTAAAAGCTCGGAGAATCTCTTTTGGGTACGTCTTGACAAAGATGTTATTTCAGATTTACCCAATCGAGTGAGTTTATTGCAGTTGCATTCTGTGAATTTAGTTGTGGCATCAGCTAATAAACTCATTTCAAAATTAATTTTATTTTCTAAAATTGCAATTATGCTCAATCAACGTTTGCTTACTTATACTGTTTCTTAACCTTTATATTGCCCAAGGATTTTTTTCTGAATAACAGGCAATTTAGCGTTCATACTTTTAACCTGCGTTAAACTTGGAAAACGGGTTCCATGGCGAATAACCATCCAAATTTTCGAAGGAGCACCAAATCCTTTAGCGATAATACACATTAAGTAAAATGGATTATTGAAATAAATACAGAACCGAAGTACCTTTAGCACCAATTTCATCTACATTTAAATTTTCTACTTCAGAATAGGGCGTCTTTGAACCAAAATGACTTCTAAGTTCTCGCATTTTTCTCCAATATAACATTTTGAATATTAAAACGAAGTAAATACGATGAAAGTCGTTCATTTTACTAAATTGACTTTGACAGCGTCTCGAAATTTGCGCTTAGATGCATCTATAATTACCGATAACTCCTCAACTTTTGCTATTGTAATGGGCATACACAAGGTCTTCTAAAAGCTTTAGAAATAAATCGTATATTGTCGAATATCGGTGTCTATCCAACTTGTAAGGAAATGTAATTAAATTAATTTTCCGGGTTTACACCTTTTCAGCGTATTTTTCTTCCTTTTAGTACCTCATTTCTTATTACAGGATTTGCCAACTTCAATTATCCCCGAATTAAAAAAATCTCCTAAGAATGTTGAACGTGGGACATAGGCGATAAAAGATCCTGTATTCGATGCCTAGTATTTAGTCAATTAGTACGCGTCATTTCTAGGCATTTCTCTTGAATTTTTGGATCACAAACATTATATCTTGGATATTCAATTTTATATCAAACGGAAAAAAATCGTAAGATGTTGTGGATACAAACGTAAAACATTTCATGATGTACATTTGTCGCATAAACTACTTTGCATATACTATTTTAAAATTATATGACCTCACTGCAAAGTATAAAATGCGACTCCCAATGAAGAAAAGCGACCCATAATTAACAAATTATTAACTTCACTACCAATTTAAAAAGAAAACTACTATCATGGGAGATAATATATTCTTAAATATATACAGAAAAAATATTAACAGGTTCACATTAATAGTTTAAACATTATAAATGACATCCATTATAGTTATGCAGGAAATATCTGGTGCAAATAATTTCATAAAAGCAAAATATAGCCATATATATTTATTATTATATTGTATATTTAGAATAATCACTATAAAGCAGTACAATTTACAATCGCGGCTATATATCTTTTGGCTATAGTATACGTATAAAAAACAATATAGAATAAATATTAATAAACCAGTTGCAAAAAGACAGTAATATTTTTTACATGTTTTATTAAATAAAATAACAAACAGAAAAAAATTATATCATCTATACAGTAACAAAAATAAACTAGAATAAATTTGCATTCTATTTGTTTTTCATCTGAGGAAAATATAATAAAGTTGCGTTTATGATACACAATATTAACGAGTATTGCAGAAAGGAAAGAATGAAGTAAAATAAAACAAAAATCCCTAAATCAGAAAAGTACAAAATTTTATAATATGCATATTTAAGGTTTGTAACGCTTTATCTGTCACATAAATTAAACGAAATTTAATTTATTCACCGATATATTGATCCAAATGCATAAAACGAAGCAAATGATTTTATGTTGCTTGACAACATTTTGCAGTAAGTTAAGTAAACGCATTTACTTGACTTTATACATTAGATTCGCCATAGGACTGATTAAATATGCCGTACAATGGAGTAAATAGCACCAACAAACTGCATGAAATACAGAGTAGGATAACAGTTTTTAGATAAAATTGAACATACATATAAATATACTGTAAAAGGTCAATTATTGACAAATCAACTCATACAGTACACCGAAATATTAAAAAAAGCAAAAGGGAATATGATGGCAGTAATCGTATCAAATATATCTGTAAGGATATACTGATATAACAGTCTTGCCAAAAACTCCTTTATATTTAAGAGCTGGTGTAAATTTCACTTACAATATTGATTATACTTACTCCATTTCACAGAATGTAAGTATTGTCAATAAATAATTAATCAGTACAGAGATGCCACTTTTGTGATATTGCTAAGAAATAAATAGCTATCAAAAGTATCAATTTTTAAAGACAATTAAGAGTTAAATAATGACAAATATCAGTAAAAATGGATCACTTGATACTTAAGAATGGAGCTTCGATAAACGATAAGTGCTTCGATACTTCGATGCTCTATAACCCATCAATGACTATTTAGTAGTGCTTTGTTCTCAGCAGTTACAGAGGTATAAACGTGCACCGATTGACTTAGTAATGCATGTTTCGTGTTGTCGTTCTTATCGCTTAATAAAGCTCCAACATAAAATGTACCCTAAGACGCTTTTCTTCATACTAATTAATTTATTATTTTCATAGATTTGAAAATATCCGCAGAAACTATCTTACTGGCAATACCTACAAAAATTCTCCTTTATTATTTTCTTTGATTTATTAAATTGTTAAGATATTGAAGCATTTCTAAATAGTTAAAAACTAGTGATACAATAATAGCTGACTACATAATTTTAACTATAGACAAGAGAGGTTTTTATGGGTTATGTTAATCAACGAGATTTGTGGAGAAGGTATATTTGGGCAAAGTACACACGACTAATAGTTTACTACTACCTTGCATTAAGAATAAATAAATTTAAAATTACTGGAATCTTTTGTTTATATATTAAACATTACTATTGACACATAATAACCGTAAGCCCAAATCTATCAACTCACGTACAATGCGTTCCTTTTATGTGTACTGTATTCTAAAAATCGTTAATTAGTATTTTTCCTAACTAGATTAGATATAGGTTAAGAAATCACTGTTAAGCACGGATTGATTCCATAAGCAAATTTACCCTCAAGAAATCCATCATTAATTTTATGTAAAAATGCATCTAGAATCAATCGTAACAAAATAAACATCTCTAGTATTGATATATTTTTATAAATTATGATCTTAAATAAGTTAAACTACTACCTTTGTTGCCATATTAGCTTCTTCTTGTAAATCAAAAATCACACCAAATAAAGAAAACAGAAAAGACACACTTTAAAAAATTGAGCACATATACATAGGTTAAAATGATAGTTATTGTAGCAAAATGCTTCATATAGTTTCGAAGAAAAAATTTTCTACATTTCATACGATCGAAATATGTGCCCATTGAAAAGATTGGCTTGAGATTTACGGCTTAAAATTTGAAGAATTTCGTACTCCACAGTACCCCTTTTCGTTTTTCTTTACCTAATTTGTTTGTTTTTAATTAATAAAGACAAAAAATAATTACATCTCGTGACACGTTCTTCTGAAAATATTCTTTTATTTCGTTTAAAACTTTTAACGGCATTCCCACACCTTAACAGTCTGATCAACACTGCCAGATATAACGTAGGGATGTGACTTATGAAAATCTAGAAAAATACAAGAAAACGTATGTTAGTTGAAGCCATAATCGACTGCAAAATAATGGAACTTACCTAATGACGTACAAAAATGTTTATGAGCTTCAAGTGTTTTCATACAGCGCTTATTTCTGAGATCCCAAACCCTTAGCGACTTATCATCACTAGCAGACACGAGGAATTTACCTCCTGGATGGAATACGACACCTCGCACCCAATTGTCATGGCCTGTTAACAGTATTAGGCATACACCCGCACTAACGTCCCATATCCTGCAGTATTATGAATAAATATTAGAACAGATATTTAAATTTTATCGTAATATTTTTGTCTTCATGGTCAAGATGTGTTAAATAGCATTTTGATACAGAATTAAGTCATCATGAACTTTAATTTTTTTCTTAGCTTCAACGTTGCGGTAAGAATTCTCATAATTCAAATTTTAGACAGTGGAAATTGTCGATCCGTAGGCTATTTATTAGCGGCACGCCGGAAAACAAACAAATAAACTGAATAAACATTCATATTCTCGCTAGAAATGCTTTCCGAAATCCGTGCTCTGTTTAGTGATTACTATGTTAGATTATTATGACATCCTAAATCCTGGCAAAGCAATCACAACTAACAAACCTGCATACCTCAATTTTGAAACCGTTAACTATTCTCACTATTTAGTGCGTGTTTTATATTTTCATTCTACGTTCTTGGTAGTTTCCCTTATTTCTACTTGTTTGCCAATTTGTTCTTCTCTATTTCTTTTCTTTGTAAGTAATTTCGGTACGACTAATTAGTTTTGCTCAGTTATCTATATTGTTGCTTTTTCAATGATGTATGAACTATGTAAGATGAACTTGAGACAACTTTAATATTCAGTGAATCTGACAAAAATTAGCAGAACAATTAACAGTACAAGAACATGCCAGAAAAATATATAACAGAACGAAGAACGAAGATATGAAACAGGCAGGATTTACTAAAAGTGTTAGTGATAATTAGAGAGGACAAAAGCGAGTAAACTCATACCTTTTTTGCATCGATTAGACAGACTCGTGTCTATTCGTCTCATAGGAAAGGGTTCGTGTTGCCTACTGGTTTCCCCGAGAGTCGACAAAACACGAGCCCGTTTAGTCACTGCAAAACAGGTATGATTTCACTCGCTTTTTTCCTCTATATTGATAATTGTTACCTAAGAGGAACACAATTTATTATTAGTTTAAAATGTCGCTATATACAAATATTCCTCTTAAGAAAAATTTTACGTGCGCTTTAATTTAATAGATGATATATTACTAATTGTTATTAATTAACTGGGCTTCAGAATTTATACAAAATGTACGTCTCATTTGCATACCTTACCCGAGATTTGTGAAATATCCATCTGCAATAGCGAACATAAAGAAGGAATCGCAAGCTGCGTAATTCCTAAAAATACTACACATTTCGAAATCGTTCGCGAATCAATGCTAGATTATTCATGATATCGATAAGGTGATCTCTTGATGGCAGAATATAACAATGAATTCTGATTCAGCTTTCAAAACTCTAATTCTTCAAAGTAGAATAGCAGATGACGAATTATTATCAGTGCTCGCTGCATTCTATTTATATATTAAGCATTGTAAGAAAGCAAGTTTTTCCAAACATTCTCTAATTGTTATCATTTATCGTTACTAATATAACGACCTAGATCGTCAATATGCGTTATGTGCACTTTGTATTATCGTAAAATGAAATATAATCATATTTTGTGTAACAAATAATAAAAAAAAATGTAATGAAAGGCATTCTTAGAAGTTAGCGAATTATAAATCACTTCACTCCTAACATTCGCATGCCACATTCAAGCAATATTATCGCAAGGAAACCACACTGAAGTGTTAGTAATTTTAACAAATCAGCACAAGAGCTTGCTGTATTTAGCGTCAAACACATTATGCAATAAATATGAGCAATAATCTGACCTAATTGTTTTATCCCTCGATCCGGAGGCCAGGAAGGGTCCCATATGCGCACCTTTCCTGTTGTCGACTCCAGCCGCTTCGTTAATTGCCGAAGAAGCTGTTTCCGGAGCCCACGCAATACACTCGACGACGTGTTCATGAGCTCTCAATTCGCCTCTGCATTCTTTATTCGATACGAGCCATATACGCACAGTCTGGTCGTTGGAACAGCTAGCCAATAAGGAACCATCGGGAGAAGCTCTAACCATCCTAACCTATAAACAGGGTAAAAGGTTTCATTTACAATTAAAGGCATTTTACATTAACAACGAAAAAAAATCTTGATCTTAAAGTGCCGTGTTGAACTATTCTATTAATAACAACACACAATCGAATTTCTTGGGAATTTAAAAAATTGACAGAAATGTTCTATATTCTCCTTAGTAATAATTGATTTGTTGTAACAAAAAATTATGAAGTAGTCCTTAATATTTATTTTGCAAAACATTTTATTATACTTGTTTCCATCTAAATTTTACCTCACACACAAGCCCCATCAGCTTAATAATTTCTGCACATGTGTCAACATTATGATAAGATAATGTTTTTTAAATTCAAACATCTCTACTTTGGGTGACGGATAGAAAACTTAGAATAATAGAAGCATTGTTTCCATTCCAAAGTGAGGTCAACATAGAATCAAAGTAGTATATGCAGTAGCCAGTTTATGTTTTGCTCCGCATGTACTTGTATTTTCAAACTAAAATGGGACTAATAAAATTTACCTGCGAATCTTACAATAATTCAAGCGCACGGCTGCGAGTAGTAGAAAGTATCTCAGGAGGAGATAAAACATGGGTTTATTTTCATTAAATAATGGTTTTGTTTGCTTCTTTTTTCTAACTTCATGAGGTACGTTACATCATAGATAAAATATCCGGCAATTTTATAGCAAAAACCATACGTGGAGGCAAGATAAAATGTTATATATTGGCTTCACCATCGCGTACAGTAATTAGTGCGCAATGCTGCTTTTAGTTCTCGCAAGTTCTTTGTGATACATAGCTTTATAAAAATGAAAAATACAAAATAAACAAATATTTACCCATTCTCGATGTCCAGCAAACGTTTTAACGCAATAACCAGTAGAGACCTCCCACATCTTAATCGTCTTATCCCTGCTACATGAAATGACGAAGTCTCCGGCCGGCATAAAAGAAACACTAGAAACGTTATGATCGTGTCCGAGCATAGTGCGAACGCATTCGTAGCTTTGCTGGAAATCCCAAAGCTTTATGGACATATCCGCACTACAAGAAACCAGCAGTTTACCGCTGGAATCGAACGCTATGTCTTGTATCGAGTCCGTGTGGCCCTTTAGGGTTCGTTCGTATTCGCCCGTCTCGAAATCCCATACTTTAATCGTGGCATCTTCGCTCGCTGATACCATAATACTAAATAATGGATGAAATATAACACGAGTTACCGGAGCTCTGTGACCTAAAACAAAATACATACGCATCTTATTATCCGCTTTGGAAATAATTTGAACCTTTGTTTCATTTTTCCTCGCTCTTACAAATTATACATTATTTTCAACCAATTACTACAATTATCTCATTTCATTTTTTGGACTTATGACAATGTTGCAGCACATATGCGATATGTAAGCAATTACAACTGGTATACTACTGTTGGCTAACATGTCTATCTGCAGTGCGGCCCTAAATTGAAACTAATATCATGGATATATTACAGCTATTTCCCTAAGATTCATTACATATCTACAAATTTATTTGTCTATATTACATATAGTCTTTTAGCTATATCAGGACATTAAGGCTATCTTCGGTCCTTGTCCGGGTAAGCAATTTTTATCATTGCCTGAGACTTTTGATTGTGTCGTATTTAAATTCCATGTAATATCATAGATTTTTTCAAAAGTCCGTTAAATTGATCAGAAACTAATTTCATAGTCCATAGAAATAAAAATCCTTTGTGAAGCAAAGATACTTTTTATTCATTCATTCATAAATCAAGAACTAGAGAGGACAAAAGCGATTGAAATCATACCTGTTTTGCAGCTACTAAACAGACTCGTGTTTTGTCGACTCTCCGGATACGAACCCTTTCTTATGAAACGAATAGACACGAGTCTGTCTAGTCGCTGCAAAACAGGTATGATTTCACTCGCCTTTGTCCTCTCTACTAATAACATTTTGTAAGTACTAAATTTCAGTTCGGCGAATTCACTTCTTACACGAAGTCTAGATATATTTACGGGTGGTTGTAAGTAATAAGATAACTATTGTTCAACTAGTTCAACTAGTCACTTCTGTATTAAATCAATATGTTGAATGAAAAGTATTGAACATTTCTTATCGGTTACGGTCAATACAGTTTATGCAAATCTGGCATTGTTACAAAAAAAGTAGTAAGACTAATATTCATTTGAATGAATAAAACGAAATTCTAGTAATTCAAGCCTCAATAATCAGGCGATATACTGATTTACTTTGCGTCTAAGTTAAAATTTACATTATAACTTCCCAAACACTAATTACTCAAACCATGACGAACAAATGAAACTAACTCTAACTGTCTAATTGCGGTGACCGTATTCTCGGCACCTGTTTCCTTACTGTGAAGGTGCTTGTAATGTCCGTAACAATATATAAAAAGTATGTTTTTGGTAAACACAGACAAAGAATAAAATATAAAATACAAAAATTATTTTTTTTATAGTAAATCATTTTTGTAAAATATATTTTTTTTCAATTAATGTTTCAGAGAAATCACATTCAATCTATTTTTATTTATGAATATACTTAGCCCAGTATTTTATTTAACAGCGCTTACATAATTGCATTTTTAATAATAAATCGTTCCATTTTGGCACAATGAAATTTCAAAGTTTATTAAATACTATTTGTCAAAACATGTCAGTGCTAATCTTCTTTTATGTAAATAAAGGAGAGTAAAATGTATAACAGTCAATCAATTCATAAAACAGTAGCTGTAATAAACAGAAATATTCAAAAATTGTTAGCAGTCCTCCTAAATGATGTAATCTCGAAATTTTGTGAAAAATTGTGCCGCTAAATTTAGGAACAAGGCTTGTTTCGTTCATAAAAACTATAACATGTGAAAGGTGAACTAACATTATTAGAATCACATAAATACTTCGGGGGAAAATTTTTAAACCTTTCAAATTGTAATAAATATCAGTTATGTCTTATTTTGCACTTGAATAAATTAATTCGGTGTCCTGTCGATTGCGAAACTAAATTACGTATACTTTTAATTCGTTTAATTTTGAAACAACATGAAGGAATATCAGTATTCATACACTAAAACTAACAATACAATAGTAACAACGATACCAAAAAATCGTATAAATATATCAATGCAAAATAATTTTAAAAACATTATCAGTGAATATGATAATGAACAAACAATGAATTATATCAAACAATAATCATTAAAAAAAACTACATCCAAATACGGTATATTAATAATATAATAATCGATGAATAACAATCGTAGAACAATACAAAAGCAATCCCTCCCCACCACTTTTATATAAGAACTTGAGATCTATTTGCAAACAAATAAAATCATCGCTCCCTAACATACTTTTTTAATCAGAAAAAAATAAATATTGCAAAATTAACTCGCTCTTGCTAAATACGAACCTGTAAGACTGAATTTTTCGGGTGGCCTTGGTATCCATTCCGTTGGACACCTTTTTCCGCGAGTTGGCGCACCCTCAATGTACTCCTTTTCTGCCTCGTTCAATTTCGATTCCAATTCCATCACTTTCTTCTGCAGGCGAATGACCGAGGTCCATTTCTTTTCGAGTAAACCACCAAACTTTCGCTCCACCTCGCCTGGCATGTCGGCTTCTTTTTTGAAGGCTTCCAGAGCATCCATATATCCATTGCTGCTCAAGTAGTCAGCGATGGCTTTGTTACTGTTTCGACAGAAAGAATTAAATTAAAGAAAATTAAGGAATAAATTCTTTCAATATTAACGCTCGTAAAAATATAGCAAATTTTTTGTTACCTCTGCACCGCTGCAGAAAATACGATTACCTACATTTAAATGTTCATTTTAGCGGCATAAATATATCATATTTTTCGAATTAACTTATGTATTGCTTGTAAATATGTAATTATTGCAATGTCTGCAGTGTATCGGTTGAAAATGTATACACTGTTTATGAATAAAAATAAAAAAGACGGCAATCAAAGTCCGAAGCAACGCATGGAAGTCCCTTTAAAAATAGGATACGCGTTACATATACGTAATTATTTCTGTACAGAAAAATTACCTTGAAAGCTTGTACATGAACATGTATATAATTCTGCACATATGCATATGCCGTGTCAAATGGCCTTTATATACTTTATATCTTCTGTCGAGTAACCACGTTTAGGAAACTGCATAAAATGTAAGCTGTGTGGTAATCATCAGTCAAATTTCTAATTTTATTTATTAGATTCTTTCACCTCAAACTCAACTTTTTTTTTACTTTATACCATGTAGTTCGATTTTTAGAAATATATAACCGGCTAGTAAATATTAAACATGCGCTAAGCTTTTTCTTATTTGTTGATAAAAATTTTTTGAGATGCAATCCAACGGTGAAACCAGAAGATCAAAATTTCGTCTAAACGACCTCGGTAATAAAAATCGATTAAATAGATTGGAACATATCCTGTGACCACACCATATATGAAACGGAAAAAATGTGGCCGAAAATGACGATTTTTAGTCACTCGCTTGCCATTTGGCACAGCGTGTTTCATTGTGACGAAGATCTGATAAGCGATGAATGTAAACATGCATAGTGTTGTTGATAATTAGAAGGAATGTACGATGTACCTGCAAGAAATGCGTATCGGCATTTCTCTTTTTTTTTAAGGTATGACCCTCGATTAAGTGTAGGTGCATTTAAAAATTAGTCACAATATACTTGTATACTCAAAACATAATTCTTTTATTTTTTAACTTCAATTTCTCCATTAAGCATTCTCTCAAATGTAATCACAAGAGTGCAATAAAAAGACTACATATTAACTTATAGTAGTTAATTGGATATGGTAATAACCTAAACCGTGAGAAACGTTAGTTGGCGTGGAGTAATGTTATTTTCCGGGCAGGAAAGCCCGGATATAGCGGTTCTTTCATCACGTTATCTTGTTTGACACAGTATTATCTTTGAAAGAAGTAAGGAATTAATACATTAAAATTATTATTGTGTATTTATATCTACGAAATGTATAAGTACTTATAATACAATACATTTTTAAACTATTGCAAGCTGTATTAAAGTGGAACAAACAATATGTATGGTGATGCATTTATTAGTATCGGGGACATATTTGAAAAATGCAGATATAAACGGATATATGAAATGCACAATCTTTACAGGCTTTTGCAATTAAATGATGAACTAATGATTGTAAGTTCAAAGGTTGCAAATGTTTTTTTGGTTCAAGCAAAAACCTGCATCATCCATCTGTATTGCATTATACTTTCGTTTGATGTTTAAAAAAAAAGTTGATTCTAATTCCGAATACCTTCAATGCTAATTTCAATAATTTTCGAAACACACGATCCTATATATATCTATATAAATCAAAATATGGTAATTTAGGTTACTTGGTGCAATTCAATTACTTAATTAAAATGTAATTAACTGAAAAATATATTATTCGGCTATCCATTGTCCATCATAAAAAAAACATAAATGTTGATTATTATTAGATTGAAGTAGCTAGCCATTATTAGCAGATCCGCGTAGAATTCTCCCAAATTCAAAGGACGCTCTAACCTGTAGTAGGGGTTTTTAGTATGCCAAACAAGGTATTGACGATTTTACTTCCTTTCTGTATCTACCTATCATTACATTTTAGTTCTAGCAGGTAGTCATTTCCAGCAACTGTTTTAAACATTCATATTTTAGGAAGGACACGTAAACACTTTTCCGGGCTAGGGATTCACCAGGTTTTTAAAAACAAAACGCACATGCTGAACCTCGGAACAAAGGGAACACATCCTTTCAGCACATTTATAAAGCCTTGCATAAAAATTGCATACATCTTGGTAGACGGCAAAATTATTGAAAGTGTTTGGATATAAATGGTCGATCTTTTCTAAATTCCTCACAATTAAAACCAATAGCTGGCATGGAACTGTAATACCAACTCGGTTAATATGTCAATTGTCCGTAAAAGCCATTTTATATCGTTCACTATACGTACAGTGTAGTCTATATATCCGTTCATGTAACAATAAGTGGACACGGGAGTTACTTACTCAGTAAATGAAGCCAGAAACCGCTCTGCTAATTAAATAAGTTCGTAATAGTGTAAATGGTTATATGTGTCTAAACAATCATATATTTATTACATAGTTTGCATTTTTCTTATAGGTGTGGAATATGTGACAAACAAGCACCGATGTTGTATGGCAGGATGCTGTATGGAAAAATGTGCTCATTTTCAAATTCAATAACCAATATTTTCGGATTTTTTAAATGGGTTACAGGTTAATAATAACAGAACATCTAAATTTCTAAACCAAAAACCAAACCAAATATGCCAAAAACATTTTAATGCGCCGCATTTGGCACTAACGAATCGTGCATCTATTACACAGAATTGATTACTGTATAAGAAGGAAATGCCGTCTATTCCGATCTCAAGGATAACCCAACTAGATTTAATTCTGGGTTTAAACAAAGTAATTACAAAAAAAAGTGAAATTCATACAATGTAACATTTGTGTTAACAGCATTCAGTACCTGTTTAGTACCTTATTAAATTTTCCGCTGCTTTAAGGCAGAGAGGCAGCAGTGAGGACAAAAGCAAGAGAAATCATAACTTTTTTGCAATGACTAGACAGGCTCGTGTCTATTCGTTTCATAAGAAAGGGTCCGCGCTGCCACCTGGTTTCCCCGAGAGTCGACAAAACACGAGTCTGTCTAGCCGCTGCAAAACTAATATGATTTCACTCGCTTTTGTCCTCTCTTATGATAAGTGCCCGTAAATTATGTGTCCTGATGGCGTTTATTTCTATATTCAAAACTGACTGACAGTCTTAAGAGCCGTTAGCAAAATTCTTTTGATTTCTCTTATTTTTTTGCTATTAGAAAACGAACTCCACAGAGGAGCAACTCGCCTACTCAATATAACATTGAAAATACTATAGAGCTGATTACTCAAACCTAAAGCACCTAAATCAAACAAAAGGTAATAATATGTTGATGTTCAAAGTAGATCAAAAGAACAGCTTCGCCAACAAATCAATCTGTTACAGTAATAGTAAAGTTTTCAGCGTTCGGTGGTAGAAACTTCCGTTTAGTAAATGAAATTTAAGTACATAACACTATTAGTAAAATAGGATGATATTTAAAATACGAATCTATTTCTTTAGTCAAGAGACAATTGTATTATTATGAATCTGCGGTATAAGCACGTATGTAATTTAAGCAATAAACTAGTTGCCGGTCTATTTATTCTGGCTCATTCGTCCAATGTCAAGTTCAACGTATTCGCAGATTCGGAGCTGTGTACGTTATATAACTCTAACGAATAAAAAAACATTTTTAATATTTGAATTTAGAGTAAAACTAATTAAAATCAAAAATAAAGTACATCAACGAGATAGCAGTATTTACAATCGTAATGTCTTCATAAACAATAAAATCATTTTGTTAGAAGTTAGATGTTGATTTTGATGACAGACTGCTTAAATTTATAAATCAACTGCACTGTTTACTATCGAAAATCATTTCCCACCAACCTTAACACCTTAACATAGATAGAGTTACTCTAAACTCCTACTCACACACAAAAAATATAATTAGATTAAAATTATTACAAGCAAAGAGGAGAATAAGCCACTGGAATTTGAATGTTAGCGGAACTATAGCATATTTTTAAACATAAATGTTTTAGAAAAAGCTTAAGATGTTTTTGCATTAAATAATAATATAAACTTAAACGGAACATGTTCTTTTCAAATCAAATACACAAATACACTGATTTATATTCACGACGTCTTGTACTTGTAGCAAATATATCGAAAATTCAAAGAAAACATTGCAAAATCTACATGACGGGTTTTGGCATATGTCGTTTCAATGTTAGAGACAACTTGTAAATTGGGCAACTAATGGTAGGAATACACGAGCAGCTTGTTGCAATATCTAGACGTAAGACGGACATTCCTCTTAAATTCTGACCTACATTTTCAAGAATATTCAAGCACAGCAATTGCAAATATTGTAATGTATGCATTGTAATGTATGTACGTTCAATGTTGTAGAAATATTATCCAAATTCCCGCCAAGACAATAATTTCAAGTTGTTAGACAAATAATTGTATATTTTGCTACCGACATATCGATAAGATCGAGCTACAAGCGGTAGAGTTTAATCCGTCAGGTCTCAAAACTAGGATTTGTCAATTTCATTGTTTGTGAGTTTTCATACCACGTAAAAATAGTTTACTGTAGCCCATGTACAAATTGTAAATGATAGGAATGCCCTGATGTATAAGCCTGTTTTTGCAAAAGCGAAACTAATTTTAAGTTACTCTTATTCCTCATTCCCCCCAAAAAGGAAGCCCATACATTATATGAGAGTCAATTTATTTTCACATTTTCTTCATCTTAGCTAGTAAAAAAAGGACCCTCTTCAACTTTAAATCAACGGCATCTAAATTTTAGTTTAAGTAGTGCCCAGCAATTTGCAATTTAAAGCTAACTCTCGTAGTGTTAATCCGTAAATAAAAAAGAGTTCTATGTGGAAAAAAAGAGCCTATTAGCTTTGTCAACATTTGAAATAAGTTTATTGTTAAACCGCCACATTATTATGTTGCAATTATACAATATTTAGCGCATTAAGTGTAATCAAAATTACCCAAATTCTGAAAAAACTTCTTTTGAAAAATGAGAGAGTTTGTAATTCACATGCGTGAATACCAAGAAAATTTATACAAGATAATTTTTGCTTCCAAATTTAATATTTTCCTTTTTAGTAAGGTAAGGTACTACTTCGCACACTAGACATATCATCTACTTAAGAGTTGATATGCAAATGTAAATACGTTATAAAAGTGCGCAACATGTTTAAATAAAAAAGCGAATTATGTGTAACATTAAAGGTTATCAGCAGAGCAAATTCTTTCATAGAACATCAAACTATCCTTGATCAAAGAATGCGAACGATTTCAACTGGAAACCAGATAAGTATTGCTACATTCGACAAATACAATCGATATTACATTTACTACTCCAATGTTGCTTAAAACTAGATAAATGACGTATCAACCAGTACTTTTCACCTTTTTGTTAGAATTTGATATGAATCACATAATAAAAAATCTCACAACAAAAGAATGCAATATTTCGATAATCAGGATATATTTATTCCGTGTATATGTATTATTGTATCTCGTATAAGGGATACAAAAGATAAAAATACGCTAATTATGTAATCAACGAAGCAGTGCACGTAACAATCAGGAAATCAGAAATATGTGAATGGGAAATCACGAACTATGGCTACATCACGAAAATTCAAAGATCCGTTATGTATTTAAGAAAATATAGGTATAATAACATTTATGCCCAACCTGGAACGTTTAATAGACTCCATCTCAAATATACACGTATCCATCTAGTGCGTGGGCGGAAAATAATTCGTTTCCTGAGCAATTTTGGGAAATGTCTGTTTGTGTAATCATCTCAATTGTAAAAACTAAATATTGGAATACAAGTCTTGCACTTTATTACACATTTTACTTAATTTTTTTTTCTATGGAAAGTACTTCAAAATATTGCTAAAGATGACATATAGTTTTCAGCGGCGACTTCTACATTGCGCAAGTTTTTAAAATTTAAATAGGCACTCATCACTTAAAATGAAAATAAAGCATTTTAACACAGATATAATTATACAGTTTATTTACAACTTTTTATCGCATAGATAACAGTAAACTCTCCAGAAATAATAAAAATACGCTGGACAAAAGTTTAAATACAATACAGAAAATGTTTGTGTTGTAACTTTTTTGGGTTTTTTTCGAAAGAAGTCCATTCTATTTGACTAAATCACTTACGCATTTTTATTCAGTGCTAATCCTGATTTCATCATTGTCGATAAAGTTAAGAACAAAACAATGATCAAAGGAAAGCAAATGGTAGGCCAGTGAAAAAAATATAATTATTCAACAAGGCAAATCCTATCGAAATATAGAAAAAGTTTTGAATGTGTCATTGACAACCCAAGAAACTTTCTCGCCGAGATGTTAGGTTTATCCTAAAGAAAGTTAGCCGGTAGTATTGCTGCAGTACTATCGAAAGAGCTATCGAAACAGAGTTCCCCGTAAAAAAAACCTCTTATTTCTGACAAAAATCAGTAGTTTCGTCTAGATTTTGCAAGCAAGTACAAGAATATGAATGAGGACTTTTGGAGATTTTATTTTATTTACAGATGAATTTAAATTTAATAATTGTAGCAGTGATGGTCACGCAACACACATTTAGTGCAACTCCGCCACAATACTTCGAACCAAAAATTTACCTACCGTTACGCATAGTGGCGGAAATATGACGGTTTGGGGAGCGATTGGAGCAGCTGAAGTAGGACATTTAAGATTTATCCATAGTATAATCGACAGACCCCTGTGTAAAACTATATTGAAGGAACATTTGCAGCCTTCTGTTGTCAGCCCAACGCCTACTAGCATACCGCGCGTTTGAAGAATTAATGCTTCATCTCAGGTCTGTAGTAGTCCTCCTCAATTGCCGAACTTAAACTCAATAGATCAGTTTTAGGAATTATTGACTCGAAAAATACAATTTCAAAAAGCAAACAATCCCTTAAGAAAGCTCCAACAAACGCCTTGCCAGAAATTACAATATCCAAAACAGAAAATTTAGTTCTATCTATGCCATGTCGTTTAAGGGCCAGTCATTGAAGCCCGGGATAGACCAACCAAACATTACATTTTTCAATTTAATTAATTAAAAATTATATTTTGCATTGTACTTAAACTTTGCCCAGAATACTTTTTCTGGTGAATTTACCGGTATCTATGCAACGTTTTCATTACTGTTCATTATCCAACTAATAAACGCAGTGCATACATGCATACATTTGTGCTACAATGCTTTATTTTCACTTTTGGTGATGTTTGTGTATTTAAACTTTAATTCCTCACAGTATATGCAACTAGCTAGACAGTTTATTGAATATTTTTAGTGGAATAAACATTTATAATATTCTGTGGCAGCACTCTATTTCGAAACAAAAAAAAATATTTGCACAGCTTCCTATTTTTTTTTATATATTTTTTTAAAAATATTTTTTTTAAATATTTATAAGAAAAAAAGTGTTTCTCCCAGATTCCGAAAAAATATACATAAATATGAAAATTGAAATAGCAAGAATTAAATATGACAATGATTGCGATAAGCACTAGTTGATATAAAAAAATATTTTAGTGTATTGCCGAAAACTCCAAGAAATACCTTAATCGAATCAAATTTGGATTGTTTTTATAAATTTCGAAAACCTTCAAATTACCTCAAAAACTAAGATAAATGGGTATGAAGAAAATTAACATAATGAATTTATATAATGAACAAGAAACAAAACTTGTATCGTGTGCAACAGGAACTGACTATACACTTGGGTACAACTTTATGTTTTGAAGAACTTGCCTCCGAATATCTTGTATCAAAAAACTTTCTCTAAATTACTCAGAAAAGAAATTACTTTCCACCCACCGACTAGGCGGACACGCTGTATATATACATTAAATCAGATCTTGCAAATGACGAGTGAAAGCTCTTGCCCTTACAATTATTTAAATCAATACTTAGAATTAGGGACGCTTTATTTCGGAAACAGATAGGGTGATAGGGCCGCCATGCAGTTAATTCTCTTTTTTTTTTTCGATTTCCCCCATATTCTCTTTGCAATAATTTCTAATTTGCATCATAAGTATATCTACAAGCTTCCAGATGTGTCAATATAAAGACAATTATAAAATATAGCCGAGGATAAATATTTATCTTTAATATTTAATATTATTGTCAGACTAAGGTTTTTTTTCACCTCATAAATATTGTCTAGTATTTATCCTATATCCACGTTAAATCACGGTAATTCAAATGCATCTGCATTTGTGTGCAACATGTATGTAAAAGATAGATAAAGTTCACGCCTTAACAATAGAACATCTGACTTGGCTGCGTCATACCGAAATCAATAACCAAAATTCTTTGGGAATGAGTGCACGGGGCAGACGAAACAACTTTATTTAAAATAAAAGAAAACACGGGGTCATCCATAAGGCTGTGGTAGATTACCTGTGTTAAATAACGTATATTCATTTAATCGAAATATTGCTAATAATTTAAGGCGTCAACTTTTTACTCTATGAAGCCAAAGTTAGGTAACAATTTCCCAATATACTCCCGGGCTGAATAGTTTCATATATACCGTACAGTGGAGCGGAGAAATTTTATCTTTGCCATTAATGGGTGGGTACATATTTTCGTGACTCATGACTTTGTTCAGCAAATGCTACACTTTACCTACATCCATCTAAATCTTGCACTATTACATGGCAATTGTATTTAAATATCACTAACACTATAGTTTAACGTTACCTTTTCTTATTCAATTTCATGCTAGTTAAGAAAGATTACTGTTAAAGCAACATACCGGAAGGTATAGGTGTTTCTTTATATGTACATTGTTTTCAAACTAATTAAGTAAAAAGTGTTGGTGTTGCCATTTAATATTTCTCTCTCAAATGTCATTTTCATTAGTAAATACCAATTTAATAAATCCGCAGTATGATTATGACCAAGTTGATTGGATGAATTTTCCAAACTTATAGCTGTCCAAATATCTTTCTTTTTTTTAAGTAAAAATTAAGTAAAAACAGTTCCGGTTGTCATATGAGTGACATTTGATCAGGATCAGAATTTTTTTAACGCTTGTTCGTAATGTTTCCTGTTACAATATAATATTATTTTGACAATATATGTCAAAATAATTATATCTAATAAACGTCGTATGTAAATCTACATATTTTTATAGAAAACATTGGCGCAGGATCAATCTTGCCGTAACTTAAACAATGGTGGCAAAGCTAAGGAATAATATCATTGTTATATTGTGAAATACGCCCGAAACAAATAAATTTTCGTTTCTTGGGAGTCACCGATTTAGACCTATCGTGATTACCACCACGAAAAAAGCAATGTCGTTGGCTTCACTGCAACGAGAATCCGCTTTGTCGCCTGCCTTTCGATAGTGGTGAGAAGTACAACCAATTATAAAGACAAAGCCAAAACTGCCCCAGTTGCTATTAAAATTTATTACAATAAGCGAAGCATAACAGTAATTTCGTAATAACGAGCTTTACTAAACTAAAAAAAAAAAAATAGTTTAGACAAAAATTTTACATCGTATGCCTATAAGACATACCCACGTACTTCGTGTGATTCATCTTGCACATGCTTCTACGTAGGTGAAACCTTCTATTTTTATAGTTAAGTTTTGTATCTGCATTATTTGTATGTACCGATACCGGTTCAAAATTACTTCTATTGTAATATGATCAAAATATCTTATTTGATTTTGAAATCTTATCTAATTCAAGTAACAAAAAAAAATAACAATATTCACAAATACGTAAATTCCAAAACATTTGTATGCTCTCAATTATTTTAGATTGCCAGTTTCGAAATATTCCATGTTGATTGATTAATATCTCTTAGATTATAATTTTAATGTTGCATTCTTTGACAAGGAAATATAATTCACAATACTATTTAAAATCACCTACAATATTAAAAATACAATTTTTTTAACAGAGCAATTTTAAAATTGGAATCGTCTCTTCGTATTCGGCGAAGGAACAGAAAAAGATCCGGGACTTCTTTTATATGTAGCGGATACATACATGAACAAGAAATGACGTTTCAGAACATGCCGACACTCTAAAATAGAAAGTATGCCAGGAATGAAGCTAAAAATGAGAAGTAGTACAGACGCCGCATAATTCAACCTTTTTTTATCGTTTTGGTCTTTTCACTTGGTATTTGTCAACAAATAATAACCGGCGATGTCTGCGAAGAAAATGTTCATCAATGGAAGCGTATCATAGGTAAGTAGTACAGATAATTGTTAATATCTTTAATTTTGATTTTATATGAAAGAATGTTGGAATATTTTTGTATATATGCATGATTAAAAAAATATTCTTTTTATTTTATACTTTATTGTTGCTAAGGTACAAATCAAAACATGACAGTATACCTCCCACATATTTAATTAAATTTGGTAATGACTGTCGTTGCTTTTAGGCTGTTCTTCTGTTCTATGATAAAATGTCTATATTCTACATTCTTTTGTTTAGTTTTTAAATCAATCTTCTAATTAGTTACTTCACGTACGTAGCAGATATGGTTCTTATTAATCTGTGGTGATTTAATAGCGGATGACTGTATTCTTCCTTGCGTTTTATCAATAACTAATTTTAAATTAATTATCCACAACATACATGTAACAAAAACGGAAACAAGAAAAGCAAATGATTAAGTAAATAAACGCAAGTATGTCTAGTTTTCTTCCAGTTTCCCTTTGCCATTAATTAAAGTGTAGCAATGAATGACAATGGCAAGGTAAACATAAGATTCCCACGCTTTTTTAAATCATGGGCTGAATTTATTGAAAGACCATCGGAGAAAACGTTTGTACTCCTCGCAAATTTACTTTCTCTTTCCAGATGTATACGCTAGTCGTTCAAACGCCGCGCCGGCGAGTCGCGTTAAAATGTCAGTGGATTAATGCTGCCTTTATGGCAATAGAAGCGCTGCTAATCCAAGTTCTAGTTCTAGAAACCGCTATTCTGTACTTAGTTTCGTGAGAGGTTCGACGGTCACTCCCATCACATTTGTTATTGTTACTATTTGTACCTTCGGCCGCTTATCAATTTACTGTTAGTGGACGAATTAGAAATACGTAGTGTTGCTAGAGGTAACGTTACGCCGTATGTACGCTTGCGAAGTTCACCTAACAGTTTTCATATTCATTTACAGCAGATCTCCATGCAGCAGGTTGTCAAAATGGCATTCGGAATTCCTTTTACTGTTACCAGAACTATGAAACGGTCAAATAATATTTAGTAATTGCATGCAATAGATATTTGTTCAATAAGCGCGTTACTGTTATGTTGTAAGGCAATAGCACTACTTTTATGATTATAATTTTATGGTTTTCTCAATAGATGTTTGTGCTTGATTACAAAAAGGATCTTGCAGCTTTCTGGGATTACAATAGCAAATTTAAATAGGTAATTTCAATTTAAAATACGCAAATTTTAGCGACGGAGTCAAATAACTAAACTGTTGACCCAGCATTAAGTTCTAGGTTCAAGTTTGTAAAATAAGCTTCAATATAGACAGAATTGTATGTCTCAATCAGGGCTACTCCATGTAACTTACGATTGTCGTTAAAACTGACCTTGATCGATTTTTATGGCGCTTATTTAATCTATGTTATGTATCAAAGTATGCAGTTATAGACATATATGCACATATAGATTAAAAAGAACTAAAAACTCAAAACAAGATAAATAACAAAACAAACGTCGAAAACAATGCAAGTTGCATGGTAGCTTTTCAATCTATCCACAATTCTAAGTAGTGAATTAATGCTTTTTTCTTTTACTTAATTATTGAAATAAAAGCTGATAACGGGAAGTGGTGTACACCGTGAAACTATTTAGCTACCATCATTTAGAGCTCCAAGTAATGTGAATAGAAATGCACAAATACATTTAATAAACTTAGGGAGGTTGACGATAACATTTCTGTTGTTGTCTGGGTCCCTTTTTAAACACTAAAGATATTTTTACAATATGTAGGACAGAAATCCAAAAATAAGCTAGAGAGAGACTACCACCAAGACTGTTTCGCCTCGCAAACTCTGCAATTGTATGCAACAAAAAGTAAACAATATTGAAAGGATACTTTTCCAGCAAGTAAATCGTTCATAAAAGGGCAAAATATATACTTTAATCCATATCTGCATTAAGTACATAATTATTTTTATATGTTGTACACAGATTTTCTACGGGTTCAGTATCTGATCCTAACAGCGCCCGAAAAACACTGCCGCAAAGAGCAATTAATAATAATAGAATTTTTTTTCTCAGCGCAAGCCAAACAAAGGGTTGAAACTTCCAGTTGGTAGAAAGTTTTATGTATAGTTGAAATAACTGCTATAATATAGCGAAGAAAATACGGCCGCCGACTATCGATTTCGTCTACCATCATTTCCTAGGTTCTAAACATCCGATCTCTCTTGAAAACTGAACCACGCCAACGAGTATTTTTTTTTTTTTTTTTGTCTTTGCATTTTCTAATTAACCATGTTATCTTAAGAGATTAAACAAAACTACTTTTTTTCTATCCTCACTAATGTTGTTTTAACTAAAATCTAAAAAATTAAATTTAAATAGTTAATTTATAGCATTTTTTATAACACACTGGATGCTGCGCCCATCTAAGTAAATATCCTTAGGCATGCCTAGCATCCAATATATTAAAAAAATCTCCTTTTAGACACCCTTTAATTATCACCTCAATTCCACAATTCAAATCACGCCGTAAATATATATAACAATAAATTTTAAGTGTCGAGCAAAATATTAAAACCTTTACGAATATAGGAAAGGTATAAAGTAAAATAATTACATCAGAAACTAGACCTCCAAGCCAAAAATTAACAATATCTGCGATCATATCAAAATAAGTCTTAGATCATAAAAAGAACGTTCTCTTAAGATCTTAATTCGAATGAACACATCGACACATATATTCAAGTCATCGTGAACACCCGACCACAGTGCTTGATTGGGTAGAGCATGCTACAGATTTGGTTGAAGACTTTTTTTTAAGACGAAGCAAACATTTAAAATTCTAATTTAGTTACAAGTTTAGGATGTGAATGTTTAGGAGACATCTGTTTAGCTCGAACTCTAATTTAAACTTTCGCCAAACGAACAAAAACATGACAGAACATCATTATTCTAACGTAACTTTTGAAAACTAGAAATTTTAATTACAATGAACGTGTTCCACCGTCCCGCAGTACACTCACTTTAGAAGGATTGCACTTGAAGTGACGAGTCGCTTGTAATTGTTAGAACTTCACTTGCCGTTGCAAAATTCTTCGATTAAAAAGAAGTCCATTTATCGGATTAGAAATGCGTGTAATTTAACCTTAGGATACATGCAATTAATTCATGAATCCGTATATCTAACAAGAGAACAGACGCATCAGAAGGAAGGTCACTGCACTCAACCATTCATTACATAATGAAAAACTTACAATGTAAACTAACGCACCCTGGTTCGATGCGGTAAATTACCAGAAACCTGACATTTTATATTCGCAGTGGTAGTAAGCATAGTATTACGTGTAAGCGTCATATTGGTGAAATTATACTTTAGAGAAAGTTAAAAAGTAAACTTCAATAACGATTTCATGAGCTACTCCACGCGATAGCACTGGATATTATGTGCACGTATAATTATAAAAAACGAATAATTATAATTACTCTAAATGTTAATGCAAAACGTTAAAAAAAATAGTGTGAAATAGAAATGAATTACTTACTCAAATTACTATTGTACGTACATAATTGCCAAAATTATACCTATCTTATCAGAAACAATGAATCCACGTAAAATGAAATAAATCCATAGATCCTCTACGTTCAGACTTATTTTTATCGGTGAAGTATTTTTCACCCTTTCTCCAAAATATTACAAGTTACATTAGGAGAACGCTGTACACTAAAGACATAGAGTAAAGTGGCTACTCATTAGCGTAGCATTAGTTTTTGAAATCAGCTTGTTGTTACGGAAAAAATTTCTCTCTCTCTTTGTCCATGAAGAAAAATGAATCAAGGCCTTCAAAAAGATAATAGGATGTAGAGGTGTAAGTTCTAATAGAAGCATTTAGTAAATATTAAAATATATAAATATAGGCACATTAAATTAAATGAAAGTCTATCTAATTCTGCATACCTATCACAGCAGCATATCTATTGAAACTTACAGTAAGTGTTTGTTTATTTTTATAGCTGCAGGCTATTACGTCTGTAGATATATGAAAGAGAAAATATATATGTGCAACAAATTTTCCAAGTAAAAATAACCATATTAATAAGAAAAGCATTCTACATAACCGTTATAAACCAAAAACAAAATTCAAGTATCGAAAGTGACGATTAGGTACAAATACTAAGAAGTAAGGACATTATATGTATATCTCTGCTGTACACCTATCCCAACATTATGAATTATCTAACGGATATAAAAATAGCAGTGACATAATAAACAAACACTTTCTGAACAATATTCTACCAAATGAATATATCGATTGAATAAAAATACGAGTCTCCAACTTGGTTTTTCTTAACTGAAATGACGTCCCGGATTTAAATAGGATTATAGACAGATTGCAAAACTAACGAATTTACTACAAGATATCAACTATCAGCGAGATATGAGGCAAACTCACCAAGTTGATTGGCATTATTAAAGTTAAATAAGAAAGTAATATTACAAAGATAGAAAAGTTAAAGATATGAGCAGTGTCAATTTGCGATCTTAGGAAAAAGTTAGTACGAAAACGCTGAATATCCAATTATTCTCTATTCTATATCTTTATTTTAAATATTAAAAATGTGTTTCCTACAGTAAACGTAATTGAATGGCATTTCAATTTACCATACATTATCATCACTAGAAATGACAAAGGCAAGAGGAATTATTCCTTTTCTGCAACGAATAGATAGACTCGTGTCTATTCGTCTCATGAGACTGAATTCGTGTTGCCTACTGGCGTCCCCGAGAGTCGACAAAACCCGAGTCTGTCCAGTCTTTGCAAAAAAGTAATAATTTCATCTGCCTATGTCCTTTCTAATCATCACTTATCTGAATTAATTAATTATTTTAAAGCATATATTATCAATTTGATTTTGTTACAACTATTGGTATTGAAACACATCATCGTCGGTATATATTTCTGTTAACACTATAGCTGTTTTACATTTAATCCTGTACTGTGCTTGTACTGTACTGAACTGCTTTGTGCGGTATAAATTTTAAATATATGCCTTCCATTTAAAAAGAACGAGCAGTTCCGAATGGTACTTTTTTGAAATCTTCTTTCCATACCTGCCTATGCCTGATATTTAATAGGCTTATGTTGACGCATCCGCAAAACAAAGGATTATTAATATTTTTGACAATTACATTGTCTGAGTTTACGTTTCTCAATATAGAAAGTTAGGTTACAATTATATTTATCAATGTCCAAAGGAATAAAAGCATTTAACTCACGGTAAGTATGATCCATTACAATACTCTGAAGAGCGATACGATACAGTTAATAAAACAAAAGGAAAGCAGCTTATCTAATATTTGACTGTCCGTTTAGGTCACAGGTTTCCAAAACGGGATCCCTATTGATCCGCACACCAATGAAATTTTAGAAGCAATCAATAACAATAACAATCAATAACAAACAATCATAATGGTGTTGACGGCCAATTATGGCCAAAAAAACTGTATCAATACATCAAACCCAGTCATCACATAAAATTTTTAAAATGTGCAATAGTTACAACCTGTAATTTTGTTTCTGTGTAGTCTATATTTGTTAAAAAAATTATAGTAGTACAAAAAATAAAAATCTAATAAACCTCAGGAATAAGAGACAATCTCAAACTGGTAAGTTATTATATCTGCACAAACATAGTGTTGAAAGAATTATAACTTATGTAATTTTTCAGTGTTGCCACTGCTTTTAATATTAGTATATCCTCTGTTAGTGCTATATCAGAGGCAGTAAAAAACAATTAACCCTTCGCTGGTCCTAGAGCAAATCGGTAAACGCCTAAACTTATGTCAATGATGCTACAAAATTATCTATGATAAGTAGAGAGGACAAAGGTGGATGAAATTATTACTTTCTTGCAGAGACTATACAGACTCGTGTTTTGTCGACTCTCGGAGGCACTCGTAGCCACCAGGAATCCATTCTCATGAGGCGAATAGACACGAGTAGTATCTAGTCGCTGCAAAAAAGGAATAATTCCACCTGCCTTTGTCATCTCTATTGATAAGTCTTGTAAAATTTCTGCTAAAAGATCGGTTAAGATTATCGCACTTCAAAAATGGGAATTTTATTTATAGATCTTTATCGCACAATGTAAAAATTAAATTTTCAATTTTTTTAAGACTCCTTCGTCCCTTCAGACCCAGACTTGGGACGGCCGACAAGCGACGAAGCAGTATGGATAGTGTACACAAGGTCGTCCAAGTTTGCTTTTGTGGCATTGGATATGCATCAATTTTTACCAAATATATACACATATAGACTCATTTGTAATTTTTGTTAAAAATCTGCACTCGTCCTGAAATTTCAAGATGATGGCACTTGGTATCAAATACGTCTTGAAATGAAATTAATAATTAATTTACATCAGATTTTATAAACAAGCGTTTCTTTCGCGGAGAATCAAGCCCGAAGGGTTAAAGAAAATAAGGAAAGTCGAAGATTTGAAAGAAGTGAAAGTTAAGATAACCAACTGGTTATGAAGTTCCTCTTAAATTGTCACAGAACATCAATGCATTTAAAAAATATTGTTTAAATATTGAGGAACTGGTATTCTTTATCTAACGACTCGCGGATATTGGACCAAATCTCTATAACTTTATATTTCGAAGTCTCTAAGTTTGTCAATGTAACAGCGTAAAACATAAAATATAAATAAATGACGTACCTAGAGATACCAATAGGTATAAATATGCAAAGTAACCTAACACATACACGTTTTATATGTGCACGAGATTTTCTACTCTAATAAAAAAAAAAAAGATTTCCGAAAATTGCAAATTTCATAATAAATTTAAAGTGACTTGAAAAATGCTAAAGATAACCTTATCCATCTTAACTTAAGGTTAAAGACTGCTTTGGATTAAAAGAAGTTTTAAATTCATTACGAAAGCGGCCGTAACCAACTCATTTGCAAGTTTTATTATTTGCATGTATGAAATAGATTAAAAGCGGACTATAATTAAGATTTCGTATTTACTCTAAATAAACAGCTGCTTTTAGGTAATTTTTAGTCATATATAAATAAATCGAGATCGATGTTAAAGGTCAATTTAAACTAAAAATTCAATCAAGGTTAAGGATTAAAAATGGATTTTATGAAAGAAAATAAACGCAAAGGAAACTCACTAATTCCAAGTTTGATAAAACACGTACTTTGTAAGGACATACTTCACGTTTAAACATTATGTCACTACCAGTGATTCATGCTTTGTCATAAGCGCGCATACAAAATAATAACAATTTCTAGGTGCATAGTTTTTTCCGGTATTTTCGAATAAAAGAAAAGTTTAAAAAGCGCTACGAAACAGAGAAATGCACGTTGAAAAGCGTGTAATTTACAAGAAAAGAAGTATGATAAAGAAAAGAATGAACTTACAGCTCCTCTCGCTGTCGTTGTGATAAAACCATTTTCATGATAATTCCGGGGCACAACGTTTATAAAACTACTATTGCATTACCTGAAAATTAAAAAAAAATAGTCTATAGCATTCACATTTATTTCCCGTCAATACAGTTAACACACATACAGAAAACTAGACACAACGATCATTAAATTTAAACAGATGTAAATGCCAAATTCGTGACGTTTTATTTGCCCAGTTGGTATGACACTTAAAGAGAAATATGAATTTATTTTCCAGTAATCTTAAAGTCCATGCAATAACGTAACGAATTTAACCGGCTTATATAAAATGTCTTTGTACATACAGATGCTAAAATCAATTTAAACGGAGACATTCAACGCAATAGCGTTTTAAGATACGTAAGAAGCCCGCTAACATCAGACGCATTCAAGTCAAGTTCTAATTTGTATAAAATTCAAACGTAGTACTAGAAGGTAGAAACGTGGAAAATATACTAAATGAAACTGTGAGAAGCAGTAAACATTTTCTTTCAAAAAATATTCAGACAAAATCAATATCAGCCATTTTGCTTTTGACTTGTCAAGCAGTCGTATGAATCTAATAGTATTGGAAATTAGCAACATCAAAAGTAATAATTTAAGAGGGTACCTACAATATTATAATAAACGTGGTGAAACTAACTCGAACTTAATTGTATCCGATTAAACTCCGAAAAATTCTAACGATTACTCTCACAGATCTATACGATACGCGATTACACCAAAAACTGATAAAATTATTACCAACTGCACATAGTGACATCTACGCGAAGTTAAACTTCAAAATTATGCCGCGTAATTTGTTTAACGTTCATTACTCCTTTCAATTAAAAAATATACATCATACGCAAATATACGTTTCTATTTGTGTTTTAAATGCTTTCACTCAGTGTCAAAGGTAATTTTACAATAAATATCGTCGTTATATGAAATTAAATGAAGGCATTAAATAACCTTGGTGTTTAAAATAATTTTATCACCGCTTGAGCTTAGCAATAATACAATAACGAATAATACCGTTCAAAATAATGGAGAAACGCCCTGATATGGTTCCAATTTAGATTATAGTAAAGAAAAATCATCAGTGATATAACGATCAAAAGTTTCTGAACGATGGTAAGAATTTCTTCGCATATTTTCCAATTTTCTTATAGCAAACAAAACAACCCATCCAAATGGATGGATAACAACATATTACTTACTTATTATTGTAACTTAATAAAACCCTAAATATCTCTTTAGTTTAAACATATGTTACAACCATAGGCGTAGCCAGAGCAGGGGCTTCAAATCTATGAAGTAATTTCACTTTCGCTTCTTATTGCTGGTCTCCCCGTGTCTCAAACAAATTTTAGCTACGGTCATGATTACAATAATTATCGTATATTATTCAGTGTTTCACTTAGATGGCAGAACATTAATCTGATTGAATTATTTGTGCAAAAACACAAGTATTGATTAATCTTCATCCATGCATACTTCACAATCAATAATGAATACTTAATGAACATGTGTGTGGAACTCTGTGGCTATTCTTCAGTATTTTTAATCTTAGACCTCAGTTTGTTAAACTTAGATAACTAATCAGGTCCATAATTAAATCTATTTTAAAAAGATATCTATTTTCATCTTCCGATCTTGTCTCCTAGACCAAATTGAAATATAACAAACCCCTGTAAATCTGAATTTGGCTGAGGTTTTAACATTTTATGATCAGTCTATGTGGTTTGTAATAACCTGGACCTAAGAACAGATTTTAGTTTTTATTTCAAATAGAATGTTCTTGTATAATAAGTCAGAGATCATCAACTGTTAAACTGAACTAGCAGCTTTATTGCTGTCGATAATAGCTAATCTATTTAAACGTATATCCAGTACGACTGGTGTATTGCGGTAAGGATTTTAGTGAAGTGCTTTAGTACCTCCCTGCCACGGAGTTCAAGTACTTCATCCAAAATCATTTCATCCTCTTGTAACCTTGTAATCTCTTTGCTCTTTTTATAATTTCAATCTAAATATTTGGTGGTACTTTTTCTTCTCAGCTTTTTTTTTTAATTTTGCACATAACTAACACAAATGCGTCATCATCATTACTTGATAAAGAACTATCATTCGAAGGGGAATAGATATCAACCGGGGACTACAATATTTATCGCTATACCGCTGCGTTGTGTCGCTAACTTGGGTACAGGGTAAGTAGAAATCTACCTCGTTACTTTGGAAAGGTAAACACCATAGCTGTTGAAACAAATTCGGTAATCTTCAGAAACGACAAGCGACCACAGTTAGCCATAACTAGGAGTATCTTTACGTAGCAATCGCTGATTCTTACTAGTTACGACGCCGTTAATTTACATCCAAAACTACAATCGCTCATACGTCACTGTCAAACCGCTTAATACACTTAGTACAAAAGCGGCTGCATAGATCACCCATTAGTACATCCCCCTAACTTTGCTCTTTAAAAGCAAGACTCGTATTCAGTTTGTTGTTATTAACATGATAACTTTCTCATTTGTTAATTGCTTTTTATACAATAACTGTTGGTATTCAATTAAACAATTTTTTGAAGAGTTTTATTATAAGCATATACCGTACGAACTCGAACGCCTATCTTCACTAAAATACCTACATTTGTATTCTTTGTAATACTTAGGTAGCGTTCACATAGGGTAGCGTAAAATTAGTGTAACGCGAAACTATGCACACGTCAAACTTATACTTTATTTCTATTCCCTGAGTTTGCTCTTTTAAACGTGCGTCATGATTATATCTAGGTAACATTTATTTCATGTCAAAAGAGTAACATGATAATATATTTACAGCTCCTGTTTGTACTTATTATTAAGGTATTATTATCATTAAAAGGTCATGTGGTGGCAATAACTCTCAGTCGCATACTTCAGCCTACAGATGTTTTCTGTAATTTTAGAAGCTGCGTCATTATGACTACGGACTTATTATTTTAGTGAATGTTTTTAAATTAAACATGTATTTCTGTTAAGACGCCATCATTTGCACTCATTCTGTATTACTTTGTTTTTACAGTGATGCAACCAGCATTACGTACGTATACGTATTTATACGTGCTCAACCAATCAATGTCTTGAAAATACATCCTGCCAAGTTGCAGATAAATCGCATGTAAGAATTACTAGCTAACAAAATTGACGATGAAGTAAATGGGTAAATCGCAATAACTTCGTTAGTTTGTCAAAAGGTCGGATTTTCATGAAATAAGACATATACAAGGATTTTTTTAAAGATAGTACACGTCATTAATTTTCTTCCAACACTTTATCAAACACATTTCAAATGTTGACACTGAAATTTATTGAACAAACTAACAAAAGGTTCATACATATTTATATATTTACTGTTAAGTTTCGATACATGAATTATTAAATTACTTGTGTATAAGTAAATTCTTAACATTTTTAAGATATTCATTGTACAGACACTTTTTATCACATTTTGTTCAATTATTAATCCTAAATATATACATGTAGAACTTCTTAAATGAAACAGAAGTTAATCAGTACACTTACTACAACATCCCAAAAGTTGATTTTTTTTCTTATAGAATTAAGCATCCGTTTATGCCAAGCTACAGCTAGAAAATGTTAAAAGAAATAAATTTAATTGATTTATTTTTGTTATCGTGGCAAATTTAAAACACATCTGTTATTATTGAATTTATTTCAATGATTTATATATTTGGAATTATTGCTTTGTATATTTTTTTCTTACATCATTGACCATGTTTACATCGTATCTAAGTAGTTATAACTACCGTAGTAACTACTAGATTGTACATTGTCAAATATATATATATCGTTGACTCATGTCCAACAATATATTCCAGCAATTCAGTATACACTGCATTTATTAGGTAATAAATTTCCAAAAAGAACTGATGAACAATACACTATTAATTGTGCAATATTTAGAAAACTTGCTGAAAAATCTTTCTTAATTTGCATATACCAAGTTGTTAGGTGATGCATAAGAAAAGCTTTTTGTAGCCTGTGCAAGGATGCCAGTATAGTCTAATAGTAGATGGTTATTTCACTATTAAAGTTAGCAGAAGATGTACGGTAGTTATTAATCATAATTAATAACTACAGTTTACATTGTAGGATTTATAATTCCCAAGATTAGTAACTACAATAATTAGCTCACGATATAGATGTGATCAACGAGTTTTCATTACTTTCCACTTTATCGTCTATTTTTTTTTCTTTTTCATTTAGAGTTGCATCACTTAATTTAGAACTGATAGTCTCGTCTTGCTTGTTACCCGATTCTTCTTGCTCAATTTCATCATTACTTTCATCACTTTCTGAAACAACCGAGCTATTATTACTTAGCTTAAGCTTTTTATTCTTTTGATGCTTTTTCTTTTTTAAACGTTTTGCTCTTTTCTTTGCTGTTTTTTCTTCTGCTCTTCTTTTATTTTCTTCTAATTTATTATGATAGTCTTGTTCCAGTCTTTCCTACACATATTTTAAATTTAATAGATTTACATTGACGACATTCAATTACCTACTCTTTCACCCTTCTCTTTCATATATTTTTGCCTTGCATACTCTTTTCTCCGCAGGTGTCTGTATACATGGAATTCTCCGGAACCTGCTCCAGCACTAGAACCCATTACATTTCTGACAAAATCAGGAACAACAGGCATTCCCTTTTCTTTCGGTTTTTCAGGTATGATTATGGGTTTTTCCTAAGCAGAGTTCACTAAGTGTTTTTCGTAAAACTATAACCGCTACTTACTGGATTTTTCATTAATTTTTCCAATTTTAATCTTTGTAAATCTGTAGTGTTACGTATAACAATAGGTTTCCTTTCGTCGTCACTTTCGGCATCAGACATTTTTCGTACAGGTATTAAAATTTTAAACCTTTAACGGAAAGATGATTTAATTCTAATTTTTATATTTGAAGCTGGCAATATCAAATGTACAAAAAAAGTTATACACACTGGTAAACAAACAACAAACTATCTTAAAATATTTGAAGCATTTGGAACGCTGAACGTAGCTGTTGGTTGTTGACAGACAACTAGTAAACATTAAGATGATTAAAGTTCCTGTTCCGTATCACACCTATGGAAGAGGTTGTTTAGAGGAAGCACGTTGGTAAATTAAAGTATTATCGCCATATCGTACGTTGGAAAAGTTTATTCAAACAGTAATAAGAATAATGTACTTTGGATAGTAATAATTTGGGTTAAATTGGTTAACTATTGCTAGTTAAAGGTTACTTCCAGTGTAGTAAAATACGCGCGCTCCGCTTTAATATTGATGGATTGTGAATTATGTGATATTAATGCTGTGAATAATTCAACTTGTCTAGTAATACTCTCATTATCCTGATTTTTACTTTACAAAGTATTTTTTGCCGTTTCAAAAATCAACGAGGCAACTTCACGCTGCTATTTTTGACATATCTGACAATAATTGAAATTCCTCATTTATTGGTCAATTGTTGTTGAATTGTTAAATAATAAAGCTCATATTCTCCTATTTTATGACGAAGATAAAACATTACTAGATGTTACTGTGAGTATTTTAGTGCGTGTTATGTTTATAAAATGACCTCTTTGAGATTTGGATTCTATTATTTGTTTATTTTTAGGCAATGGTTGTTGTAAGTGGGAGTTGGGTAAAAAATGTGGCTGTATACCCAACCCCTACCTCTAACAACGACATGGTAATACCTACTAACACCATGAGTGCAAAAGCATTGTTGATTTGCCGCCCTAATTCTCACCCCTTTCAAGAACGTACGTTATGTTTAGATCAACCTGTTAAGGTTGGCAGATCTTTAGCTAGAGCGAAAGCCACACCAACCAATGCAATCTTTGATTGCAAAGTGTTGTCACGCCACCATGCTGTGTTATGGTACGATTGTGGTAAATTCTACCTACAGGTAATTCAAGAATCAAGTTTTAAAGTAATATCTCGCCCAATATTCTTTATTGAAGGATACGAAAAGTAGTAATGGAACGTTTGTAAATAACAATCGAATATCATCCAATGATTCGGAACCACATGAAGTTAGTTCAGGAGATATTGTACAATTCGGAGTGGATGTAGTAGAAAATAATAGGAAAGTAACTCATGGATGTATTATAGCAACATTAAAATTGTATTTACCTGATGGTAAAGAAGCAAAGGCAAGCCTTAGCATAATAGAAGGAAATAGGCATGGTACTGATTTAAACTATAATTTTTCAATATATGTTATGTTCTTTGTTACTTTAAGGCTATGTACCTTTGGAAGAATTGTATAAATTAAACCAAATTATCCAAGAAGCATCGCAGCGTGAACAATGCCTTGAAACAAAGTTGATTGCATTACAACATATTGTTGATGAAGCCAGAAGATCTGCAGAAGAAAGTTGGCAGGTATATATTTTGTTTCATTATTTGTTTAATATTTCATTTCTTACAATTTCTCAAAAACTGTCTTGAAACTAGGCATATGTCGGCGAAGAACGATTATTGTCCAGAGTTGCTGCCCTAGAAAATCAACTAACACAAGTAGGGAAAAACTGGGGCGAAGATAGACTCCGCGAAGAGCTGCAAAAATTGCATGTAAGTCTTTTTAGACCTGCTTATAAGGTGAAATTGACTTCTTACTTTTACAGGATGATAGAACTACATATCAAGTGGCAGCTAAAGAATCTGTCCAAAAATTATTGGTTGAGAGACTTGAAGCAGTTGCGGCTGCCGCAGAACATCAAAGAGCCCGTGCAACTGCTGAACAAGAGGCAATGCTTGCTCGAGAAGAATTGGAAAAAGCACAGAAAGAAATTCAAGTAAGAACTTCAGTATTATGCAAGCCAATATTTTATTATGCCAAGTTTTTTATCTTTGGTTTTAATGCTGCCCTTGCATTAGAATGAAAACCAAACTTTTGTAATTGTTATTAGTAGTAATTAGTAGTATGTGTGTACAAGTTTGAGTCATCGCTATATTGTAAAATTTATTGAAATGTGATGATTATACATTTCGCTAAATCCGTCATCTCGTCCTATATTTGACGTAATTAATTATACCGATAAGAGTTAGATAAGAGCTTATTTATCCAAAAATTGGGAACTTGTCTGTAGTCGATAAAGTATTAGAAAACACATGGTCGATTGTTAATGTTATTCTAACCGAGAATTTCGTTGATTCTATCCGTTTACGCTATCATAAATTTAATAACCTTCAGTGAAACCTTCTTCTAAATTAAGTTTATTTCAAATCATGCGCATTAACTTAGTTTAATGGGATCAGAAATATTTTTATAGTACAATGCACTGTCTGCAAATAAAAATGTACCATTTGGGAATGTGTTACAAAAAATTCTTATGTTTATTGAGAATAGCTTTAATTTATTTAAAGAATAATTTATTATTTTTACTTTGTTGCTTGTTTGTTATATGTGAGAGTGTAGAGGTAATACTGCTATCATGTTCTATAATAATAATAATAATAGTCTTTTCTTGTGCCCTTCTACTGATGCGGTAATTTATTAAATGGCAATTTAATAAACAGAACATTCTATATTTTTAATACAAGACATCATTCCAAAAATAATTTTAGATATCAGTATCTAATACCAAGCTATTATCGGTAATAGTTTTTAATAATGAGCAGTACTGAATTTTTCTCGGTCCATTTTCTCGGTCCATTATTTGATCATTAAATTATCTTCATTATTTTGAATAATACTGAAAACGGCAGTTCTGGAAACTATAGAATGAAGGTGATAACTGTTGAAACCATTCGATAAAAAGTGTATAGTTGATAAAACAAGCAAATGAAAATAGAAGTAATTTAAAGACGATAACCGGAAAAAGTACACAAAAAAAAGCTTTGGATTGATAACAGGGTGTATTGTAACCAAATAGAAGTTACATCCAGATCCATTATAACCGCATTTTTTTTTCAAATTTTAAAAGATGCATTGCATTATACTTTAAATGGAATTATCTGTACAGTTCTCACTTAGCCTTATACCCTAATACGATCCATTTCCGCTTCAATTTATTGTTGTAATGGCCGATATCACTGTTTTGAAAATCATTCGATATAGTTACTTGTGTGAACGATCTTTTTTTATAAAATTCATTTGATTATTAAGATTATTCAACATCGTCTGTCATTAATAGCTGTTTGTTAAATTATAAACAGACACAACTAATAACTAGAAAAGACAAAGGCAGGTGGAATGAAGGTGCAAGGTGACAGTGACTATATTTTAGACTCATGTCTATTTGTCTCATGAGATTAGATTGGTGTTACCTACCGGTGTCCGCGAAAGTCGACAAAACACGAGTCTATCTAGTCTCTGCAAAAAAGTAATAATTTCATCCGTCTTTGTCCTCTCTATTAATAGCACTGTTAATAGCAGTAGCAAAGATACAAGTCTGGTTCGATTACAAGGCTCATATACATTTTTTCTTGTGTTTAGCAAATTGCGCAAAAGCTAACGGAAGAACGTAAAAGAAGCGATGATGAAAGAGTAAATTTGGAACAACGGTTGCACGAAGTGGAAGCGAAGCTCGAACAAGAAGAACAGAACGCTACCGAACTACAAGAGAAATTAGAAAAATTTAAATCTGTGGCCGCAAGTCCAGCGCAAGACATGTTACCCTTAGAACAACTAGAGGTAAGTAACAGGAAATTTTGCGTTAAATAACAGCTACTAATTGAAGTTTCACAAACAAAACAGTAATCAGAAAAACTAAACAAGTAACATGCATGTATCATACATTTATGGGTGCTATGCTAGACAATCGAAAAGTCTGCCTAGTGTCTAAAACATTTAAACTGCACGGTTTCTTTCGTCGCTGTTCGATCCATTGATTATATCGTTCAAAATAATAAATAACGGAGCAAATTCTATACTCGCAAAATGTGATTTTTGTATTATACTTTTTGTGCAAATAAGTAATATATTTATGTTACTTGGGAAGCGGGGCCAGTGGATGTATACAAGTTGGCGCGCCACATTCGCGTCGGGTTATATTTGAACAACGATAAAATATTCTTAAAATATTTCTGTTAAGGGCCATGCAGATACGTTAGAAGCAAGTTTTAAAATTATCTATTTTTAAAAATCTTAAAAAAATTAAATTTAAGAGAATATTAAAAAGCATTAGATTTAATGGTAAAACTAAAATTATCCCTAAAAATTACACAGGGTGGACGCAATTATTCTTTTGAATTTTTGGAACATTATTTGATCATTCAAATCAAATAATATTCTTATTCATTACGGTTCAATTAGGTTCATTTATTGTCCGTTATTTTGCGAATATAGGCTTTGAGGGAGCTCCCAAATGGAGATGCAACTTCCCTTTATTTAACGTGTATTCTTAAAATATACAACTCTGGCACAAAACTGTTTTTGGGTGTATGGAAACAATTTTGAGTCTTGCTGTCTACAAACGTAGCCGTTAATAAAAATATTTTATCGCTTGTCGTATAAAAGCCAACTCGATGTGATGGTCCATCCTGTATAGAATTGCCAAATACATCGAAAGGTTCGCACAACGTAAATGGAAGATTTCAATTCTCGAACATAGTATATCGTTTTGAGGAACCTTTTTTTTTCAATTCTCTCAGATTGTTCCTATCTAAAGTAGTAATTCTTATTGTACAATGTAACAATAATCGCTAAAATTCTCAAGTATTTTTCTATATTTTTGAAAAGACTGGAAACCAATATTCCTTTTCCTTGAAATGCTTTGGTATGTAAGGTATATTTTGCATTCTTACAGAGGTGTAAATTAATCATTGAAAATGATCTTCAATTCAAGGAGGATATGATAGGAAAGAACGACGAAGACGCTGAATTAACCCGATCGAATGGCATCGAAGAACCCCAACAAAACCACATAAATAGATCAGTAAGCGCTAAACAGTATTTTCTAAATTTATTTCTTCTTCCTATTCTATACATATTAATCAAAATAACATCTTCATAATAGTCTTAAGAGAACTGCATAGAGCATTGTGTCAATTTGTACGTTTTATTTTATTTAAATTGATTTGTATTAATATTAATTCGCTTTAATTCAAGAATAGTTCGATACATCAGTACGCCTAACTAGATACACGCATAATATTAAATTGACATTCGTTTGCCCTGCCACCTAATATTGGTGCCGTGCATAAAATTGCAATTGAACGATCTCATACACATCGTTGTTGTTGCAAATTGTGAAATGTTGACAATAATTTGACAACACGAGGTTATATCTACTTGGGCGAATTGGTCTGTATGTAAAAAACAGATTGCAAACTTAGTGAGAGTATTTAATCCGTTCTGTTTTCTAGGTGGTGCCTGCCCCAGAACAAGCTGAAGTGATTAACGTCGAATCCGAGCCTGAACTATCCGAGTGGGATTCTCAAGACGATCTTAGCCGATTGTCTGATGAATCGCTTATTTCGGAATCTACGGTTTTGGGTGATAGCGCCAAGTACGAAGAAAACGACAAGAATTGCAATGAATACAACGAAAACGCCGAAAAGGATTGTATGGTAAGCACATAAATGTAAAAATGCGCTTTTAGTTGACTTGTTCACTCAATCGATATTATAGAGCGAAGATCAACAAGATCTATCGGCCGAAGAGGATGAAGAAATAAAATCCGTCGATGTGAACTCGAAAACTCTCAAGTACCAATTTCAAACTGCCCAAAATGAATTAAAACGACAAATTGAGAACTTGGAGCAAATAGTAAACTCAAATAAATTAAAGATTCTGGATCTGGAACTTAACCTGAGCACAGAAAAGCAGGCAAATTTGTTGAAAGGTGAAGAAGTTGACCAACTTAAGGATGAGTTGTTGCTATTAACTCAAAAATGGAAGGAGTCTTGTAATGAAACTCAACAGTTAAGAGACAAAGTTGCTACCTTAAAAAATGAATTGACTCTTGCTGAGGAGGCAGTTCTAAAGACAAAGATGGCGGTGAAAGAAGAAGCGACGGAACAAGAAAATTCCCAAACATGTGTAAATAACGTTACGACAGTAGCAATAGTACAAAGCGATCGTAAAATAGATGTAGTCGCTGATACATCTGCGAATAAAACTAACGAGGAGCAAATTTCAACATTAGAAGAAGAAATGGTTATTTTAAAAGAACGCTTCGCTCAGGTAACTGAAGAGAAACTAATGCTCAGCAAGAACTTATCTTCATTACAAGAGCAGTACAATGGTTTATGTAACCGGTCTCACAATACTATGTTTTTCTATATAGCACCCCTAGTACTAACGGTACTATATCTACTGATAAGTTCTATGTTTTCTTGACTGTCGGCGTTATTTTTTATTTGTTTCTATTTCTTTCTCGAATTTTTACTCAAAATTATAAGGAAAACGTAACTTTTTTACGAATGTCTTAGGTAATATTATTCGAATTTAGCTCGCCATTGTATTTACTTGTATAATATTACTAAAAAGAACAAATGGACAGAAACTGATCATATTTGTTGTTGTTGTAATATTAGTTTTATCAGAAGAATAAGTAAACCTAAAAGTTAGATATTTCTAAGTACCATTTTGGTGTTCCTATTGGTATATTATCGATAAAATAAGCTATAAAGTATGGAAATTCATAACTTTCTTTCAATTTTATCGAGAATTAACGCATTAATATACTTGTCCCGAAATTTTAGGGTATTCAGGTATAGGTATTTCTTTCGAACAAAGATAAGTAGAACTATTTCTATAATTTTTGTATTGGAATCTTAAATGAAACATTTTGCGTGTTTTCTTGAATTTGCTTAATTAACATAAATTTTTTCCCGTGTATTTTTTTTACAATTTTAATAACAAGTTAAACAAGACAATAATTACATCTTAATGTAAGTTATATAACTAGAATTAGTTGCTTTTAATATGATTTAAATGAATTAAAAAAAAGTTTGGATATTTCGTCTGTACATTATTTGGTTGTTTCGTTTCATTTGAGGCATTTTAAGGCGTTTTCTATGTTCAAGAATATTGTTTCGGTTGCAGTAATATGTTATTTACTTGCATTCGGCTTTATACAGCATTTGCTATTCAAAAATAATTTGTGTTGTTGGTGACCCTCATTTAATTTTTTGGGTTGATATCTAAGCATTTCCGTGTCCAAGTAATGTCTTTGTAATGGAATTGCTAATGTTGGTTAATTTATATGTTAAATAAAGTATGAATTTCTATACTTTCCAAACACATTGTACATAAAACGGTAATCATTCGCAATAAACTCATAAATATTTTGTAACCTGTTTTACTTTTTTTGTGTATATACATATATATACATGTATTCTGAAACATAATTAGGTACCAATAGTGAATACCAACTACTACATACAAAATATAATAGTAAAATTTTAGTCTTTATATAAATATAATAAAATGATAAGAACGTTAGCTACACAATTTAAAGGAACACAAGAGAGGATCGATTTGTATAAACAAAGTATTCTTAGGAAATTTTGTTCTTGTGGCCATATCTACACAATATGTTTTATTTCTTGTTTTAGGAGAAATTTGTACATTACATTTACTTGTTTAATTGCTCTTATTGAATTAATTATATTATTATTATATTGGTTATGTTTAATAGTTTATTTTTGTATTTTAGTTATTTATTATTTTCTGAAAAACGAGAAAGAACGTAACGGTAGAATTTTGTGTTCTGTAACTTAATTGTTTTGTAATAATACATATTTTAAAATATAATGAAGCATATTTATAATTGAAATATATAAATTGAAGTTAATTTTAGTACTTTTATTGTGCAATAAATGAATTCACAGTTTTTGGGCTTTACATCAGACTTGTTTCAATAAAAATTTCCACGCTAAGCAAAAGAAATATGTTGTGTAGCAATGTCACCAGTATCGGAAACTAAAAAATATTTTAATCGGGATGGTGTTATGGAATAATTAAACTCACAGATATACATGGATACAATTTATTAAAAAGGATGGAAAATCTCAATAAGAACGAACGAATACATTTCTAGTAAAACAATTACAAAGTTTATAAGCCAAAATATTTAGGAGTACGTAATATTCATGATTTAGACATATACATCTGGATCAGATTGAGCACTCTTCATGGTTTCGGCAAAAGACGAACCTCTAGTAAGGGTGAACGTCTACAAATCATGTCACATATAGGGAGTATAATTTAAATTTGTTACGTGTAATAAAATTCGACTATTCAATAACCTGGAATTCATCCCTATAAACAAATTCCACATTATAATTGTTTTATTTCAGTATTATCAATAAATTTAAAGTCGATTTTATTTTAAAACTAGGCTTAGTACTTTTAAATGAGTTTTTATATTTTTATACCTTTATAATAAGGTAAAAAATAAGAATTGCTATGAATCGAAACAGTCGCTTTGACGTGCAACGATTTCAACTTATGGAGTCATCTGCATGCTCTACTAAGTCGAGATATAAAGTTGATCTTATAATAAAAGGGATAAAGTGAAAACCTCAAAATATTGTTTTAACTTGATTTTAAGTTAAAATACAACCACGAATTAATAAAAAATGTTCGAGAGAAAAATCAATATTTTATAGGAATCAAAGAGGTTCGCCGTCACTGTCTACCTTAAGGCATGTAATTTATAGAAAAATTCCTCGCCCTTTTTAATCATTTTAACCGCGAAAATGGTTAATAGAATTTTATTACACTGTCAACGTTTTTACCTACTTACAGAATACGCGGTAAATTTAGATTCGTTGCTTAAACAGGACAAAGTTTCGTCACTTTCTTCTGAGATCGTATCGATATGACGGACGTCCGTATCTATATCATCTACTTGTAAAACAGCGTATTCGAAGCTGAAGAATTAATTGGTTTTATAAATTCATAAATTAGTTTTCATCCAAAATAAGAATGAAATATACCTATTGGAGTCATCCGGTGAATCTAACAGTTCATTTTCTGATTCCAACCTTTCTCTAATGTTCGTATAATTCGTACCCTTGCACGGTTTTACTTTGCCGTTTGATATTTTAAGATTATTTGCCGAGAGAACGGATAGCTTCCTAAAGAACCCGTATTCAACATCTTGGTTTAAACCTTCGCACGATCGTAAATCTTGATCTGTATCCGCGTTGAATAGTTGTAATCTGCATAAACTTTCATTACTTTTGTTTCTCATGCTAAAAATTGATAAAAATGTTGGTTAAAAACGTTATATTTACTGCTTTATTTAAGTAACATGCAAGTTTTAAGTGAAAATTATTACCAAGCGCACATTAGTAAGATCATCACAAAACAAATTAAAATTCCTGCAGAAACTCCAGCGGTTAGCGCTACGGCAGAAAACAATTCGCTTCACGTTGTCTTAGAAAGGATTAAAATTATTATACTCACATGAATTCCACGATAACACTCCAAACACCATTTCAAACAAATAACGGCTCGTATATTGTTAACAACATTCTGGTAAATTTTTATAAAAACTGTCCTTTTAAGTTTTAAAACGTACAATCAGTTTTTATTGAATTTCTGCTGCAAAAACAAACTTTTTTCATTGCACGACGAAGGAAATAGGGAAACAATTCAAGTAAAGGTCGAAGTTGTAACTCGGCAATTAAAAAAACGAATTATTTAATTATTGGAATTTATCTACCAAGATTAAATGGGTTGGATGGATGAAAAGGGACGGAGTTTTTTTAGTGATAGGAATTATCTGCCGCCTGCGCCTTAAGTTATACACCTCTCTATTCATTAAGTGCTTCGAAATTATGTGTTTCATACTATTAGCACAATAAAAAGATATCTACTTAATAAAAACATTTTATTAAAAACAAGTTATTTAAATTGCTGCTGAGTACAAAATTAAATATAAATATTGAAACTGTGTACATTACAATAAATCGAAGAAATAAGGCAATCCTTGCCCTAGCTCCCATACAGAAACGCCGGTCTCCAGCTCGTTGATAAGCTTTATTCTTTCATTAATAGAATACAAAGTTGGATAGAATATTACATGTTTACCATCATCTTGCCTAAATATTAGCGAGTTAAGTACAAGCACAGACATAAAACAACACTACTTACTTTATCTCGAAAAAGTGTTCGCCCGATTTCTCATCTTTTTCCAGCTTGTTTTTATGCAATTTTAATAATCTGATATAGTCATTACCAATAATTGCACCTCCACCCGATGGTGTATAATCGTAGCCGTAAAAGTTCAAACCAGTGAAGAGTTTGTCTCTTCTCTCTTCGTTGGGGGCTAACAATTTAACGCAGTCTTCGATCCATCTTATAGGTGCATTTGGGCCTGGAATATTTTATGTTTAATTAGTCGATTGTATTTCTATTGTTATTAATCTCTGTAAGGTTAAAATGGAAAATACTATTTCTTTCAGCTTTGGAAAATGTTGTCCACAGGTGTTCGTTGAAAGTGGGACCGGTTTGCTATTAAACTCCAGCCGCAATAACTCGATAAGATTGAGGATAATACTCTCATGTCATAATTTGCAAAATATTGGCGCATTACTTTTTTCGCAGCTCGGCTTATCGCATCTCATTAAATAACTCAAACATAATGTTTGGTATATGTAACTCAAAAAGAGAAAATTTTGAGTTCCTATAAATTTCATTGGATAAGTCGTTTTCACAAAAACGCTAAAACAGGTGAAGTGTGTTTAAAAGAGGCGACGGGTAATAATGTAAACAATGTACACAATATGCCACTGCTACTTGCTAATTTGCATTTTTAAGAGAAGAAAACCTACTTACCAGGCCTATGAATACTAGAAAAGTCGTAGGTCATCAACGAAAATCCACTAACGTGATCATACAGATCATCATATTGCTGCTTATCGAATAATGGGGTTTTTGATCGCATAGGAGGAATGACTAGAATTAGCTCGTAATCCTTTTTTCTCAGTCTAATTGCTAGAATACAACATGTAACATGTGAACACCTGATATAACAAAGCATGAAAAGTGCAAACCTATTTCTTGTATTAGGTTTATTAATAACTCATTATGTACACGTCCAACAAACTGAGACCATAATTCTAAGACATATCCATCGAATTTATATTTTTTACAAATTTTTAGTAGCTCATCTGTTAATGCTGTGTATTCCTTTTCTGTAGTCACTAATGTCATGAAATCTTTAGCAGCCCAACTGTCAAATATTATTCTGGGCACCACTAGAATAGAAGTACGTAAGTTTCAAATTATAAATGTTAAATTACTACTACTTTTTAAGTTTCTCTCTTTGCCAGCTTCCTTGACGTCTCGCATCCAATTTTTATCAACGTCATGTAAACCAGTCACCTCATAAAATTCAACGTCTATCCTTTTAATCTGTAGCCACACTGGGCTTATGTGAGTAAACTTATTTGCAAAGAGATACGCAGCATCATAACCTTTGTTGTTCCACTGTTAGTTGTTACAATTTTTGTAATAATATTGTAACTTGTGGTATGTAAGCAATACTTACTGGCGTAACATATCCTAAAGCCTTTTGTGTCCTATATTTCTTTCTATCCGTCGAATATGTATTATAATTATTTACTATCTCCTTTGGAGATGGCGGGTCTATTACCAAGTTTTTATCAAAAACAGTTTCATCTTGAGGTCCTGTAACACTTTCTTCTACTTTCTCAGTTTTCTTAGATTTACGTGATTTTGGAGTTAAAGTCGATTCATTATAAATTGTTAGGAGAACTAATATAATAAGTATTTGTAATTTCATAACCAACATTTTGGGTTCGCTGAATTGGAATACCTGACATTATCTTTTGATAACGATTTTATATCTGATTGTGCATTATGGAATAAGTGGAAAGTTAATTAAACACGGCAAATCAACACAAAACAATTCTAACATAAATTTTATTTACTCTAACCTAATATTTTACATGTACATATGTCCTACAAAGCGATACATTTATATTTCTATTTTTAAATTTTTGGCGCGTAATTCCAATTATACAAACATGGCTTTCGATTTGTTCGTCATGTTCCAGAACTAATGTTTAACGTTCTATTTAGCCGGAGGATTTACTCTTGATTACTGAATTGTTCAACAAATGCGCAAGCGCAGTTAGTTTATTTACAGAGAACTGTTAACAATTTGAAATAAGAATGGAATTTTCGTAGATTATGTCACAGAATATTCTTTGATTATCTCCCGTTATCTTTTTTTTTTATCTGTACCTCATATGCATTGTGTTATGCATGCACGTAGCTCCGGAACTATTCCACGGTAGTTATTTCTAAGTTATAAATAGAGAGGACAAAGGCGGATGCAATTAGGCTCGCCCTACAAAGATCGATTTCCCCCAGGATGACCGGAAAGCTGAAGCACAGGACGACCTATGGATACCTTAACAGGCTATAGTATCGTCCAATTCAGCTAACCATATTAATCATTACCATCTATGTTTCAAACAACCAAACGAGGGGGAGTCCAATCGGAAGACTCCAAAAATTAAGAACAACCGCACTTGATCCCAGAAAGATTCGAAAAAGAAAGGTTTTTCTAAAAAAAAGAACTCTTTCTTAAAAGAATGAAACTGGATGACGATTGACGCAAGTCAAGAGAGAACTGCCACGAAGATGCAATTATTTTTTTTGCGGAGACTAGACAGACTCGTGTCTTGTCGACTCTCGGGGACACCAGTAGGCAACACGAACCTATTCCCATGAGGCGTATAGACACGCTGCAAAAAAGGAGTAAATCCACCTGCCCTTGTCTTCACTAGTTATAAATTATAAATTATAACTATAGTTCGGTACTTTCTGAGCGCCTCATGGACGTTGGTATGGAAGTGGTCGTTCGGGTGTCATTTGTGTATCCCTAGTACCCGCAATATTTTCGAAAACTTACATTATTCTAGAAAAGCACAATTTTATTGCGTTTAGCAATGTAGGTGCGAGGTTGATTCAAGAGATCCTTAGAAAAACTAGCTAAACGCACGGTTTTATTCTTATTGTCGATGTCATACACGTAACATTAGACATATGTTACGTACACCTTGTTATAAAATTCCAAATTCGTCATAAAAATGCAGAAATGTTCGTAAGAACCGTGAGTTGAAAAACTTACTTCCAAAGTTACTTCGCCTAAAATGTAGAATTAAAAAATATAATAGTATCCATATAATCTAATATTTTACGTAAGGTCTTCGAGCTGGTAGTAATCCCTTTTCGCGAATACCGATAGTTGCAGGTTCCCTGTGGAACACTTGTATGAGTTACATATTAAAAATGGTTCTATCTTATATTTTCGAATAATCAAATTAAATTATCACTTCTACAAAATGGAGAGTTACCGTCTGACATATATTGCTATTTAATTATAGAAACTATGCTAATGCCTTATGCTATGTGAGTCAGATATACACAGAGATTTTTTAATTTATGTAGGTAAGATATGTAATTTTCATATCGTTTGATTGAAAATATTTTCTTTAGTCATGTTGCAGTAATGTGATTACGTTATATTTTTAATTACCTTGAAAAGTATCTATGATTTGTCGAAACTTGGGATGTTATTATGTAGAGATTATGAGTTTACGGGTTTCAAAACAGTTATTGATATTGATCCTGGAAGCATTATGTATATTCGCGCTTATTTGCATAAAGTATGCATTTTGTATATTAACTGGATATTTTGCATATTTCTCATTTAATCCATACAACGTGGATTAGATCGTACTGAAGATGTCAGAAACCGTTTCCCTTTAGTAAAAATTCTTATTATCAGTCTTAAAAATGTGTGTGAAGGTTTCACGGAACTTTCAAAGACATTTTGAATGCGCCATATTGTGAATCTTTGCGAAGTTCTATAGAAGAAAGCGTTCCGCTTCCTGCTAATCGGCAATCAGAGCACGTGGTTAGAAGCTAGTGTTTCATGTGAATTATGACGAAGAAATTAGGGCAAACATTATGAATCTTAATAGCGATGCAGTCTGTGATAAACGTCCAAAAGGTATATATTGGAATAAACGAGTAGCTCAACAATTGGCGATTATTAATGGCAACTACGGTTTCATTTCGAACTCTTGAAAAAATAGTCAATACCACTAAACGAAAACAGTTGAATAATAAACAAATTTGAAAATGATGCAATATGGTTTACAAAGTTGAAAGAAGAGCAAGCAATAACTTGCTCTGTACACTTCTGCAAAGCAATAAGTACAAAAACATCCATATTGAATCACTTCACTTTCTATGGTAAGTAAGTTTTAATTGAGTATTCGAAGTTGAGTATATTGCTATTCCTTAAGTAATATATAAAGGTTTCAAAAATTTGTTGGTAGAATGTTGGTAGAATCTCCTGTGGTGATTTAATAGTGAGTTTCAGTTGTTTCTTTTTTAAAAATTCTACCACAACAAACATAGATGCAGGGACTGTACAAACACATATTGTCCGACAAGTGCCACAATTTTTCAATAAAAAACTGAAAGATATTCAGTTGTTTTTATAATTCAGTAAGTTGCAAATAAAATTACAATTAACACAAAAATATTTCTTTCTATGATATTGCATTTTTTCTTATTTCAAGTATTTTTTTTTTACATTTGCCCATCTTCTATGAGAATAGATTTGCAAATTTAGGTAAAAATCGATATATTTCGCCCATTGTTTTCAGTCTCTCCATAAAGAATACTTGAGCTTTTATGCATTTGGTTTAAATTCGATGCTCGTTACATGCTAAACCTATTTGATTGAATGGAAAGTTAATGACCTTTTGAATGAATTTTAGGCACATAGTCAAGCACTTGGACTTCTTAGAACCGCCTACTATCATTAAATTCCATTTAAAAGACGAATTATATTCGAGTAGGAAAATCTATTCACATTTGCTTATGTTGTACATAGAAATATGAGAAATTTTTAATCGTCATTTTTTTAGCGCTCCCGTATAGCGAACATATTTTTTTTAACTTTTTACAGTAAAAGTAGGCTGCCACGTCGCACATATGCTGCTTTATTGCTGATTTCCTATTGTTTACGATATCTCAGCACGGAATTTCTTAACCGGGGCATTCGATAAATACCTAACGTAAAATACAAAAGTTCTAGTACATTGTATCAAAGGTCACCATTGCTAGTTTCATCGTTATTGGAGCTATAAAGCAATTAAGTTAGATTAACGATAGGATTTTGTCTATGAATTGAAATTATTAAAAACTAAAAGTTTTCCTTGTTTTTTTTATATATTTAATAGATACAAAGAAAGAATCCAATAGTTCTGGAATTTAATCAACTTTAGGTTCGTTATATAACAATGCAAATAACTTCGGATGCCGTGTGTACTTATACATAACGAAGATTTGAGATTGATTTTGCTTTTTTTGTTATTGTACTGCCTTATTAAAATTCATCTAATAAAAATAACAGTACCGTATATGTCCAAGTATTTATGTATTTGCGCGTGATTAAACTACTAATTTTACAAGTGGCTGACGGACATTCTATAAAAAGATTAATTGGTGTTATCAATGCTAGTTGTGCATTATATTCTTCAGGATATATTTTGCATACAAATTGCAACTTATTAATTTCAAATTTCACCAAATTAACAATTATAAATGAACTTGGTAACTACTACTGTTGGACAAACTGTTCATACTGATGGAAAAAAATATGATTAAAGTCGCGCAGGATGCATGTTTTAGTACAATGCAATTGTTATTTCAAGGATTAGTTGAAAACGATGTATATTACGATGGATCTAATCACTTCAGAATTTAATAGTAAATTACGCCGATGTTCTTCAATAGAAAAGTTACCGTAGTTACACATGATCTAACAAAGAATAAATATTGAAATTTAATTTAGAAGTACCAAATGTTTTCAAATTTGCTTCTTTTTATAAATTTCTACATCTTTATAGTACATTGCTGTTGTTACGTTTATAATTAATCCATTACTCGCCATTGTCCCATTTTTGAGACATTCCAAACGAATTTAGTTTGTATTTCTCTTTGCTTTGTATGGTACTAACCTTATTATTAGAGAGGACAAAAGCGAGCAAAATCTTACCTGTTTTGCAGTGACTAGACAGGCTCGTGTTTTGTCGACTCTCGGGGAAACCAGTTGGCAACACGAATCCTTTCTTACGAAGAAACGGAGACGAATAGACACGAGTCTGTCTAGTCGCTGCAAAAAAGGTATTACTTCATTCGCTTTTGTCCTCTCTACTCTCCATAAAAATTTAAATATTTTTATGTGTATTTTTTTTTATTTACGTGTACGTACTTGACATCTTATTTATCATACTTTTCATATGTATTATCTCAAATTACATTAAAACATCCAAATATTTCGACTCTTCGAATTACGGCCCTCCATAAGTTAAGCAGCTTTACATTATTAAAGATTGGTCCTCATGAAGCATATGAATTTAAGGCAGCCGGATGCTCTTTAGCTAACTCCGATTGGTCTTTTCGTTTACCCAATATATACTTGCTACGAAGAAAATGCTTGACGAAAACAGAGGAGTAACAAACCAGCATTTAGAAGAGATTTTAACCTTAAATTCGTCCGATTCTATATAATTATTTGCATGTGTGAGTACCGCATAGACTGACCGAAGAGCAGAGGACACGATATGACAACTTGGTGTCGAGAGGTGCTAAAAAAGTTTGTTAGGAAACAATCACGGTATGTGAACAACATCGTGACAGGCGACAGGACCATGGCCGCACTATTATGATGATGGACCAAGACTCAAAATAATGTTTGACTCGTTGCTGTCACAAAAACCCGAACTGTTCAAATCGGGTGGAATTGTGGAGCATATCGATTTGGACGCAGAGAAAACAATAATAGCTCAGTGGTACTGCGAGAAGGTTATCGATTATCTAATCCAAAATCAAGAATGGACACCTGGTTCCTCTGTCATAACAACGCCCCAGCTCACCGCGCCAAAGCTTGCATCGAATGTTTGACAACTACAGAACTGAAGCCTCTTGCGTAGCCTTCTTGCACTATTCCTTGTAGAAATGAATTGGAATCTTTTAAGATGAATCTATGCACGATGCAATTTCTCGCGGGACACCTGTATACGTCTATTACTCTTTCCTCTATGTGAGCCAATTTAATAGAGAGAAATTTTGAATTTGGTTGTTTAAAGAAATCAGTTATTGGTCTTTCGCCGGTGGCCTAATCTTTACCGAAAACTGCTTTGGAATTATGTTAACTGTTAAAATTAAAATTAAATACACTATTATTGCCAATTGTTTGACACTGAACTTCCTTAGAACATGTATAAAAGAACAAAGAAATAATAGGTTCTATGTAGATGCTCTTAAAAGAATTTTTGAGTACTAAAAGCAATTAATGATTACTATTTTCTAGAATTTTCAATAGTATTCTGGTAATTGTACAACATGCACTTAGAATTAACGAGTAAAGAAATGTAGCCAGTTAATTTTGCATTACTCATATCTCTAGCTTCGTCGATCATTCTATTGATTATTAAAATTAACGATCCGGCTACGTGTTTGAGGTCATTTAGACCTTTTAAAAACAATGACATCATGCTTCTATGTACATCTTTTTGGCGTTTATTTATTAGGCGTGGATGACCAGAAATGTTAGTGTAAAGTTATATAATATATTGTTTACATGAATTCAACTAAAGAAAGTTATCATAGAAGGTATTAATCATGTAATGAAGGTTTATTGGTCCTCTACTACGGACTGGTTTGCTCGTTTACGTTGCATAGAAAATGTATGGAATATTTGTTGTAATGTACCGTTCCGCCTGACACACACTCGCACGGCATATCCAACAATTCTTGGTCAAACCAGTAATACCTCTCGCGACAACACGGCGTGGAATTAAAGTCTTGCCCGCGCAAAGTAAAGGTGCACAGATGCGAATACCGCGAGGTTCTTACTAGTTTGTAGTGTGTACGTTTCTCTGTGGGCGTGATACGTGTTGGTTTTATTAATTAATAATTAAGTATTGAAGCGATTGTTCACTCATTAGCCAAGGTTTTCTTTTTCGGAAAGTGCAAAGTGTGACGTTATTCAGTTATAATCAAGCAGGTAAGTTTTATTTTGAAAAAGCAATCATCTCTGATATAGCGAGGAACGCGCCTATATTATAACCGAAATTGCGAAACCAGCATCGAACCGGACACCGTTATGTTTTGTTGACCAATACCAAGCTTTTAATAAATACTGGTTTGGTAAAAGTTAACTGATATTCGGAGATTTAAAACACTCCATGTTTACATTGCAATTAACAACGCTTACTTTAAATATCATGATGCTGTACATATCGAAAATTCGACAATGCCTTTTTGTTTGTTACTACTTTGTTGCTAAATCACCACGTGCGTGAGTTGGCTTCGCAACGAAAATTACACGTTTGGAATTTCGTAGATGGAAAGTTAAGAGGTGGTATTATTGATTTATATAACATCACAAGAATATGGAAAATAAAAACACCTGCTGCTATAAATATTTATAAATTTAACTTTAATCAAATTTACTGCTCAAAGGCGACAAGAAGTTCTTACGTTCTAGAAAAGGGCGTAACCAGCTATTAGTTATGTTGGTTCACTGAATGACGTGTATTTGAAAGATATTTCTGTTTTTTTTTTTTTCAATAGGCCTATACCTAAGTGTTTTCGAAATACAAACCTTTGCAATTTTGGGAGAGATATGTTATTGTGAAACTTAAACAAATTTCTCCGTATATAGGTATCAAATTTCGAATTTCGCAATATAAATCCAATACTTTTTAATACTGCTCGGAAATATAATTCACGAACAATCATCTTCGTTTTGACATAACTTTTCAGGCAAAAGGCGAGTTTACATTCTCTTTTTTTTTTACTAAAAATCAGCATCGGTAACACACGCCCAAAGATCAACAATTATCTCTATTTCTAAGCATTCTTGCGTAATTTTAGTAAAATCGCATTAGCATCGTTCATTTGATCCTTTTGAATTGTGCTTTTAGAAATTTTATGGCTTTTATAAGTTATAAGGTTGCAAACTAGCAATTAATTTAAATTAAATTCTATCAACTTCTTCGAAAATATCTTACTAGTAGAGAGGGTGGTCATTTGACAAAAAGCTAGCACTGCGAATAAATCAGATAACGAACACCTTTGCAAAGAATTTTCATATTCTGATAATGAATGCCGGCATCTATTAATAAAAATCTTTTAATAAAAATCTTAAAATGGCACTCAAAGCACGTTCAGCAGGAATCACTGCAACAGCAATGTTATTCACCGCATCCAAAAAATCCTGCAGAAGAGAAGAAAACAATTGAAATTGGATTAGTTCATTAATTCCCCAGGAATAAGTTCTTCTCCGTTCAAAAAAGAATTAAAAAGAATACATAGTCTTTGAACAGAAAATGTTCGTTGGTATTATATTTGGCGGGAAAAGGTTCAGTAAACTTTACGTGACGCGCATAATTAGGTGATGTAATTAAAAATACAACGGATTTTAAATCCTTAATATCAATCAAATATCCTTAATATCAATCAAGTATTTAAATCAACGACTTCAAATATTAAGTTTAAGTTAACGGCAGTAACTTACGCTGCAGATTTTCAGAGGAAAACACATCGACATTTTGAACTTTCTACAAAACTAAGGTGTTCTCCACTTCGTCGGAGCCAGGCGACAAACCTACGAGTTCCATAATTTCAAATAACCGGATACCTAGCTCTGGCAGAATTTTTTTTGTGGAATGTCTCCTCGTAGTTATTTTTGCTACTACAATTGCGTCATCAAACATCGATCATATCGCCAACCCTGATTATTCTAATATTCTTCTCCTGGGAGAAGGACGATAGCATGGCCTCTTCTACTACTCGGGTTAGCGTTGGAATTTTCGAGCTGATAAGTAGAGATGACAAAGGCAGGTGGAATCATTCCTCTTTTGCAACGAATAGATAGACTCGTGTCTATTCGCCTCATGAGAATGGATTCGTGTTGCTTACTGGTGTCCCCGAGAATCGATAAAACACGAGTCTGTCTAGTCTCTGCAAAAAAGTAATCATTCCATCCGCCTTTGCGCCCTGTACTGATAAGGCACTCAGTTAGCAATGGCACACATAGATCTATGCGGAGGTGCTAATTCCGTACTAACCACGGACCATCCATAATTAGGTGTAGCGGGGATTTGACAGCAGTTGATCATGTTTTAGAACCGGATACCCGGATGCGCTAAAAATAGTTATCCGGAATCGGGTTCAATTATTCGATCCTGAAACCTGGAAATGTGCTAATATACATACATATAATCTGGACTATCGTAAAACATCTGTTTTAGGAACAAGGTACCTGTTCAGCTCACTACCAGGTTCCATATTATCTAAGTATCCGGTTCTAGAACTAGATATTCAGAACTACTTGAAACATACTGCCCATTCTTTTTTTTTTTTTCAACTGGATTGTGACTATTGTAAAGCAAACTAAACCAATGCAATATGATAAACAAATAAACAAATAATTAAGTTAAGCTTAAGACCTACATTTATATGTTGAAGGAATATTCCAATAATTTAGAGCTGGTGCCTTTTTAATTGCAGCCAGTAACATGTAATGGAAACCCTCCCAACTACCAATCTGGTTTGGATTCCCTTTTTCCACAGTGGATTAACGCAACCTCGTCAAGTGTTAATTTCGCATGCCGTTACTAAATTTGAAAGTGTTAGTTTTTATGATTAGTAGCTGTTTTTCCAACGAACACACTTACACTGCATTACGTCTCTTAAACATATATATCCAAAAACGATTTGAACCAACAAATGCTAATACAACCTCAATATCGAATATAATAGCGAACACCTACGATAGCGTACCTGTTGCTTAGTCACAGAAGTTTTGAAATTTGGTAACGACTCAAATTACGTAAATGTACATTTTTCGAACAAAATACACTGTAAGTATGGAATTTAACCTCCCTGAATTGAATTTTTCTTAATCTTTATTAGTTTTATCTTACTAACAATAAATAATAAGTAATAAACCATAGATATTCTTGAAAATTGTTCTTTTTCCAGTCTGACCCAGATCTCGTATCTCCTGATCACTACTCTCGTACATCATTCTAGAAGTTATAGTTCAGGAAACCTGGATAATTTCGCGTTTTAAATGATCAAGGTCAACATAAACCATATCATCTAACTCCAAAAGAAAAAAAATGTGAGATTTAAAAAATGTATAATTACTGCATCGTTATGCTGGCATCACATTGTTGCCCTTTCTTCAAGTGAAATTGTTTCTAAAAGTTAGGAAAATTAAGGTATCTTCTACCCGTAAGAGTAGTGCTGTAAATATATGGTCCAATTATGGCCATTGAGCAGTCCACATCAGACATTTATATATATTCTATTGTTTGAAAATTTGTTACCCTAACCTATTTTGTTGAAAATGTTTAATGTTTGAAAGGCACGTCAACAAGTAAATCGCACAAAATTATTATTATTTTTGGACCACCCTGTAGAAGTATGGCATATATTTCCTGTCGTAGAATTTCATCCCAAAAGATCTTCTATCTGTTAAAAAAACCATCATATTCGTTCCGCAATCAAATCTGGGACGCCCAGTATATGAGCAATACTTAACTATTGCAGTTTCGCCTTAATTATTTAACTGTGAAAATTTGACGCTCTATTGACCTGTTCTGCCTCAGACAGCACATTTAAGTGATTATGGAACCGTCGGCTTTATGTAATAGAAATATTATAAATTTTAATGGAAATCTCAAAGTTTACATTTCAATTCGTACGTATGTCTACGGAAAATACGAACGGGAGCCTTTGGACGTCCACAAACAAATTGTACCTGTTCGGCCATTTCAAATGACGTTAAGTTAAATTAAGTGACGTTAAGTTAAGCAGTACCATATTTATTAATTACGATGAAATTTATTAGAAATCGAGTTTATCTATTTTCTCTTCAATTTAATGTATTTATCGTCGTTTATGTGTTTTGTATGGTCACTTAAGATAGTTTGTGGATCGAAAATGTATTGTCCACAGAATTTTATAAAACATAAGGCAGTAAGATTACATAATGAGAGATATTCTTCATATTGTATTAAGATATGTTTCTATATTTCACGGTGTGGTTAAGAATGTTCGTCGCTCTGATAATAAATATGTTCTTCTATCTTGAGAAAAATCGTTTAACATCCATTGATGTAAGACAAGCTTAGTTAATTATCCATGTATTTTACCACCGACAACTATACAGCGCAAGAGCTAAATAAAACTAGCTGCAGATTAATGCATCGCCGGTCGGCGATCGCCGCCAATTTTAACTTCGACCATTCAGGTGCTTACTGCAACTTCAGTCGTGTTGGGACGCGCGGAATATCTAGCTTTGAACGTTTTGTATATACGTATCATGTGCGTTGTTATTTAAAGTACCTTTAAAAGAAACAAGAATGTACGTATAGAATTTCCTATCGCCAGTTACAATTATCATTTGCGTGATAAACCTACGGTTCATGTACAGTCAGTGCATAGGTACTATGTACTTAACTTGAAATACCTAATTATTACGTAAGACCGAATACACAAGAGACTTTTTTGAATAATCGACCTAATAAGACCTAATAAAGTTAATTTTATTCAGGTAAAGCACTTTTCAAATCTGCTCAATATATAAAATAAAGCTAGAATTTTCAAGTCAACGTTCGATTTTTTTACATTTATTCTGCACAGCAACCTATCATCTCAACATATTTTTCCGCTCTCTTAACAAATTCAATTACGTTTCTTACACATGATCTGCGGCTCATTCAATTAATTCATTACTTCCTCAATACGCACCTTTAACATTTCTGTATCAGGTAAAACACCACGAAAACACTTTCTTTTAAGGCACCTCATAAGAAAAAAAAAATAGAACGGTGTAATATCACGTCCAATGGCTTAGTGCAAGCCTTCTTATCTAACTTTTAGAAAAAATATATTTTTGTCCATTGTCTAACTAAAATTATATAATGAACAAGACAGCCGTCTTGTTTCCAGAACAAGTTGTTACATAGTTCCGGCTCTAAAGTATTTAAAACTAGTGAAATAAAATATGGACCAAATGGAAAATTCCGCACTATACATTAACTTCTTTGTTAATTCCATAATTAGGATTATCTCAGGCCCAACAACGACTATTTTGGGTACCCTTTGGTGCAAATTGGAAAATAAACCTGAAATCTTCAATTTTAGGAATTTGCCATTACGCACACGCAGAGAAATGTTTACTTGTCCACCTTACTTTAAGACTAATTACCTACAATATAATTACTGTATTAAATCAAAAGAAATACTTTCTTAGTGCTTTTTTTCTCCGCTTAATAAAAATGTATATTTCTTATGAAGTAATTGTAGGAAGAAGGAAACCTATGTTTTATTATTACGTTTGCTATCTCCTTCTTATTATAATAAAGGAAATCACAGGATATGTGAACACATTGTATATATTTCTATTGCGTCAGTATTTATATCATGTTGATTTACATAATTACAGTTACGCTAATACTTATCCATATAACGATATAACCTTTAACGTACAAGGTTTAATATAACAAACAAAAGATACCGATTAATAGAATATTTTATGTAGGTACTACACTTAATTTATTTTTAATTAATTTATAAATTAATATTTTCTCAAGAGTAAATAAATCACATGCTTCCTAAAGCTACGTTTCAAATGTGAGAATTACGTATCCGTTACATACGTTTGAGACACCTCAGTGAACCGTTACGAAATAGAGAAATTAACACGCCCCGATACGAAAGCTAAAAATTCAGAGATGAAAAAGAACGGCGTTGTCAAATAAATTTGGGTCTTGTTATGATTAAAAAGCTTTTAGTGTCGCGCAGGAAACCAACTGGAAAATGTTAAATGGACCTGGTCGTTATAGGGTCCCATTGATGAATTAAAACGCAAGACTTTACCTTACGATCTTATTAGTAAAGTCTAAAATAATATAAATCATTTTATATTATTCTTACTCGTAACGATGCTTTTAAAATTGTTACTTATTGAATTATCAACAGCTCTAATAAATTTTCGAAGACGGAGAGTAACACACGTAATGTGCGAATACGTTGCTTCCATACGTTCCACATATACGCTGCTGGGACACTAACAAAGAGGAAAAAATTGTTTATTTTGCTACAATCACGACAAAAAATTCTTTAAGTAACGATAGTACTTGGTTTAGTCTCGACGTTTACACGTGGAAGTATTTTTATAGAAAATAGGTGTTTCGAACGGGCTAGTTACATACTAAGATTTATCTCAAATATAGAAAGAGTAGCGGAAATAGAACGGTTCACTTGCATGTCAGTTTTTCCAGGTAGGAGAGGGTATCATTCAGAAAAGATGGTTCGCCTTTTCGTGAATGATACGGCGCATTATCTATCAGAATTGCAGAGTGGTGAAGCCACTTAAGTAATACGTTTTCAAACCATTCCACAAAGAGGACATTATTCATGTCATTACAGTATCTTTTTGCCTTAGAATATCTTCGAGCGGAACCAATATGGAGTATTATTAAGCAGTACGCCCTTTTGATTTGCTAATAGTCTGCTACTAAGCGGGATTTGCTCTAAAACAGCAACTTTTCTACATATAGAAGTAAGTTTTTCTAATCCATTTGATACGCTGGTGAAAATATTTCAGGATTTCTTATTTGTCATGTGGAACTGTTTCTTCCTCCACTTCTTCCATATTGTTTGTTCGTCCTATTAATGAAATTATCTCTTCTTTCGTAGCTAAAATCTCTTCATAGTCTCCTACGAGCCATTGTTTAAATTGATTGCTTTGAAAAAAGTCGCTGAAAATATCCGTAATCTCGCATATTTTCTTCTTATTATTAATGGCATTCAGTACTGAAGAGTACTCAAATCGAATAGAATCCTTATTTTTATCGTTTATTTTGAGCAGTTCGTCCACATTGGGCCGTCATGACTAGAGAGAACAGAGGCGGATGAAATTATTACCTTTTTTGCAGAGATTAGACAGACTCGTGTTTTGTCAATTCTCGGGGACACCGATAGGTGGAATAATTCCACCTGGCATTGTCATCTCTAGTCGTGACCGTTGAATAAGTCGCGATGGTATAGTACACCAAACACCTTTAAGAGATAACATCGCTGACAGTAAAAGTTCTTCAAATATAACATCACTAGAGGTTTGTGATAATCCAGTTTCACCTTTTGAATCCGTTGACTGAATAAGGAAGATAGAATTTGATTATAACACTGCTTGAAAACTTTTGCCGTCAGTATATAATTCTTTAACGTTGGGATGTCCAGGAGCATTTTGCAAAATAAGCAACGCTCTCAGAGAAAAAATCAAATCCCTCATTTCTTTAAATCTTGGATACAATAAATCATAAAACCACTTACATAAAACATCCGTTGTAAGCAGTGTTCGTCAATTTATTTCCAACAACAAACAGTTCCAGCTATGACTACCGAAGGCTTCCCCAAACAATCCACCTCGTTTAAAGACATGATTGTGCATTAAATTCAATTCGCAACTTTCGTTAACTATGTTTGCTGGAAAAGGCTCAACAGCAGCAAATTATCGACAGATAATGTTTCGCCAATGATGATGAATACCGTTACGGTTTTTGAATTTGTTCAGCACGTACGGTTTAGCGATTCCCAACACACCTTGCCATCAAGTCTGTTTATAATCTCACTTTTTTTTCTATTCACTTTCCCATGTCTGAATTAAAGGATTTGCACTGCGGACGCCATATACGCAGGCTTTTTTTTTGTATATTTAGGCATACATATCGTACATTTCATGAATAAAACTTTCCTTGAGTTTTTCTTTTCCTCAATAGAAAATATTTAAAAAGATTTATCTATAGCCGTTGCTCGGAGAACTGTAATTTCCATAAAATAAAACGAACTGCGACGTAATTCTTTATATATTTCTTTTAAACAATTAATCCAATAATTATTTGTACTTACAACGAACACATTAATTTTACTTATAATTACGTTAATTTATTAGTAGATTATAGACTAATTACATAATGGAGCTCCTGAAACCATTTTTTCAGCGCAATAGTGTGGAAATTGAATGCCTACCAGTAATACGTCCGCTACTTTCTGGAATACAAAAACGAACAGTATTACGACAAACATTTAAACATACTAAATGAGCTACAATGTATAACGTATAATTTTTTTAAACAACATTTTCCAGCAATCAATATTACAATGTACAAGTTTCCTTTGATAGATGATAATCATATATATCGCCTATAAAATTTGTGTAGGTTTTCAATGTTAACTCACCGATAACGGTTGTATACAAACGCTTAGAGGATGAATCAGTATATACCATCCTGCACAAAATCCAGCTACAAAAAATGAAATAAATATTAAGATCAACAACCATAAAAATACGTTGACTGGATTCCCCATCTAGAAAAAAAAACAATTAAAACAATTAGATGTACGTATTGTCCAACTTGTTAATTATAAATATATTAATCTAGTTTATCAAATTATTTTTTTTAGTTTTAATAATAACTTTATATGTTAAAAAGTATGGATTTAGAGAATACTTTAACAAGACTACGATTATTATAAACAAAAACAATGTTTTTAAAAACCAAAATAAATAAAACTGGATATTTCGAGATTTGGAAAGGTTTTGGAATTAAATGACTACTAGAGATGACAAAGGCGGGTGGAATTATTGATCTTTCGCGGCGATTAGATAGACTCGTGTCTGTTCGACTCATTAAGAAGGGTTTGTGTGCCTATTGGTTTCCCGGAGAATCGACAAAACACGAGGCCGTCTGGTCGCTGCAAAAGAATGGTGGTTCCACCCGCACCTATTCTCTCGTAAAATTATAAAAGGCTTATGAGATACGTTTCTAGGGCGCAAGATGATATATTTTCTTATAATTGCTAATACACAACTCCATCAAGCTGATTATCGATTATGTAGAATGACCGATTTTTCTTGGTTTTAATATCGATTAATAAACTATTATGACATCTGTTCAATCCTCAACATTAGGAAATTCTAACTTGTGAAGTCCATCTGAACGGCATACAATACAGTTACATACAAACTCATTATAGAATTCCAAATCAGGATCGATAATTCTGCAACTCACCTTCATAAACAAATAGTCGTCATCTGAAGTTCCTTTAAAAAATCTGATAACATCATGTTCTTCAAAAATTTTTTGAATTTACACCCGTCAGTCAGCGTCAACAAAATGTCCGCGTGATGCTTACCTACTATATATTAAGGTAGGAAAATTTCGAAAAAACAATTGACGTTTCGTTTTTTATTACCAAATATTGTTTCAAAAACAAAACAAAAAAAAACATCTATGGCGCCAGTTAACGATTTTTACGATTAAACCGCTGAAGATTTTATAATGAGTAAAAGAACTCGCCACATCTTTTCTTTGATGTAAATCAATTTTAAAATTCTTGACAATTCAGACCAAATATGAACATTTTCAACTCGGAAAAAGGTCAATTTTTTTAAATGACCATTAGAAGTAAATAACCTTTATTTTTGATCGTTTGTGAACATGCTGCTCCAAAACACGGAGATAAATTATATCTTACTTCTTACATCTAAGTTCAGTGATTTCCCAATTATTTAAAATAATTTATAAAATGATCAATTTTCCAATAACAACGAAATGGACATGGCTAAAGAGGACAAAGGCGCATAAAATGATTACTTTTTTTCAGAGACTAGACAGACTCGTGTGTTGTCGACTCTTGGAGACACTAGTAGGCAACACGGATGCATTCTCATGAGGCGAATAGACACGGGTCTATCTATATCACGGGTCCGCTGCAAAAAAGGAATAATTTCACCTGACTTTGTCCTCTCTAATCATGATTGTGATTAATACGGCGAATTCCATCAAGAAAGAACATAAATTCATGATAAAACCAAAGTTAGTGCAACAGAAAAGAATTCAACGAACTTCATGTCTAGAAGTGAAATAGTTTTTAAATGTTGAAAGGTGAGCGCTTCTGCGGTGTACTACTTTCCATTTGTTTGTGACAAGAAACAAAAAAAACAACATCAATTGTACAAATCTTTAAATGTTTCTATATTTCGAGTAAGGAAAAATTCCATAAAGACGTTTACTAATAATTTTGTTCAGAATAATGAATGTGCTAAAGCTAATTTAATATTTTTAGTTGAAGTTGTTTTTAATTATCGTTGCTTTCAATCAGTAACGATTGATGGTGGGGTAAATAGAAGGTCGCAGACAACGATTTCTTCGTGCAACGTATACAATATGCAAGGAAAATGCATGGAAAATAAATGGAAAATTCATAATTATATTTATCTGTACCTTTCGCCATCTGCGAATTCGAAAACATCTGAATTTCGCTTTCTGATGCGCGGAAGATAGTATTGATAATTGGCAGCCAACAAGGGGAGACATGACTCTTTTTGCTAACTGTACATACGATTTTGTGAAGCCCGCTTCTTTTTATTCTATCCAGAACATCTTTAATAAATAAATATTGATTTATTCATACTATCTGTAAAAATCCATTTGTGGGCATGTAGATCTTTGGTAAATAAAAAAAAAATCTTTTCCTTGTGGTTATTTAATTTTGCAACGTTTGGTCGTAAAATTTTCGGAAATTAGTGAATTTAGGTATAGAAAGTGACGATGTTTTGTTTTTGTTTTTTGGATTCGAACACGGACAAATGATCTAAAGTCTCTGTTTTTCAGAATTTTTTTAGAATCAACTAATATATTTTCTTTAATAAGTTTTCAACATGGAAGCAGACATTTGATAATTTTATCGTATTTAGGTATTTAAAATGGAAAGTTTAAGCTAATTACTGACAATTTCTTTAAACTTATAAACAAAATCATAAAAAAATACGTCACTTACATTCTCTCGAATGATATTAACTGACACTGTTGTCGAGTATTTTACGACTAAAATATGATTTTTTTGAACGTAATACTTGTTAAAAGAGACCGTTCCTGGTAAAAATGCTTATCGCCATATTCCCGGTAACTTTTAGATGGACAAATATTTAATCTGTTAACCTGGAACGCCTTATAATAGAATTCCGAAAAGGTCGAATTTAATCTGCAAGCGGAATTGAACCGCCATCGCTAATCGCCTATATACCGAGTGTTTTGTAGTATAGTTTTTTCAAAGGCAAACATTTGTATGCTTCTAATCACGAAACAAGCACGAATTACAGTCGGAGAAAGCTATGAAAACTACTGCGATGAAAGGTGTTAACACTCAAGGCACGTGCTCAGAAAATCGAGGACATTCATCTTTTAAAGATGAAAAATAGAAAGTTTAATTGTTGACACTTTAACCTTTTGTATTATTTCTTTATGCAAGAAAGAGGGAGATACATGTATTGTATTTGCTCGGAGGTAAAAAGAAAAACGATTCTTACGCGTATATTTTTGGTTTTATCTCTCGTATTTTTCGGCAACAGTTGCGCAGCGAAATACTAAGAATTTACGTACAATCCAGATACATAAGTTAATTTATTAGCTAGACTTAGAATAATGGATTTTAAATCGTTTGCAAAATAAATGCAATTGTAATTTTTCTGAAAAATGTCGTTCGAACAATCTCACCGCGTTTAAAATAGCGTCACCTTCAAGTCACGAAAGATTTTAAACGTGCGTATATGCAAACAATATGACCTGAACGAATGATTATGAAATAATTACTGTAGAATAGTTTCTTACGTACCTCGGTTGTCTGTTATACGATACTTTGTTAAGCGTAACACTAATAACGTTTATGTTTTTTTCTTGACAATTAGAACTAATCACAAAACCTACATTCCACCTCTATCTCACATTTGAACTCGATTTTTGCGGCTCATTGGTCTCGAGGTAGAATGTTGTCGCCGCAACTAGATCGTCGTGGATGTGCTTGGGCGTTGTAGTAGTAGAAGCAAAAGTCGCAAGCGTATACATGGACACGGACGAGAGATTAGGTTGACTTCATAATTTGTCGCGTGGTCTTATAAAATGCTACGCGCATCATAACAAAAGAATGTTTGAGATAATACGGAATATTACAAAACATAAGCTGATATCGGAATCCTCAATTTTTCGGATTAAAGTTGCCATAAATAATGCGATACTAATACTAATATTTGAGATATTTCGTACAGATGCATCCAAAAATATTTAGTCGAAGGAGTGGTAGAGGTGCGGCTTAATTACTTTCGTTAACAGATTATTAACTTTTGTGGGCAACAGGAATTTCTTTCATGATTTCATCACTAATATCTAATATCTATAAGCTCTTTTGCTTTTATACCGTAGAGAAAGTTAGGCGAAGACAAATATATGTAACTATTTCATCAAAAATAGAAAAATTCCAATTATCTAAGTTAAACATTTTCAATGCACTCGTCTATCTGCCAAAATTTTGCAAAGTTGCCAAATATTTCAAGGATAGAGACATTAAACAAACCTTAAAATTGAGTACGTACTGACAGTACTTATTTTCCGGCCTTATTGGCTGTGGTCTAGAGTTCGTATATGTCGACGTTTTGCCAAATACTGCGATTGGAATCTTCAGGACAAATCATCGGTCGACTGACTAATGGCGGCACTCTAAAGACCATTAGTCAAACGTAAAGTAGATGTACTGTCAGTACGAACATCTACTCCGGCCGTGAAAGTCTGCTGTTACTTAAAATTGAATAAGGAATTATTAATAATTATATAAATAATTAAGGAATAATTAAGGAAAATACAACAACATATAGGGTGTTCCATTTGAAATAACCAAATTGTTAGCTATTACCTCTATAGACGAAAATGTCTCTATTAAAAATATTTGAGTTCAATAGCACATATGGACTTACGTATACTGCGTATTTTACAGAATTTTCTATACCATTGTTCCTATGTTGGCATCTCCAACGTAAAACCAAATTTTGAAGGCTCGCAATAATAAGTTGTTTTTTAAGCTGAAGAATGTTAAGAATGGAATTTGAAAAATAGCCATTAGATATTATCCTTTTGGGTGGAGATAATTTATGACCAAAGAGCAGCCATTTCAATGGAGCAAATAACAGCTGAACTCAATTTTCACTAGTCATGGCATGGAAGTTTACGTAATCGGATCATTGCTAGTGATACGCATTCACACTGAAAATTGTTGAAAATAATACGTCAGTAAATGCGTAAACCAAGTCTCAAAGCTACCACTCATTGTCATCCATGTATAAGAATGAATAATTAAATATTTCTCTAAATTTTCGTCAACAAATTGGATTCCTTTCGAAGTGAAAGCATCTTTAAAACTCGGAAAGTATCTTTCCATGTTACCACTTGTTATTATCATTTGTGATATTTGGCATTAACTATTCTTTCCAAATCTGCGAAAAGATGTAAGCGTATTCGCACGCGATCTTCACTCAGCGCTCTTTATCCGTGCGATGCAGGCTCAAACTAAGTTATCCATTCTTTCTAATTATTTTCGCCTCTCTCTACTTGTAATACATTCAAACTAAATATAGTTTGAATGTATTACTCTCTAATAAGAGAGCCCATCACTATTTGGTAATGGCGCAAGAAGTCTTTACAATTTTAACTTATTTTGAAATTCATCAAAGATACTCCGTAATAATTTTTGTTGATTTATTTTGTTAGCGAGAAAGTTTAATGGGTAGGACTAATATTACCTTCTCCTGCCGAAAACGAGATTGTTTTCAACAAATCTCCCATTCAAAATTATATTTTTGCCTTTTTTTAAAGATGTTTCCTTATAACAAAGATCAGCTTATACGTAAAGTGTATGGTGCGAGGTGGCTAATACCTCTACGTTATTTTAAGGATTCTCAAATAAAATTATAAAATAAATTAATTTGCCGTTAAGTTCTTGAACTATATATGTAGACGTTTAGCAGGAACATGTACTACATCATCCAACATATTTTTAAAGAATTAGCATATACACTTAGTTCAATGACGTTCTAACTTGTTTAGCCCATCTAAATAACAGGATTTATTGAATTCTGCAAAAAACTGACCTACTTTTAGACCGAGCATCACCGGAATGATTGAGACATTTTTTCCCCGTAAGGTGCGGCCTTTTGCTCTTCTTATCGGTCTAATAAACCAGCATAAACTAGTATTGTTTCGTAACTATCATTTCATTCTCCAAGTAGTCGATTAAGATGATGCCTTATAAACCTCAAAAAGCATCGCCATAACTTTCCGACCGATCTAATCGTCTTTTTCGATCCATATTGCGCTTAAACATGTTCAAACATTGCTTTGAAGTTATCACGCGCTTCCTTGTTTGATCAATCATGAGCAGGCATCTATCTCGCTAATAGCTTTCTTACACTCAATTTTTCGTTAAGGACATTCATGAACTTTTATTAATCATATCGTCTCTGGTCATTTCGATGAGACTCCTCCTCGGAGAGGATGTTCGGCCACACCAAAATTCATCAAGTAGGATCACTGGCTAGTATTGCTCTTTTCATGTGTCCAATGGCAGATTTTAAACATGGGTACTTTCCGTACTATCCTCGTAAATATAAAACAAAATTAGGAATGGCAGAATACGACTACTCAATAACGAAAACAAGATAATTGTTGTCTCTAGAATATAAAATTTTAGAAGAATTTGCAAGATGGTTACTGTGTTTTTGAATAGACAGTCTATCATTGTTTTTAACTCATTTCTATTATAAGATATCGCAATCTTAATGCATTAAATTTTAATTTATGATTCATGGTAAGAGTGAGCGTATTTTAAATTGAAGGTGGAGAAATCAAAGAAAATTAAATAAAAATATGAAAAACTTCTTTTGTGATTTCTACACATTCTATCTAATTTGCAACATACCGAAACTTTCTATTTTTTTTTATTCTTGCAGCAATTCCTTAACATTCCTTAATATAATTGTACGTGTATATTATCTTGCTCTAACCTATTTTTCTCTTCTAGAATGTCGCTATCAAGTCCTTTAATATTACTGGTACTGATATCATTCGTCATAGCCCAGTATGACCCGTACGGCCAAAGACCATACAATCAAAATACAGACAGGCCGAACTACAATCCTTACGACAGAAACAATCCCAACAACCCTAACAACCCTAATAACCCAAACAATCCGTACGACAGAGACAGATATGACAGACCTGGCCAAGGTCTAAGCGATCGCGAGAGGTACGACAGATTCGATAGGAACAGAACTGATCCATACGGCCAGCAAAATCCCTACGACAGGGACAGATACGGTGCTGGCCAAAATCCGTACGATAGAGACAGATACGATCAGTATAATCGCACGTACCCTGGAGGATATGACAGGAATCAACCAGGTGGTTACAATCAATATAATAGGTCAGATCCCTACGGTCAACGACCATATGACAGGGATCATAGATACGGCCAAGGACAGTACGATAGAGGCTATCCGGGAGGACCGGGAGGACGCGTTGGAGGTCAGGACGATGCAACCTGTTGCGAAGATTATTGTTACGAACGAGATCGAGATCAACAAACGAAATTTGGAACGGTTACTGCTTATCAATTTGTATCGGGAAGACACCAAGTGAATCAGGATGTGCCACGTAAGTTTTTTTCGAACATACTGGTATTAGCATATTTCGTAGCCGCCCTGACCTGTTAGTTCGAGGATGCGAAATAGAGCAAGTAATTCATAATTGTGATGTTATTATACCGTATTTAATTCAAGCCTTTATGTTTTTGAAGTACTACATTGTTATTAACAAAGTTGAATATTTGCTTTAGCATCAAGATTCTAGACAATCTTTGCGTTTCCAATGTTAATTTTAAAAGATTCCCAATAAACTTTTGACGTACTAGCAAATATAAGTGGTTGTTTTAGTAGCCAAGAAATGGTCAGAATTAACTTAACAGTGAATTTAAATGGCTATTCCGATGACAACTTATTACATGTATTCAATCACTTTTTGTTCTACCTGCTTGTTTAAAACCTTGTCCGTAACAACATGTAACAAATGCATCAATCTTATTTACTATTACAAAATGAAGAATAAATCCTTGAATACCGTTCCTACAAGACTAAATGGACAATATGCCTGTAACTATTATTATTCGCCTATAATTTTTATACAGAGTGGTATTTATTAATGTTACTGAGGGAATTGTGTCAAATGATTTCCATTCCTTCAGGGCTAAATAAAGATTTATACAGTACCGATCGGTGAACACCAAGCGTGATTGATTAAACATTGGCAATGTTTAAAGTTACCTCCATTCAGCTGGCGACAAAGTTGATGCTATTCTACATGCTTTCGCATGTTGTAAGAGGTGGGCAATCCATCTTTCGCGAATAAAGGACCACATATTTGGAGGAAACATCTCTTTCAAAAGTCTAGACAATTCTTGCTGTAGGAAACCTAGATAATTATCGCCATTTACGTTCTTATCAAAGAAATATTACCCGCGGAAATGTGGACTCCCCACCAAACGATTCTGATGATTGTCTGTACGTATTCGATGAGGATTTTCTCCGCTCCAAACATTGACAATTAACCACTCCAACATTTTGGCAACAGCTTGGCTTCTTCTTCCATATCTTATTAGACCCAGTTGCATAAGTTAAATCTGACAGCGACATCCTTAGCCGCCAATGATTAAACCGATTTGAGGTGGTAAGCTGTGCTGTTATTCCGGGACCAGGTTACTTAGATAACGTTTCGCATCTGGGTTATCACCATTATTACAGATTTTCATTTCTACCCCTTTGTTCGATGAATTCGATGAGTGATATGTGATGAATGTCCTTGAACGATGGAACGTACGTTCAGCTTCACGATTTTTCCCTCGCGCTTCCCAAGATATGACGTAATTAAGCATGTAATCGGGTATGATTGAATGTACAATCAAAAGTACCGTCGTTTCGGCAATAATTGCATCAAAGTAAGCGTTTATCAAAACAAAACGTTATGAAAAAAAATATATCAAATATTTCTATGATAACTATGATACATTTAGTAAATAGGGCCTGTTTACAATTAGCACATCCCCTTTCTTGCAGAGTTTTCCAGCGGCCATATATAAATATAAATAACAAATTAAATTCTCTTCGCGGTAGTAAACAATGTTAATCCAATTATCTAGCAAGTGAATCATGTAATGAGTCAATCAGTACAAAAGGTCAATATGTCCTTTAGATGTAACACATGTCCATATAGGAGAGGTATTTACGTGGCACATACGAACCGCAATTCGTGATCACGTGTTGCATCACTTGCCAAGAGAAACACGAGTTCAAGTTACTAATTAATAATTTCTATGCGGCCAGCAAGTAGCAAAGGCATTGTTATACATCGACGACGTGTTTAGCTGTGACGTACCGTTTCTGCTTATGTAGTATTTTCAAATGAAGAACAAATCTAAATGAGAAGGAGTAATAAAATACGAATAGTTTATCGTTATTCTTTAAGATCAACTACTCGATCCGCAACTTTGTTACCATCCAGATTTTGAAATCATAGTCAAATCTATCATTTAAACTAGAAACAAAGCTTTCTAGATTTGGGAAAAAACAAAAAAAGGAGTGGATGTTTAATTCGAGTTATGGAAAATCCGAGTTATAGTAAAATATATTTATTTAAAAAGTGTTGCTAAATTGGACAATTTATCTTAGTCTGCAAATTCTTCCACTAAATTTAATGAACATTTATTGGATTTGCAACATTTTCTCTGGACGAAACAAAATTACTTTACTTAAGTCTTCACGCTTGGTCAAGGTAGGAACGGCGACATTTAAGTTATTTAATCATCTTCATCCTAGTCTGAGTCTGAAACAAAAATTGTTTTTTTTTTACTTTGTTAGATGACTAACTTGTTTATTCCTTATCAAAAACAAGATTTCCTATGACACTTTCTAAAATAACTTCTTGTGTTAGGAAACCTATTGCATACGCACCATCATCGACATTGAAATAATCTTCAAATGTAAACGTCTGCCATTTTCTTTACCATTTCGTCTGAGGTCTAAAATTTTTTAAATTCAGGCAGTGAAAAGTCATCTTCGTCATCCCAACCATCACTTTCCTCCATCACACTACTATTTGACGATTATTTGAGTGTCACATTTTATTTGAGTTTCTCATTGCGTTAGGTAGTTATACAGTTGTTGGAGTTGCCTCTTGGAGGAAAATATTTCAGTTTTCGCCTTTTTGAACTTTATTTCTATATTCTTAAGGTATGTTGAACAACTGTCAACAAACAAAATATTCTGTTGTTGTGCAGCAAACCTTTCTTCGGCAACATTTCCTATATATTTCGCCCGTCATCCACGCTTCTCGTAATCCACTTCAAATGAATTTATTCTCTTAAAATAACCTGGATCCTTTGATTTGCCAATGATAAACAATTTCAACCTTGCAGTTCCACGTATTACTGTACCTTAACTACAATTGTCACCGTATTGTGTTTTTCCACCAAAACATTTTTGATTTTTAAACGTTAGAGTTTAAAAATCAAATCATCTGTGCTAAAAATCTTATTTTTATTGTGTTGCCTGCTTAAATCGGGTAAGTAATTTTTAGCCAAGTGTAAAATCTGCACAAGCGCTTTCGCCGTACTTTCCACATTTGGACAATGATCACAGAGATTTTCCTATAAATTAGAGTTCCAGAGAAGAAGATTTTGATATTTATATATATTTTATTAAGATATAATGCGGTAATAGGCCTTTTAAACATAGCGTCATCAATATATATTAATTTGACACAAATTCTAAGCTTATTCCGTTTTTTATTAAAATCATACTCCTCTTTTTGAAAGATTGCTCTTATTTTTTTTAAATAGTCGATAATGTATTAGCGCCAATTCCAAATTATTCTACAACATCTTTCTTTTTCTTTTCGCCTTTTAGTTTCGGCTTCAAATTTCTCTTCAACATTTTCATTTTTGCACTAATATGTATGTATATGTGTGTACCCAAAGAAACTGCGCGCTCAACATAAACGTTTGATTGTCGTTGTACATAATACGAAGTACAATCTTTCGCTGAAATTGAATACCTGAATTCGAATAAGCATTACGTGCTAAATATCAGTTCAGTTGCAGAGATAAAGCAACTCCCGAGATTGTGATAGAAATATTCAAATTAAAGAAATCTTGTAAATAAAGATGTTCGAATTGGATACATTGAATCCACAAAATTAAAAGGTTCGCAAGCTTTTCAGCAACTCTATTCTTGCCTTTGTACAATTTGCCGTTTTACATAATAACATGTTATACATCTATAGCATGGTTTTAAGGCTTCTTAAGAATATATTTTCTATGTACATTTAATGGGTTTTTCATTAAAAGTGACACATTTTGTTTGTATAAAATGCATTATTCAAATGCTCTTCTTGGAAGTGCTGGCAGGAATGAATTCCTCGAACACAATTTTCATTACTTTTTTACATCGATCGATCCGAATGTCAGAAATTATACATCCATTGTTGGATGTATAATTTCGACTTAACAAACGACTTAACATAATCTCACAAGATGGAGAGCGTGGAGGATAATTTACTGGTCCATTTCTAAAACTAAACTTGTATTGCAGCTTCAAGAGCAGTGCGGCACATGGCACAGTCTTTCTAACAGTCCAGAGCATCCAATTCGGGCAAAAAAAAAAATCAAATTACATCAAGCGATAATGATTTCTGTTTATAGCCGGTCGGTTTAAGACAATGTTTATTCATCAAACCGCGATAGCAGAAAATTAGTTTCTTATAAAATTTGGGATTTCTCTGAAACCTGAAATCATTTAAGAATAATTATAAAAGTTAAAATATTTTTTTAAATGATTTCCTATGGTTCGAAACGTTTCACTTGTCAATTATCTACCTATAGCTTACAAGTAAAAATGTAAATGTTGCAGAATGTAAACCCATATTGTTTTGGAGCATTAACAAACATGGAACCAATATACCCGATTATGACGTGCTACAGCGTATGAAGGGCTTGGACAGGGTCCGAGAAGATATCGTTAGAAATTATAACGAGCAGTTATATCCACTTAGAGGTCGACTATGTCCAGAAGATTTTGATCTATTAAACAGGCAAGTAAACGGATGAAGAATATGATGATTAAGGAGAACGTAACGTGGTTTACGTACGTGTTACTAATTATGCGTTTTTAATCTTTAGATGGAGACTTAACGAAAGTATTGGCTACTTCCAAGGCAAAGAATTAACCCCAGAGGGCAAAGAAGAATTGAGAATGATCGCAAGAAGATTCCAAAACAAATATAGAGACTTGCTTAGCGTACCGTACAGCGAAAGCCATTATTATGTAAGTTTTCGCGGTAAAAAGCTTTAGTGTAAATACAACAAGGAATAATGTTCTTTTAGTTTAAATATGCTAACGCTGACAAGATTTACGACAGTTACCAAGCATACCTGGAAGGTTTGTTTAATAATAACATCTTTAATGTTCATGCCGTAGTCGATTCAGGCGACATGTCTAGGGTATGTTGAAATAATACCTAAATCTAAACATCCTTCTAAGCATTACTAGGAACACCTAAAAAACTAAACATTATGAGCTTGTACTTACCTACATTTTTTTTTCCTATGTGCAGGGCTATAGATCATGTTATGGCGGCTCCTACAGTTCAAGCAGTTATGATCCTTACAGTCAAAATAATTATAACGACCAAAGATATAGCTCTTCCAGTGGAGGTTATCAAGGTTCAGGAGGATACAGCTCAAGTTCTAGTTATGGTAGCCCGGGAGGTTCAGGATATAGTAGCTCTGGATATAATCCAGCAACCGGTTACCATAGTTCATCGGGGTACAGTACAGGCCAACAATCTGGCTATAACCAAGGAAGCTATAGCTCCAATATAAACGCCAATCCTAACAGAGATTACGAATACAATCAATTCAAAAGAAATCCCGAATACATGGACGTAGTGAAAAACGTTTTGAGACGTCTAGGCTTCGTCAATTATACGCCTAATGAAACGGTAGTTGAAGATATGTATAACATGTGCCGTTACGAAAAAGCTTGGTAAGGATCGTCAATATCCGTCCATCAATAAAAGGTGGCATAGTGTCGAGATTAAATTTTTTTTGCTCTAGGTTCCCTACCAGACCTTCGCCATGGTGTATTGCTTTCAATAAGAAACAATTGGAAGTACTCGAATACGCGCAAGATCTTCGCCAATATTTCGCCAATGGCTACGGAAATGAAGATGTTAGTAATAGGTTAGGGTGCGGAATCTTGAAAGAGATGTATAACAGATTACAAAGGGGCGTCGAAGGTATGCGTGGCAATGTACGTATGCAAAAGTTGAAAAACTATTAATTATTTTCGTAGGATACACATCCGATCCAAAGGTAGCGATTACATTTGCTCCTGAAGGTAGCATCGAGAATTTACTAGTAGCTATGGGCGTTGCAAAAGATTACACTCCCTTAAACGCCCAAAACTATTATTCACAAACACGCAGGAAGTGGCGTACAGCAGATCTGAGTCCTTTTGCTGCGAATCTGGTAGCGATACTACATGAGTAAGCGCTATGATAACAAATAATCCTTTTTTTTTATTGTATATAGGAATTGATGCGTTATTAATTAACCGCTAATTTTAGGTGCGACTCAAATTCGAGGGATATGTACAAAGTAATGTTTTACCTAAATGAACTTCCCATGGATTTTCCCGAATGCTCTACAGGCCTATGTTCATGGGAAGCAGTCCGCAGCAAATTCGAAGATGTTGTCAATAGATGCGACTATTGCAGCGGCTCCGAAAAAACACAATTTTTCTTACCAACATTGTTTAGCGCACTTGTAGTCCTCCTACTTCACAAACTATTTGATTGATTTAAAATGCGACGTGTTAATATCTCGTTTCGTTCATTTTTAACTATTGAGACTTTAAGATGTTGAAAAGTGCTCTCATTTTATTAATGTTAATATCTTCTATAAGTTTTAAATTCATGCAACGACTACTGTACAATGATGGTAACTTTAATCTCTGTGGAAATCTCAGAAATTTTATTAGTAATTTTCACTAGTTTAACAATCTCTAAAGCAATATATACATACAATGTTATTATAATTATTAATATTGATGCTATTAAAGCCATATCTGCAATATGTACAAATTACGTTAATATTTCTCTCAGTTCACCTATATATGTAGTATTCTGCAAAATTAGTACGTATTCAATACATAATGAATTAGATATTATTTTTTGGGCATATGTACGTGTATATGTTTGTATTAAGCAGATTTTATTTTGTTCATGCGATTAAGCGATTTTATTTTAGACTTACATTCCCATCTTGATCTTAAATATATTTTGTAGTTAATAAGTAGATATACGTGTTATTTGTATTAAATAGATTACTCAGTGTTCATTTATTTTGTATTTTAATATAAATCAAATAAATTATTTTAAGTACTTTTTTATTATTGCATTCGCAAATGCCTTCGTTTGTACAGCACGGAGTTACCTAATTGGGATTACTCCGAACCGTTGTCCGCCGAAACATGTTTTCGAATTTGAAAATAGTAAAAAGAAGAAGGCTAATTCCGGTAAATACGGTGGATGTTGTACTAATTCTTCACTTCATTCAACTTAGCTTTGATCCATTTCGATCTTAAACTTTTTAAACGTAAGTGTTTAATCGTTGGTCGCTCACTTTTCTTAGCATGGAAATGGGTAAAAACAACTATCCCGAATGTTTCGGGAACTATCCAGATCAAACATTATGGATTAACATTATCCTACGGTTATCAACTTGTGAATGGTCACGTCTTGAAAAATTGTATGTATGGGTTACAATAGGACGGGGCTACAGGTCCACACCGTTCGTAATTCAATAAATGTTATGAGCGAAATGTTTCCCGACTACTCGAATTTCCTATGGGACTACCTCAGGATTGAGGTCTACAAACATCAACCAAATATACCTGGGAATACGCTACATACAGCAAGAAAAGTTTCGGACAGCATCGAGCCATCATTTACAGAGCACTTTATTTAAGACGCCACAAAATAAATTTGCAATATTGCTTTTTGAAATAAAAAAATTAATTTGTTCTACTTTTTATAGTTTATTTTTTATTTACTTTCAAAATTAGGAATAGTACTCGGCCCCATAGTGTATAATGTTTAAGTATGTAATACGGTAACATAATTGTTAATATTAATTAATACGTTTTTTTCGGAGTACGTTGCATCTTTCAAATGGTTTAAAGCGCTTTTTTTGTAATTTATTACCCCTTATATCGGTTTAAATATTAACTTAAATACTTACGAACCTTCTCATATTTTTGGTGCCTAAAAATTCGGACACTAGTTATAAGTAATATACTATTTAATCTCTGTAAACACACCTGATAATAGATGATATGTACACAAATATTTAATATTTCAGGTAAATACGGCATCCTTTTTCATAAATGTTTTTGGTGAATCCCATGACGTTCAATGAAGTGAGATATTGAAATGACAATATTTGTAAAATATGCTGTTAACTTAGTTGCCCTTGATCGTAAAAACAAACCTTTAAATAATATAGATATTAAAGTTCAATGTATTTTATCGACTTTCATCATGTGGGTACATGGCTGTTCATTCTAAAATCAGAGAAACATATTATTTGTTCCCTTAGAATTGAAAAATTATGAAAAAGATACATAAATGAAGGTAACATTATTTTTATATTTCATTCATTCATTCAACATCTTTGATAATTTTAGTGAAAAATGGCTTTTATACTTTGAAGCCCTGTAATTTTGCGGGTGGAAATTTTAAACGAGGGCCAATGAACATATTTTGAACAGATGTGCATAGTTTACGAAAACACGCAAGTGAAACTCGCACTTTCGGTATCGTTTTACAGGAACAATAAATTCTGACCTCTTTACATTTAATTTATTTCATTTTATACTCCAATGCTCATCTGACTGTAACAATGAAATAAAAAGTCACCTAATTTCTACAATAAATAAACAATCTCTGCGTGGAAGACATATTTTTAATAAAAACGTTCAGCATTTCGATCATTAGTTTAAAAATACATTGAAAGTTCTTTCAAGATAACTTCCTCGAATTAAAAATTTAAGTTTTTGGATATAAAGAAAACTACGCCAAGAAATATTAATTTAACAAATTTCATCATATACAGTGGGGAATCAAAACAAAATCTAAAACAAATAAATTGTCGCTGCATAGATAAAGTACATATGATAACAAATATATATTGTATAAAAGCAACTAATTAATGTATAAAATATGATGTATGTATCACTTTATTCAATATGAATAAATTATCTCATTGCGCCTTTTGTATTAGTTGTAATCAATCAAATCAATCTACCAATAAATTAATTAAATTAAATTTCTTATAATTTACTACCTATCACGCACGTTCATCTGCAAATCCAACATCGCCATTCAGTTTCCGTTTTTTATTCGGCGGAGATTTGCCTTTTTCTGCACCAGAGTCCGTGTCTGAACTAATAGATTCCTTTTTCAATCTACCACCACTTTCACTTTTATTCTTAACATCTTCACTCACACTTTTACTCTTTCTTCTTTGTCTAGTTTTTTCGCGCGTATCGTTAAGAAAATCGCTTAATTGTTTAGATCTCTGCTCCCAAAGCGCAGATTGTCTTTGAACGATATCGTGATGTTTCAAAATGAAGTCTGCATCTGGTGGCAAAGATAATTCCCAGCCCTTATTGTGTCGAAGCCTCGATATACCGGTCAATATTTCTTTCAATTCTTCAGCGGGTATTCTTATCAAAGAAGACACTCTTCTACGATCTACGTACTGGCTTTGAGTGAAGAGAAGAAGCTGAAATAAAGCAATACGTTTAAAATAATTGTAAATAGTAACAAACGCAATTGCAAAAATAGTAAACGAAACAGTAATCAATGATTAGCGAATTCTTACGCTTGTAATTGTAATAACCGGGCTTCTTTTAATACACTTCATCTTCTAAGTTTTCCAAATGAGTATTACCATTGCTTAATCTACCAGCGGGTTTAACAAGAAAATTTATTCAAGAGGCGCGGCTAACATAAATTTTTATTAATCTCAAAATAAAAAAATTTTATAAAAATTTTTTTATGAAATGCGACAATAAGATTTCAACATTTTTAGATGAAATACTTGTACAGAATATGTAAGCTCAGCACTACCATGTGGCTAGTCTAGCGCAGCTAATTTAAGAATATTCCTATCAAGTATAACAGTTTATAGAAACAAGATGTCACTTTAGGGAAGCTGTTACTCATGTCTCGGAGTAATATGTATTAATTTATAGAACTTGAATTCAGTAAAATCCCCCAAAGTAGCGTGAAAAATATCCTAGGCTATCTGCATAAATCACTGTATGGAATTCTAAACTTCTATCGATCAATCAATGCTAACCATGCACTTTACTAAAACTTACGACATAATCTCGAGCTTTGCACATGAGTTCAGCTGGTACGCCACTGACTGCAGAAAATGTACCATTTGGATAAAGTACTTCTGATTTTACAATCCAATTGCCACGTACTAAAACTGCAACCTGAGGTAAACATTTCAGAAGAGAATCAGCAGTAATGCCTTCACCACCAGCTAATAACAAGAACAATTGCTGGAATTGTATTATTTTGGCTAAAAATAAAAATAAAACGGATTAACTCCAAGAAGAAAGAAAAACTCATTTTGCCATACCATCTTTCAAAAGCATCCTACATTGTTCCAACAATGGTAAAGCTCTGAGAGAATGCAAGGACATTACATGCGAAGGCAGGGAAGGAGTCACTTGTGCTTCTTCTCTATCTTCAGGAACTAATACCCTTATGTATTCAGTTGGAGTAATATTTTTTGCTTGACTATGATCATCAGTACATTCAGCTATTAGTTTCTGCTTTTGAATCTATGTCAGAAATATATTTATTTAATAATTAATGGCAAAATATGTAAAACTAATAAATTGTCTACTAATATATAAACATGTCATTCATTGTATTATTCACATGAATATTAATAGCGAGGACAAAGACGGGTGGAACCAGCACTCTTTTGCAGCGACAGACAGACTCGTGTTTTATCGACTCTTGGGGAAACCGATAGGCACACGAACTCCACTCGCCTTTGTCCTCTTTAATCATTAAAAGTATAACAGTCTACTTTGTTTATATTGTGAAAATAAAAACATTTGCAATTTTATTACCTCGCTTAATGTACTTTTGCATTTATGCCACTGATATTCTGTCCATGGTTCCGCATCACTTTTTTCTTGCAACGATTTAAATGTTTCTCGAGACTTTTTTTCTCCAGTTTTCCCAAATTTTACAGTTATTTGTTGTGCAGAAGTACTAGGTTCTTCATCTTCGCTTTCTTCTTCATTTTTGGTGGCCTCTCGCCTTTTCTTTAAAGATTTATCCAAATAAGCGAAGGATGGTCTCAGCTGAATAAATCCTAGGAGAAACTTGCATTTTAATAACATACTGCTTATTATAAACAATAGTTTACCTTTTATAGGTGTGAGATGTAGTTCCTTACCATTATATAATCCAACTGCATATTTTCTAGGATCTTTTACAGCTTTACAAGATTTCAAAACAATTTTATCCATAATGTCATTTTCAAAGAACACCTCCTTCTCGTCTTTTTGAGCGTCTTTATTTGAGTCAACATCTCTGGCAATATCTTCAGCTTTAACGGTATCAAAATTTGGTGAGTCCACATTTAATTCAACTTCCAACTTTACTTCCTGATTCTCAGGTTTAAAAAATGATTTCTTTACATTATTATCGTTTTTTAAAAATCTAGGCTGCAAAGGGTATTGAAATATATATAATTCTTCATCCAACTTTTTTGATAAATATATGGGAATCTAAAAAAAAATTTGATATTTGTACAGCATGTTTGTCATACATGGTACCCTAACACTCTTAACCTAAATGTATATGTCATTACCTCATTTATAACGGGATCTTCTTCATCCTCGGTATATGCTGAAGTTGATTGTTCCATCATTCACAATTAATTGTTTTATTCATTAATAAGCGATTCGTAATATTACACCATTTCTTTAGCTCTTCATGTCATGTGTCAACTACATCGCAAATTACAGATACGCGCAAAAACGCCTCTTGACAAGTATGAGTAGAACTCGGTATAATTATCATTCCATAAATGTGGTCACAGGTTTGTTCCAATCACAATTTTACGTAACACTTTATTACGCCTGCGCTGACGAGCAATGAATTAACAGACTGGTCGAAAGTTTCTGGATTCTTGAACTGGTTTTTTAATTGGAGTTTTATTTCTTATCATTTGTGAAGTTAAGTTCGACCATAAACCAGCTTACCGATTCTGGTACGGTGCTGAAGTTGGTTAAAACCATGTTGGAACGCTTCGAGCAATGTGCTGTACATTACAGCATCGGTGAGTGGTAACGTACCGGACGCCCGCGCACATGCTCGTATATTTCCGTTCCATAGTACAATATACAAGGAAAATACATAATCATTGTACGCGCCCCGTTATGTTAACACCCACCCCCACCAGTATATTGACTGGTTAAAACGCGACTTTTTCAGTACGCATGTACCGGATAATGAAATCGAGATTGGAACAAACCTCATAAGTGGCTTTCGATTTGTTCGCTGAGTTCCTTCGGAGCTGTTCTGGAACTAATATTTAACATCCTATTTGCCATTCAGACTTTCACAACCCCGTTTTCCCTTTGCTGCACCAACCATTCAACATTAGGCGATTTGATCCCGCATGTGCAGTTAGTTTGTTTACAGAAAATTGTAGGCAATTTGAAATAGAAATGGATAAAAGAGGACATCGTTTTTATTTTTATGACATGCAAGTGTGTTGCTCCGGAACTGTTCCGGATAACTTTTCAATATTTTTGAAAGGATTGAGATACATCCGATTTTGTTGAGAATCGACAAGTTACTAGGCTGTATACTCGCTTTAAAAATTTAATCTTGTTCAACACTGGTCTCCGTCTATTTCTGTATGAATCACAATACCTATGATCTGCGGCCGTACCCTCAGCTGTGATCCTGTGACAGTCCGGAATATACGCTTACAAAAATCGCCTACCAATGTACCATACTACGATCGTACATTGTAGATTAACGAAAGCGTACGAACCAACAATATTGATAATTATATGAAGATTTATATGCGATATCACTATTAACCTCCAGGTGGCGTCAGAGTCTGTTTCATTAGATGCGCGAGCTGAACATAACCTGTATTTATATTCCCTTTTGGATTGTCATTTATAAATAATGTCCCAACACGATAAACCTGTGAAAATATCAAAAGTATTACGAAATAAAGCCGAAGAGTTCTTGTCTAATCCAAATCTTTCAAACAACTTATTGGATATAATAAAACATTTTGAAACAGGGGCGGATACCAGTGCATGTTTATTGACACTAGAGTTTATTTTTACAAACCTTCTTAAGAATGGCGAGATGCACATTGAAGTAATCCCTTTAAAACCAATTGAGCCCACTATAGAATATCAATATCGACAATGGTTGCGAAATCTATATGAGGAAACATGGAGTAAAGTTTTAGCTACATTCGAAAATACATCTATTAAAATACAAATGCAAGGTAAAGGCAGATAAGCGAAGAATAAAAGCATTGTATTCTAATTTTATTATTTCAGCTCTTTCTTCGTCGATGAATATTTTAGCTTATGAAGGAAGATATCCACTAGAACAGAAAGGGTCATTGGAATGTTATGTACCGCTAAACAGGTTAAAATTAATTTTAATGAAGATACTTTCAAATAAGCACCAAAATCCACATTTAGTTGCGAAGTTTGAGGAATATTTAATATATGATGATATACTTTTTTATGTTTGGAAGGTGTTACCAAGCTTAACTGCTAAGTCAAATCCTAATGATATTTATATTATGAATTATTTGCTGCTTTTGGAAAAGTTACAAGTAAAGCGCAATGAGGAGTCCAGGATGCTTTGCTCATCTGGAGGTAAGAAATTTATTCTCTGAACATACATAAAATTAAAATTTGATGTACATAAAGGTATACACTAATTATTAGTGTATAATTTAATGGTACAGTTTCGGGTAACCATTAGCATGTTGGACAATTAACTGTACTTCATCCTTTGAGGGAAGGGCGTGTTACTAACAAAGCTCATGATATACATGAGCAAAGCATCCCTCAAAGCCTTATACACCAAAGGCTCATGAGGTTATAACAAATTCTAAAACATATTTACTCTGCTAGGCATTCGCCACAAAAGTAACGCTAAGTAAAAAAAGTAAAAGTAAACGCTAATTATTATATGTATGTTTTGTTATACTACATTATGAATGTTTTAGTTCTGGTATATTTAATAGATTTGGAAGCATTCACATCTTTGATTTTATACACTGCTTTACGTATGTTGACAAGGTTTTCGCACTTCTCAACTGTGATGATTAAACATAAGTATTTTCATAAACGCGTATTTTAAGACGCTTTTAATGTGTTAATTAATAAAAATTACCAATTTTAGGTGTTTAGATTTAGATCGTATTTTGCTTGTTGCTACCGACGCGTATGCGTATGTGATCAATTGGCAGATTATTAAAAGATGTGTACATTTGTGAGTGGATTAGAAACAGATTTGAAATCATTGATAGATTAATAAATCTGGCAAGAAAACTTTTCAAAGCACCATTGCGTATGTATGAAATAACTCGCTGAATGTTAGAAGAGATTAAGAATAATAGTTATACGGCTATAGTTTTGTACTTCTTTACGAATATTTTGGAATAAAAACTAATTTGTACCGATTTTTTCCCTTTTCGTTACTTTTGTAGAAAATTAAGAAGTATCCCTCGTACACCAAGATGCTACGTATGATGTGTCCTTAAAAATATTCAGAACTTTATATATTACAAAGTAAATAAAATTTTACAAATTTTATATACTTTGTTTTATACTTTTATATTTGTATAATACAAATATGGTGCTGTATACAAGATATCCTATCTAAAAAAAGAAAAAAAAACTAAATATGTTGTAATTAAAGATTTTTTTTCAACAAATCAACATGTTTTTTAATGAAAAATTCAATGAATGTAACATTCACTTGTTTTTCTTCTATTATTTTGGCAAATATTATATTACCAATACACACGTTGTTTGGTTAATTCGCTAATTGTTTCGGGAATTTATGGATTCTTACTGCTAACCGTACAACCGAACGACATTCTGTCCCTACTCAAAAAGATATTTACAAGCTTCTACTTTTATCGTCCTTATACTCTAAAAGTAAAAAATGCGAAATATTAAGAAGTGAAGGAAAAGTCTCGGCCTATACAAGCCTAGCATTCAGCTTAGGACAAAACGTAAAAATATTCGTCTTACTCCAAAAAAATTCAACACCGAGACCTTTCTCTCGCCAAATTGTTTTTTATGATAAGCGTCTAGCTCTCGTTGCGAAATTCTTAATTAATTTGATATGTTGTTCTGTACTTGACGATTCGGTTCTCCCGTAGCGATAGTCCGTCATATTTAAAGTTCCCCACCCTCCATACGTTTCACGAAATCAGCAAAGACTAGACAAAGTTTAGTCGTCCCATGAGAATGGGTACGTGTTATCTAATGGCTTCCCCGAGAGCCAATAAAACACGAGCCTATCTAACTCTCTGCTAATTTCATGAAGCGTACGGAAAGTGGAGAACTTTAGTAATGTGTCCCTTGAATCTGGTGCCTATCAATTGTCTCGCTTAAGTGCGCTCTGCTTCAGTTTGTATATGCTTTCGACACCTGTCTTGCTCTCATCCCGTATTCCCTTTTTTTATATATTTATGTAGCGCAGCATGGGAAAATAATCATTATTAGAGAGGACAAAAGCAAGTGAAATCACACCTGTTTTGCAGCGTCTAGACAGGCACGTGTTTTGTCAACTCTCGGGGAAACCAGTAGGTAACACGAACCCTCTCTTATGAGACGAATAGACACGAGTCTGTCTAATCGCTGCAAAAAAGGTATGATTTCACTCGCTTTTGTCCTCTTTAATCATTATAAATATCTGCATCTGCAAATGTGTTCGTTATTGCATCTCCTTTCATTCAAGAGGGATTTTTACCAATAAATTAATTAAGAAACTATTGCCGGCCGTTTTGTTTTATCGATAATGATTAGAATCTGACATAATGCCTCTTAGTATTAGTATTACATCCCATTTTGCAGATATCTATTGCCATCTTTTTGTTTTTAGAAACGGGTGTTGGTTATTCGCTTCTTCTTCTGCTGTAAATTTAATGGTCCTGAATTTTGAATTATTTTCGCGAGGAATTCTGGAAAAGTACGTTTCTTTGTATCAAAAAACCGCGAAAATGTCGTCAACATAAGCCAAATTCCAGGAAAGCGTATGGTGTCCTTTTTCATACGTATTTCAAATTTGTTCCTGCTCAAGTGGCTATGGTGGATTGCTCGTCGCCGCGTCTTTAATACAAACACTATGATTCGTTCAGAGTGAAATTAATCTTTTATATTCCGCAATTTTGACATCATCAGTAGTATCATCATAGACATCATCATGAGTAGGGATAGAAAATGCATGTTAGGATTGAAAAAAAAATATTTTTCTAACATCGTTCAATCGCATGATTGACGATAAAATTCTCCGAATTCTCTAAACAATTGTTACGAATTAATTCAACAGCGCGTGGTGTTTGCCATACTAACTCATAGTCTATGACTTATATAATACATATTTAACCTAATAAAATATTCATAGGAACTATCGTTTTAGGAATGAATATGCACTTTAACTTTGATGAAACGGCTTTAAAGCGATATTTAAATAAGATTTGGAATTGTATAATTTTATGGGAACATACAGTTGCAACTCACAAACAACTGCTGATTGTGTTATTGGAGAAAGTTTTACCATACTTGGACAAGCCACTCCTACTAACGGACTTCTTAATGGACTCATTGGACGTCGGTGGCCCCGTCAGTCTATTAGCGTTGCAAGGCATATTTACCATGATCCAAGTTTATAATTTAGACTACCCAAATATTTTCGCAAAGCTTTATTCAATGTTTGAACCGGAAATATTCCACACTAAATTCAAACCGAGATTGTTTTATTTGGCTGACTTATTTTTAAGTTCCACGCATCTGCCGGAAAACCTCGTTGCGGCTTTTGCGAAACGATTAGCAAGACTTGCCTTAGTTGCTCCATCTGAAGATATAATTATTATATGTATGTTCATCGGGAATCTAATATTGCGGTAAGTAAACAACTTTGATATAGAAACCATGATAAGAACATTCAACATTGCCAAAATAATATATTTTAGTTTCTTTGAAAAATATTTACAAAAAATAAAAAAAAAAACATCGCATTACGCTAGAATAACCTTCACTACGCAAAAGAAAACGTTAAAATAACTCGTATGTGATAACCTACTTACACCTCTCGAACCAGACAAAATTAATTATGAAATAAGAATTATATTATTATGGCTGCTATAACCAAGATATCGAGTAATTATTAATTGTGCTAAATTTTCATGTTTTAGGCATCCAGGACTAAAATGTTTACTAAATCATTCAGTTGGTGGAACTACCACTAATGATCCTTACATTATGGAAGAAAGGGATCCATTGAAGTCTAACGCAATAAATAGTTCCTTATGGGAAATACAAACGCTGCAAAACCATGCCCTGCCTAGTGTAGCAACAGCGGCAACATTTATAAACAATCCCTTGCCATCCATTGAATGGGACATCAGTAAAGTTCTTGAGAATACTGGTGATAATATTTTCGATAAGGAACTTAAAAAAAATTCCAAGCTGGTCGCTCTAGCATTCGATAAGCCCAATAGGTTTTCGTTAAGTAAAGGTGAAAAACTTTTTAATTATTGGAATTTTTGTTAAAATTATTCATTTCGTTCCGTCAAAATGCAAAAGGTTGTTAATAGCCTAAAAAAAAAAAACAAAAAAAAAACATCCTTGTGATCTATATTTAGAATATCTTAATTTTACTTTTTCGTATTTCTATTATACAATTCATAGAATCAAAAAAAGATGTTACCGAAAGCATAATGAACATTAATTATCTAAGTTGGATATTTATCACTGTCATTATGCTAAATACTGAAAATGGTTTAATTCTTTAATTTTGTTAGAATATCCTTTCCTCGAATACTACATTTGACTGTTACGTTAAGTTAGTTTTCTTTTGTTTAAATTTAACGCTACCCAGGTGAGGAGCCATCTTTATTTTTTGGAATTCAAAAATACATGTCCCGGATTGACTAAGATAGCATAAGTAGTTTTTTTTTTTATTATCAAATACAAATTTGTTTAAATTGGCGAATAACGCATAATTTATTCACTATTAATCACAAAATGCTTCCATCTTTTTGGGCATTCTTTGAAAAGTTTGGGACTTGGGTGTTGGAAAAATTGCATCCGGCGGATTCTTCTATTTCTCCAGTACTGTCCAAGCCTGGTTCGAATTATTTGAAGAAACTTTCCTTGTAAATTGCACCTCTTCACCTACGTATTTATTTACATGAACTAATTTTTTTTATATGCTTAAAATAATATTATTGGTTTTGCCGAAAGTGATGTCTGTTTTCTTATCTTAATATAAGACTCTGTACATTCTTGGCCATTGGAAGATCAAACCAACGATATATTTAGGTGTTGTTAAAATGTGTAGATATTTTAGCTTAAAAAGTATCCGGATATGCAGCGATAACTGCTGCACATTGTGAGCATTTTCCTAATAGATTCTTGTTTTTATGCAACGACGGTTAGAGAATGTGACTTATGCACGTTTCATATTTTCGTTTTTCGTTCTCGATAATAATTTCCTTGTTTGTTGGTTCAGGTATGAACATGTGATATAAATTGGAGACAATTTTAGTATCCAACGATGTACACATAGTGGCAATTATTGTGCGAAATTACTAATTGATCCAAGTTTATGGTTAGTACAAAGACTATCTTCAAAAGTAATAATACAGAAACCCGGAAATTGAGTGTTTTTATTGAAAATTAGAAAATTTAAACCATAGTCACCGTTAATAAAATGTAGTAAAGTGAACAAACAGCAGTTAGGAGAACAGATAGAATTAAGGGAAAATAACGGAAATTAAGAACAAAAGTAACAAAATTTGATAACGGTAAATAGTAACAATTTCTAGCAGTTTTAGAGCTCAGTTTCGGATGCGGTTAATCCTTTAAAAACGTTTATTATTACGTCGTCTATACCAACTCTTTAGATAATTTTTAACGCTTTTTCTTAATCAATTTTGTATAAAAACAACGGACTAAGAACATGATTTGCTACATACTGTGATATTTTTTAAATTAAAGTATAGCTTATTGGATCTGTCTGAACGCTATCTTTTCAGAAACGTAAAAATGTAAGAGGTGTTCCGAAAATTGGCGCTACTGCCAGTGACGATGTAAAGAGAAGTGAAGTGTTGATAGCACCAAAATTTACTTCACTGTAATCGTTGAAACCCTCACTGTGCTATTTTCAGGAATCAGTTATGATTGATTTTGAAACGGATATTCTAACATGTAGATATATAATTAAAATTTACATAACAAAATTAGACACTTTCAAAAATCACTTTGAGTGACTTTTTCTTTCCATGCTTAAATTTACAAAGCGTGCGAATCCTAGTCATCTATTCTTATATTGTCATTGTATTCAATAAATCTTCTGCATTTTGCGTATTAAAGCATAATAAATTAAAAAAAGAAAGTATAGTTGCTGTATTGTATATTGTATCTCCTAGATCTATGTACTACAATTGTGATTGTTGCTTATTGTAATAACAGCCAATTAATCGAGGGTATTTAAACTTCTATTGGCCGATACAGTAAATCTGTATTTTAATGTGATTGCAATAAGCAACATGGAATAATATTCTTTTTTGTATGTCTTCTCGTCACTATAAGTCTTATGGTATTTCTGTAAGTTGTTATGTATTTTAAATGTTGGATCAAATAAAACGTTGCTTTTTCTAAAATTTTGGAATTTCATTATTACAATTTGGCTTCAGCCCAAACCCTTTCTTCATCATACCACTTATGTTAAACATATTGCAAGATACATCTAAGTTTTCTTGCGCGTATTATTTGTTCGGTTCTTCACTATGTTATTATGGTTATAGGCTTTAGTTTTAATTGTAAATGATCTTGGGTTGGTTTAACTATTGCATAGGCATAGCCATAGAAGGGCGGGGTGGCGCCATACCGATACCAAAGTAATGTTATTTTCGCATTGTGGAACACAACAGGCCGCGACAACGAAACATGGGAATACAAAGATTTTTTCCATGATCATTATTGGTCTAAAGTTTCACGTTATCATCTAGTTCACTAAGCAGATATGACGGCTGACGGCATCGCTAATGTCTTTCAAGCAATAGTTTTCATTCTTATCAATAAATTCACACCGTACTCCAATGAATTTACCACATCGTTTGATTGTTGGCTAATGTTAATTAGTATTCAGTGCTTAGTATTTAACCTTTTTTATTGTTGATGGTTGAGCTTACTTTTAGTTCTTTATGAGGAAGTAATTTGTTTCTTGTTGTTGTTGTTGTTGTTGTTATCTTGCGCATGTCATCTTGGGATAAGCATTTAAAGGATACCTCGAGGAATAGATCGGGAAACAGTACCCGGTTTACGTCGTTGCCTTTTAAACGGCAGGTACGTGTTTCTTGGCAATAAAGACAGTCAAAAAATGTTTAGCTGGTCGTTTCGAAACATTGTGGCATTGACTGACACAATAACGATTGAAAATTCTTTTAGAACCACGCTGATAACACCTTCTAAATAGAAACATGTCTCTGGATAGTGTGTTTCCTTTTTTTTGCCCTTTTGCAGATTACCATCGTAACTTTGAAGGGAAACTGTTTTATTTTAGCATTATTTTTTTTTGTTTAATTTTTCATTACATATTTTGTAATTTTTTAAATTTAATGCATTATTTGAAAATATACGTTTGTCTTTAGTATGAACTTATGGGATTCTACAGATATTACTCATACTCATAACTCATAAAGTCATCGATATTTAAAAATACAAAAGTAATCTTAACTATTGTGTAGGAACGCTTTAGTTCATGCATGCAATCATCGGATGGCGCTAGTAACGAGACTACGTTTTACAGTATTATACCGCTTTTATTTAAAGTATTCTTTGCTCCTATCTTGTCCATTACTGGTCCTGGTACGTTAGAAAACTATATGATACGAAATAACAGGATGCTTCATAGCTGTTACAAACAGGTGTGAAGTGATTTGGAGATCAGAAACTGATATTTCTTTTTAAAACCTTTGGAAAGATAATATTGTTCAACAAATCATACCGCATTTGTTGCAGTTTCAAAGATGTAAATTCTAACATTTGCTAAGGATATTGAACAATTCGTGATTAACATTTGAAATATAGGTTAGATATCCGTAATATTTCAAATGTAAATTCTTCATGGAATCAGAACGTCTATTGGTAGCCGCCGGACTAACGGCAGCCGCAGTTGTTGGTGCATTCGTATTTTGGGGACCTTCTACGAGTGCTACCAGTGGTCGTGGCCGATTGGCCGGGTTAGTAAACTTAGGAAAAACATGTTTTTTAAATTCTATTTTACATGCGTTAGCTGCTTGTCCACAATTTATTAGCTGGCTTAACCGAGACTCTCTAGCAAGAGAAAGTAGCTTAAGATCAACATTATCCACTGTTTTATCAGGTATATTTCCTCCTTGTTTAATAAAGTACATATATTCAAAGTACTTTTGCAATAGTTGTTAATGGAACAAATAAATCCGTACAAGAAACTTATGCCCCAGCAGCTGTTATAAATGCACTTAAAAGATTAGGATGGGTTATACCATCAGGTGAACAAGATGCACATGAACTTTTGAATGTAATTTTGACTACATTGGATGAAGAAATACAGAAATATAGTAGGAAGGTACATGAAGATTAAATCTGATTGAACGGTGTTGAATGTATGCTTGTAGGCTGGATGTTTGTCGGATGCGCTCGGTTTGAATCTTATGCGCGACGATGAACAAGAAAATGAAAATATTGATTATAATCCTTCAGGAAGTGTTATGTCACTGAACGATTTAGGTAAATCGATAATGTTTGATTATAGAGGTGGTAATGTAAGACGTTATCGTTGGATCTCAAGGTCATGCAAATCACTTTTAATTGCATCACCTCCGACGCAACTTGTTTCGCATCCTTTTAGTGGCACGCTTACTAGCCAATTACGATGTACTGAATGTGGTTTTAAGGTAAGTGATATTAAGATTTCCTACATTTTGTATTAAAGATTTTTCTTTTTGTAGTCAAGTGTTCGCTATGATAAATTTGAGAGTCTTTCATTGGCCCTTCCATCGGGAATGGGTGACTTGGGATATGGACGGCATAAACTACATCAACTATTAACGAATTTCGTTACGCCAGAAATAGTTTCTGATGTGCTATGCGAAGGATGTAATAGGGATAGGCATGCCTCTGATCCTCCAGTTCTATCTAAGCAAATTAAAATTCTCAATTTTGGTAAGGTAAGTCACATTTAATGCCATCAGCATATGTATTTATCAAATGTTTTCCTGCGGATGCATGATTAATTCTCAGATACAGATCAACCTATCTGTAGGGTTTGGTAGGATTCGCATGTATATTGACATTACTTTAAATTAAATTTTCATGTATCTCTATTATAAACTACCGTCCAAACAATACTATCGCATATTGTTTCTTGATATGCATATATCTAATTATAAATATCTGAATCATTTAATAGAACGTAACTGTAATTATGGTTTACATTTTTTTATTGCAATTGCCTTTTTTAAATACAATTGATCACCTCTAAATACTTACTTTGTAAACGTTGGCTGTGCGCTCATATTTTCTAGCCGCGTTCAGCTAATTTTTCTAAATACTGTTATAACAAATATTAACTGTCTGTTTCTTTATTATTCCTAATAGTTACCAGTATGTCTTTGCATCCATATATCGAGAAATATGTGGTTGTCCAGTGGAATGTCAAAGAGGCAAGACTACGTTCAATTCCCGATGAGGTTATCTCTTGCCGCATATACTTTTTTACAAGCACAATACCAAAGAAAAATTAGTGCTCCAGTAAGTAGCTGCGGCAATTTGATTTTCTTGATCAAATTTCTATTGTTTTTACTCAACAACAGTTCTATACGAGCACAAGCGAAGGTGGTAGTCCTCTTTCAAATAGTATGCCGTCTTGGAACGCTAGTTCGCTGAACGACAGTGAATGGAGAAATGTATATCAGCTGGCAGCTGTCATCGTCCACACCGGAAATGCCCATTCCGGTCATTTTGTTACTTACCGACGCGGACATCAAAACACAAAGTAAGTAAGATATGACAGGAAGTAAAATCAAGCGACTACTTTTATTCATCGAAGAGTCTTCAGCACTTATGGTCGGATTGAGGCGATTGTTATCAATTACTGATGTAGACAAGCAGATATAACATATTAGCATAGCCTATAATGATTTGCATGCAAATGTTTGTCCAATTTTCAAATTCATTGATCCAGAAAGCCCCTGAATTCGATGCATCAACGTTGAGCTCGTTGATGAAAATAAAGAGGTGGCAGTAGTTTTCATCGTAAATTAAGCGTTGAATTTAGGAGCTATCACATGAACTTAAAACGCACGAACCATCGATAAATAAGAGGACTCGGGGATGGTTTATTTATTCTTTAATAAATCTAATAATCTAGTAACATGGTGTTTACTAATTTACTAACAACATAGTAGAGAGTACGGTAATTACACTTGCCCAATTGATGTCAATTGATTCTGCTGATCTTGAAATGCTGTTGCTACTACGACGCTCATTCTAAACCAATAGAGAACCGTTTACATATCTCTATCCCCGTACTGTGCTATTAATATGAAATTTAAACTAAATCTAGAAAAATATGTTTCCTCTTTGAATTCTTTTTAACATCATTGTTCGTTTCATTGCGTAGGTGGTATTATACTTCCGATGTAGAAATAAGAGAAGTCTCAATGGATGAAGTACTGCAATGCACAGCGTACATGTTATTCTACGAAAAGACAACAAACATAAGCGTTTTCTAACTTTACCGCATCAGCACTAATGATTAAGCTATCGTGAGTTTCTCTAACGTAACTGCATTTATTTCCACGAGTTAAAGCAGCATACAAGAAACAATCATTCCACCCCCTTGACAAACATTATCCATTTGTTATCCGTGCGATGTATCTATAATTGTAAATAATTATTCTTGCGTAATTTTTTTTTTACGTAATTTATATCGTAGCAAAGACGTATATATTGCATACACATTATTTGTTTGCCGTTTCCTTTAAATTAAAATGATTTTTTAAATAAAACGGAAGAATCTAATTGTTAGTTCTTTTCTTTTCACACCCCTTGCATATGTTGAAGAAATAATTTTAGAGCAATGTGTAAACCTGGATTTGGTAATAGCGAGTTTGAAAGGTCTGTGCGTGCGTGCGCGCGCGGTTGCCACATCTTCAGCGCTATACTCGGTATCCTTACAATATTGCGCTGAAAATGCGCGAACTACGCATAGTTGTAAATGCTCATTTGAAGCATATGTGAAGAAAACATTTTTGGAAGTTCTTTTCAACTCGTTATCATTTGCTTCGCAAGCTCTTCACACATTAATGTATTTGTTAGTTTAATGCGTAGGTGTTCCAAATTTGTAAAATGGTGTATATTGTGTAAGATATCCCAGCTGAACAATTACATAGTGTCTATAGTTTTGTCGCAGGGCGTTCAAAACATTTTCTATTCAAACGTACTTTTTCTAATCATATTTTATGTTCGAAATTTTTATTTTCCAAAGATTAGTACCTAGCACGGCTAGTGTATCAATCGTAAAAGTCAAAGTAGTTTTTCGCAGTTTTCCTTATTTGAAATTTGGTGAATGTTGTTGGATGACGTAAAGATATGGTTTATTGTTATTATTTAATGTGGTAAAAGAGGTTAGTATTCATTCTCATGAATGTATTGGTTGTTTATTATAAACCGTGTCTATTTATAGTAAAAAAATGAATGGAAAATTTAATGCGCAAGTGTTCTAGCTTTAAAAAGTGTCCGCCATGTAATCCTAAGCACCACCCGTACTCAAAATATGTCCTCAGGCGGTAGTGTAAGCATTGGCAATTGGAAAAAGCAGCCATACAGGTATAGTATTCAATGACCATAACAAAAACAAAGGAAATATATGTAAACTTTCAACCTTCAGTTTAAATTAACTCGCGGATCTCCCTGTTTCAATTTTTAACGTAACAAAAATAGGAAAAAACAAACTCATAAACAATAAAAATGTCTATATTCACTAAAAGATTTGTTTACCTTGGATAGATTTCGTCTATAAAGATGAAAAGTAAGAATAAATACGAGTTTTTGTCATCGTTTCTATATCTTTCCATCTTTAACACTTATTCTACACCTCTGGATGACTATAAATATTTTTATTACAAATTTTGGCTCACCTTAGTTTAATATTTATTACTGATAATTACCGGTAAATGTCTTGAATAAAAGCGGGAAATTAAATATTTTTTCGACATATCCTCCAGACATCGAGTAAATAATTTTCAATGATTGTGTGAACTCATTTTTATTGTAATGTGTGTTTTCTACATTGTATAACTGTTACTGTATTTAATCATTTCAATGGCATTATGAATTACATTTCGTAACAAAGTATGCATAAAAGTTCAAAATTGATTAAAAAGAAAACCTGTAGGTAGAGTGTATCCTGTATATATAAAAGTTTATTATAACCGCACTACTACCTTCATATTAAAAAATAAAGAGACCAGACTAACATCACTTTCCAATCGTAATCATAGTTTTTTCTCTAATTCACGTATCTGCACCAAGAGAGCAGCTTTACGGTTAATTTTCTTTAATTGATCAGGGTCTGGGTTTGCTAGGTCACCATTTTTAACTTTTTCTTCAAGCGCTTCAATTTCTCTCAATCGCTTCCTTAGGTTTCGCAATTTCTTAGCCGGATCAGCAGCTTCTTGAATATTTCCATCATTATCACTTGGCACTTTTGTACTGATAACATTTGAGGAATTCGTTTTTGTAGGTTTGGGAGGTTCACTTATTTTAATATCGCTAATTTGCTTGGCAACAGTTTCGACTTCTAAAAACAAAATACATTTAATTTTTAGATAAATTGCAGTAAATTAACAATTGAATGATACTTTTCGTTTGTTTTCTTTTATTTGTTTTATCCTTATCCTCAGTTATAAATAACCCAGGTATCGAATGGTGTGCAGTTGTTCCAGGTGGTAATGCAACAGCTGGCTTTAACTGTCGATTAAGGAATTGTTTTCCCTTGCTTTCATACAATGGTACTTCTTCTTGGGGTACATAGCCTTCCTTTATTCGCCTAGCTTTTCGCCACGTACCATCCGGTCGTTGAGACGCCGGAATATAAGTGTCCCCTGTAATAAAGTTAGAACGAAGATAACCTAAAAATGTTGAATCTTACCGTTTTCGTCGCGAACATTAGCCGATATCATTTTCGTCGGGAACTTTGTTATGATTATCGCCTATATCATGATTTATTATTTAAAAGAAATTGTTTACGTCCTCTTTGAGCTTTAAAATAAATCTAAGACATCGGTTATACACAAACTTATGCCATCTATTTGATAATTGCAAAACTAATACAGATAACTATAATACCGAATAACAGCAAAATTGCTACGATGGTAACTCAACGAGTGAAAATAACCCAAATTACAACGCCTCTCGTAACTGCACCGGAACTATAGTCCGTTCGCACCTTAGAAATCGGTACAGCTCTTATGGGAATCGTGAACATGGCTGCCAGTTCTTATTAAAATTATATTTATATGAAGTTTTAAACTGTACAGTTTATGAAAAATTTACGATTTATTTTTCATATTTGTTAGATTAATAAAGTTTCAAATAAGACACACAAATGACAACGGAAGCACGAAATTAAGTGAATTTAACCAAAATACCCCAATAATGTGAACATGGGAGATGGGTAATCATCGGTAATACAGCTGTCAAAAAAGTCACTAGTACAAAGATCGCGCAACTCTGGTCGGATTGGAAGGAGATGTACATATACAAGCTGCCTGACAATGGAAAGAGAGGGTAATACTCCAGAAGACCCAATACTGATTTTTAAGGTGCGAACGGACTATAGAAGTAAAGTCCGATTTTTGAGCTTGAGGTAAATAAACTATAATAATTCAAATTCATGTTATCAAATAAGTGTTTTCACCTATAATTTTGCCATGAATGCCAAGTCTGAATTAAAACCTACCTTTGATAATATTGATCTGAATAATCTTCATTTAGTATATAACTTTTGCGGGTGCTTACAGAAAGTAACGGGCTATGAAAACAATGTTTTGCTCAACACTGCACTACTGATCTAAATTTTAAAACACCATAAAAAAAAATGTTACTCATACTTACCGACTGTACGCGGCCAAAACAACAGAGCTCGCAGCAATAATAAATGGGGCGTGTTTAAGGGTCCCCACACCCTAATTGATAATCGAAGAAGCAATGTTGAACGGAGTTTGCCATTGTACGCTAAATACAATGTTCGCATCGCATGTGTATGTTACTCGAATTGACGATAGGCAGAACGTGCAGTATATTGTTAGAAAGCGGGTGGAGAGTATTCAAATTGTAATAAAATATTTTTGTAACGTTTAGCCTTGTATCAAAGTAGGTATAAACGTATTTCGTTGGTATTCTATTTCAGAAGTTTTCTTTTTGGTTCAATTTTCCTTTATCATTTAAATCATTAAATCATTAATGATTATTAATTTAATGATCATTTATCATTAAATTTAATATATTTGGTAGATATCGTAAACAACACATACGTATCGGCATCCTCGGCACCACATAAGTTTAAATTATTATATAGTCATATAATAATTAATCCGGGACGGCCATTTTGAGGACATGAATGGTCCTCATCATCAACCGGTGATCGAATGGTGTGAGAGGAAAAAACGATATTTCTTCTGGGAAGAAAGGACAGTATATGCATGGTATTTTTTCGTACGTTGCATCTTCGAGACGTGCAGAAGATAGAAATAAGCACTTGAAAAGAATATATGTTTTCTAGGAAATAAGGACGGTGCATGCATGTTTAGTTTTAAGAAAAAAATTTTCCTTTCACATCATTCGGTCACCGATTGATGATGAAAACCATTCGTGTCCTCGAAACGGCCGTCCCGGACTAATTATTATATATTACTATACATATAATAAATAAACTTGTCTGGTGCGGAGGTGCCGATACTTATGTGTTGTTTACCATTCTACGCCACAGTTCTTGCTATCTTTATTTGTAGATATCATTTAATATTTTTCGGTTAAGTATAGTAGATCTGTAAAATGCATATGGTACTGTTAGAATCGCTGCTTGCAATTAGTACTGTGCGTCCCCCAAGAGCACTTCTCTGGCAACACTGACACACCTGAGCGAGACTGAGCAGCTACAGGAATTCCTGGCACGTCTCAACAAAAACTTCTGCGAGAAGTCATTATCACAGGAACATCTTCAGGGCCAAAGCACAAGACCACCTACGATCACCTAAGTTGGCTGGCATAAGTATCGCCACGACATGCAATAATGTCATACCAATACATATTTTTCTGTTTAGAAATCGAGGTGGGAGTCCAGGAAGAAGACTCCGAGTCCCCGACAAGAAGTGGATAGCACCTCAGGAAGATCGTCATCTCGATGCAACTGGAAGAAGAAGTACAAGGCTGCGGACAACCAGCAGCACTATGGTACTGTTATGCATGAACCATAAATATTGGGAATGTCTATTTTGCGTATTCGTGGGCGTACCTAGCACGGGGCAGGGAGGGGTCAGGATTTTATGCTAAACGCTTCTTGCGTCGGAAGCGTCAGCGATCGCCATATCCTTTTTACGATTACTCTTGCTTATATAATTTTAAATAATAGCTACTTTTATAAAAGCTACTTTCATCATCTATCACGATCTAGATTTATGCCGAAAGGTATCACCCATATTCCAAATAATTTTAGTTAAGAAAATCGAGACAATTGTATTAAAATTGTGTTAAAACGAAATTTTAATACAATTTTTTATGAAAGTAGAAAAAAACGCTTTTACAATGTAAGATTTTAAACTATTTATATGAAAATACTGTTTCAATTGTCTTTTTCCACACATCCTTCGTTTAATTCTTCGTCTTCCTGAACTAAGGCTTCTTCTCTCGTTGTAAAATTAATAATGCTGGAAAAAAATATGTTGGTTAAGATGCAGCTTAATACTTTTATTTTGGAAATACTTACACGGCAATGATAAATACAGCCATCTGTGTTCCGATAGTTAAGAAATAAATTGAAGCAGGCTCAGTGTGAATGGTAGCATTGTAGATTTGAGAATATAGAACTCCGGAAATTATTGGTACCGCGTTATCTGCAACGGCAAGGATCGAAAATATTTTTCCTAAAATTAGTATTATTGCGTGGTTATGACGAAGAAAAAGAATATTTTAGAGCAAAACCACCTCTTTCTTGTGCAGGTATGATTTTAGAGACAGTCGAACGGATAACTGGCGCTACAACAGGTCCGATCGCAGCGAACGCACCTCCTAGAGAAGAGTTTACCATTACAAGTAAGTGTAATATTGACATAGACATAGAAACAATAAGGCAATAAAGATAACTTCGTTAAGAAGTTGTTTTCAAAAGTTTGAATAGCTTAACATATTGAAGTTTATATCCAAATATATTACACACTACATTCGTCTTACCGACATACAATAGCCAATCAACCGACGCTGTTGCATAAAAGACCCTAGCGACGGAATGGCATATCGCGCCTAGCATCATGATACAAGTATCCCTCCAATTAAAAACTTTGTTTAATAGAGGTACTGCGCATAGCAATATAACACCTTGCAGCGCTGAAACGTAAGTCTTGAAATTGCTGAACTCGTTAAAGGTCCACTTGAGCACTAGTTGAACGTACAGATACATCATCGGTTTTTCATCACGTTGGAAAGTGTAGAAGGCCATGGCTAAGATGAGGATCAGCAAGTATGTTCGTCGTTTGTTCGGTCTCCGTTTGCAGAGGGTTGTGAACGTTTGTACGACGTGATCCATATCGAAGAAATCGGTAATAATGTTGTTGGCCTCGCTTAGAGGTCGCTGCTTTTCGCTGGTACGCCAATCCAGGCGCAAAAACGTGTAGAGGATGGCGAGCAGTAGCATGCTGGCATTGATTGTAAACATTATCGCGTACGATCTGTTTGTTACACTGTTGTAAAGAATTTTTCCTAGTTAGAGACAAGAAATCGAGTAAGTATACTTTGGTCAAGCGTTGACAGCAAGTGAACTTTATAAAAATATAACGTACCTATGGCAATGCCTGTTGGCATGGTAAGCAAGTAACAAACTTCGACGACAGTAACTCTTAAAGTTCGGCTTTCTTTCGATGAAATATCCGTAATATAAGCAAAGGCTGCAGCGAAAATTGCGACATCCGCACCAGTAATTGTCATCGGTAAAGTGGCCGTGTAAATAATGTATTCGACAGGCCAACTTTCTTGCAAGGCATTCACGACTATCATCACGGAGTAGTAAAATTTCCCTATCAACCCCATGAGCAATGGCAATTTTCTTCCTCTCCTATCGGCCCAAGCGCCCATGAAAAACGCCAAGATTATCTGGCCGACATGACCTGCTACATCATTCCATTGATGGAAATTGGATACTGTCACCTTTTGTTTAAAAAGAAAATAATAAATTCTAACGTAGATACATCGGGTAATTCATTTATCTCGTGGCAACTGGGTAACTTAAAAATCATTTATTTAATCCAAAAAAAGAATGTAGATCATATGAAGGGGAAAAGTATATTGTAGCGGGGTGCGCTAAAAACACCTGGCAAAAACAAATAACTCAGCTGAAACTCTTTTTTTTTATTTGGTCAGGGATACTACATGTTATCCGGATGGATATTTTCATAAGTTTAATGTATTAACTGCATAACAAAGTATATTTAAGTATACAAGTTTCTCAAGTAGAACACACTGTATATTACTGCATTGCTAGATGGCTCTTTCCAAATTATGCCAAGCTTGTGCAACGAAATGTAAAATTTTGTTTGATTCCTGATATCTTAAACGTCTTAAATGGGGGTGGGTGACTCAATTTTACTGGGATAAGTATTTCTTAGAATTTTCAGCAGCTCATCAAGGAAAATGTAGGAAATGCAAGAAATTTTATTGAAGCTTATAAGTTGGCTTCAAAAATTTATAGAATGTTGTAAAATCCAATGTCGACATAACATCTCGTGCGATAATTCTATTTAGCGTTGATACTTCATACTCGTGAAAGAAGCTCTGTACTATCTGACGTACAACTTTTTTCGCATTTTCATCAAACGCTTCCGATTTGCACGATTCTCGTCGGAATTTGCACGATTCTCGTCCTTCTCGGCGGAAGAGGCGTATAACTGGACACACCTACTTCCAATTCGACGACTTAGTTCCGAAAAGAACTTGTTTTCTTGATGCCAAGTAGCCAAGAAACAATGTAGAAGATTTAATGTATATCTCTAAATACTATTATCGGTTAAAGTGAGCATAGTAAGCACTAGAAATAACCAATGACGACCTTCGTCGTCATATTATTTATGTCAGTCCTAATTAGAGCCAATCGAAGCGCTTCTTTTCGCACGAAAAATTTAAATCGCTCCTTTTTATATCTGCAACGTAGTATTCTACATCGGTGCGATTCCAGACGATAAAGTCGAAGCAGTCAAAATTGCGCTCGGAGTAATATTTATTGCTTCTGTTAGAGGAGCAAGAGTTGGTTTGGGGCAATATGACCGACTGGTAGTTGATACTGTGTGCGTGTAACATCATCAGTTCTGATCCGCCACTTACATGCGTGAGTATAACCAAAAAAAAGGTATTACAACTAATTCCAGACTATTTTTACCACTAACAATGTCATCTAGACAGCGAAATAAGCAACAACTATCGTAAGTCATTTATTTGAAACCAAAATTAGAAAATTAAATCGAATACAAACGTATTTTTGAATATATCGCTTTCGGCATATTGAAAATATGTACCTGTTACAGATTTATGTAACTATTGTTTTTAAGTGAAATGACGAGTAGGTCTGTTCGCATCTGTTGACGTCAATTAGTACTACACGTCTAGCGTCCATGGAAATAATCTAAGTGTTGTCGTCCCTGCCTATGATATGAATTTATGAATACTTACTTACACATATACGATGCACGGTATACAAAACCATGCACATACATAGAACATAATATGTTGTTCTGCTCCGATTTACCAAGTCAACGCAGGTAAGTTATTTCGGGATCATTTTCGCTATATGTGCCTTGGAATAAAGTTGTCTTCTGCACAATTCCCTTAATTTGGGTGCATTCTATTCTATCAAAGCAGTAAAATTCCCTGCCAGTTTTAAGGTTTTCAGTATTTCCTTTTATTTTTGTTTTATTGTTATTTTTACTGTTACCAATGTACCAAGCTTTAATAAATCTGTTCGTCTGTATTCCGCACTATAGTTTGTAAAGTGTTTGACATATCTGGAGTTATTAAAAAAAAAAAAGAACGGCACTTTGCATCTAAAAAAAACCAAGCTAAATAGGTAATGATAATGTTCAGTTTAAATGCTCCAATAATATTATTTTAAAAATTTTCTCTAAATTCACCAAGAAAGCAATTATCTTCTATTCAAACACATTAAGTTGACACGCTGTATTCTTCTTACCTGAACTTCTTTGTTTATTTCTTTGTATTCATCCGCTGTTAAATTATCGCAGATTGTGGCGTTGAGACCATGATTCACTTGACAAGCTTTGTGTACGAAAAACGCCTGCTCTACAACTGAAGTAATCATGAAGGCCATCATGTAGAACGTCATCGATGGTTCCACAGTGATCAAGGTTAGATAACGTTTTAAGCGATGATTCCATCGTTCTTCAGTCGTCTGGAATTGGCGAAGAAATACTTCACATATATCAATAGCATTTTTATAGAAATAAACATGTAGAAAATATACCCTATAATCGTTTTCTTTAGACGAATATAAAGGAAGTAAAATGAAGTTTTTCCCTTGAAAGAATGTTATCACTAGAGCTCCCCAACTGCGTGGCGTACCATAGGCGTCGATAAGGAACATAAGTAAAGTACATAAAAACAAAAGAAATAAAGAATTTTAAAACGCTTACTTTTGTAATTAGCCGTATCCAATATAGTGGGTGTTAATGCACAAGGAAAATAGTATTAGTCAGCACACGAGGAGGTAGGCACATTAAAACTGTTACCGTAAGCGCAATCCGATTTCTCAAACATCTGAACCATTAGGAATGTTTCCACAGTCGTTTCTTTCAAGGATGTTCGTCGTTCTGAAAAAATGTTTTTATATCTTGAAAATGAACGCTCGACGTCTAATGATGTAATACACGCGTAATTAAAATAATCTTTGAATTTAGTCACCGGATCAGTAGAGTTACCTTCCCAAACTTGTCTTAACCTGCTAAAATTTGTATCTTTCTTCATAACACTTTCAAAATTTCTTGTGACGATATCATTTTTTTTGTTATTTATACAGTGTAGGAGTGTATTAACGTCATCTAATATTTGTACTGACTCCGTCAGGGACAGTGCACTATTTTGTAATTTATTTATTGCCTCAAGTACTTCTCTATAATTGTTGTAAACGGTTTGTAAATCTGCTTCAACGGAAATATCTTGGAATTTATCCTGGCTTTCCTTAATAGCCGCAGATTCGTTGGGATTGAATTGTAAGACGACTGATTTTATTTGCCGGAAGTATTCAAAATAATAAAACGCTGCCTTCAGCCATGTTCCCCAACTCGTAAGAATCGGCTCTGGTGGTTCGGGAATACCGGGACACTGTTTATGAAATTCACTGGTACGTTTGGGAGATTTGAGAAACACTCGTTTCGTATTTGTTATTAATGCATTTACCTCAGGGAAATTTGCACGAATAGTTTCAGCCACAATATTCAGAGCATGAAGTTTACAAGTAATATGTAACATCATCCCATAATGTTCTTGAAGAGAACGACCTACACAACGCATTGTCGCGGCACCATCGGTCATGAAAATTAATACTTGAGTAGTGGCAATTTCAAATGTTTGTAAAGTATCAACGACTACGCTCTCGATAGAGTCGGCAGTACACGATTTTAGTCTTTTACTAGCTAATAAAATTCCCTTTGTAGGTTGACGAGGTTCCAGTATACGTACAATCACATTCAAAATAGAATGTTTTTTACGGTCTGTCGTTTCGTCAATACATAACCACAGTAGTTTATTTTTTATTGCAGATCTGATCCTGTTTTCAATTTCGGTACGTACACTTGGCACACATCTCCTTAAGCTTGTTTCCGACGGTAACTCAAAGTCTGGATTATATTTATTCCAAAATTCACGGAATGGTTTCTTCCTGAGTAAGGAAAACGGTAAATTACACGCAGTCAGCATATAAAATAAATCAATTATAAATTGAATTGCCTCAGTCGGTGATACGCCCAGTTTTTTATTTTTGTGTTGCTGACTATTTACATGTCTTTTACAGCCATATTTATCATTGCACATCAGAGCTATATTACAAATTTTACATATAATCTTACTTCCATTATATATTAAGTCAGGAAATTCTCCACAGAACTTTTTCACTTTGTCGGCCTGTGGGCGTTTCTTACTACGCGCGTCCTCCATACCGTCACAACCCGATCGCATACGGTAACAAACTACCGAAATGCGATGCGAGTTATTTGCTTATATATTACATTACATATCCTCCCGGCCACGCCCGGCGGTACGCCTTCTGACTTGCCACGCACTTTGGGGAGCTCTAGTTATCACCATAACAGTGATAAATACTTTTGGACGTTTCTATATACAGGAAAAATTTGAATTTTGCTTCGCTATTGGTCCGTTTAAAATTAAACGAGTACTAGACAACTGCATGTGCACATACGTTATGTGCAAAGAATAACCGATACGTGTACTTTGGATTGTGCAATTAATGAATGAAATAGTTACGTAAACTATTTTATTTTAAACACGAAGAATTTCTGAGACATGATAGTGTTAATTATCGCTAATAATGAAGATAACCACAATTTGAATAACGGACTAGAGTCGTTATTTAGAAACTACATTAACATAACCTATAATAGATAAACTAAACGAGGGAATGTGGCATTTTTTAAATTGTGCAATTAAAAATGCAACGAAAGACGTTAATATATTGATAACGAAAACTAGTTGACGATGTCGCAGTGAGAACGTCGATTTACACTGGAAAAATAATATTTTATTAGGTTTTAACAGAACGTTTAGAGATTCTTAATGGTTATGTTAACTGCAGACAGACAATTAAAGATATCGCAATATTCATCGATGAAGTTATGTAATTAATTAAGTACACAGTATTTGTTATTAAACCTTCGAGTGCGATACATGTACGATAATAATTTATAGCGAGAATAAATAATTTATACTGAAAATAGTGTGCTTGCGATAAAACAAATGTACAAACAAAAGCGTTATAAATAAAGAAAAATTGACAATCGAAACTTAATTTACGTCATTTGTTATTTGCTTCTTAATATAAAATAAATCATTACGTTATCTAACAATAAATACATCATTTTCATTATGTATATTATTATGTAATTTATACCATGTGAATTCAAAATGAATGTACATACCGTTACATTATCGTGTCTAAGAAATACCGCTTGTTCTGATACGGACATTATTATATGTACATGTACTTAACAATTAACAATGTGTTATCCTTCTTTTTCGAATAAGTGCCAACAAACGGTATAACCAACTGCCACCAATCAGAAAGAAGTCAACGATACTAATAATCAAATGCGATTCAGATATACAGCTAATCGATTTCTTTGCGCATAAATAAACGAAGCAAGTACTGTTTGCCTTGCATATTTTTGGTTTACATTAGAAAACAATGACGAACTCATTCAAATAGCATGAGTTAGAATAAGATAAGTATACGTGAGTTTATACAGAGTCATTCACATTAAAAGTTCTTGAATTTGCAATATCTACATTTACATTTTGGGATTAAGCATGGCCAACTTTGCTATACTTGTATAAAATGTATTTTTACCTATTGATTACCGTTTTAGAGCTATTTTGATTTTCCTGAAAAAAAGCAAAAAACGTATGAATGCATTGAAGGCGTATAACAGCTACACATAATAGGTAGCGTTGATCCGGTGTAATTTCTAGAATTGAGTTCTTTATCGGGAAGCTATAAATGTTTTTATAGCTTTCTTCTCCTTCAAGCTTCACATTTGCGTTGTGCTTTGCGCACTAACTACGTTATACAGTAATCCAATTCTATTCATTTAACCCATAATACAAGTAAATAAATTTTATTGAATGGAATGTGCTGTACGTAATATGTATAAGTGTTGTATATGACTCCCGTTCGCTTGCAAACGCTTTAAAAACTCCAGTTGTTATATAGCGTTTTATTTGTCCATGTTATATACTATCAAACGCTTTTCTTACTCATCGCTATAGTTCTGAATGCACCAAGGAGTTTATGCGTCCCCCATAAATGAAAATCCAAGATCTTGATGGCCAAGCCTAAGGTCCGTTACGTCCAGTCCACTTGACGCCGTACTCAGTAAATGATCTAGCTGGTGATGATGATACTCAGTAAATGATGAGCCTGTGCTCCATCCATTTCGTACCAGCAATTATCGAAATGGTTTTCTATTTTTGTTAATGCTATAAACACGACAGACAACACACACTATAATTTGACAGATGTGTAGATTGATATTGTTTAATAATGTTACATACTCCCCACAGCCTACTGCGTGTCAATTTTCCAAGAAAGTACTAATCCAAATTTAATTTTCTGAAAATCGCTAATAAAAAAAAATAAACAGGCGTTGCATTTTAAAAAAATATTTTTAGTACTAAAAACGACAAAGCAAGCCTTGATTGTGAGATAGCAATTTTATTTATCTTTTTACTTGGTTGAACAGTAAAGAGCTTATTCCCTCCACTATTTACGTAAATCTAAAAAATATATATACGTTTATATTTATAATATCAAAGTTGGTCATAACTAGAGAGGACAAAGGCAGGTGGAATTCCGTTTTTGCAGCGACTAGATGGACTCGTGCCTATGAGGCTCATGAGAATGGATTCGTGTTGCCTACTAGTGTCCCCGAGTGTCGACAAAACACGAGTCTGTCTAGCCTCTGCAAAAAAGTAATAATTTCATCCGCTTTTGTCCTCTCTAGTCATAACTTTCGATGTAACCGGAAGTGCGACTTCGATTTTTTTCCAAACATATGGTATCCTAGCTAACTATGCTTAACTCCGAAATTTTAAAATCAAGATATCATCGCAAATTCAAGAATTTTTAATGGATGAGTTTCCTGAACCACCTGTATATATACTACTTACTACAAATCAAAACAACTGAATATATGTAGAAATATACCCTATATTATTTCAAGGGTTTTGAATGCTGTATACAGAGTTGGGATTCTTTTGTAAATAAGCACAAGCGCAATTTATCTCAAAAGACAGACGTTGTTCTGCATTGCTTCGATTGGCTTTTTGAAAATAAAAACTTCTAAATGAATGCAATAAAACGTTCAAGAAGGTACACATTATATCAGTTCTGATGCGTAAATAACAAAAATAAACGCGAAAATTACACGTTCACATTTTATTTTTTCATGAAATGCACAACATCCGTTACACAATAAACGCAGAAATGTAAAATTTTCAGTACCTCTTTGTTTAGCACCATTCTGGTAACTGGACAATGGAAACCTCTTTACACAAATTACACAACAACTAGTAATTAAAGACTAGACGTGTTTTCACCTCTCGAGTGTTTTGATAATATCATAAAACGCTACTAAAATTAAATTTTAAGTACTTGCACATGTTTATGTATACATAGGTACAAAAACAGTAAGATGATAAATCTTTATGGGCGTCTATGCAAATCTGGAAAATATATATTCTGCGTTGACTTTTATCTAATAACTAATAACATAATCGCGATACTGCAAAGGTATTCACATTCATGTGTTGTTCCGACATCATACCTCAACATCTTCCCAAATGTCGGTGGTACCTTTTATTTTATATTGTTGTTTGGACTTGAAGTATTTGTTTTAAGTTTTTATTGTTACCTATCAGAATTGTAAGACTCTCATTCGTTTTGACATCTAGGCGGGGATTTGCGGACACTTGGAACTGTTGAGAATGCAAGGAAATCAAAAATAAGTAAAGTAGTTATCTTATACGCATGTGCGTCTCTTTCGAAATATGCTTCTTCCGTGGAAACATTTTGGGTTGTTTGTACTCTATTACATTTTGAATATGCTGACATCCTTGCTTATAGCGTTCATTAAGTATTTTTTCAATCAAGTATTCTTTTACACACATTTAAATTTAACATTGGAGATTAAAAACGATATTAACACAAATGCTTTCATGCAAGTGATAAGGTTTTTCCATTACTTCTTTACTTATTAGGTGCGATGTATTTATCTGTTCCTCGCGGTTCTATTAATGTTTAAATTAGGAAATATCCTAGGAAATCCTAAATTTCATTTCACGTAGTAGTGATTTCACACAATCTTTTTTCCAACATTAATAAGTAGAGAGGACAAAGGCGGGTGAAATTATTACTTTTTTGCAGAGATTAGACAGACTCGTGTTTTGTCGACTCTCTCGGGGCAACACGAATCCATCCTCATGAGGCGAATAGACACGAGTCTATCTATAGTCGCTGTAAGAAAGGAATAATTCCATCTACCTTTGTCATCTCTATTAATAAATAATCGCATGGGCGTAGTCAAAAATTGATCGAGTAAGGGGTGCCAATTAAAATTGACATTTTCGAGACTTTTGTATGACCGGAGGAAGGGGTTGCAAGAATTGAAGAGGTGGAGACACGGCCCCGCCCTGAGCCGTCTGATTGCGCCCATGGGCAATCAAATCATTTCCACGCAAACCGAATATTTAATATTAATGTTTCATAGTTCAGAACAAATAGTTATCGTATATCTTGTAAATAGCATCGCCATCGATTACAACGCAAAAGAAAGTATTTAACGCAATGCATTATAGCGTTAATTAAAATAATGATACGGATGTAAAGGCAAAGGAGAAATGTGTTGGAATAACATAATTTCATTTCATGCTACTGAAAAATGGATACTGTTCGCGATATTCTTGAAACTGAAGCTTTGTTTGATTTCACTATGTTTTATACATCTTTGATAATAGACTAACTAACTTAAAACAAATGTCGATAATACTAATGTTGGCAATTAATTTTTAAAGCTTAGAAATCTTGGCTTTTTCCTCAAACGCAATCACTATATAATGTTTAACATGAACTGACTGTACTACTGTCAGTGTATGTAACTTATTATCAAAGATATATATTTCCTGTGCGTCCTACAACTTTATTATGGTCACAAAATATTTTTAGTATCTAGTATCTAGTCATAAAAAGGTGAATAAACTGCGCCAGCAATGAACTCGACCTTTTGTTGTTTGTAAGACCGCTGTTTCTTTTTTTTAAATCTGAAAATTTGAAGTTCTGCGTTTAATGCTTGTTTTAGATATCTTCTGTTGATTTCCGTAGGGAACTTAGGAAATGTAATAAATTCGAACGATAAACAAGGTAAGTTTGTTTTGTTTCAAATTTAGTTCAGAAAATAACGATCCTTTATTGTAAGAAGAATTGGAAATTGAGAAGATATTAAATTCTTCAATTGATCCTTGCACGAACTTCTATAAGTTCTCCTGTAAAAATTGGATCTCCACGGTCAATAAACCATCATACGAGGTACTTTGGAACCATTGGCATGCATCTGCTAATATTGTTAACACTAAGCTTCGGAGTATACTCCAACAAAGCTCGTCGGAGATGCAAAGTTTTAAGAAAGCTCAATCGATGTATTTTGCTTGTTTAAATGCGACCAGAGAGGATCGTACTGACGAATTAGCTTTGTTAATCAACGGTGTAGGAGGTTGGTTTCTTCCCAAGAATAACTGTAAGGTCGCTTCACAGTATAGATGGCCCATGAAAGTAGCTCAAATTACGAAATTTGCCAATATTCATCCATTGTTGAAGTTGCATGTAGAGGTGGACTTTGAAAATAGATCAAGGCATATCTTATATGTAAGTTAGCCGCACCAATGTTTCTAAATAAAAAATAAGTAACCTCCCAAAATATCATTCTAGGTTGATTCTGGCGATTTAGTGATGCCAGCTTATATCTTAGAAGATCCAGAGAATCATATACAGGAGCTTCTTAAATATAAAGAATGGATAATTGGTACAGCTAAGTTGATGTATCCAACTGAAAAGATATCACTCAACTTGAATGAAGATGTTGATGATATTATTGCATTTGAAATACAATTGGCTAAGCTGGCAAGTACTGATAACAAAAGAAAATTGGTAACGATAGATGAGCTAATAGAGAAAACGAATAGTATAGATTGGTTGAACGTTTTCAAAATATTATTCGACGGTGTTGATGTGGAATTAGGAAGAAATAATTCAATAGTCGTTTCTTGGCCGTTCGTCGAGAAACTTACAGAGCTTTTAAAAATAACAAAACCAACAATAATATGTAAGCTAAATTGACTAAGTTAATACAATTATATGAGACTTCCTTCCAGCAAACTACATCACCTGGCATCTAATAAAAGAATTGAGCAGGGACACGTCCCCGCAGTTAAGACATCTCAACTTCCAAATAAACAGCGCTATACTAGGCATAGAAGAAGATTACCCACCTGATTACGAATGTACTGCGAAAACAGGAGAATACTTTCAATTCACACTGGCCGCTAGATACGTCGACCTCTTCCTAACGCAAAAAATTATATCCGAAGTTAAAAGGATGGCTGCAGAAATTAAAAGTGAATTCGTAGCGACATTAAAACGCAGCAACTGGCTCAACAAACTAACTATTAAGAAATCAATAGAGAAAATATCTGCTGTGAAGATATGGATCGGCTATCCTAAATGGTTGACAAATAGTAACGCTGTAGAGCAGTTCTATAAGAGTGTAAATGAAAATCTATATCTATTTCTCTCGTCGATAAACGCAAATACTAAAAATTTCTTTCATTCATAATTGTTTAACATAGCAACGGTTTTTTAAACAATTTAATAAAATATGTAAATAGCATACATATTGAGGAAAATAAGACCCGTTTCTATTTTTTTAAGGTTAAAAGAATGTATTAAGTTTAAATCTTTAAACTTTGCATGAATTTTTTACAAGGTGCATTACTTATTCAACATTTCAGTTCTCAAAAAAAAAAACTTTTCTTAACTGATAAACCGTCAAATAAGCAAGACTTTGATAGACTGAAAAAAAAAGATCAGGATCATTCTGTTATAAACACATATAAGAGTCAATAGCAAATACAGTAAAGGAGCATTTCAATGATATCTTTGTTTAAGGTGAGGATCACAGACAATCATTTTCTAAACATCGTACATTTAAGAGAACGCCTGGCGCGCTACAGCCTGCAGAAATTACAATTTCCAGCTACTAATAGGTAACGAAGGCAGTCAAAGCAATAACTAGTTTTTCTTCGTTACAGACAAATTATTTACAGGTGGCCGCCTAACCTTTTCCATGTCAACGGTTACTATAATTCATTGCAAAATTCCATAAGTAAGTATTGCAATTCCAAGACAAAATAAAAGTAGAAGAATGTAAAATCGACATTCCCTTGATAGTAAAATAAAAATCGAATATATTACTCTCTTTTTTGCGAACTCCGTAATATAGCGGTAACTCGTCCATCCAGCAGCGGGAGTGGTACTCTAGCGCTTTTTCAGTATTCACTAAATAAAATATTAACAAGCTTCGTATTTCATGAAATCTATTTTTTTTCAGTTATTTCATTAGGATTACTTGAGAAACCATTTTTTAATATTAAGAATCCCAGGTATGGTAGTATTTATTCAATTTTTAAAGTTTATAGTTTTATTTATATTTAATAGCGCATTAAATTATGGCGCATTAGGCTGTCTTATTGGTCATGAATTTTCCCACGCATTAGATGAATTTGGTAAAGATGATGTAGATTAGAATAAACACATTTTCATAATTGTAATTTTTATAGGCAAAGAATTTGATAAATCCAACTTTCGGCGATTGGCAAAATCTGACGTGTCAAAATATAAATCACGCATAAACTGCTTAAAAGAGCACTACAACAGCTATAATATTGATGGACAACAGACTATGGTAGAGAATATAGCGGATAATGTTGGTTTGGAATTAAGTTACAGAGCATATCGAAGAAATAAACGGTTAAGCCGTTTGGAAGATCAACAATTTTTTATAAGTTACGCACAAGTAAGTATAAAAAGAATCCTATCCATAGACCAAGAAGAATTTGGTTAATCTATCATTCTATTAGATGTGGTGCGAGATTCTCGGTAGCGACGACGAGTTTTTAAACCATCAGGAGCATGCCCCTGTTCAAGCTCGCGTGCAAGGAGCTGTTAGTAATAATTTACATTTCCATCAAGCATTTAGTTGCAATCTAAATAGTAAAAGAGAAAAATGTAGCTTATGGTAAAATAATTGCAAAACTAGGTATTTTAAACAACTTGAATTGTTTTAATGTTAAAGCAACAAATAATGTTCTATTGTATCTTGTTTAGTAAAAAAAATAATAGAAACCGTATCTCACATTTCATTCTATGTATAGTTATTCCTATCAGTATGCTTTTTTTGGTATTTTAGCTCATATTCCTCAGGTGTTCCATTGGGATCTAAACCATGCAGTTTCATTTGCACAGCAATATCGAAAAGATAGTCATAGCATTCCGACATAGTTTTAGCTTGTTGCCATGTGTCGCCCCAAACATATACCTGAATTAGACAAATAAAGATCATTCTTTTTTATTAGAAGAAATCAAAAAGAACTAACCCCATGCCGTCGAACCAACACAGCACATGTACTAGGATACTCTTCTATTACTTGCGCCATACGATCTTTCAGATCTTCCTCGAACGGAGTATTCTCGATAATCGGCACTACCAACTTGTCATTATAACAGATGTTACGTCCTAATTTTTGGTCTCTAATTCCTTTTATCATTTCTAAATGGGTGCAAGTGAATTCTTTACCAGGATATAGTAATGTAGCCATAACTGCAGCCTTTGAATGCGAATGAATAACAGCTCCAGCATTACGGGCTGTGTAAGCACACATAAATAAAGGTGTACATTGGCTCTTTTTCAGTTTCTTCTCTGGAGGCGGTAACTCCAAGTCAACCCCCTCGATGTTTTGTACAAAGAGATCACTTGGCTGAATGCGTTCTTTTTGTACAGCAGAAGGTGCTATATAGATCTTATCTTCATATTTAATGCTTATTCCTCCACCTACCAGGAAAAACAACTTAAAAAAACATATAAAATCAACTAAATTAACTTTAACTCACCTGTCCCTGTAACCCAACCTAAATTGTAGAATTGTTTACATAATGCAGGTATGAGATTTCGTGGATGTTCAGGAGGATATTTTTCATCTGTTGAAGACATTTTACATGGCTTAAACTTAAAAAAATATTGCCTAATATCAAACTGTCATTCCTTATTTGTTATTGAGGTTAACCATCCTTATTCTTATCTTTATTTTTATAATTTAATCTGCAAACATAAAAAGCTGCATTGTTTACTGGTTTTAGTGTAAAATAACGTCACTAAAGTAGTACACGCGCTGCTTAAGTAAACATTATGAGACGAGTTATACAAAAAAAAATACAACAATGTTCAAACGATTTTCATTTATGCAATAGAAACATTAAAAATAATATTGTTTGTCTATTTTCACACAGACTAGATAATAATGTATTGTCTAATATGAGTGACGCCTATCATCAATTTTTGCCTGTTCATATGAACAAATAGATATATACGAGTTAAATTAAAAACCGTATAAACAGTTAATTTGAAAATAATCGTACTGGTAAAGGTGCCCCAAACTAAACGCTCTGTAACAGGAATCAATAAATGCACGAACAACGGCACCATCGTATTTGTTATTTCTTTTATTCAAAAGAATATCGCCAAATGATACCTTGTCTACACAAAATTTTGATTATTTAGGTAACGGGGCCTGTTAATCGATTTGGTAAAACAACGAACCTAGTAAGCTGTTACCCAAATGAATCTATCCAAATGTTCACTAAAAGTAAACCCGATGTCTCGATTCGATTACAATATGGGTAAGCACGGGGACGACAGCATAAAGACCCGGAATAACAGCAGGCCATTGTTCATATTGATACATATTAAAAAAAAAAAAAATATATATATATATATATATATATATATATATATATATATATATATATATATATATATATATATATGTATATAAACAAATCCAATTACATACAATATGCGTAGTACAGTCCATGTATAATATTAAGATATTTTGGAGAAAGTGGATGATTACCGACCCAGTAAACAGTTTTTAAATTTCGCGAATGATTAAAATTGATTGTTCCGACAATAAAGGTAACAGTGACTTTCCATATTTCTACGACCGCTATACTTCTCTGACGCTGTACTGGAACGTTCTCTTTAGCTATGCGTTGGCACCTATACGCCCTTAATTTTTGGCTCCCTTTACGCCTAATGCCATAATCGGTCTGTGATTTCGCATACGCAGTCAGTTTGTTTAGAGAGATACTGAGATAGAATGAAAAGCAGCGAATCTTCCTAGGTATTCTTCATATTTCATCATCTGCCATCTTTTATGTGTACTATGTTTGTTCATTGTAAAATGCTCCGGAGCTGTTTCGGAGCTTTACCAGCTTTCGATGAAACTTATAAGTATAACCATAAGCAGTATTCAGCCGCAGAGGGCCAACAGAGGCTCTTGAATTGGTGTGCGTTCTGATTTATAAAACAAGTTAATAGTAGCTTGTGGAAACTATTGTCAGCAAGACGCTAATCATGTCTATTGTAATATCAAGTTCCTACATTAGCCAAACTGTCCGCAAGTAATTAAATTACATTCTCGGATTCTTGCTTTCCCGAATGAATCTAATCCCTGCGCCTTTGACTTACACTGAGCCTGGTAGAATAATTTAGAAGTTGTCAAAAAGAGAAAATGAAATACAAAATAAGTAATTGTCCATTTTTATTGCCACCGTCGTTGGCTGCATTTAAATATCTGGTACCACGTACGCTTCAAATTATAGGCCAGAGAAAGGAGGAATTTAACTCAACGACTGCAGACCTTTACTTCGAATAGGTAAACAGTAAATGAGATACAGTTAATAAGCTTTATGAGTGACAACATACCAAAACTAACGGTCTATTGGACGGAAAATACAATTTCTCCTTACAATTTCTGGCCTACCCTTCTTCTATGAGTTGGCAGCACATTGCAAAATAATGCGGCAATAAACATGTGGATTTACTTCAGAATATTATGTTAACCGTTTTTGAATTATGGACGTTTTGAGTTTTTGCGTACGTCCAGTTACAAAATGTCACTTGCTGTCCGGTTTCGTTGTAAGTACCTTTTGACAGTTATTGTCGTTTTCCTGGCAAAATTCACGTCCGCGAACTCTACGTACGCAAATAGTATATCGTTTTATTTAATCCGTTGGATTTCAGTCGTTCAAAATTAAGTCCAAAAGAAAATTTGTTGGTATGGACGACGAACAAAATCTGATTCTGGATCGTCCTATGACTGGGAAGGTTCGTACTAAAAGCGATATTTATTTGCCTTTATTTTTACAAAGAGACCTCGTAGAGTTCCGACCAACTGAAAAAGCACACGTTGGATTCGAACTTCGAAAACAAACCGATCGAGCGAGCACTTTACATACTTACGTAAGTGTACCTCACCATTTATACATATCTCATCTACATCAATCGATACATGAAAGAGTACACATTGAAAATTATACTATTGAATTAACATATTTTTAATAATCTGGGCACTTCCGGCTATACCGAAAATAGTAATTTTGAGGTTTTTTTGACTTGAAAAATTGAAGCTTTGTAGAACGTATAAGGTAATAGCAATAGATTCCGAAATAATTTTTCCAAGACATTATACAGCGTGTCCCACAATAAAATTGTTGTACACGCTGTATAATGTTTTCCAAAAATTTATTCAGATTCTATATGTCTACAATATTATTTTTCTCTGACGAAGCAGCTTGTTACCTTACTGGTGAAATGAATAGACGTAACTGCAGATACTAGTCATCGGAAAATTCTTCTTAGTTTCTTGAGCACGCAGTGTCTGGAAAAGAGTAATGTTTAGCAATGTGAGCTCTGTACTTGGAGTTATGCCAAAATTAAATTATACTTACTTATGCCGACCTCTATCAATGACCACTAATATCTAGACAACGCTTTTGTGAGTCGATTGGGTCATTATCACATTAGTTAAGGGAAACAAAATAGACTTTAGTCTTAATGATAAAAGTATGACCGCAAATAATCTTGTCTACTATGCGATCTACTTAAAAAAAATATTAATTACTTGAATCGATATTTTCTTGTAAAAATATTATAAAGAATATTTAGATTTAAAATATTAAATAATTATTGTTGTTGTATTTATAGATTGTTGTTTCTGTCCTACTTACTTGGCCGTCCATTATTGTCAACAGGACAAATATTTTTGAGAAGTACACGCTAATGAATACAACTATTTAAAAAAAAGTAATTGAATAAAGAGTATGTTCTAGGCAGACTTTAATACTTTTTGCCACTAAAGTCTTAGGCACTTTTTAATGTAATTTGACAACTCCCACTGACCTATTCTTTGTTTTGTAGGGTGAAGTATATAATTATGGGCGTAGCCAGAATTTATTCAAGAGACAGTCAATTAGAGTTGACAATTTTGAGAGACTTATATGTCTGACCAGCAATAAGAAACAAAAGTGAAAGATCGCTTTCTATCCTCCTCTGGCTACGTCTATGTATGCAGCGATAACGCAAAATGTAATTTTTCTCTTTCATTCTTGTTAGGTGTTGAATGTATGGAGAAGACGCTAATAATTCTAACACTAGATATTTTTATGTTTTCATCATTATATTTAATATTTAAAGTGAAAATGAAAATTAAAGTGATTCATATTTCCCGGTTATTTAGTTGATACACCCAGGGTTTTTGATTCTTTTGCCAGTTTCTATATTCACTTCAGTTGTGAATTTGTACCTAAGGATAGATTTGACCCGATTTGATCTGGTTCAAGATTGCGAACTTAAGAATTCACGATTTTCATTTTTACATAACGTGGCGTAATTTATAATCATGTTTAATGTGATGTTATCGAAAAGTGCTTCTTAATAATATGCTTGAGACAACTGAGGTTATCGAAGCAGGAATTTACCGTATTTGGGTTATGTTACTTGATGTTTACAATATTATACGTTAAATTATATTTGAAAAGTATCACTATAACGCACAAACAACATTGTAACTGTTTTCTACTGTCGTGAAGCCGCCAAATAATATCCCAAAATGGATAATAATCTCAACGAATTGTCGGCCATGGATAAATGTCTACATCTTCCCGATCTATTCTTGTATATATATATCGTTTGACATACTTACTTTCATGGTATAAAGATGTTGGATATTTTTAGGAAGGGGGATGATATACAGAAGCTGAGTATCATACAGGCATTACCGCAGTTAGTTAGAATTGATCAACAAGCAACATTCTCAAGGATTGTTCCGAAAATTCAGCAAGAATTGCCAAAAGCCTCGAGTGAGTTTCAAGTAACCACAAGTCAGATATTCCGTGTTCTTATCGAAAAGGAACTGCCGGTAAACCTTTTGGGTGCTGTTATTCAAGGAGTAGACTCTAGGGATCCCGTAGTTTCAGCGGCATGGATGGACACGTTGCTTTCGGTTATTCCATTGTTAAACGAGAATGTTGTAAAGAATGAGGTGATTTCTAAGGCAATTTCGATTGACTATAATATGAATTGTTTGCATAATTATAGATAATACCTTTGATTATGATTAAGTCGCAACTAAATCAACCTGTTATTCAGAGGGTAGCTGGGTGCCGAATTATTGGGAAAATTGCCATCCACAAAGCGTTAAAACCTATCGAGTAAGAATCTCCATGTTGAGGTAAAGTTTCATTTATTAGAAACAATCCTGATTTGTCTATTATTTTAGCATTAAGAAAGATATCCTTCCATTTGTGCATAGCTTATGTCAAGATTGTAGCATAGAAGTTAGAGCTGTGATGTGTATGCAGTTGCCTTTTGTGGCAGAAGGTGAGACTGTGTTCTTAAATTCTAGACTACATGATAAAAATGATGGGTGTGTTATACTCATTTAAGGAATGGGCATCGGGGTTGTCAAAACGCAGCTGTTACCGTGCTTTGTGGAACTGGCATCGGATAATGCTCCCTTGGTTCGAGAGGCGGCCGTGTTAACGTTGGTCAACTTGTTTCCCTATATTGAAAGAGGTATTTGAATGCTTGCCGGTTAACATTGGCGTCATTATTCGTTTGCTCTGTCCCCGTGTTTAGAATTGATAGAGAGCACGATTATACCGTTAATAAAGAAGCTATGCGAGAAGTGTATGCCAGAGGACAACATCTCCTCGATCATCGCTAGCCAATACGGGGCCATACTCGAAAATATCATGCCCTGTTTATCAAACGACGACAAGATGTGGTTCCTGACCTATTACAGGATCTTGGCCAAGACAGGATTTGAAACTAGGCCGGGTGGAATGCAAACCGTCGACGCTTCTAAGGTATATACATAAAAGGTCCTGGCGATAATTTTATTAAGCGCAAGCAGTGTAAGAGAATACGGGGAATCGATACTTATTGATTTAAATGATGCTACATGAGATTATAGACTAATTTGATGTAAGCAGCGGAGTATGTACTCGGTGATTTTTTTTTAACTTTAAAACATCTCGCATAATAAACGTTTCTTCTCATAATTAAAATTTAATTACTTGGAGGAAGAGTTAACGCTCACTGAAATCATGTACCACAAGACACGTGTCGCAGAATGTAAGCAGTGGTATGATTCCCTCTATTTTACTGAAACGTGTTTGGGAGGACGACTACATGGGGCGTTTTGGCAATTTCACTTCGCGGAACTCTCGCAAAGTATCACTTGCGAAACGCCACGTGTACGAGCTAGGCGACTCGCCGCTATCATTTGACAAGCCGAAGAATTTTAGGATGTCGTTTGTAGAGAGAATTGCGCTTCCAATCTGCCGGCTGTGGCAAAGTTTGTCAACGCGATGATACCGCAGCACATGGACGTGTTGTATTCGATCTTCAGGGACTTGGCTGGCGATCCGTGCTACATCGTGCGGAGGGCGGTGGCTGGTTGCATTCACGAGATCGCCAAGATTCTAGGTAAGAAAGATCGCGCAAAACCTGTGCTGTAATCGGGTTAGGCTCTCCGTTGTCCATAAAATGTATGCATATGTAATAATAATTGCTCTACTCGGAAGCTTTGAGGTGAAGCATATCATATACATTTCCCGTTCGCGGGAAATCTCTGACAACTTTGATATTTTAAACGAAAATTGGTTTTCTTTTTCGGTTTTAAACTTGTTACTTTGAATGGTAGTGCTAATTTTATGGAACATCTCCATAACTATCTGTAATTGTGATGAAGTTTTAATTTTTTTCTTCAATTCATACAGTTCATGAAACGTTTGTATGCCTAGGTGCGCAGAATCGCATGTTGAAAGCGGATTTTGTCCGTTTGCTGCGGGACGATGCTGAAGACGTGCTGCAGATGCTGGTGCCAAACCTGAAATCGACGCTGATGCTGCTCGCACAGTTTGGGTTCCTCTCGAAGGATCGAACCGATCAGACAACGATGGAGATCAGCCGTGCGGTACTCAAGTGTCAGATCGAGTTGGCGAAAGGTTATAATTGGCGATTATTGGCCACGTTCATCGAACAATTAGAATGCCTACCGTTCTGCATGCCCAGCGATTTCATACATCAGCACTTCACGCCGATTGTACTTGGTAGTGCTGCGAACGGTGTAAGTAAGGAGGAATGTAGCTAAGCTTCCACACCCAATATCTAACTTATGATTGGTATGGATAGTTCAATAGAAAATGTTCTTTCTGAAAGATTTAGGTAAAGGCTCGCCTAGGAATAGATAGACGATCCTGAGGAACACTGCGAATTTTTCTTGTAATGTACTTCGATTATCTACACACAAGTGCAAATAGCCAACATCTAATTATCACTCGGTAGTCTCAACATGGCTCGCGGTAGTCACGTTATTTAACAGCAATATTCTTATTTCGTCAAAAAAAAAGAGCCTAGGTTCTTGTCAAATTTTCAATATCTGTTACGATTTGTACGGTATCGTACAGTACGCACTTTCGTTCGTTGACAATTGTGTCCGATGTATTTTGCAGAGGGTTAAACCGGTGCGTTATCAGGCGATAAGAACACTTTTGATCTTCTTGCGCTACAATAGAAAGGACAATCAGCAGAAATGGTTGAGGGACGCGCTTGTCAATCAGTTTTGCTATTCCGAATCCTGTTACACGCGGCAGATCTACGTGAAACTCTGCGTTTATGCATTGGAGATCTTCAGTAGCAAGTATTTCAAGGAGTACTTCTTCCAACCGCTGCTATGCTTAGCCGGTAAGTAACGCTCCGGGAGATCGTTTGTACATTTGCCTATGTGCGTAAACGGAATGACCGGTAGCGACAAGACATTTTTTTGAACGTAGTATAAACTGTTTTCTTTTTTGCACTTCGGTTAGTCAAATAAATATTAACGATTAATTAGAGGCGATAGCAAAATTTTCGCACGCGGGTAACATGTTCTTTCTTTATGTCTTTACGGGAGTTGAAAACTATCTAATTCGGAAATGTAAAAACGATCTCTCGTCCAACGAAAAGGCGATCCTGATGATGATGATGTTGATGCAAGTTTCGATTCGATACAGAGGATCCTATCTCGAACGTCCGCTACTCGTTCATCGGCATACTGCCAAACCTCAAGCTGTTGACGTTGCTACCACCGATGGATACGAAGTACAAGATTATCTTGCAGGACGCAATCACCAAACTTGAGACGAAGGAAAAGGAGAAATACGTAATGCAACATTTGAAGAATACCCTGCGTGACGTGCAACTTGTATCGCTGATCGGCAATAAGGAATTCCAACAACGCGACATGGCGAAGCAAGAACAAGAGGCGGCTTTCAACAGTCCCACTCCAGAAAAGCAGATCGCCACTATTACAGGTACATCGTATTCACTTCTATTCGCCTCTTTGTACTGGCTAATTGGATATCGCGCGTTATAGCTCACTCACCAATGAAGCCGAAGGTGAACGCAGCGGCGTCCGGACGTCCGGGACGCAGGCCATCCCTTACGCGATCAGCGCCCGCCAGTAAAACCACAACGCCATCTCCATCGACTACGATGTAAGCATTACGAAGAACAGCAGTTTATATATGTGGTTTCGAAATTTTCACGATTGATTCGGGTATAATTTTCTTGCAATACTCTAGTATTTAATAGAGATGTATTTTGGAGAAATTTAAGGTCACTGTTCGGCTGTTCAAAGGGCGCACTTTAAACGTTTCCTTTAATTTTTTTAAATTTCACTTCAATCAATGAAATACCGATTAATATGTTAGCTTTTATTTTCATTTTTAAAATGTTAGCCTTTTTTCTATCTAGATATTTCTATTTGGTAAAAAAAAACTTATTTCCGGGACACATTTTAGAAATAATAATTGTAAGTAAAGATTTCTAACGAACGTACCACTCCTCCACACTGCTGTCGACAAATATGTACACAAATGCACTTCGCATGTCGTTTATATTGTAACGAAATTAACGGTTTCAGAGACATGAACTTCTTAAAGCAACACTTTTACATCGACGCCGGCGTCAATCTTTCCACAACCGTACTGAGTGCGAACAACGAACACACGATCAATGACAAGCCCAACGACGCCAATCTGACTCAACCGCCGACATTGGAACGTCGTTCAATTTCACCTGCAACCACACTCACACCCCGCAACGTCGCCGTTTCCACCAACAACACCGCCGTCTCTATTGCACCGCATCCGGCCGTGATCAACGTCATTCGTATAACCGACGATATTTCCGAAGAAAATATCGCGCCGAACATGACCGACGACGTTAAGGTGAACCTGCGCAGGAAACGCGTCAACGGCAAAGGCAAGGGATCGTCCGATTGCGCGGACGTTTGGCTTCTTCCTGCCGCCGCTGCTAACAGATCGAAGGCGGCGAAAAGGCATTCCAGCGCTTTCACTTCCTTTGTTTATCTGACGGCAGCAGACGGCAGGAAAGGAAGCAGCAACGGCAGGCGGCAATCGGAGAAGAGACGTAGCCTAAATATCGCCGCGCACGGCGGCAAATGGGAACCCAGCAAAATACCGATTTGTGTGAAAAAACGCGAATCGTTAATTCTCGCGATGCCAACAGATCGTCCAGGGGCGGATCGAACCGTCACTAATGACGCAACCTTAGCCAATGTTTCGTCGCTTAGCATCCGAAATGATGACAGTCCGAACAACGAGGATGACCACGACGCGGAGCAGCAAAGACATCAACGGCAAAATCTTGCCGGTATCGAGGGTATAACGATGAAAATGTCTAATCTGCCGATCGCGATAAGGTTAGTTCAATAGGTGTAGGTGTCATGTAAGTAGGTAGGTTTGCGGGTGTTATGTTTCAACCGCCAACGTAGCCCGTAGTGTTGTTTACGACATTGGCCTAACGAACGATATTATACAGAAGTCTATTTAGTAAAAATATCTTCGATTTCATGGCACACTACTTAATTCTTATACAACACCCCGAATATTATGGAATCTTGAATTAAACGATAGGTCTATGAGAACCTGTAATGATAGCAAGGAGTGTGGCGTAGTATGGTAAGCAACACTTAAGTATCGGCACCTCCGCACCACACAAGTTTAGTACTATATAGTAATATAAAATAATTCGTCCGTCGTTTCGAGGATACGAATGGTCCTCATCATCAACCGGTCACCGAAAGAATTTTTTTTTTTTTTTTGAAAACTAGCGGCTGCAAAGTTTAATCAATTTATCTCTTTTGGTATTAATTACGAGCTATTAGTTTTAAGGTCTTTATAAAATACAATTCAAACGTGCACGTATAGTTTTGTAAAAGACGATTGGATGAGATTGACTATATGTTAAGCTTCTTCATTTGTAACTTAAAGCTCTAGAAACTTACCATAGATATCGTTACAGCCCGATAGTAAACAAATTGCCATATTTTCACAAACTAAGGAATTTAAGATTTCACTTAAACCACTTTCCTGCAACTAGATCACTCGAGATGTTCATTAAACCTCGTGCAAAGGATATTTAATTTAAGCAGTGACTGCTGGTAATGCAGTAAATAGAAAGTGGATTATAATGTTTCGATTTCCTCGTGTATTTTCGTTCCATAGTACTACGAACGCACTGTTTAACAGAAATATAGGTGAAACCGAAACGTTGTAATGCAGGTACGCAAGCACAGTGTACAAGTCCTCTATGTACAGAAACCATTTAATGAATATTGCTAAATCGTGCTTTTTTGTTTCAGAAAACCGAATAAATGACCACCTGCTGAATAACGGAAGATTCACCGAGGCGTTGATTCTATATTTACTTTATTTATTTCTTTTCATATATAATATACACATTAATTCACTATTACTATTACTGTTAAACATAATGATTCATTTACATACCAATGGTTTTTGTTTTTCGTCATGCTTTTTGTAAATAAATGACGAGATTTTTGTCAATTAACCGTTCGTAATTATTGCCATTACAGTGGGTAAAAATAATTAGATGAAAATATCATCAAAGTGCGCCAATACTGCAATATTATTCGATAGCACCTTTACTGTTAACATTATTTTTTTTTTCCATAAAGATACTATCGAAAAATTTTGCACTATTGCTCATCTTTGTATAAGAAACGCATCAATTGCTCGGCCTACAATCACTTTTATTCGTTTCATTACGTAGAATACAATCAAATTACTCCCTATCTGCGGATCAGTCGGCGTCGTCGAACCGGATATGCTTCCCCAATTCTTTCTCCGCCCGCTTTAGCAATTTTTCCCTTCCCCTCGTGCGTTTCCGGCCCATTTCCAGTTTCGACGTGCGATCGCTAACTATTTTACGCCAATAGTCCTCTTCCTCCTTGCCTTCCAATATTACCGGACGTCCGACGTAGTCATCGCAGGGCGCGGCGCGAAATCTTTGGGCACTCGTGCTGTCTGCGAACCGAAGGTACACATCTGCGCTCCCTTGCATTGGAACGTCGACGAACTTAATGTCGGCTGAACGCTGCTTCAATGCGTCCTGCGAGAGAAGCATAGATAAAATATCGGTCGAGTTTAATGACCGTTTTAAGCGGCCACTGCACTTATAAATTTGTTAATCGTGAACATATAAATATCAATTTTGCTAACACCAATTTATAATTATCTTATTCGTAGAGACATTTTTCCATTTTCAATTACCGAATTAGCGATCCCAAGAGTTACAACATCCTCTCTTCATCGTGTTCCCTTTTATTTTTTAAATATTTACGTCTCCAGTAGTGTCAATTTTTTTGAATTAATTTAGTTGGTGCTTCCACAGTTATCCTAACCTATTTGGGTATTTTTTTTTATCAAAGACTTCAATTCAATTGCACGGCGATAAGAAACGTTCCTCATTCTGTAACATTCGGCTATTTTAATAGGTATTCGTAAATTAAACTAATTAAGTAATGTTATTGTTAGTAAATTAGTTTTAGATTATCGATTCTGGCCACCCTCATTTACCTATCTCGTTTATTTTTCGAATTACATCCCGAAAAAGGCTAAAGATAGAGATGAAAGTTTCCTAACGTACTAAGAATTATAGTTTGTTTACCTTAAAAAATAGAAAATCTGGGTAACTTTTAATGGATCCAGTGTATCGAAATCTATAAATAAAGTCGTTATGAATTTGTAGAAATTGGAAGTATAGTACAAAGGCAGTATCTCTGTCAAAAGAAACTAATAATCATTTCTTTATTCCAAGGATATTTGGTCAAAAGAAAGAATTTTCTAATAGCAATGAGGCTTTCTACCATTAAATGGACCCTTATACTCGATAGGTGGACAATGAGAAATGCCAACAAGAGATGTGGGGGTAGCACCAGTGATTTACCAGCTTGTAGATGTTTCGTTGTAACATTAGCACAATGTATGAGGTTGTTTGATTTATATTGTCCTAATAAAAATGTTTAAGTTAAACATTTAAACATTTTTACCCTAGATACCATCAGATGATTTCTAGGTGAAATTCAGAACTTTGTCTGAGAGGTATCATTTGTACTTACTTTTGCTTGTTTTACGTCCTGATACGGTTCTAACAGTTGTATTTTGACGATCACCCCTGGCACAAATGTTAATTCCGGTATTTGTTTCTCTGTGGCAATGATATTCGCATCGCTATGATTTCCATTCATGATTTTCGGATCGCCTTTTTGTTTTGCATCTATGTGGTTGGTAAACCTCTTCTTATGTAAGAACTGTTTCAATTGCTTCATCTTTGCCTTTTGATTGTCCAAATATCGATTTCTAATCTTTTTCCATTCCAATCTAAAACACCAAATCTTGTCAACAAATAGGTGAACTATTATAAAATAACTTACTTCGATAATACTTGCAGTCCTAATTCTTTGAATATCTTTTTCCTCATCTTTCTTTGTTTCTTTCTTTTCTTATCTTCATAATCACCATTTTGAACATTTTCCACATCATCCACGATATTATCAACCTTAATTTTTTTATTAACTTTTTCGCATTCATCAGTGCTAAGCTTACGTTTTTTTGATGGATCTACTTCCTGTTTATCTTCATCCTCAATGCATTTGCTACCATCTACTTGTTCAGTTGCATGATTGGCTTCGTAAGTAACAATACTGCATAGCGTTTCAGGAGCTATTAATGAAGACATCCTACAGCCAATAGTTTCAAAATAGTTTAAAGCATCAGCAGCATCTTGTTCTTGTTCAAATTCTACAAACGCAAATCCTTTGTTGACTTTATTATGCTTATACTTTGGTATAGATACGTAGGTTACATTGCCGAATTCCGAAAAAACTGATGTTAATGATTCGTGTGTCGCATCGACCTTAATTCCCTCCACATATAATGTACAATTATCTGCATTTTCTTTGATATTGATAGGTGTATTTCTTCGTACTTTGTTTTTGTCTTCTGACAATGTTAGTAATTGAGAATTGTTTATTGCTTTCACTATATCCTCAATGTTTGTTGTTAACTTTCGAATCTTATTGAATTTTAAAAAGATTTCAATATCTACCTCTAAAATAACATAAAAAAAGATGTAACATTTATTCTCCTAAATATCTCACTATATAAGTACATTGCATTTTTTTACCTGGATCTTTCTGTACTAACGGCAGTAAAAACTTGTCTTTGGATAGATTGGAATCGCTAAAGTAAAATTCCATTTGACGCATTACAGAGTTATAAAGCTGTTTTTTCCGTTGTCGTCCCCTTTTATGATTTTGTTCTTCAAGGAGCATATCAGTTTCCATTGCGACAGCGTATTACGTTTTAATAACGACGCTATACAATATATTATCCAAAACCACTAAATTTGCTGTCGACTTAAATTTAAGGTTAAGTGATATATGTATATATTTGTTATTTAGGTTGGTATCAACTGGAATCTTTTCGAAAATAATGTGCGTTGGGCAATATATATAGTCTCAAAAACTATATGTAGCAACATTTTCCGTTCGTTTCTGAATCGAAAATCTAAATAGTAAAATGTTGTACCACACTTCATACGCCTTCACGAGGTTCTCGAAGTTTGTTTTTTCTGCCTTAATAAGCGTTTATGTTCGATATCTGTCGGTACAGATAGCTGCATTTTTGAATCTACACGACTTTTTATAGTTTCTTTTCGATTTCAGCGTGTTTTCAATATTTCTTCATTAATATCCTTTCATGAAAAATGAATTTGAAATCTAATTTGATTTCAGTCAAATCCATTACTCTCAAATTTTGATATTTATCACTATAATAACTCGTAGATTGCAACTGTGCTTACAAACAGATGGAATATCAATTTGAGCAAATGCATAGCTAACAGTGTCGCTAATTTTACATTACAAATGTTAACAATATAGTTGCAAAAGGTTCTTTTGCAAATTCATGCAACTCGGGATTATCCCAAAGTTTTTTCAAAATGTAACATACCAACCAACAACAAAGACAAAGTAATAGATGTACTATTATTATTGTCTACAGGCCGTTTCATCCAGTAGCAGTAAGGTAGTCAATTTACCAAGTAAAGAAGCATTCCTTACTTTTGTACATGGAATTTTTCCCCGTCGCTACGTATCGAACTTGCTAAAGGCGGTACGTTTTGTTTATTATTTCATATCGACGATACAAATATTACATATGTACAATACGCATACGTAAGCATGTCCTTATGGAGCATTAACCAGTATGCCACGATCAATAGTACGGATCAACGATAGAATACTAGAGCTGGAATTGATTCGTTATAAACGAAATAACCGCACATTGGGTCATTTCGTCACCTCGTGAAAACTTCTTGTAACGTAGTCGATATTTTTCGAATTCAGCGCCGACACAACCATTCGCCCGTTAGGATTCATGAATACGAAATGCTCCTTTGTCAGCTTCTGGATCTGAAAATAAGCATTTTTAAATAAGTGATTACTTATACGTATAAATTGTTATAGATGACCATCACATGGATGGCGCAACATCCGGGGAGACTTTGAGATTAGATCTGGCCAGATAGTGTTAATTTGTATTGTGTGTTATCGCCTTCTGCACTGTGGTTGGTTGATTGCAAGACGAAAATAAAGGTCCAATACCTGTTCGACGGATAGGCCGCAAGTGCTCACCAGACCGGTCGACCGGTCGAAATGATCCCAGTTGACGCTAGAACCGAGCTGGACCAGCGCCTGTTTGAACGCCCGACGAACGGCAACCAGTCGATCGGCCATTTCCCTCAACTCGCTCCGCCTACGCAAACCGGACTAGAATTACTAATGGAGAGCGTCGCCGTCGGTGCCGACCGATCGTCGCTTACCAGTCCGCGCGCAAGCCGGGATCCTCCAGTATCTTGACGGCGATCCGCGACCCGTTGATTGGCGGGCTCGAGTACAGGCTGCGAACGATCATCTTCAGTTGCGACTCAAGCTTCGTCGCTTCCTCCTTGTTACTGACGAGTACCGACAGGCAGGCGGGCCGCTCGCCGTACAAGCACATCGTCTGCGAGAAGCTCAGCGTGAATATTACCTTGTTGCCGTCGCTGACGAACTTGCGTATCTGCGAAAACGAAATTACATGCGTACATTGATATGCCATAAAAAGAACTAGGAAAGGTAGCAGCCACTTTTTTCGACTAGTGGAGACTATTTAATATCCGATAACCTAATGGCGCTATTCAAATATTTTTAGAACGGTAAATAATTTTCCTGTATGGTGCAAATTTTACAGATGGCATTGTATAATCTACCCCCTTACCGCGAAAGCGTCACGCTCCGTGTCGCCGCTCGCCAATCCTTGAAACGGCATATCGAATACGGCAAGTATATTCTTCTGCTTAACCTGTGTTGATAGATCCGACCATTGCTTCGTTGTAGGATCTATGCCGGTTGGGTCATGCGCGCAAGCGCTTAATAGTATCACACACCTGTCAGGCATTTTCTAAAACATACGTAAAATGCTTGTATAATTGAATTCGTGCACATATAATAAAGTAATGTTCGTTAGGTACTAGGCAACATAGCAGTTGAATGAAGATTTATAATTGTGAAAATAGATGCGTTTGACCAAGTATAGTTCACGTCGTTGTTGATGCTTTGTATCCAGATCGCCGGCGAAAGCAACTGTTAGCAGTATTAAGAACAATTCTAAAGATGTGGCAAAGCAAAAGAAAATCAAGTTGCATAAATGCATTAATTAAAAGTTTTCTGAAAGCGCATGCAAGGGTTGCTTTATACAAAGGTAGGGCCGGTAATTCCCTTACCTCAGTCTCTAGTCGTAACCAGATGAGAATGCTATGCTAAATTCTATCGCGCTCGTGCTTACAAAATGATTAGTTAATATCGTCGGCGAATAAATTTATAGTTAAATATTACCACCGAAACAATAAAAACAACTCCATACGAAAAATATTACTTTACCTTATTTGTCTACTCTACTAGCCGTATGCAATAATATACCTTAATGTCCTCCATCATACTGCCGAAATCGATATCCTTCGTCATCGGATCGTAATACTTGTAGGTGCCGACTTCTAAGCCAGTGCTACGTATGATGATCTCATGGTACTTCCATGTCGGATTCGGTACGAAGACGATCCTTTTGCCATTGTAGAACTTCTTAATAAGCGTGAAACAGATTCGTAGCGCTCCCGTACCGCCGACCGTCTGCAGCGAGACGGCCAGTCCGTTATTTATGTATTCGTTGTCGTCGCCCAACGCGAACCTGATGGCGCTCTTGCAGAATTTCGAGTCGCCGAGGATAGGCAGATACTCTTTATTCAAGTTCATCGAATGGATGAGCTTCTCGGCCTTCTGGACGCTGGGCAATGCGTACACGTTGCCGGTATCGTCTTGATAGCTACCGACCGTCAGGTTCACTTTCTTCCTCGCCTTGCACTTCTGATATTCCTGCGCCAGCGTATCGTCTACGTCCAATGCGGCCATCTTCAAGTCTTCCGTCCACAACGCTCTACAATAATAAAAAGATGGTCGAACATGGGACGAGCCACGTTACGATAACTAGCTATTACTCTGTCTGTATTTGTAGCAAAGAAAAGCGAAAAAAATAGGTTTACTTGTACCTGCTCTGCGTTAGATTAAAAAACCTTTTTCGCATAGAGTACAATTTCCAACGCATTCTCCTTTTACAAATTTTGATGGGGCCGCCGGTCGTGAAATTATCATATTACCGATTGATAACTTTGAATGTGTCAATCGGCGGCCGACAATTCTAACATGACATACCTGTCATCTATTACTCGTCAAAATCGTCATCCGAAACTTGCAGAAATATTTTATAAGCCAACTATAAAAAATTTCGTTTTGAAATTTTGATGGTACTTTTGATTACATTGGAAACGGATTTCAATTTCTCGTTTAAAACGGAACAGCTTGTATATTATGTATCTGAGAAATTATTTTTCTGATAAATTTTTGACAAATACATCTCCATTTTAAACGTCAACTTTTTGACATTACTTAATTTTTCATGAACATTTTAAGTTTTCTTAAAACCCTAATTGTAAATTATGCGTACTCATAGAAAGTTCCAGCAGTTTAGATGTTTCAATAATATTGGAATTTTATAGATTACACATTCAGCAAGAAAGAAGGCACGGTTGACATCACCTATTTTCGAAAGCCTTCTAAACCAATGGGACTGAAGTAGATAAAGACCAGCCCACTTGAATGTACAACTAAACATAAAACTGGGTACTTTTTCGGTCAATTAAAATTTCGCAATCTGTTGACCAAAGAATAAGTTGAGGCCTAGCCAGAGGAACATTTCTTAAATTGTACACATTAAATTAAAATGGGTCGATTCATATTTTAGATGCTAACAATACTTTTCAGTTTTCATAGAGTAAAGCGCTCATAGATACAATTTCATTCTGCTAGCCTAATAAAAAAGTCATGCTAACTCGATGACAGGATACGACCGTTTCAATGCGTTTGGTGCTGCAAGATGTTTTCGCAAGAAACTGATCTTCACTAATTGTAGTAGCTCGAGGTGTTCTACAAGTTTTTTCTTCTTCTCTTTGTTTAATTTCATGGCGCTTACAATTTCAGCATAATAGCTTGCACGCCACAGCTAATAATTTATTATTTTGGACAATACTAGAGCGTAATACGGCTGCACACAAGTGGCGCATCTCCTACTCTCTGGTAATATTCAGGAAGTAAATGGATGGTAGAGACTGTGATAGCTTTTCTCATACATATGTATATTAAAAAAAAAATACATATTTACTTAAGTAATAGAAATGTATTTATTGTACACTATGATCCGTATAATTAGGACAGTTACGCATAGCAATCGATATCGTGACGACGTGGAGGACGATTACATGTATATAAAAATGTAGAAGAAAGAAAGGAACGGGATTCCAACTAAGCGGTCGCGGCTAAATGCTTGTGGACGCATTCTTCTTTGTTGATGAGATGCGTCGTTTTATTGACCAGCTGCATGAGCGTAGAAAGATCGTGCGCCCAATCGTTGAGGACGTCGCTCGGATCCTTCGTCTGCTGGAAGTGAACTACGCCCGATGGACGATCGGTTTTCGCTTGGACGCTCTTGCCGACCACCATTTGCGAAAGGAATTCCTCCGTCTCGCCGGTGCTCAGATCCAACAGCTCAGACATACGCGAGATCCTTATCCGCGTGTAGTATTTCGCCATCACGCGGATGTTGTGCTCCACTACGCGACTCCTATCGAAAGAAAACGAAACTAGAAACTCAATAATTCACATACTATAGCATTGATTCGTCGCAACGACAAAATTTAAATCTTTAAATTCAGCACTGACCTCCGTTCTGAATAATTGTGTAAAACATATCAACTATTGTATCGCAAAAATTTGACTAACTACATATAACAAAATTAATTTAATATTTAGGTTGCGTATCTTTTATGCTCTTTACTATGTTGCCAAAGCATCTAACATCTGCAATTCCGACTAGATTATAGGTTAATTGTTTTTTTTTCTTTTCTTTTTTTTTTCTATTATAGAGCGTGTTTACATCACAATAAGAAGCAAATGTCGTTTTCAGTGAAGAATATCCAAATCGGAAGTCAATTGCCCAACCTATTGTGGGCAAAACTTTGAGGTATTTTAAAGAAATGCATGTGGCACTTCCTAAATCTGTAACGCAAAGGATTCCTACTAATGAGAACAAAAAATTAAACGTATTGTTAGACGCCACAACAAATCGATTCTATTTCAAGCATTCCTTGAATTTTGGGCACACCCACAAAAAAGGATCAAACATAAACATGTAATGCAAAATCTTCCAAAAATAGTTAATATTTCTTTAATCGTCTTAATCTTGAATATTTGCGAATTTAAGCTTCCGAGTTAATAATAAAGAGACATGCTACACGCGATATTCTCTACCTCATATCCTTCCATCTTTGCTTCGCCTGTTCACTTCCGCTGAATGTCGGTGTGGACTTGAGGGCGTTCTCGTACAGTTCGCACAGTCCGGACCACTTGATCAATTCAGGCGTGGTGAACAGTTTTAGTAGCTGACGGAACTGTGGGATCTCGTCTAGAGCCTTATCCGCTAAGACGCGATGAGTTAAGTCGGACTGTAAAAAGAAAAAACGTATTAGCGCTTCTGATTTACCCTCGTAAAGACTAAAATATTAAGTAAATATTACAAACGAAATCTAGTATTATAGCACTTTGCAGTCTTTCTAGCCAAACACAGCATGCGTCTAAAATAAAATTCTGGACCTTCAGGAGATTATTTAATTTGCTGGGCTATTTATCAAATGAAATATATTTTTCAGAAATATAATACGGAAAACATCTTTCTTTAAGAAATGCAGACATAATTAATACAGTTAGATGCATATCTACATACCTGTTCATTATCGTACGGTGCCAGTATCAAATATAAAACTACTGCCTTAGCTGCAGCCTGTCGATCTGATGGATCATTCTGTACAGATGGTGTATTAAGTACGGCTCTGTAATGTTTGCATGTTGCCAAATATGACCCATCATGTTCATCCAGTTGCATCATTAAACGGTAATATTTCAGCTTCAGATCCTAAAATAAAAAATAGTTCCGAATTGATTCGGTGATGAACAAATTCATGATAGGAGGCAAAGAATTAGAGAAAGTGTTGGAATCTTTTTTTGACAAATAAATTATTCTTTATTTTCGTTTTTTTTTTTATACCGCAATTCAATGCCGCTCTTGGTTTGAGCGGAAGTAACAGTAGCTTTGTTGTTTAAAATACAAAGCCCTATATAGTTTTACATATTTAGGTAAACAATTCGATAAACTTTTCCTGTGCAGACTTATTGTAGATTATTTGTGAGATATCGCAAAAATTAAATGATTATAATTATCAATAACCATGTACTACTGTACTACTAACCTGTGCCGTTTCATCTTCAAAGAATTTCGTGTTAATTTTCTTGGAGATTATTTGTGTACGTATATAATCTTGTTTCGCTAAGCAGAGGCGCATCTGTTCCAAGATCAATTCTACTTTCTCTCGCTTATCCATTGAACCATAAGTTTCTACCTGTAATTCTTGTATTATATTAGCAGCTTCACTGATGTTTCCCTCCTCCTCTCGAATCTTTGCTAGACGATGAGTTAAACGGGCCCTTTCAACTTCTACGTAAATTTTGCCTTCAGTAACATGTCTAAAATATCAAATTTATAAAAAATATTTATAATAAATAATTAAAACTTTACCTTAAGGTGTCGATTAACTTTATCATCGTCTCTTTATCTGGTGTCTGGTCCACATAACTACAACATTCCTGTACCATTTTGGCTACGGCTTGCTTAAGTTGTGAACGTCTCTTAGATAATAATATAATATGCTCAAAAAGTGCGTTCCAATTATTTGCTTCTCTACAAATTTGCACTATAGCGACTAATACCCTCCCTGTAGACACCATATCAGCACCAGTTCGCGTTTGTTTCTCCAAGGCAAGAAGCATATCTAATGCGTCATGCATTTTACCCGCAATAGCCAATTTCTTACACTCTGGTATCTTTTCATCGCAAGTGGAGCTGTAATCCACTTCCATTTTTACAATTTTACCAGATTCCGTGGCTATAGACTCCATTGTATAGAATTCTTTGGTTAACAAATCTAAATTTTAACCTGTACCCTATAAAAAAAAAAAATTAAAGCGGTTTCCTATCTTGCTGTTGTACTATGTGATATACAATCTCAATGCTATTAACGAATGAACGTACACTACACGCTTATTACATAGAAGACAAACAATAAACTTACAGTAGACAAAAAGCGTTGTTTAAAAAGTCAAAGCAAAATAGCCAGTCATCTTTTAATGTTGGCACCAGTTGGTACTTTTCATATTTTGCAGTTTATATAGAGAATTTGCATTTTTGAAGATCATAATAATAAAGTGCTATGCTCTAATATGCATATGATAATCAGGCCAGAAAATTGTACAGTTTGATGAAAAAGTAGCCTTTGTTTTAGCAATTAAACTATTAAAGCAAATGGAAATTATTTAAGTTTGAAAAAAAAATTCCTGATAGTTATTGTTGCCAACTTCTAACTTCAATAGAATTTCTTGCAACTTTTCTACTTAAATTTATTAAAAGGTTTTTCTATTATTTATTAAGTATTGTCCGAGAAAAATGAGGCCAAAGTAAGTTGTAACAAAAAAAAAACAATAGAGATACTTCATATTAGACTTAACAATTCCAAAGTGCGCAAAATCTATAAAACAATCGAATAATTTCCAGTTTCTACTTTTTTCACCATATCCGCCAAACGTTATTGTTTGGCGTTTAACTTATCCCAACTAATAGTTTATCCAAATAAAAAAAAATGGGAAAGAAGAATAAGTATACTCGCATACCACCTGGAAATACAAACATTTGCAAAGCGAAAGCGTCTAATATGTCAGTGCATTTCAAAAATACATGCGAAACGGCGAATGCTCTACGGGGAATGACCGTAAAGAGAGCGACCGCTTATTTGAAAAACATACTCGTCAAGAAAGAATGTGTACCATTTAAGAAATTTCGAGGGGGCATAGGGAGGTGTGCCCAAGCGAAAAATTTCCATACGACAATTGTAAGTATTCAAATTGCAAGAAACTAGATTCGGCATGCGTGTATTTCCCTAACCTGCATGGCTACTTTTTCTATACAGGGACGATGGCCTCAAAAATCAGCTAAATATCTTCTAGATTTGCTTCAAAATGCTGTTAGCAATGCTGAATACACAGGTTTAGATTGCGAATTGTTGTATATCTACCATATACAAGTCAATGCCGCGCCACTGGCTAGAAGACGTACTTATAGGGCCCACGGAGTAATTAATCCATATATGGGACATCCTTGTCACTTAGAAATTGTATTGGCAGAAAAATCTGCACAATAACCAATACTATTAATTCATATGTGTTAACTTTGATAAATAAAAATTTTCCAAGCATTTTGCCTTTAATTGTTAAGTAAATGTTGAATATTTGCTTTAGAATAAGGAAGGATGGGCGATTGTAGCTGCGAAATAGTTTGCAGTATTATATAAACAATTATCGATCATTTTTCAAAAATGGCTAGAAATTCTTAGATTGAACAGTAAAAAAGTTTGAACACTTGCAAATTTAGAGAATTAACGACTAAATCCAGTGGCGACTTGTAGCTAAATCCAGTGGCGGCTTGTAATGCCATAAATTGGAACGCTTCGATATCCTCGATGTAATGCAGCTCTGTAGCCACATTATACCAACCACCACTGATTGATGCTACATTTATATATAAGTACACTACGTATGGAAATACCAATAGCATATAAAGTAAATATCGATTAAAATGGCCTCCCAAAAACAGTGAGAGAAAACAACATAAACGGGAGAGCGCAGACAACAATTCGATTTCCTCTTGTATTTCTGTTGCGTAGCATAATATACAAGGAAAGCACCGCTGTTGCTGCTGCTATATTATGTTGATATACAAAACATATTAAAGTAAGCAATAAAATAAAGGCACATTCGACAGCATGGAAGCGAGTTTGAGTGTTAAACAAAAAATGCAAAGCATAAGTAGTAACATCTACGGTGAAACGATTTCTATTTTTTATGTACAATCGGTCCTCGTATTTCAGTTACGAATGCATTTTTGCGAGATCGGTTCGAATTCTACCTGGAACTGGTTCGGGGTAGGAATAATATAACTTACTCCTGCGAAGATGCAATTCGATTACATCTTCGAACCAGGTGTGAGACCAGGTTCGCCATCCTGCTCCGAAAGTTTTCCCATGCTCGGTGTTTGGCCGTCCCTGTCCCCTACTAGCTACACAACTGAGAACCAAATAGACTAGGTAAAGTACATCGATGACATTTATCGTACACAATTACACCACGTATACTGTGATAAGTGGATGCGATCCTATTGGAGTTAGTCTTTTATGAAATTTAAAATAACTGCACCTACTTTAGTCCGCAAACTATCTTCGAAGGAACTGGTACGGGTCGGAGCAACCATCTGTAATTCTGGGTTCCGCCGTCGAGAAGTGACATTTGTAGTACGGTGACAGTTTGTATTATATATTTTGAGCTTAAAGCATGTCAATAGTAAAATGGAAATCAAAATCTGACAAGTTGTAAATAGGTTCCAAACGATATTGAGGAGAGGCATGATAGGACGATAATAAAATCGAGCGAAATAATGGATTTGTCCCACAAAGGTAACTATCTAACGACCTGCTTGCTTTTCTGTGCAGCATATTTACGATGTGCGTATGAATAATAATAATAATAGAGTATACGTATCTAGTTGATTGCTGAGATTGAAACGTTGATTTACCTGTTTCTAGCGACATTTACTGATCATATCCTCTTTTATTTTAACATTTTCTTTTGCTTGCAGATTGAATGCTTGCCTTAATGTCTCTTTATCCATTTACCATTAATTAGCGCAACTAACATTCCCAAAAGTAAATAACGCTTTTCTTTTCTTCCAATTCTTCAACCCAATTCCAAATAATTATTTAGCATATTATGGACAAGAGAAGTGATAATGGCGGTAAAGTCTTTTTAGGAAGATTAAAAGGTAACAAAAGAAATATAAAGTTAATCAAAATTTTTAAATAAAAATGTATATTATGCGGCCTTTTCTCATGTAATACAATCTTGATCAGGTAAATCCCTAACTACATCTGTCCCATCCATGGCAATACGTTTTAATGCAACTGCTGAGGAAATTGAAGAGGTGTTTGCCAAGGAAGAAGATGATAATGGCCTTCTGAATGACAACGCTCCACCGACAGGTAGATTAAATTTAGTGGTGTATTTAGGAAGTATTTTATAATTAATGATGTATCTTTAGAAAAAAGCGTAGAAACAGAGACGAATCTGAAACGTTCCATTTTGCCTATTCTGGGGAAACGATCTACTAGTATTGACGTAAATTCAGCTAATGCACAAGAATCATCCTCTCCTTCTGATCCTTGGAGATTTCTATCTGATATCAAGGTAGGATATTTACAATAACATGCTATCTCAATTACGATAATTTATAGTAATTTGATATTACATTTTTTCAAATAGATCATTAAGCTGATAAAAGTATTAATTTTTATTTGTTCAATCATGTTGTGTGCTGCTTATTGATCTGGAAAGAAACAGATGAATTTGTTTTCGTCAGTTGGTTATCAGTAAATTATGGAGTCTTATTTATCTAGTAGGGAGATTAATAATTATTTGTTGTTGATAAAATTATCGCATTTCAATTGGTTACTTAATGTTGCATAATTTTAAATTTAAGGAAGCAGTTTAAGATTCATCAAAAAATTCTGATGAAATATCCCAACCTATTTTTGAATGTTAAAAATATTCCGATTAATTGGCAAAGTTTCTTTCAGGTTTTCCCCCTTTTTTTTGCGAAAATTGTTGCGCATTGTTTAAAAATACAGAAATTAATGAACTTTTCACAAACCACACTACCTATTGAAATTTGCTTAATTTAATTCCCGCAATTCGACCTTGTACTGTTTTACAATTTTACTTAAATTGAATACATTCAGGGTACGTATTAGCAGTTGACTAATAATCCGTTTTTCATCCAGGGCAAGATAACTAAAAGTGTAGAAGTTAGATTGACGGAGTACAAAGCGAGAACGATGGACAACGAAGGTTCTCCGAAAATTGTCGCCAAAGATAAAACGAAGGACAGCAAAGAAAACTCCAGCCTCTCCGACTCGGAAGAGGTTTCCGAAAGCAGTATTTCGCGGACATGCGGCATCGTATCTACAACGGAAGGTACGGATATCGTTCGATCTGTTAGAAATGTAGTCGTTCATTGAGATAAGGAAGGGATCAGGTAGTTGTAATCAGTGATATATAATATGATCTGAGTACGATGTTTTTTAATATGTAAACATAAATCTCCTACTTTTATCGACCTTATGGTACGTGTGGATTTAAAAACTGCTCTACTTGTGATTTAAATACAGTAATGAATGCAAGCTGTTCCGTTCAATACAAGAAAGTTATCTTTAAAATAATTTTATTTTAAAAATAACAATTTAAAATAAAAATGATCACAAAGTCGAATGTTTCGAATTATTTCCAAACGATTGATCTATTTTGTACGTGCATATATTTCTCTGAATACTTTCATTTCGACAAAATTTTGTTCACGAGACAAATTTTTCGTTAGGCGTCGAGATGTCGAGCGACGACGACGAAACTCCCTCCTTATCGGAAGAAGAAAAACAGCAGCAGCAAGCAAGCAGAGACGATCACGATACGAGGAACAGTCAACAACAGCAGCGTTCGGTTCGGCGACGGTTTCGTGTGACTGGCGGCGACCACAAGTCCTCGTCGCCGGTAAAGGAGGGTTCGCTCGCCGGCGCCTTCCTCGAGAACATTCAGAAGGTGAACGATGACGACGACGCCATCGAGAGCGGCGTGGACGCGCTTAGCGCCGACCTGCACGTCTCGAACTTCAGCGTCGACAGCGAGAACGTCCTTAACGTGCATCAGGTGACTGGGTCGGACATACGGAACGCTGAGTTCGGCCTCGACGATCGCGACCTTGAAATGGTCTTCAGCCCGATCGGCTACGTCGATTTGCGCAGCCGCTCCGATACAACACAGCAGATCAATTGGCTAGAGATGGCGTACAAGTACATGCTTATAACTCATTTACCGTAATCATTCGTTGAACATTTAAATTATCATTAGACGGTTACTAATTTTTATATTCTAAGGTTATGGTAAAAGCCAATAGTGTGATAGAGTTCGATATATTTGCTATTAAAAGAGCAGATTTTTTTTTGAAATAGTAACTGTGTAAATGTAAATAATTTTAAAATGTTATGTTTAGAAGTGTTTACAATTTTTATCTCTCTTAATGGTAGCTATATCAAACTTTGCGTCACCCTGTATATCTTACAAAATGAAAGAAAGTTGAAGGGTATAAAATCAATAATTTTTTACATTAAATTCTCGAAAATGACACGATCCTAAAGCTGTTTTACACGTCGCGATTTATCCGCTAATTATTTGTAATTACAGCAAATATCGTAGGACTTTTTGAGCGATTTATCGTCAAGAAGTCGTACGACTAATAGAATAGAAGAGAACAAATTTTATTCTATTTTAGCACGATTTTGCGATAACATTTCACTAACTTTGCCGTTTTTCTATTAACCTAACAAAAGAAGAGCAGCAATTTAGTTTAGTGTTTTTAAAGTAGGTGACACTAAATGTAACGGATAATTTAAATTAACCATGAATCAGGTAACCGATCTGAGCTATATCTTGCCGATTTACCACCTATACGCCTACGTATTTAATAAGATTATAAGCGGCTCTGAATAGAATTGTAAATCTTTTCAAATACATTTTTCTCTTGTTTGGCAACAAGGAATAAGCCGGTGGTCGTGACGTTTGTATGTCTCCTGTTATACTTCTACTTGCCGTTATCGCTCTATACGAGCGGCTTCATAGCTGGTGCGCTGGTCGTTTCGGTCTTTTGGTGCGTGTACATCAGGCTCGTTGGCTACGATCATCCTTTGAAACCATCTACCTCGCACTTGCCGGTCATCGAGATGCCGTCGGCGAAAGAATACCAACCGCTCAAGAAGTACGAGGTGCATAACACGTATACAGCGTCCGTAAAAAATTAACGTGCTTCTTTTCTAACGGATGGCAATATCTTAGTTATTTAGTTATAGAATATGTGAATATTTTTTGAGAACGATTTTTTTTTTTGTTATATATAAAGCACAATGTCATCCCTAAGAACAAGCACTAGAATTTTTAGGACACTCTATGTACGGTTATTCCAAAGAAACTTACATTTTTCGAAATTGCTATAACTTACAGTTATTCTTGATAAATGAATATAATTTAACTATCAGTGGCGAAGCGTTAATAGTATCCACCGAGATTCGTTAATTTTAGAAAGCAATTGCTTTGCAATTGCAAAGTTACTTATACCGGAAACAATTAGCAGTTAGTAATATCAAAATCTATACAGTATCTACTCAGTTTCGCAATAGTCACATCAAAGTCAAGAGCTCGTATTAATTCCATCAACATGATCAAACGAATATGTCGTTTTATGTACATCAAAAATAATTTATGTAAAATTTCATAGACGTTATGCATTGCCATTTTCACTCTCCTCGACATATCGTGGAGTTACTGGCACAAGCTAATAATTCCTCAATCGCCCAAATTTGAGAAATGAATTATTACTAGTAAACGGATTTAATGTTACGATTGGTTTTACCTATAGATAGTACTTAAATTTATGATTTTCAAAGGATAGATAACTAAAGGTTGTCCGAAAGGGAACTTATCTGTCGCTTGCGGTAACCCCATAATATGTGACTTACTCGCTTCGCCATTGTTAGCCATATGCTTTGACGGACGAAATTTTACGATTTAATTTGACAGAAAACTGAATTTACTCATAAATTATTCTAAATCTAAGGTTCTTACGGATCACCTGTATTGCATTTATTAATTGGAAAAAAAATTAAAATGGTTATGCTTGCGTCAGGGCTGGATGAACGAATATCCGGAGGAGTACAATCCGTTGACCTATCACGTTTCCCAAACGCAACCGGTCTATCTACGCTTGCAAGGCAACTTCCTCAAGGTGAGCCATACGAGACAGAAGATTCCGAAGCGGGCGATGTGGAACGAACCTGAACATAAGTTCGTGTTCACGCGGCACCGAATTTACAATCTGCTTGGCGCAAAGGTGCTCCTGCTACCGGAAGGTTTAGCGCGAGTGAGGTGAGACCTGCGATAGGCGTATCTTCGTCGTATTCGTAGAGTATCCCCGGTATTGTGCGATTTGCGAATTGCGAGGAACGAACTAACACGGCGTAAGGCTCGATTGCTTTCTAAGTTACTCGGTCAAATAAAACTAGTATTGCTACTATAAATACGACCGACACTGTATAAACGAGAAACCAGGGAGCTTCGAGAGAAATTCTATTTGTATCGTATCAGCCGATACTCTACGAGTAAAACGAAAATGGCACTCGCCACATAGACGCAATATAAATTATATTATGGCGTAGACAATGGAGCAAGAAGTATCCCATTTGCATCGTACTCAACAAGGACCAAATGGACCTGGAAGAATCATCGCCGAAGAAGGTGAAAGAGCATCGCGGCAAGGAGATGCGTTCTCACGATAAGAAAAACGACGGCGTCGTCGAGGTGAGACATGATCTTCCCTTCGTTTCGACTTTGGTCTCGTGCCCTCGCATCATCAACGCTTTGTGCATTGCTTTATAAAGCGAAGCTGTTCGCGCGGTAGTCCGGTAGTTTTCGTTTGAGAATGGAAAATTTCGGCCGATCGATCGGATCTTCCTAACGTTAGTTTTTTGTTTTAATTCCGATTTTTCAGATATGCGCCGACACGATAAGCGAACGCATCGGCGAGAGCATCGAACTGTCATCGGCGGTAAGGGACGATATGGTAAGTGACGGTAGCGGCAGCGGCAACGGCCGATAAAATGAAATACACTCGTTTATGTAGCCAATTCACGACACGTTACAGCCGCAATTACTCGTTCTAGTAACTGGTATTCCGTGGACGCCTACCGAAGTGATGCCGATATTAAAACAATGGAAATTTCTGCGAGTGTAAACGGGTGTCTTACGTACCATGAGGTAGTTGATCGTGTAATATCGGAGACATTGTTCGCATCAATGAACGCGTTCCTAGAATTGACAAGCTCAAGTCTTGTTTTTATCTAATACGCGAAACGAATATACAATATACGTGTAATAATTAGCGATATCATTTGGCCTGCATTACTTGTCAGTCCTTAAATATGAGTAAAAGGAAGAGAAACGGAATCTTATTGAAAGATTAATAATTAAACCTAAACAAAGCGTCTAGGGTGTTGTACAAAATCCGAACATAAAATTTTAGTACAATTGTAAAGAATGTTTTCCAATAAAATGAAAACACGTCATTACATAAACTATAATGTTGTAATAGCGATCGCTTCTAGTTTTTAGTAAATGAGGTTCACATTGAATACAGATACTGAAAGAAAAATACCTACGTCTAAAGGAACTCTCATTAAATCCGGATAGAATAGACAAATTTTACACTGCGAGTCAACCAGACCGCACATAAACACATCCTGCAGAATGATATTTACTACCGCGGCATATTTTCGAATAGATTTTAACAGTTACGTTCCTCGAATTTCAGATGCAGATCTTTAGCAAGTTAGTAGATAATATCGATGATCCGGAACAGCAGAGCACGCCGCAACAAACAGAATTTGTAAGTAGGTATTCGCTACGCATTGTACGTAGAAAATTTTGGATCATTTCACTTGGGATAGTAACGTTTTAGAAAGGAAATATATTTAAAACTAGCAAATAACTCTTATTAATCAAATTTTTTTTTTACCCATAAATTTTGTTACACTTTATTAAGAGTGCGTAGTCAGTGTTCCTGCATTTTTATTGATAATTTCGATTCATTTCGCTCAGGATCACATAGTGAATGCAGACGATTCCTTCGACGATCTGGACCCTAAGAAGTCCTGTTTTGATGACGAGGAGGAAGATTACAGCGTTTGCTTCGAGGAATGGCACGACGTCAACAGCCCCATAGTACAGGTAATATCTCCTCTGATTAATGCGCGTAGATAAAGGCGACAACTTGGTTCCGCTTTTTTTTGCGTTATACAAAGTGTTACGTTTCGAAATGTTTTTGTTTTCCATCATTAAAGTCTGCATAAAAAATTGGTCAATATTTTTGAAAGTTGCTCTATAATCCTGCCCTTTTTGAGATATTTCGATAAGCCTGAATGATTGCATTTTTTATTGGACGATCTTCTCTTTTCTCACCAATTTTAGCTAAAATATAAATATTTTCCAATATCGGTTCTCTCGCGCCTATAAATCACTTAAGATACTTTACCATTTCTAAATTGGTATTAGGTATTTTAGAAAGACTCCCTAAAAGATACGCGAATCGGTCCAAATTTTTTACCTGCGCTAGTGTCTGACCACCCGTTCGCAAAACCTTTTTCCCCTGTTTGAACTTCCTTTTAAATTCTACGGATTACTGTAGATAAGTCCGGACGAAACGCGACTGTATCTATTCAGCCGGACTGGTCGCGAAAAGGAGGATTGGTTTAGGCGGTTCCGGATAGCAGCCAACAAGGATCCCGACACTGACAAACGTACGCTCCAGGACGACTATCTGGCCTATATGAAGTCGCAGAAGATCATCTACAAGGACGACGAGACGGAGATTCCCTTCGATGAATCGCTGGTGAGGATGCTTTCTTCTTCAGATTCTTTTTTGGGGTACTGGTTCCGTGTGTAGAATATGTTGGTCGCTATATATTTGACAAATATTTAAAGATATTAAACTGCAAACTATCACTGAAAGCACGAGTATGCTGGTTGCCCAAACCGTTTGTAATTGTAAAATTGCGCCTGCTACTGCTATTTATGACGCATTTCCGTACGACTTGACCAGCTTTGGAAACTCTTAACGGAAAATAATAAAAACTATTGTCGCAGAAATTTAAAAATTTAATTTTAAAACAACTTGCGAAATTAATAATATGCTTATTATCTATCGCAGATGAGCAACGCGGTTGATATAGCCTGGGTAAATGCTTTCCTAGCGCGGATATTGTTCGATTGCACGCGCGAAGAGACGATTGTTCAGCGTGCCAAGGAGCGCATTCAACGAAAGCTGGCGTCTGTCCGTCTGCCGCACTTCATACAGGCGCTATACTGCGAGGAGTTGAACCTCGGCAATTCCGTGCCGGTGGTCTTGGCCAGCCGCAAGCCGTTTCTCAACGATCGCGGACTGTGGCTGGAGTTAGACATTGCGTACGAAGGTCTCGTCATTCTCATCCTTCAGACGAAGGTAAATCTGATGAAGTTGAAGACGTTGCCGTTGCAAGAAGGCAGTGAGTATTCCTGGTTTACGTTTACGTACGTCGACGTAAGCTTGAAATATGTAAGAGTTAAAGACCGCAACCGTTTAATCAAAAAGCAGATCTCTTCATTTTACTCTGGAACTTTGCATTTTTCATGCCGAAAGACAAACAAACTTATACTCCTCATATATAAAATTCTTATACAATTCTTCTCCCTGTCCGCTAGAAATGTTGGAACGATCGGTCGACGACAAGCCAGCGATCTTCCATTCGGACGTGGACGATTCAGCCGAGAGCAGCACCGACGACGAATCTAACAGAACGTCTGTCTCTAGCAACAGACAGGTGCTGGATAACATGGGATATCCGGTGCCGGGCTTAGGCGGCGCCAGCAAAGGCAGCAAGAAGTTGATGAAGATGGTGGACAAGATTGCTGAATCGAAGTTTTTCCAGGCAGCTACGGAGAATAAGTACATCAAGCGAGCAATGCAAGGTACACGCTTTCGCCAACTTCAGTTGTCGATTTGCCGTATTTTTTCAATTGACGCTTTCATCGTTCCTAGAGTTTTCGAATACGGACTTGCGCTTGAAGGTCGAAGTAAAGAAGTGCGTTGGAAGGTTGGTGATTAACGTGCCGCCGCCGCCGAGCGACAGAGTGTGGGTTGGATTCCGCGTGCCGCCCGAACTCGTTATCAACGCGCACCCGATCGTAGGCGATCGCAACATCAGCTTCATGCGGGTGACCAGTTGGATCGAGAAAAAGATCTACAAAGAATTCCAAGTGGGTATATTTTCTACGCGATGATAGAGTTCGATACATTCGGACAAAGGCAGAAAATAGTAACCATTTAAATTACTAGAGCTAGGTGATTTACTGAAGCTTTTTCTATTTGCTCTATTTATTATAATTCAAATAAACAGTAAACAGTAAACTTCAGTGAACCTTCCTGAATTCTATTAAATGGATAATAGACCATCGAATCACGGCTTATCTATTCGTTTAAAGGTTGTTTAAAGTTAAGTTATGTTGGCCGAAAATTATTGCGAATTATAGAAGATGTTGTGTTTCTATGAATATTATGATACTTCTAGATTGATGAAAAAATAAAATCACACCCTACTATTTTATTTTATTTTATTACACAAGACGATAAAATTGAGTTGAATCTACCGTTGCGAATAAAACGATACTTGATCTATTATTTTGAGTAGAAACATCTGCTATAGAAAATCATAGTAAAGTGTGTTTTATATCATACAAACTTGCTTTATTTTTTGTCCAGAAATCTAAAGATAAAATAATACACAAACTGTTCTGTTTAAAATAACAAACTTAAACGATGTGTCAGAGAAACTGGTAACCCAAACATGGTTTCATTGAATTATAGATGAGCTGTAATTTACCTCGTACAGAGAGTTATCGTAACCGGTATGTACGTAGTTCGTAGAAGTCTTCAGATTCGCCTACGCTTTGGTTGTTGCGCTTTTGCCCGGATGGAATAAGAGCGTTGTTTTTCACGCTTTTTTCTTCTTTTCGCAGAAAGTATTTGTGATACCGAACATGGAAGATTTATTAATACCTGTGATGTCTTCTAAATTACCAGAGTAAATGTAACAGACGCCTTGTTCTTAATCGCCAAATCGGATGTTGTGTCTATTTATTTATTTTTTTTATCATCGCTGGATGTTCTCAAACGTCTAAGGAAGAGCAAAACACGAATCGATTAAGACGATATGGAAGAACTAGTCTGATATAATTATTGTTGTATTATTGTTTTATTCGTATAGTAGAATTTCGCCAAAGGTCCTTCTGTCGTCTACTTGTATCTCGCTTATATTTCCTTTTTTCCTTTCCTTTCATTTCCGCATCCGCCTTACATTTTCGCATCTACTTTTCATATGACACGTAATACTATTTGTTCTAATTTCTAAAAATTTAATTTTACGATATCGTTATGATTATTTGATTATTGTATTTATTTGTTGTATACAATATATAAATAAATAAATTTCGATATATGTACTATTATCCGTACTGTGTATATGTGTGTAAAAATAAATGTTTTATTTATTTATTTATACGTTTTATTATTTCGTTTGAATAGGCATTCTGTATACAGGATGTCACGTCATGAGTGTTTACGCTGTTTTGTTCTAGTTTTTAGAAAATATCGACACGTCTATTTAACTATTTAACCGGTTTCAGTAGAAGTAACTTACGCTAACTTTTCTTAAATGAATTGCCCTAACTTCTACAAGAAGTTTGAATTCAATAATGAATTTGACCTGAAAGTCATATATTTCAATAGCTCTAAAAATAAAAATAGCTCCCGGTTTAAAGCTATCTGTTTTTTTTTTTATAAAGGTTGACGTAAAATCGTAGTAGTACATTCTCGCAATGATTAACGAGTTAAATTATAAATATGGGCTAATGAATACCAACAACTACAAATCAGCACCTCTACCCGAAATGTCTGGCAAAAGTCTTTTTCTGTGAAATTATGGCATATTAGCACAAAATGAACATGATCAATTTTGCGGGTACAACTATTTTCCCGATTTTTCATGGGTTCTTGTACTCCATCCAAAAGAAATATCTAATAGTTAACTATGTTATATACAAAGGATTTATGGTATGAATGATATAAATTGTCAATACTGTTTAATATAAATGTTTTAAGAGTATAGTACCCGAACAGAAGTACGATTGCGTTAGTAGCATAGTTCCTATAAAAACATACTACTGGTTATAGGAAGGGAAGACGAGGGAGAATACTACAAACCTGTCTAGATTAAGTAAAATTGCGCAATTGTGCCTTCCAATAAGAATTAACAATCTACAGTCGTGAACGTGACAAAAGTCATTAAGATTAATTTGACTTCGCACTATAATACGGCAGCGCGTATAGTAATTTTCCACTATTACTTCCTCTTTATTGTTTATCTTCTAATATGTAGAGTTGATCACTTAAGGGTAATCAAAATAATCATCAGCCAATCTGCTTCAATTATAAAATTTTCCACTGTTGACGAACCTTTTGTTGATTTCAGCAATTGTCGAAGAATGTTCCTAATTAAGAAGTGTAGATTCAAAAAATTAAAATTTTTACTTATACACACCTATCTGTTATCTTGGGTAGACTTAGATGTTTTAGAAAGGTTTGTGTTTTGATGCGAATAATGATGTACAAAATATTCTGCAAGACATACTTTTACAAGATGAGACATCGCCTTATATAAGAAAAACGATAACATGTTTTAATATTAAGTATTTTTGTTTACGACTATGCAGCTTTATTGGAAGTAAATGTTACAATTGCTTACGTACAAGTGTGAATTCCGATTGATTGCTTGGCGCCGGAAACTTTTTAGCTTTTCAGCACATACGTTTGGCAGGTATCTCGAGATTTTTTGCGTTAAAGTAACAATTCTCAATTTGATCTTTTCTTTTTTAACTCATTTGTGAAAAAAATCATTTTCACAAATATATTACCCTCTTTAATAAACTTATATTGAATACAGATTTTGCATTAATTCAAATATTTCTTAAAACATAAAGTTTTCATGAAAATATTGTCTACATAATACAATTTTAAAAAATTATATAATAAGTTTTTTTTGGTATATTGACAAATTTATCAAGAAAATCTTTATCCCTAATTTTAATATGTCTGTGTGTAGAAAGCAGCGCAGCGAAGTTGAATTTCCCAAACATGTTTTCAGTCTAAGCTTGAGAAGTTTCTTTCTACATTTGTTACGTTTTGTTTCTTAGTTACGTCTTCAGTTCTCTCCAAATTCCATTTTTCTTTCGATACCATAAACTTCCTTTGTACAATCCTTTTAAGGGATAAAGAAGTTAAACGCATCTTCCATTGAAGAGAAATCAATTTTCGTACAAAACTCTGGAAGGACGTGTTGTAAGGACGAGAAGGTTTTCTTGTAAGATATAAGACGCGCTTTGAGTGAATTACAAAAATTTTCAAGATAAGGTATAAAGATATATTTAAATTTTGACAACTTTGGTGTGTAACTTTTGTAGTTGGAAACTGCTCGAATGTTCTGCTTTGCAGTACTTTATTTTAGTTCGTTGTGAAAAATAATCAAAAACAAGTACTATTCGAGCTAATAAAGTTTTTGAAATTAACACAATATGGAACGCAGGTGACGTCAGGCAATAAGGGAATGAGCAAATATGTTTACTGTTCACGGTTATTACGGCCTCAGATAGAAATAACACAATTTTGCCTTACGTATACAATATAAAGTTAATGTGTTATACAAGTACATTTTAGGTAGGTACAAGATTGGCGTGTGTTGTAAGAAAGACAACCCAATTGTTTTGCATTTAGCAAATTTATTTCTCCACATAGTTGTCTTGTAGCTCTATATATTTAATCTAGCCATGTTCCAATTTTTCGAGAGATTCAAATGATAGAATTTGTCGAACTATGTCCCTGTTTCGAGATTGAATTTTTCATTTGATGTGAAATAAAGTCACAGAACACCATGTGCGGCGAATTTGGTGGATGGGACACTAAAACGTACCGTAACCGGACTAGCTTTGCTGTCTCACGATTATCATTCCCTTCTGCAGTTGTTGGAATTGTCTTCGCCCCCTTTGATGCACGTTTACTGGAAAAAATTCCGTTCGGTTAACTGACTTGGTTTTTGTGGCGTGTATCCATGCCTTATCCTTCATATCACATAAGGCCACAGAAACTCACTCATATTGTGCTCAAGCGCGTCGATATGTTCAATTGAGATGTTTGCCATATTAATAATCTCTCTAATCTTCGCTCAGCGATCTGTATTAAATTTTAACGATCAGTTCGTCCGTAGTCATCTCAATAAGGCGACTCGGCCTTTCCTCGGCAAAAACAGATGTTCGGCAAGGGTTAAATTCTATAAAAATAATCCTTCTAAACTTATTTTTGATTTCTGCACAGGTTTTCTATCAAAAAAAGAAATTGAATCGCTGATTGTTCTATGATATAAACTTGCTCATTTTCAATAGCTCGCAGAGCAACACTACTCGTTTCAATCTCTCCAAACTTTTGATAGGACAAATGCAGATAAGGGCACCATCTGTCATCAAGCACGGGTATTTTTCATACTATCCTCGTATACCAAAACGAAATTAATGGATTTTAAATTCCAAAAATGGATATATGTTGTACGGTACTCTATTTAAAAAATTTCAAACCATGTAGAATAATTTCCTTTCATTTCTGATTCGACAAAAAATGACTTTTCCCACCCATTTCAAATTTCTAATACGTGGTTCATCAGAAATGTTTTGGACTTACTAATCGCTTAATCAGACAGAAAAAATTTAAGCTGATTACCTACCTTCGTAATCTTTTTTTCCTCGGAGGGTCTTACATAATGTAAATAAACTACAAATCATAAATTTCGGATCGTACGATCTTAACGAAGTTTAAAGTAACCAATAAGATCGAAGCTTTTAAGAGGCGTGTGCCGAGCTAAATGCAAAGATGTACGTGGATATTCGTATTCTTGACGTTGCTTTGTACAATTGTTTATTACTCACGTTTCGAAAATTTATTGTCGAGAACTTAAATTGCCATTAAATGTATTTATTTTAATTGTTGTACTAGTAAACGTTATCTTGCGTTTAAGCGAAATTTAAATTACAAAGGAGTACGATCGTTGTCGAATATTACCGATCCTATTCCTATAAATATGTTTAAGGTTCCGAAACATGTCGAATACCACGACGAAGGTGTACTGTGTTTGACGGCGGTATTTGACAATTTGTTTTCATAGAGAGCCGGTGTATCGTACTTTTTACGATTTACTTGCTAATTGAGGTGTGATTCTCCCCTTACGACAAAAGATAATCAAGAACCTTCTATCCTATAAGATTGCTAGCTATTTTTGGAATACAATTTTAAACAATAACGTTATATTGTCGAAAATACACTAAAAGATTAGGATGGAAGTGTTCGTAAACAGTCCAAACGTTAGATACGAGAAAGATTTTATCGAATCCGATTACCAATATACGTCGACAAAAGTGGAAAGGAAAGGAAACAAAGTTGTGGTAAGTTGAAGTTAATTGATTTATACCATGCTTTTCCGTTGTACACGATGCGTGTCGGGTAATCTTTTTGACCGTGAAAAATCCATGTAATCGCCCGCGGTTTTTTCAAATTTCTCATAGAATTCCGACCTGGAAGTAGAAACGCTCGGAACTTCAGAGCTGTAAGAAGGAACAAGGTGCGAGCGCCGGGATCCAGAACATTCCATGGTGTTCTCGAATTCTACACCGCTTGCAATTTCTGCAACTATAGAATATGTAAACAGCTATAAACAGTAAAAAAGATGTATACAAAATTACGATTCGGCATCTATTAACGCCGAAACGTGAAAAACTCTTGCTAGATAATTGAAAGAAAAGGAGCATGTTTCGAAATCGAGTCGTAATTTATTGAAAAAAAAAAATTACTTCACCCCAGAAAATGTATTCATTTACATGTGGATATATGTATAGCTGATAATCTCTTCGATAAGCTTGTTTCGTGCTATTATCTCGTCTGTGAACGCGACGGCACGAGCTTTTCTGTAAATAGTAAATGCAAATCAATAATTCTAGTACCATCTACCCACGTATTATAGATTGGTGCTCGACTCTAGGTCATAGGAATTTTCCATTGGTGAATGTACCCCGACGTCAATTGTCAATCCAATTTTGAAAACGTAAATAAATGACATCTCGATGCCTTTATTTTTTTTACAGCAAACGCATTTTTTTCTTTGTGAGATGGTCCGTTTGAAGTAGGAACCTCCACCTGTAATAATATTGCACTATTTCTCAAATAATAGGAAATGTAATAGTAAGTTGTTCTAATAACGCGGGCTTCTACGGCCAGAGTCGGTTAAAACTAAACGTTTTCAGGTTCGGACCATGTTGTGATTTAAACGAAAATTCTACGCTTGGCTCACAATCATATGGGACTTCCATATGATTATGGGCGAAATGTCTCTATGACTAACACATAATTATTGCTGTATTTCCTTTTAGCCTATTCCGGAACTACTATTATTATCAACAAATTCAGAACCGACTTCATATCCTGTAGAACTTTATTTTGAATCCAAAGAAATAACGAATTCTTCTACATTAACTTGAATTTCATCAATTTTCCACATTTTCTCGTCCACAATAAAACTATATTTAGTAACAATCAATATAGCATCATGATAAATAGCTTTCTTATTATGTCCTACGTAATATCTCCATTGTTCTGCAGAAAACTTATAACTTATAACCCTTTTCTGTCAGAGGTAATCAAAATTTATTTGAGCCTATACCATTTCAATAGGGTTTAGCATACTAAGACCAAAATTCCCTATAATTCCCTTAAGTTTATATTTGTCGTAATTAGATTTAATTTAAATATATAAATCAACTCCCGCTTTAATATTTCTACTTCTAGGGAAGTATGCTTGTTCTCCAACGACAATCAAATATCATCCTTTCTCTAATTGTATGTTGGCAGTGCCTTCACGTTTTATCTGTAATATCACTCATCGTCCATTACTGTTCTTCTCAACAAATCTCATCATGCGGATCTGATGTGTTTCCTTTACAAAGTAATGTAAATTTTGCTTTAGCAACATAGTCATGTTCATTGCCTGCGAGAATTAGCGCAAACCTTTGACCACAACCACCCTTTTTGGCGCACCTTCCACCGTCGTTTCATATATTGGTCCACGATTCATCCATGTATACAATTTTTCGTCCTTTTTGTCTATATCGTATAATGTCGTCTCGCTCATTCTTCAAAACCTGTGCCAAAGCCAATATCTACCAATAACTTATACACTTGGAGCTTGGAATTTCTTTAAATATATTGACGGATACTAATCGACTGTTAAGCGCAGGAGGAGTATTATATAAGAAAAAAACGCTGCTCTTCAAGAATGCTCGTATACAAATATGTGTATTTGCGTTTGAGCATTCTTATGAATTACTTTCCTCTTCTGTGGTGTCTTGGTTGGGTAGTGGCCCTTGTTGCTTACATAGCGAATACACAATTCTCTCTCTGTTATCCAATGCTTCGCTGGTTCCTTTGATAGCAGCAGAAACATTAAAAATTTTGTTAAAATAGCAGAACAGGTCCAAAATCAATTGCTTTCCTATGTTGCGATACACTTCGCCTTGACGTCACTTCCTAATAGAAAGATCCATATTTTAGAACTGGTGCGAACCAAGTTGCTTAAGTCCAATTTAGTAGTCAATCTAGCATCACATAATCGTTTGATTACAAGAGCAATTTAACTAAAGAAAGAGATTCAAGTAATTCTTATGTTTACATCTTATATAGTCTTATCGCTAACACTATCGATAATATTCGATAGTGCCCATAATTATTTTCAAACAAGCAAGGATGGAGATCAACACTAGTAAACGCTTGACTTTTTGCCTGAATTTCGTTTGTTTGCTATTGTTTTAGTTTGATATGATAGAAAATCGCCCTTTTTGTTATTTTAGGTTACGCCTCGCAACGAACGGCTAATTATCAGGACTAATCGTAATGTGCCGAAATTGGGTGTTCTCTTGGTCGGTTGGGGTGGTAATAACGGAACCACTTTCACGGCGGGTATCATCGCCAATAAATACGGCTTATCGTGGCCAACCAAGAGAGGGACGCAATTAGCGAATTGGTAAGTTTATGATACCGAAGAAAATCAAAGGTAACGAATTATGAGCGTTACGTTGGAGAAAAGTACAATTACGCCGTTGAAACGTGATTATTCGAAATGCTAATACGAACCTCAACGCCACGTATACCTGCAAAATATCCGCTTACGATGTTAACGCATTTGTTACCTAGCCATAGAAGCTCTGAAACGCAAATCACTCCGCAGAGAGTACGACGCAAATGTATCTTTCTTTGATGAGACGTCTTATACTGCTTTCTACTGGAATTTTCGAAAACTCAATCTAGTCGATAGTAATTAACGTATTTCATGAAAATATAGGACGTAAATAAACGCCATAATTTTAATCCTTTGATGTTCATAATCATTTGCTGGTTTCTTGCCCGTAAGTCAAATCTTCTGTTGTAATTATTTTATTTATTTCGTTTTCAAAATGTATCTATTATTTTTTTTATAGGTTCGGCTCTATTACGCAATCTTCAACTGTTCGCTTGGGTAGCGACGCCTATGGAGAGGGTGTCTACGTCCCTTTCAACAGTCTATTACCGATGGTAGATCCTAACGATATAATTGTAGACGGCTGGGACATATCAGGATTGAATCTGGCCGAAGCCATGGAGAGGGCTCACGTCCTAGAGCCGGCGCTGCAGCAACAACTCAAACCATACATGGCTAAGTACAAGCCGCGACCGTCTATATACGATCAAACGTTCATCGCCGCCAATCAGGTAAATTCCATCCATTACGATAGAGTTAAGTGTGTCCGATCTAGCCAGCGTTAAATAGAAAAACTTAATCGTTTTTGGATGTATAGAATACCAAGCTGCATGTGTTATCGGTCATCGGCATGACTAATTAAGATATTCACTATGGTAAAGTTAATTTATTAACGTTTGTTTCCTTGAAGACTTATCCACTAGTGTAGCTAAAAAGTATAAAGCTCATACTTGAGTATAATGTAAAGTTTGCTTTGATATCTCCAACGATATAGGAAATACATATTAAACCTTACTGGACAAATAACGCACTAATAAATAATAATGGAAAGATAGATACTTACACCTACAATTCGTTTAATTATTTATTTATGTTTTACCGTGTCCGTCGTTTCGTGGTATATTACTATTTAATGGAGGCTAGGTCTAGTCCAGACAGATTTCACCTGCACCACTTATTTTTTGAGGAGAAATTTAGTGTGACTGTAATTCTCGTTTCGGTAGGCGGATAGAGCCAATAACGTGTTAAAGGGGACGAAGGCAGATCAGGTGAAACGTATCATGGACGACATTAAGGATTTCAAGAATAGCGGCGACGTTGATCAAGTAATCGTGTTGTGGACTGCAAATACGGAACGATTCAGCGACGTGATCGAGGGCGTGCACGATAACGCGAACAATCTGAGCGCGGCAATCGCCGCTAATCACCCCGAAATATCGCCGTCTACGTTGTTCGCGTACGCAGCGATTCAGATGAAGGTGAGATTCGTCGATGTTGTAAAGAAAGAGCCCACGATAATAGGGTAAACTGACAATATAAGGTCGAGGTAAAGATCAGATTATAATCTCTTACGCGGCGACATTCAACGCTGACAAAATTACATTTGAAAGAACTGAGCCGAAAACATGCGTGTGGGCTAAATGAATTGAACCGTCGATACATTCACTCTCACGATAATCGGATCATTTGTTCTGCATTAACAAAATATATTACTATTAAAACATTGTGCCGCGTAAAATGTTTTTACGACATTCATTTAAAAGAAGCATAATGTAAACATTTAAAAAATAAATTGTTTACGTTAGTTGTTCGCATTGAATTCGATGTGCCTATACGCACAATTCGAACCTTTACGGGCGGATAAATAAAAATAACAGTCGGTTGTCTCTTTTAAACGAAACCAAGATTGTTGGCATCAGTTAAGCCTAACATGAATAACCAATTAACGTCCTCCCACCACAAGAGAACGTAAATTTTAAAACGGGTGGAGTTACTTTTTAATAGTTATCTAGCACTCCGTTACTTCTGAAACAAACCGTTGTAATTAATAACGACATTGTAAATTCTGTAGCATTCCAGCAATTCTTCGTCATTCTTTTCATAAAGATAAGACCGACATGTAAGTTTCTCTGCGGAGCAGTCGTTTAGTGGCATTCAATATAGGAACCGAGGTCATAAATTCTTTAAAAGATAAATAAATAAGTAAGTTATTTGGATATTAAACATATGTTTTATATTTTTAAAATAAATATTACATTAAACTATTTAAACATCAATAAAACAAAAGTGTTAAAAGACATATTACGAAACAGCGCAATAATACACCAATCGAAACAGGGATTGAATTATGATGAAATAATGATGTCTTTGTTATACAAAATAACGGTATCTAAGGAGAAAAGGTCCCTAAAAAAATTAACAGCTCGCCCTATTTATAGCCATTGTAACATCGTTTCATTTCAGAAGTTATGGGTTACGACTGCGTTTCTTAGAAAACATCTGGCGTAAGTGTCGGAAGAAGGTAGGCCAGAGAAAAATGTGAAAAATATTTAATTTTATATACTATGTATACATTCCATTGTTTGGGGAATATTATAAATCCTCATTTTATCCAAGCCGCGTTAGAACAAATGTTTCAAAGAAATTAGAGTAATAGAAGAAGCACCACACATCTCGCTCAAACTTAGCAGCGTAGCGTTTTTCCACAAAATTATAGTCATAATTATATTGTCAGCGGCATGGCTTGTTTAATAGGCTTAGAGGAACCATTAGAAACAATAAAGTTTCATTGCTTCTATTACCTAAACTTCTTTGACATGTTTATAATTTCAAATAAGGATGAAGTCGATGGTTCACCGGTTTATCCGGATTCAATTTCATAAAAAGAAAGATAAAATCGGCCGTTAAAACCTTTTGTTTATAAAAGTGGGACTAAATTATTTAGAATATAGAATTTCTCCTATTTTAGATTGGTCGGTTATTCTCGTTGTAAACTGATCGCCAATTTTCAACCTCGCGTGAGCTTTCTTCATTTATCTGTGTCCTGGTTGCATTTAACTTTTTTGTTGTTTTTCTTCGTTACCGTTTAGTGCACCTACATCAACGGATCACCGCAAAACACTTTCGTACCTGGAATAGTCGAATTAGCGCAGAGAGAAAACGTCTTCATCGCCGGCGATGATTTCAAATCCGGCCAGACGAAGCTTAAGAGCGTGCTAGTGGATTTCTTGATCAGCGCCGGCATCAAACCGGTCAGTATCGTCAGCTACAACCATCTGGGCAATAACGACGGAAAGAATCTATCCGCGCCCGAACAGTTCCGTTCGAAAGAGGTAAGCGTAAGTCGGTGTTATGGTAAATATCCGATGTATTCTAAAATTGGTTCCTTTTAATACGTCTAGATCTCGAAAAGTAACGTCGTCGACGACATGGTGGAATCGAACAGCATCCTGTATAAAAGCGGAGAGAAGCCGGACCACTGCGTCGTTATCAAATATGTTCCGTACGTCGGCGACTCGAAACGCGCCATGGACGAGTACACCTCGGAGATCATGTGCGGCGGCACTAACACGATTGTCGTCCATAACACCTGCGAGGATTCTCTGCTGGCCACGCCCATCATTCTTGATCTCGTCATACTGGCCGAACTGTGCAGCCGAATACATTTCAAGCGGAAGGATGACGACGACGACTCTTCCGAATCGTACTCAAACTTTCATCCGATACTGACCATACTGAGTTATCTGTGCAAGTCGCCGCTGGTACCGAACGGAACGCCGGTGGTGAACGCGCTCTTCAAGCAGCGCGCGTGCATCGAGAATGTGCTGAGGGCTTGCCTTGGTCTTGCACCCGAATCCAACATGTTGCTCGAATACAAGGTGCCCTTCCTGATGAAGAAATCCGTCTCCGAACCGAACACCAAGAAGCGGAAGATTACCAACGGTATACACGCGTACTAATTTTCGACGTTTAGATCGTTTAGCACCTTATGTTCGCTCCCCGCTCCGTATCTTTCCTTTTCTTCCTTCACAAAAAAAAGACAAACACTTTCTTTCAAGTATTAAGTTCGAATATTGTATTTTTTTTTTCGTTTAGCGTTATTAGTCCTTGAGCGAATGCCGTAAAATTAATCCATTTTTGCGTTATGTACAGTAGTGTCCTCTTGTACTGTAAATTTTCGAACTTCATACTAAAAACAACTGAAAGTATATGTGATCTCGTGGACTTAATAACCAAAGGAGACAAAAATTTAAATAATATGTTCATTCCGTCATTTGCTGGTTTCGCTGTTTCTTACACATACATTGTATTCAATGTCTAATGCAGATCCAATTTAAATTTTGACACAGGCTGTTATATGAAACTCTTCTTCAATTTCTTTTGAATAATCGAAGAGAAAGAAAAATTTTACCGATTTCTAGTAATACTAATCGACTAAAATATAAGAGGACACCTTGTGCGCTATATATAGTAACGTTTAATTAAATTTAACAAGGGAACACGAAAAGAAATAAGACTGATTTTTTTTATCTCCCATTAAATTGTTGCAATCTTTTGATCAGGTCAAATTCCTTCTAAGACTATTCTTACTACTCTGCTACTTCTTGAGTCTGTCTAGAACAAATATGTACGTATTATTGAAATCAGGAGTGTTTGTAATTGACGTCACGTTTTGTAGCTACCAGTCAGCTACAAAACGTGACTTTCGTATACGCTTTTCCCCCAGTACATTTAGAAAAACATAAATTTATAGTCCAGTCCTCGCGCAAAGTACTTTTTCTACATTGCTTGGCGAAATACTTTAATGCATCCTGCGTTAAGAATACGTACGTATACAATAATTCAGGCGGAACTGAATACAAAAAGGGAATATAATGAAATGCAAATTTTTCTTCAAAATTTGTTTTAATTCAACAAACAGGCAAAATGCGAGATACTTTCAAAACCCACAACGTTCCTCTTTACCATAGGCTTCCGTAGAATGGTAAGAATTATGGTATATTTTTAAATGACGTTGAGGAATCTCATTTCCACAACAGATCTCAGTTTTTATTCAGTTTACATAACGGCTTTTTACGGTATTTCTCGTGCGGTACGTTTTCCACTTAGGCGCACGGCAATGACAAGCCGAATGTGTAGATGATTAACTGCGCTAACGCTTGACAAAATATGGTGAAAGCAGAAGAAAGTAAGAAAGGGTACTAGTACAGGCGATGAAAGCGCAAACCTTTAGTGAGCAGTATTAATACTGTACTAATGCAAGTATTAATTGTTCTGGCTGTGGTCTTGCATCTCCCGATTTTGTAAAAGGCGGAAAGAATATTTATGAATTGTACATTATATTCGAGATCTAAATTTAACGAGTCGAGAATTTGGAGTGTTCTTTTTTGTATTTTTCCACAAATATGATGTACCTACTGTATTTTAGATAGATGATATCACTTATTGCGCATGCCTGTTATGTATTCGATTATGGATTATAACAAAATTGCACGTTTCATTGTTGTTGTACGTTATTTCTTGGTAAATAAATATATTATTTAATAATACTTGGACTAGTTATTTTACATTAGTGAGTTGTTGTGCCTTCTGAGTCATAGAAATATTTGTTATACCCGACCGTATATCCTAACCTCGAAGTACAAAAAAAAAGGTTTTTGTGCTATTTGAGGTTATATTATAAAATTAGGAAATTGCGTTGTTCATTTCTGCTGACGCTAATGTACTACTTTCCCTTTCAAAATCCATTATTGTTCATTTCGATCCGAACCGCGCGTGTAAGCATTACTAATAACAATTATTACAAACGCTTATTTCAAGACATTCAACAATATAAACGTCTGTAGTCATGGCGTCGGTGTCTTTAAAACAAACGTAAGCTTATAAACAACTGAAAAGATTCCAAATTAGTCGCTTGGAGCGGTGAATACTGTGATGAAAAATGACGAGAAGTCGTTCATTTACATTTGCCTGGTGTAACCGACGCAACCATACATTCTGACTCTAGTGATGCCATTTCATACTGCACCAAGTAAAGAAGCGTAACCCCATGGAACAAACTTACAGTTACCAGTTAGCCTGTCGGAATTATAGTTCCTTAGTAAATACAGTTAATTTTGTTTTCAACTTTTTGTCCCAGTACTAAATACACCATGTGTGAATCATTTATTGGATTTTGGGTCTTGATGCTGACGTGCTAGAGGAATTCTGTGTATCAGTGCCAAATACTAATGGTCTGCGCAGGTCGAAACAAAAAAGTCCGCTTTTGTTAATGGTTTTCTGTATTTCACAAAACTCAGTATTGAGAAAATTTTACCAACTATTATTTTCGTGAAATATTTGTCTTTTTTTGCTTTTGTAAGGAGTATCTTTGATTAATTAAAGAACATAAAGATAAAATATTTGATAATAACATTTATTTAATAAGGCACCTGATAGCATAAAAATACATTATATATACATGCATACGTACGTAACGTACATACAGCAACAATTTTCGAATGTTTAAAAAATACGGCATAAAAACATGGCACTATGTATATAATACGCATAAGAAAAATAGATAACATTCAACAACATTTCAAAGTGCAATCGCTATCGAATAGCACATAGAAATCAGATACAAACGTATCCAAGTAAGCTTTTAGGTTAACGAAACAACGCAAAGTTCTTGGGTATCTTACTTGCACAATATGGCTACTGTGTACGTTTAGTTATCAATTCAACGTTGATTAGTGGAGATTGTTGTTATTCTTATTATAGCTTTCTTAAGGACGCGATTCAACCTTATTTAGTAATTCCTTTCTTTTTTTCTATCATATACTCTTCACAACGCGTAGATACCACCCATAATTAAAAAAAAAAGTGAATAATCTACAACCTCCAAAGTGAAAAGAAAAAAAAAAACGCTGATTAGATATGTGTATGCACTTTTTTAAAAAGATCTATTAGCCACACTGTTTCGTTTAAAATTAACTTTGTTACACACATAAATGAAAATGATAAAAAAATAAGTACATCAAAAAATAATACTTTTCAAGCATTACGTACGAATAGAATAAATAAACTCAATAATAAAAATAGAACATTAGATTAAAAAAAATGATTTTTCTTTTTCTCAAATACGTTCGGCGCATTTCGTCTATTTTATTTTTAGATGAACATCGTCGATGCTTATCCGTTCGAATCTAATCAATAATTCCTAGTCAAATGAAGTATCGTACAGGGACAATATGGTGATTACATTTTTTTATTAATGAAATCCGTCAGCGAATTTTGTTGACCGTGAAGTGCTGTTGCTATCAAGACATTCATTTCAAAGCAATGGCGGACCAATTTCTGCCGCTGAGCTCATCTCTAAACCAACGGAAGACGGTATGTTTTGATATCAGCGTTAAAGAAAGATTCCAATATGAATAGGTAGTCTTTACTTATGCGATGCGTCTAAAGATAAAATAGACGAAGTGAAAAATTAATCCCTGGGTTGACTAGTAATAATGTCTTTAATTTTGTTTTTAGTTTGCATAATGCAGTCGGATGTTTTGCACTTCTTTTTTTTATAATAATCCAAATCAATTAATAATATTTATTAAATAGAATTTTTTAACGACTTTCAAAATCTTATGCGTTTATCGGCAGCAAAGTCGAACGATCATGGTGTGTGTTACGTTTATGGATAATTGACGTGTACAAGGTAAGTAGGTTCAGTAACTACTCTTGATCTGCGTATTTCCATTTTCTACCACTGCGAAATCCGTTGGCAGTATATAGGCAATATCGGCGCCGTTTTTCCTGAACGTAGGTTTCTGCGCGTCCGCTTGCACCTGAATGCTGATCGTTCGTCGTTTGTTTCCCAGAGCACAGTTTAACGACCTATTAACGACCACCGATAGATCTTTTCCGTTGGATAACCTGATGAAAAAATAATAATACCTTCTAATTATACGAAAATATTAGTTAGGGTTAAGGGAAAGTTTTTATAATTTTTTTAAAGAACTGTATCAATTCTGGTAAAAAAATGTTAATAACAGAAAAAGCGGGATATTCTGGAATCCCCGATCGAAGTAGCCATGCCCTACAGGGTGAATGAATAACTACAAAGCAAACACAAAATAGAGACAGAAGATCGACTTACTCGTAGTATCGACTGACTAATACGGCTATAAGTTCACCAATACGGTCCTGCTTCTTCTCTGAATGCAATGAAACAACGAAATCGTTCCCTGTACCCGAATGAATGGCGATCAGTTGATCCTGTCCGGGCGATATGCTGATTCCGGTAATCGAATCCAGATCCATCACCTCCTTCAGTGACTTGAACTTGTTACTACACAACTTATGGATGGCACGATCGGTGACCACCATCGCCCTTTCGGCGACCTTATTGAAGCGATTGAATTTGGTGACGAACGAGGAGAACAGCACGCGAGATCCGAAGCGTTCCGAAGCATTCTTTAAATTGTTGATGCTCTCGTTGAACAACGTACAGCTCGGATTCTCTGTTGCCATACATAAATAGTTGCCCTCCCACTTTCTGGCCTGGCCCCAATACGGTCTTCTGCCTTTTAACGCGGACGCAGCCGTCACCTTCAGTTTCATTTGTGGCCACTCTTCGCGAGGTACCTTCCTCAGCACCATATAAGCGTGCCATCTCCTGAAGATCGCCCGCAGCGTACTGACGGTCTTCCGAAGGGGTACAGGCGGCGCCGACCATTTTATGCTCTTTCCGTAATCGTTCATCTTCTTCGCGTTGGCGAATTTTTGACGCAGGCCGGCGATGTACGCGCGCAATTTGTACCTCCTATAGGCTTGCATTATGTAGTAGGCCGCCTTCATTCGCTTGTAGTTCTGTCGCGCTACGTAACCTAAAATCGAGAAGAAAGTTTAGTACTTAAGTCGGCTAATTGGATCGGTTCATGTCGACCTCGCCATGTTTTCTGGATCAGGATGACGATGGACGGAATCAAATCGTTTCTTCTTTGTTCCAATGCGAATAGTGTCTTCGGCGATCGAACGAAGATCTTAGTTATGCCGTACTTTACGTCTCCGGAGAACTTCATCTCGTCCATTATAACTTTGGTGCCGTCTTTGTCGGTGCCCTTGCGGAAATTCGGCCATGTATAATGGGAGATCATTTTATACCTGTAAAATTAATTTAATAAATTTAAAATATAGGTATTTAATTTTTCATTGCGCAAGTAGATGATATGCCACATGTCTTTGCTGTAGTTTCAAATAACTCTTCTTACTGTGTATGAAACAGACGAATTCGCCTTTAGCGGAATTAGTTAGTATTTCATCAAGTTTGGCGAACAATCTTTCATGCAAAAAGAAGGCACGAGAGATTGTAAGCTCGACGGAGAGATAACGCCACTATTACAATGACTGCAAATAAAATGCACCACTTTTATTAATGAAGGTCAGTATGAAAAATTGTTTATCATCCTGCATTGATCTGGTTTGTTTAACAGCATTTATAGGAACCAGATGTTCTGCACATGTTTGCACAGGGACATCTCTTACAATATAGTGACAATATATATAGTACAATACAATAGTGACTGATGCTTAGCGGACTTGGATATGCATCTTGTAAAGAATTAACCCCTTTCGAAAGTGGCTGGATCATTGGACTGCACGAAAGCGGTGTTTCCAGGAAATTGTGAGAAAGCTTGATTGTAGTCACTCGTCTGTATTACGATGTTGGAACCAGAGGATTATAAATTAAGGTAGAGCACGTCGAGATTTTGCTTTTCAAAGCTTGGCTATGCAACACTAGTCTCAGTCGGTAACATTTTTAACACAGCAGTGGTGGAACGTTGTCGGTCGTGGAACATCATGGGGACATGGGATTTCGTAGCTACCGGCTTTATTAGCCGGTTTATTACCTTTAACACCCGAGTAAAGATGTACTAAACGAACCTTACCTACTTTTCTTTTTTTGATACTAACAAGTATTATTTTGCAAACATGTTGTGATGAATAAATAAGAACTAAATATTAAAAGTGATATAGCCTACCTTTTCATGAACCTATCGTAACGTTGCCTGTACGCAAAACCTGCTCTGCGAACTCTGACGTTTTCAACAAGTCCCAAATAGGAAACCTGATGTCTGACGCGCTCTTCGTCGAAGGCGATCGGCGATTTAAGCTCGTTAGGCTTGATGCATCTCACGTAATGCGGTTCTTTGCTTTGCAGATTCTGCACCAGTGCCATCATCGAGTTCTTGAACGCGGTTCCGGCCGTTACGGGACGTTTAGTAATCTGATGACAATTAAAGAGAAGGCGAATAAAATAAACGGCACGACGATAAAAAGCGGATCGAAAGGCTTACTTCCGAAATCGATTGAGCACCTTCCGGCCACATATTCTTCAGATTCGGATCGGAAGAATGGTACAGCAATCGCTTGAAGTCTTGGAAAAGAGTATCGCGATTCTTATCGAGGAAGTTGTTGATACAATAGACGACATCCCCGGCGTAATGCGTTATCCGGAAGTCAATCTTGTGCCTCAGCTCCTTATCGGCCGGTTTTAATTGCCGCGAGCTGTAATGCTTGTGACCTTTCAGCTTCCCGTCCATTGCCTCCAACAGCATCTCATCCGTTATTTTGCCGACGTTTAGGCACGCCTCGTCCAAGATCGCTATGACTCCTAAGCAAAGCAGAGAATGACACATCGGTACAAGATCGATTGTGTCGTGCTAGGGCACGTATTTTATACCTTTGTGTTGCGCTTCGACCAGATCGCAAATGATCTGGTTGTTAAAATAGTCGATATGTTGCCATTCGATGCCTTCGCGATTGTATTCTTCTTGTTCTTGCTTAAGTACGAGCTCTGTAATGAGAATTTCCGAGAATAATAATTGGATTTTTTAAAATGCAATATCGTACGTGTTAAATGTAACGTTTTCAAACTTACCAATAAACAATTGTTGGAGTTTCTCGTTACAATAATTGATGCAGAACTGCTCGAAACTGTTGTTATCGAAGATCTCGAAGCCGTAGATATCTAAGACGCCGATGAGTGAGCTCCGGAATAGCTTCCTTTCGCCCGGCTTATCGACCGCTATCGCAGCATTGATTTTGTTGACGATCCACGTGAACAACCGATCGAAGATGGCTTTGGCCAGCGCGTCCCTACCGTAGAACGCCTGCGTTTCGGTATGCTCCTTGCGCATTATGTCGCCGTGGGCCGCGATCACCCTTTCGCACAGCGCCTTTTTCAACTCGTCGTGGGTCACCTTCAGTAGATCCGCGACGTTTTGTGAAACATTTGCATTCTTCACTTGGATCTTATCCTCGTCAGTGGTAAATTGGATATTTCCGAGATGTAGGACCGCCGCAACGATCCTCCACAGCGTATCGATCTCATCCTTGGCGAATTGCAAAGTGGCCAACGAAGACGCGACCTCCTTAAAGTCCCTACGGTCGTCGACCGTATTTACCGTCGACGAATTACCTTGGTTCATGTAGTAGTAGTCATCGGGTCTTCGGGATAGGCGTAGCTTTTTTAGGAGATCGTTATCTATCCCTACTAACAACTGATATGTGGGAAAACAGAACGTTGTATTAGATATTTAAGTCGTACCACGCAGAAAACATTATCCGTGTTCAAATTGTTCGGAATAATGCTTCTACAGCCGCTCTAGTACTTTATACTGGGTTCTTTTCTTCACTACACACGCACAGATATAGCAGAAATGTAGGCGCAGTTAAAAAAAAAAACATTAAAAAGATAAAAGCAGTAACAATATGGTGGGTAACCAGTGGTATGTTTACGATTATACCATAACCTAGCAAATAAACAAAACAACATAACAAAAGCGAAGTCTTCATCATAGCAAGTTTTCAAACCCTTCTCGTCTTTCAAGATAATAAGCAAAATGACCTTGAAAGCTCAAAGTATTCCTAATAAATTCTGGATTTATTCCATCAAATGCAGCACGTATTCAGTTTTTCAGTTCATCCAGATTACGTACTTGCACATTATTGTAAACCTTACTTTTCAGATATCTGGAAAGGAAGTAATCGTTTGGAGACTAGTCGGCTAATCTTGAGGGCCAAATATGCCAATCCAGCGTCTTACTGAAAAAATCTGTGACGTCATTAGCAGAACATTTGAATTTGTTAAGGATATTGAGAACAGTTCTCGCACGGGCTAGAGCTCTCAGGATGATTAATAGAAAACATTATTCCTCTGGTACCATGTTAACATTGTTATTTCTCATTGTTATATTTATTTGTGGTTTGAATAATTTTTGTACTATTCAATAAAATTCATTTAGCTTGAGCTCAAAATAAGTTATTAAAGGAATATTTTACATAAAAGAATGCTTTTTTCTTTTTCTACCAACTTGATTGTAAATCCATTACTAGTGTATAACTGGTTGTCTACTGCATCGCCAATATGTTCACTTTTACGTTTTTAATGTTATACATAGTAAAAATGTGTAAAACAAAAAAAGAAACCAGTATGCTGTACAATATTACTGCTACAGATAAGTAGATAAATGGATTCCTACCTGATAAAAACAATGGAAGTTCCTCTCACCGCTCTGTTGAAAAACTACCCTGGACTTCTCCAATAGATACTTATTGATATGGCCTCCGATCGGATCGCCTTTGAAGTCGAAATGGATGTCCATGTATTTTCCGAATCGGGAAGAATTGTCGTTTCGATTAGTTTTAGCGTTACCGAATGCTTCAAGAACAGCGTTCGATTGGATAAGGACGTTCTTCACTCTTTCAATTTCTTGTTGGCCTCCTTTGATTTACAGAAAGAGAAAGTAAACGATTAAAATGGGGGATGCGAAATCTTAACGCTAATCTATACGAGACCCGTTAAAATTTGTTGTTAGAAAAATAAATGTAGAAAGAAATGGATTCGTTAGTTTGAAACGATGAGATCGTTAAACGACACTTCACAATTACGTACAGGATGGGAAAATTTAGTTACTCTCTTAATTAGGTAACTATTACAGTAGTTGTAGAAAAAAATAGATAATATATTCTGATGTCTTTTGAATATAAATTCATTGGTAAAAGTATATATAGTTAGCGCCTTTTGCTTTGGAGTTATAAACGAAACTGCGATTTTTGTGAAGTTGCAGCAAACTAATTTTGACGTTGTTGAGGCACATTTTGCGTGTTTGGTGTAATAAACCAATATATAGATCTAATGTACAGCGTCTACTTTATATTTTGCCTCCCCTTTACAACGACTAAATATCGATGTATCTTCCGCAAGTACTTAAGTTCAGCAAATAGAACCACAGAAACTCATTTATTGGAAATATCCATGACATGGGAGTAATAAAATCTACCTACGAATCTTACAATAATACAAGCGTACAAGTAGTAGAAAGTATAGACACATCGTCCTATGGGGAGACAAAACATGAAAATGTGACTGTACATTGCAAAGGACACGATTCTTGCGCAACACAGTTTTGATCAGTACTGCAACGTGATCGATTATTGAAAAGCTGTAATGAGTGGGTATCCAGCGAAATTCAAAGTAAAAGAGGTAACCTGTTACCGTGCTACACGGACAATTCGAGAATAGGTGCTAGAACAGGTACAGACAGGAGTGGGAAAAATATTTTTTTCTATAACTCATTTACTGAGATACCATATAAAAATATCCAAGTTTACCCAACCTGTACATTGGTTAGCTTAATGATTGGTGATTTGATTCGTTCATAACAGTCCAGTGAAAATGAAAATGCTCCATACAGATGTATGCTTCGTTGTAGATTCGTCGAGAAAGCGCATTTAAAAATCTATAGGCTACGTCACCTAAAGATCGTCGATGTATGCAATTCGATTAGTAATCTTACGTTATACGCAAAGTAGGTGCGTTTTGAAAATACACTAACAATTCAGATGTGGGGTTAGTTGCTTTTCTGTCAAAACAAACACATTTCGGTACGATCAGAACAAATGGCGTGGTACAATACCTGGACTACGTTTGAATACGCCAGAGCTGAATTTGTACATGTCTAAATCTGCAGAAATATTGGAACCTTGATTAATAGATTTATAAAAACATCGATATCGGTAATTATTAGGAGATTTTTTTTTCTTGAGGGTTTTTGTCGTAGCTTTAGATATTCTTCGAAATTCCTTCTTTTCAAGTTTCATTTCAGATAACCTACCTTGATTAGTTACAGCTGCGATATATTTCATAATGATCTTGGAAGCTTCAGTTTTTCCCGAGCCCGATTCTCCACTGATCACTATGCAAGTATCTCTTCCTTGCTGCCTCATCACCTTATAGGAGGCATCCGCGATTGCGAAGATGTGCGGCGGATTTTCGAAGAGTTCACGTCCTGTAAACAAAACGCAAGATATATTTGGAAATGTAAACTTTCACTTCACATTAAGTAATACAAGTTCAATACATAAAAATGCACGTCTTACCTTTATATTTGTTGATGTAAGTCGCGTCATAAATGGGCATTTGCTTGTACGGATTAACTGAAACGCACACCTCGCCGATGTAGGTGTAAATATAGCCATTTTTGAATCTGTAATTATAAGAAGACGTGAAATATTGAAGAAATTATCTTGCGTTTCAATTACAAAAAAAATATATAATACCAGAATGGATACCAAATAATTTTTTTTTCTTGTTGAACTGTGCAATCCTTCAAAATGTAATCGTTAATATTTATGTTACTTTGATCATAAGAATACTTGTTATTTGAACAAAAAGTAAACTGTTTTTAGTCCGTGGAGTACCGATCAGTAATTAACTTATTATTTTTAAAGAACAAAACAAACAATTAAATCAAAGTAATGCTGAAGTCCATTTCGAAGATCAATTCTTTATAGATAGTCAGCTGTATTTAAAAGTGGGTAAGGTGGTATATTTGATAAAATGATAAACATTGATTCAAGTCCGTAGAATAATGTTGAATGATCCTTAAATAAAAGTGCACGAGATACCAATAGCATGATGGACGTTTGTTAACGATTGACCACAAATGTGCTCATTCGAAACGGAACCGCTCTTGAAACTGACGCCGGTGCAAGTGCTTTTGAAGACGGCGATAACCGTAAAAGGTTATTGCCCACTGTCTTTTGGGATTTCAATACAATTGTTCTGATCGATGATGCTCAAAAAGAAAAACTATAATAGAAGAATATTCTGCATTGCTTCCAGACGATCTCTACGATGCAAATCAACTTAAAAGGCCCTACTTCAAGAAGAAGTCAATGCTTTTTTTACAGGTTGACTTCGACCGTTTTAATTGGAAAAATATATATTAGAACTGCTGCCTGCACCAGTGGTATTGCCCAGATTTGATCCCCTCCGACTTTTTCCTTTTCCAAACCTAAACAGTTCAATTGGTGGAAAGAGATTTAAATTGTAGTAAAGTAATTACTGAAACTAATGCATACTTTGAATAGTTTCTTAAAGGTTACTTTTAAAAGATTTGAACATGGAAATTTTCCTCTATCATTCGAGAGAGCATTTTTTTTTCTTTTTGCGACAATATTTTTATTTTTTTAACAACATTTTTACAAGAAAATGGTGGTTTAAGTATTTATATCTCACAGATAGACAAAACCGATTTTTTCTGATAAAGCTACTTTTTGCCTTGCCGAGGAAGTAAGCAAATATAACTACAGATCTAGTAATTGAGAAATTCTAGTTTTCTTGGAGCACCATACCCAGCACCCCCAAAAGGTTACTTGCTTATGCTTGCCAATATCTGGACAACGTTTTTCGCAACGGATGGATTCGGAGACGAAGAAACGTTGAACGGTGTAGATTAAAGCCTTTTAGATTATTGTAGTTGTCACATCGGACGAAATCGTAATTTACCACCTAATTTTACCTGCAATCGTCAGATCGCAGCATCTTACATGTTTTTGCAGCATTTTAAATGTTTATCAATGAAATCCTATTGCAATTTTTCCTATTTTATGGACTCTCCATGTATGTATATTCCTTGATATGATTGGAAGGAAGAGAAAAATCTCGCTATTACACTATTAAAAATAGACAAATGATTCATTCTTTACGTTTTACATATGCTGATATCTCTTTCAAACCCAAATTAAGATATCCAACTTGAATACTGTTAGGAGTAAATGTTAAAGTTCCTGTGTGCATTTATCCATACTTTTTTGCATAGTTTGAATTACAAGAAAACGATTAAGGAGTATTTGGAATACTCCTGTTGCAGGTAATATGATAATTCGTCGTACAAAAAGAAATTCCGTATGACTATTACCACGTAGAAGTATATGAACGCCTACGTATTACGAGTTATCGATAGCCCACGTCGGTACAATTTTAAAATATCCGAGCGAGGTGTTGTAATATAACAATTTTAAGGTATCACCATTTAGCAAGAGGTTAACATGTAAAAGAGGATGCGATTACCTTATAGTTTATGATCGGTAATCCGTGTTTGACGTAGTTGAAATGCATTTAGAATATAAATTCAATGTTTATGTATATCCAAATACGTATAACTTAAGAACTTAATTAATTCTATAATGTCTATTACATTACATAAGGTACACATACGACGAAAATATAGTTTCTTTAATTTTTGCTAATATTCCTGCAATCGTTTTGGCGCTCTTAAAATTCCTTACAGTGGAGAATAACATTTCTAGTTTGATGCTTTATAATGGAATATCTGTACAATATTTGTATACGGTTTTTTTTTTAATTAGGAAGATATGAAGAATTTGATTCAGTAATGATAGAAAAGACTGTAGCGTAGTATGGTAATCTCCGCACCTAACAAGTATAATTAATTATATAGAGACGGCCGACATTATTCGGTCATCGGTCGATTAGAACCATTCGTGTACGTCCCGGATTAATAATTATATAATTAATTAAACTAGTGCGATACGGAGCTTGCCGATATTCATGTGTTGTTCACCAACTTGATTCAGTGATGGTAATCTTACGGATTTTTCGGCAGATGTACCATTGTTCTTTCTAAACTAAATATTAATTTCCAAAGCATTTGCTTTTACACCTAAAATTAATATTTATTAATTTTAGGCGTAACTTTCCGTTTTCTTGGACTTTTCGAAAATCTTTAATATGAAATAATCAAAACTTTTTTTTGTATATCCACTTTCTTTATGCAAATTGAATAAATAAAGGAAAATGAGGTATTTGTGGAAAAACTATTTTCGATCTACTGATTTTTTCCGTAATCTACCGAAAAATTCCGATTGTTCTACCGAATTAAGAATTGATTTGGTTATGTTTTTAATAAAGAAGTTTCAGCTTTGAATAAAGAACGTATTATATTCTAACGATTCATTAAGATAAACACAGCAACATAACAAGGGTAAAATCTAACTTTATAGCAAGTTTTCAGAGTCCTCATCTTTTAAGGCAATAAGCAAGCTGATCTTCAAAGCAACCGAAAGTATTCCTAAGAAATTCTGGGATTATTCCGTCACAAGCAATACATCTAATGTCTTTCACTTCGTTATTATAAATCTTAATCGGCTGGTCTTTGGAGTTATGGTATAGATCCAAACTTGCTAACTTGTCATCTATAAATTCCAGACGGCATTAATAGAACTTGGGAGAGCTCCATGTGCTTGGAACCAAGGTTCAACACTATTCAGCATCTTAATTGATGACTTGACATGGTCTTGGTAACAGACCCAGAAATTTTATTATTTATTTATTTATTAACATATAGAATATAACATTTCTATAACATATAGAAATTTTATTATTTATTTATTTAACAAATCTATCGCTTATTATCCCAATCTAAACATTGACTTTTTGAGGATACTGTGCTCAGGTCAGGTTTTGAGCTTGAAGATTGGTACAGGACCAATAACTAATGCATTAATAGAAAGGACATTTAGGATTTTCCAGTGGATAAATGTAAGATACAAGTTCTGAGTTGATGCCACTATTTACGGTGAATGCAGTTGCATCAGAAAGTAGTGTTTTATTTAAAATTCCTACGTTTTCATGTAACATGTTACAATAACATTAACTGTTAAAACGTGATTGGTTTTATTTAATTTTTTTGTACGTGCACAACCGTTTGTTTTAAATTTGTTAAAAATGTTGAAAACAGTTTTCGCACAAGCTATAGGCTTTTCAGGATAATTGGCAGAAAATATGTACGAAATCTTCTCCAAACAATTCCTCTGGTACCCTTTTCATCTTGTATTTGTCCTAAGTTTCAATAAATTATCGACTACTTGTATTTAATTTAAGATTGATGTAAAGCTACAAGTTTGGAATAGATTATCGGAGAAATATTTGACAAAAAAAGCGTTTTTCTCTGTAGCAAATGATGTAGCACATTAACAGAATAGTAGATCCCTTGAACTAAAAGGAGCCGATTTGCGCAATAGTTATTTTAATTGTATTGAAATAGGCCTTTTAGGAATGTAATAACACTGACAACACTGGGCTTTGCTAACCCATGGATTCGCCTGTAGTTTCGCACATGTTGAAACGCAAGAGTATAACTGGTTGCCTACAAATGAATTGACTTATTTTTGTTATACCTAGCAAAAATGTATTAGATTTCGTTTAACGCCATTTTTTCTTCGTTATACCCAGAAAGTTGGATGATTTTTTTCATTTATAGACGTTTTCCAGCATCATTCCATACGAGTATTATAGTTTTCGATAAATTGCCTGTAACCAGTTGCCTTACTGAAACGCCCAGTATATGTTATATTTGTAACACTTCAGAATCATGTTTTTTTATACATTCTGGATTTATAAGCTGATCACTTGACTTCATATCGAATACAAGTGGAATTAAAAAAGTCTTTAATATTGATGATGACATCATTTTTAAGAGTTGAGACAAAGGAGCGTATGACTTAAGCCGACGTTATTATTCGTGTAATGTGCGTTGGTTGTCTGCCACAATAACGTGGTCACAGCAGAGTATCGCTGCCTAAGAAACACCAAGCTTTGATTGGCGGTTGAATATCGGTAGGTCGCTTGGACAATAGTTTTACAGCGATGGATGTCTATTATTTGGGTCTGATAATATATGCAGTCGGCGTATACACCTTTTTGTATGACATAATCAAGCGGATAAGCTGCAAAAGTGTCACAATAGCGCACGCTGACGGAGGACAATAGTAAAACGTGCTTTTACAATAAAATTATTAACAGTATTTACTTTTGCTTTTATTACACACGTTGTGGAAAAAGAACATTTTTAAACAACGCTGAGTAATACAAATAATTTGCAAACATTCCAAAAACTAACATTTCAACTAACATAGACGTACTTGTATTTATTTTTGAAAATTTGTACAAAATTTTCGCGGAAATGTATACGTAGATACGAATGGGAATATATCGTTCACATAGTATATATACATAGGTATGACGACATATGCGTAATAGGATGATTCACTGCATGTTCAAAGTAAAACGCCCAATAAAAGATATTATCTGTATATATACACTGCCGTTGATAAGTTTAATTCAGTAGGTTAAAAATGTACAAGAGGATAAGCGATATAATATCAGGGGACTCTAAGCGATCGCTTGAGAAATATTAACTCCTCCAAGGCGACAAACCTCAAACTAAACTAACTATAAAACTAATCCGGAAGTTGCGTGGTTTAATAAAGCTTGCCACTATACTTGTGCGCACGTAGCTATTACTTCGTAGAATTCACATAGCAATCCTTTCCGGCTTTTTGTAGCATAGTTAGAATCTTGGATTGGTGGATCGAACTATTTCGTATTGGGAACGCGAAAAAACTGGCTTCACCATACATAAGCAGAGCAGCAGATGGCGCAAGGGCTCTTCACTGGTTTTCTTAAAAGCAGTTCTATACTTTTATGTTCGAGTTCGACTTTCAAATAGATCTTTTACGATTTACATCACTTTCAGAGCATAGCTTCATACAAGTTGTGTAACTCAATTTTTGTTATCTGTGGTTTTTTTTTGTTCTTCGTCGCTTAGTTCTTTCACTTAGTTCAATTAAACACTTTTCAGGACAGGTTTGGTATCGGTAGCAATGGCACACACCGATACCATACAATCATGTAAACACGATTAAGTAAACAAATGTTGCACATCAACATCAGGCTATTAGGACTATCACTAAGCAGTAGAACTGGATTACTGATGTGGTAAGACGACGACTTCGCAATAAAATATTATTCTAAGGAAGTGATCGTTGCGTCTTGCAGTAGTTCGTGGCCTAATCACGGCGTTTAACCATTTCTTCTTTTCACTCTCTGATGTACGTAATATTCACTTCGACTTGTCGTGTAATCTGCAGATTGGATTTCGTGTAAAGCGCAAATGTCTTTTCAATATATTTAGTAATAACTTGCTGAATTGAATTATTTCGCAAGTAATACTTGCGAAAAACAAGACATTTGATAAAAAAAAATATTTACAGATTATCAGTAATTAATTATCCGGTTCGTTGTAATGATAAATGCACTTTTCCAATTCAGCTTGTCTGTTTTGTGTCATCAATCTAATTACGTGACTCGATTCAACTTTCGAGCGGTAATGTAAGTACGTATGTAACGGTATGAATTGGAAAGAGATGTCATCCTTGATGAAAATGGGTTTTATCGAACCTTCTTGTATGCGTCGATTTAGGACGAACGACACGATCCCACGATGTAGGTCACGGTTTAATATGTATGCGTCTATTTTCGTTAATAAGGTACTATTGGTATATAAAGTTGTCTGAAAAATTGACTATACAACGTAAAATTACCTGAACGCAAGAAGATAAAATTTTAATATCTTAGTTTGCACGAAGATTTTTGTAATCTACTGTACACGCCCATGCACGTATTATTTGTTTAAATAAAAAATACAATTAACATATATTTATTTAAGTGATCATCACTGTTTAATGCCTAAATATCCTATTGAAACAAGCCCTCAACATTATCCGATTTTAAGGGACAATAAAGATATAAATCAATTTGAAATAGGATTAAGTAAAACAATATATGAAGTACATTGAAAACATGATTATGTCAATCGTTGTTATCACAGGAAAATGGAATAAAAATAGATAGTATCTTTTGCAGATACATAAACACTTATATAATGGATCCAGGATGAAATTAATAAATTCGATAAAATTCTAGCAAGAATATATATCTTTGATTAGCCGAAATCAATTTAATTACAAATTCAGAGCCAAAACGATATTATTTAAATTATCTTAAAAAAAAATCGAGAGAATGAAAGTTGACAACGTGAGATCTCTTCTAGCTCTAATAAACTACTGGGATTCACCGTGGTAAGAACAAACAGCTTGTACCGACTCCCGGAGATTACCAGGGACTGAAAAATGACGCCTTACTGACGCTTTTAAACCCTCCTAAAGGTGCTTAATTGGCTTGGCGATGGTCAATACGTGACTTGAACATTGACCTCTAAGCAATCCAAGACTTGTTTGGCGATGTGTGGTCTCGTATTATCCCCCAAGAACAGAGCTTACTGTCGTCTGAAAACAAAACTAGTTTTCAATCTTCAATTGTCCAATCTGCATGATTAACGTCCAGCAAATTACCCACATAACTCATAGTGCATCTTGCTTCTAACAAAGTTGAAGCTTTTATACATTCATCATCGGTTAAATGGCGTGGTCGGTTTATGATTTTCACTTTAATGTCTATTTACAACTCAAGAAAAACTGTTTAACAGAACTTGACATTGACTAGCGACCAAAGTCAAAAAATTTGCAAAATTGACGTGTCAGAGTATTTTTACTCGCTAAAAGTTGCTAGAATTATGTTAAATTTAGTCTTATCGTCGTGAGCGTAATATATAAAAGCTGTATAATTTTTCACCAAGTTAATATGCAAATATTTTCTAGTTCACTTGGGCATGATTCATTCTTATATACGTATGTATATAAGCACGTGTCGACATATATGCACTAACAATTTGAATTCTCTCCATAGTTGTTGCAGTTCTGGGGCCTATGATTACGTCACTACCGCATCACCGGGATGTTCCTATCCGATATTACGCGTTCATATTAGAAATAGCCCCACATATACGCAGATACTCACGCACATTCTGTTAATATCCTGATAATATGGACACGAAGAAAACTCCGTTGATATATAGTAATAGAACTGAAGTAAAAAAAGTAAAATATTTTATTTATTTAATATATCTATTGTAACAGATCTTCTTAACATCGACGTCAGATTTGATTTTCGGCTTTTCCTAGCTTAAATAAATGATTTTTTTGTCGAGTCTCACAAGAGTGCTTTCGCTTGTTTTTGTCCTCGAACACTTTCCTAGTACGAGACTCTTCGATTATCCTTCCATGTTGTCGTTGCTTGAAGTATGTGGCTCTTTAGAAGACCAATATAACAATTAAGACCAATGAAAGCCTAATTTGGTCAGCTTTTCCGCTATTTCATTTCCTTCGGTTTCGATGACTTGGAATCCACCTCAATTTAATTTGGGATCTTCAAGAATTCTGAGATGTCCTCCAAGATTCCCAGCCTGCAATCTCATTATTCTACAAAAAAGGGGCACCCAACATACCTTGCGTTTGAATACGTATGTGAAGCGGTGTTAATCCCAGCAGAATGTTGAGACATGCAAGTCTTTGAATTTGTCGAAGGTACTGTTGGCTTCCGAACTGGACATGTTAGTTTTTTGAAGTGATTACTAGTTTGTCAGCGTACCCTTGCGTCTTTTATACGTTAGAAATTAAGTTCTGTAAGAGGTCGTGTACAACAAGACATAAAAGATTACAGGGCCTCTCTTTGGAGGCAGCTTCTGTCGGCTCTTATTGTTGCCGTTTCGGATCCCAGCGTAGCGGTTATTCGTCGGACTTTGGACATATTACAGCGGTTCTTGCAGTAGTTGTATTTTGTAAGGAAATTATAACTTTATATGTCAACCCTTTTTCGGTTTGATTCGTTTTAAGAGAAATATGGGATATTAATAGGCACAACATTTAGTTTAAATCAGCTTCAGTATTCAATACTTAACAAATACGTAAGTTCGGGGGATGCAGCTACCAAAATTCTTCCGCATAGTATTTTTTAGAGGATAGATAAACTAACTTATTATATTTTACTAAGTATATGTTGCACCACGTGTAACATTCTTCTTTTAATTGTAGGTTACAATTTCTTTATTAAATGAGCGTCATAAGAATGTTAATCGTTTATTAAAGAAACAAATTAAAAATCGGATCCGATACAAGCATGTTTCTACATTCCAAGAGCAACTTATTATTCGAGTCACTGGAGTCAATCAAATGATTCGACTGGTAATGTGTGTTAGTGTTAATGTTCATAGTCAATTCTTATGACGTATAAACGAACGCAAAAAAATCGTTGTTTTTTTATAGCCTTACAAGAGAATCGAATTAAAGAGAAAATCGAACGGATTTTTTCACGAACAACTAGCAAATATACAGATGCAATGTTGCACATGATGCGTATATAAGATTACCCCGTGTAAAAAGTTGAAATTGCTAGAACTTCTGGAGAAATCGAATAATTAACAAAATACAAACGCATTTGCATCCGTAATAAAAAATAAAAAATAATTCCGTAATAAAAAAAGTAGTTTTTAGCAATTACAAACAAGATGTTACGGTGTAATGTGTGCGCAAGGAGCCGCGAAGTCTACACATCAGCTGTATTCTCATTACTAGAGAGGACAAAAGCGAGTGAAATCACATTTTTTTGCGGCGACTAGACAGGCTCGTGTCTATTCGCCTCATAAGAAAGGGTTCGTGTTGGCTACTGGTTTTCCCGAGAGTCGACAAAACACGAGTCTGTCTAGTCGCTGCAAAACAGGTATGATTTCACTCGCTTTTGTCCTCTCTACGCAATTACTAGGTACAGTGGCTGGTTTGTTTTGTCTCCCCTTTGCAAAGATATAATCGATATAATCGTTTGCAAAATATATAATCGAAGATAGTATCGAAATATCGATACTATCTTCCGCGTGGCAAGAACAAGTACTAAGGTTCAAAGAATAAAGGGACAGAACCACGTTTATTATACCCATTTATTTATTATTATGTATATTATTATATATTTTATTTTATTTAATTATTCATAAAATAAAATAAAACAATAATCCAACCGCAAGGCTATGTGTGGTAGAATGTACAGAGATACATGGTCTCAAGGGGAGATAAAACATAAAAATGTCACAGTACCTACTCATTTTCCGGAACATAATATTTCGTTTCCTAGATATCTTCAAAAGTATCAATTTCTTTTGTAAAACAATTTGTTGAGAGAGACAAGTAGGTGGTTATATTTAGAAAAATTAAGATTTGACGCTATTTCCATTATAAAGTTTAAGCGTAATTGCAATTGTCGGATACGCTGTACGTTTTCGAAAATTTTATTACGTGAGATTAGATTCAATTTAAATAATAAAAAAAATGTGTGTAATATCAATATTACACGATTATTATCTATTACAAAAAAAGGACCGTTTTAAAAAGCTCCATATGACAACGAACTATAACATTAGATAGGTGAATACTAAATGTAAATGAAAATTATTACAATGCCAATAATAATAATACAACTTATTTCTACAACCATAAAGTATGTAAAAACACGTCACGGTGTGTTGTGCACAATTCGTAAATATACATTGAAAGTAATATCGACAGATTCCATCTCTTAACCAGATTGTGTGATAGGCATGTGAAAATTATCTATTCAACAGAAATTAAATGTAAGCATATTTGGGGTGAACGTATTATTTCCAATAGTATTTATATCTACGTATTACAAGGGTGGTTCAAGAGGTCCTTGGAGCATCTAAGAGATGGCGCTCGTAGTATTGAAAATGGTTTGTTTTTAGTAAAAATCATCAGTTACTAGAATTTGCCAAAGTCTTAGTTATATCAATCGCGCGATTTCATTTTTATTTTTTATTTAAGGGAATTTTATATTTAATTGTTTATATTGAAAAAATGAATTTCAATCACTTACATTTAAAAGGCTTAACACCGAACGAGATCAAAGCTGAATTGGATGCTTCCGTGTTAGCAATTGTTTATAATACAAATGTTTACATTCTCGATGGAGAAAAAACGCAAACGTGTGATCGACTCTGAGGCTGATTTCACGCTTTTCCGTGGCAATCCTACATAACTCTGGACGAAACATGGATACACTGTTACACTTCGGAAACAAAGGAACAGTGGGTTTTTGAAGGCGAATGCGCTGCGAAGGAGGCGAAGATGATTAAGTGGGACTGCGAGCTAATGGCGCCGGTATCTTGGTAAAATAGTTCAAATAGATGCCGCCCGCTTGTCAAATTCGACAATCTCTCCTTAAGAGTAATTAAATCTATGAATGCAAAATTGTAGACATAATATTTACCAATAAACATTGTTTTATTACGCGGCCTATTTACTTGCTAGCTTCTATCTAGCAAGTAAATTTTGATGAATAAATAAATCTATTTATTCATCAACAATATACCTTTTTATTTCATATTCGATAGAATAGGTATTTACAGTATATTTCACAAAGATAAGATACACGTCGTTACATTTAAGTATCTCTTTCTTTAATAGTAAACACCACCGTTATTAGATTCTTTCATTGTACGTAAATAATCGAGAATTCGGTAACGGAAAGAGTTGAATGCGATTCCACCGATTTTGCATTCACTTACTTCTGGAGACTGCAAAGTGAGCAAAGATAATTTGATATCACGGCCAACACAAAAATAATATAAAAATGTAAAACACGTGTGTATATTATCTTCTGTTATTATTTATTATTATGTGAATTAAATGCATTCGTTATTAAACCCACAGTTTTAGTAAGCTAGAATAAAAGCAATACTGGAATATTGAAAGCATTTCAAGCGATGTTATCTATATTTTCATGGCCTGGAAATAAAACGGTACTTAACACATTATTATAAAGGAACACGTGCATTTCATATAACGACATGTAATAACTGTTGATCATTGCTACTTCTAAATACGTCATATTTTCAAATTATTTTCTTTTATTTTACCTTTAACTTTATATGTACTTTATTTATTTAACATTTCTTTTGAAAAAGCGTCACCTTTCATTAGCGAGAACAGTAGTCATAGCAATTTCAAAATTGATCGAATAATCGCGAACAGTTAATCGAAGTGTGCCATTTGTTATCGATTTTTTTCGCATCATATCTAGGAATACGATACGAAATATCGAACGTACGATTTTGTTATAGCTGTGGATTTTTATAAGTGCGTTTTTTTGTTCCATGTTTTCTGATAACGTCTAACTAAAGTTTATCGCACGAATCGGTTCGATTATTTCGTTATCTCTCGGTTGTTATGAATGTTTTAAATAGACAACGCTTAGAGATTAGATCCGCCTTGATCACTACTGCTCGACGCTGAAAATATTTCGAAGGAAATTTGCCAGTTGAATTAGTCAATTGTTACGTACAGGCAATTAGTTCTGATCCAATAGCAACTTTCACTTTCGTAAATGCAAGACTCAAGAGTTTAAAACCCTTCCTTTTGTCACAATAATGTCATGGCATAATTGTCGTAAATAATTATTAAATCTATTTCAACGGAAGTATCTTAAAGTCTCATTTGGCTTTCCTTTTTAGCTGGAGCTTCGTCGGGATTGAATTGTACAATTACAAATTTTATTTGTTCGAAAAATTTTGAATGATAAAAAGCTGTCGTCAACCATGATCCCCAACGGATGAGAACGTGCGAGGTCCTGGCGGTTTGAAAATATCGGAGCACCGTCGAGGAAGGTCTCAAGTTCGTTTGGGAGATCACATTTTTTTACTACTCGAAATTAATTCATCAATCTCTGAAAATAACATTTGCGAATCGTTCGTTCCACAAGATGTAGCTTTACACGTCACATGTGAGGAGTTATTCACATTCTTGTTTTAGAGAGCGGCCTACGCAACGATTTGTTGCCGTACCATTGCCCATAAACATCAACAGTTGATTAGGTGACACTTAACATTTATGTAACGTACACCAATACATTTTTGTAATCTTTTGCTTGCTAATAACACTGAAAAATTCGGTTGAAAGGATTCTGGTACACGCACTATGACATACACAATATATGTTTTTCGCTCAGTTGCTTCGTTCCCGCTTGACAACAACCGTTTATCTTTAACTACGGCTTTGATCTTTTTTTCGTTATCTTCGCGCACAGATGGTGGATACCAGCGTAACGTTATCCGAAATGGTAGCTTCAAGTTGGAGTTGCGTTTATTCTAGAAGTTGTGAAATGGTCTTTTATCAAGTAGGCGAAGTTATAACCCACCCTCGAGAAACATGGACAGTAAACCAGGACAATATAAATTGCTCTCTCGATGGCACGATTTATGTGCTGTATGTTATTGACATGCCTTGCATAGTCGTATTTGTGCCAGAAAAATAACGGTTTATCATAAATCTTACATAGTATTTTAGCGCCATCGTAATATAAATTTCCTGAAATTTTCTCTTTAACATTTTCAAGCAATACATACTACGAATTAAACGCATCGACGTTCGACTAGCTCGCGTGGAGACTCAAGATGAACTAACACAAAAAGTTTTGTTGTTTTGTTTTCTGCATTGCGCCTGATGTTGCGTACTGGGTACGGTCCCGATATACAGATACGCTGGCCCACCCTATGCGTAAATATTTCCAAATTATTATTAAATGCGAAGTAACTTGATAATTGTGTTCACGTTTTATTATCAATTTATCAAATCAATATATCTTTGAGCTTGACTTTAATTAATTTCCAAATAAAAATTAAAACACAGATAGTAAATTAACAAGATAAGAATAATAACATATCGTCTGCAATCTAATACTTAAGTAATCGGATTTAGTAACCGTTCTCTGTACATACTGTTATCTATCTGTACATTTGTTTTTTCTTACTTTCAGTGTTTATCGCTAACACTGCAAAAAAAAAACCGTCGTCAGGAAGTAAACTGATGGATTTCCTGTGTGCTTTAAAGTAATTACACACAAATATTAGATAAAAACTAAGAAATGCGGACGAATTGGATATTAGATACCCAATAAAGGTTTGATTTTACGGTTTATTTAATTTTTTTTTTCGACGAACTTGGTGTTATTTAAAAAGTGATTCATTGTATTTAATCATACGACGATGACAACGACTTAGGGAGGTCAGAGTATTGCCTTAACGTAATATACAATTTTGTATAAAAGAAAAAAAACAAGGTTTGAAATAAAATAAATACCTGCAACGCGTGCAGGAAAAAATTCAATTTAAAATTCCTGACTTAGCGCCGGAATTCAAAAGTTTTCTAACTTTCCTATAACTGTCAAATAAGGAAAAAATCTGAATATGCTATTATTTATATCGTTTCGAATCTCAAATGCCGCCCGCTTCTTTTAATGCATTACCAAAGTGCGAATATCGTCGATTAACACTCACCTTAGTTCTAAATTCTGCATGAAGTGACCTATGTCTATTTTGTCCAAGAGGACAAAGTCGCCAACACCGACTTCTTTTTGTGTTGCCATTCTTGCCGTTGTTTGTTGTCTTCGAAGTGATGGGTAAAAGACGAACTACCGTGAAAGACACATTAAAGGAAAATAAATAAACTAGTACGTCTCGCGTAAGACAATTAGATTTGGACGTTTAAGAGTAAATAAATATAAAAATGAAATAAAAGCGACAGTAATCGTCCACGCTATGAACCACACGCTAGGACATCACAATTTAAAATAAGTTGTTTCGTTTTTCCGTTCGGTTATATCGGTTGGTTCGCTAACTTCAAGCCGGCCACATACGAGTGAAAGAAATAATATGCACGTGCTAGACAACCATCCTATTAAGTGTGCAATCGACTTCAGTAGAGAGATCAGATAATAATAACAAGTAATTATTCGCAAGAATAAAATATATAAACAGAGATGGCGCAGAATTTGTTCAAATCTCTCCTGTTCTCCATGTCGCTATTTATTTACCTTTTTTTTATGACATAACCTCCCAACTCTGATTTATCTAACCTAAATCACCACTGGTATTATACGTATATTGCTAGAAAATATTTCATGCTACTCTAATGTGCAATGGGAAATTTCTAATTGGAAGTATAAAAACAAACAATGTCGTGTGAAAATTATGCCTGTTTATTGTTTATCCTTCAGCAAATTATGATCGCTGTATTCGCCTATGAACCATTTCCGAACCTACATTTGTTTACACGTTAGCTTTTATAGATCTTGCGTAAAATTATGGGCACATTATACTCCTGATGTGAACGAAAATATGGCCCAAAGGAATTTATGAACGCCAAGTACAATATGCAAATGACGGACAGAATTCTTTTTTAATGTTTCACGTTGCTTTGTTTTACAAACAACTGAGAACTTGAGAATTCTACTGTTTATTCTAACTTTTATAACACAATTTACCAACTCCCCATAATTTACCAATTACCTCACTTTTAATAATACATGTCGTGTTATGGTTACGGACGTTAGGCGTACAATAATACCACAGAAGAGAGAGGTTCTTTTCTGTGGACTGTCGAAGTGGGGATAAAGCTGCCTTTGGAGCCTCTGCTTTGAATGCTGCAAACGAAATGAAACACGGACTATGGAAAACCTAACCTTGTTATTTTTGTCTCTTTTTAAAAAACTATCTGTCCTTTAAAGGATTAATTAAATTTGGTGTATTTGCTAGAACTATTATAATAAATATTTCTATAAGTAATAAAACCAAATTTCAATATTACAATAAACAATATTTGTGTCCAACACCTGGCATATTTATTCTTGGGAATAGATTAAGAATAGATCAGGTTGATGACGAGGACCATTCGTGTCCTCAAACCGGCCGTCCCGGACTAATTTTATATATATTAGTATATAATAAATAAACTTGTGTGGTGCGGAGGTGCAGATACTTATGTATTGCTTACAATAGATTAAGTACCATTCCAATATAAAAATGAGCGAACAAAACAGGTGTATAAACCTATATAGGCTATGATTTCTATAATATTTTTTTATTAATTCTGCTTCATTGTAACCAAATATTCACCGTTCTAGTACCAATACACCTACGAGAGGCGCTGTAATATGCTTTACCTCCACACATTGAGTCATCATTCTCATATGTTCATCATTACTCTATGTTCAATACGAATCAATACGAACAAGCAAAACGAGTAAAACTAACAACATGTTTCGTTGCTATCGAAAGTAAATATTGTGAATTTCGGAAGAAACTAAATAATTCCCTTGAACGTAAGACATTGTTACTATTTATCAGCTATTTTTAAATATATTTTTCAATTTACAGAAATCTAACCTCAAATATATACCATGCCGTCGCAAAAGATCACAGAAAGGCCGACTTATAGAAGCGACAATGAAATATTCGGAACCCCTAGAAAGAGAAACGTAAGGAATGTTGATATGTATGCATTAAGCGAGACAAAGTTAGCCATGTACGGTTTGATTTTCTCGCTGGCTATAATTGCAGTGAAACTTTGTTACTCAAATAGTACGTATAAACTTAATAATTTTAAAACGTTGCCTGTAATTACATTCTAATTAATGCTTTAGGAACTTATATTGAAGAATTGATATTTGAACGGCAGCTGATTTCTTTAGAACAAGCAACAGAAGAGGGACAAGTAGTATTTAAAAATATTTGGGTTCATTCCATTAAATATAGCAAATATTGGTTACCTGCATTATGTGGGTTGTTAACTACTTATTTTACGTGGCTTTTGGTATATTTGGATTCCGATATACCAGGAGTGCAACCTCCAAGTCCCTTATCTCCAACAAAATATAAGTAAGTTGCAATCTTACCATTGAGGAAATTGTCAACTTCAACCAGTCAAGTAAATGTGATGCTTTAATTGTTATAATCAATTCATTATTAACAGTATATTCCTTTGGCTATCTTAAGGCAGAGTAAGTATATATAGTGTATATATTTGCTTTGTTAGTATATAGAAATGAAAAAATAAACATACACACTCACTATGCTGCAAGGTAGCCAGTGGAATATACTACAAGTAATTCTTGTTAAATTTATTGCTTTTTTATTTTAGGTTACGATCGGGACATAGTTTCCACTTAAACTACGTGTTCGCCTTATTAGTTGGAGTACTGGTATCCATATACATGTTATGGAAAGAAATGTCTTTATAGAAAACCTTACATTTTTGGAAATAGGAAGCTATTTTCTATTGTATTATACTATTTATTTTCTTTTTCTTTGACTAAGTTAATTGGAATCTATATAACGTAGGTTAATTTTCCAGATTCAACGTACAAAATATGGACAGCATACGAAAAGTAAATTATTGAATGTTTTTAATTTATTTATGTTTCACTTCTAATAAAATATATAGCAACAAATTAAATTGTTAACCTAATGCCTGTTTTAACGGTTTTTTTTTTTTTTTAACCCTAACGTACTGTTTATTACGTCGTAGAATGGAGTATATTCATAGTATATTATTTGACGTAGATACAGTGTTGCTAGGTTAAAATTATAAAAGTCCTCTTACTTAGTCACATTTTTCACAAGATCAATACCGGGATATGCGAAATTTTTTATTCGGAAAAGCAAGAAATAAATAAATATGTTATTAATAATAAAATACTTATCAAAGACACTCAATAGTAAATTTTCACAATATAATAAACTGTACATGAACGACTTAGACTCATATTAGACAATTAATGAATCTGATAGATTATGACATTATAACGTTGGATAATTTCTTCAAATCTTGATTTTATTAGAGGCGTCTCTATTAGTTCCACCAGTCGGTTTGATACAAACCGACAAATTTATTACATCAAATGTGACGTGCGAATTGTAAATATTAATCCAACTACAACTGAAAATCTCTATAAATATTTTAAATTTATTTAGTTTGTGCATCTGTACTTCCCCAATATATCCTGTTACTGAAAAGGTTTTTTTCTTTAGTAACATTAACTTCTACGGAATAAGGCGAGATTTTTCTTTTTTTTTTAGTGTGACTAAAACAGTTTTTCAGATTCGTTGATAATATGACAAGGACTTTAGTCACGTTCACAAATCTAATTTGAGTCTGTAATTGAATTGAAATTTTCACAAAGGCCTTATTTTGGCAAAGGTTTTCACTAGATCACGTTACTTTGAAAATGAATAAAACTGCTGAAAAATAACCAAAACTGCTAACACTGAGTAGATAAGATATGAATATTTAAGTTCTTATAGAAATAAAAACAATTAGATTCTTTTTTACTATCTTAAATTAGAACTCGGTTCCACAATTCATGTGCGTCGGTTGGTATTATTATAACCAAACCGAAAGTACTTAATATTTCTATTTTGAGCTTTTTAAACTTACTGTCTAAGGTAGAATTTAAGTACGACAGTTCGATTTCCTCGTGCATATTGTATATATTGTAAACAACATACTAAGGACTAATAATTATTAATTATTAGTCAGGCTTAATTATTAATTAAGCCTGTAGAAGCGAGTACATTTTCCGTGCGCTTCAGGTAGAGACTAGAAAGACGTGTTTTGTTGACTCTCGGGGAAACCAGTAGGCAACACGAACCCACTTTTATGAGACGTCTATTCTTTGCTAATTTTGTGAAGCGCAACTCGTTTATGCAAGCTTAGTCATCACATCACCCAGCCGCGCTTTATATATTGTATTACTACTGGGATTACATATAATGAAACTAACAGCTAATAATAAGAAATACGTTTAATCGTTTATCCAGATCTATCGCTGCGTACATAGTGCTCATATTTTACAAGAGATCGCTCACCTGGCATAACAAAACCTTAATATACAAAAACCTATAAATTAAATGTAATGGAACAACATTTTGATACTCAAAATATTGAGATGGGATGCGCTACCGGAAAGACTTATTTCCGATGTTATTTACATTTATTAATTTTAAATAATAGAAATTATGTATTTTATAAAAATACTTTTCATAAACTAAAAATAAAGCAAATTTAAATTTTATTGTTATTAATACGTAATAATAATATATAAACGTTTTTCTTCGCAATGCTGTTTTTGTTTAATTGAAGAACCAACACACCCGTAAGCGTAACAAAAGCAGCGCTTTTGCCAAAAAAGGTATTATTAGTAATAATTCAAACGATAAATGGTATCGATAACATTTAAGGAATATCTGAATGGGTGCTAGCAGACGAGACCGACATTAATTCTGTCGATTCGTCATTTTTGGTTTCGATCTTCCTGCCGTGCATTACGGCGACGTGTAACGATTTCAACTCGACGAGATGTTTCTGTCGGGCGACCGCCTGTTCCATTAACCGTTTGAAGGCGGGCGATTTCCTGTCTATGCTCATATTGAAGTGCTTACGTTCGAGGCGGCAGATCTCACTGATCTCCAACGCCACGGCGCTGGTCGTCCGCCTGGTGCCGTCGCAAAGCAGGGCGATCTCGCCGAAATAAGCGCCGTCGTGCAGATGGCAAACCTAAAATGTGGTATTTAGTGGAAAAGTCGAGAGTGACGATGCAGTATACACAGAGGCATTTGAAATAGAAGTATTAGCTTTATGGAGACGCGTCAGATTTACAAGAGTTGTATACATGTTCAATTATACTAAAGGCATCTCTACTTACAGATAGTTTGCTACTATCAAAACAAAGCTATGCTCATATGTCGGCTTTAAATAGGGTAATTAATGAAAGTCATATTGTATCTGATGATCTACTTAAAGACAATCCAATCGATATTTTGGTTAGAGAAACCAGCACGTTAGGTTTTTCTTCTGCAACCGATACGATCAGTAAATTTTGGTCTGATATGTATAACTACCGGAATAAAATGTAAGGTGAAATATGTACAGAGAGACCAACCAATTAAGGGTCCTTTAAAGGCATCTATTCCGAAGAAGTATTGGTATCTAGATAAAGATATGTCAAGATTCATGTACGTACAGTTAGTTAGATGTTCAATCATGGGAGATTTTCTTCCCATTTACACAAAATTAAGATTCTTAGAGCGCGTAGGCGATATTAATCATATAATTTTTGAGTGTGCGAAAAATCAGATCTCTACGAAAGAATTCAATGTAACTTCCTCTGTTAGTCTTCTGAGATCCGTGATGCGACTTTTACCTTAGGTTTCGTGCGTTTTCATTATGGGTCTAGCCTGCTCTCTTAGCTAATGTTAGCCAAGTCTAGTGCCGAAGGTTCTATGAAACATATGACTCGAAGGCTGAAACTGCGAATTATTGAGTTGGCAAAAATGTTATATGAACAATATAGTAGTTTGAGTATGAAATTTTTGATCGCGGAGTTACATGTTTCTTATTTACATACCTCCTCTTCTTGAATGAACGTTTCTCTTGGGGGCATACGCCATAACTTTCAATACTTCGATCTCAACGTGGGATAGACAGTAGGTAAGCATGACTATGTTACCTCGATTCCGGTCGCTGTTATCAGGGCGATCGTACCGTTGATGATGAAATGCATGCAGTTGCCGGGCGCTCCGGCCTTCATTACGTAATCCCCAGGCATGTAGATCTCGCGCTTCATGTACTTCAGCATGACATCGATACTTTCCTGAGGAAATTCCGACATGATGGTGATATTCTTCACCAGATTTCGATAGGTGTGCATGATGATCTCGTGACGTAGTTGATCTGTAATTTCGATGCGAGTAAATCGATAACAATGCTTTCAGGTTATGACATTGTCAATTGACGATGAACAGCGACTCTATCTCAGAAAGAATAAGTTTTATAGAACTCAAAAAGATCATTTAATTAAACATACTTTAATGTTCGGTATGTTTAATTAAATGATAATAAATATAAATATAAATAAATATAAATAATAAATAATAAATGTAATGTTAGAAAGCATATTTTCTCTAAAGAAATGAAGGTATGAAGTCATGTTAAATGCGAAGTAATTCGCGATAACTTTGGTGTGATTCGCTTTTAAAGATAAATTTGGGAAGATTAAGAAATGTTATTCAATTGGAACACATGCTTCTTTAATTAAACGATAAGTGGCGTCGTTAAAAGATAATTAAAAAAAGCCGCTGTCCTTCCGTAACCGAACACTCGATATACGAGGCGTCTATTGTAATACGTACTCGCTGTTGTTGAACAATTGTATCAACTACCCCAGAATAGTTGGCATCATCTCTACTAAAAAAACTAAAACAGTACTTAAATAGTATACAGAGTGTTCCATTAAAATAAATGGTATTTGTTTAACGTGCACTTCCTGTGAAATAGCGGTTACTGTAAATGTCGTCTTTTCAAAAAGAAGCAACCCCTAATAACACTAGAACCAGTAATTTTATATTTATGACATTTTTAACTTTGAATATTGATAATTCGTGTTATTACTGCAGACCTGATAGTAGATCCAGCGTTTCGCTATCGTAGAACGAATTTTCTCTGAAGAGGTACGTGTAATAGGTGATCATCTTCTTCTGTTTCTCGTGCGGTAAACGGATGCGCGTCATGTACATCTGTAGTTGGTTCAGAAACGCGAGATTCATCAGGTGGGGACCGGCGTGCGACATTATCAATTGCAGCGTTAAAACTGGAAAGTCAACGATGATAAGTACGCGTGTTATAGGTTACTATGTAGACTTCGCGATACTTAAAAGGAATCCCAACAGAAAGTAACCGCTCATGAACAACACGACTGTCGTAAGCTTGTCTTCCATCGCCAAGTTGGGATAGATGCCATGCGTTACACCTGAAAAATTCATCGAAGATATGCGAGTTAGAGTTTCTATTGACTTGGATAGGCATTTGGGAGAAGATAGCTTAAAAAAATCAAAAGTTATGTAAAAAAAGCAAAATGAAGAAGCTGTTTTGCAAATAGTAGAAATTAATCCGACAATAAGCTTAACTGCATGGAATGATAATCTTAAATTGGTTAGTTAAACAAGTCTTTAAAGAACAGCTTCTTTATCCGTTTAATTTCCAAAAAATTCATGTCTTATTAGGACAGGATTATTTGCCCTGTGATATTATTCATGGCCTAATCAAAAAATCATTACCTAGCAGTTGACCGGCAGTCCTGAACGTGGCGCTGATGTAGATCAGGATTAGGCTCGTGCTGTGTCTTAACGCCGCCGATTTAATCCAATTCTGCTGCGTCCTGTCCAGGTTGTAGATGTAGAAGTATCTCGAGATTACGGTGCTCATGCAGGTACTCCAGTGCAGGATAAGAATGGCGTAAACTATGTAGCGTAGCGAACGATAAAGGGCTGGATTCAATTGCCAGAGCTGAAGATGGATAAAAGTGTCGATCTCGTTTAATACAGCAACGTTTGCGCCTTACATCGGCCACGTTGTTCATGTAGATGATCGTCGTGGGTAATCGAAACAGTCGACTAACGGATAGCAAGTTAATCCAACGGACGTGATGAGCATGCGTGTACGGTAAATGGGCGATGGTCAATTCTAAAGGCAAAGAAGCTATGACGTCGGCCAAGAAGAGCCAACTATGAAGGTAGTGCCTGAAAGAACGTACGATCTATAAACGCAATGGAGGAACTGATTTATTATGTATAAAATCGTTTGTGCAACTATACAGATTGAACCAGAAAAAACAACAATGTCTCCCACTGATTTGGAAATGTTTGGTTTCAAAATTGACCTACTTCTAAAACAAGATGCGCGAATTCTTTCGATTTGGGTAGGTTTTTTGGAGCGGCCATCTTTGTTGTATAGGCTTAAATCATGAGCGGCATCGTTGTAATCAATATAATACGGAAACCGTAAAAGCGTTGTTTTTCTTACCTACGAATAGCTTTGATATCGATGACCACTTCGTCAGTCTTTTCTTCTTGGTATCCGGTATGGAAGGTGGTCGCAATATCAGCCAGGCTAAAGAGGAACGTGGCAGATAAGTAAGCATGCGAAGTGATGCCGAGTTGAGTGGCATAGATCGCGTCCGCGTACATATCCCACGGGGTGAGGATGAGGTGGAAGAGGAAGATGCAGATCATAGTGTATTCGAAGTACCGCCTAAACACAGAAACAATAAAAAAAAAAATGAAAGCGAGAAAGGCTTTAGGACTATATAGGTAGGTACTACCGACATTCGAATTGTTTGTATGAAGTAACCAAAAATAAAATCTGATTACCAAGTAGTTTGCTTACGGCCGTACGGTAAGGTCTACTTTACGGCCGTTGGTCTTATCATGATACAATTCCGTATTTACCTTTAATGGAGTAATTACGGCCAATAGTCGTGGGTAATAGAGTTGCTAATAAATTACCTGAATTCGCTGAACGGATGGATAACCGTGTGTTTGGCGGTTATCTGTCTCCATTTTTCGTTATGGATCGCCGTATGACTACGGAAGTACAGCCTGGCGCGAGGATTCTTCTCCGATATCAGGATCATATCTTGGAAGAAGCCGCAGAATTTTCGCCAACAAGTCTTCTGTCCGCGAAGACTTGAACGGACGTTAAGGGTGCAGATATGCTTTTCGCCTGTCGTAAGCCCGATTCTGCTCAGCATTTCCGAGAGAACCAATTACGCATACGATTGCGAATGAAAGCTGGTCTGACACTTGACAGGTCGTTTCTTTTCGTTTGTTTTTCTTGTTCGTTTGTTGGTGCATACGACACCGAGCTGATTCCTCAGTAACAAGTAGCCGTGGAAAGAATACGATGAAATATGTTATCTTTAAGAGCCGCCTTCATCATTTGCTTAAACACAAATGGTAGTAAGTAAAACAAGCGCTTCCTGTTCTTCAACGAGAATGTTCTCAACAAAGAAGAAAAAAAATATTTACACACAACATATTTTTTTGGGAAATAAAATTTTAAAGCGCTTCGCCAAAATTACCGATAATACGACTTAGATTATTGTTAAATGACATAATTTCAAGAGCATTGCGTCTAAGAGTGAAGAAACAGCGTAGACAACCACAAAACTATTGCAATTTAACAAAATAAATATCTTTAAGATTAAGAAAAATATCTGAGGAAGTTGCATTAAAGAAAGATCGAGAATAAGTTTTTAAAATAAATTATAACGTACGTTGTAGAAGGGCATGCTTGCTAAATGCGTCAGCAATGGCCAAACGAATACGTTTGCTCACAAGATACTGCGATCGGATGCGATAACTGGTATCGTATAGCGCCAAATGAACATGAAAGTGGTTATTCTAAAAAGGTTCAGATGAGATCGAGCAATAGTTATGTAGTTTTTCATTTTTGCTATAAGGTAGTGCAAAATTACTACAGAATTTGTGCGAAATAAAAATAATACACCAAATTTCACTTTGTTTTGGGTAATTGACAGTAATAACTTATTACTGTCAATTATTTGTTATTTGTTATAACTTATAACAAATAATAGATACGAGAGGATCTGAAATAAGCAAATGTGTACGTTCAAATTACAAGGAATAATGCTTAAAAATTTTACAAAGCTCTGTTGATAAATCTTTAATTGGAATTGGTGCAATTCGTATTCTATCTGTTTCCTTGGAAATTCGTCATTTAAAGGGCTAATAATAGGGGATGAAAGATATTGTGAGAGTTGCAATAATTCTTGAAGTTAGGCGTTGTTTTCTGCTTGGGAATTTTAAAAACATACCATTTTAGTGTTTTTAGAGAATCACTGGGTACAGTCGGTGGTAGAATTTTATATTGCAATGCTAAATAGTTAAAAATGCCCATAATTAACCTAATATGTGACTGAATCCACGAATCGAATTTTTGAGTGCATTTCGGGACAATACGATTTTCTCTCTAATCCAGTGTTCCTTGCAATTCTACAATATTTTCGGGACAATAGCCTTAAATTATCTTTTTAAACGGCTCCATAAAAAAATCAAATGCTTTTTTATGGCCTAATAGAAAAAAAAAACAAGAACTCCACAGGGAGTGAGATCTGATCATCGCGGTGGACATTTTTCAATTACCCTTCTTCATTTCGATTTGACTTTGACATTTTCGTAGTTCAAGTGGCGAGTCCCGAGTCCTTGAGGCGTCCATTGGAACGAAGATCAATATGCGCTCACTCATTTAATTTAATTAATTGTAAGTAGCAGTGCGTTATTTTCTGGACATTACATATCCAGTCACAAGAGCGGAAAGGTGTTCAAATGTCTGGTAACAATAATTTAATCGAATCCGCAAATTTAATCTTCTTCTGTGTGAAGTACTCTGGTTTTATGGCGTACAAAGTGGAGACTAATCGCGACAAGACGAAGACGTTGACGTTTTGCAAACGTACATTGGTTGTATTTGGAATATTCCAAACGATAATCTTCGTTTGCACGGCGTACATGTATTCAAGTTATTTAATTACATTTCAGTCCGATGCGATAATGGAAGTGGCGTTCTTTCAGGCGAATGCTCTGTTTGAATGCGCTTTTTATATGATTAGTACATTAAGGGGAAATATCTACAATAAAGTAATATTGAACCACTTAAACGATTTGGTAAAGATTGAACAAATCGCAAATAAAGCTTTGAATGTAGATTTTGAGCGCAAACACCTGAAGATTTTATCGGCGACTATCGTCGTGCAGTATGGAATCCTATTTTTAGTTAGTTTTGTCGCTATCGTTCCAGATCGCGATTTGACGAGCATCGTTTACGGCTTGATCATATCAATCGCTAATTGCTGGACGCATGTATCGAACGTTGCTCTGTACTCCGTTCCATTTACGATTTCTTCGGTTTTGCTTGACGAAATTAGCGGCTACATTAATCAGAACATTGTAAGCATGCCATGCCGACACGACGTAGAAAACATTAAGCGTCTTATCGGTTCTATAAAGGAGATATCGTCGATGCAAGCTTCGATCTATGGCGTAGTAAGACAATTTGCGGGAATTTTCGGAATCAGCGTCCTGCTACAGATGGGCGCTGTCTTTTCTATGATCGTAGTGCACGCGTCTGGATACATGGCGATGCGTCTGCACGATGTGGGACAAAATAAACTGGTTTTGGGCACCTCGATTTCGTTATTGATTGTTTATTCGACAATAGCTGGTATCTATATAGCCGTCGGTGAATTTTATTCAAAAAAGGTGAGAACGGAAATTAATGACGGCAAAAAAAAGATGGTTGTGAGGTAATGAAGTAGGTATCTCAAGTCTGCAATACGAAGCTATACAAGAAATAAACACTATATATAATACCAATGGGAAAATTTTGCTGGAGGGGTACCTGACTAGTACTGAATGTACTGAATCTTTATAAACCTGCGCTTAGAATTACTTTTTTTACAGAATTTTAGTTAGTATTCGATTTGGGTGTTTCCGGACTTTCCGGACGCACTGTAGGATCCAAAATGTGCAAAAGCGATTGTTCAGCAGGAGCCTGTTGAAATGCTCGAATCAACTAGTTACTATTTTACTCTATTTCGTTTGTTAACAAGTACAGATCTTTGTTGATTACTTATAATCTACTCTAATACGATTAGTCATAAGAACAAAATTTCAATGACGTGTCAAGTATAATATATTTCATTTTTTTTTATATAATTAAATTGTCTTGAAAATAGGTATATGGATGCCGACGTTTTATTTTGATTAATTTTATCGATTTTGTACAAGTATATAAATTACGCTAGTCATACATGTGCATATAACCGCTTCGAAAAAATTCTTGATAGCTTCACAAAGTAATTTTATAAACACGCTTCGACGTAACGATGTCAGTAAATAATACTATTGACGGTGGTAACAATATTCATAATATAATTAGGTCGCTATGTTTCGTGAACAAATGCGGCGGACTTTTATCGTACTTGTAAATTACCGAGAACTTGAAGGACGAATGCTTCAATTCGAAAGCTGTCAGTGACAGCTATTGCTCTTCGGAATCATTCATGTTATGACTTTGGTTGTGAGCATCAACATTTCGTATGACCGTTTCGTAATCTCTCCGCCTAAAATCTCTATCATGGAGAATATCTCTCATTTCCTTTACGTTGTCTTGCAAATCGTATTACTCATTTTGAACGTATTCTCCAGCAAAACGTACAAGGTTGTTAGTTTGAGCTTGTTGAATAAATTAGTTGATATTGCAAACGAAATTCTCAATTTAAATCCAAATAATCATAAGGATTGAACAACTTTGGTGCACGGTCTGCCTTGATGATGAGCATCAAAAGTTTACTGATGCTGTTACTCGTTTTAATTATGTGTGTGGTTTACGCGGTATATTGTTCAAATGCTCACGGTAGTGATATTTACTAAAGAGTATGTCTCCTATTAAGTCATTGTTTGCAAATTCTAAATGCTGTAAGCGATGATGCTTTCAAAGGGAAGATTTCCACATTGGAGTTTTGTCTGAAACAAATCGATTATATCTGCCAGGAAGTTTTCTACTATTCCAGATGTTCCAATAAAATCTATTTGCCGCAAATCCTTATGGAATTCAGCCTGTTACTTACCATTAGCATAATTACGATATACCAATCAGCTTCGTATATTTCGCAAGATGTTCAGGAAAAGATTAATTTGATCGTTTGCAGCTGTGTTTCGTTGGCCTTTTCCGGATTTTTTAACGATGCTTATATTTACGTTGCTGAAATTTTCATCAGAAAGGTGGAGTACTTTACAGTTAACGGTTTCTAATTATAAACATGTTTTGGATCGAATATATCCAATGTTTTAGTAACGATGGAGGTCGGCTACAATACATAAATGCAGCGGTGAGGAAAAATTTGCACCGTGAGAGCAACTTATCGAAAATTCTTTGAAATTACAAAGTTAGTTCCTAGCGTTGAATACAATAGTTAGTTAGAGTTAAATTCTAGCCCAGTGCATTGGTTTCTATGTTATTATTGGTTTATACTCTTACTAAGATGTCGGGTATTCTGATACAAAAAATAAAGAACCAAAACTTAAATGACCGACGACAAACCGCCTATGTTCCTAATTTAAATCGTCACCCTGCTCAGGTAGGGTAGATGGCACGCGTAACTTGGCATAACTGTTTTTCTATGCGATAATGTAAATGTGAAAGCTTATTTCGTATTGACATGAAATAATTCTATCCTTGCAGGTGGTCAAATTGAAGAATATCCTTTTCAAAGCCATGAATGAAGTTAAAGATGAAAAACTACGATGTGAAGTAAGATTTATATATCATATCAATTCTTCGGTATCTTTAAAATTCGCGTTTAATTTTAGTTGGAGGTGACAGTAATAATGGACATGTTCTAAACGATCAACTTAAATTGTCCGCGAATTTTAAAAATCTCTATTTGGTTTCCATAAAATAAAAATGAGCAGTTGTTTTTGTTAAAAAAGTGTTGCGAAATAATATACGAGCGATCACTATCAAATTTGAATCTGGCATTACTTTTCAAATTTGTGTAAAGTACCAAAAGAAAGAGTTGCACGATTTCTATAATCTTTTTCTTTTTTTTTTATCTTTAGGTTGATTTACGTAATTGTATATTTTCGTGTACTAACGTGTTGAAATTTGGCAAATTGGAAACAAAAGAAGATACGCAAGATACTGGGACATCTAGTATCTATTATATTCATAAATAAATTAGTAGTGAATTAAGACATAATATTTGATTATTGATCGAAGACCGAAACCTATCTTGGTTAATAAAGAGGACAAATTCGGAATGAAACCATAGGCGCGACTAACGGTTGGGCTCCCGCACCCCGCATCCCACATACGAAAGATTATTCAGCATCTTGTTCACGGCCACCGTGTGTGCACGTATAATAACAGCAGGAAAATGTATTCTCTGTATTTAATAATGTTGAAGGGGCGTATAATAAAGAAACCGCTGTCATCAAAATTAGTGAATAGGTTTATTGAGAATTATCCCAGTTTATCTTACAACGGGGTAAATGTCGATACAAAATACGAAAATTTCTTATTTCCCTATTTATTACCGAGCTGCACCCGCTTACGAAATTATTTAAAATCTGTTCGTGTTCATGTACACAGAGAATAAAACTAAGGCTTAAATATCACATCACCAAAAGTAGAGCGATCGTTTTCTTCATACAAGCACATATTTTCCTCACATTATGTTAACAATACTTTACTATACATTGTGCTTCTCCTGATTTTCAAGTCACGGTAAACGCCTTAGACGGTAAGGTCTTTTTTTAATCATTTAATTACATACACTGTAGGTTTTATTTTTATACGTATCATCGAGAACGTTTTATAATTTACAAGAACCGTCCAAATTTTTTTTGTATCTAACATAATAACAGAGCCGTTCGCGATAGTACATCTGTAGATATTAATAATGTTTCGTATGCGGGAGCCCATTTGTTAGTCACGCCTGCGGTTTCACTCCGAATTTGTCCTCTTTACTGAATAATAATCAACGTTGTTAGTCATTATGGGGAGCTCCAAAACTACTAGATTTTAGTAGAATGCGCACCTAATAAATATATATATTTCTAATTTTAATTTAATCATTTCTTGGAAAACAAACAAGCGAACACTGTCTAGAAAATAAAAACTAACTCAAGAAAATAAAATCTTTTTTGGTTTAGATCAACGCCCTATCTCTACAAATCTTCCACGAAGATCACGAGATTACAGCCGCTGGATTTTTTGTTGTCGATCTAAGGATTGTTACATCGGTAAGAGTTTTAGGTGCAAGGGTAGGTTTAATTTAACGTAGATAGGCGACAAATGTACGTCGCAATCCAATTTTGGATTCGGCTTATCGTTTACGAGGTTTTTACAAGGAAGCTAAGCTATTTTAGCATTGATATATTGAATGCATTATTTACTCTCAGAACATTGAATTCTACGTTTTTATGTTGAATCCATAAAAATGATTTTGAAAATTATTGTTATACATACATAGCTCTCTCCAACTTCTACAGGTTTCTCCATATATATAAGCCGTTGAAAAAGATTGAAATGTACCATAAGAAAAAGTTTAGCAGTGAAAGATCATGCGATCTACAGCGGGAAAAGGAGCAAATTTTCCTATCCATTTTTTTTTCGAAATTGTTTGTCAGCCACTGTCATTTCGCTGTCACTTCGTTTGTGAATGATGTAATTTAAATTTTCAAAAGTCCAAAATGACTACTTGGGATGAAAGATGACTTTTGGTGCAAACGGTTGCTTCAAGAATAAAATGTAACTGTAAACATTTCCATTTACGAGGTAATTTTCACGAACCTATAAGCAAAGCTTCACTTGCTCTTCATCTCAATTTTCAAGAGTATGTTTGAATGTTGGGTTAAGGGACAGAACTCTTATTTATTTGCAATTTTTGTGAACGTTTCCTTAAAGATAAATTCGGAGTGTCTACTATTGTATCAATTGCCAAAATTGTTGGCTGTTTCTTAGGACCTTTTTAATATACAGAACAAATCCGGTTTCATCATTTTGTTTAATCAATTTGAGAAATTTTTTGTGCGATACAATTATGTAAAGGGCTTTGCTTGAAAAGGATCATTTGCAAATCGGTAGGAGACGTGTCCAAAACTATACCACTTAAGTTCTCTCTTCTTTGATTGGCATTAAACGGAAATCAACGGAACAATTACATTTTATTATGAATAAATGTTGTTGAAAAATAAATATTAGTAGATTTTTTTCTCTTGTTGACTTCATCCCAGGGCATACTGTAGATAAGGTAAAAATGCGTTGAACGATGTTGTCCGTTTTATATCAGTTTAGAAATTGTATATTTTCTTGATTTTTTCAGATGATATCTGCCACCACCATGTACATAGTGATTTTGATACAATTCAACCCAAATGTTGGAATCTTCGAACAATATGCTAAGGCGCATTATTAGATGATTACGTTTATGAAGGAGAATTATATATGTATTAATTTTTGTTTGATGTACTAATGAATCAATAATAAACGTATGAGAAGATCTATTTGATGCGTTTCTAATTATTATCTTAGATATAGTTTCCAAAGCTAAACCTGGCTAAATTTAAACGATACTGAATATAGGATATTCCTTTTAATATAAGAAAGTTATGCGTCTTTAATACTAGTCCAAATTTAAAGTATTGTTTTCGTTCAATGCTTTGACAAAAAATAAATCCAATTTAAAATATTTAAACAAGTAAGATACGCTCGTCTCTTAAGTATTGGCCACTTTCACGAATAGTTAAATACTTTCAAAAACGCTTAAGATAGGGAACAGTAACTTGCTTTTATTAAATCCGTATATAGAATAATATATATTTAATTTTTAACAACTTTGATGTGTAGCTTCTTCTCGAAGAACATACTTACATCGAATAATGCTTTTCAGATCATCAGAAGAAAAGAATAACAGTTTTAACCTGCTCCAGATTTTTTGCATGAAATAAAGCGGCTTTTAGCCATGTTCTTCGTCTGGTAATGATAGTTACAGGCAATAAAGAAAGCTCTGGACTCTCTATATATCTCTGTATATATTGAAAATATACGTGGCTGTATCAATTTTCACGTTTTCTACCTTTATAAATTAAATGTTAGAACTCATTCCGCACATTTATCGCAAGACGATACTTCTTCCATTACACCAGCTGTTCGTTCAGCATTACTTATGTTAATTGTAAATTTCATTTTTTTAAATAAAAAGCAAATAAAACAAGATTTCGTTTCTAAAAGAATGCTTTAATACTCGATTTTTTTAACTTTGATAAGAGTGTTCGGGTTTATTTTAAACGATCTTGTTTCTGTTTCTAGTTCCATAATTATAAATGTCTATGCGAGTAAAAATTTAATTTAGATGATGATGCATTGTTTCTTCAGATATTTTGCAATAAATATTATTTTTTTCTAGAAATCTTAGAGGAGCGTGGATAGTTCTGAAACAATAAAGCGGTTAATTCAAGACTAAGAAAAGTTAAAAAAAAATTAACGTAAATGCTTGGCGTATTTCTAAATTTACTTGAAAAGTAGCAGGTATTAATTTTATTTACATAAGATACTATGCCTAAAATTTCCTAATGCGTCCTTAATTGTCATATTTATTGCTTTAATTCTTCAGTATTTTCGAAAGGAACTCTTACAAATGTTAAGGAGGAGAACCTCGACGACCGTACAGATCCGTAATCAAGGATCACTGTCATTACTATTAACAAAACGAATATAGTGAACTAGTATGTTACTCGTTTAAATTTTGGAATTAATTAAATTAATTAAACCTCGCTAGGGGGAGGTGTATATCTATTACTTTTACAACTAGTATGACTAAAACTGAAAATATAGATATAAATTTTATTTTAATGATGCTTTGCGCAATAGAAATTAAAATATGCAACAATATGGAACTTATATTAAATACTGATCAATTAGTGGTATAAATTACAATAAATATAGGGAGAAGTAAGTAATAAAGTTCTGTACCGAAGAAAAGTTGTTTTAAGAGACGCTCATTTTTAAATATTTCTGAATTCGAGAGAAATTATTATTAAATGTCATTAAATTCAATAATCGTTGTAATGGTGCACTAATAACAGTTGTTTCGTTTTTAAAATCGCTATAACGAGAAACCTACCAACATGTTAGTGATTTTTTTTGTTTAGATTTTGCCAAAAATATTATACATGTTGTTCTATTAAAAGTAGTATACAGAGTGTTCCAAAAATATGTGTTAATGATAAGTTGCGTGTCTTCCCTGGTTAAGAGACGGCCATTCCAGAGCTGATCATGAACATGACCTTCTTATCAAAGCATTTCGATACTTTTTTTTATAAACCCATTATTCATTATTTCAGAATGAACTCAATTGAATTTTAATGTTTCTGAGAGAACATGGCGCACTAGTCCACTTCACTGAGTTTTCATGATTTGGAATAATATTTCGATATTTTCCTGAGAGAATGACAACAACCGTCCGAAAATGAAGCAGCAACCACTTGAAAAATAATATATGGCCATAGAAGTTCGAGATTATTGTAAAACGACACTACCTGCTTTTTTAAGAAATTAATTGACATTAACTTTTCGGATGCATTGTATAATAAAGTACACGTCACAGTTGCTTACTGGAAGAACTTTACCAAACAATCTGTAGTGTATTTTTTTTGTTATCAAAAAACAGATGGAAATTATTAAAAACGTTGCAGTATTATCTTCAAAAGTTACAGAATTATTTTGTCCATTACATTTTAAAGTTTAACTTGATAAGGAAATTTTGGACTTAATAATTTCATATTTTTCGATAAAAAAATTTACAAAAAACAGATACAGAATTAAATTACGAAATAAGGGAAAAAATGGTCTAAAACAGATAAATGAATTATTATTACAGAGTGAACAGGAATTATTTCAATAAGTAATTGAATTAAAAATTGTTCTCTTAAAGATTCTATGCAAGTTTTAGAAATTCTGTATTATTAACAAGATCCGTTTATTCTGAATACGGATCTGTTAACTGGGTAAGAATTATTCTTAATTATCGAGGTAGAAGGTGAATACAAACGAAAAAAGGATAATATACAATTTCTTATTTCAATATCTTAATACCTATTTTCTAGGATAATTGAACTTTAATTATATGGAGGCATAAAATACCTATTAAGGAATATTGATATATTTAAATGAAAACTATAAATTTAATACCTGATAACGTCCTCTGCTAGGGTAACGTATCCGCATAAATAGATATAGTTGTCAGTTGGTAAAGCCAGTGTTAAAATTTGTGCAGCTTTAGGAGCACCTCCAAGATACCTCCAGCAATTGATTGGGGATACAGGAAGATTAAGGTAACAGGATCTCTTAAATTTTTTCATAACATATAATGGTCTTTCAGATATGGGAGCTCCTGTCTACTCATAGGGTGTAGGGGTAGGTACATTCACTTCGTTAGTTCACAAATTTTGTCCAACTCATCCTATTATTCGCAAGTTCTTTAGCTTCGTTTCGCGTTTTTGCTCTTTTCAACAAAATCTTCCTAATCGTTTAGCCCCAGGAGTCCATGCTATTGTGTTTACTCCTTTACTAAGTCTTATTTCTTTAGTGTTTTAAAAGACAGTTTTTGACCTTCCACTTCACTTCTTCTATATCTTCGTAACGTCCAGCAAATGAAAAAGATTTTTTAAAACTTTTTCGGAAGACAACCGTCTCAATGAGATCACGGTCATATCACGGATTTCTCTCGTCAGAAGATCTTAAGCGAACCACTGAGGATTGCTTAATTAACAAACAACGATGAACAACGCGAATCTAGGATGACAACATATTGTTGTAGTGAATTTGGTTTGTATTTTAGTAAATTATGCATTTGGTGTAAGTAAATTTAACAATCCTTCTGAACATTTCAATAATTGAAACACGTGGTAGTAATGCAGAACATTAAATGTTTCTTAAAAACTGCAAATTTGTCATTTCAATTTGGATAGATTTTTACTTTCGTCTAAGAAAAATATGAAAACAACGAGAAAATTTCTTTTTCTACAGAGTATGGTAAGCAAATCCTTATGTTTCATGAACAAGGATGTCTACTTAACATGTTTAGCTGATAGTAGTTATTATTATACTTGGTTGAAAAATAGCATGTACTACTTTTCATAGCGTAGTAAGTAGTACGGCCATTTTTTACCGAGTATGGTAAGCCATTCTCTACGTTCCATGAAAAAGGATGTCTACTTAACATGTTTAGCTGATAGCAGTTATTATTATACTCGGTTGAAAGATAGCATGTACTACTTTTCATAGCGTAGCAAGTAGTACGGCAATTTTTTACCGAGTATGGTAAGCCATTCTCTACGTTCCATGAAAAAGGATGTCTACTTAACATGTTTAGCTGTTAGCAGTTATTATATTCGGTTGAAAAATAGCATGTACTACTTTTAATAGCGTAGCAAGTAGTACGGCTATTTTTTACCGAGTATGGTAAGCAATTCTCTACGTTCCATGAAAAAGTATGTCCACTTAACATATTTAGCTGATAGCAGTTATTATACTCGGTTGAAAGATAGCATGTACTACTTTTAATAGCGTAGCAAGTAGTACGGCCATTTTTTACCGAGTATGGTAAGCAAATCTCTACGTTCCATGAAAAAGGATGTTTACTTAACATATTTAGCTCATAGTAGTTGTATATATTTAATAACGATAATACGACCCCTCTGTGCTAAATATGTTCGGTTTTCATACCCGCGAAATTCAAGAGCTGCTTTACGTCTTCCCGGTCATATGTACTGGACTAGTGGAAGTTCGAAACATAGTACAGTACTATATGATCCTGAAGAGTAAGAACTATGACATCCAACGGAGGCTGGGTACTTTTCGGCTGCTTTAAGTGGAGTAGTGCAAATTATTAGCCAGTCACTAGCCTTGTACTTATATGATGCGTTTGTTCTTGTTTGTAATGGACTTCTTGGCAGTAGGTACATACACCAATGTCCATCTCAAATGTCAATACTTTCACTTGCACCAAACGTGAAGTGCAAGCTGGGCTGGTATATTCAGATATATGTATTTTAGGACGGTTAAGAGAAAGACGTATGTTTGTTTAGTAGAATTATGTATGTTTTAGGATGTCTTGTATAAGAAACCAAAAATCCAAAAATCAGTTGTTATTCGAAGTTATACTTTTAATTTTATTATGTTTCATCGCTCGAATAGGAAAAGCTAGAAAAATATAAGCAAGAGAATATTTGAACAAAGTGTTATCTGTACTAACAATTATTGCAACAAAATTCTAGCAAACGTAGAATAAGCACTTAACATGTGTAAAGAAAACACCGGATTTTGGACTGAAAACCTTTATTAAAGGTGTATGTATTTACAAAAATAACATATCAATAATGAAAAAGGTAATATCAACAGGTCTAAACATAAAAATGTAATCCATGCTGACAGATAATAAAAATTAATAATACTAGACATTTCTTTTGGGTGTCGCGTAATTGATATTTTACGTGACGTTTCGCTGATCATACTCGTCAGCTTCTTCAGAAGATTTCTAAAGAGCTGGTGTTGTCTCTTGCTTGTGGTTAAATATCCCATTTCTGTTCCGCTTTCGCTGATCTATAATCGTTCCGTTCCGCTAAATCGCGTCGTTCCATGTATAACGTCTCCGCAATGCTAACTTCTACGTGTTGCTGATCTTGTATCCGTCTTCGTCTTGCCATTCTTCATTATTTCTAACGATTCGCGTATAATCCTCGGGTAGTATTGGCTGGTCCTGGCTAATACCTTAATGTCGCTGTAGGTTATGCGGTGGTTTCCTTGTTGGCGCAGGTGTTCTGCTACTGCAGATTTTTCAATATGCTTAAGGCGGGCGTATCTCTTGTGTTCTTTCACTCTGCACTGAATACTCCGTCCTGTTTAACCAACGTAGCTTTTCCCACATTGACATTTCGGTTCGTATATGCCTTTAGTTCGTAGCTTCGATAACACGTCCTTGTTGGAACGTTGTGGAACTTGTTGGAAGGGAGCAGCTGCTCGATTTTGGTCACCGTGTTGAATCGTGTGGTGATGTTCTTTTCTCCTATTGTCTTTTTTTAGCCTGTCGGTGACTCCGGCGATGTACGGAAGGTATGCTTATCCTGCTGGTTGTTGTTGGTTTCGTCCTCTTTCTGCTCTCGTGGCTTCCTTATATCTATCGTACTGTAGCCGTTCTTCTGCAAAGCGTTTTTAACGCATTGTATTTCACTACTCCTGTGATGATCATCGCTGATTTCATTCGCTCTTTTTAACGATGCGTTGATGAGAGATTTCTTCTGTTGAGGATGGTGGTGAGATGTTGCATGCAGGTATCGGTCTTACGGTATACACTGCGGTCCAGTCTGTTACTGTCAGTGCGCTCCATTAGGACATCTAGGAATTGTAAGGTGCCGTCTTCTTCGATCTCCATGATGAAGTTTTGTTAGTTGTACCAGCATTTAAGTTTCGTCCTGCTAAACTCGATGGCTTTTTGTTCGAACGTTTCCATAAAGATGTTGGCGATGATAGGTGCCAGACGAGATCCCATTGCAGCACCACTGGCTTGTTCGTAGAATTCTCCATTCCATAGGAAATAGCTCGAAGTAAGGCAGAGTCTTGTCAAATCTTAATCAAATCCGGTTGCATGATGTAATAATAAATAAAAGAAAAATAATAAAAACAAAAATAAATAAAGCCTGCAGAAACGAGTATACTTTCCGTGCGCTTCTCGAAATTAGCAGCGAATAGACAAATTCGTGTTTTATTATGGACTCTCAGGGAGACCAGTAGGCAACAGGAACTCATTCGAACGAGGCGAATAAACACGAGCCTATCTAGTCATCTTACTCATCAATTAGCATGTAAATAATTGACTCATTATCATTAGATGATAAGTCACTATCTTACGACATTAAGGTAATTGTTAGAATGTCATAAATATTGTATTGATATTACTGATCTAAAATATAATTTGCAATGTGGATGTTGAACTCATCCCATCGATCTGTTTAACTAATGAAATTTAATGTGGGGAATGTAGTTTTCTTTAATTTAGAGGATGAAAGGGGCTCCAAAAGAAATATTTTTAAAAAGTTCAATGAGGATGCAGGATGTTTGACTAAACGTAAAATGTGAATAAATTGTTTTTGTGAATATTTCTTGACAGAATAAATTGGTTATGCTGAGAAAAGACAATTTCGATAAATTTCCCTTCGTAAAGCCATAAATCAGAAGCAGAAACGGCTCGTCCCGTACATAAAGTCGAAACGATTAAAGGTATTAGCATTGCTGTTAAAAATTAAGATAATCTTGTTGTTTAGACAAAAATGGCAGATCTGTATCGTTTTCATTTCGAAATATTCCGCATATCTCGAAATTGGCAGCTTTATCTACATTTTACAGACAGAGAAATCTCTAAAACTAGCGTGAACCTAATTAGTTCATTACCGATTTGAAGCTTCTTGTTACGTAAAACAGACGTCTATTTATAAGCCGAACAACTGACATACCTGAATGCGTGTCGTGAATCTTAATGGACGAGTTATATACGATTGTGCGCGTGGTATATTGTGCGATAACGTGGCGCGTTTTCAACTCAAATCTAGAATGGAGAGCGATGGATTATTTACGGTGGAAAAGAACGCTGTATACGGAAGGTAAATAGTGAGATGTACGATATTTTATACAAACAGCCTCACGGATCCATCTCTCAAAAATCAGATACATCGTGGCAGCTAGGAATATCAAGGAGGGCGAATTGATACTGAAGGAAACGCCGGTGGTGTTAGGGGCGACAATCGAAGGCTTTCACGTGTGCTTCCGCTGTTGCAAAACTCTGAGGACCAGCGTGCAAGTGTGCAGAAATTGCGGTGTCGCTATTTTATGTACGAACGAGTGCCAAGGTATTTTGTAGGGTTATTTATTGCCGTAGTAAATCCCTTCCGTGTCTTTCACGATTTAGGAGTTAATCACAGCGATCCGGAATGCGCAGCTTTGAAATCGACAGGTTTAAAGGCGCTAAACCTACTCAACAATCCGCAGATCATAATGCCTTTACGATGTCTAATGATGCGAAAGTACAATGCGGAGACGTGGTCGAGGTTCTTAAGTATGGAAGCGCATCTGGATAAAAGGAGAGACACGCCGATATGGGTTAGGCACAAGGAATATACGGAAAAGGTACAAGCATATTTTATTTTACGATTATATACTTCCAAATTAATTGGCTTCATTTTATTTTTTACGCGTACAAAATGCTTAATTTAATTTGATAATTATTTATGACTTCTACAGCGTGTAATTTTGAGATTAAATCGTTTCCTGAAAATTTCAACACTGGCAAAGTTTTAATTTAAACATTAGTATTTTCATTTGGGCATTAACTATCTAAACCAGTCTTATTGTTAGTTATTATTGATACAGGCTATTTCGAAAATCTAGTCTAAATATAGACATAACAGGTGGCGCAAAAGTAATGCCATAATTCGAACTGGCCGCCATTTTTGCATTTGGCGGCAAATGTCACTGTGCTTTGACATTTATGATGTAGATATATAGAGAATTAGATGTCAACAAGCCATGGAGCGATACACACCTCGAGAACGTGGAATTATTGTTACTTCTTATTTGACATATTTTAAGTCTGTTGTTTTAACGCAGCGTGAATTTCGCCGTCGTTTTCATGGTCGTCGCTCGAACAATCAAACGTTCGTCCGAGCGCCTCGTGCAAACTGCGTCCGCTAGAGATGTCGCAAGATGTGGCCCTCCTCGTAGTGCTCGTTCAATGGCACTACCGTGTGATCGCTACAGACATGCTAAACGAATATTTTTTGCCGCAAATTGCTGCATTGCATCTCGATCATTGTTGGTTTCAACAAGACGGAGCAACCGTTCACACACCTCGGGCAACTATGAAGATTTTAAGACACCAATTTCCGAGTCGAGTGATGGACCATTTTGGAGATTTGAACCGGTCGTTCAGATCGCCAGATCTAACAGCACCAGACTTTTTCCTTTGGGGCTTCTTAAAATCTCGCTTTAAATAAATAAATTTGTTTATTTATTTAAACAAATTTATAAAATTACTCGATTTTATAATAAAAAGCAATTTAGTTAATAGACTAGGCTTACTTTATGTAAACTAAATCATCAAATAAATAGATGGTTTCGTGAAGTCTGTTAATGTACAGATACTTTAAATTTGTTTTAAATGTACTAATCAATGTACATGCAATACATATTGCAGCTGCTGAAAGAGTTGCAGCAACTGACCGAGGACGATTTGGAGCAAGAAATTATTCAAAAAATTTGTGGCATTCTGGACGTTAACTCTTTCGAGGTTAGACCTCCTGAAAGCGACGGAAATCTTCTAGATCCCAGCGATTGTTTGAGAGGATTATATCTGAGGGCATCCCTTATGAGTCACGATTGCGTTGGCAACACTCAACTATCAATCGACGACGATTTCAACATGACTGTGCATGCTTCTAGGGCGATTCCAGCCGGCGAAACGATATTCTTCAATTACGGCAATTGTTTAAAGGTAAAAAAAAAACAAACGAATATAAAAAATACCAACTTCAAAAGTATTTTCCATCAAATATTGAAGACACATGTATTCAGATGCAACGTATTAAGCTATAAAAAAAAAAACTCTCAGGACATCTGCATAATAGGAACGTTCCAGATGTATGTATCCATTGTTAAATATGTACGGGTGATCCAAATCATTGTTACTACCTTTTATTAGTGATCCTACGAAATTAGTTTCGTTACTAACAAGTTTGATATTTTTTAACACAACACTCTGTACATTTTTAAAAATCTAACCAATGTTTTAAAATAAATAATAATGGTTTTTAGTTATATATGTACATAGATTATTTTCCATGTGATCTTTTTTTATTTCTTTGGTAAGCAGAGTAGTTACGAAAGGAGATGCCACCTGAAGGACGGTAAATACTTCGACTGCGAGTGTAGAAGATGTTCGGATCCGACTGAATTGGGAACGTATATGAGTTCCATCCGTTGCAATAAGTGCAAGAGCGGACTCGTAGTACCGACAATGCCCCTGAGCGATGTTTACCGGACGTCCTGGACGTGCCAATGTTGCGCCACGGTTTATAAAGGAATATTGATCAAGACGACTGTAGATCAGATCAAAGAGAAGATGGCTTGTTGGGGTGGGTAGTTTAATAAAGAACGTAAAGTGACAAAATGGAGATTTCAGAACTATGGCGAATGTCACTTTTACTAAATTAGATAGAAAAACTTTCCTCGTTGAGGGATTATTACATTTTTACGGTTTTAACGACACACAATGTGATTAGTATTAGTTATAATTAGGTACACTTTTCAGATATATAGATGTTAATAAGGAATCGTTAAATTTATCCAAATTATTGTGAAAACCACAATTCAAGCACTTTAATGTGATATGAACCCTCTTAATTAGCTCTAAATATTCCACTTATTACTACCGACTTCTCTGGGTTTCTAAAGGATGAATGAGCAGTATCTAATCCTTGGTGCTGCTTCCTTGAACATGTTTTTTCCTTTGGATGGCAGTGACTTTATTGTTTGCCCATACTACTATTTCCAATCTACAAAATATAAAGTAGGCGTCCAAGAAACCGTATCAACGAATGTAACGTCGATAATCCAAGAAGAAATTTTGGTTTACTGATCTTCTTAAAACAATCGTTGGATAATTTTTTTTTTTCGATTTTCATTTGCACAAATACCAAGTTTGTGGCGACTTGAACGTACGAAAACATGCTTCAAAGACAAATTATGCTACATTAACTGCCCAAAACTTAAAGGGCAAATATGAAAACGATATCCCTTAAAGTGTAGCCTTAGCCTTTAACTCTTCGATATTTCTGGAAGATATGTCATAGACTACAGTTTTTAAATGCGATTTAAAGGATTTAAACTAGGAAAATGAGCTGGCCATTTTATAACACCACCATCGTCCCGGTGGTCTCGGCGTTTCAGAAATATTTTCTTTCAAATGGTCAAGGTATATTACCTGTAATAAATTTATGTAAACATTCTGAAAATCCAAGTATTGCAGTCCCGTTAAGGGGCTGATAAAATAATACCAACAGATCAATCGATTTCCACCAGACTCTCATCAAATGCAGATTTTCAGGCGAACAATAATGTAAATTTTGACGATTGACTATTCTGTTATTTGAAAAGTTATTCTCATTAAATCACACAATACGAGCTTTGCAAAATTTACAATTTGTGAATAAATCTTTCGCGATAAAATTAAATTGAATCTATTTTCGCCGTCTAAAGTTCGTGCACCAAGTGGATTTTAATATCTTGTTAATTAAACTAGCTAATATGGTACAAACAATAGATCTCACAAACGTATTGTCCACAAATTTGAATACTTTCTAATGCAGCTTCTGTGTTGGCTTCATTGAATTTGTCGCTTTTCTTTTTCCATTTTCACACAAACGTTCAGGAAAATGACTAGATTTTGTTATTTTTTCATTTTTATGTATTTTTTCACGTTCCGCGTCGATGAGAAAATATGCGGTTCTTATACTTCCCGTAAATTATCCATATAGTAATTTCTTCATTTGAAAATGTAAGCACGAAAACTTCAACGATTTTCCCACTTAAGCACACTTGGATGTGTTTTGTTTTTGTTTTTTTGAGAAAATTATCTACATTTCAATCTATCAAAAGATGTCGTCGTATTGTTTAAGTAATATCTGTATTACATCTACAGGATATTATTTTGCGGGTACCTTCGCTATTAATTCATAAAAATTAAAGGGTAAAGATTATTTTTAGTATAATTCCAATATCTGTTCGAAGTGACCACTATTAATCTATATTCACCCGCTTAACCAGCACGTCTAAACAATAAACCGATATTTCCCAGCAGTAAACAAAGAGTGAACGTACTGAAAGTTGTTTAAAATATTACGAAATTTAGTTAAAAGCTTCAAAAAAATCAGTAAAACTTACTTATACAGGCTAGCGCACATATCCACCTCAACTTATGTACGAAAAGCGATAAGATACTTTTTGTAGGTTCATTGGGAGCAAGTTTTAAAATTGTTTTGATCTATACTGGGCAATTCAAAAACTATTAGAATCAAATAACTTATACTGAATGGAACACCCTGTAATCATTAGTATTTAGATTTTAAATTCAAGAATCTATAAAATGATATGATCGTTCCCTACACCTTATATTTTTAGTAATTTAGCATTTTCAATTTAGAATATTCATCTCTTGCCATTTATTTTACAAAAGTAGGCTTTAACGGAGTTAACGTTATTGTTTACCGCTGAAATATAGTACCGCCTTCGAATACTCATTCGAAATTCTCCAGATCCGACCAATATACAGGAAGGCGAAGAATTGCTGCAGAAACTCGAAATCTCGCTAGCACCTCAGCACTATCTAGTACTCGAACTGAAACAGAACCTTATCCCATTGTACGAGCGTAACCTGTTCAACACGTGGGCTATGGAGAGGAAGATACAATTCTGTAAGGATATCATCGATGTACTAAAAATCGTCGAACCAGGAATATCTAGGCTACAAGGTAAAATCTTTTGGCATAACAAGAAGTCGAACTACTTGATTCCTACATAAAAGCGGAGATCTTCTATCTTAATGGATTATTTGGACTTGATGATTTTTACATTGTTTTCAACATTTGACTGTATATGTAAGTCAAATAGCTATTCATATCTTTTACTATATTTGGCAACCTTTCATGTCTCTATGTCTTAATAATCGTTTAATATTCAATAAACCAGCTCGCATAAATACGATGTTCGCATTTTTTTAGCAGAGCAATTTTAAATTCGATTTGGATGGACATCTAAACATTTTCAATTGTTATTTTGGAAAATTCGCTTTTAAGTTACGTGGAACACCGATTAAGGATCGCGGATTTGTAGGATCTAATACTTCGATTTCAATATGTGATAGACTGACGATTCGACAGATAATATTTTAAACTTGTTTCTCGTACAGGTTTAGCTTTGTTCCAACTGCAGTCGACGCAACTGAATCTAGCGAACAAGCGATATCAATGCAAAGAGATTTCGACGGCGAAATATTTACAAGCACTGCACGAGGTCGAAGGAAATCTAACGGAAGCCATCAAACAACTCCTGTACGAACCGAAACAAAGCCCTGAAGGACGTCTAACTCAGCACGCCATTAACGATCTGAAGATCCTGCGGAGTATGATTGGACAAATGAAGACATTATGCGGCGAAAGTAAACTAGCCGAAACGGATGATTTAATGCGTCAACTACCACAGAAGAAAAATAATGCACTGTAGATGATTTTCGATAGAATATTGTTTTTGTAAGGATGGAAAAATAAATACTTGTATATATGTATATGTATGTACATGCCTATGTGTCTCCTCTCAGTAAATAACTTTTAGTAACAAAAATACAAAGTATAGAGTTATAAGCTTTGAAAAGATTATCGAATGAGATAAGCTACTTAAATGTAATTAAAAAATTACTTTTACAAATGCTTTAAAAAGTTGACACGCCATGCTTTAATTTTAATTCGGTAACTGGTAGATTAGGTAATTAGCTATAGTCTTTTGTAATTCAAAGTTTTATAAAGTTTTATAAAGATAAGTTTTCGATAGATGTCGATATCATCTATTAAAGAATTTAACTGCAACTGCTGTAACTTTACAATTAAATGACATACCAACATATATCGAAACCTTACAAATTTAAAATCCAGGAACAAAAGATGATAACTAATTGCTGTATAAAAGTGTCTAAACTCGTACACCCGGTACAGCTAACGATCGTCCATCATTCTCATCGTCTTCTCGAGTATGTGCTTTCTGTGTATCTCCTCCATTACCAAGGTATTCTCGCGTCTCCTATCCGCGATCCGTTCCAATTTCTTGTAGAGGTCCGGTAACGTTCTCATATAGCTGTTGAAGTATTTTCTATCTAAGCGGTACACTTCGGTAGTCTCGATGGCGACTACGTTCGCTATTCTCTTGCAATCCTTGGCAATTAGGCCCATCTCGCCGAAGTAGCCGCCGTCTTGAAGGTGGCATATCTGCCGATAAGAGAATTAGTCCCGCGTGTAAATCAACGGCAAGTGTGATTAATAGTAAGAGAAAATTAGAGGCGCGCAACTCAATGTTGTTAAAATTTGGTTTGCCGTGTAAGAAAACGCGATGAGTTTAAAAGCTGAAGAATGTTAATTTTACTCATATTTCTTTCTTCTTTAAGTTAAATATGCACGTGTGTGGTCAATTTCTTACATTTGATACAGTCGCGCGTCTCAGGTTGAATAACCCTTAAAAATACCTCTTTCCCAGTAGGCGTGTAAACCGCAACCGTGCCGCAATGGATGAAGTACATGCAATCACCCGTGGTACCGGCTTTCACTATGATGTCGTTCGGTAGGAACACCTCTTGCCGCAGAGACGGTACGATATGGGCATTGACCGACGGCGGTAGATCCTTCAAGATGGGTACCTTCTTTATGAGATTCATGCACACGTAGATGGTCATATCCTTACGCAGCCGATCTGAACGATTACACAGAACAAACAGCGCGCATCATCCTTCCGATTCTAAATCATCTTAGACGATCACCTACCTGATATCGTCGGGAAAATGGTGTTCTCTCTGAAATAGCTACCGCAGAAGCGGTACTCGTAGTAATCGATAAGCCGCTTCTGCATAGGCAACGGCAATTGTTTGTGGCGCATGTATTGCTTCAGCTGGTTGAGTATCGAATGGTATTTGATTTCGGAGGTGTGGACGCGGAAGAGAAATTGCAGGAACATTACTATTTTTTTTTTGGGGTAAAAAAATTTTGGTAAAGAAAATTATAAAATATTTTGTACTGGTCAACAAGATCTTCACCAATAAATAAGCCAATTGAATTTTCAAGAAGTACAAGGAAACGTGGAATTACTTAATGGTTTTAAGATTTTTTTAGCTCTCTTCTAGACCAATAATGTTTAATACTTTTCTTTTATTACTTTTATGTAAATTATGAATATTCATACAAATGTAATAGCAAAATGATTACTTAAGGGTATGAACACCCTTGAATAATTTACAGAAAAAGTTTTCGAGTGAAAATCCTTTACCTAAAGCAATCGCCGCCACAACGTAACCGATGAAACCGACGAGTATGTCCATGATGATATCATCGGACGTCTCCGCTGAGTAGACCCTATTCGCAACACCTGTAGGTAATACGAAAACCATTTATGAACGACCATACAAAATGCAATAAATCCCTTTTTAATTAATTTAAAGGTGAGAACACTACATTTGATGAAAACGTGTCCAGCATCGTAAACTACATTAATTGATTTCTTCTAAAGAATCAACGTTTTCGGGTTAAAACCGTGAAATCGTAATGGCATGAGACTTCCGACATTTCGCTCTCAGTTGCATGCAACTTCTTCTGGGCTGTTGCACCTGACGGTGATAAATCCGCGATTTTTTATGGGCGTCAAAAACTTGTTTTGACATTGCATTTCTAAAGTAGTCTATCTATTTTGATGACGGTATATCGTCTTTCGGAAAAGTGAGGAGCTGACCGACCTTACCATCTTCTCGCACAGATCTCCAAGTGTCTTTGTTTTCTTTTGGCCATCTTCCCTGCAGAGGCTGAGTAGACGTTGCTGTTCACTTCCGCGACCGTTGCCTTCCTTTAAAGTATCCAGGTAACCGCGTCGTAATTGTATACAGTATATCGGAAACCAATCCAAACGAATCGTTGCATGAACGCCATTCCCATCATCATCATCCCGTATAAAAATAAGCGGTTACAAACATATTAGAGAAGCAGTCCTTTTCCATTTCTCGACCCTACGGTCTCGCCTAAGAACCGGGACACTCTCTCATCGAAAATAATTTCGGTAAGCAACACAGTTGCTTACCGAAGTGAGTAGGATCACTTACCGCTCCTAGACAAGATCCTGCGGTCAGCACGGCTTTTCTGCTCTACATTAAAGGTGCTACCGATAAAAATAGGCAGACTTCTCCAGGCACGTAATATCAATACAGTTTTTAAAATCTCGTTAAAAATCTCCGATTTATTACCGCCAGTCAAAGACGAAACTACTTCTTTATGCACCAAGGGTGTTTACCGGATCCCTTATTCTTGTGATAATGTGTACATTAGGGAAACAAAGCGCTCGGTCAGTACACATCTGGCGGAAAACAAGCGTTGCTTTAGATTCCTGCGGATATCCGATTCTATATTGGTCAAGGAGAAGCTGGAAACCGGTCATCAGATTTTATTTAACGATACTGTTTCCCGTGATTTGTCCCGTGAATCCTACTCTTATTTTAGAAAAATCCAAGAAACTATCAAAATCTACAAACATCTAAACAGTCTCGATAGAGACGATTGTTACATGTTACATTTTCAATGGAAGTCTTTTCTTACGAATTCTCCCAATCAATCGTAACCCGTTTCAGCGCCCCCAGTCTCATACGCCCACATTCACTTAATTTTTCTTTAATTGGTTTATTTAATTTAAAAGAAATAATTATTTTCTGTCATTGGCTAATTGGTATTCAGCGATTAAATGGGTACAAAAGCACGACTTCTTGAATAGGTACGTTTCTAAGATATAAATTTTTAGCGTAAAACAGTATTGTTAAACATAAAACATCTTCTTTTAGAATAAGCAGGAAACTTTATAAGGAGTATGTCACGCAACTGTCCAGCCATGGGTATGTACCGCACTTACATGGTAATACATTCGATATAAAAGAACTTACCGAATAGCCGAGTGGAAGCTTTGAACAGGCATTCGATATACTTCTCGAAGATGTTCGACGAGTTCGAGAATCCCCTCTTCGTGATCCACGAGTTGTTCGGTAGATTGTTCGTGCCGTACCAATAGCAGGGAACGATGAATTGAAGGCAGCCGCACCAATGAAGCAGCAGAAAACATATGAAGAAATACTTGGCCGTATGTAGTGCGATTAGGTTGATGTGCCAGATCTGAATGCGCAAAACGAATTAGAGAAAAATCTATCGAAATTGAGTTGAAACTATTAGCGATTGTCTCTTAATGACGAAGACCAATCGCATTTGCACTTGCCTCTGCTACTCTACCCATATACACCAGCAACGTCTTCACCCTGATAACCTTCAGCAACGCCAACAAATTTATAAACTTGACGAACTCCCAATGCTTCGCTAGCTTTTCGTAACTCTTGATAACGTATATTGCCAATTCGGTGGGCATAGACGACAAGGTGTCCATAATAAAGTAGCCTCCCAATATATAATGACTAAAGCGATCGTTTTACAAAACTTATACAAGGTGATTAGCTGGCAGTAACTCGGTAAACAGTTACATGTAGGAAAGATAGTTTGTACAAATACACGGAACGGTTAAAAATATCCGAACGCGGAGATTTGAAAGAAATGGAAAAGCGTATTATGAAGAAAAGGAAAGACACCATCTATCACTGTTTACGTAGTTGACAGCAAGCTGCGACATGTATGTATACATGAACAACAATGTCTATCTTAGATGTTAGGACTTTCGTATATCTCACTGGTAGCAATCATAAACTTGTTAGATGCGAGCTAAAGACCTGCAAGAGTTCTGACACTTCAGATAGACGTTGCTGTACATACGTACCCTGATATATATCGCGGATTTAGAATAACCTGCTTGGTCTGTTCGATCGTATAGCCCGTGAAGAATGTCATCACTATGTCGGAAATGCAGAAAAAGTCAAAGATTCCTTCTACATACGAAAGGTTGACTGCGTTGTTGTCGTCGGGGTCCGAATGGAAAAAGGCGACGATCACCGGCGCTATCACTAGGTAATTGCAGAATACGTACAGCATGAACATTTCCCAATACATTCTGGAAAAGTCATCAAAGAAACGATTTGAAGATCTAAAGTTAACAAAACTAACAACAATTTTTTACATTCTAATTTTTTACGTAACGTATGTACTATAGCTCCTGCAGAAGTATTATTCTATACAATTTGAACACGCTGTATATATTACGCTAGCATACGGAGAAGTGGTGGTTACTAAACATCGAAAAATGAACGTATTATCAGTAGCGGCTCGCAATAGTTTGGCAGGCCCTTGTTTAACAAAACATAAACATTCTAAATTTACAAGAACAGTTTTATTAGTGCCGGTTGGTGGTGACAAAAATGGTCAGTATCGACAACGCTTCGATTCCATCGCGAATTTTCGTTACATAAATACGTGAGGAAATCGAAGCGTTGTCATTGACCTCCCATTTACATCACCACCAGCTGCCACCGAGTAGGATACAATTACGATTAAAAAGTTATCGGTTATAGACAAAAAGGTTTGTAAAAAGTCGCTACTGATGATAACTTTTAAAGAAAAATAAGAAAACTATTATTTTCATACTAAAAAACTTGAACACGTCATTAGACGGTTAAGTTTGCCAAATCAATTATTTGCTTACCGAAAAACACTGAACGGATGAATAATATGCGAAAAATCGGATTTAATGTGCTTCTCTCTCTCTTGCAATATCGCCGTATTCGTTCGATAATACAGATGGGATCTAGGATTCTTGGTTGTTATACGAGTACTCGCATGAAAATTGGCGACGATCCGTTTGTGCCAGGGCAAATTTCGTAAAGCATATTCGGACGTTTCGGTATGTTTTTGAATCGAACATATATGATTTCGCATCGTATTGTGCAATAACGAATGCATCTGATGCATTTTCTCCTCTTTCTTCGCTTAATTAACAGGTAAAAATGTGATGGATGCGTTTTAAAGCTAAAATCTTGTTTTTTTGACGTTTGATAAATTATTAATAAGTAAACCTGGCAACGTTATTGTCCATTTTATTAAAATGAAATAAGAATTATAGAATTACAAAACATAATGTAGATGATGATAGCATTGCATATTTCAAAACAAAAAAAAATGTATAATAATATAAATATAGTAACTAGAGACTTTTATTTTTTTTCATATTTTTTTCTTGTTTATCAAGCACAGCGCGTAGCGTAATTTCTTACCGAAGGGAATATCGTATTTATGAAGAAGGGGGTTGATCTGAATAAATCAATATATGTAACCCAGGGCGCGCCCACTCCGGTGGGATGCCCCCCCTTTTATAATGTACACTACATAACGTTTTTCAATGGCTTCCCGTGTTGTTCAGTTTAATTCTAGTGTAAACGTTGCTGTAGACGATTGTCGCCATTCGTCAAAATAAAATAAAATGCGATGTTTTTACAATCCGTAAATAATACTATTTAATTTGGTATTAATATCGCGCTCGGGTAAAAATTAATTGAATTATTTTGCAGTAATTCAATTTTATTCATTAACGTTGGTATTTTCTAAAAAAATCTGTGTTTGTGAAAAAATTACGGAAGTGAACAGAGATTTTGCCTGTTTTTTTTTATAATTTGCTGAATTTGATTGTGTTTTTAAAAGAAAAATCCCGCGACTTTCACCACGAATTGACACCGAAAGCAACCAGTGCGCATGCCCGATTATGCTGTTGATATTTTGTAGAGCGTTTATTTAAATTACGTTCGGGAATAAAAATGTCACCAATTAATATTGTAAGATGGCATTTTTTCTACTTTAATTAATCATCTCGGTATACTTGCCTTTTTTTTTTCGTACTCTTAAAGGTTTTCATTTTATTTTTTAGGTTATATAAATAAAATCATTAATTATGAAATCCTTTATAAAAAAGTACAATTCTCCATTACTAACAAAATAAAATTTTAGATGAACTCGAAACGTGTCCAGCTAGTATGGGACAACCATTTGCAGAATATCAGTGATCTGTTTAATATACTCCACGATGATGATTATCTAGTAGATGCTACCCTGTTTTGCAAAGACGGATATATAAAAACACATAAATTGGTACTATCGGCATGTAGTCCTTATTTCAAGCAAGTATTCCAAGTAAATCCCTGCAAACATCCTACGATAATCTTACGAGAAGTGCATCACAAAGATATGACTACGTTAGTTGAGTATATGTACAAAGGGGTGATAAATGTACCTTCGGAGAACCTAACATCGATTATCAAGCTTGCACGAGACCTCAAGATTAAAGGTTTTGATGATATCAAGAATGTTGATGTCTCTAACAACGATAATCATAATAACGATGATATTGAAACTGAAAATTTAATGAATCTAGTACCTACATGTATTCTAACTGAATCCAATGTAAGCTGGTAGTAAAATATAAAGTATGTTGTCTTAATGTCGATTTTAGGAGAATATTACTGATTTAACTGATACGAACCTGTATAGAACGAGCAATCATAAGAAGAGATGTAGTTCAGATAGGTCCGATTCTACAGATAATTTGCTAAAAGTAGTTAGAGAAGAACCGGTTGCCGATACTGAATTTATGGGACACATTAAAGGTAAGCGATCTGATTTTTATTTTATTTCTACTGGTATGTATTAAGAGCTTATTCTTTTCTAGAAGAAAATATGTCGGATTCCGATAGTAATGGTTCGGAAACAAGTCATGGGCAATTTAGTTCACTTAGCGTAAGTTGTTAATTGAATGTTTGTGTTAAATGATATTACTTTTTTATTACTGATTACGTAAATGAATTATTTTTCTAATTGGAAGGACATAAATGCGATTTACGACTTATGTACGCTTTACATAGGATGTAATGGAATTTTATGTCCCCGAGGACGTATCTTAATATAGTATTGGGTATTAATACATAATAGAAATTAACAACTTTTGTAAATGCATTATAGTAGGAAAAATGCAGTTTGCCACACATAAATAACTATTACGTCCCCTCCAGATATGTAATGCTCCATTACAGCCCATTCATAAGGGTAACTTTAATCTGTTAATTAAAATATGTTAACATTTTAAGCAATACTACAATTACATTTTTTAGTCCGAATGTTTAAATATTTTAAAATGTAGAATAAATGAATAATTAATGATTGGTTGATATGTAGTAGGTAATAATGAATCAAATGCTATGAATTTAGTTTTTAAACTATTTGTAATTTTTTGGTCGACCTGACGCGTCGTCATTTTTTAAAATATATCTCTGATTTTTAGCATAACAGTTTTTATTCATGTAATGACTGCCAAAAGAAGTTCTCGACGAAACGAGAAATGAAGAACCATAAAAGGACGCACGCTGGAAAACCGTTTACATGCGATTTTTGTCAGAAAGGGTAATATTAAGCACTATAATCCTTTTTTTTCCGCTTTTTTGACCGTACCGTTCGTTGACTGCTGCAGTTTTTCGCGTACATCTCATCTCATCAGACATCGACGGGTCCATACCGGCGAGAGGCCGTTCAATTGCAAGGAATGCGGCAAATCGTTCGCCAGACAGGATAAGCTTAAGTTACACGTCCGCAGCAGCCACGAGATGTTCGGTTGTTCCTTCGAGCACGCCACCTTGAAAAATTTTCTGCACAGCGATGTAAGCGTTTGTAGAATAGTGCGACAAGGTTGTATTTCGTATTTTTTCCTTTGCAGAATAGTCTAGTCACGCAATATCTATTACCGAAACCGACGCTGGAAATTCCTCAGGTGCCGTCAATTAGTTTCAAGCCTAGCGTACCTCCTCAAACCATAACTAGGCCGTTTCCGGTTTCCATCCCCCAACCGCCGATTATACCTTCCCCAACGTCCGAAATAAAACCGGAAGAGTCTTCCCCTCCAGAAAAAATAAAGCGCGGCAGAGGAAGGCCAAGGAAATATCCTCCGCCACCTCCGCAAGGTCAGTTCTTCGGCTGGCACATTTGTAGTGTCGTAATTAGTAGATGCTAGTGTTTTGCGTATCTTTCAAATGTACAGGTGAGGTCAACGGTTTGGTCAGGTCAATTTATTCTCCAAACACCAATGAAATAGCAATTGTAATTGTTAATTCATAATCTACTAATGTTTGTAAATGCATAGGACGGTTACCTGCAATATGGTGCAACTAAGCTATTTTTTTTTTGAATTTTTGAATTTACCTAGTTTTCGATAATGACGTAAATAAAAAATTGAATCTTGCGGTACCCACTTATTATAATATGATATTTTGGGGTTATATCAATAAAAGACTTTTTACTTAGTACACATGCATATTTCGTTGTTATTGCATGAGGACGCATTATTATAGACCTCTTATAGGACCGCTACAAGACTCCACAACAGACAGGGGAATCTTAAATACAGGCTACCGTTCCCACATTTTTCAATTCTCGGTAGTAATCTATGTCTGTAACACCATTAGCGGCAAGTACAACACTGCAAGTACTGTAGCAGTATTTACATTTGATTTTAAATTGTAACCAATCTGCGCAAGGTATATTGAACGATATGACAAGAAATATGAGCTCTACGGTGGATCTAGTTTCGTAGATGTTCCGATAGATAGATAGATAGATAGATAGATAGATAGATGTACCGATTCTCCCACTACTAACTTTTAATATTAACGTTACTAGAAAGAGACTCTTGTGTCCCAGTCTCACAATACTGATTTGTGTTTTGCATTAGTAAATGATGTAGACTTTACTGTAACCGTTTTTTTTTTTTTTTTTTTTTTTTCAGTAAAGTTATTAAGTAACTCATTCAAAAACTAATATAGAATACCGCTATATTATTTTTGGGTAGACTTAGCTTCCATTGACGTCTCGCTGCTGCTCATTCTGTAGATAACCGTCCTGTGAAGTTTTTACTGGAGAGTTGCAATTCTCGGCGGCGCAGTAGGATCAAATTAGGTATACAAGATGGCGCAGTACAGACGCGCAAAAGCCATGAAATATTTAAAAAAAAAATTGTTTAGGACTATACAGGTTCATGGGGAGCAAGTTTCAAAATTTAAATTGAATAGCCTACCATATTTTGGTAGTATGGGTTAAGTAAAGGTAAGTTAGTATTATACTTCCTCTACCGCCTCTACTCTTGAAAATATAAATTGGATGTTTTAAATTACGGTGAAATAAAAGTCATCCCTAGAAGATATGCTTTTGATTTGAACTATTATTAAAGGTTCCCTGTACTCATATCTTACATTATTTGAATAATATGACATTTTCCATTTCGAATAATTCATTTCTTACCATTTATTTTATAAAAGTAGACTAAATATTTTCGTTGCTTAGTAGACGTTTTGTGAGTACGTATATATACATACTACGGTCCTGGCGCACCGTTCGAAAGTTGCAACCTTAGTTGTTACAAATATTTTTTGGTTGCCAAACTGTTTACTCACCCTATACTCATACTAACTCTTTTTTTATCGTTTTTTTTTGTTATCGTATTCCGTTGTTTTTTTCTGTTATTAAAAAAACACACAAATCATAAAAACAACCATGAGAATAATCGTACTTTATTGGAACAAATTTTGTGATCGAATTGAAGAGCAGGATTACGTATTGAGTTTGAGTTAAACCTTTCTGAATAGATAAATAGATCAGTAGAAGTCCTGCGTTCCTTGCTTCAATGTACGCAGAATATCCAACTCTAGTAATTGGTATGTAAGCGAGGAAGGAATAAAACGAACGAAATAGGAATTGAAATTATTGCATGTTACGCTTTGTTTATGTTTTCATTATGATGTAGTTGTTGTTATTTGCGCGATGGGTGTTCGAAGCGGTCAAAAAATCCACTGTTCCGGTATCGACGCGTTTCCTATATCGAAAGCGAAAAAAGAAATCTGGAATATCTTCCGTTCGAGTTCCCTTTAAATGTTTCAATCTGTTTGAAACGTGTTCCTCTTTTGTTCTAGATGCGTCGATTCCTAAAAGAGGAAGAGGTAGACCTCGTAAAGATGGTAAGTGTTGGCAGACTAAGCTTCATACTCATTCGAAAAAACACTAACACCATCTTTAGGCGGAATGGTTTAAATAATTTTCACGACAACGCGTAATAGAAAGATCGGAGCCATAAATGTCACATTTTTCTTGTAACGCGAAACAAAAAACAGTTTATTACGCTAATTCATCTTATCCCTCTGTACATTGTACAAATTGTTTATCCTTTCATTTTTTTTTTGTTTATATAGCAGATAATTGAAACAAAACAGTGACCATTTCAACAGAACACTCGATATTTGCTATGTTATGCTATTGCTAGAATGGCTTTGCTTTTTCTTATATTACTACAACGTAAACATTGCATGCATATGATTTTATGTTTTTGTGATTAGTTTGTAGAATAGAGAATTGAAACAAAAAAGGAAATATAGTTTACGTTTAGTGAAATTGTACATACTAATGTTGCTTGCATGAATCGTAACTATTACATGGTTGTTTTACAAATTACTGTAACTTTGAAAAAAAGCACAGGACATAATGGAATATATTTTACTATGATAGCATCCTCTTTAACACTTTCTATTACTTTTTTTAATACTTATTTAATACTTTAATACATTGAAAAATCATAAAATATTAATTGACATGTTTTATGATCTTTCCCAAAAGACATTAATTACTTTATTTGGGTGCTTCCAGTCTCCACTGTCTATAGTGCGTCCGAAAATACGCACTGTATACAATGTCCTTATGAAGAATTTGGCTAATTAACACTGGGACACCCTGCATTTGTACTTCAGCAAAAGTTTCAGCAAGGATGAGAATCGGTAATATCTTGAAACCCATGGGAAATTGACCAAGAGCAACTATTTGTACTATTACAATTTAAATATAATTATCAGGGAAGCGGCTGCTAGATTCTACAATAAAACAGACAAAATCGTGTTAAGACATCAATGCTTCTTCAATTATTCTTGTATCGTTATTCTGGAAAGCACCTGGATTACATTCGTTATTTTTTACAGTTATAAGTGATATTTCTTTTTTTGTATCCATAGATAGCCAACGGCAGGATTTGACATCCACTTATGGTCCCTCAAGAGGCTGTCTGACAACGGGGATCGCGGAAGCTTTAGTCAAAATGAAGATGGAAACCGCCGCAGATTTAAGTAAAAAAACTGCCCAAGTCAATGCAGATGCGCCCGAAAGAGAAGATAATAATACTGCGACAACATTGGATAATGCGAATCTTACAGATGTGCAAGGGATGCTAAGTAACTCGAGTGCACTAGTGGTTATAAAGCAAGAGGAGGATTCGAATGAAATCCAGCAAACTTCACAGCAAGTTGATGGAGATCGGTCGGGAACGGTCGTGCAGAACTCGGAAGTAGTACGTGAGCCAGACGTTGAAGCCAAAATCGTGGATAGCGTAGCTAAAAATGTGACGACGGATATAGACTTAACAAGCAGAGATTAAATCCCGTTTCCTTCGTAAGATTACAAAAACGAAAGTAATGACATGCAATTTATAGGAATAAGAGAGAATTTAGAGATTACTCTTAATTTATTACGTCAAGGATATGAATTTACAGGATAATTCGTTGGCAGTCTTTTGCGTAGCCTGCGGCAGCATGTAGTAAATGGTTCAATCTCTGATTTTCGTTAGCCAACGAGATATCTTGTAGATGTCACGGACAGTATTGTCAATTACTATTGCAAAAATTTTGTGGAACCCAGTGGTATGTACCTTATGGAAAATTAATCATGAGTTTTAACTTGTTATTGCCAAATGGTTAAACTTTTTATTTACCTGATGTTTAGAATTTTCAAGTTCAATTATAATGTTTGCTTATCCTTACCTGAAAATTCCTTATTTTAAATTTATAGTCGATTCTATTTATAGTTTATAGATATAAATGTTATTTTATTATGCGCAATGCGAATCAATTGTATTTATTTATTGATTGGTTAATTTGTTGTTTTTAAATTATTTATTATTTATTTATTTCTTCCTTACATTCTATCAAATGTATAGGTGTATGTGATCAATTAGATTTTTTTACATTCACGCGCCAGTGCCTCCAATGGCCACAATCCGGACGCATGAGACGTATGTAAACTTTAAGTCATGTAGTAAAAGCTACGGATTAATTAATATTAGTACACCGTTTATAAAAGTTTATATTTTTATCACCTTGAAGATCTGATGATAAACGTCGAATAATAAGAGGCATTCAATAAAGAAAAATGTAACTAAGAACAAGATTGCTGTTATTTTTATAAATCAATTAATTCTCGATGATCTACAGCTGCTGAAATTGAACGTACGGTGGTAGTCGCGGACAATTGTTTATGTTTTATTAAAAGTTTATTTAATGCTGATATTCGACAATGTACAGCGTGTCCCGTTTTAGGTCCTTTGATAGAATATCTTGGATATTAATGGAGATAGAGAGTTGTGGTTTTCGTGACAGCACCTACTTTTTTTATAAAACAAAGAAAAAAGAAATGCTACAAACAGGAATTTTCCTAAGCAATTTTTTTTAGGTGTAATCCAGTGGCGCAGTTTGTTTCCAGATGCAATAGTTTTCGAGTTATGGACCAAACTTTTTTTTTTAATTCAATATATGTGTAACAGTAGGCCATTACCAAGTTATTAGGCAAACATACGACTCTTTAACATTTGACAGATTTCTTGTCCATTGTGAATTGTTCTTGTTACTTAGGTGTTTTTTACGGTGCTTTTTGCTTGTTTATCCACAATAGCCGTTTATGAGAGTAATTAAAGTATGATATCCTGAAATGTTATATATAATGCGACGAAAGTTCCCAAGAAGCTTCTGAGCTATACTTCAATAGGCAAAGTATTTGAAGCGCTACCATTACGATAATTTCTCATATTTAGGGATTGCTTTCGTCCAGAAAGAAGGCAGTCGTCTCTAAACATTTTTGCTCCATCATACGAATATTATGTTGCACCTTTTCGTAAATCATGTACAGAATGGTATTTAAAAATTAAAAGTAAATTTGATTTTCCAATTGGCATTATATTTACATAAATAAAACTAAATAATATAAGCTACGTGTATAGTGTATCTATGCATATATATCTTTAAAAAATGTTAGTGATTACTTCTATCCTTCTTACAGTCAATAACCATCTGCGAAAGATTGCCTCCGGCAATCACCGACGGCGTGTATCTCTCCATTCTCGATCGATATAACGTTAACAGCCGAATTTACCGGCATTCCGACTATTCCAGACTTCCGCCTACCATTCCTAAGCCGAAATCTTCTGATCGCATGGCCTTTACACATCAGACCTCGCAGGATGTTCTTCGGAAAACCCCGTTCGTATTCGACAACCATCGGTTTCAGTTGATGATGTAGACGCGGCTGATTTACAGCATCCTCGATGCAATCGCCGAACCATAGATGTCTGATGATAACCAAGGAAGTGGCGGAGAGAATCTTGAAACCGCCGGAGGCGCCGATCACCATCCGCACGGTGTCATCGCGTTGATTGACAATTATCGTCGGGCACATGCTCGACATCGGCTGTTTGAACGGTGCGATCCCATTGGCCGGATTGGCTTTCCACGAATGATGACCAGGAATGTGGAAATCAATCATTTGATTGTTCAAGATAATACCGGTAGATGGGGATGCAAATAACGCACCGAAACTGAAAGAATATGTACGTTCCCGTTTTAGAAAACAATGTAGCATCTTACGAAACTAAACATTGAACACTAAGAAAAATTTTCGGGTTGTAGCACCTAGCATAAATATTTAAAGGAAAAAAAAAATAATGACAAAAAAATGTGGTTGTTAGAATTTGAAAATAAATTGAAATTACCAGAGATTGATGGTGCTGGTAACCGACACTGCGTCCCCATTCGGTCCTAGAATGCTAATATGCGCTGTGCCGGCGTCCTCCACCGCTTCGTAGACACCGAAATAGTGCGCGGTGTTGTTGCACGTCTTGTGATCCTTAATCCGGTTCTTAATATAATCGGTAACTGTGCAATTGTAACACCGATCGGGTAGCTTGCGTTCGGACATCAGAGGACCGCTCTGTTGACTCTTCAATCCGTAGGCGTACTTCCACGCTTCGACTATCCGATGCCAGAAGAGCGTGGGTGTGCCGATGTTGACCATCTTCGAGATGACGTCCAGTATCACCAGCAGAGGACAACCGGCCGCCGGCGAGGGAGCTGTATAAACGACCAGGTCCTTAGTTAACACGGTACTAAGTGGCTTCATCCATCTTGGTCTAGAAGACGAAAAAAAAAGAAAAACAGACTGATAATATCAATAGATCAATACATCAGTAGTTTCACGCACGGTGTCAACGGATTCTGTACTTAAGCAGTGTTTGGCCCCGAGTTGTTTCCAGATTTTTAGCTATGATGCATATGTTCATTTTTATTTTTGTAATGTGCCCGTTAATGTGTTCTGCTATTTAATAACATGTAAAGATTTTAAAACATCTCTACGAATTTATTACTTTTAGTTGCAAATATTTATTGGGTCATATGTGTAGATGGTTTATTTTAATCCGACAAGTTACAATTCGTCAAGCGGTGGACCTTACTTCAAAAATATACTGTTGTAAAGATTAGAAGTGTTTGACGTTTCATTTTTCCGTGTTCTTTATCGTTTAAATCACCGAGTTGAGACATTACCTGTATTTCTTCAAATCTTCCTTTGTTATGATCCCACCTTGATCTTTGATATCCTGAAGGAAGCAGTTCGTTAACGGGCCGTTGTAGAGATAGTCTGGGCCTTTCTCGGCGATTTTCTTCAACGTTTCGAGGAGCTTCGGCCGCAGCATCAGCTCACCTTCCCTGTACAACTCTCCCGTTTCTCTATTGACGAAGATCGCCCTGGAAAGTACATAAAATCGAAGCATGGGTTAATCGCGAATATCGGCAGCGGCGTACGACTTACTAACTTAAGTGAGGGCGAACTAATGATCTCCACCGATAACGTGCTTATGATGTGAGCCAGGTAATTGCTGACGTAAATACCGCGTTCCAGCAACTTGATCGTCGGCATGAAGAGATCCCGCCACCCCAATCTTCCGTATCTCCGATGCAGTTCCCAATAACCTTTCAATTCACCGGGAACTGCCACCGAAAGGCCGCCAGCTGCTATATCTATACGATAAACGAGTTTATGCTTTTTTTTATTATGTTTCAGGCATGAACTGGTTCTATTTCAATGTTGTTATTTTATTTATTGTTGTTGAGTATAGATGACTTAATATAGCGAAGAGTTGAACCAGCACAAGGAACTAAATAGAACAAATGCATTTTTACTGTACTGCAGCAGCGCTTTCGTGCCGATCGAAAGCAGCTTTTGAGATGATATCTACAGAAAAATACAAAAAAAAATATTGAGCGTTAATAATTGAAAACGACTTTAGGTAATAATATTAAAGTAGCTTATTTACTACTATGTTTTTACTACCTTAATTTAAGTACTCATTTACTACTATACTGGTACTACTAATATAATTCAACGCACTGAGAATACCCGAAGAACACTGGGTTTAATTGATATATTCGTACAAGACATAATTTATTTTGCCTACTGTACCTTAGGCGGATATACTTTCGATAATTTGTAGTAGTATGGAAAATTTCAAAATATCGGCGCACAAAATATTTTTTTGGCAATTCATGAAGGGATGATACAAACACAGAAGGTAGAATGTTGATGCTTTTACAGAGTTGAAGAGAAGTCTTACCGTTCTCGCAAGATTTCGTAAACATATCTTTAAAAGCACAACTCGGAGCGCACTCTCTAGCGTTTAAGACCTCAGCTCTGGACTTCTTCTTCGTGTAAATCGTCAAGATGAATCCACCTCCAAGGCCCATACTATGAGGATTCGTCACTCCTTCGCATAGAAGCGTAGCAATGGCCGCATCGGCGACACTACCATCGCGTTTTAAGATGTCCCTGCGAAAGATTACGGAATTTGTGATGTATCTAGTGGAAATGGCGCGAGCTTACAGGCCGATATTGGTGCAGTCAAAGGTATTTGCAACTACAGCCGCATGGTTGAAGAAATTTGGCTCTCTACTGTACTTAGTATCGCAATCTTCCTGCGACGCCAAGCTTAGGAGGCACACCAGTATACCGAAGTTGAAGATTTGCGCGCCCATCTACTAGTGAACATAATAGCCCGGTGTTGGTAGATCCATTCTAATTGACTAGGATGAGTATCGACGGAGCACCTTTCAACATAGTACCTAATGTCAATTCTATTTGACAATTTTTATAGGTACGCGTATTTTTATCCAGCGACTGACAATTTACGTTAATATTTATATATATCTTTTGAAATGTAATTCGAAAGAACGATAAAATAGCTCCCCAATCGTAGATATCTGAATTATTCCCCATAATTGTTTATGAAGACGGTTTTGGAAATGGGCTACCAAGAGCATATTACTTAGATATTACACGAAATTAACCAGAGAACAGCGAGAAATATGTAAGTTTCCTCATTCATTCCTCCGCAACTTCGTGGCTAATGAATGTCTTGTAGGTGTACAACGAAAACGGCGATCTTTTTGGGTATAATAGTAGGTATCTTGTCTATCGTGGTAATCGTCCTTACCGGTCTGCTGGCTAACAAATGCTCCAAATATATAAGTTGGATCAACGGTACAAATCTGACTCAAGTTCAATAAAAAAATTATTACTCTAGCAATTTATTCATTGATTTACGAAACAAATATAGTATAAGTACGCATTGTATATTTTACAGTTCTTCAATTGCGCAAACGTCGGAGGCGTACACGCTTACCAGTACGATTATCAAAGCGATCAGACCCGCTATGATCGAGCTAAATACAATGCAGGCCGTGCAAGTGCAAGAACAGCTGAAAGAAACGTATCCATATATCACCCGTTATCGAAAGAAAGGTTAGAAGATAAAGCGTTATTGGGGTACTTACAAGGGCCCGAGGAAACCCAGACACATGCTGCGATATATGTTTAGTTCCCATGACAGATTGACAACCTATTTTCGCTAGCAGCAATATAAACGTCGATCAAGATCAGCAAGCAAACAGATAGTTGTTTCTAGTTCAGGGAGAAAGTGCTTTTATTTACATAAGAACGTAAAAAAGAAAGTACAGGTCATAATAATTAAATATGTTGGAATTAATTCTCTGAAAGCAAATTTTCGCGACCCGCATCGTTTTAACAAATAATATCATTAGTAAGGTTGTAACTTTCAGGCGGTGTGCCAGGTTAATAATAAATATGTAGCTTAGCTGATTTGTTAACTAGCGTCATCTAGAGTCGGCAGGACCTATAATATCTTGAAGATCAGAATATCCGCATGTAAGCGCTATAGCCAGCGTTAGACTCTATAACAGGCCTTGTTCTTTAATTCAGTATAAAGATTTGGAGGATCAGCTGATGTTTTACTGGTGAATCCACCAAATTTATTAATTTGAAAACGCTCGCACAACGCTCCTAACCTTAATGTTGTGGATGTAAATGCGATTTTTCGAATTTATGTTGTTTCTAAATACATATTGCCTGTTTTTTTCATAAAATGGAAAAAATGCACCTTGTTAATGGAACTGCAGAGTTTGCTATTGTAAAAATGGTTTCAGAGAGGCCAGATGATTTAAATGAAATAATTGAAAGTGGTTCTGAAGATAAGCTTCTAGTAGTTTTTCAGAGAAAAAGTCGCACCAAAATAAGAAACTATGTTGAAAATACAGTAATGTTGTATGATATTGATGATTTCAGAGGTTATGCCAGTTTTAGGTTATCCATCACACATATTCACCATATGAAAAAGTCGGTGGCGTTGGTGGCATCTTTCGGTTGAATCAGTAAATTTAAGAACGTTTTCTGGTGCACTGTCATAAATTAACCAGCAATTTAAGAATGTCAGCGGTGGCACCAATTCCAAGCGGTGAATACATCGGTGAAATAAAGAACAGGCCCGCAATGATATGAATGTATGGCTGGTTGTTTAACAATCCCTTACAACGATTGCATATAACATGCGTCACTTCCTCCACTTAGATAGATTCCACTTCGTCAACCATACTGATTACAAGAAGGGTTAATACAGGTGATTCAAAAATAGTCAAATGGAAAAAAAATGGAATACTATCAAACTATTTATACTCTTGGGAAACAACAAACACTCGTCGGCTGAACAAATGGTTGTCGAGAAAAAAATAAAAAGATCTAGAATATCTTGTAAAAAATATGGCTTGCCATTTAAAAGATAATTTTCTTTTTCACTGGGTAGTTTGTGGAGCACATTATTTCATAAGGCACTGCCATCTATTCAGATTTCATCTTTATCTGTTCAAAAAGCCATCGTATTGGTTATGGATCAAAACCTGAACCACTTGGAATACGTACGCATAACGAATCCGATCCTGCCGCACCGCCGAGACTTGAAACTCTTATCGTTGGAGATGAAACATTATGACGTTATCGATGTAAAATTATACCTACGGTGTATGCGACTATTGGTGACGTGAATGGGAAGACAAGTTAAAGCAAAGGTTTAAGTGCCCTTGTATGTCGGTTGTACAACGTGCAACGGATTGTGTTTGACAAAAAAAAAAAAATACATGCGGGAATCAAAGCGTCGTGTTTGACCCGTCATTTACATCAACGCAATGCAGTCTTTTTTATTCATGGTTAATTTGCTGAAAATTATTCTCTTGAAACGGCCATCATTTGTTTGAATGTTTAGATTAGAAGTTTGTTTACGCTTTATTGCGGAGCAGCAATGTAGTACATACATTTTTCGCTGCAAAAGATGATGGTCGCTTCAAAAAAAAAGCACTGCGAGGTGTGACGTCATACTGACCGTTCAGGTACATTGTATTTTGTAGTGCTGCAAAGTGCTTTGTTAAATGGAACCATATTCTTGTTGACATTAGCTGCAACTGTAATATATCATTTTCGCGAATTACTATATTTCTTTATTAATCAGTTATAAATGTAATAAGCTAACTCAAGTGGAAATGGCAACTTAAAACAAGAAAACAATTTAAATAAAATAATCAAAATATAATGTAGCACATGAAACGACTGTTTAAATTACAAGATGGGGATCGAGTAATCCTTCTAAGGTTTACTAATTATGGAGCGTACAATCAATAAAAACTAGAACTAATCCGATCCTTAGATATCATGCAACCCATTATTTGGAACATCTTTAAATAAAAATAATTAAATAAGACGTAATTTATTCCCAATTCCAGTAAAAAAATAAAAAGATATAACAAAGTATTTTTAACAATAGAAAAGCTATTCTTTAAAAATGATTCCTTTCTTCATCAAAGTAATTAAAGTAATGTGTATCCAAAGTTGCTTTCATGATCTTTAATCCTTTCAGGTTCAAATGTATTAGATCTAACCGGTGACTGGGATAAAACATCCTACAATATCATAGTTTAGTGCTTTAATATGCAAGAGAAATGTCTCATATTTATACCTTTCGAAAGAGTCAAGTGTGATTTTATTGTCGTAGGTCACAAAAAGCGTACAGAGATCAATTACGTAAATCTGTCTATTGTTAACCTTACTTAATATCACGTTGTTGAAGGTTCTCAATGAATCCCAATGGTCTATGTCATTTTCTAATTTAGGCACTGGTGGAACTGTTACCAATAAAATTTTAGAACATTTTTCAATCAGCTTGTCCAATAATATTTCATACTTTTCACACATTCTGCATATATTTGTTTTTTGAACAAGGTCATTTGTGCCGATCATCAATATAACTTTAGAATGTACTTTGTAGTTATTGCTAGATAAACGACATTCTAAATCTTCAATTTTTTGCCCGCTTACACAGTATCCTATGTGGCGAGATTTAGAACCAACTATAAATCAATATGATTTAATATTTATATGCATTTAGTACGACACAAACACTGACTTGTTAATGGTGGAAATGAACGAATTCCTACTATCTGTTGAGCAAAGCGTATACACTGACTATCGCCTAATAATTGATAATCCTTGTATCTTGGTACCTGCAAACAAAACAGATTGCTTGAATTGAATAATATTAACTATAGCAATTTACCATAAATCTATGAAATAACAATCTCCTCTTATTTTTTGGTACATCAATTCCTCTGAAGCATTTTTTAACCGGAATGCGTTTTGATTTTCTTTCTAATAAAACATCTTTTAAACTTTTGGAATCGTTTGATGTAAATTGTGAAGTGCTTGGCGATGGTACTTTCAAATATTTTTTTAGTGATGTTTTATCAGCACTTTCAGAACATTTACTTTCACTATCACCGTTGAAGTTAGCGTCTAATAGTTCCATTTTATCTTCGTTACTACGGAGGTAATTCTTCTTATTTAACATTAAACGGAGAGGCAAAATCTTTGGATGGAACAAAAAAATATTAAATATAATTTGAAGAGTCCTTATTTGAAATTAAAAACACGGGCAGAGGGCGCGCAAACACGTAACGTTTGCGCGCCCTCTAATGAAATTTTTATTAACTGAACACATAGTTCATTTTGCCTAGCAGAATAGAAAAACAATCTTTTTTCTAGTTGTATAACCAGCTTCTGAATCAATATTTAACCTAATCGGCTACTTAGCTAAGATCGGAAAAACAGGCTCTATGTCTGTAATAACTTCTGTTGCTGAACATCTAGAAGTGATATCCTTCTAAAAATTGACGATCTGGGCTTTGTTAGAAAACTGTAGTTCTAAAGTACGAATATCCTAATATGTTTGGTAATCGTTCAACTTTTACTATATAGTGCTTGCTGAAACAGTATAATCTTTTTGATGCATTTGCAGGATCAATTATTTGTATTCATTAACATTACCAAATTAAAAAATAGTAATAAAAGTCCAAAATAAAAAAAATCACCCACTGAATCATTTGCATAAAAAAAAATAAATAGTACCGGTTACTATTGCCGGCGCTATCGATACCAACTGTGTTCAATTGCATCGATCAACGAATTAACTTTTTCTTTCTTTTTGGTATTCGCAATTTTTTGTTTGGTTTACTAAAGAAACTGCAATATATAACATCAGATGGCGCTACGACTGAGCTGTCAAATAGTAGGAAAGGTTACTAATTTCAAATAATATGCAACATTTTAAAATGTTCAAACTTGAAGAAATTGTGCATCGCTAGAATGCCATCAAAATTGTTCGTTTCGTAAGTAAACATATCTAAAGATGAATACAGAATTCAGTAGGTTTGGTGCGATCAATAACTACGGAAAGATAGATGAGTTAAATTTAAATGTTAGTGTAAATAGCGTTTATAGTTTACTGACACAGTTATGTGAGAAATTGCTGTATGCTCACAAAAACAATGTTCCAAACAAATTGTTGAAGAAATTCAGGTCAAATGCATTTGAAATTTTGTTATCGAAAAAGGTTCCGGAAGGTGCAAGCTCATTAAATATTATTATAAAAAAGTATATTAATGCTGCACCTGTTTTAGGAGGTAAGGTATTATTACAGGATAATAGCGATCCCTATTGCCATTTATTAGCTTGGCAGTTCATTTTAATAAACGAACATAAATTAACTGATCACGCTTGCAAGTTACAAAGATGTGTTAATACCTTACAAAGCTTAGATTCTTTGAAGGGAAATGTTTTATCAGATGTGCTCTATGTTTTATTGAGATTATGTCAGCTGCCTGACAAGGAGAATTCAAATTCTGTAAGTAATAATGCATTTTGAAGTATATTTTACATTATTTTGGTTTTTGTTTCTTATAGATAACTAGAATGAGTTCATCATCATTAGAGGAAAATATGAAGTTTCGATGTTATGATAATGCCAAGTTTAAGTTGTCCATGCCGATGATTTGTATAGAGAGCAAATTTAGAAACGATTCTTTTCTACTCCAAACAAAGCAGAACATTAACCAGTACAAGTATTTACGTGCTAGACATTCAGAAAGTGATATTTGCAAGCAGTGTAACGTTCCAATAAGGTTTTCATGTTGTGACTCGAGTTCAGCTGCTAAGGAAGATGATGGATATGAATCTGCCACAAAAGGTAACATCGATTACTTTATATAGAGCAAAAGTTTATTATGCTTCTTGAAATAGATGAATCATGCAATATATGGGAATTAGTTTCCAAAACTGGTTTCTCTGATCATCGTACATGGGAAACATTGGGAAATCCATTTCCTGATAAAGAGGCGCCATTCTTGTCTGAGTCGCCCTCTAAAGTATCTTCAGATTTATATAACATGCAGAGATGTAATATTCTCCAGCTGTTGGGCGAGGCAAACTGTAAATCGGCCATCATTACTGCTCAAAAAGATTTTGTTATTCATGTGAAGCATATGCTAGGTAAATGTTCTCTTTCTTCGTCGATTGTTAAAAGTGTGAATTTATTTATTTGTAGTGGGAATAATTTCTGATTCCTTCAAACGAGATCAAAAAGGTGATATGTATCTCGTATCTGGTATTACCATGGAAGGTGTAACACCCTTGGCTATGGAATCGTATTGTAAGGATTTAATACTATGCAGTTGTTGCTACACCTCACTTGATAACCTTTGCAACTTTAGATCTTTTGAGGATCACCAGAGTCAAGGTTTTATATTTAAGGTACAGACAGCTTCTTTATACTTTAGCCAATTGCTTATCTGTACCAATATGGTTCTTACGATTATTACATAGCATGCCCATTTAATGTGTGAGTAAATGAAGAGGTTTTCAGATAATCACTATTTGAAAAGAGGCATATTAAAAGTTCTCAATTGCAATTTGCATTTTTTTAAATTAAATTAAATTTTCCATTAAAAAAAAACAATGCATCTATCTATCAAACCTCCTTTTTTCAACTTCTTCAGTATCAATTTCGTTTTTTATAAACATTATGCTGTATTCGATACCATTGTTATTGTACAGGAGCTTTGCGATAGTATCAACAGGTATCTTTCGTACTATCGACTCGCGATTCAGAACATTTCGGACAAATGTAACCTGTTGAGCGTTCACAATCACATACGTCCCCTGCTTGCGCATTTAACCGTTCTGGCATCGGTCTGCAAAGTGGGCCCTTTCACAGAATCCGGGCATCTGCCTAATGGCGTCTCATTACTCAATTATTTGTACCAGAAGACTGTAGAGTTAACTAACAAGGATGTAATAATGGTCCTTTACTCTGTACTATACCCATGCGTGCAGATCTATTTCAAGTAAGTCTTTAGACAGATTCAATATTTTTTTTGTTTTATACTTAATTTTTTTCTTTACTTCTAGCCGATTTCTTCGACAGTGGATATTTGAAGGTACCGTGAACGATCCTTATGGGGAGTTTTTCGTCGTCACCAACTCTTCGTACTTGCGTACTCGGGGAAGAACTTATTGGACGCGCGGTCATACGATTCGGATTGATATGGTTCCGGATTTTCTAAGCGATCTAGCGCAAGAGATACTATTATGCGGAAAAGCGGTGAACCTGTTGAAATTATGCGTTCCTAGCGTAAGTAAAGGATGAATTTAATTGTGAAAATTAGTGATGTAATGAGTAGTGTTTTCAAGCGACTAACTTGAGGAGTTAATAGGTATAACACATACGTAACATAGGGATATCCTGTCTCTTAGGGCAGGGGTTCACAAGCTTACTCAGTTTGCGATGCACTTATATGCCTTGTCAAAATGTGTGCACATTGATGTATGTAGATCAATCACAGAAACGTAAACAATTCTTGAGATAAATCTCACCATGTGATGTTCACATATATAAAAATTAAATCACAAGAACCATTAAATTAAAATAATACAGAAACATATGAGATAAATGGTGAAAACCCTCAACGATAAGTAAGTTAATTAAGACGGGCGAGCTTGCTGATCGCCACATATTTCTTCAAAACGACTTTTGAGCGATATTTTTTTTTTACCCATGTTCGTGCATAGTTTTTTCAAAAATATGTGGCTTTACGCGATTTAGTTTTTATGTAGTTTACTACGTCTACGAATCAAATTCAATCGACGGCTCGTTAACTTTGGTGTTTCCCTATGGGATGATGCAATGGGTCCACATAGCATGTGGTTCTACAAGAACTGTTTTCTAGAAAGCTCCATTAACTTTGAAACCGTTTCGAAGTGTTTGTTCTGGAATATTCCAGATCGCCATGTCTGCCCACGTTTGCAGGAGTGCCTTGCGGCGGTCCTTTTACTCTTTGCGAAGCTCTGGAACGCCGCGGCACATACTTGGGAAACGTCTGTCTTAGGGTACGATGTTCCAGTGATGAGTTAGTTGTAGAAGAAATAATAAATAATAATCCAAATCTCGATCTGGTTCTAGTAAGATCCCTATCTTACTAGAACTATAAATAACAAGTCTTCTTCCTTCTCAAGACCTCGGTACCGTAGGGTGTCGGGTTAAATAATAAGTACAATTTAAATAATGTGCGAAAGGAATTTTTTTAAGTCGTTAAAATTTTGAAACAGAAAAATCAGGTCATTACATATTCTTTCTTGATTATTTTCACGTTTTCCCAACTTGATCTGTGTTTTTTACTTTTCAGTCGCCATTGTATATGTATTTATCTGGCAAGAAACCGAATTTGCTAACCTGTTGTCTGAACTCCGATCAAATATCGGCGCTGGAGAGAAGTTCTACTTGTTATTATTTGGAAGTTCTGGCCGAATGCGGACCGAAATTTAAGCTGGAAAATATGATTGCTAAAAGCGCCGAACAGCAAATGGTGTTCATGAATCTGGTGACCAAAAAGCGAGCTGTTACACTTAAGAGATTAGAATGTAAGTGAAAATATACAAGGTTAGCCTACAAATCACGCATAAACTTCTAGAATTGGCAGGAGTATATAACATGAAATATTTTTCTTATTAATATTTTTTTTTCCAAAATTGCCTTATCTCAGTGGAAACATTAAGTTCCCCGCCACTTTTAAAAGTCTACTATTGATTTTTAAAAGATTTCAGAATGTTACGTTGTTAATTAATTTAAATTTCAACATCGAAATTAGTGGAAAAATTGAAGGCGGTGGAGGAGGAGATCGCGAAGAAACGCAAAGCGGAAGCTGCATTGAGATTGCAATACGACGAAGCATTGCAGAATAAGAAATCGCAGATAATCCAGCAGGTGCAGGAGGAGATCAAATCTAACGGCGAATTGTTAAGGATACAAAATTTGCGACAGAAATTGATAACGGAAGAGACGTAAGTACGACGTAAATTCGAGGCGAAAATGAAACATTTTCTTTTAAAACAGCAACGATCTGATAGGATATTACGAGAAACTAAACGACGTTCTAGAGCGGAAGCGTAAAGACGTGCAGAAACATATCGACAGATTGAAGAGGTTAGATATAGATTCCAGCACTACCTCGGCGCAAGATTCACAGAAAGACGATGATAGCACCGGCGAGAATGAACATATCGAGCAATCAATTGAAGATATATCTTCTCCCAATTCGAATGACACGTTCGCAACGGCCGTTTCGGAAACATCCGTAAGCGATGACCAAGAGGATCAGCATATCACAATGACAAATGACAATCAGCAGCAAAAGGAGTGCGAAACGTACGAAATTCATGCATTGGCTTCCCTTGACATTATCAACGCTAATGCGGAAGGTGCGTATATACTTATTTTAATGCTTTAATGTTCTGATCTGCTATTTAATACTTATATGCATAATTTTTATAATAATTCCATTATTATAAAAATTGTCTCAAATTGTTACCATTTATTCGATATACTTATCATGATCTTACTCAATGTAGCCACGAATCTCGGGCTTCTCGAGAATCGGATTCTCCAATTTTGTTAGTATGTATAAATGTTTCAATTTTGGAAACACCATGTTTACGATATCACTGTATTTCCTTAATGAAGTTTAAAAGAGACAATTTTAAGTGTTTTTTTGATTTCACCCAATAGGTGACACTAAAATCTCCGAAGTGACGCAAATCGCCGCCGAAAACTTTCAAATCGCCCGTCGCAATCGTGCCAAAGTCCTTAGCGAAGAGATGGGAATAGTAAGCGTCGATTTGATCGGAACCAATCAGAATGCGAGAATCGCGCCGAACATCAAGGCTACTAGCGAATCGTCGCTCAGCGCTTTGGAACGAAATCGTTTGAAGGTTATGTCGTCCGAATTTGGTCTTCACGTAGCGTCGGAAAAACCGTGGAGGTCTAGGAAAGTAGCTGCGGGAGGTGGTGAATTGAACGCAGCCGATAGGAATAGGTTGAAGGTTCTAGGTAGCAGTGAATGCTTCAACAATGGAAACGAGGTAGTATTTGGTGAAGATAAAATGCCTTGTGAGATGGCGGAAGTTAAAAATGGAAACTTAGAAATGCAGAAGAACGAAATCGATATTGATGTAACTGCCCCATCTGGTTGCGTAAATGAGAATTACGTTACAAATATTGATACGAATATAACGGAGGTAAGGAATATTGCTATTGATTTTTAAATATGTACAGTGATGTTCAAGTTTGATCGGAAGAAAAAAAAAGCTAGAATTCCTTTTTGCAGATTTATAATTTCTTTCTTTGAGTATATCAGTGGACGTTTGTTCTTGTATCTTTTCGATTCCGTTCACGGATATATATGCCCCTGAAACTTAATTTCAGGTAACAAATGGTAAAAGGCAGTGACAAAGTGTTTCTTTTTTGTTGGCGGTTATGAAGATGAAGAAACGGAGGAATGATTATCCTTAGTCTTGGCATTCTGGCAAATTCAATGTGTTCAAACCAACCTTCATCTTCAAACAGACATTAGCTTAAACTATTATAAAGATTGTCCTTAACATAATAAATATTCTGTGGGTATGTTTATAATTTTCCCTTGAAACTTTTGTCACAATTTATCTTAAGTATTTGCTCTTTGAGCAAGCATACACTAAATATTTTCCTTTTGAAGTAACCATCTTCGATCTTGCTGAGACAATTAATGTAAAATGCTGGGCTGTAATATATTTTTTTAAATTTTTAATATTCGTATGTAGCGCACTGCCTTTCTTGGTTTTGCCATTGTACATAAACAATTTCAGATGGCGCAGTGACTCCCGGCATTAGACTTGAACATCGCTCTATATCTTTTATAAACATCTTTATTATGTCAACATTTTGTTTAATTCTTAAAATGATAATTTTCAGCTAACTAACAAAGAAGCCAACGAAAATCTAATAAATAAGGAAATAGTGAATAGCATCAACAACAACAACAATGATAATAACAGTGACACAAACGAGGTAACTTTAGACTATCTCCAAGAATTAAACAAAGTGCGCAAGAAGAACTTACTAAATAGATCGATCAATCTGAATTTAAAGCTGGATTTTAGCGCGTTAAACAAAGACGGCGTTGACGTTTTCAAACAGAGCAGTAATAAACAACAGAATAGCATTAGTGGTGAATCAATTTTTAGTCGATTTTTGAAAAGTCCTAATTTTGAATTGGAAAAACCTATACCGATGTCGCTAGGATCGACCCCATGTTTAGATACGGCGACGCCTAAGATGACTACCAGTATCGACAATTTGGAGGAGGAAAGTGGCGCCACCACAGCAGCAACATATTTTACCGACGAAGGTTTTACCTTTGACGTCTCTAAAAAAGAAGGGCAAATGATTCCGCCGATTTTGTTTGGTAGAAAGTATTCGCCCAGCGAGAGAATCTTGGAGAAAATGAATCTGTCGAAGAGAGTAACAATTAAAGAAGCTGGAGCAATTTCCACCAGCGCCATTAAGATATTCATTCAGCAAAGTGTTTCAATACCGGTTAATACTCAAATTGGACTGGTCAGCAACGAGTTAATGAAGTACATCTTCATGGATCTGCAGTTCTTAACACATCTTAACAGTTTACGTAATTATTTCTTTTTATTGGATGGCGAATTCGGCCGAAACATAACCGAAGGTCTTTTCGAGAAGCTTCACGACGTCAACTTCCCTGTGGATCTTATTAACTACCGAACGCTCCAACATTTGGTATATAACGCAATCGATTCCTCCATAAAACATCAAGAAAACTCCAACTGCTTATCGTTTAAAATCAACAGCTTACCGAAAACGTTCAATCTAGAAGATCCCGACGTTTTAGAATGCTTATCGTTGTCGTACAAAGTCGGATGGCCCCTGAATATACTCTTACCAGCCGATACTATCGCTAAATACGACGAAGTATTCAAATTCTTACTGAAATTGAATCGCGTCTCGTGGGTACTTAAGAAAATCTTGCAGGTTTGGTCTTGTATTTGGTTTAACAATTTCGTCGCCATGCTTGTTGTTGTTTTAGGAGTTGAAGTTGCTGTCGAAGCAGTCCGGCAAGAGAGAAACCTACCTAGTCTTATCGCCACAATTCCAGAAGCTTCACCTACATCGACATATTATGACGCATTTTGTTCAAACACTGCAGAATTACGTAGTAGCTGAGGTGTTGCAGACCAGTTGGGATTCGTTTGAGAAAAAGCTTGTTTCGGTCAACAATATTGATGAAATATACTTGTTACATGTGGCTTATATCAAGAATATACTTTTCATGTAAGTTTTGAATTTTTAATTGGTTGTCGGCCAACTTTGATTTAATTGCTGTTAAATACGTATCTAACAGAGAAGACAATATTGTACAATAACAACGTATATTTGTTCAATATTGAACAATGTTTAGGAACTATGAATTAAAATATCACTAGAATCATTGAACTGTTTTTTTTTACAGGTGTTTACTTAATCAGCGATCGTTGCCAATACGCAAACTAATACTTAAGATCTTCACGGTCGTGTTGAAGTTCTACAATTACCTTCGCTCTGCGGAATGGAGTTTCGACGAGGAGGATTGCGCCTTTGAACATCCAAATTTCAGAAAATTAGAAGAGATCTTTAGAAACTTCGAGGAGATGGCCGCGTACTTCGCCAAGGCTGCCCATAAGGTCGCCAAAGTTGGCTATCAGCCGCACCTCGTCCAATTACTTGATATGCTAAACGCCAACGATTATTACACCAATCGGATTAACGTGTCGCGCTCGCAAAGCAACAATAGCACGCTAAATTCGAGCAATGACTAATCATTCGATTAATAATATCGTTTGTTAACGTGCCGTTGTTTGTTAATTTTCGTTTAAATTTTCGCAAATTGTTTCTTTAATATTGAGAATTAAAATAACTAATTATTGTTGCCTCTTGTTAATCTCGGTAGTTATTCAAGCGTTAGAACTAACGCATTATTAATTAAATACTTTGAATAAATTCTAACGTTTTATAAGTAACCGTATAGCATTTGTTAGTAAAACAAACTAAAGAAAACTACTTCAATTAAATTATATATTTTATGAGAATAAACGTTTGCTTATATCAACAAATTAACTCAGAGTCTCTATTACGATTAAATACTTGTAGATCAAATGAATTACAAAAAAAAATAGGAAAACAATATTCATTGCCACCTGCTTTTCTTTCTGGTGCTCGGTTGTATTGCCGGACTCTCTTGTTGTTGTTGTGGCGGCGGTATTTCCGAACTTGCTGTGAACTATAAACACGAGTTAAGCAAGTACAAATAAAGTAAATGACATATTGTACACATTGTAGGTCAAGGAAAATGTTTCTAAAGGAAATGCTAAAACAGTTTCTTTTATTAGATTCGAGAAAAAAAGAATGGTATTAATTAAACATAGCAATTTTTCGATATACAGCCGAAAACTTCAAGAACTACTCAATTGGACAAAATTTGAATCGCCGCTCTAGCCTGTAAAGCGGTTAAGATATCGATCGTTAACCTTCATAAACCCGAGCGACGTACAGTTGTACCACAGACATCAACATTAGTGTCTGTGATGCCACTATACTAACTATACTATTAAAAAAAAATGTCTTAAAATATTTTAGGACATTTTCTAAGCAAGTTTTTGTGAATAGAGATTGTTTCTATAATAAATTGCTATAGATATTGTGAGTTTTATTATGAAGTGTACCTAACAATACACAGGTTGTTATTAACAAAAATAATAAACACGTATTGTCCACTAAAGAAGCTGCGCACTTGTTTTCTATTTTTTTTTTATTTGAAAACTGAAAAGCTGAAGAATGGATACGTTCTAAATATGGCTAGGATAATTCTTGCCAGTTCACATTCATCACAGTGCGACTTTCATTTTATATGATAAAAAGTATTTTATAATACTTGCAACAACAACAAAAGAAAAACTGATATACATTTTTTTTTACTCTTCTATTTACGAGAAATTTAGAACGGAAACATTAAGAAAAATGCTAATATCTATAGGCTTGATTCTAACCTGTGTTTGATATTGTGCTCTAAAAGCCGCTTTCATGGCCGACAACCGATCAGTCGCTGGTCCTCTGGCGGGCGATTGCTGGACCGCCGGCAATCCCGAAGACGTACGTGTTGAACTGCTAGCGGTTTGAGGACGTTGGGTTTTCTCTTTGAAGCCCAAACCTAGACCACCTACGTTCGGACTTTGATCTTTTTTCTTGTACCTAAAGTGAGTGAAAGATAATGTTATTTAATGCCTAAAAATATAATTTGGGCAAGGCTTACCTGGACTTTCTGAACCAACTGCTTTGTAGCGCTAAATCTAGAACTTCTTGCGGCACTTCCTGATGGGCGGCTTCCAAATTTCGAACGATATGCCCAACGAATTCTTTATCCTTTTCGGTCAACAACGTATAAGCATCGCCATGAACACCTGCGCGTCCCGTTCTTCCTATCCTATGCGTATGCGTGTCGATATCGCGCGCTATGTCGAAGTTAATAACAGTTCGAACGTGAGGGATATCCAGACCGCGAGCTGCTACATCCGTCGCCACCTTAAATAAGAAAATACAAAAGACTCCGATAAACATTTTCAAATAAAAGAAGTAAAGCGAAAACGAAGCGCACTTACCAGCAACGGACATTCATTCTTCTTGAAGCTCATTATCACCTTATTTCTATCCGCCTGTTCCATATCACCATGGAGCAGTAAGCAATCGAATTCCTTAACCTTCAGATCGTGAGCGACCTGCTCAGCATCCAATTTTTTCGTTACAAAGACCAGCACCGATCCAGCCGAAAGCAGTTCCACCAATTTCCTATACAACCATTCTCGCTTAGCTAATGGATTAGGCAACAGCAGCACATGTTGCGTAACGTCTTCGTTGGCCTGCCCAAGCTGACCTTGAGAAATCTTCACCGGATCGTTCAGCGCATCTTTCGCTAATTTTTCGATTCGTTTCCGGAAAGTGGCGCTGAACAACAACGTCTGCCGATCGGGCCGGACATGATTACATACGGATCGCACTTGCGGTTCGAAACCCAGTTCGAACATCCGATCTGCCTCGTCCAATACGAGAAAAGTGACGCGTTGAAGATTAGTGGCGCCACCTTTTATGTGATCGATTATACGACCGGGTGTAGCTACCACAACTTCTGCGCCCTCTTTTAGTGCCTGAAAGGATGAAACAGATTTTTTTTAACGAAAGGATAATATACAGATTGTTCTCAAAGTTGAGGCATCTACGAGATTAGTCTGAAGAGTTTTCCAGCCTAACACAGTAGCAAATACTTTTTTTCTTGTCATGAATCTGTTCAAAAAGTTGTCTCGATACAAGCGCTTATGAATGAATGCCTTTCTATACCTGCTTTCTGAGCAAGATGTTGAGCTTAGGAAAGAGGGAAAGCCGCTGCTATTGTTTTTCCTTTTACAAGAAACTCGATTAACTCAACTTGGGTGAAATTTTCAAAAATATCTTTCAACGCATAACTCGTGAACCACACAGACTTTGTAGGGATGATACTTGTTCTTACGAAGAATGGTACTCACTGACGATTTTGATACATTTAATTCTCGAATAAGATGCTGTGTGGTATGAGGTCGATTTTCATTCAATGACAGTATACGTACGACAGTTGCGTATCTTCTTAGTCAAAGGGCGGCTACTTCTACGCTGATCATAAACATTACTCTTTCGAAATTTATTATAAATTTTACTCACGATGGAAATACTAATTGGAGCACGATTTGGATGAGTATCATTAAATAAACTCCAAACTTCTCTAAATGAACGAGTTCTATTTCCAAAACCAACCATCGGAAGCATTTTGATACGTTCTTTTTCTGTTAGTTTCAAATAATTTTAAATAAACTTGTAATTTCCAAATAAACCCAATTGAATGTACTGCACAGAATATATCTTAGGTACTACGTTTTGGGTAATGACCAGAGACGAAGTTTTCACGTTTTGGAATAATATTTCGACATTTTCCTCAAAATATCTTTCAGAACTTTCTCAAGATTGTTTTAAAGAATAAACTACTACTACTAAAACAAAAATAGCCTTTTTAAAAACATTAATAATAAGATTTATGATTTTTCTTAAAAATATTCATAATGTTATTTGGGTGTTTCTAGACTTTTTGAACGCACTCTATAATAAAAATAACTCACTTGACTCTGTTCCCACTTGGATCCGCCACCATATGCGCAAAGAACCTTAACGTCGTAAACTCTGGCAAATCTCCTCGCTTCATTATAGATCTGTAATGCCAATTCCCTTGTAGGGGCTAAGATCAATGCTATCGGACCTTCACCAGGTTCCACTGGGGCTTGCACGGATATATGCATCAACAACGGCCATAGAAACGCGGCAGTTTTACCGGAACCTAGAAATTGTTAAAAAAAAACAGAATTAGGTAAGGTACTTAACAAAACAATTACGAAGAATATACCTGTTTGCGCGATACCTAACACATCCCTTCCCATTAAAGCGCAAGGTACAGACTGGCTTTGAATTGGAGTCGGAGAGACATACTCCGCCCTAATGATTGCCTTTAACAACTTGTCATCTAAATTAAAATGCGCAAAGGAACAAACTGGACTAGGCGGAGAATTTCCAGAGACTGAGATACCCAAAGTCTTTCTTAATTCATGAACTTTACTGTTGCTTAACATCTGTATTTCTGGATGAATTTTGTAGAAATTCTTCTCAAAAGGTTTGTAATCAATGATGGAATGATCTATAGGTGGTAGCGGATCGATGATCTTCTTCCGATCTGGAGGAATTGGATTTCCATCTTCATCGTACTCAATTTCAGGAGTGTCATCGTCAACTTGAGTTAAACCAGCATTGGGATTTTCTTCCATATAGCGATAATAAGATTCTTCATTATCCTCTTCTTCCAGGTCATTTCTAATACCAGCCTTCTGTGGTCGCGTGGTTTGTTTTTCAACCTTCATCTGGAATATTAAAGGGAATAATAATGGTTAGGTTGTATTTTTCTATAAAATACTGCACCAACCTGTTGTTCTATTCCAGCCATATATGCATCTAACGGATCATCTTCATCATCATCAACCGTATTACTTGCAGCTTCTTGTGGCTCTGCGACCTGAGTCGGGCTACCTGGAGCAGGTATATAAGCTAACACAGGTGTTGATTCCTCATCGTCTTCTTCAAAGTACCTGCAACATCCACATACAGCGTGTTCGTTACGATCCTCTGCTGAACTCACTCGTCTTCCGTAACGGCTCGTTTTCGGCTACCTCCCCATGCAGCCGATAACGCATTCTGACTGATAGCATTCATCGTTGAATAGCCTTGTTTGCTAATACCGCTTGAAGGTGGCGGAGGCACAGCATTATGGCTTCCTTTCGATCTGTTGAACTGAAAGCCCGAATAATTGAAACCGCTCATTTTTGCACAGAGATAGGACACAAGTCTTGATTTAAATATTGGGATGAATCATATTAATTTGATAGCACCGAATCAGCAAGCACTGTTGATGTCAAAACGAAATTTGATGTTTTGATGCGGCACCTATTGTAGGATATTGAATTTAATCCGTTCTAGTTTGATATAGAAATTGCGATTATCCCAAATCGTGTATTTAAACTTCACGGAATCACCGATAATTGAGTTGCAGCTAATGTCAAAAGGATGTCAAATGAGAGAATTGTCAACTTGTTTGGTGTATATTAATTAGCATAAAATAATCCCTACGGCAAAAGTTTAGCGTGATTTAGTTTTCTCTTTTGCTTGCAAAGTGTTTAAATCGTCTCATAAATCCGAAACCTGCAATTGTATAAGTACCTAATACAACTGAAAGTTACATAAACTACTTTATTAAAGAATAGTTATTTTCTTATCAATTGTTGGTGTTATGTGATCGGTTCTACCATTACTAATCTATCCAAGTTAGTAAATTGCGCCATCTCGTAGAGTGGTAGCTTAATAATTTCGGCAATATGGCGCTACAAAGAAAAACTCAATTGAGACAAAAAAGTAAAGGTTTATTATCATACGCACCACAATCTCCTTAATTTGATAGGTTTATGGAAAAATTATCACATATTCTGTAAGAATATGTCTTTAACATAACACGAGTTTCAAATTGAACCAGGTTTAACTTATGATACAAATAATTATAAGTTCGCAATTTGCCGCGTGCTTCAAGAAATACGCAAGGATTGTGTATTTCTTGAAGCACACGGAAGCACTCGTGTTTATTCGTCTTATAAGAATGGGTTCATGTTGCCTACTGGTTTCACCGAGAGTCGACAAAACACGAATATGTCTAGTCTCTACTAATTTCGAGAAGCGAATGGAAAGTGGCCAACTTTAATTATAATTATGATCAATTCAAACGAATGTAAAACTATATGTTTAAGATTAAGCAAGGATTGTATTAGAACTTATAATAAAATTTGCCAAATTGCTGAAGACAATATGTACATTTTTTATTTTCTTGTTGCAACTTTTACTACAACATTTGCATGAATCAAAGGTAGATAATATTAATATTCAGTAAATCTGGCAACAATTACCATTTTGTTTGTACTGGTAGCGCCAACTTTTGGAAGATATTCTTTAATTGCTGATTATGATGAAATTGGCCCAATTTATTATTTAGACGAAACACGACTAAACGAAGATCATACCAAACAAAAAGTCCGAGTATGCGTGATGATGATAATTTTATGCGTTTTACAAAGGACTGAAGACGCCTCATTATTTTACACCTAGGAATTGAGACTAGTTTCGTAAAGAATCATGAAGAAATTAATGCCAAGGTGTTTGAAAAATTATTTTAATAAAGATCAATATAATACACATGATAGATGAGATGGCCAGGAGTTACAAAGAAACTCTGTTGGGCTTACCACCTTAAATATTTAAAAATTGACAGAACTCTCACACTATATTTCATCCCCTATTATAAGTAGTGAGACGCTGACTCCGAGCCGCAAAATCTTGAACGCCAATCTCTGTCAATCTTTAGTGTTATTTGTCACGTTTTCAATACATGACATAAATTTCACTAATTCTTTCTGTTAAATATAATTTTGAACATACTGTGTATAAGGTACAATTGGGGAACGAACCCCGTAGAATAAGCAAAGTATTTATGTTCCGCTCTCTTCTTGTTTTTGTTTAACGTACTACTACCCAGTTTGATAGGGCTAAACCTCGAGTTGTTTTGATTTGTATGTAATCTAAAATGTTGTATGTGTAATTTCTAATAATATTACATGCAAGTTAACCCGGTGTTTTATTCCAATTTGGTGATGAAGATAAAACTTTCCTTACTATTTAAGGTATTTACATCAAAAAACCATCTTTTTTATTATTTTTGCTGTCTCACCAAAAATTAACATAAAAACTCAATTTTTTTGTATCGACACCAAATTGTGAACGAATATATAAGTTGATATATTTACAGATTCTGTGACAATATTGGTCCTTCAAAGTGATAATGATATAATTAAAGGTCGTGGTAAATCCTCCCCACCCCTCAATTTTATTTCAATTTTTTATCGTCATTTATCAATTTTCTCTGTTGGTTTTGTTGTATATATGCGATTGTAAATAAAAATTAGCACTTTACACAAAACTTAGTTCTTTAATCAACATGTAACTAAAAAAGGCGAACAAACTTATTTTCTAGCTTAATTTTTAATTAACCTATTTTTCTTATTACCAACTATGTATCTATTTTTAATACCAACTTACAAAATGTTAAAACACTTAAGTTATTGTGTCACTATTTTTAACAATCTCAAAAATTATTTTTTCATAATTTTTACTTGTTCACACATAAAAATTAAATTTTGAGAATTGCCGTCAAATTTTGAATCAGTTAAAATAGTTAAATCTACAGGTTAAACTTTAATTTTATACTAATATTAATCTTACAAATTGTGAATCACTAAAAAAGTTACTAATAATCATGTAAATAAAGATGATAGTAAATTTTAACTTCAACGTGTATCAATATAAACTGTTTTTCTAAATTAAGACAACAGATACACAAAGACATAAAAACATTACATTTAATTTTCTAGAGATGATGATATGGATGAAGAATTACATACAGACGGTGATGTGGTTGGTGATGCCGATGGAGGCGGAGGCGGCGGAAGGTTGTATAAGATAATTTAAATTATAATCACAAAAATTTTATGAAAAAAAAAATAATAGAATATTAACATTTAATTGTAATATTTACCAAACCATTACTTATTAAAAATTTGATGTCGACAACATTGAACTCTGGAAATTATGATATATTTTGCTTACTATTGAACCATGGGGAAATCTACTACCTACGCACGTAGGTCTTTAATGAAACGCGTGCTATTAAATTCAATAGAATTTTATTCAGCTTCAGAGTTTCATACATAACTTGGAATAGAGAAAGTATCATAAACAAGAGCAACAATAATTATTTCACGTTATGCAGTTGTAACATGATACTTCAGAAAAGTTTCACATATGTGATATAGAAGCAACATACAGAAATAATATTTTCACATGAAAACCTAAACTAAAATTTATTTCTACGTCTCTTCTTCTAAATCTAACTTCTAAGCTTTACTTAACGAACGATAAAGCTTATTACTTGTATAAGTAGAACCAAAGAGCTAACCTATATTGGATGCCCCATATTTACTTAGAGGGTACAGCTTTCGCCACCTTTCATATCGTTTTTCTAGTAATTTTTCATTCAACACTAGCTTATTACCAATATCCATATACGACTGAGATGTCGACGTGTAAGGATTCCATTTAACGTTGTCTAGCAATTCGCAAGGTTCCTTGATAGGTACACTGCAACGTGCAACAATAATCAAATGCCACTATCTTTTCAACATCACATTCTTACCCATGAGCAACGAAATTGAACCACATTGTTGTCATTTTTTCTATCATTGACGATTCAGCACCGGATTCTTTAAACAATGGAAACTTAGGAATGTGGAAGAGATATATTAAATCATCGAGATGAGAAGCACCTGAAAATATATCGTTTAAATAATTGTTGCTACAGCAGTATCAAACACTTTATAGGTCATTGATTTATTTTATTATTTGAATCGGTATCTCATGCTTTCGTAAAGTCCATTCCACAGATTGATTTAATTTAAGGTCGTCTAGTTTCAATTTCCTAATTCGATATTTGTTAAACATTGTAAGAATTCTGTGTGCTTGCTTTCCGGATTGGAACCGCGTCGTTGTTGTGGCTTCTGCCGACGTTTCAATCTCTTATGGGACATCCTCAAGCCTGTAAGAGGGGTTTATATAGCATTTATTAGGAGTCACTGTAGCAGAAAAATTATGGATGAATAAGCCGTGGTGGTTGTTGTGAGGTTCAATCAATTAGGATTTCCAGGCGCGTTGTAAGAGGTAGCCATTGTCGCTGATAAAATTGTTGGGATATTTGAAGATTTCTATACATTCACGGATTTTTCTAGCATAACAGTGGCAAATTAAATTCTATTTGGTACAACGCAATACAAGTGCTGACCGATCGCTTTGCTTTACAAAATAGTCTGAGTTTCAAATTAGGTTTGAAGATTGCCTCTGTGTTGTTTCCAGAAGGGGATCTTGCTAATAGAATCAGTGATATCTTGAATATAGGGGAGGACTGGATTACTGGATTAGACGACAGGAGTTACTGTGAAGAAGGGTCGATGTAACGGTTACTGGAAACAAGAATGTCTATCCAAGAATAATTACTGTCGGTCAAAGTTGTGGTGGTTGTTGAGGAAGCGAACTGGACTTAGACATGGCAATCGGCTTTTGGATAAGGAAATTAAAAACAACGCATTTCTGAGCTGAATGATGGTGTGAGAGGACGATTTGTGTATATCGTCAGATGAAAACGTTTAAGAAAAGAAAGCAACTGACTGATTCAACTTCTATAGTGAAACGTATGGAATCATGTTGGAAACTCAAAGACGAGAGGAATATAATTCCATGATGCTAGATGACAAAGGTATCATTAACCTACCGGTACCAATACGTTGACTAAAAGTTGTGAGATAATAGGGCTTGTTCTTCGAATGTTTTCATAATGATACTAACGATGACAGGAGGCAGAGGGAATCTCATAGCTGTGCTTGAGGTTTGCTCGTAGTATTCACTATGAAACTGAAAATAGGTAGAAGAAAGACAAATTCGACTAAGTCAGATCATAAAATTGACCATTGGAGATAATGAGCTTCTTCTAATCATGGATTTGACAACTATGTTAAAGGATCTACTGTCAATTCTTTCAGTCGTTTTATGGAATGATGCAATTTTGCTGATTGTAACGTTATTTACTGCATTCTTAAAATGGATGGATTCTACGAAAACAGAAAATGGAAAAAATTTATAGGATTTTTTTTTTATTAATAAGTAATAAAAATTTCATGTACCGTATGGAGACGTATTGTTACTATCTGGTAAATAGAAGAAACTATATCGGCCTTTATAATTAAAGTTGTAATAAAACACATGTTCATTTTTCTGCGCCATAACTTCTACGAATCTATTAACGTTAAATCCGACAAGCGAGTCAGAATATAATTGCGCCAGAGCGGGTAAAGATGATTTGTCGATGTTTTTCTCTCCGAAGTAGGCGGATTTTAGCGATTTACTTATAATTTTTGAATTATCCGTATCTCTTTCGTAGACGAAAACTATAGGACCGTATTTCTCGAACTCCTTGTCTAAATCGTTCAATAGGGTATCGTTTGCAATGATATCTGCAATAGGATTATAATTATTATATCGGATAAAGTGTTAGTTTCTAAGACGTACCAAACGCCCTTCCACCGAATTCATCTGCGGTAATACCAACTAAAATCGGAACCTTCTCTACTTTTTCTCTTAGAACCGTTTCGACGGGATGCGCTGTTAGGAACCGGGATTGGCCGAAGTCCTGTTCAATCACAGGACTCCAATGAACGACCGGTTCATTTCCAAATTCCTACAGAACGCAGAACACATTGAAATATTTTAGCTCAGCATGTTAAAGAAGCGCACAACATAACTTTGTAATTAAGTGATTTTTTTTTATCCATAACGAAAATGAATTTTCCGTTAGTTTTCGTGCAAAATAACGCCCCTTATTGTGGTTTCTTACCGTTTACAAGATACTGACTGCTTTTTATTTGTCTTCATTAAAGAAACGGTAAAGTTCTTCATGGGTTTTCAGCTTGTCGTCGTAAGATATTTCAATTCGTCCATTTTCAATTATATAAATGAGCTATTTTATTCAAATTAAATTATCGAATTCCAGTGTTTTCAAAGTCACATTTTTTTAAGCGTGGTGACGGCCCAACGGGGTGTATAAGCTTTTTGAAGCTTGTGATAACCTCGGGAGCCTTTTAGTGTGTACCCCCTCGCCGTAAAGGATGAAGCGCATTAATGGTACACCAACTGCGAATGGTAACTCGGGAGTGTACTCAACAGCAGACTCTCTTAGCACTAGGCCTCTAAGTCGTTTAATAACTTAATAACAAAGTTATGGATGTGGCGCGTTCTTTATCGACACACTAAATAGTGTGTATTCCCTTGAGAGCATTGGGGATGAGATATTATGTGATGTGAATGCTTGCTTAGAATTAGTAGTGTTACCAAGTTATTTGTGCATACATACCTTTAAACTAGGGAGGGAATTTGCTATTTCCTCGGCTGATTTGTCTCTTAAACATTTCACAATGCCAGCAGACGTCTCGTCCGTGCAACCAAGAAGTTTCGCTTGTCTTTTAGCTAGTCCTAATTGGTCTGTTCCTAACGGCCAATTTCCATATACCGAACCGCTCATCACGATAGCTTTATTGAATAGTCCTAAACAGATTACGTAAAACTTCGTGTAAATCGTTTTTACTTTTAATATTAGAATATTCTTAATAATCTACCTTTGGAAAGAGGTGATGTCAAGTGTAAGGTGACGCTAGCTGCACCAGCGCAGTAGCCAGCTATGGTTACTGAATCAGGATTACCGCCAAAAGCAGCTATGTTGTCTTTAACCCATTTCAACGCGTGAACTTGGTCTTTAAGACCATAATTACCAGGAGCTTCTTTATCCCCTGTACTAAGGAAACCTACGAATATTATCGGAAATATATTCTGACTGCTTTCACATGGAAATGGTAAAATATCGACAGTATCTTACCTAATGCTCCGAGCCGGTAGTTGGGCGTTACCAAAACTATTTCCTGATCTAGCAGATATTGAGGTCCGATGTCTACACTTCTTCCCGACGAACTATGAAATTCACCTTGGTGGAAATATACTATTACGGGCCTGTTTGGATTATCATTTCCTTTTGGCACCTTAAAGAAGGTTTCATTTGACTCCGGAACAAAATCAATACATAAGTAAAACATCTGGTTATTGTTTTATTTCTTCCAAGTTTTACATCATGCTACATATGTGGCATTACCTTCCTTTCAAACCTTACAATTCAAACATTCTGTGTCCAGCCACCATCCGTTGAAGGTTGTTTATGCCATTATACGTTGGTAATAAAGTATTTTTTAGATTCTTTATTTTCACAACCGCAATCAGCTGTATCGAAATTAGTTTGCACTCCGACGAATAAGTACGAACTGTGCACACGCAAGCAATAATTTTTTCGTTCATTTCGCCAACTATTATCATCTTGCATTTACGAACTTTTTGTGATTATGCTTATTTAAAGTGTTTTCGCATGTTATTACTAACAACACGCAATCACCTGTAAGACTATATGACAGGCGTGTAAACATTATAATTAGACAATATAGCCACAGCTTTAAATTACGAGTTTTTATAGTTTTTTTTGTATAGATGAGACACTGTATAACTAATACTTTGGTAATTTCATAACTAAAACGGTTGCATAAATAAAAATTTAAATAAATAAACCTATATATAGATAAAAGTACGAGTAAAAAAAATAAACGGATACCATAATAAACGGAAATAAGAACAAAGGAATAGGTATTAGCTACGAAGAAACTTGGCCATACTATAAAATAATTTGTAACGTAGAAATAGCCTCAGTTTATTTTTAAACTGGCGAAGTGTTAAGCAGCCTTTGAGATCATGTGGAAGCCTGTTGTAATACTGTATGGCTCTATAGTGAGGACCCTTAAACAGAGTTGTCCTATGTCGAGGCACATGCAAATTACATGAGCCACGAGTTCCCATTACATTATATATATCTCGATTAAAGACAACAGTAAGATCTCCAGAATGTACAATGAGGATAGAGCGAGTATATTTAATTGCCTAAAGTATGGCTTACAAGAAGTTACTTGAGAGACTCCCGCCATACATCTCACAACGCTCTTCTGAAGAACAAACAAGTTATTAGCCCTCCTTGAAGAGCCCCAGAAGATTAGAAATAGTCCAGATTTGCATGAGAAAAGGATTATTTATAAACATCCAATGGTAATATCGGTTGTTAACTCCTATCCTCCGGGTACCTTTGTTCAACTTCATCCCAATCCGCGAAATTAGTTCAGTGTTATATAAATTCATAATTCACATGCGAAACGGAGACGGAAATCGTTAATTTTCCAAATCATTCTTTTTCAATTTATAAGATAAATGATATATTAAGACAAGGACCATACATCACGCTTCATACACCACAATTTTCTTATCTCGGTAAGATGCGTGGCTATTAAACGTTTTGATTGATAACCGGTATGTGCAATAACAATGTCTTGGCAACCACTTACATCACAATTGTTAACAACGGAGGTCAACTGCTAAATTGAGACATAAAAGTATCGCACAATTACCTTTGTTGTATATACATTGAGGAATAAACAGTCTTCTGAAGTGTCTTCCACATTCGGCTGCGGACAAGCTGCGCCATCTAGCGTTGCGTTGAAAACGCCGTCCCATTTTTCAGCCGGTACAGGAGCCTAAGAATCATCCAAAGATTATGTTTTAAGACAATATCAACTAATTTTAATTATTCAGTACCTGAAATCTTAATTCTTTCACTGGCGCTTTCGCATACCTAAGTCCTTTGTAGGAGTAAATTGATTTACCCTGGCGAGAGGTTATAATTGTGCCTTTCGCATCTCCTAACGTTGTAGTAACAGTTGGTACGTGAATGTTGTGCTGACTGGTTGTTTTACTAACGGGATCTGGATCCGGGTAAGGGTTGGCTAGTGCCGTTACAACGAATAGCACCAGCGATGTTATTGCTAACATATTCTGCAACATAAGGGCATCGAACTACATTTGTATATGGATTTTTAGAGAAAAAGGAAAAACAAAAAACATGTTGATTTCTTTCACTAGTCTATATCGATTTTTATTTAATTACTCATTTTCAGAACTACGAAGGTGGTCTGAAAAATTTCTATTTGCCTAAAAAAGTCTGAAAAACTTTCTATTTGTAAGAATGGAATCATCATTCGTAAATAAATATATTTTGTTACGATTTACGCTTCCCGGGTTATTATTGATTCATGGGATGAAGAATAAGGGCCCTAAGCCTGATTGTTGTAGCACATCTCTGTTTATTGTTCTGATATGTTATTATTTGCTCTTTCATAGCTAAATACGACTTTAACAGTTTGAAAGCAGGCAAAAGCCTTTGTTTGATTGTTATAACATATCATTATTTCAACAATAACATTGTTCTAACGTACATATTTTTCAGAATTCTATGCGGATAAATAGTTTGAATTCCATTCATAATTCATTAAGATGATTACTTGTTTTACCTAGCAATCGTCTTACACACAGTTTCTACGTCGCTAGAAATGCCTTATTCCTCGTGTTTTACAAATCATACTCCGACTGATAATAATGATCACCAGATTCTACACGGATTAAATTTTGCCTCAATTTTGTTACTTATCACTTAATCTTCTCATAATTATCGTCACAATGGAGGGAGCCATCTCGTATATCGAAGAATCGATATGAGATACGAAATTTCGTTTTATGGAGGAACTTTTCGATATACGCTAACCTTGTTGGTTGTCGATAACATCATAAACTTACAACCTTTTTGTCAAGTAACATAAGAGTTGTAATAAGGTGTTTATTCTAGCGCAAGGCTTTATTTTTTTGTTAAAGATTAAATTGTTTTCTTGTGTGAGATTGTATCGATTGTTGGCATGGATTATTACATTTTTACAGCGATTAGATAGACCGTGTTTTGTTGACCCTTGAGGATACTAGAGGGCAGCAGGAACCTATTCTCATGTGACGAATAGAAACGAGTTTATCTAATCCCTGCAAAAAACGTACTAATTACACCTACTTTGGTGATCTCTAGTTATCGATACGGATCTCGCTTAAAGATTCGTTAGCCTGGAATCCATCGTCATCGAAATCATCCCCACCTGTTCGAACGAGAACTACGGGATTGAATACCGTCACCCGGTTCTAAAGCTCGTCGAGCAGCTTGTTAATTTCAACAGGTTTATTTGCCTAATTTGTATCATTGCTAGCGCGTATGGACCCCTAAAGTTCGAACCGTTAGCGCACGCTTGATCGAGTAGTCAGCTATTTAGCAGTTAAGAATATCCTAATTATTTGTCTCCTTTTCTTTCTAACGGTTCATATTCAACGTTTAAAATTCAAAGATAAAAATTTGAAATTAAATCCCCGAAAATTTTGGGTGGTCGCAGTCGTGGATAGAACCGTACGTTGTTTTATTTTATCTCCCTTTATCCCCCCATACACCACTGTACAAATAGATACTTTGTAATTATTGAATTTATCTTGTGAGCAAACGCAAATGCAAAAAAGATGCAAATCTTATTTTTTAAATAATAAATGTGTTTCTCTAACTAACAGATCCGGTATTTTATTTCATTCAAAAAGTTCTTATGCTCTGTATATGATCACGTAATGCATTTGGTATGTTTTTTAGCAGATATACTATTGTTAACGTTAATTATCCTTTTCTGTATCCATGCCGATTACTGCTGAAATATTAAGCTTTCCTGAACGAAGCTTAATAGTCGTGATTTGGGAGCTCTCGCAACATACATAAATTGTAAAGCGAAAGTACAAGAATGGTAAATATAATTGATTTAATTTGTTTGGCTTTTCTACAATCACTTAAATCTTTAATTTTTGTCAGATACCTTTATTAAATATCGAATATCATATTCTTGTATACTTTTTTATATATTTTGTTATAATAAAATCACGATATTTTAATGAAAATTACTCCTTAATGTAGGCGCAGTTTTATACAATTACGTGAATTTTTAATACAAAATCGTCATCGCAATTAGCTTGCTAGAATTTGCTGTGCGTAGATTTAGACACTTTGCTTGGAGAACGCTAATATATTTCAGAACAAGTTGCAAAACAGTCCGGAAGGCGTCGTTAATTATCCGGAAAAGTAAAAAATATTCCTTTGCTGCTCGTATTAGAACACCAAAATAACATTAGACTTTTGAAAAACAATTTTATTCTCTGCCGAGAGTAAATTTAATCTTTTTTGCGCTGATGAAAAAGACCTACTTCTATGAAATAAATGCTTTTACAGACTAACAAATAACGTTTACGTACCTTATTAATCGTTTATTTTTGTATTAGCACATTTAGGATGCATTTATTGCGGCCACACAAAACCAGAACTGACCTCCGATGAATAGTAACCCTTATATATAGAGGCGGGTGTATTAGGCTACATCAACTGACCAACACTTACTTAAATGGATGAATCAAAATCAATTTGCATAGAATTATTTAGATGTAGCCGGTGCAGGATGTAGGCTAGTGTACGGCGTGGAATATTTTGTAGATATACACTTGTGTTTCCATATGCATATCTAGACATTTCAAAAATAATCAATTTCGTTTGTCTAAAATTTAAACTACTCGGTGTATTTTGGAAAAATAAATTATTCGTTTCGACGGCAAGGATTGCTTGAACACAGACCATGGTCAAGTTCAAGTTTATAAAAGTAGATTGTGATTTGTAGATGTATTCATGCTCTAGACTTGTTCGATGTAAGTTCATTCAGAAAATACTTAGAAACACACAAAAAAATAATGTTATATAGCTTTATGTGAGGATGCGAGCGGAGGAAAGAATACACTAGCCTGCGGACATGTTTCCGCCTACTTGGCGTTGTTAGTTCACTTTATTTGATCTAATCTAAGATCTTATATGTCTTTCTAAATCACTAACACCATTTACTAATAAACTGAGAGGTAACAGTCTATCTTTTTATGGACTGAATTTGTAACAAACACCAACAATACTTGGTCTTATCTTCCACAGTATCGTATCAGACATTTCGCCTCTCTGACACCAGCAGGTACTTAATAGCTGGCTTTTTGAAACTTGGATACTTCCAATAAAACAACCCATAAAACGCTAGAAATGTTTAACCTTTCACATTAATCTTTTGGTAATTTTCCTTCCTGTTCTTTTGATTTAGTTCTTTCAAGTTATTTTATTCTTCCTCACCTAAAAAACAGAAAAAGTTTAACGAACGTGGATGGACGATGCCGGAGTTAATAGAAGACTATTTATTTTCGTAGCATTTGTCCACTTTTTCGCCTTTGTTACGTCTCCAAGAACTTGCATTTTCCTATCGCAGTTGGGTTTTTTTAAATGTCCAGTTTGTAGTTAGTATTCAGTGATTCGTGCGTAATTCTACGTTATGCCTGCTTATTCTGACGTTGAATTATAAAATTATGAACAGCGAATAATTGAATATGTGTTGGTGTCACGATTGGCCATTATTAATGAATAATCGTGAGTCAATTTTAAATGAATAATGTCCAACTCATGTATGGTTGTAATAATGGGAATGGTAGGGTAGCAAAACGTTTTTACGCTGACGGTAAATCCCATTATCAGATATTTTGGTACCATAGTTCAAAGAGACCAAGGTTGACGTCCACCCTTGAGGCAGAGGAGACAACTTTAGCATGGGTAGAATAGAATTCGGAGAGTACCAGTCTTAAATCTACTTGATCATTGAACACTTTCTTTCTGCTACTAATTTCTATCCAACGCAACTTTATGAGCTGCAAGACCGCCTGATCATTTTCCTCGGAGAAATTTTAGTGTAAGCTCAGTCCATAAATAGTCGCAACGCAGGGGTTTTGAAAAGGTTCGAAAGTGTTTGGGGTAAAAATCTCGCGAATGTTGTACTTTTCTGGTTCGTTCATAAATGATATTGTCTATTTGTTTGTACGTAATAAAAAGGTTGTGTAAAAACGTTTTTGCATCTCGCAAGCCCTCCATTAAGACCATATTTTGAGCCATACAATCCGTTCTTTAAGTTTATAACACCTCTTTTAACCTCCTATATGTTACCATTATTTTTATAAAACATTGTGTATACAAACAATTTGCAGAAGCAATTTACTCTTGCATTCGTACTAATGCTAAAAATTATCCTCTTAAAATAATGAGATTGTAGAAGGTTCGAGAGTTTAATGCATAAGTGTACAGAAAGGCCCGATGTAGTTAAGTCACCATTTAAACACAATTTGTAGATGGGCCATTTTCTAATTGATAAATTGAAGACAGGAAAATTACCAGAACTGCTATACGAATGGAATAAAATGCGCGAATAATGTGCTTGCGCTCCGGTCTTTCTCTTCAAATAATGACTTGTTGATTAAATCTTGTTAAAGGTGGAATCTAAGGAATATAATTTGAATTTTCTATTGCGCGAGATCAGGATGCAGCTAATTTAAGTTAATTTCGTTTTATTGATAAAAATTACAAATACAAATGAATTCCTTTGATCGTACAATAACAATATCATTTCATATTTATCTGTTTGCTGAAAACAACTTGTATAATTACCATATTAATTTGTATTCACGGTCCGAGAAACGACACCTAGAACAGCTCATTTTACGAAAAGAATCGAACGAATGGAAAAGATGTTAAATATGCATCGAACAGGCTAAAAATCCACAATATTTAGAATAGAAGAAGAAATACACGAATATTGCAATTTACATTTTTCTTATTATAGACATTTAGTCTTACTCTTTTCTTGTGGTTTTTCCGGTAGCTGCTTGCCCGAAGCATTTACCGCATATCGAAACCGAACCATTGCCTTTTCTGATGACCTCCACTTACGCTGATATATATTAGAGCTAACCTAGTTTTAGAATTAGTTGTATTTCGTTGCTCGGTATGTATTCGCTAAAGTGCTTTTTATATTCGATCGCGTTTCTACTGTATGTTTGCAATGGAGATGACCGACAGCCGATAGTAAATACGTCTTTAGGAAAAGTCAGAGGGTTTGCGCTGACAACTCGTCTTGGGAAGCCTTTTTACGCTTTCACGAGCATTCGATACGCTAAAGCTCCTATAAACAACTTGCGCTTTCAGGTAGGACTAATGTTTATTGTATTTCGAATTGAAAATATATAACCCGCTGATAATATCATCATCCTCACTTGTCATGTTTCAGCGTTTACACGTACAGATTTGAGGAGCATTTTTTATGTTCTATCTAGCTATGAAAATAATGGAATCGAGAAGAAATATAATTTTGTTTTTCAAGGCGGGAACTACTAACACTAACATATTTATTCTAATAATGCTATTGTCTTTGAAAAGGAAACATTTCCTTTGTAATTCCGCAAAATACGACTCCAGAACGTCCTCTAAATCATCACTCGATAAAAAGCGACGCCCTCTCATGTGTTTTCTTGAGTTCTGGAGAAAGATGGTAGTCACAGGGGAAAAGATCGGGATTATAAGGTAGATATTGACATTCCTCAAGCCGCGTTCAGTTACTATTTCTTCAAGTAGTTCTTCAAGAAGGCTCTTGTTTCGCGTACTTTTAAATTCCTAATTCTTCCTTTATACACATTCTCCCTTAACGCAATTAGGAGAATTTTCAGGGCCTTTTCGACTTTTTAGCGCTTGTGGATCGTGAAAGGGTGCTAGCGGTGTACCAGGTCTATTATCTGGTTATAATTTTATTTTACTTTTTAGCAGAGTTCTTTGTCTCGGAATATGGTAGTCAAATTCTTCTCGAGCTACGGAGTGAGCCATCGACACTTTTTGCTCATTCCGAAATCCTCATGTAAGATTTTTAAAACACTCATTTCTGATATTCGCACATATCTGAAAATCTTTGTGTTTTCAGTTCGTTCTTTTAGAAATCTTCCATACATTGGGTCATTGCGAATGAAATGCAATGGTTTTTCTGACCCATTTGAACTGTTTGCACCAAAATTTGACTTGAAATTTGGAAATGATACGGACAATTCGCCCCATATAATGTTCATGTACTTCTAAATTTTTTTAGCCTCCAGTTCCTGTGGACAAATGGGATGACGTTTACGATGCGACAAAGCCCGGACCTGTTTGCCCTCAACCTAATAATCAAAATTCATCCGAAGATTGTTTAATGTTGAACGTTTATACAAACGAGGTACGTATGCAAATAAATTTCTTTAGAAACGATCGTGTGATATATGGAGTTAACTTACGCCCTTACCTTAAATCGAGCAACTTTGGTGGCCAACTTGCTCTCGTTCTCATGTTATAAATGGCTGGTCAAACACTATGTGCCGCGGGGGTGTATCCCCAGCATTATTTTACCTAAACGTAAGAGAATTAAAGAGCCGGATTAAATTCATTCTACGATTATTTTATTAATCAGTCAAACAAAGTCATTAATGGGGAAATTTGGCACTGCCACAATAAAAAACAACGCAGTAATAACTCTTTGATAGGAATGGAGCAATTTTTTTAAATAAATTAATAAGACCATACTCCAATATACAGGATGAGTCACTATTTACACACGCACATTACAAACAGAAAATAAAAATTCTCAATAGTTGTTTTTGGAGTTAACCATTTAATCAGAGACCTCCGTATCTGTTGCAAGCTTTTAATTACTTGTTACAAGGCCCGAGTTGCCCTCTTCTCTGAAATCGTGACACTTTGTATAATGATATTTTAGATTAAATAGGTTTCAAACTACCTCAGTTACCACTTCTTCTTAGATATACGTCGGTGAACCGAACACCTTGTAAAATCGTACCAATGTTTTTCCTTAGTTACCTACCAATGGCAAAGAAGCATGTAAACCTGTTATGGTATTCTTCCATCCTGGAGGATTCTACGGTTATACAGGGGCTATTTATATGTTTGGACCTCAATATTTGTTAGATGAAGATATAGTGTTGGTTACAGCAAATTATAGATTAGGCTCTTTAGGTGAGATGACATGAACAACTTGCTTAATTTAGGCTTTTACAATCACTCTTGTACATATTTAACAATCAATAAACAGTGTTTATTTCGTATATTACTTTTAGGTTTCTTGAGTACAGGCACGAAGGAAGCTCCTGGAAACAACGGCTTTAAAGATCAGGTCGTAGTATTAAAATGGATTCGCGATCATATCAGAGCATTTGGCGGTAATCCGGAAATGGTAACTATATCGGGGTACAGTGCAGGAGCTCGTAGTACAAGTTTACATTTGGTTTCACCCATGTCCAGAGGTAATTTGGTCAGTTACGATGCTCGAAACCGGATTATTTGCATTTAAATTCCAGGCTTATTTCATAGAGCAATCGTTATGAGCGCGTCTGCATTCGGTCACGCTACGACACCTACAAATCAATACGATTTGGCACAGAAGCAAGCTAGATTAGTGAATTGTAGCGATGATAGTCCCTCTAGCATCATAAACTGTTTGAAAACTAAGACAGCTCAAGAAATTGCCGATACGTTACGAGGATTTGCAGTAAGGTTTTTGTAAACATATTCTCTTGTTTGAATATTAAGGAAGTTGAATAACATTACCAGTAGCATTTAGACAGGAAATGGATCAAATCGTAATTTAGTTAACGCGAAATGATATATAGGTAGCATTTCGGTGAATATTTTGAATTCAAAAATATTTTTATTGAATTGCTATTGGACAACGGGAATCCGGTAGATTCCTGTAACATTTCCGTTTTGTAGGAGGTAGGTGGTGATCCGGTACTAATTTGGACAGTTGTAATTGAGCCGGATTTTGGACAGGAACGATTCCTTACGGAACATCCGGTAACTTCCGTAATACACGGTCGTTTTGCTAAGATTCCGATAATGCTCGGAATTACGGAATTTGAGTTTGGATTCGTCGCACATAGTACGTATCAAGCCAAGCTAAATATTACTAACTTAATAATTCATTAATAATGCGTTTTGTTTTTGCAAATTAATCTAAATCTTGCAAATTATATTCTAGATGCTATTAGGAAGCAAGAATTCTTGGATCGTCTCAATAATGAATATAAAAGAGTGTTCCCAATAATATTTAAGTATGAGAGGAATACTAGCAGGTCATACGAAATAAGTACGGGTTTGAAGCAGTTCTACTTTGGTGACGGAGTAGTGGAGAATACTACCCATACGAAAGATGGAATTGAACACATATACGCAGATGGAATAACAGGATTTGCTCTAAACAGGGCAACGAAATTAATTTCTGATAAAAATACAGAGAACACATATTACTACTGTTTTACCTACAAAGGGCGATACAGCTTCTTTTATCTACCAGATACCAACAGAACACAAACCATGGGTAAGTTAACAACTAAAACTCTCCAGAATGTATAGAGGACGTTTCTAGCTGATTTGTTGTGTTATGGGTTATGGCTGATCTATTCATCAATAGGTCAGCCAGTAGATATTTGTTTGCCGTAATCTCCCAACTGCCTTTAGAGAGAGATGTTGAGTCTATTATCTAATGGACTTTCCAAATTCTTGGGGTATTATTGCTAATTTTGTTATTATCGATGTTATACAGGGTATTTCAAGAAACTCGTTAGTTAGAACTCTTTATGATGTTATTATGAATAAAATGTTCATGATAACATATTTGATCCAAACATCAACAGAATAGATGTTTCAAAAAAATACTTTTCTTCAAAGGGACCATGGGATCTTTAACTGTTACTGCTGATTTAGAAAATTAATAATTTTGTATATACAGTTCTGAAAATTTGATAAAAACAAAGATATTAAGCAGATTCTACTATTTCTTTATTTCTAATCGTATCTATAATACTCTCGAAAAAAAAAATACCAACACTGAATATAACTTTCTTCATATTTTAATTCACATTTGTAATTTGTATCTATATGCAGGAGATAAGATCTACTGCTGCTGGAGCAATCTAACCAAATCTTTAAATCTAGCCAAACATATACATTTAACCCTAATAAGAATTCTATAAGTGAAATTACAAAGATGAAAAATTCAAATAAGAGAAATACTTGTAAAATAACGATTTGTATTTATAGGAGCTGTACACCACGACGATCTGATATATTTATTCTACATGTCGACCTTATTTCCTTACATCACTAAAAACGATCCAGAATGGGAGATCGTCAGTAGATCGGTGAAGATGTGGGCCAATTTCGTAATAACGGGGTTTGTAGAATGTCGCCTAATTAATAATAGAAATTGCTGAGATTTCCGTTACAGGAACCCTGACGTTGGACATTCCGCAGGACAATACAGCGTTGGTTGGGAACCTTACTTAAAGAAATCTCCTAAATATTTGGAAATTGGTACTGAATTGAAAATGAAAGAAAATCTCTACGAAGATAGATATCGAGTTTGGGAGAAATTGTTTCCTTTGAGCGATTACGTATAATTTTCTTTATCAGATCAAGGATGTTTGTAATGAGTAAAATATTTTATCAATAAAATACGTGTTTATGATTTATTTATTTATTTATTTATTTATTTATTAATATTTGTTTATTGGATTATCTAATTAGACTTATTACTAGATGATAAACTGCTAGTTTGTAAACACAACATATGTTTACAAACTAACGCGTCTCTTATCATTTGCATTCTATGCATTAAAACATCGGTGCCTGTTTGGTAGAATTTTTCATAGCCCGATGACTTGTGGAATTCTGTTGCGGCAGGGATGTGCACATGAAACAATTAGAATAATTATCAATTCTTAACGTTACGATTCCTGCAGACCTTTATTCAAATTGCTCAAAATACTAACATGTTCATCAATTTATTTATGAATTTCTCATTTTCAACAGAGAAAACTTAATTCTTGACAAGCAATAATCCATATGCCACACAAGGCATAAGCAGTATTTACGCAGTATTTACAGCCTTATTTTCGACACCCCAAAAATATATATATTTTTTAGGTAACATGGTAAACAAATCAAATCTCTTTAAAACGGAAACGATGATATTCATGCAACGTTGTTTTTGTTTCTTTTTGTTTCTTTATTTAAATGGGACAACCTGTATTTGCAAATTATAACAGACATTGTATTTCCGGGAGTGTCCATACTGGTTTTAGTGCCATTATCTGTAAGAAATGGAAAGATACATCACATTTACTGTAGAGATAATGTTATCATAACTAGAGAAGACAAAGGTAGGTGGAATTACTCCTTTTTTGCAACGACTAGATGGACTCGTGTCTATGCGTCTCATAAGAAAGAGCTCGTGTTGCCTACTGGTGTCCCCGAGAGTCGACAATACACGAGTCTGTATAGTCTCTATAAAAAAGTAATAGTTTCATCTGCCTTTGTCCTCTCTACTGATAACTGTTACCTTAGCTTATCTATTGCACTTTTCGCGAAAATAAAAAAGGGGTGGGGGAAAAGAGGTGAGCTAATTTTAGCACTAACTTATTTCCTCCACAGAATGATTAAAATTGTAATTATGGAATTTTTCTTTCGTAACGTACTCATTCTTCGAGGTATTTCAAAGTTTCGAATTAAAAAATCACCCGGTATAATGAGATTGCAGAACTTGCGAGAGTTTAATGTATAAGTGTAGACGAAGGTCCCATGTAGTTAAGGTACCATTTAAATAATAATTTGTGGACGGGCCATTTTCTAATTGACAAATTGAGGGAGAGTTATCAGGATTGCTATATGAACGAAATAAAATGCCCGACTATGTTGCTATATAATGCTAAACATCAATTTAATAAAATTTAATACGAATTCTCTAAATGGTAAATCATTTTTTTTTTGTTAAGCAAGTACAGGGTGTATTTAAAGTAAGCTATTTTTATTAAATTAATAAAAATTATTCACTTCAATGACTTTATGGAACTATTTTGTTTCGAAACAAACAACAAAAACATGTTTACATGCGGTGATTCGGTAAATTGTTTTACTGAAAACAATTTGTCGAATCACCCCACTAATTGGAATCACAATCTCACAAGACGATACTTGGAATAGAATTGCTACATATATACATGCACGTATATTTATTTACCACACGGAATTTTTTTATACCTTTTATGTATCGAACATAATCGGATAACTCAAAGTTCAGGTCAAGGAATCTTAGCATTATCGGTTGTCCACAATACTCAGAATTAAAGAAGAGCTGTATGAAATTACGTAATTTGCATTATTTAAGTTAGCGTAGGTATTCAGTGCTAATCATTTCTTGCGGTTTTCCCAGTAGCCAGTTGCTCGAAACCTTTACTACATACCTCCGGTTGAAACCGAACCATTATTTTTTTTTTGTCGACCTCTACTTACGCCAATATATATAGTAGAACGGACATAATTTTAAAATTAGTAGCATTTCGTTGTTCGCCATGTATCCTTTAAAGTGTTCTTTGTATTTGATCGCGCTTCTGCTGCATGTTTGTCGCGGAGAATACGACCGGCCGCCGATAGTAAACACGTCTTTAGGAAAACTCAAAGGTTTTACGCTAACAACTCGTCTTGGGAAACCTATTTACTCTTTCACGAGCATTCGATATGCCAAAGCTCCTATAAACGATCTACGGTTTCAGGTAAGATCATATAGAATGTGACTGGGACATTAACGTGCGTTCATAAATACTATTTTTTGCATTTTAAAAATTATTTTGTTTCGTTGGAAATATCACTGAGAGGATGTAGTGGAATTATAAGAAAAAAAATATTTTTTTCTTATAATTTTTTTTTATAAATTTTTAATAAAAATTAAAAAACAATTGATTTTAATGTATGATAAATATTATCAGTTTTAAATGAGCCCTGCTAATACGCACTCCGACATATACGTTCATGTATCAGTCGCAAATATTTTTTGCTCGAAAGCTATCTTTTTGTTATTTAAAATAGAAAATTTCTGTTTAAATTATGCAAATTGCCGATAGTAGCAATACTTGATTCTCCATTCGGTGCGAGATTTTCGGTTTGTGCCTATCAGTTTTTTAACGTAAGTATGATAAATTGAGATAAGAGTGACTCTGCGGTAAGTGCACACACAATCAGTAACTTTATACATAATCGGTAGAGTTTTCTCTACTGCATAAAAGCATTGTTAACGGGAGCTACCAACTAAGCCAACCTCAATTCTAGGCATGCCATAATTTCCTCGTTTGATAAGTTTCATGGAATATTTTATGTTTCCAATAATTTCCTCAATAACAATGTCATATTATCATATTTGAGTTTAGTTTCGTTTAATAACTATATTTGTTTCCATCCTTTTCTTGCAAAGAACACTATAAATTATATTTTCTCTTCCGGAAGCGCCTTTTCTAACGTACGTGGTTTAGTTAGTAGTTAGTAGTTATTTTGTTATGGGGGATTAACTCAACCAATTTGGGGTACAGTTGTCCTAACTTACCTTTCATCATGAAAATTCATTATTCCGTCTTTAAGTATCACACATTTCAATATCCCTTCATGGATTTTTGCGTTATCTATTAAATTAAATATATTTCATGTTTGTTTCATGTGTTTTTTTTTATAATTTGAAGCCATTCATAGGTTCAATAAAGTTTCGTTTTCACTCGACGTGAATTTTAATTAAGTATACTTTAATAGACGATAAGTTCCTCCGTGCATAAGCTTTAAAATTGAAGCGTTATGCATTCACTTCAACATTTCATCTCTCATTTGTCTAACGCCTTTCCGTGCAAACAAACATATTAAATAAAAATCATTATATTTTTTCTCAGTTCTTGTCAGCATGTTGAAGACTATTATTTAGTGTAATGGATCTTACAATACATACGTAGACCTTATGTACAATTACGTTTTAATATTAAACTAGATCAATTACTTTAGCCCCCAGTTCCCGTGGACAAGTGGGATGGTATTTATGATGCAACCAAACCTGGACCTGTTTGTCCTCAACCTAACAATCAAAATTCATCAGAAGATTGTTTGATGTTGAATGTTTATACAAATGAGGTATGTACTTGCATAATTTCTTTTATTTGTTATTAGTCGCTGTATGAATTCTGTTAAGTTGATAAACGAATTTTGTGTTTTTGGTGTTGATTAATATGCAGTTAATAGAATAACAATCAAACATTGCATTTTCATAAAAAAACGAAACTTAATTTTCTTTTATGAAACATCTGCGTGTTTCCCAATATGTTAAAAAATAATTGAATTTCTAAAGCTATTATTCTGGAATGAATATTGAAAGAGTTACCATGGCTTGTATATCTTTATATTTGCATGATGAAATATATAAGACTATGTCTATACATGAGAATCTTATGTAGAAAAGACAAAAGCGAGTGAAATCGCACCTTTTTTGCAGCGATTTGCAGTCGACAAAACACGAGTCTGCCTAGTCACTTTTGTCCTCTTTAGTCATAAGGAATAGTTCAGATGGACTCCTTTCTAGTATGTCTGCACTAATTTAAGCTATTCTGTGATAATAATATCCTAGTATCGCTGCCTGCCTATCCAAAAGATATTTGTTTAAGAGGGGGTTATATTCTTGTGCCTGATGTTGATGACGTGTACATCAACATCCATGTTTTAGGGAAAAAATAATGCAGCCACTCGTACAACAGTAACTTACGACAGAGATTTAGAGAGTTCACAGTCATGTGATCGTGCATATGTAACCAACCTAATTCATATATAAAACTTTCTTGGGCCAAACATAGTTGACGTGTTGAAACAAGGCCCATAAGTAGGTATTTGACACTGCGACTAAAGCAGCTCTTGTAAGCGTAAAGCTGTCCAAGGTTACTGTACTCAGCCAATGATCTTGGATACGTATGATCGATATCGAAACATGTCAAGAATAAGCTCTAAACTTTTAGCTTGTCCCGCGTCGATCTCTTTGCGAGATTCATCACCAGATCATGGTTATCAGCAGCGCTTGCGACTGGACCCCTGAATTGATACTATCAACAGTATCGGTCAACTCGCTAATAGGAAACGATAAGTACAACAGCATATCATCAGCGTAGATGTATATTTTGCAAAATTGAATACATATTGGCAGCAAGCTGGTGTTGATAGAAATCGATAACGATCTCGATCTGTACTGATTGAGTTCTACCTACTAAGAAACTGTTAAACGGGTTAACAGAGTCAGAATTGCAGCCACTTTAATGAGGAATGGCCAGGATCAGATCTTGACTAATGCTATTAAATGTCTTTCTAAATTCGATCAACCTGCATATTAATCAACATCAAAAACGTTGCTAGTTTGTTAATTTAGCCGATTTTGCAGGGGCATTAATAAAGGACGTAGTGATAAAGACCCTGTCTTATCTACCGTTTGATTAAGTTTAACATTTTATTCGCGTTCTTATTAAAAGTAGCGCTTTTGAAATGTAAGTTTTCTGCTGTAACAAAAACGATTTTCATCATTATTTTGAATAATTTAAGGTTAATTTACAAAATAATAAATTGTCACAATTTTGCGGCACTAGAGCTGCATTCCGAAGTTTTATTGTGGCAATCTTCTTTTAGAAGTGTACCAAATCCTTGTCAATATAGCCTTTTGTATTAAATAAAGAAAAAATCAAGGTAAATGTCCTTGTTTACTTTGCGTGCTTAAAATGAGAAGAATATATATGTTGTAGACACATATATACGTTCTATTTCTGGAAGGTCTCGTAAGATCTTCGAACCGCGTAATACATTTTTCCCATGATGATTTCTAACAAATGAAAAGTTTGTTTTTCTTGACCCTTGATAATTAGATTTAATGGTTCTAGTTGGATGACTTTAATTCATCCGCGCGTCCTTGCGATGTACATATGTTATTATTCATGCTATAAAATATATAAGAAAATAGTAGTGTCCTTAATGCTAATTAAAATGTGATTGATGAAAATCTGTTGAATAAAGCATTCTCGAAAAGATTTAAATTTTAATATTTGTTTTTCAATATGTTTTTAAACAGTTTGAAAGATAATTAGATTAACTAAGCCAATTTACTTTACTCTGTTCGAGATACGAACTTCACTTCCGGTACATGAAAGACAACAAATACCTTATCACATACAATCGATGTAAAAATGAGATAATATGAACATTTCTTTTAGCTACCAAGTAGTGGCAAGAAAGTAGGTAAACCTGTCATGCTGTTCTTCCATCCAGGAGGATTCTACGGTTATACAGGCGCCATTTATATGTTTGGGCCTCAATATTTGTTAGATGAGGATATAGTGTTGGTTACTGCAAATTATAGATTAGGCTCTTTAGGTGAGATGACATGAAAACTTTCTTAATTTAGGCTTTTACAATCATTCTTGTAAATATTTGACAATCAATAAACAGTGTTTATTTCGTATATTACTTTTAGGTTTCTTGAGTACAGGCACGAAGGAAGCCCCTGGAAATAACGGCTTTAAAGATCAGGTCGTAGTATTAAAATGGATTCGCGATCACATCAAAGCATTTGGTGGTGATCCGGAGCTAGTGACTTTATCGGGGTACAGTGCCGGTGCTTTCAGTACAACTTTACATATGGTCTCTCCAATGTCCAGAGGTAGTTTATCAATTCACAATGTCCGCAATTAATCTAATTTAAATTTCAGATTTATTTCATCGAGCGATCGTTATGAGCTCATCTGGGTTAAGTCACGCTACGGTATCTACGAATCAATATGATTTGGCACAGAAGCAGGCCAGATTAGTGAATTGTAGCGATGATAGTCCCTCTAGTATCATAAACTGTTTGAAGACTAAGACTGCTCAAGAGATTGCCGATACCTTGCCGGGATTTGCAGTAAGTTTTTACGAGAGTAGATAGTAGATAATATTGATTTATGAGCATTTAAGGTAGGATAAAGATCAAATGTTGCTGCTGCACAATGCTGCAGCAATATTGTTTTTCAAAGGTACATCTCAGTTGGTGGTGTATATTTACCCATTTGATGCATTAGATACCAGTTCTATTGCAAATTCATCTTTTGGATGTTCGTGAAGTGAATTCAGGGCAGGTTAATTAAGCCAAAAAGAAATATGAATTATTCGGAGCGGTGATATTTAGCTTATCAGTTTCCTGAGTTTGAGGAAGTGGTTGTAATTGAAATCTGAAAATTTATATCAATAGATGTTGCCAAACTTCTGAAGAGAAAAGAAAGTTACATATTACAGAACATATACGGATGTTGTGCTTTTCCATGATTTTAAATTTTGTTGGTATCTATGTAAAAGAAATCATGCCAATGTTGTATATTTACTTTTAAATACACTGATTCAGTTTTAAAAATTCCATTTAGTTAACAAGTTCGTTGTGAACTCCGCTTCATTATCAGCCCACATGAAATTTGAAAAGTCTCGCAAATTAATTGCTCGTTCATTGTACAAAAAGTACCAACACTATCGCATTTGAAATTGAATTCAAAGAGAAAATTTAGAAGTACTCGCATATCTCGTCCTTTAGGAAGTAGGTGGTGATCCGATCTTAATTTGGACAGCTGTAATTGAACCAGACTTTGGACAAGAACGATTCCTTACGGAACATCCGGTAACGTCCGCAATACATGGTCGTTTTGTTAAAATCCCGACAATGCTTGGAATTACGGAATTCGAGTTTGGATATGTCGCATATCGTACGTATTTGTTTTAGGAATAGGTTGTTAATTGCTATAATAAGATCGTCCGCTTTATTCTAGTTGGTATTAGACTGCAATGGGTCTTAGATCTTCTTACGAATGATTATAAAAGAGCATTACCTATTATATTTAACTATGAGAGGAATACTACCAGATCAAATGAAATAAGTACCAGTTTGAAGCAGTTTTACTTTGGCGATGGAGTAGTGGAAAATACTACCCGCACCAAAGATGGGATTGAACACATATACGCAGATGGAATAACAGGATTCCCTGTAGACAGAGCGACAAAATTAATTTCCAGTAAAAATACGGAGAAGACGTACTACTATTGCTTTACCTACAGAGGCCGATATAGTTTCTTTTATCTACCAGATACCAACAACACAGAAACAGTTGGTAAGTTAACAACTAAGCTTTCACGGAATATGTACGAAGCGTTTACAGCTAATTTGTTGTATTACGGTTGCCATTCATTGTTGAAGAATAGACAGATACTTGTTTGCTATTACTTCAAAAATATCCATTGCGAACTTTGAATAATAGGGCGAAATTACTGAACCGTATTATCTGTATCGAATGTTCCAAATCATTGGGGTATTATTGTTAACGTTATTAGCGGTCGCAAATTTGAGATTCTAATTAACGGTGTAGTCTCATACAAGACGTTCCCAAAAATGTATTCTAAACAAGAAGGGATTAACTTAAATAAATATGTTAAAGAACAACTTCCATTTTTGATCATATCCACTCTAAAAAATATTTGCAATATTCCAGACTTCTCCATATTATAATTCACAAAATTTGTTGGAGTGATGCGAACACTCCAACAAATACTTGTAAAACATCTTTTTTCATAGCGTCTTGTATTTTTAGGAGCCGTGCACCATGACGACCTGATGTACTTATTCTACATGTCTACCTTATTTCCTTATTTCACCGAAAATGATCCAGAGTGGGAGACTGTCAATAGATTGGTAAAGATGTGGGCCAATTTCGTAATAACAGGGTGTGTAGAGATCTTCTCAATTTGTAATAGAAATATTCACGTTTTCCATTGCAGGAATCCTACTCCTAGGCACTCGGCAATATTAAATAATGTTCATTGGAAACCGTATTCAAAGAAATCTCCCAAGTATTTGGAAATTGGTAATGATCTGGAAATAAAAGAAAATCTATACGAAGAGAGATATCGAGTTTGGGAAAAGTTGTTTCCTTTGAGTAATTATGCATAATCTGTACGATAAAGAATAGAATGTTAGTTACGAATAAAATATTAATCAAGCATACGTTTACAGTTATTTATTAATTAATATGTAATATTATAAGCGCCCAATTATTTAACAAATATGCATATTTAATTTATCTTCCATATTTTGATTTGTTTAATTATATAAATTGATAAAACAATTGAGGTGTTTATTTCAGAGATAAATCATTAAATAATACATGTTTACGTAACATTATTTGACCGGTAAACTCTTTCACCTAATCCTTCGCAAACATCGCACATAAAAACTGACTAGCTATAAATGTTCATTTTCATACTTCTTACACCACCATTTCAACAATCTCTTTTTTAAATTTTTTAAAACTCTATGTTGATACGAATTAAGTAAAAAGTTTGGATCGGATCACATCTGTACTATAGTCTTTAACTCTGATCAAACTTATATGTCTTGCTTTCGTGATGTTGCTATATAACGCAGAACGAGATGGTCTATGGTAGATCATCTGGTTGTTTTATTATATTCGATACTTTATACAATACAGGAAGCTCATTTTTATGAAAGAAAATATGATACATTGTTGGTTCTATTGAACTTATCACTATTTGTTTCAATAATACTTTTACTAAATGATATGAGTTTCTTAACCGCTTGCTCAAGGACGAGGCTTGTAGAAATGCTCAAAAGAACGTACAGAAAGCAAATCTTACATTGTTCGCTTGGCTGAATGTGAAGAGGTGTGAAGTGAAACGTTTATAAAAGGACTTGATGATTGTTCCTGCATGATCGCGAGAAGACATGGATGCCAATCCCGAGTAAAATACTTATCTTAATAAGGATGCCTGATTTGGCTATGAAAAAGATAGGAAAAAACCAGTTCAAATTATATTAAGTGATGAATGGCTATGTTAAGTTAGGATGTTAGTCAAACAAACGATGCAGAAAATATAAATTATGTACTTGTCTTTCTTATTTCTCTAACGGAGATGGATTATCCGAAAAAATTATTTATCTGAACTACCTTTGGTGTCAGTTAATTCAGAAAATCGACGCCCTACAGTAGCGATCTCAGGATAAACGTGAAATAGTCTCCAAACAACTCGAAACAACAACTAATTATTTATTTATTATAAATTTAGAAAAATCTAAACTGCTGATATTCGACCAAAAGGACGACCACAGAAAATGTTATTAAAAGTTATAATATATTATGTGATTATAATATAATAACATATATTACAGTAACATAAACACAAAAAAGTAGAACTAGAAAAAAGTGGCCGCTACAATCAAAAATCTATTCTAATTGTGATATTTTCCTATATACTAATTTGTAATTGGTGTTATATATATATTTTTTTAATAGCAACGACGCTTCTTTTAATTAAAAAATAAAGCGTTAATATAAACCTAACGTTCTCCTTCCAATATTTACCAATTCTCAAGTCATCAAGTACATAATAAAAAAGTGTGTAAATCCAGCACGTCAACTAATTCTTGGTATAATCAATGGAATCTTTTGAAACTACAGTATAAGGTCGTAAACTAACATTTGATTTTTCGAGCTGCTAGCGTTCTCTTATTGGTAAATATATTATGTTCTGTGTCGTGGTGAGGAAGTATGAAACCATATCTAGGAATTATAGTTCTAATACCGGAGAGATTGTTGGTGAAATATATAAATTGTTTAGCCTCGAGTGACAGATCAATTTGTCAGTTAAGAAACTTGTGGCAGTAATTCTTAAATGATGAATAAACCTTATGAGTTGTTTCTGCCTTTAATATATTTTTGCAATATTAAAATAAAAGAGAGCTCGAGAAATATTGTTGTTAAATGAAATTACCCTCTAAACTCTAACTCTAACTCTTCTAACTCTAAAAATAAGTTTATGTATGTGGTAGGGGTTCCTGCCGCGTTTAAAATTAATATTATTTCCTTTCTAGTTACTGTAACAATAAGAAAAATGTTATCTCATCGTTAGAGAGACTGCGTTAATCATTAAAATTATATTATATTGTAAAAGGCTAAAAACCTTACTTCACCATCTAGATGGTATTGTTTCAAAAAGTTGGGATATTTTAAATTTATAAAAGAAAATATACAAGATACGTTTTACCGTATCTGTCTTTAAGCCTACTAACTATAAAAAGCATAAAAATAAAAAAGCAGACATTTCTAATGCTGTTTTTTGAAAAGCAGAAGTTTTGTAATTCATTATGCAAAGAATTTTCACATAACAGTTCGATATCAAAATTTTGCAAGAGCCGCCTTAAAACGGAAATTCATACCACAAACTTTTAAAAAACTTAGATTCCTGCTTTCCTGTTTTCCCGCTTCTGTTCTGTTTCAACGATGGTAAAATTATATATGTAACTCGTAACCACCTCCTTAACTATTAGCATATCCAACAAGATTTGTATCTGCAATTTCAAAGTAATATATCGTTTTAGTAAAGAAATATTATGTCGTGTGTTGCAATCGAACATACATCAGGTATATCTATCGAGATGTTTCTTGAAAATCACTGATGTTTGTTGTTAATTTACCATTCGAATTTTTTTATAACACCTTATGTCAAATGTAGTTTATTAACCTAGAAACACTTAGAATTAAAGAGAACAAATATGTTACGTGTTATTTTTTTGCGGCTTTTCCACTAGCCGTTTATTCGAAATACATGCCACATTCTTTCTGTCCTAACCAGAACGTATCCCCTTTTTTCAAATGACCTTTATTTATTTTTGTATATAACCGAACTATAATACCATGGAAGTCAGTCTCATGTAGTTTTTGACGATGGCTACTCTAAAGTGCCCGCTATATTTAATAGTAGTCCTCCTGTGTATTTGTAAAGGAGAACATGAACAGCAACCGATAGTAACTACATCATTGGGAAAGCTTAAAGGTTTCGTTTTGACATCTCGCCTCGGGAATCCTATTTACTCTTTTACAAGCATTCGATATGCTAAAGCGCCTGTTGAGAATCTCCGATTTCAGGTAGGACTTACACGCTATATTGAAGCGAATAGTCAGTCTTGTTTTGTATTATTTTCGCGTTAAATTGCAAGAAACGATTGAAGTATACAGACGTTTCGCTTTAGTTTCAGCTTAGCGTGGTGCAGACGCCTACATTGTACAGATTGACAACCAAAATCGATTTAGTGGATATGTATTTAGCTGAAAAGAGAGTATCGTAGTTAGATACGTATGCAATTATTAAATTAGATTAAGTTGCCAACCTGTAATCTTATTCATATTCAACAGTACGGCATTCTAAACATATCATCTATGTTCTAATTTCATCTCGCAATCAAAAGATGATGACATAAGTATTTGTTCTCTGAATGTTAAGTTCTTTTAATCGATAGCTGAATGAAGAAAGTTGAATATTTCAAAAATATTGTCAGCATATTATTCGTTCTTTTAAATATGTTACGTAATTATATATATTTCTTAGCCTCCTGTTCCCGCGGAGAAATGGGACGGCATTTACGATGCGACCAAACCAGGACCTGTATGCAGTCAACCTGACAACAAAAACTCATCTGAGGATTGTTTAATGTTAAATGTTTATACAAATGAGGTACGCATAAATTTGAATATTTTACTTTTAATGGCATTTGAAAATTCTATAAATTATGTGTTACGATTATTATTTGTTTCCTAAACCTGTATTTCAGACGTGATAAGAAAATATTTTCCATTACTTTTTCAATATATACAGGTAATAGATAACGTCCAATGCTTACTTATTTGTTAATGTGGTTGAAATTAGTCGCCTTTTTTAAAAATACGAAGGAACACTAAGCAGAAAAAAAAAATTATTTCACGCAGCACTGCGGTGTAGATTAGAGCTTATTGTAAATTACAAGAAATAGATATGCTTACCTTTAAATTTCGTCATATTGCTTTGTTGCAAGTAGAAATTGTTAGCATAGCGCTTTTATCGTAAAAAATGTGATTACTCTGTAAACATTTACCTGAAACATTTAAAACATGTTGGGAAAAACGTAAAATTCTTAAATTTTTTAGAGATACGTTGGGAAATCCTTACGTAACAAAATACATAACAGTTTAATTTAATTCGAATTTTAAATACGATTTCATATTTTTATTATAAAGAATATATTTTCCACCAAAAAGGATACCAACTGGACCCAACTGCAAGTCTTCCATCCTAATAAATATTGAATTGAATTGAATTATTATAAATAAATACAATACAATAACTGCAAGTGGCTATACTACGACAAATATTTGTTGTTAACCAATTTTCTGGAAGATTTAAGAGCTTCTAATAATGTACTTTTTGTTATTGTTTATAAAAGATGCAATCCGCATAGGGATCAACGCATTAGCACGAACCTATGAATCATTAGGAATTATTATAATTTTTATATTCGAGTAGTCACCTTGTAGTACCTATATGTGAACTAAACCAATGCAATTGTCAATGAGATGTCGCCTTGTACTAAATAACTGGGAATATACACCTGCATAAGTACATTTTACAAAGTTAATGTTACTCTTTATTCAGAACGGTTAAAATAGGATTACCAGAATTATCTCATAATGAGTACAATGTACGTGAATACCTATATTTCAACAAATTCTACTTATTACTTTAATATACAGTGCCATACAAAAAGCGCCCGTGATATGAGAATTTTTTCGCTAATAGATTTTTAGGAGCGTCGACTATTAAAATAGCTTTCAATTTTCCTGATAGATTAGTCGTTAGAGCCAGAAATGATGGCTCGTCAATATCGGTTGGTAACGTGGAAATATTGTATTTGCCACATAAGCAATGGCATTCAATAGAAAAAGAGCATGTCAACGATGTTTATAATTGGCATATTTGTACACTTGGAATCTCAACACGCGAATTGGGATAGCTACTGGAAACATATGTTTTAGAAGGTCGCAACTTGGAAGCTACATCTTTCGAAAGACGAGTATAAAACAAAATTGGAAATTAAAAAAAAAAGTTAAAATAAAGAAAATGGAAGAAGAGTGATTTGGTGCTCTTCTTCCATGGATGGCATGAAATGGAAGCTTTACAGAGGGAATAAAACGCCTAAAATAACATTGTTCTATTTTATTATTAATATCGTGCTCATTGCTGAATCCTCAAATAATATTCGTGTTTAATAATTGTCGAAAATAAGCATTAATTAACATACGTCGTTTTGCTACTGGTACTTCCATCATTGAACATTTCAGATAAGTTTGCATTATTGGCTTCACATTTTGCACCAATTGAAAAGAAATTTTTTCGATTTCTATAACTTCGCTTCACTTATCAACGTGGAGTTGAATCTATTGAAATCATTCACACGAAATTTGGAGAGTACGTTCCCTTTGTATGTAAACGTAGGTTTTTGGACATTTAGCCCTTAAGGGTGTAAAATAATTCGTTTGGGAAACTCGTTATTATTATTTTTTAATTTACAAAGATGAAATTTGGTGCTTGGGCTTCTTCAAAAAAAGAATTTTGGAGTCTGCTCATACAAAATTTTCTAGCCCCGATTTACCCTCTTAAGGATTGCTTTTCCAAAAATAATGTTCTTTCTAGCTGGCAGGTTCCGTTTTATCCCAGATTCAATAACACATTTCATGTTGGAAATGTTTTATTTGACCGTTATCTATATCCTCAACTTTTAACGAGCATTTTGTCTGGGAGAACTTTCGCGAAATTAACAGGTTTTCAAGTCACCGTTCAGATTATTTATAAAAACGAGAGTAACCGTCGACAGTAAAACAAGCTGACCGTGGAAATGGTTAATTACAATAAAGAAAATAAATCGAAACAATTAAAACAGGGAAAAATATGGGAAAATCTCGAAATCTCGAAAATCAACCAAAAGATTAACACCATTAGTACCCAGCTATGTGTCTTCATGTTTTCATATGTATATCTCTTCTAGCTACCTACCAACGGCAAGCAAGTACGTAAACCAGTCATGGTATTTTTCCATCCTGGAGGATTCTACGCTTATACAGGAGCTATCTATATGTTTGGACCCCAATACTTGTTAGATGAAGATATAGTGTTGGTTACTGCAAATTACAGACTGGGCGCTTTAGGTGAGTACCGACGATAAAAACGTTTAAGCGTTTAAAATTCTTCCCGCGCTTGTATTTACTACGTGTATATTACTTTTAGGATATTTAAGCACAGGCACTAAGGAAGCCCCTGGCAACAACGGTTTCAAAGATCAGGTCGTGGTGTTAAAATGGATTCGCGATCATATCAAAGCATTTGGTGGTGATCCAGCGATGGTAACTTTGTCGGGATACAGTGCAGGCGCTGTCAGTGCAACGTTACATATGATCTCCCCCATGTCCAAAGGTAATTTGTCCAATCGACGATGTGTCAAAGTGGATTAATTGAATCTCATTTAAATATCAGGTTTATTCCATCGAGTAATTGCCATGAGTGCCTCAGGATTGGGTCAGGGTATAATATCTACAAGTCGATACGATTTGGCACAAAAGCAAGCTAGATTAGTGAATTGCAGCGATGATAGTCCCGCTAGTATCATAAATTGTCTGAAAACTAAAACCGCTCAAGAAATCGCTGATACATTGCCAGGATTTAGAGTAAGCTTTTATTTATTTATAAAGAACATGTTCATTATGTGTGTATATTGATTTCATTCTAGGAAGTAGGTCCCGATCCGATATCAATTTGGACAGCCGTAATTGAACCGGACTTTGGACAAGAGCGATTCTTGACAGAGCATCCAGTAACTTCGGCGATACATGGACGTTTCGCTAAAATTCCGCTGATGCTTGGAATTACCGGAATCGAATTTGGATATGTTGCAAATAGTACGTGCACATGTGATTTTTAAAAGTACCTACTCATTTCTAATACAATCAAATTTTGTGGTTCGCTCTGTATAGACGCTGTTAGATTTCAAGATTTCTTGGATCTTCTTACTAACGATTATAAAAGAATATTACCGATAATATTCAACTACGAGAGGAATACTAGCAGGTCGAATGAAATTAGTACCAGTTTGAAACGTTTCTATCTCGGTGATGGAGTGGTGGAGAATACTACCCGTACGAAAGACGGAATTGAATACATATACGCAGATGGAACGGTAGGATTTTCAGTAAATAGAGCAACAAAATTATTCTCCGATAAAAATACGGAGAACACCTACTACTACTGTTTTACTTACAAAGGTCGATACAGCTTCTATTATCTACCAGATACCAACAACACAGAAACAGCTGGTAAGTTAATTGATGTTGGTAACGTTCAGTAATGTCAAAAGCAGTTAGTTTTTATTGTAACAGTGATTTTTATTCATTCTTTAGGAGCTGTACACCATGACGACTTGATGTACTTGTTCTATATGTCCACTTTGTTCCCTTTTTTCACTAGAAGTGATCCAGAATGGGAGGCTGTTGATAGATCGGTTAAAATATGGACCAACTTCGTGAAAACAGGGTTTGTAAATTATTTTGTACATTCAGAGAGGAAAAAAAAATGTTCAATTGAGGTTGATCCAGCAGTTTTAATTTGTTTCTGTTTCATTATAGAACAATTAAGCTGAAATAGTTCGAATAAATATTGGTATTAAAGAAAATATTTTGAGACATCCCGCACAGCCTTATAGAACAACATTTGCTTCGTTCTGTATCAAACGCGTTCTGTTTCATGACTTACAAACCTAAGCTCGACGCTGCTACATTTCAGCTCTTTAAGAAATGTTTCACCAAGATCAATTCTTTTAATTCTTTGTTATTACGATTTGATTTAATTGCATAATAACCATTACAAACGAGATTGGTTTCTGAATACAGTAAATGATTATTTTTTTTTAAACAAGAGTCTGTCAAACCTTGGATTTACAAACTTTTCTCATTTTTTCTCGTACAATCATATGGTTAAATCTTTTTATGGCAAATTGCATCACTAAGCATGTTTATACGTTATATTTAGTTCAGTACGAGACTGATACACTTGAATGGATAGAAAATTATATAAAGGCTTTTGGCTGAGCATTTTTCTAGTTAGAATTAAAACTTTGTGTCGATGTTAATGTCTTTGTGTTATTGCAGAAATCCTACTCCCGGACACTCCACTGTGTTAAATAACGTTCATTGGGTACCATATTCGAAGAAGTCTCCCAAATATTTGGAAATTGGTGATGATTTGAAAATAAAAGAAAATCTTTACGAAGACAGATATCGAGTTTGGGAGAAATTGTTTCCTCTGAGCGATTATGCATAGCCTTAGTTTGACCGTTGTACTCTTATTGATGAATATTTGTCTAGATGATTATAGTTGAGGAATGTTATATCTTTTGTTCCATAAATAAAGAAACTATTATTATTACTTTTCTTTTATTGAGGTACCTAAGTATCACGATGATTATTTTTTGAAATGAGCAATGTTAAATGGATGTGTAAAATACAATTCAATTGCCATAATTTAATAGAAAAGTAGAATATGTATACACAATTATAATGGCTATCACGAATAAAGATATAACAATAGGAAATTGTAATAGTTCGTTCAGCGTTACTCAGAGACGTGTAGTTTTACCTGTCTTGGTCTTGATTACTTGAGAACATCCATAGACATTAGAAGAAAGTAAAGCAGCAGGAATAATAAATGGCAATATTGAGCAGAAAATATTAAAGAAGGATTAAAATAGATTAAAAATTTTGGACACATTTATTTTTCAAGTTATCAAAATGAACTAAAAACCAAATCGCAGGATTATCGTGTGCTTGCCGCCTAAATTTAAAAGTTTAATATTAGTTCGTAACAATTTATAAATATATTTACAAAGTTTTTGTTAGTGTCCAGAAGAAAACAAACGACTATTCAATTTACAAGAAGTGTAGTTTTCATTAGCTGAAAATCATGTTTTATTCTAATTTCAATGATATAGTTTATGTTGCCGTGCCATGCAGTAAAATGAAAAATCGTGTTCCTTTACTCTCAATACACGTTTTTCCATTAAGAAAAATATATGTTAATTATGAATAATGTTCCACCACGTTGTCCAATACACTTTTATAACAGTGTGGTTTACTGAATTTTAAAAAATATCTGGAGTATTATTTAATTTTTGAGACTCTCCTCCTGGCATATAGCGGAAAGTTGTCAATACGTTCTGCAATTTTGTGCTGCAGAAGATGAAAATATCGACCTTCTGTTAATTCTATCTATTACACTACACGAAATATGAACAGACTGATATCCTCGATGTTTTATTGCGGAGATTTGTCGTGGATTCTCGATGGGCCATTGTCGATAAAGTAGTTGCGTAATTTTGGAATTAAGAAATATAATATTAAATTTTTCCTTGGTGATTTTAGTTTCTCGCATTAAAATTTGTTTACTGATTTTTTACTAAAATATTTCTTGTTTATCCGAATCTGTGGGAAATCCGAGGGAAGAGATCAGTAATACGGCTTTGCCTCGTTTTAAAAGTAACTATACGCAATTAAAATGTCAAAAGAATACACTTTGAACGTGAATAAATAAATATCATAACAATATACTTTTCGAAAAAAAGTGATTACAATACTCGAGATCCGTATATGTCTATGGTTAAGCGTTCTTAGAATTACATAACTACCCTTTACATTCTTTCTCAGTAAATTATCATCGTTTTAGTTCTATATAATATTTATTGTAGTATGGCGATAATTTACAATATTAATTAATAGCAAGAGATAAATTGAACAACATAAACAAGGTCGCATAAAATATTAGTATTTGTTATTGGTGCTGCTGTCGTTTTTTTATAATACTTGGAAGTATAACGAATGAGGGATTCTCTTTCTGAGTCCTTGGTCATATTGCATGTAACTTTACTAATTTCAGTTATGTCATAGTAACAAGTACTTACCTATTCTAGAATTATTCTAATTAATATAAGTATGTATGTAGTGTAATTTCAAAGATTCTAGATGCAGCGTTGAAGCGTTAGTAGATTAAACTTCTTTGGTGGATAACTACATTATTAAAACTACACTATTAGAACATTAATAATCTTTGGGATATGCACAGTAAGATTTACACCTTATTTTATGTTTTTTTGACCAAATACCAGCATGGTTTTATGAGCATATGCTCTATAAAATCCATACTTGCTGTATACCCAGATTTCTTAAATTATGGTAAGCTTTCAATGTAGCTTATGTTCTGTACTCTCTAATAGTTTAATACAAAACAATACGGTACAATAAGTTTTTTTATGGCAGCATCGTAGATCAACTGGGATCTATTTTACATAGGTATCAATCTTAACATATCTAAAAGTAACACTGCCTCGTTTCTTTACATATACCTACGTTAATAAACGACCGATATCGTATCAATATTGCGCTACATCGTTGCAATATTGTAAGGTTACGTAGGATTAAATGACTTTGAAATGGTTGCCATGCTAATAAGTTTCTTTTTACAATGATGTCTTATTCTTAAGGGTTTTTGTTGCGGTGGTAAATTAGTCTATTAATCGCGTCTTTAACTGCAAAATCGTTTATTCCGACTCAGATCGTCGTGCAAACTCAGAGGCGTTTTCATAATTAATTTAATGTGATAATACGTGTTGACATCCTATTAAGTCGCCCAAAATTTGAATGTAGAATGTTGAATGTAGACCACAACGTTCTGCAATTTGAATCGTAAATTTAAGAACGAAGCTTGCGATGAATCTTCCGTCTGGGTTTGAAATTTTATCCGAATAAGATATTCCATTGACAAAGTTATTCAGGCCAATTTCCTCAGGAAATTCTTGAAATCCTTAAACAACACTTCATGACTAAAATGTAACGGTGTGATGTAGAATATTCGCATTTGAAGAGATCTGATCATATTGTTGTTACGACCAATTCTGTTTGATTGTTGACGACTGAGCGTCGAAGGATGGATAAAAATGCAGTTCCTACAGGACGATGCCACAGCTCATACAGCTAACAGAACCGTTACTATTTTACAGCACTTGTTCCCGAAACGTTTGATATCAAAGTTTGGTGATATTACATATCCAGAAAGATCGCCCAAGATTACAGCGATGCATAGAAGGAGACGGTGGTCATTTTAGTGATGTTTGTTTTTAAAAACTAAACATGTTATTAAATGTACCAAATATCCAGAGTTGTAATTTCAATTTTAGTAATAATTGGTCCAAATACATATATTCTTTCTTTCTTTCTGTTAAAAAACATTTAGTTCTGTTACCTATTCCTGTAGAAGGAACACGCGAGACACATATCTTTCTGGGTAAGGCAAGTTAGGGAAACAATACCTAAATAAAAGCGACGCAAGTATAAATATTTATAAAAGCCATAACATGTCAAATATTTTAAATATGCTATGAACAAACTTAGTTATCTAATTATTCATTTCTTTACTGAAGGCGTCCGAAATGTCTTCTTTTTACCTTCACATATTGCTACAATTATTTGTACAAATTATTTTTCTTGACGTACGAATTGGTGCTAAGCTTAAGCTTGTGTCTGTTAACTCTTTATTCGTTACCCTGTTGGTTATTTAGGGTTGACATTTTTACTTTTTTTTACTTATTTGTTTTACTTATTTTTGCGATGGTAACCAAACAATATTAACACTAAAAGCCTCATGGATGCAAAATTTGAATGCAAAGATCACTTCATTCACTTTGAATATTAAACCTACGCATTATTACCAAAAACCCAATTTCCTATACGTAGACATGGTAGACATAGAAAAAGTCATAGTAAAGTAGTCATAGAAAAGAATGGCGGTGTTTAAGTTTGTTAAAATTTGATGTGCAACGCGAAAGATCCTACATATTTAAAAGAATGGAAGTATCTATGTTTCATTTTTCAATTAAGTAATTAAGAACGTAATAATATATAGGGCGATTCATTTAAAATAGTTCGCTCGCCGCTTGTAGATCATCCCGTATGTCGAAAATATTTTTGGAAGATATGTTACGATGTCTGTTGTATTACCTGAAAATGTCATCTTCGTATTGTTTTATAGGATAGGCACAATTCTATAATTTTAGAATGTTGTGAAACTGAGATCTAAACAAAAAGGAACGGACGATTTCAACAAAAGAAGTGGTAAAAAGATATTTAATATGCACAGAGCGCGTTACAGGTTTTAAAGCAACAACACTTATTTGCTCGCTCGTTCTTGGAAGTTACAAGGCAGGTTTTATGAGGCATAGCGCAAGGTTACAAAAATAGCAGCGGTATTTGGGAATCACACTGATCGTTTTAAAAATTCGAATCGGTTTTCATACACATTTCGCGAGTATGTACGCGTGCGTATGTGGTTACATATATAAGAATCCGTGCAACCGCATCCGTTCTAGATACACTCTTTAATCTAACAAATAATATACGAGAGAAAACTGAGCAGGTTATATATCAGTTGAATCGACGATGAAGGTTTCTATATTGGTTTACGTATTGTATTTGTTTTGTGTAGTGTGTACTTCGGAGTCACATAAAAACAATGAACCGCAAGTCAGAATACCTTTGGGTGAAATAAAAGGATCTACACTGACCTCGAGATCTGGAAAAATTATTTACGCTTTCAGAGGGGTGCGGTATGCAGAGCCACCTACTGGCAATTTAAGATTCAAGGTAAAGTAATTATTTTACATTTGCTATCATGTATTTGGAAAGATGAACATTGATGCGTTTATCTTATCACTTGCAGAATGTTTTGAGTTAGTACGGAATGTGCATCTAAAACAATAAAGAAAGGTATTTATCTCATATATACAGGAAACAACAATTATCTGTTATCGGTTATTTGTTTTTTGTTATTTATTTCGTGTTCGTGTTATTTTGTTTTCAAGTGAAAATTATTTTTAGATTGAACTTATATTTCTCGATTTAGATAATTAAATATGCGACAATATCTCAGCGATGCATTTATATAGCGATTATGAATTATAGCGATGGCAAGTTTATTCTTTAGTTGGTAAACAAGTACACTCCAATTTGGTTTTGGATAAGAACCGTCTTCGTGCTTATCACTACATCAGCACCTGCTCCCATGCAGCCCTGCAGTCTCCCATGACATTAATACATTCGTTACAACGCTTTAACGACAGTTCAATACCCCTAAATATATTTCTTTTCCTTGCAATCTTCATTTCTTTGTTGCAATTGAGATGGCAACAAAGATATGAAGGTTCTCGCGACGGTCGTCGATCATGCTCGGACTGAATGGACGGTGGTCGATTTCTTCGAAGCCGCACTCATGAATAGCGGCTTGTGTAATTTCAGCAGTGTTCACAGGTTCATTGTCTTGCGCTTTTGGGCCGTTTCCAAAGATTGGCGTGTAATATCTTTGCTTCTAATTTTCGCCTCCATTTCATGGACTCTTTTGTGGACAAACAGTTCCATCCTTTGTGCTAGTTGTAATCAGCTCCTTCACAGAACTCAGAAGATCCATCTTCTACTAATTTTGTTCATATATAAATTGTGGAGTTTTCGGGAGAGGCTTGTATGTAAGGTACGATATTTTTGGTATTCCTATTACCTTCAAGCGTCGATCGCCAAGCACAGGATTTTCAGTAAAGGCAATCTTTGATGTTTCGAGAAGAATTTTCAAGCCAGGAATCTGATTTTTTAAAATAGAGGCGTGATAGTTATAATCTTATTTGTTGCAAAAAAATCTTCGAAGATAGTTAGTCACAATCTTTGCTCTTTCTGATTTCCTTCTTCTACTTGATCCCTCTCATCGCTTATCATTGATCTTATTCCTCCAAACATCTAGTACAATTTATCCAGCTTTCGTTATGTGGCTGAATCATTATCCACACGAATAAATTTATTCCATGTACTATTTAGTGCAGTATTAAACCTTTCATAATCTTCATCGAGATCTGATGAAGGTGGTCCGTTTGAAATTGAAAATCCCGCGTGTTTGACGAAGTTAACAATACCTAAAAAGGCGCCGAGCGCAAGGTTTTTGCATTTTTGCGTATACTCGACCTCTCTGGATCGTGAGAGTTGCTCCGCTTTCATTAAGGTAGCAGTAGTTTGTATATTTGAGAAGGAACAAAAATAAATTAGGACTACGTTAGCAAATCTCCATCATAAATTTAAAAGATTCAAATCCTCTGTCGAAACAATCGCTGATACTTCGTTTGTTTTAAAAACAGATTAATTAGTGAAGTATTTGTAGCTCACTTAAACTTAAACATTAAGTTAGAGTCCTTTATCTAATCTCAAGGTAATAACTTTGATTTACTTGTTGTCTTGACTACGAGTCAGTTGATCAAAACTGGTTTAATACCATTAAAATTGGTGTACTTTTCCTTAAATGGTGCTTGAAAAGTCTATCAAATATTGATAACCCAGAGAGCAACAACTTTAGAAAAACATCACATATAAAATTCTTTCTGTTAATAACCTAAACATACGATATAATATACAATATAAACAAATTAATCATATTTGTTATTTGTTATGTTACATGTTAGTTTGTGGAATGTTACTTCATGCCGTCCAATAGAATAATTTTCCGATCAATGATAACAGCTGCGAAATTCCATCGTTCTCATGACTTGTCACTTCCTAAAAGCAATTTGGAAACGCAACGTGCTGATGCTTTACATATTTCTAAATGTTCACGAGAGAAATACAAATTTAAGCAAATGTGCGAAGTTTCCAACGTCCAAGGAACAAACGACTGATAACATAACAATATGAAATAGGTAGTCTTTGTGCGTCATCATTGATCATGATACAATTGCATATCTTTTCAGTTAAATGACTTCCCAAACAAAATTAGTCCGTCAGCAAAATTTGTCTCTTTAAACCTTAGTGAAAACAAGTAACCGTTTGAATATAAGGGAAACTTGTTGCACCAGTATCATAATGTCATAACTAGAGATGACAAAGGCAGGTGGAATTATTCCTTTTTTGCAGCGACCAGATAGACGACTTGTGTCTATTCGCTTCATGAGAATGGATTCGTGTTGCCTACTGGTGTTCCCGAAAATCAACAAAACACGAGTCCGCCTAGTCTCTGCAAAAAAGTAATAATTCCATACTCCTTTGTCCTCTCTAGTTATAACTATTTGACAAGAAAAAGTCGCTGACCTCATTTATTTTTTCATGTCTAGGTAGGCAATACAGAAATCTCATCTTCTAACAAATGTATACACATTACAATGTATCCTTTTTAATGATAATATTGTAATTTCGTTTGTATGTGACTACACAAAAATTAATTATTCTTTACATGCTCAAAAATAATTCTCATGTACCTTTATTTATGATTTTTTTAAAATAGCTTTTTTTCCGAATGCATTTGGTAACGAATTTATTTATTCACGTAGAAGAAAGTATATAGATTCACATAGATTAAAATTTTAGCCTCCTGTACCTGTGAAAAGTTGGAATGGAATCTATAATGCAACGACTGACCCACCTGCATGTCCGCAACCAGAAAACGAAAACACATCCGAAGATTGTTTGTTTTTGAACGTATTTACACCAACTGTACGTCTATCGAAGGTATTTTACCAACGATACATCTTTCAAGATGTGTATTTGTTTTAGTTAAAATGTAACGCTGATCCTAAACCTGTGATGGTGTTTTTCCATCCAGGTGGATTCTATGAAGGTTCCTGCAACAGCGGTGTGTACGGTCCTCAGTACCTTCTTGATGAAGATGTTGTTTTAGTAGTACCAAACTTCAGATTAGCGTCTTTAGGTATGGATTATAATGTTCGTATGTTTCCCATTGATTTGCCGATGTTGTATTTCAAAAATTAAACGAAGTGATAGATTGCTCTTTATGAAACGATTCTTAAACCCAATTAAAAAAAAAGCTAATTTTCTGCGTCTTATGAAATCATATAATTACATAAGAACGATGTTATAATATGATAATTAAAGACGAAAGAACGATTCAGTTTTCTAAAGAACTCTTAAGATTCTGTATCTTGAAAACGGATGGCTTACGAATATTTCTACATAAGGTCTTTTTTTTATTATTTTATGGTCCTCTAACGGATGGTATTATGTTATTACTCGGTATAAATGGCTGCTTCGCTATTAACTGTATTGTATTTTTTGGATGTGTTAAGTATTGATAGTTGATTTTCCTATAAATGTTCGACTTCATTATTGAATTGTTGCAATCTGCATTTTTTTATCTAGAAAATTTAGAGGATGATTGGGTTCAATTTTGAATAGAATGTTACTATGTTATCTAACTGTGTATCAGAACATGATCATATGCAAGAAATATCATCCATATGCTTAAACTATGTTACGAACTAGGTGATGTGTTTTTCAAAACTATTTCTTAAAAAAAAAAACTAGCAAAAACGTGGGTCAATAGGTAAATTATTTTTTAAAATTTTATTTATTTGCGCCGTATTTATTAATCCTTTGTTTTGATTATAAAAGATATGAGAGGCTTTAATTCAAGAATAGAAACGAACGTAGAAAAGGTTTTTACATCAAATGGAACTAGTGTAATTGAGTGATTAATGTTAAGTTTTTAACTGAAAAAAAAGTTTTTTTTCAGTTTATTTTAGTCAAAACTGGTCAAAAAAGAAACTTTTCCACTAAACTGGGCGGAAGAACTTGAACGCTACTAACAGTTCGTTATAGAGGCAAGCTATCTTTATGAAGATTAGATAATAGGTAATTGATTTAGGCGCGACGGGGTTCACATTAGTCTACCTAAATTTTGGTTTCTGTAAAACTTGCCTTCTCCACAAAAATCTGAACTTCTTTTCGGAATTTATGTTGCATCTTTATCTAATTTTGCAATATTAGAATTTGCTATCATTAATTTCATTCACGTATATAAAAATCCCTGTTAAGTATGACTAAATCATTACTTTTATCTGCCTTGAAAACGATCAAATTACTTTTCATTATCTTCTTTTTAATTGATTTTAAGTGTTTATTTACCGAGATGCCATTTGCTTTATTCATGCTCTTTGTTTCATTTAATGCGAAATGTATACAAACTGCTTTAATATCTACAGTAATGGTCCTCTTGATACGTCACTAAGGAAAAAGGAAAGGTTTCTTGCAATAATATTTGGATTTGCAGAACCAAGTTTTAAAATAATGGATTCGGAGTTACCGAGTAATTTTAGCAACTTTGCCATTATCTATACCGACGCCTTTCGGTTAAAAATGATTGTAGATAGCGCTATTTGATATTAACAATAATGTCATTAAATCTAGATGGAAAGCTAGAGTAATTAATCCTAGAAGCACCAAAATATACATACGAAGGAAAGAGGTGGTTATGTTAGACTCTCAAAGAGTTCTTAATGCACAGAGACACAGAAAGTAGTTTGGTCAAATTCATTCCCTTGCGCTTGGTATAAATGTAAAATGTACCTAATTCAACTAATGTAAGAATCTTTTTGGTCATGTGGGAAACTCTCTTAATTAGATAGTCAACTCTTTATTTTTAAACCACCATGTCGTGCCATCTCTATCAACATGCTATTTTTATGAACGCTCTTCTTGTTTTTACTTCAAAATTATAAGAAAATCAAAATATTTTCGCTAAAACTGAGAGAGTAAAAAGAAGTGTCAGCTGATCCATGAAGCATTCTATTGAAACAGCTCATGTGAGCACTCTTTCTAAAACGGAGCACGAAGAATTGCACCAACAGAATAAAAAATTAAACGTGTTGCTGGTCTTATCTTCACTAGTATTTACTAAATATTATTGCATTAGTGTTAACGCAGGAAATGTTCGCAGTAATTTTTTCTAAAATAATATCTATTTTCGCAGGTTTCTTAAGCACTGGAACCAAAGAAGCGCCCGGTAATAACGGAATGAAAGATCAAGTAGAGGTACTTAAATGGGTGAAAAACAATATTGCATCTTTTTGCGGCGATCAGAACTTGGTAACTATTTTCGGTTACAGCGCTGGAGGTTTAAGCGTTACGGCTCATCTTATATCACCTATGTCACGAGGTAAATAACTAAAATATGTTTCCACTCCTTTATCGAAAAGTATCAATTCAATTACTGGTATCAATTATCAATTACTGTTACCTTTTCTTCTTGTTTTCCAGGTTTATTTCATCGAGCAATTGCAATGAGCGGATCCATACTTGGAAATTTGCCAATATACACGAATCAATTAAATTTAGCCGAGAAACAAGCACGATTTCTAAATTGTTCTACCGCCACTCCACAGGAAATAGTATCCTGTTTGAATACGAAGACAGCAAAAGAAATTAGCGACACCTTATGGAGTTTCGACGTAAGAACGATTTCAACTAGGTTGTATAAATTTTACGTATTTGTACGATTAAGGAATTTTGGTTTGATCCGATTTGGATTTGGACACCGGTTGTGGAACCCGACTTTGGCCAAGAAAGGTTCCTAGTAGAGGATCCTTTGGAATCAGTGCAGAAGAAGAATTTTGCAAATGTACCTGTAATGCTTGGTATCACAACTGATGAATTTGGATCGAGATCGTTTGGTTTGCATTTAGATACTTCCAATTCTTTCAAACTAATAAATTTGTCTTTTTTGTTTTCAGCAATAGTAGGCAATAACAGTCTCTTTGAAGCATACGACAAAGATTACTTACGAGTTTGGCCCATCATATATTGTTACGAGAGACACGCACCCTTATCAGAAAAAATAAGCAAAGGATTACGGGCATTCTATTTTCCTAAAGGGGTCGATATTTCTGAGAGAAAGGCAATAGCGGATTTGTACGCTGACGGCGTTATTGGATTTAGCGTAAATAGAGCGACGAAATTACTATCGAAATATAATTCGGAGAAGGTTTTCTCTTACCTTTTTAATTACCACGGGAACTATACACACGCATATTATCCGAATACCAACAGGACCGTACCTTATGGTAAAACTCTCGAAACCAAAAATAGATGGGCGAGGAAACGTTTTCGTTGTGTTTTAGGAGTTTCCCATCATGATGATCTTCTATACCTTTTCTACGTGTCAGTCTTAACGCCACTTTTCAATGCCGCTCCGGAAAGTCAAATAGTGGACAAAATGACGAAGATATGGTCCAATTTTGCAAGAACAGGGTATGTAGTGTGAAGGCTGTGTGTTGGTTAAAATTGCTTTAGCATCTTCAAACCTTTGGAAAACTATTTGGAAAATCATGGCAGGTTAAAGAAGACGGTTTGCATTTAGGATTTCATGGTGTTAAGTGACTATCCTTATAATAAGATATCAGTACAAATTGCTTCATTCGTGTAAAGAGTTAAATTAGTTGGGCGCGTTTAAACCTCTTCTTGGAGTTAATTCCATATTAAATATTAAAGCAACTCCACGGTTACTGCGTTTTTATAATTCTATTCTCGGATACATTTCATATCAGATACTTGTTTTTTTAATGAAATTTTGTTCCAATATCGATGAGAAGCAATACTTATACTAGATACTAAGATTAGTATAAGTATATCACTTATACTAATACCATTTTCTCATTTTGTAGGTCTCCAACGCAAAGCGGTGCTGTCGATAATGTTTTAGGGTCAGTACAATGGCCCTCATTCAACTTGGAAAGCGAGTCATTCATGGATATTGACACGAAATTAGTCGTACGAGAAAAACTGTACGGCAGTCGTTATGCAACTTGGTCAGAGCTAATACCGTTAAATGGTAACTCAGATTCTAAGTCGTAATTAGATGTTGAACTTCTTGGACTTGCATTTCTTTTTATTTTATCCTTCTCATTCCATTGTAAGAACATTCCTGTTAATTTGAACGTAATAATGTTTCCTGGTACATCTGTTATAAAAAGGATGCTTTGTTTGGACTATTATTAGACAATAAATTATTATTATCACAAAAAAGTTTCTTATTATTATGAAACCTACATAGACAAGGTAATGCCTTAGCTAAGTAGCGTTTGGTTTTTCGTTCAAGCACATGAGTGTAGTTTGAAAAGTTTCAAACTGCAATATACAAATGGTGTAAGATGACCGTCGAATTAAGCGTAGAAGTATACCAAAAGCTGTAGTCATCTCGAAAGAACGTGTTTGTCGTATGTCGATTGAATATTTGAAGGAGGAAGCTCTGCTGAAGCAGATTAACGAAATAAGCGTTGGTTAATCGAGGTAGATGGAACACCTGAGTGCTCCTGGAGCTAAGGCAGGGACAATAGTGGACTGTGGAGGGTCGTTTGACTCCGAACAAGACGAAGACTGCCAAGAAAATGATGATTTTCAGAAAATGAGAAGCAACAACGCAGAGATTATTACTTGACAAACTGAAAGCAGACAATGTGAAAAAAACAACCTTATTTGAAGAAAAAGAAAATTTTGCTCTATCAAAGCGATTGAGCGGTTGCCATGGCAAAAATTCAGGAATTGAGGTTTGAGTTGATAGACCACCCAGGTTATTTAAGGTGCTAATTATTACTGGGATCGGATGAAAGGGAGGTGAGCAGCTTTGTCAAAAATAAAATTAAATTTAGCAACAAAAATACTTTTTTCTGACACATTTTCTTAAAATGAAAATTTGTTTCTATAGAATTTTCTCTCTAATTTAGAAAATTTTTATTTTATTTATTAGTTTGGTCATTGTACGTATACATAAGAAAAAAATATAAAATAAAACCCTATATACTATAATAGCTCTGTAACTCAAGTAGACTTATATATGTATCACTTAATTAAATAATCTTTCCTCTGTTGTTCCAACATATTTTCTAAATAGACACACTTTTCCTGCAATGCAGCATGGTCCCTAGTTAATTCAGATAGTACTTCGTCTTTCTTGGAAACCACTAATTTGACTCTACAATTATAAACAAATGGTTGCGTAAGTAAATAACAACGAAATACATGTAGTGCTTACCTAGAATACACTTGCTGTAGCTCTTTATCATTTTCTTCTCTAAGTCTAACGACCTCTTTTTCTAGCGACGATAAGTCTTGCTTCATCTCCTTACGAACAATATCTTTCAACTGGGTTCTTTCTTCCACCATTTTATCGAGAAGCTAAATTATAAAATACTTAATCAACAACAAAACTAATCTGGGTTAAACCTCATCGATATTAAAATATGTATTAATTACGAATTGTTTTTGTTAAATATAATAATATTAATAATAAGAATAGGTCTTTTACCTCCTTGTTTTCTTTTAATTGAATTTCCAGCAGTTTGATGCTGGATCTTAGTTCAATGATGGTGTCTTCCGATTCAAGTAATTTGCTCTTAGTTTCACTGTATTTGATTTGTGTTTGTTTCTCCGATTTTTCCAAATCAAGAACTTCAGCTTCAAATTTTTCCTTGATACGTCTTCAAATAAAAGCATTTTTTATATTATAGCATCGTAATAATGTTTAATGAACTTTTTTTTAATGAACTTTTACAGCCTTACTTTGGATATATCATTCGTTCAACTTTAGTGTGTTACTACACACTAAAGTTGATATAGATGGGAAACATCCACTACTTTTCCCAAGTTAAGAGAGCGAATTTTATGGGCTAAGCCAGTGTAATTAGTAACATGATGAAAAAGCTTTGAGAACAATCAGCAAAGATATCTACTTGTCTATGTTAGCACCTAAGATAGTATATAGAGAACAGCAAGAGGACAAACATGGACACATATTTCGGTGCAAGTGCCTAAACGGGTACAAAGAAAGCAAAACAGCTCAAGACGAGAACTGAAGACGCATATAAACTGGAATTCGGCTGTTGGAAATGTTACACGATCGGCCAGTATAACTATACGGCCGGGGGAGGATTAGAACAATCAGATATAGAAGAATGTAAGATTGCTGTCATAAAAATAAATTTGATGTTTTCTTCTTGCCTATAGCGAAGTATTACCGCCGAAGAATTAGAGAAGCAATGGTTATAGAAACATATGAAAATATCGATAGAATAGTTGGATACGGACTAAGATGACTTATTCGATTAAGTATTTCTTCGAGTTCGAGTCAGGAGTACGACCAACCTTGGCAAAGAAAACATATTTTTTCAGAATTTGATAGAGAAACTCATCTTAAAGCTTGCTTATAAACATTGCGTGGGAATGGGCATCATTTCCTTACATGTAAACTGTGACGTGATTCTTTGCATTTTGTTGTATTCAGTACGTCTTAATTATTTGCTATTAGGAAACTTTGCTAGGCGAATAGATGATCTATTTTAGCGGATAATTAAGAACAAAAATGTAATAATTAGTCTCTGAGAAATCCAGACAAGACACCAAGTAATCATTTTCTGTGGGATTAGGAGAAGAAGCTGGAAGAGATGTTGGAATGGATGTTTAATATTGCATATATTTGTACGGTCAATATTATCATTTTAAATTCTTAGGGATATCGCAAAAAACTTTACCTTATTCTATTTTCAGTTGCTTGTTCGATTTGCATTTTTGTTTCGTTTGCTTCTGATTCTAAACGTTCTATAACCTCCTCTATCTCCTTATCTCTTTCTTTTTTAAATTGTTCTCGCATTTTTGCTTCCTTCTCTATCGCTTGTAAGGTTAGCTGCTTGCGATAATTATTCTTCCAAGCTTCTGTTTCCATCCCGATAGTCTCCTTCAGTACTTTCATTTCGTTATTATGCCTTCTAATAGCGGTCTGAATATTTGTAAGATTAATTAAAAGTTAAATTGGAATGGTAGTTGAATAGCAAACGCATAATACCTGAAGCTTATCCTCAAAGTTTTCTTGAGCCCTTTTGATGGCACTATCCCTTTCAGCAATAGCTGAATTTTGCTTTTCTTCGCATTGCAATAAGCGACTAGCATGTTCTTGTTGTAATCGACGTTTATGCTCCTGATACGCTTTCTCTTCGTTTTCTACCAATTTTTCGTACCTAAGAGCGAATATACAAAATAATTGTGTAAGATTGCGTCAAGTTTATGAGCCATCAAGGGGACGTCGGTTATTACAAGACATAAAGAACATTTTAAAAATTGTAACATTTAATAATGGTAAACAAAGAAAGTATGTTGATTGTTTTAAAAGAATAGCAGGAACAGCTGATTACAATATAGAAACATCAATTGCATTTATATACAAAGTTGTCCAGATTCCCTTTTTCGATAAAATTTTAGTTATTGACGTCCACAAAAATTAGATAATTATTGCTCGTAGAAAAAACAAACCTTTGTCGCATTACATCCCTTTCGTGAACCAATGCCTTTTCCCTTTCTTCCACTAATTGTTCCCGTAAAACTTCGCATTGCTGTTGAGTTTTACGTGCGGCTTTAAGCTCCAAGTCCTCTAACTCTTTTGCATGTAAGGCTCTCAAATTTGTAATTTCTTGTTGATGACGTAGGGTCATATTTTGTAGTTCGGGTTCTAAACTTTTCACCGTTAATTCCTGCGTTGAAATAAGAATGCTTATTATTATTATCCCATCAAACACAGCTTAGCTTGAAAATTTTATGGTGTTAAATGGGAATAAAATTTTGCATGTATATGAAGGTAAAACGGATTTGAAGGTATTTTTGAGTTTAGCTTTTGTTGTAATAAACAAATGTTCAATGAAAATTGATAAAAAATGGGAAAAACACTCTGTGTAAGTGTAACTTTCCGTTTTACTCCTCCTGTATAACTGCTACAGTAATTATAACGGATGATACCAAGAAGTATAATTTTTACTTAATCTTGTACCTTAATCTTTTGTGTCTTACTATCAATCCATCGCTCCCGTCTTATTTTTTCTCCAGCCATTTGCATTTCCTTCAATTTTTTTAACTCAACTTGATGTTTATGCTCCATTGCTTTCATATTGGAGTTATAGCGATCCTCCAGAACCTTTATTTCCGCGATGAGACTTTCGCATTGCTGGTTCAGAGTTTTCTTATCGTTTATAAGTTGGTCGATGAATTGTTGGTGTCGCTTGACGGTTTTTTCGTGTTCTTCCTTTTGCGTCTTCAATTTTTGCCTGACAATATCTTCAGATTGTTTTGTTAGTTTCAAGACTTGCTCTCTAACCGAAGAAAGTTCGTCTTGCAGTAGTTTTATGCTGGACGATTTCTCTTTCAATCTTAGATTGAGGTCTATTATTCGATCGCAGAGCTCTTGTGCGTTTAGTGATAGTAAGTCTTCGCGTTTTGGCATCGTATCTAGCCGTATCGCGTTCTCAACAACCTTAGCTACTATCTGGGCACGTTGTTTGGCGGTGGTTAAAGTTTGCGATGAGTTTCTATCTACTTCGTCGAGGAACGATAAGATTTGGCTAGAATGTAGATTTGAAAGTTTTTTTTTATTCTAAGGGATCCGTTTGAAAATCATTGACAAACTTTCAGAATGTTAATCTTTTTTTTAGTTTCCTTTTTTTCTGTTATTTTTGGGACACTAAAAGAGAAAAACCTCAAAATCAGGCCCTGACAAATATATAAAAAAGGAAACATCGCTCTATTTGTTCGTTGTGAATAAAATGATGTAATATGGATGTCAAGAGAGTGGAGCATTTAAATTATTGAGAGTTTTATACAGCAAAGTCATATGAAGACATTTAAACTTTAAATAAGCGTAAATTTCTGGATTAGCTTTAACACATTCTGAAGTTTAATATAGAACACTTAAAGAATATAGTAGAAAATTGGAGACATGAAGATATATCGTTAATAAACAGAATAAAAGGAATTGGGCGTAGCTGCGATACCTGTGGCACACCAGATGTTACACTCACGAAGTACGACCTCATTGTTATTATGACCAATAAGTCAAATATCCCAAGGAGGTTGTATACTTGATTCTTACTAAACTATTTGTAAAAGCACATGTGACGCTAACATAGCTACTTCCTACCACGCGTGAAAGTTTGTCAATGGTTATATAAGAACTAGATTTCTAACTTGTAATTTGATGCACATGAGCTTAGGGAGGACGTTGATCCTAAGCCTTGATCACTTGATTTACTACCGGCCGATCCACTTCTACTACCCACGTCCGTTACGATAATTTCTGGTATATTTTGAGGGGAACTTTTCGTTACAGTCTGAGATTCTTGAAATTGCAATTCTTGATTTACCATATCCTTTATGGATTCCATCTTCATCTCTAGAAGTATCATTCATTAAAAATACAATGCGACCGTCTAAGCAAGCTGATTCGCAGAACTGATTCGTGTCCCTCAAAAATTTATGGATATATATAATTATTGATAATAATAATAAACTTTATTTCTATAAAACGCAAGAAATATCTTGAACAAAAAAAAATATTGCTCGATTAATATTTATTATATCAGTTAGTATTAATACTTCCATAATTCAGTTAAATAAACACAATTTGGAGAAACTCATCAAACGAGTAGCTAAAAAATATAATGCTAAGATAGCTTAGCTTCTTCATGGTATTGATGGAATAATTCACGGCGAACGCGACAAAAGGAGAGAAAAAAATACAATAGCTCACGGACATGTTTCTGCCTACCCGGCGTAATCAGCGTGGTTTCGAGAGTATTTTTTATCTCTACCTTCTGTCGCTGTTGCTACACAGTTAATACCGCATTAACTTTGAGGCAACAGTGATAGAAGATAGAGATAAAAAATACTCTTGAAATTACGCTGAGGCATTTACTGTGAGGCAAATGGGGTAGAAGGTAGAGATAAAAAATACTCTCGAAACCACGCTGATGACGCAGAAAAGGCAAAAACATGTCTACCTGTTAGTGTATTTTTTTCTCTTCTTTCGTTGCGTTTGCCGTGAATTATTCCATGAATATATGTATTTGATCATTGTTTCTAGGCATTTTTTGATGTGTTCTATTTAAATGAGTAGCTGTTTAAATAAAAGTAACGTTTTAATATTATTAATTAAAATTATAAGTATTGTAATCATATGTTTGACCTAAACTGAAGTGCTGTTAAGAAACTCTCATCTTTGAAGGTGATCGTTTTTGAGTGATCAATATTTTCGAATAGAAGTTCGAATGTCTTTTTAAATTGATGCAAAGCGTAACAAACTTTAAATAATTGAGTACATAACATGAGCAGACTAGTTCAAACTTTATAAAATTGTGATGTACATAATGAAAATAAAAAGACCTCCCCGTGTTTATATCTTTATAAATGTTTTTTAAAGAATTAAATTAAATGGTATCTATTGATCTGTTTTGCGGATAGCCAAGTTTAAAATATTGTGATCACCTTCATATACGGTTCTGATTAAGGCAATTTTTAATTGGCCTGCTACTTAAATAATACTTGCGGGTAGCAATTTTATCTTGAGGTGAAATTTTGGCTCATTTCTGTGAATCAGCCCGTGTAATATCTCACGTGACTTCCTATCTTCCGCTTCGAGAACTTTTAATATCTGAACAATATCGTCGTAGGTATTGCTTTCGGTTAATCCAGTTTTGCTGTTATTATCTGTTGCAATTCGCAATATTTCTTGATCATCGACACGAGTAACAGCATCCAAATCCTCGACATTTTCTAAAATATCTAGGAAATTCGAATTTTTCCCATTAGATTGCGCGTGATCGTCTTGGAGCCATCGATTAACCTTTACGTTACTGACATCCTCCTTAGAACGTACTGTATCAGAGTCTTCATCTTCTTTACTGTTGCATTCGTCCTTGTCATCGCAACCGAACCGTGACATCCAAGATTCCTCTTCTTGGCATTTAATAACCGGACCGTCCTTGCAAGAATCGTCGATTTTTTCCGTACATGTTTGTTTATTCTTTTTAGTTTCGTTTATGCTGTTAAGTTTATCTTTCTTCTTGTAAATAGGATAACTTTTATTTATTTTTGCCGTATTACACTTGTTATTTAAAGTTTTATTGGGTGTTGTACCAGGTGATCGTTCTTGGAAAAATTTTTCGAATCTAATATCAATTTCGTCCTGATCTTCTAAATTTGATTGATTTTCGAGATTAAATTTTTTAGTTTTATCTAGAATCTTTTGCGCCTTATTTATACACTTGTCTATTTCTCCATGTTGGGTTTTCAAATTCTTCAAAAAATTATCAGTTCTTTCTTCTGATTTTGAGATATCTTTTTCCACAGATTTATCTTCGGCTAGCCAGTTCTTAAATGTTAAATCTCTATTTTCATGCGACAGTATTTCACTATCGCTTTTAGATGTAACTATCTCATCTGATATCAGGTTACAACTTCCTTGACGTTCACTAAAAGACTCATAGGTTGAGGATTTTTCTTTAAAATTCTCAGAGGCTTTCTCTGTTGAGTCAAGTTCTTCGGCAACATTTTTCTCTATTTTACACTGGGTGTATTCTAAGAAGGTATTGAGGTCGTCTTCTGATTTTAGTTCTTGCAGTTTGAGTCTCTTCTCGTTCAAATCATTCTTTTCGTATTGTTTGATCGCATCTTGTTCAAATTTCAATGTTTTCAACCGAATCAATTCAATTTCATCGTTATTCAGTAAATTGTTATCTCTTTCTTTAATTTTCAGTTTATTTTCAGACTTTTTAGGCAGTGGCGGTTTAGATGTTAAACCAGGTAGAAGAGTACACATGGAAGCGGTTTTGTTAGGTTTCACAACGTTAGATTGTACCACTTCTTCCAACGGAGCCGTCTTCCGAAGTACATTCGAATTCGACCTGTACGATCTGATCGGTTCTGATATTAACTTCTCGAAGATTTGCGTCGAAGTCAAAGAGTGTTTTTCAGCTAGAAATAAGAGGAAAGCACGTTAGAACATTAGGAATAAACAAGTTCCAGAAATTCTCTTATAACATACAGCATAATTTTTTCAAATGGCTCGAAGAAGAATAGGAATAAAAGTTTGTATTGCCACTTAAAATAAGAACAGGATTGATATTAAGGAAACAACAACATGAAAGCATTGTCCGGGACAGCTGTTTGGAGGATGTGTCAACCGGTCTTCGTTTGAAAATTAAGATCCTTGAAATAGCCGGCGAGGATTAATTAATCAATTGTCGGAGTGTGTCGATGCTTTCGTGTAGTTTGTCAATAATATTTACCTAAACTCTCTAAGCTTGGCGTCTCCGTAATTTCTTGTTCGAAATCGTCTTCTTCGATGGCGGACTCATATAATAAATTGCCTGCAGAGTATGGACGACGAGTTTTGACGTTGATATCATAATCATCCTAAGTTACACCAGTTTAAATAAATTAACAAATTGATAATGGTACTTTATCGCATATGTATACTAAACCTTGCTATACAACGCCAACGCCGGCACAGCCGACGAAGGTCTTGACTGTGTTGATTTCAAATTGGGTCTAATTTCTAATTTAATCTGAAAAGAAAGCGGAAGTGTAAAACGAACAGTGTATACGACGGACGAGTTTATAAAAACATAATTTTAGCTCGTTTACATTAATGGATTTTTGGAAATAACCCGAAGATTCCGCATTCTAACCGTTAAAGTCGGAAAACAAAATAATTGTGTTATTTGACCACTTTATAACAAGCTGGAGATCACTTCGTGGGTTGATTATGTTATATTCAATAATCTAACTAACCAAATTTGATTTAAAATAGATACAAGGGCATGTAGCGGAACCGCGTTTTTGGTTTTTTTAATGTAAAACTTGATTTACGGGTTAAATAAAGCGCTTTGATCGCATTGTGAAATAAAGCGCCGAAGTTACTTAAAATAATTGACACGATAACGCCTCACCAACATACATATTTAACAACAAACGGTTGAAAACGGCTCTAACAAGTTTGTGATTTCTGTTGGAACAACATTGACATTTATATCATGACATTTATAAATGACATGAATTATTAGAAATCCGAAAATCAACGGATACCATTAGTTCTATTATTTATAACGTATATTTTACCTTATCTCCATTCAACTTCAGATCTATACTATTTTCTTCCTTTTCACTGTCTTTTTGTGACATATCTAACTTAACTGAACATAAATAAATTAAATTTAAAGCTCCCCGGTCGAGGAAGCAGTCACATCACGTTGTCAACCAAATAGTAAACAAGAATAGTCCATGCATCAGCTCCCGTAATACGCGTTGTGGTGGTTGTCATAGTGATAGACATGATTATTGAAAATGCATTTTACATAATATGCGGGAGTCACTGTGCCGTGACGATACTATTGGGGATATGATTCAGGCAAAGTAAGCAATTAAAGCCGTTAATAAAAAGCGAATTTAAGTTTAGAGACAGTCGAAGCAGTGGATCCCGAAGGAAAAATTGGCTCCGAAAAGGGCGAATAAAGTTCTATCAGTTGGAAAAGTAATGGCGGCTGTTATTTGGGATGGTCATGGAGTTGTGTTTATCGACTACATTAAATATTTGAATACAAATTTATAGATTACTTTTTAATCTTTTTTATTAGTATCTTAGTTCATTCAGTACGTTTTATTATGTTATTTCTGTTCCTAAAATAGCTGCTTCAGCTTCTGTTTTGCTGATTGATTTGCCCTTTTAGGTGTTTTGAAAAGACTCGCACGATTATCTCTGTCTTTTACCACAAATCCTCATCAGGCGGAGCGAAATATTTAAAGTATTATTTGAGGTACTAGCGTTACGACCAGATGCCTTGCATCGTTCGGCTGGAATCATTAAGTTTCTTACCTTCTAAGTTAATTTATCATTATTATTACTTTTACAATTATCATCATTATTGCTTAAAAAAACTACCATTAAACTTTTTTAAGCACTTGTTATATATTTCCACAATTCAAGAGGAGGCCCAACAAAGTTTATTGGCAATTTTTTCCAAAAAAAAAAAGGAAAAAGACTCCTGACACCCTTTTCAATAATTTTTTCTTTCTATTTTGATGGACCTCTGCCTTACACCATCGAGGTTATAAACGAAGCAATAAGGGGGAATAAAACCATAGTGATTAATGACAGCTGAATATGTCAAATGCCAGGGTGATATTGTATTAATGTTCAAGTTCTTTCAGAAAATTAATTACCTGCGCACTTAAATCGGAAGAAACGAAAATAACAACCTAAAAAAAATGTTGTCAATGTCGAATAAAAGCTTTAAGCGCCTGAGGAAGGAAATAATGTATCATGAATGTGCTTTACCTCCAGAAGAACAGCCGATTATAGGGTTCATTGATGGTGGCTACTGCGTATATTTCCGGAGGTTTATTAGGAACTCTCTGTTGGTGAGCGAAAAAAATCCGAGATGTTCCACAGTATTTCATTCCAAAGCTTCAATTAGAAGGGAAACAGAAAGGCATCTTAAGTACTATTACCATGTAATACATCCTTTTAGCGATTTTATGTAAGTTAGATCATAGCGTGCCATTTGCCTGTTCAGTATTTCCGCTGAGCTTATACTTTATTTCTTTCTTTTATTCTATAGGCATCACTGGGAGAAACTATTAACCTACGTGTGCTGCATATCGTTATTTGTGTATCCAATTTTAACCTACGCGACCAATAAGAGTTTAAGATACTTCGTGTATATAAAGCTTGGGCTGGATTTGATTTATCTTCTGGATGTAATAATTTCATTTAATTGCGGTTATTTGAACAATAATACGAATAGGGTACACTTGAATAGGAGACAAGCAGCAATGTACGTGTTAAGCTATAACTGCTTCTAGATTTTTTTTCAAATCGATTTTAAAGTAAGCAATTAAATCAGAACGAGTCCACACCCAACTGTAGAACTCGATTAGATTAATTAATTTGCACATCTAGAAGTGGCGACTAATTGAAATATTAAAAATAGAGGTTCGTGTGACGATTGATTACGTGCTCAAGCAGAAGTTAATTTAATTAATGGTTGGTGGTGGTATTTGGTGCTGTTAGGTATCTAAAGATATGAAATTAAACACCTTCTTAGTAGCAATCCTCACAATACTTTGGGACAAATATCAAGGAAATGTGTGGTTGGACCAGGAACTGGAAGGAGATAATTCGAATAGAAGAGAAATATAAAATCATTCAACGTATACAAGGAGACATATTATATGGATTGTGTGTAGGTGGGATACACTCAATAGCCACGTGCGTGTTGAAACTGTTAATCATCATTATCATCAGCAACGCGTGAAAGTTAGCACTGCGGAATCGTCATTCAACGAACGAGGCGATTCAGCGGAACTGAACGGTTATGGATCAGTAAAGCGGAATAGAAATAGGATATATAACCAGGAGCAATAGACAACAACATTAGTCTTTAGAAATCTTCTGAAGAAGCTGACAATATGATCAGTGAAACGTCGAGCAAAATACTAATTATATTACAACACCCGAAAGAAATTTCTACTATGGATTACGGTCGTGAAAGCCTACATTCATCTGTTAATTGTTGGGATGACCTTATTTTACTGAAGGAATGTTAGAGTTTCCTTAGTTGGAATTGATATCCGCCTCATTTATCGCCTTTGCCAATTAAGAGGATGCTGATCTATCATCAAGGACCTTAATTTGATTCAAGGAAGATGATCCACCTCCACACTATGCAATCACTGTTCGAAAGCTTTTAGGGGCGACCTTCTCTAACAGACAAGTCGAAAGGAAGACAATTGCCGAATAGCCTCGCAGAGTATCTGACATGATTCTGTTTGACTTTTTCTTGTGATGTTATTTCCCAAATCTATAGCCAAATAATTTAAATGATTTCAAAGGATGAATACGTGAAAAATTCGGCCGTTCCTTGATCGAAATCCATAAAAAATATAACCGTTGATCTATTTAAAGCAATAAATATATTGCTACTTCCGTTTAAATCGGTATTGTACGTCAAAAAATGGCAAACTAACTTCTGAACCGCTAGAAAATCTTTATTCACTAAAGTTGCTAGAGCTTTATTTAATTAATTCGGTTGAAAGAATAACGATTGGTCTTAATTTCACAAACTCTTTGTTGAAAAACAAGCAAGTACCGGTTTCGACCAAAGCGTAATTAAAAGCAATGCTTTTGTGAGATCTAGCCGATTGGCGATGATTTCCTCATGCAATCAGTGCTTTGTCACTTTACCTTTTTTATAAAACGGTACCAAATTAAAAACGAATTGCAGACAATATTTGAAGACGTGGTTTTTGTTGGACTTGCTGTGTACTATCAATATCGACCTATACTTCTTATATACGGAGAATATATTTTCGTTGAAATTCTTCAATTTTGTCAGAATATTGAGAATAGCCTCCTTAGTGAAGTACTTAACCATATATAGACAGGTAATGTAGTATTTACATGGCCAATTAATATGTCGAATTGTAGTGATTTCGTTGCTTTTAGGTTAATAGATACAGTCTATACAAATATAACATGTTTAAGATTATAATCTTAATGTGGATCTTGTTGATGTGGTTAACGAGCTTTTTGTATTTGATGGCTACCGAATACCAAGAGGCGTGGTTGTCAAATGGAACTGAAACAGAAAAAGTAGTGTCTTGTCTTTACCGCGTGGCCTACTTATTCTTCCTGGTAGGCTACGGTGAAGGCTATTCAGAACGTAATGTTATTATGATCTTTGAAATGACTTGTTGGATGATTGGTATCAATTTGAGAATGTTCGTTCTAGGTAAGAAATCCTGAAAAGTAATACAATAATATTATTTGCGAAATGTATGAAAATATACGCATAAATATATAGGTTTTCTAATCTATATACATATGTATCTTCTCATAAGTAGGATATGCAAATAAAGCAATGATAAAATTATGAATTCACAGAATAAGATAAGCGTAAATGCCATTTCGGGCTATTTAGCTTACTTTCCCTTGACAGCGACTTGTAATGGAATTCTACGTCTCTAGAGACGTAAAATAATAATAAACGACTTTATTTTCAAACACCTGCTACATAAGAGCTTACGCTTCTCACAATTTGATTCTGACTTCCAGCTGAAATTGTACAAATAGTTAATAAGTACAACGCCGCTAGTAACAAATACTTCCAAAGAATACAACGACTACGGGGATTCATGAGAAACAAAGGCCTCCCTTCTGTGATATGCACGCGCATCCTTCAATACTTTGACTATCGCTTCCAGAAAACCTTCTACAAAGAAACTCAGATATTGGCCTCGCTATCGGAGCCACTTCAGAAGGAGATTAAATATCAAACCTGCATACGTCTTATAGAAAATGTGATGTTTTTCAAGGATCTACCAACCGCTGTAATGCTAAAGCTGGTCGATCGTATGAGTCCCGTCATCGTTCTGCCCAACGATGTTGTGGTTCAAGCGGGAACCGTCGGGGACCACATGTACTTCATACATAATGGAACGGTTGCTGTCTTCACCGCTGCCGGAGTTGAGGTTAGTAAACTAGCGAAATATGCAAGATGGGGCAATAGTGTATGGACTCGGAATATCGGCGATGATGCCGTTTCTAGTCTCTCTCTATGACCAAGAATTTGTTGTAAATCTCGGTACATCTCAGGTATTCTAGGGAAATTAATGATCTTTCGTTTAGCAGTTCGCCATTGTTCGTACACGCACGAGCGATGGAAAGAAAGTTCTTGTAAGTTGGTTGAGAAACACGCGATTCATGCAAGCATGTTTCGACAAGAATGTGGGAGCTTGAAATAACTTGTTTATAGAGCACGCATGATTTTATAGCTTTCTGGGAACAATTTTGGACAAGACTCTAACGAGTAGCAATCAAAATAGTTCTTGTTCGTTGGGAAGTTTATTATCAGCGGTTAGTGAGAGCAACGTTTAGATTGAATTATAGAGCCCCTTCTGTTTTACTGAATTTGCTTGGGTTGTTAAGTGCTTGTAGTAGGGATTGATTCAAAATAAAAATATCCAAGGAAGGCATAATAGTAGCAAAATCTTTGAACACACCAATTATACATACAATTTCCGAGATTATGACGTGCTTTAAGCTTATATAACTCGTTGGGTCGCCACCACACAAAAGAAATCTTTCGAGTGCGCTTTCTCTTTTCATTTGTCTTTATTTTAGTTTTAACATGGAAATGAATATACATAAGTTTATACATACATCGTTAATTGTAAGACCATATTTAATGTTCGAAATGAGAGAGGTATATCGGCGATATAATGGCGATAGTGAACTTGTTCTCTTAGAAGCAAAAGCAAGTATGTGCTCGGCATTTTCCTTTTCTGCCCACATTCGAGCAATATGCTGTACATACTGCATTAGCAATTAGCTGGCTGGCGGTGTGATCGCATGTTTTTCTTGTCGCCACTGAAATACATATAGAAATGTATATAAACTAATAAAATAAAAAATATAAAAGATTCTTATCGAAACAGGAAATCATACTATAGCAATTCTTAACGACTTTTTCGAATGTATGAATTCGCTCAGCTAGAAATTCTATCGATTCAGTTCAAATGAAGGACTGATTAAATTTTTGAACGGGCTTTGAACATAGGCGTCTTCTAAAAATACTTTCTTATCAATAACGAACAATTTTGAACAAATTTTTTTATTACCTATCATTAACCATATCAATATCCGGTACACTCTATTAAATTTCTTGGAGAAGCTAGGAGGGCTGTTCTCTTTTCGCCGAGCCTAGCAAAGTAATACCACAATTTATTCACAAAGCGCATTTATTTATTTTTCAAAGGATTTCTCTATTCTGTTAATGCATTTTTGCATCCGTGAAAACTGATCTTCAAGCGTTATGCTAGTTATTTTATCTTTAAACGCGTCGAACACTTCTTGCGCTAATATAAAACGTAAAGCTTGTAACTTATTCTTTACACGAGGAAATAAAAAGATATCATTAGGTACTTGATCTGGATTATACGAAGAATCATCTATTATTTCCATGTTTTGGGCATTCAAATATTCAGGGCAAGACGATCCTCCCTCTACCTTTTCAGTAACATTTTGAGGCAAATTAACTTAGTGTACTATTTAGTATTTGACGACGATCCTTTGCTATCTTTAGTAACATGTCCTGTGATTCCAAGAAATGCGATAATGATTAAATCTTGATGGAGCCGATTGTTGCAGCATCATCGGTATTGCTGTTGTACACTAACATTGGTCGAGCGATCCAGTGTAGATCTGCACCATATTACGCGGTTTTCCTCTTGAACACGAGTCAAGTTGTGGGGAATCTAAGGGACCTATAGCGCACGTTTGTCCGAAATGGCGTCAGTTATTTTCGAACTAATCTTTAAAGTTCCTTGAATACTCTTGGCAGTAACGTAACAATCTTCTTGAATTATTTCTTACAAGACCGATATCCTTTTCGCCTCCAATCGGTTTAACTTGGGAGTTCAAAAGTTGTTAGGAAAGTCGATCACATGTAAATTCATTATACTTTACGACACCAAGCACTCGATTGATTTCCTTAAATCATTTTTTACGGTTTAGGCCACGTTTGAAATTGTAAAAATCACAGCTCGATCATGTTCTTTATCGAATTCCATAATTTCTTGGTATTAATCATGTATTTAAGAAAAAAGCATTAAAATATTAAGTAGAAATGTCGGGGGGTGCTAGATAAGCGCAGTGGAAAGAAAAAAGCCTTCGTGTCGTTGGTTTTTTATAAACATTTCGCTATACCAAAATGCATCCACGCGTAAAATAAAAATGAAGCTGTGCGAATAAGGTTTTCGTTTAAAAATAAACGAAAAACACTGTGCAATTTCACCATCTACTCCAAGTAATTAATATTTTTCCACATACCAACAATATGTAACGTGACTCCTTACATTCTAGCTTAAGGAATTCATCTAGAAAGTTTCTTCATAAACATTTCTATTCAGCCAAATTTCAACTTTCAGTATGTATTTGTGTTCTTTACCGCTGAACAATATAAAATATGCGTTGTTTTAACTAATTCCGTTCGTTTTACGCAGGCCCCCAATCACCATTTCTGTACTTATCTTCGCAATTAATTATTTTTAAATATTTGTTCGCTTTTTGGATGATATACACCGAGAAAATACGGTAATTTGGAGTAAATGTTCGAATTACTATTAGCAATTATCAATAACTCTAAAATATGCATAAGAATTGATTATTACCTTCTTTTCTATCATCTTGGATGTCTACAGACGCAGCAGGAATGTAAATTAAACAGGAAAATATAATTAGAGTGACTAGAATTCGGCAATTCATACTGTTTCTGATGGACGCAACGAAGTATTATATCGGTATCATGGTCTATCTTAATTTATAACGTGCAATTGACGCGCCATTGGCTAGTTGATTGTGAAAACTGAATATTATTATTTTTATTGATAGCAGAGTGTAATATTTCTTTGTTAAAAGAACAATCAGTAATTTCACACCTGATTTCAGGCGTCTAATTACAGATATGGGCAGAATACAGCATGACCGAAATTAACGGGTTATTATTGATATATTTTCACTATTACTGGTTCAACGAAAATAGTTAAATTGGCAAACTACATAATAAGAAATGAGACAAATTTAGAAGTGATCCGTTTTACTTTGCGTAAGTTGTATTGACGAAATCAATAATTCTACTCAATTCCTGCTTGTGCAATGTTTAACAGAATTGAGTTCAGCTCACAATAAAACAGCCGATAAGACTTGTTAATAATCTTTAATATATTTGAAAATTATAGGACAATTGTTTTAGTTTTCAGTATACTTCTACACTCTGATATTCTATAGCTTGGTGGTTAGCAGTAAATTTTAAATTAGTTCATCGTTTAGCAGTTAATGAAAGTAAAGAACTGGGTAAAGTGGATGTTATGAGCAGTTTCTTCTTTCCTTCAATATACTGCTGCAATATCAATAAATAAATGAAAGTAGTATCGGTGATGGAATTTTGTAAAGAATCAATATAAATAACACGAAGAGTCATACAAAAAGACGTATTGTATGGTTGGAGAAGCAATTCTTAGTTGGTCGATTAGTGGACAATTTTGTATGAACAGATTCTGACATTCCATAATATGTTTTTATTTATAACCGGAAGCTTACGTACTACAAACCTCGCCACATTTTAGAAAAATCTGTTGTTTTTTCAAAGCGAAAGTAAGACGATTTTGTTCACCATTACAATTTTATACAAATTAGTTTTATTTTTCGATTGAGACGTTTCACTATTTTTCTAACATGTTTCACTCGTTTCCGCCCTTCTTGAAAGGTATAAAAGATTTTCTGTTATTACAGGTGTGTCATTTGACGGATGGCGGTAATTTTGGCGAAGTTTCCATCGTGATGCAGAATGAAAAACGTATAGCGACGGTTGTGGCGGTCGACGCATGCGAATTGTATCTTTTGTCCAGGGCAGACTTTGAAGCAGTAATCAGTCCATATCCGAATCTATTTAATAGGATACGGAAAATTGCTGAAGATCGTTTCAAAACAACGATGGGTCAAGATTCTATGATGTATAAAAGTGGATAAAAGTATGATATCTTGCGATCCTATATAAATGTTAAACAGGTTTTTACGTGGTACTTTATTATTATTACAGCAACCAATAAATATTTGGAACTTCTTCATTTTGCTAATATTTCTTCTAAGTGTTATTGAATGTAGTCTTTCGTGGTTTGTTTTTATTGAAATGGTGTCTTAATATTGCAACAGGTTATTTTTGCTTTTGAAACATACGGACCAAGAACAGTTGAACCATCGACGTCGCACTAAATATTATATTCAAACCTAACTTGGGGTCTCTTTTGTTCAATTTGATGCCGTTTTTCTTGTATAATATCCATAATTGTACGTTATGCCTAATAAAACATGCCGTAGTTTGTGATTGTTATTGCATTCATCTACAAAGTTCTAAAATTAAATAGTGGATTAGCTTCAAAGTTCAATACATTTATCAGGATGTAGCTTGTGCAACTGCTAATATCTGGATAAAACAGTGTTTTCAGTACACGTACAATAACAGTATATTGTGTCGTGCTTGCTTCTACTGACATTTGTCGTCGAATTGAAATCATCGTACAGTCTCTTAACGATAGGCGAGGAGGCTGACGATGATCGAAATACCGTTCGGAATACTGTTATGCAACTTGTACAAGGAAGATTCTTGATATCAATTTTAAAAAATCTCAACCAACATGAATTTGAAATTAAGGTTATTTGCACCCGTCAAAAATTGTCATCTTTATTCATTAGATCGTCTTATTAAGCACATAATTAGCCATAATGTTCCCATTTACATTTCTTTTCTAAAGGCAATAGGAGCTATAAGTGCCAAACAAAATAAAAAAAATCTGATTAGCGGTGCATTTTTTTTTGCAATTCCCAATCAGATTCCCTTGTTAAATTACGAAAAAAGTATCACGCTGTAGAAGATAAAAATAAATATTTGTATCTATACCAAAAAACAAGTTACTCCACTGGCTTTCTTTAACCTTCTTTTTTCTTACTATTAAAAGAAAGTAAGGTGTTTACTTTATTTCTTTACGTTGTACCACCTTTTTATTGTGCATTTTTTGTGCTTGTTTGGTGATCTACTTTTCGGAATAAATAAATAAATAACTTTGTTTGCCTTCAGGTAACGTTTTATCTAAAGTTACAACACCTTAAGGTAAAAGATCTAATCGATTCGATGGTCCGTGTAACAAAAGAAGGTAGAAATAAACAACTATTGTTCATGCTAATTCGCTTTTTATTTTCTAAATAAATATTATATTTCGTACATTTTCTCTATAAAATCGGCAATGCCTTCCGGTGTCGAAAAATCGAAATATTCATCTGGCCTGTTACGATAATGCTCCGAGAGCATTATGTGCTTCATTCGTTGCCGGGCAATTTTCAGTGTCCTTTGATACAGATCTGGATACGGTTCGATGGCTACGCGAAAATCTTTTCGGGAAAGCGAGAACAAGTCGCAGTAATCTACCGCAACTATAGTAGCTACTCTAGTAGCATGGTCCATGATTAGGCAAACTTCGCCGAAGTTGCTTCCGTCCGAAAGATGGCATACCTGCAATTGAAATCGCAGATAAATTGAACTATTAGTTGGACGTACAAACAGAATTGTTCATAAAAAGTTCGTTTATATTTAAAAATTTATAATAAAATTTTAAATTAGTTCAATGACTTGCCCACAAGTTGGTTTAAGCTATTGCTGAAACAGTATTTAATAAGTACTACTTACTACTGCTTTATATTATAATTAGAAAAGAGGACAAAGGCCGGTGGAATTGTTGCTTTTTTGCGACGACTAGACAGACTCGTGTCTATTCGTCTGGTGAGAAAGGGTTTGTTGCCTATTGGTTTCGCCGGTTTCGTATTGGTTCCGCCCGCCTTTTGCCTCTCTAATGATTGGTCTATCGTATTTTGTGACTTGTTAACTGAAAAAAAAGGTATTACCTCTTTCCCAGATGGTGTATATACAGCTACAGTTCCCGACGAAATAAAGTACATACAATCGCCAATCGTACTGGCCTGGACTATGACGTCATTCGGCAGAAATATTTCTTGCTTCATCACGTTAGTCATTTTCAACACAACAGAAGTTGGCATATTCTTGAAGATGTTTACATTCGCTATTAGGCCCTCGCAGCTATGGATGTTAATCTCTTCGATTAGTTTCTGCGATAAGGTGTTCAATATCTCGTCTTCTTTGAAATAGTTCTTTTGAAAGCGAAAGTCGAAATACTGAATAACGCGCCGCGTCATCTTAGCTGGTAAGTCTTTGGTTTTCATGTAATCGCGCAGCTGCTGCACCATCTCATGATATTTGTTCTTCGAAGCGTTATATTTTGACACCGTTTGTAGTAGTTGCGCTTAAATTGTAAGCATACAATGAATTTCTAGTTATGTACTGTTCTCTAACCGTTATGTACCGGTGTCAATATGTAACACAGGGGGTTGGTGGCAGTAATTCTAAAATGATTTCATCGTATGGCAGAAGTTGATGAATGCAAAGAAGTGAGTAAAATAAGCGATATGAGCAGTTTCTACCTTTTATTTTTTATTGTTGCAATATTAGATGAAAGCTTGTCAAAGAATAAATTAGTCCAGCACCAAGGCGTTGTTCTTGTTGTATTTAAGTATAATTATCTTTTCCTTAAGTATTATGATACGAAAGAAATTTTTTAGTAACGTTATATTATAAAAGACAAGCAACTTCTAGATAGCGCTGTATAGAAAATTTGCAATATTGTAAATATATAATATATATAAAAAAATAAATAAATATGAAATCATTTCATTGTATCTGCTTTTAAGTCTAATGGTTATTCATTAAAAAGGCATAAGAATAAGAAGGCTGAACAATTTCAATGTCGATTTTTGGAAGACAGACGTTTCGTAATTCCTTATAAAAAGAAGAAAGAATTTTCTGATATAGTCGATGTACCAATTTAAAGATATTTATCATCATAAAAATTTCCAAGGAGCTCAGTATGAGCCATTTTAAAATACATGCCATAAACTTTTAAAACAGAAGTTAGATACATGGACAATGCTAGCCTCAAGTATAAAATAACATATTTTAACAATTTAAAAATTTTTAAATTGGCCGTGGACAAGCTTGCATCGGCAGATTTCGAAATTCGATAGGATTCTTTTGTTTCCAGTCAGAAGCTAAAGTACCAAATTTAATTTTTCTAAATTAACAAATTATAAGATTCCAAACCGAAGTGAAGAATATAATAAGAAATATCAAGAAAAAAAAAGGTGAAATGATTTAAAAGAGTCTTTCTTTTATTCATGCTTGTCCTTATTATTAAAAAAGGCAATCTAAACGTCTGCTTTCCATACATTTGTGATCGGTACAATTTCGCAAAATCCTTACCGAAAAAGAACAGTTGCAATATAATTCCAATAGTCAAGCATATCATTTCGAAGCACATAATTATGAGACTGGTTTCATTACCGTTAGTGATAAGAAAAAATAAATTCGTTACTTGATAAAAGCACTTCAAAAGTCGCCTATCGTTACGATCTTTAACCAGATACAGAAAGCTGGTCGTCCATACGAGCAGCAAGAAGAAGATTAGAATCATTTGAGCCATTTTAAATTTATAGAGACTGAACTGTTTATACTGAAAAGTAAAAAGTTATTGACTGAAAAAGAAAGTATTCCAATCATAATAATGATACTTTTCCGTTTTAATCGGTTAACTACTTCATGAAAGACGATTGCAAAACGAACGGCAAAGTATTAGACCTGACTTACGTCTCTGTATCTGCCCATATATTTCATCAAGCTGCAAATTCGAATCAGCTTCAGTGCGGTCGGGATTCTTTCTATATAATATTCCTTCCAACCCCCATTGACATTTGTAATAAAGAAGATCGCCTCGATATTGAAAGCAGTAATGGCATCAACAAAGAACCATGTTGTAACATAATTACTAAAATGATAGTCAATGTTAGTCTAGATGTACAAATTTTGGGTTGGGTACGAAAAACAAATGTAAGTTTATGTGAAATCATAGAAGAAGAAAATGGAAAACGTGTGCAGAAATCGAGGTGAGAGATTGGTTTAATGAATTTAAGCGTGCGAAACGTCCATTACGACAAACTGAGTCTGAACTAGGTGGATGCTGCGTTCGATGATTGATACAAAAGGCAACCGCGTGATAACTTCAAAGCAATGTTTTGAGATGTTTCAGCGCAATGCGGCCTTATGTAATCGTAGATGAGACATGGAAGCTACACGTCAAAAACCAAAGGTCAGTCGACAGAATGAATTTTTTTCTTAGTCCACGTGTATCATGTCGATTCTATCGGCCTGGAAAGTTGCGGAGACGATTATTTTGGATTCGGAAGGCTTAATATCAATTGATTACTTGGACAAGTGAAGGACAATTACGCGACAGTACTCTGCTGATATGCTCAACCGATTTGATGCTGAATTAAGGAAAGAAATACCCCATCTAACGATGGAAAATGTTCACTATAATCATGATAACACCCATTCACGGTGTTACCTGGTGCCGACAAATTCTATTATTTGAATGGCTCAAAAAAATAAGAACATCGTTAGGCTAAGTATGTAGTACTACAGCGCGTTGTCTTTTTTAACTTAGGCATTTGTTACATCATCCCTGTATAAATCAGAGATATCAGCATTGCTCCAAGCGCTTCTCTACCTCACGTTGTTGTTTTTCTACAACTATCTTAACTGACTACTTTTACAACTACTAACTATTTTTCTTTTTACTAACTATTTTTACAACTATCTTAACTGACAGGGCAGTTTCAGTGCAGTTACATGGTTTTAGCTGGTTGGTTTAAGCCCGTATTATTACTTACATTGCAACATCTTTTCTATGCATGACGATCCTCTTCGTATTCGTATTCTGATAGCCGGTATTAAAATTAATGATAATATCAATCACAAAGATTATGTCGAAAACCAATCTCACAATGATCTGTACTTCGTGGTCCTGATAGCACATATGAACTGGTATTACCAATAATACCGCCAGCAATGTCACAATCATAAATGCCTCCCAACAATATCTACAAGAATTCAGATGATTGGAATAAGGTCTGTGGGGTTCGTTTTCTTCTTGGAAGGTAAATATACAAGCCTTCAAGCGGAAACAGCATTATTAAAAAATAGGTATGCGAAATACCTCATCTGACTAAACGGGTGGATCATGTAATAATACTCTTGCAGATGTGTTTCCTTCTCCTTCCGTATAGCAAAGGAAGACTTCAAGTACATCTTACTCCTAGGATTCGATTCGCTCACCATTAACCAACCCCTGAATTTTCTTCTGAAATCCACAAAGTACCCGCTATCAATGTACTTGACGAGGATGTCTTCCTCTTGAGGCAATTTACACTCATGCTTCATATCATTTAATAACTTCTTAGCTACTTTCTTTCTATCCAACTTATCCCCGATGGATGACGAATTCATCGTGGTTTACTTATGTATCTGTATGTAGAGAATTACACGAGAAACTTATATTGCTGAAAATTGACGTTTAGTATTGTTTGTCACTACTAACGAATATTTCAGCTTACTTTGTTTTATGTATGTAAATATATTCTTTTTACTATCATTTGGCTTTCAGAAGGAGGTACTACTATAAGAACATAGTACGTAACGTTGCCAGAGCGATATAAGTTTGATGTTGCGAACACGTAAGCATCAATTTAGCGAGGAATGGTTTATATTTACATCATATCTATTGTACAAAAATAAAAAAAAATGACGCTATAATATTGTATTTTCCTTTACTATTATGTAAAACACATATATTTTGTATATGTATATTGAAACATTGTAACTTGCAAGTATTTCAATATGTTTATTTAACTATTACATTACTAAAAGTACAAGATCTACTTTAATTTATAACTTTGGAAGACCAAGGTGACCATGTTTAAGATGATGCCATTTTAATGATAGATTCGTTTGGATCGTCTTCCATCTCGTCCATTTTGCAGATGTCTTCTTCAAGGGAAACTTAGTCTCTTCTTAGTCTTCTTATAATATCTTCGGTATAATATTCTTCCTACAGCTCATTGTGGGTATCTCCTCTAACTTGCCGGTGTGGTACGAAACATTGCAAAGAACAATGGCAGAGTAGACATGCAAGTTGAGGAATAAGTTGCGTCTTTGATCTTTTTTACACAAAAAAACTTTACGCACAATAATTATGTTGCCATTTAATGAAATTATCTGCTAAAGATTTTTACAGCATAGTTCTCGAAAAGCTAGGTAACAAAAAGGACATAAGCATTAGTTCTATTTTCTATTAAAACACGCTAGAAAATGAAAGTAATAATTTGTTAGTGACGAAAGCTAAACAACGTCTATTTCATTAGTTCTTCCATTCTGTGGAAGGTGGATTAGGATTAGGTTCACTCCTTGCCATTTGCAGAAATTGCCCTTTTATCATACCGACCTGAGAGATCAACCTTATATCTACATTAAACTGCTTCAATGTTTTGTGGAAAGCAGGATAGAGGTGTTTAAGTAATCCATGATCTAGTGTTGGGAACATGTGATGTAAGGCGTGGTGTCCAAAATTCGTCAAAACCAGGAAATGGGATCCATTTATTTCATTTCTATCCGCCACCGCATCTAATTGGTTCATACCCCAATCGGTGTCCTTCCTGTGTGAATAAGTACTCTTCTTAGTCCTTAACGTTTGAAGAGCTTACTATTTAGGTAAGTAAGGCCTATTTGAAAATGACTAGCGCGAGTAGAAAAGACGCCGAAAAGTATTATGACTCAGTTTGCGAACTAATTTATATGAGGCTTATATAAAGAAACGCGCCTCAATATTTCTTTAGCTTCTCAACGTTTTGAAGTATTGCATTCGTTTGTTTCTCAATGAAGTTATATAATCAAACAAAGGAAGAACAAAGAACGTTTTGAAAAGAAGTGATTCAATGCCACAATTATATTTTTTCGAAAAGTTTCGAATTTAGAAACAGCAGAATTAGTCACGAAAAAGATTGTGCAATTTTTCCTCGAATTTATTATTTTCTGAAATGTCTAATGTATACACTAAAAATTAGGCGGATACGCAACTTACTGAAGCTTTCCTTATCTAAAGTTAAAGCAAACTTTACATTAAGAGAAATATAATTATCAACGATTTAATACCTTGGAGTATCACCATCGTGAAATATTTGTGGATGGTGATGAGCTGCATTTATACCGATGGCGGTGGCAATAAAACTTCCACAAAGCACAACGGCATTCCACATCACAATAGTATTGGTTATTGTTTGGTTACTCGACAAATACATGACCAATGGTAAAATATAGGGTATTAAGTCTACCTTAGAAAATGATCTTGCGTCATTATTCACGACGGCATCTTTTAGCCTAAAAATAAAATAGTAAGTTTACGTATGAAAACATTAAAAATAAATTTTAACTTACCTATTAAGTAAGGTAATATGAAAAGTAAGAAGCCAGAGAAGGGGAGAATATAACCAGGACAGGTATTTTTTCATAAAAGTTTTATTTACAGGGTAGTAACCAATCAGCGGCTCAAAGTAAATCATTTCAAGGTCCATGATCGTGTTAGTGTAAAGATGGTGACTTAGAGAATGACTTACTCTCCACTGTCTGAAAACAAGCTCTTATTCGTGAAATAAAAACTTACTTCTTAATACAGTAGATAAACAATCATATTCATAGTATTATGAGCGTATAGCTCGTGCTGCTGTATTTCTCCAAATGTTCATACAAATCAATACACGCTACATGACTTGGCGCGGTTGTGTTTTCCCAAGTTTCCCGATGTATTTCGATATTTATTGCGCGCAATTGTGGTGGAGGAGGAGAAAATGCGAATTAATTTCGCGGTGTCACCGAAAGAAAAAAGATACTTCTCTTACAGTCATCTACCCAACCTTCATTACAATTGCTTTTCTCTTAGTTTCAGTTAAAATTACCATTTTATCTAATGTAGACTAGTCTCTACGTAATTTTTTTGACATAACTGACGAGCAAATGAATAAAGTTCTTTAAAGTGCATTCGTACATTCTCAAGATACAACAAAATATTTCGAAATTTATTTATCAATATTTTATTTAATGTAGCTGTGTGTTTTTTAGATAAGCCCGACATAAGAGCAATAGATTCATACGATCACGACAAAAAATATGCAAATCATTTATGAAGGCAATAAAATGAGTTCATGCAAGAATGGATTACATGCTCGTGGTAGGATTCGCTTACACGGCCCAAATTAACTTTGTTCCTCATTTTTTTACATAACATCAAACAGTTTTTCGGTACTTACTTGAAACTCATCAACGTGAAATTAAGGTAATACATCCTGAAATTGTCTTTTTGGTGAAAATAGTTATGTGATGCAATAGCCACCGATGCCAGGAAATAACCAGCCACTACAGTGAACCAGTAATTCCAACTTCGACATGCTATTATGGAAAAGGCAAAAGTACCCAATAATAGAAGATCCGTGTATAGTCCAGAAGTTGTTATCGCTGTTTTGGGGATATGTTTTAACTCCTCCCTGATATTTCGCTTTAGCGTCCTGTAGAATCCATCCTCGTTGAATGTGAATGGCGATATACGTGGAGATTGTGCTTTCTTCACGTGAAATTCAGGTAGTAGATTTTCAGCAACGTTTCTGATGTGATGTACCTCAAACGCTTCTGTAATATCTGTTCCCTGCAAGGAAATTATACATTTTTAATTGTATTAACTGATAAATGCAAATGTACGTAGTGTTTGGTTAGTAAATGAAATAGCAACTGCGATAAATGATAATTTTAATTTTTTTTGCTAGTGCCACTTGATACTTGCTTATGTTTTGTAAATTATCAAGTAAAGAAATTTGAAGTCGAGTATTAAATAACGAGCTTAAGGGATGAACATAATAACCTTAGTCATCTTCAACCAATCGGCTCCTCCAGGATGATGGTTTATAAAGCTGGTTAAATCGTATAGTTCATCGTGTATTCTCCAGTAACCTTCGGCTCCATCATCTATTCTTTTACCGTCTAACCACTTTTCCGCACTTCTTTTGCTCGGTGTAATTCCAGTGATAGGTTTTAGAAATCCTCGCGATCCAAGGAATTGCGCATCCTCCGTGTTTGGTGGCATTTCTTGAAGTTGAATGTTTGTAAGAACCTAATTATTGTTTATAGTTACGATCTGATAATTTTCATCTTATTCTGTTTCGCATAGACTCTGTCTACAAAGTTTGGTGTCGAGATTGTGACGGTTGTTATGTAGAGCAGATCTCACAGTTGCATAAGGCAACATGGAAGTGAATGTAGATTAAATAAAAGAGCTACTACACCAACAACTTCGGTAGAAGAATTCTCTTATATCTTTCCATTGTTAAGTGTACCACTTAGACAATAATGTTGAACCATTACTCTTAAATACAATATTTACTTACACATGTTAATTATTTTTAATCCCGCCTATTTGAAGACTTTGCTATTACAAGCAACATTATTTGTTAATGTTTTTCAACAAGGTTTGGGTACATATAGATATTTGCAGGTTCTTGTTAGCGCATTTCAAGTCTCTTCATCCTTATTCGTTATTATTTATTATTTATTTTTTAAATGATTTTATAATTTAACTTACCCCAATTTTATTGAATCCAATTTTAAGAATACTTTTCTATTAATAATGTAACCTTTTCTACGCATAACATTGTAAATTATGATTTCTTTCAAAATGTTACGTTTATTGCTAATTTTAGGTATGTTCTTTCAAAAACTGGAAGCAAAGAGACAATCTCTTAAGAAACCTCAAAGTAATCTCTTCTGACATTTATTTGAAACAATTTTTTTTTTTAATTGTTAGGATAGTTAACCAATTACTAATTCGCCGAAAGGTCGCTGACGGCAAAAGAATCTACGTTCCGGGTGTCATTGTATGTTTTTTCTATCACCGGTCTAAAATATGGAAAAATTCAGCATTTAAGGAAGATATTCGATATTTGCTGATATACTTCAATAATAGTTAAAATTGCCAATTTCTATTGGGTGTTGACACCTACTATTTTAACCAAGGCAAATGCCTCGTAAATTGTAAGTGCGCATTTTCAATCAGGCGGTAATGATGGACTTATTTAGCCGGTATTCGGAAATTTTTTTCTCTTACTACCGACTACTGAGTCGAGCAGATGGCCTGAGGATGCGCTTGTCGCTCGAAACTGCTTTTCTCTGTTAATTGAATATTATTATTCAATTTTTATTATTATTGAATAGGATTTTATGAGTCAAGAGCTTTTTTTTTTCTCCTTCCTCTGTCGCCCTTATTATAGCTATTTTTATTAAAACCCGTCGCATTCGAACGCGTTTTAATATATAGCGCTATTTTATGAATGATTGAACGAATAAAATATATTTCATGTTTATAAAACAATTTGATAAAGTTATGGGAAAACCCTATATTTGCATTTAAGTGGTCTAATGGAACATGAATTAACTAGATGTTCATATTAATAAATAAAGAAAAGTCAACACTTTAAAAATAATTAAATTGATATACGTAAACGTATATCTGTTATCGTGTTTCGAATCAATCGTGTTAAACACTATTGATTCGACTAATGGGACTAATTGCAAGAACAACTGTGATACACATATACGGGATTTTTTTAAAACTATGCACGCATTTGTAATAATACGAGAAAATGTTTTAAATAAAGATTGTGCTGTGTGTTTGTGAGTTTTATGTCTTCAGAGAATGTTCCAGGAATAAGTTATACGGGCTCCTTTAAATTTTAACCACCATTTCCATTGATTATGATGAAGATGGTCGCAAAATAAAACGTGTGACAAGTATGGAATTCTTTTTTTGTTAGATTATTTAATGGGGCGTGCGTAAATATCTAATTCGTAAAAACAATACTCTTTAGACTTTGTAATATGAGAAAACTATGATTATCAATAAGCCTGTTTATTCCTCCATATTTTTTTTTCTCTATTTCATATAAATAGAATCTCATTACGCAGATATTTTTATACCTACGTAGTTGCCTGTTTTTGTCGTTGATATGTAAATAGTAAAAGCACATTTTTAATTTAAATTTACCTATTTACTAATAGATAAATAAAAACGGCCATAGTTAAAAAATTAGGTTTGAGCACAACCGTGATATGAAGGAATTTTCTATAACACTTATACTTAAACAACACTTTTAACTCTTACCGTTTGAGAACGATACCGAAAAATATTTAAAATTAATCAACTTGCGGAGGTATCATCCTTTCAAAGTCAAACATCCAACAACGACAATAAACAATATCGTTTCGTCCAATTCTAAATCTGAGACCGCGAGATAAAATCGGATTCCGTTAAAATGAACATTGAAACTTCATTAGAAGATTAATTGGAAAAATATCCAGAAATTAATCATTCACGGCAAAGCTTCAAAATTCTTCTAAAATTCACACGTTATAATAAATGTTCTATTAACATTTCTATATCCGATTCTATGAAAAGCTTAATGTTCGAGAACTCTGCTTCACAATTCCTTTCTATGGCGAATTTTTGATTTTGATACTTTGCGATTAATTCCTAATTAAATACAATTTTACGTACTGATTAGCGACAATTACCGTACCTATTTTCAAAAGTCGAGAACGATAATAACAATCAATAAGCGGTAGCAACTAATACGTCTTAAAGAGGATTACCTTATGCGTATTCACTCTATGCAAACACATTTAAACTGCTATTCATACCGTAAAAATTACGCTATATATTATAATGCCTTGCATTCACGCGTTCTTTCTTTTTAATAAACATATAAACAAAAAGCATATCGCGCATAAAATGTCTTTATCATCGTATTTATTACGCAATACCTCATCTTCGGTTAAAAATCGTTTGTGTAAATTTGCAGCATCCTTACCGAAGCGTCAGCTTACAATTAGTTAAATTAGAGACAACCCATCTATGTTTATATTCGAAGAAATGTAATATGTTTTTATTACAGTGTAAATTTTTTTAACGCAACGAATGCAGTTCAGCCAGATGAATCTGGCAATATACCTAATGCTGAAAACTTTTTCGCAACTCCTTAATATAGTAGTACAATATGCATGCACGTACGTATAATACTTAGTACTGCCCTGGCGTGAAGATAAGAGTGGTACATTCTAAAAATAAATAAGTAGAGAGGACAAAGGCGAGTGGAACCACCACTCTTTTGCAGTAACCAGACAGAATCGTGTTTTGTCGACTCGCGGGGAAACAAACAGGCCCACGAACCCTTTCTCATGAGACGAACAGACACGAGTCTGTCTAGTCGCTGCAAAAAAGTAACAATTTGACCCGCCTTTGTTTCCTCTATGAATAAGGCTGCAGAAACAAGTACATTTTCCGTGCGCTTCACGAAATTAGCAGATACTAGTTGTCGACTCTCGGAGAAACCATTAGGCAATGCACAAACTCATTCTCATGAGACATTATAATTTTTATTAAAGTACCTAAAACACGCTAGAAAACGAAAACGACGATTTATTAAATACAAATTTAGGTTAATCATCAGCCAAGAATCTATCTAAGTATCACTTATTATTTTAAACACAATTTATTTTATTGTTTTTCCTTATTCCATTCCGCCGAAGGTGGATTTGGGTTAGGTTCGCTTCTTGCCATTTGTAGAAATTGCCCTTTCACTAGTTCAATCTGGGATGTAAACCTTAGATCTATATTAAATTGTTTGAGCGTTTTCTGGAAAACGGGATAGATGTGGTCAAGCAATCCTTGATCTAATGTTGGGAACATGTGATGTAGGGCATGGTCACCAAAATTCGTTAAAACCAGAAAATGTGATCCGGTAATTTCATTCCTATCGACTACCGTATCTAATTGATTCATGCCCCAGTCAGTTTCCTTCCTGTGAACAGGTAAAAGTAAATATTCCTCTTAGTTGTTAGTGTTTGAAGACTTTTACGTAAAGTCTGCTTTGCGAGTTGTACAAAGAAACATGTTTCAATTATTTTCTTGAAAAAGCAAATTTCTTTTACTAAATTACAAAATACAAAATGCAATTTTTTACTAAATTGTCGGCAAACGTTTCGTTCAAGGTTTAGACTTTTTAATATCTTTCTTCTTTAGAAAAGTTTAATTATCAACAGTTTACGCAGATACCTTGGAGTGTCCCCGTCATGAAATATTTCTGGATGATGATGAGCTGCATTTAGACCGATGGCAGAAAAGATAAAGCTTCCACAAAGCACAACGGCATTCCACATCAGAATAGCGTTGGTCACTGTTTGATTGCCGAACAAATACATGACTAATGGCAAAATGTAAGGTATTAAGTCTGCTTTGGAAAAGGACCTCGCATCATTATTGAAGATGGCATCTTTAAGCCTAGAAATAAAGCAGTGATGAATTTTACACAGATATCTAACCAATTAACGATGAAAATAAATTTTAACATACCTATTAAACAAGGTAATATGAAAAGTAAAAAACCACAGAAAAGGAGAATATAACCAAGGTAGGTACTTCTTCATAAAAGTTTTATTTATAGGGTAGTAACTGAACAGCGGCTCAAAGAAAAGCATTTCCAGGTCGACAATCGTGTTGGTAAAGAGATGGTGACTTAGAGAATGACTTATCCTCCATTCCCTGAAAATACGACAAATCTACACTAAGGCACATTGTACGTATATCGGGTCTTTCATTTGGACAGCGATGGAAAAGAAAATTCGTAAGTAATATTTCTCAGCAGCCATGTTTGGACCATATCCAAATTAGCTCGCTTTTTTGCTTTGTTTATTGCAGAAATGGCCATTCGTAGCGGTAGTGATGAATTAAAATTTTAGCCATCCCTGCCAGAAAACCAAAGTAAGGAATTATTGGTAGATAATAGAAGATACCTGACCGCTGTGTTACAGTAGTGTGGCAGTGGGTGCTGGTGCTTACAAGTTAAGTGATGTACGATGTATCCGATGATTAAGGTTGCAGATTTAAATAAATGAGCCTGGCATAAAAAAATGAAAATCAGCTGATTGTAAGTAGTATTGAAATAGGTTGGAATTCTAGGAAATTTCAGTAGTTACATTACGTCCTCCGGAACCGGAGATACGGCAGCGTTAGAAAAGTGGGCGACATCTAGATTTTATAGCTTTCCACTTGAATTCGCTATTTCGCCATCCTTTACCGCTTTACTCCTTACATACTCCTTTTGAAATATAATGAAAACGGTGTTGCTCTTAATCACATTACTTATGAAAGTTTCTTCATCATCGCTTCAACTGTTATAGCTTTTAATACTTACTTGAAACTCATTAAGCTGAAATTAAAGTAGTACATTCTGAAATTATCTTTTTGGTGAAAATAGTTATGCGCTGCAATAGTCACCGATGCTAGACAATAAGCAGCCACTATAGTGAACCAGTAGTTCCAATTTCGACATGCTAGTGTGGAAAATGCAAAAGTACCCAACAACAGAAGGTCGGTGTATAGTCCTGAAATTATTATTGCTCTTTTAGGGATACGTGGTAGCACTTCTCTGACATTTCGCTTTAGAGTCCTGTAAAATCCATCTTCTTTGAAGGTGTACGGTGATATGCGCGGAGCCTGTGCTTTTTTCACGTGAAATTTATGTAGCAGGGTTTCGGCGACGCCTTTAATGTGATGTACCTCAAAAGCTTCAGTAATATCCGTTCCCTACAAGGAAAATATCTTAATTAAACCTTGTGTATTATTGCCTAATCGAAGTGGTCTATTTATTATAAACTTATGTTTGCATTGGAATGGTGCATGGAGATCATTGCTGTTATTTTTCAAACATCTCCCTTAAAACAAGTTAAATTTGTATAAATGTAAACACATTGAACACATAGTTTGCTGTATATTAACCTTAGTCATTTTCAACCAATCGGGTCCCCCAGGATGCTGCTTTATAAAGTTGGTTAAGTCGTATAGATCGTCGTGTATTCTCCAGTAACCTTCAGCTCCATCGTCTACTCGTTTACCGTCCAACCAATTTTCACCACTTCGTTTGGTGGGTGTAATTCCTGTGACGGGTTTGAGAAATCCTCGGGATCCCAGAAATTGCGTATCTTCCGCGTTTGGTGGCATTTCTTGGAAGAATACTCAACACCTGTTGATGATATAGTACATACTTCAAATTGTTAGCGTATTACGATATAGCGGTACTTCCAAATTTACTGCGAGGGAGCTGAATGTATTAATTTTTTAATGATAAAATACGTAAAGTGAACGATGTGAGCGGTGCAAGATGTAGACATCATTCCATCTTTAAGAACTTAGTGGAGCGGTAATGAGCATTCTATTATTTATACAATTTGAAGAATTCACAATGTATGAAACAGTGGATTGTGAAAATAAAGGCGAGGGAGGAAGTACTAATGTGCAATAAATAAATAATGTAATAAATTCAAAGTAGAAAGTAGAGAATCCGGTTTTGGAATTATACCATCCGAATCAGGAACTTCCATGTCTGCCTCCTTTCTTATATTTTTCTAGGGATTCTACTGAAGATACTAATGTCAAGAAACAACATTAAAGAGAAACTCTTCATGTTGTGTTTATATATTTTGCTGCTCGTAAAATTTCTCATGAAATATACAATTTCAAAATAAAGAGTTCCTCTTTAAACAAACCCAAATAAAAATTTAATTCCTAATCTACCAAGGTCAAACTAAAAGACAAATACGTAGCAGCAATGTGCACGCTTGTCTTCTATACATTTACGATCTGTACAACGCAACATCGAAGGCAGACACGGCGACATAATTTTCAAGAGTGGCTTTTGCTGCAATTTTAAAAGTCATAAAAAATATCAAGGCTAAAGGTAATCTACGTTTTGTTTTTATTAATTTTTTAAATCATCATTCAACATATTTTTTTTGAGGTCAGAAATAGTTATAAGAAAAATATCATAAAAAGAAAAAGTTGAGAATGAATCATGCATATGGCTTAGGAGTAAAGTGAACCTGTGCACCAACTTGTGCAGTTTATAAAAATAAAATATTTCAGAGTTTACAATAAAAATCACTTAATAGCAAAGTTAGGAATATTCTGTGTTACTTTACCAGCAGCATTTACTTAGAACTGTTTTTCTATTGGCAATAATAGAGCATTGCACTGCTCTATTATAACCAATAAAAAGGAATCTACGCACATATCACACGTTGATGGACTCTATAACTTCTTCTAACATATTAGATAATGAACATATTTCGTTGACAATTTTTTTTTTATATCGATTGATCTTCAAACACTGTAGTAAACATATTGTTAGTAACTTACTTATACTATATACGCCAAGAAAGAAAGAAGAATCACTACTACACGCAATTATTTCAGAACTACTTACATATGTAGTAACGCGATGCGGCTATTTAAAGAATGGCACAATGATATATGTCTGCAATATTGATAACAAAATTAATTACTGATTAGTATTAAATGATATAAATAACAATAATGTCGTAACATACAGACTCTGCCAACTTTCTGGAAATTATAAATTGTAATAGCAGGAGACTAAAATGATAAAAATGATAGACCTCATAGGATATCTTTCAAGAGCATCTCTGTATATATAAGGCGATCGATAAGTAGGGAACCAAGTATCTCTTTGGTTATTTTAAATGGAGCGCCTTATGTATTATTGCGTTTTTTATTTCGCTTCTACAAATAAACTCATTATATTTTTCTCGATTATATTTTTTACAACACTAATTTTTTTTTAATATATTCTGTGAGCACTCATTTAATATTGCAGTAATTTATTAAAAACAGAAGCTGATCATATTGTTTACTTTATTCATTTCAAGCTATTAAATCATTTAGAAATTAATACGTAAATGTATCTAAATGTAGACTATTGAGGACAAAATTATAAATGTCGAAATGTGTTGCGAATAGACATATGGAATTTATATTAGATTGGTTCATTTGTAAAGAAAGAAACCATACACGTAATAATATACAGGTTAGATTATATTAAATAATATATTTATTTCAGTAGTGAACTTCGTTTATCAAATTGAAACCTATTTATCAATGTAATAAATACCCATTTATTATCTTATTTTACGAAAAACGGAGCAAACTTTGGGAACTTTTCATTAGGCATTAATAAATGCGTTCATCATTTATGTTAATGAAATTATAAGCTCGTTCGTTGGATCAATTTTGATTACTATCGCAATCTGAGCAAGAGTAGATAACTAAGACAAAAATATTAAATGTCAGTTATATTACGTTGCGGTGGATAAAAAAATTATCTTGTGCTAACTATGTGCCGAGAACAAGCGTTCTGTAAGGCATGTGAAAAAGTGATACGTTTTCATATAAGATTCTACTTAATATTTTAAAGTAATTAATGTATAAGTAAATCTAAGCAGATGTTTTGCTTGCATATTATTGGGTAAATGATATTAACGTATTGTAGTTTATCTGAAAAGTTTGCCATTTCTAAACCCAAATAAGATAATCAATATGTTCAAATAAGATTTATTTTTTAACAAGCAGATCTAGCACATTACTACGAGAGACATCACAAGGGATATGATTACAAGAAGCATTGATAAATGCTCTTCCTCAATAAGATTAAGCAAATCATAAATTTAGACGCTTTTTCGAAAAGTTTTGCCCAGAAATATACTGTGCATGAAAGTAAACTGTGTAACCTGCGACACGTTTCTCAGCAGTAAGAAGATACAATATTAGGATTATTTCTAAGAATCTCCTTCGTTTTTGATAAAACTTGAATTCGTTCGAAGGTTACGCTGCTCTTGCCATATTATCATTTATTTCCGCATTTATTTTTGTTCCGCATTTATTCATGCATGACTATTGGTACAGAAATATTACCCCAACCTAACAAAACAACAAAATAAACCACGAGAACAGCTAATTAAACCAATTTTTCTCAACTGTACACACGCATATCATATCTTAGTTATGTAAATAAAGAAACGAAAATGTAGCGAATTTAATGTTTTATTCGCTGATATAAAAATACATCAACAACGAACTAATTTCTATTTTTCGATAAACTACGTTAAAAATACGGAAATTAGTTCGTTTGTTTCGTTTGTTCATAATTGTTAATTACTATAAGCTTAAATTAGTTTTATTTTATTATTTACTCCTTGTCATTTGTATAAATTGCCCTTTTACCATCTCGATCTGAGAGATAAACCTTATATTTACATTAAACTGCTTCAATGTTTTGCGGAAAACAGGATAGAGATGCTTAAGTAATCCATGATCTAGCGTTGGGAACATGTGATGGAGAGCGTGATCCCCGTAACTCGTCAAAATTTGAGAGTGTGATCTATTCATTTCATTCCTATTTGCTACTGCATCCAATTGATTGAAACCCGACTCAGTTTCCTTCCTGTGAACGGAAAAGTATTTTTCTTAAATATTATCTACGTTTCTTTGACACAATTGTCGACAATTTAAAGAGATACCTTGAAGTATCACCATCATGAAGTATTTCTCGATGATTTATTTATGCCGGCCGCGGTGAAGATAAAGCTTCTACAAAGTAAAACGACATTCTACATCACAATAGTATTAGTTACTGCTTGATTGGCGAAGAAGTAATTGACTAATGGTAAAACGTAAGGTATTAAGTCTGCCTCGGAAAACAACCTCGTGTCATTATTCGAGGTTGCATCTTTAAGTCTAGAAATAACATCATAATAAAAATTGCGTATCTAAATAAACAAAAATGAAAATAAATTTCGACTTACCTGTTAAGCAAGGTAATATCTAAAAGGAAAATCCACAAAAAAGAAGAATACAAGCAATGCAGGTATTTTGTCGTAAAAGTTTTGGTTACAGGGTAGTAACCAAACTAGGGTTCAAAGACAATTTCCAAGACAACAATCGTGTTGGTGTAAAGGTGGTGGCTTAAAGAATGATTTGTTCTCCACTGCCTGAAGATACGTTGTGGATATGTAGCGTTAGGAAAAAAATATCCGTAATCAATCATTATCATCCCAATGTATCCATGTAAATCTCAAATAACTGAAAATAAGCAAAGTGCTAAGAGCAAAGCATGAAGTAGAGTATGCTTGATAGAGAGTTATATAATATTACTTTTTATTGATTCAGAAAATAATCAAATAAGATCAAATAAGTTTTAACATTGGAAATGTTTACGTAAGCTGCAGGTATTAACTTACTTGAAGCTCATTAAGCTGAGATTGAAGTAGTACATTCTGTAATTATCTTTTTGGTGAAAATAGTTATGTGCTGCATTACACAGTGATGCCAGACAATAAGCAGCCATTACGGTGAACCAGTAGTTCCAGCTTCGACATGCCAATATCGAAAATGCAAAGGTACCCAATAATAGAAGATCGGTGCATGGCGCTGAGATCGTAATCGCACCTTTAGGGATGCGCTTTAACTCCCCTTTGACATTTCGCTTTAGTGTCTTGTAAAATCCATCATCTTCGAATGTGAACGGTGATATACCTAAATTTTGTGCTTTCCTCACGTGAAACTTGGTTAGAAAGGTTTCAGCAACGTCTCTGATGTGATGTATCTCAAACGTTTTAGTAATATCTGTTCCCTATAAAGAAATTAAGTATTGGCTTACTAGTTAACTAGGGACACATATAGTCACAAAATAAGAATTAATAGACCATATTTTTATCAATTGATTGGACTATTTATGACAATTTTGTTGCGAAATGCTATAAACGTTGTAAAACAGTACTTGTAACTATTATTTACTTATAATTGCATCTATATATTGCATATTCCAAGGTTGAACTGAAAAAAGATTTACTACCTATACATTAGAAAATGCAATTGAATTACGGGAATCTTGCTGATTCAACAAATATTGATACTTAACAAAATAGATATTACAGTTAAATAGCGTTCTAAAAACTTTCAATGCAAATTTACATTTTATTGGTGTATTAAAGCCATTATTGCATCTTCCGAACTCGTACCTTAATCTTCTCAAGAAAAAATTGGAAGTGCGGTATATGTATAATAACCTTAGTCCACTTCAACCAATCGAGTCCTCCAGGATGATTTTTTTATAAAATCGGTGAAATCGTAGAGTTCCTCGTAAATTCTCCAGTAACGTTCAGCCTCATCGACCGTTCTTTTGCCGTCTAACCAATTTTCTCCAATTCTTTTGCTTGGCGAAATTCCGGTGGTAGGCCTTAGAAAACCACGCGAACACAGGAAATTGCGTATTCTCCGTGTTTGGCGGCATTTCTTGAAGCTCGCCTGTGAGAATACATGTATACTACACCTGTTGATGATTAAAGCTCGCCGCTTTCCGTACGCTTCACGAAATTATCGGTGACTAAACAGATTCATGTTTATTCGTCTCATGAGGATGGGTTCGTGTTGCCTACTGGTTTCCCACAGAGTCGACAAAAGAACGAGTCCCTTTAGTCTCTGCTAATTTCGTAAAGTGAACGGAAAATGGCGAACTTTATTGATCATATAGACATAGCTCAAAGTCTGCGTGCGATTGACGCGTGCACAAGGTCATGATTTCATCGAGCTTAGCTAATGTGCCTCGGTTCGGTGCCTGATCGTAACCAAAGCTAGTATATTGTTCAGTATGTATTGGAAAAATATATGTTTGCTGACTTCATCTTGTTAAATCATCTGTCCGATATATGTGTGATGGCACAAAAGTAAACTTGGATCATACCACCCATACTGCTTCGTACATGCTACCGTACCTCAAACATGGAATTTTGTAAGGTTATCCCTTAATGAGAGAGGAACTTTGTCTTTTACCGAAGGGAACAAATCTTAATTTGTAGCGACTTATATTTTATATGAAGAAAATGGTTTAGATAATTGAACAAAGTGTACCGATGCAAGGTTTTGTATTAAGGCATGTACATACATTCCCACTGATTTATTTTTCATTTAATTTGAGCTCTACTTATTACTTTCTCCATCAAAATTAATTCCTTCAGACTGTTTTATTTTGTCTATTATTGATGTTAAGTGCTAACTCGTTTAAATTATAATCACGAAGATTAAGCCATTTAGGTAATTGTTTATACATATCCGGTATTTCGCTGGATGAATATTTATAATAAAGGTGAGAAGAAGAAAAAGATCTTGACTCGCAAAATTCGATTTCATTCGATTTGCATAGTCGACCGATTTCGTATCATGACCTGAGCATGTGCATCTTACATGCTCAGGTCAAAATTCTATGATGCAATGAGATATTGTCAAAACAATAAAATTTGCACTGGTTATCGAAGAAGATTATACAATTAGCAATTTAATAAAATTTTTAAGTTTTAATATATCATATAACCAGTTTTTTAATTGTTGTTGTTGAAATATGACTTATTATATTTATAATTAAGAATCTAGCTGCGTCATTGTGTATTATCTAGGCGCAATATTTTCCTTAGTAAAGGTTAAAAAGATTTGATTGTGTAATCTAATTATTCCATCACATTCAAATTTGTTATTCAAAACATGTAAGAAATGATAAAATAAACTTCTGTTATAATTAACGTGATAAGTAATATATTATTCAAAGTCGCTTTCTGTAAAAACGTGATTCTAAAAATTTAGTAAGTCTGGTAATTATTATCTGCTTCTAAATGTCCTACATCCAATAGTCATCATTACTCATTACTTTTGAATGAGTGTACCGTATGATTCTATATGTACTTTTCGTTTGGCACCTTTCCGAGATATTGGACTTTGATTGTAAAGGAATCGTAAGATCTATGGAGGACACTGTTTTTTTTTTTTTTAGATCATTTCTAAATATTTACGTGCAAGTCGTATCTAATGCAATTAGGTATTCCTAGATTATTTCCACCTTAAACACTGTAGCTAAATCAACGATAGACTCTGACTGATAAGATAACATGTCGGTTACCTCGCCGAGGAATATACAGTGCGATACTACGGACAACGTTAAAAAAAAGGTTGATTCTCCAATTAGATTTCGCCATCTAGCAACAAATATTATTAAATTAATATAGCAAAGTAACGTTTTTAATTAATTTGAAGTTTTCTAATTTAACATCATGCTCGGCTTCTTTTATGTGATGCGGTGAATGTGACTTGTCGATTCTTCCATTGCGATAATGATCAATTCATTCACACATACTGTTTACTTGTATTATGGTCAAATTGGAAGCTGTGTGAGGTTGCCCCTGCTTCTTTTGAAAATTAAAAAACCGGTGACGGAATGATGTCTCCGGTTGATGATGAGGACCATTCGTATTCTCGAAACGGCCGTCCCGGATTAATCATTGTAATGTGATTATTTTAATGTGATTAAAAACTTCTATACTAGGGCTCTCTGGAATTCTATTTTGAGTTCTTCCTCAGTTGCGAGTTCAGAGGGTTCCTCTTCAAAATTTGACGATTTTTCAGTATCAGCATTTGCGAAACGACCTAAAATACAACTCGGTATATTAATGTTTAAAATATCTTGGAAGCGCTCCGTAAAATCAACATGAAGAACGTCAAAGTGCTGGCAGTAAGTAAGTAAATCTGCCTGTTTTGTAGAGACTACTGAGAATGTGTTTGTATACACCTCTATTTAGATTTTGTTTAAATAAAAGAAGTTTTCCCGTAAGACCAGCTACGAGGTTTTTTTTCTTTTAATTAAACGGCTTTTTTCTTCTTTTAAGTAATAGGCAAACGCACTTTTTTTTTGTCTTTTTCTTGTTGTTCATACGTGAGAAGGAAGAAAAAAATATAAACTTCGCCCGCTCGTGTAAATTGCCTCCGTCGTACGCGTACAAACGATGGAGACATGAACAAGAACAAAAAGACAAAATTTGTGTGCGAACTCATAAATGTAGGTGCGTGAATGTACATAAATGAATATTTCCGAACCCTGCTTGTCACCGTAAATCTATTCTAAACTAAACTGAAACTGTCGCTCCTTACGCCCCCCATTTGCTTCTGGATCAGCTACCGCCCCAAGAAAGATTCCAGCGCCCACTGGGGGCCGGAAACGCCCCTTTGGGAATCTATGATATGTACAGGCGGCGCACCATATTCGCGTTGGTTTAACGTTTCTGTTGTTAGACTGTGTAGGTTCATTGGGAGCCAATTTTGAGATTATTTTGGTATATATTGAGTGACAGGAAGAGTTACATATTTAAATTGGGACAATTTGAATGGAATACTCCGTATATGATATATTACTGGCTAGATAAAGACAAGTTAGTGTTATGTCTAGAGAGGACAAAGGCGGGTGGAATTGTTGGTCCTTTGCGGCGACTAGACAGACTAGTGTCTGTTCGTTTCGTGAGAAAGGGTTCGTGTGCCTAGTGGTTTCCCTAAAAGTCGACAAAACACGAGTCTGTCTGGTCGCTGCAAAAGAGTAGTGGTTCGCCCCGCCTTTGTCCTCTCTAGTTATGTCTTTTAGACATTTAATTATTCCTCAAAAGCGATCAAAATTTAGGAGACATGCCCGTCTTACACATGTAGGCTATCTCTAAAAGTTATACAGGGTGGATGAAAATATACTTTTGATTTGGACTATTAAGGCAAATAACTTTCTTTTATTTTGTATTTAATTGTATTCAGATTGGAAATTGAATGTACTAAATTATTAAAAAATATAAAATGTAAATGTAGGAAACCGCAATACAATCTTACAAAAGGTTAGAATTAGATTCTGATTAAGTTAATTATCTTTATCAGATACAACGTGTTCTATTTAATAGAAAGAAGGTTATTTGATTTTAACGATAGTCCAAATCGAAAATATATTTTCGCCCACACCCAAGAATCACTTTTATTCTACCTTTATGCGTCATCTAAAAACAAATGCAATTTTATGTCCCTTAAATATTTCTTAAAGGGTTGAAATTGATTCTGTGTGGGGCCATCTTAATAGAAGGAAATTGAAAGAGCGCCCCGTTTCTCCTAAGTTCTTTATTGTGAACATGATGTGAATAATTTCATGAAATAGGTCGCATTTGTATATTAGTAATAAAGAACTTGTGAGAAAAGAGACCTTCTTTCATATACATATCACTTATGTTACTACCAATTCTTGTTTATTAGGTAATAAATACAGAAATAAATTGGATTTTCTAAATTTTAGCACACATTTTTGCACAGTTAACTTCCCTTGGTATACACATCAAATTTCGCAAAATTAGATCAATAAATAAGAAAGTTATAGATTTTTCACAAGGTCGGTCCCGTAATGTGCCGTACTCTGAACAGTTCATCTGATAAAAAATAAAGTCATGCAGTAAAGATAAATAAATATATCCAGTTAATTTAACAAAACATTTAGTTATTTCGATTATTTCATTTATTTTTATTTTTACTATATCTTATATTTGAATAAAGCAATGAATTTGTTATAATTAATAGAAGCCTCTCAAAATTATTTCCTAGGTCCTTTGTGTTTTATTGGTTAGCACATTCGTTTAGCAAACAGGAGATGTCAGATTCGATTCTCTACCGGAAAATTTTTTCATATAATTAATTACGTCGGGAAATATCAAGGAATGTCTAGATTGACATATTTGTTTAGCTGGATTCAAACGTAGATTTTAATCGGAGTAATTAATATAATTGACTCACAAAGTGTTATTATTAATATTTATATTAATAATAACACTTAATATTTATTATTATAATAATATTAATTATTAATAATAACTACAGTTATTCTTAATAATTTACCTATTATTGCAAGGAGCCCAGAGCTTAATTAGTGATTTAATTTTTAAAGATACATCCAATTGAATATAATTGTTAGAGTTGCAAATAGGAGCAGTTCAGTTTGATTTTTATTGCCAAATTAAAATTTTAGCTTTTATAAGCCTAACGTACATACATACATACATACATACATATAATTGATGATTTGACAGATCCCATTTGTTTGCTAAACTCCTTAAAAGTCAATAAATTGTATTTCATTGTATTTGGTATTATATCCCATCTACGTTCCTATTCCCCAAACTTATTTTCAGCGTTTACCATGTGCTTTAATCCAATATATAATCGGCGCGCAACCTGGAGTTTTCAGTTCCATTGGAAACGTGTAGCTGTAGGGGTCGCGGACGTGCAAGCTACCCTTTACCGTGTTTCATACGATGATTTCGTTACTATGACGGGTCGCTATGTAAATAGAGTAACTTTTTAAATAAATTTAGTATCATATTTAATATCGAACCTTGTACATATAAATATATACTTTCAAGTTTCTTATTAACATAGTTCTACTTTTCTACTTAATATTACGGCGGTCTACGAAGAATCATTTGAAATTCACGGACAAGGTAATGTTTATTGGACGCTTATCGATTGTAGCATTCTAATTATAACAATCTATGTTTAGTATCGTATATTTTATATATATTTACTTTGCTTCGTAGAAGACTCTTTAAAGAACTTGCTGGTAAATATGTATCCAAATGTTTCGTAGTAAGCGTAATTTTTCAAATTTTCATACCGAAGCTTAACTACTTTATAACTAAATCTCCTGACAGAGGATACTATGCCTATAATTTTATTTTGATTTAAGAGAACGAAATCTGAATATACATGACATTGCTGCAGATACCTGTTGGTTCAAAGGTGCTGATTAAGGAGACTTCTACATCTTTTATCTTGAAAGCTTTATTTGTAGTTCAAAATCAATGTATCTGTTGTGTTTGTCTATTCAGTAGGTTCGATTGTTGCGTTTAATTATATGAAAACGTTTTCTTTCTTTTATAATCTACGTGACATGTTCCGTGAGGATACGATTACTTTGAGTTTAGACTTTTTGGAAACAGAAACAGAAATTTCAAACATTGAAAAAAAGAAAACAAGAAAAATGTGATGGTGGAAAGCCTGAAAAGTTAACGAAAAGATTTACGGAAAGTAAGAAGAAACAGAAAAAAGTTCTTTTTACTTAATATCAAGATAAGGTAAAAAAAAAGAAAACCATAAACACAATATGTACAAGTACAGTTAGCCCCGACATTTTGAGTCTTAATCTTTTTAATTTTACAGATGGTTATCTGTTGATAAGTGGTTATTTGCTTACTCGCTGGTTAATAATAGGCGCTTTCACTATGAAATTTAACACGACTTTAGAGGCCTTCAGCAAAATTATCTATTGTATATCAAGATCGTCAAGATCAAATTTTCAAGATTCATTTGTAGACAATGATCAAGAGCTTATTGAAATTATATGCATTATTGAAATTTATAGAAGGTTTAGTATATATTCAGTGTATTTACTGAGGCAATGTTCTAAGATAAAAACAGACGAAAGCATTTATATCTATCGTTCTATCTATCTATTGTTCGGCGAAGGGAACCTTAGATTACTGGCGGGATTTCTGACAGGTCATACAGCCCCTAAAATATCACCTATTTAATCTAGGAAAAGCCGAGGATCAAATATGCCGTCTATGTCTACAAAATCTAGAGACGGCAGAGCACATCTTATGCAATCAGTCGCACTCAAAAACAATATTTCAGTAAACGGTTCTTAACACCTAGTGAACTGTGCCCTTATGAACTAACGTTCATAAGGGCATTTTATTGCAACAGATCTATTAAGGTCGCAGTGATCAAAGGCTCCTGTGACTCTACCCATTAATACTAATAGTAAATACATTTAGTAATACAAATTCTAAATCAAATTGGTTTAATTAATGTTCGCTTGTTGTGCACATAACATAAAGCTATGTTATGTATTTAGTCTGTTTGATTTCTTGACTATTGTTGCATGAATGTATTTGCTGCCTCTAACATACTTGATGTTCAATTAATTTTTTAGCTATGCCAGATATTAGAAAATTATTTTATTTATTTATTATTAAAAATAAAAACAGAATATGTACCGGCTGTCCCGTTTTAATCTTAACAGAGAAATATTCCAATATATAGTATGTATGTAGATCCTATGAAAAAGTTCATCATACCATTGCTTGCCCCTTTCATTAGGACCACAAAATGACGATTTTAATTTCAATATATAGCGCTGTAATTGGCGAGAAGAAGGGAGCTTTATTTATTTATTTTTTATTACATACTGCTCTTCTTCGCTAGAAAGTTAGTTCCTTTGCTATTTTCGTAATTAGTAAAGAAAATGTCACGTAATGGAAACACACGTCTTGCATTTTATCGAATTTCATAAAGGAATTTACTACTTTTCGAGTGGGCAATAAAAACAACAACAACAACATATCACGGAAATTATTCCATTAACTTTTAGAAATCCTAGCGCTAAATTCCACGAAACCGCAATCGAACTCGTTGCGAAATTCCTATCTCAATTTTAAGAGAAAACTCTTATAGAATCTTTATATAGATATTACCTTGTAACTGAAACGTGTTCTTTCTTTAACAAATTAAATATAAAACTATGTGAACAAGTTTTTTGTTAACAAAAGCTCCACTAAATTCGATGTTACTCGACTTCATGGTATTTCAAGAGGAGTCACATTGGTCGATATATGAAAAGTAGTATATTCCGGTCAAACCGGAAATAGTTATCAAATTGTAGTCTGCAATTTGACGACTGTTGACCGTATAGGGTAGGATTAGAAATCGGATGAATTTTCTAAAACATACGGCGTGTTCGGTAAGTAAAATTAAACTTTCAAATAAGGAAGGTATCAAAGCTTTTTTTTAATACATCTACCCATTTTTCTCGTACTTATCAAAAATTGCAATCTTATTACGCATTTCACATGCATACTTGTTAAGATGATTAAGGAAATGCGTATTGTATTAAAATTGCAATGTCCTCCCATACTTACCTGATTTCTGTGCGAACTACCTACTTTGATACGTACCAACTTTGAACGAACGTTCTCTAAAAATTGGCTCACTGTTGTCTTGGCAGTTGATCTTCAACCGACTGAATTGGTTCAACACCTGCTTGCTTATGTCATTCAAATATTTATTGCTAAGCATCATTCCTCGATTATCGACCGACGCTTAACTGATTTTCATGACCATGAAGCCAACCAATACCCAACGTTACAAAAGTGCCAGTAGTTTTATACATTCTAGCGGTCGTGGCTAACATCTATAGATATTGTGATGTTGTACCAACTGAAGGCCATCCGTCAGCCAACCAACTGTACTACTAAGGTAAACATTACTGAAATACTGCATACCTTTTTCAGGAAAATTTTTCAAGTGTTTTTCTATTTAAGAAATTATTTATAAAACTGGGAATTTTACTTGAATATTTTTATTGGATATAAGCTCTTTAAACACCAAGTATTTGAAGTAACTGGAATTTACCTCACTTGTCGCTAGAGAGGACAAAGCCGGATGAAATTATTACGTTTTTGGAAAGACTAGGCAGACTCGTGTTTTGTTGATTCTCGGGGACACCAGTAGACAACACGAATGAGGCGTATAGACACGAATCTATCTAGTCGCTGCAAAAAAGGAATAATTCCATCTAGTTTTGCCCTTTCTACTTGTCGTTGTAAATTCAGAGCATTATTACCAGCAATGTTACAGCAATTTTTTTTATAGTGTACGGCGATGAAAACAACACGAAAAGTATGAATAACTTGAAAATATATTTTCCGTAAATTCCCCTTAATTTAATTTCGCAAAAATCGGGAACGATTTGTTTATTTTATTGCGGCGTTGTATCCCGTATCTCCTAATTGAATTATCAAGAGACTGCCAGGAGAAAATTATTATCCCTTTAAACGTAATAATCTAGTGTGTTTCTCCGTTCTGTTTTCTACCTAATGGTCTTCTTCAGCGAGATAGAGAAGGAGAGAACTGTTCACGCTACATTAGATGCGGCGAATTTTCTTTAATATTCAGCCGACCACTAATGCGTAGCGTGTAGCCTTCCTCACATTTTTATTTTAGTACCATTTTCGCCGCTATCTTTTTTCCTATTGGGCGATAATAATACACGAAAAGTAATTGAATTTATTAAAATAGGCATAGCTGCGCGACGGGAGTTCATGAATTATTGCCGGTAACACAAAGAGAAGCGACTGAGGTGTTTCTGAAAAAATGCAACTATAAATACAGCGCAATGAAATTATATAGAAGAGTTGCAATAGGTTTTGTTACTGTAGTACAACGTGGTTCACCGGGGCTAATCAGCTTTTTATTGTCTAGAGGCGGATTCTTAGGGTGATTGCTGGAATATCAGCGTTTTATCGCTGTCGAAATTTCAACTCTTTGGCTTGTCCTTCTATCTACCAGTCATCAGTATAGAACAGTTGGATGGATGGCGATTGGTCTTCAGGTGGTATTCATTGGTGATTCAATGTCGGACGGTTAGCGCAATATTCGCGACGGTTAGCTACGATCGGTAGGTGTGTCGCCGATGGTACTTTTCGATCAAACGGCTTTAGGCCAAAACCGGTTAGACAACGGTTGACAATCGGGAAATGGTAATCAAGCTATGCTTGGTAGTAAACTCTTGAGTGACATAAGCAGGTTGATAATGAACCAATTTAGTGGGTGCAGCGTCGATTGAAGCCAAGCATGGTAAACGTGACGTCACGGTTGGCAGGCATAATCGACAGGCAACGGTGAGCCAATTCTCAAAGAATGTTTGTTAAAGTAGACGGTTCGCTCAAAGATTTTACGTAATGCCAACGTCCAGCTATCCGTAATCGGGAGGCAACGTTGCGCAAAGATGTCGCAACCTCAAAAGTTATTAGCTTTGAAATAAATGTCAGACTATCATCAGAAAACCATTCTGAAACAGTATCAAGGGTATTAAAGAAGCCGAACGAAAACTTGGAGATCGCATGAAAGACAGATTCTGGAAGAAAAAGCGAATTTCTGACGAAAGAAAGTCATTGTTTTCTACAAGAAGAATCCTTTGAACATACTTTGGACAGAAAAGCGACTTGAAAGATGGGCTGCTAGAAATTTTTTGAGTTCAAAGTCAAGAAGTACTGCACTGAGGACTTTATAAGTTTAAAGAATTCTTGACAGGAATGCCGAAAACAAAGTTAATCAATTAGACGGCTACTTTCTATCGCCGCTCTGCCCATTACAGTAAAGCGGCCTTAGAGTGGCACGGAAGAAATAATGTGTTTTTATCCATCTTTTTTATCAGGTCGATTGAAAGGTATTGAGCTCTGGTCAAGAGGAAAATTAAGGCAACGAAGATGTTCGCATTGGTTTACTACTTTCGGAAAAAGTCACCTGCAGCGCCCAGGAAGATGTGCAGAAAAGGCTAGAATCCCGGAAATAATGCATAACTTAAAACGTGTAAAGATGATATTAATTTTAATAAAGCAGTGCTTATAAGATTTTTGTATTGATCTACTGAAAATGTCACTGAAATATTATCACGACTTGTGTAGTGTAATAACGATATTAAATTATTCAATTTTAGACTAAAGACAATATTGCTAACAGAATGTTACATAAACCATCGATCATCTTTTGACCTTCTACATATTCTGAATTATACGTTATTTGCTTGTAGGTATATCTCCCTGATGCGTTATAATATTCCTTAAGTAGAAATAAAAAACACATTTCCATAACTAAAATGGAACCTTCCTGGCAGTAAAATATTACGTGGAATTTGTAAAGTATTTTAGCAAAACTCTTTGTGTTATGAGCTCTGGAAAAAAAAAAACAAGATATTTTAGATTGTTTCAGAGCTGCGGAACAATAAGACTAATGGGGCATAATTTTTCGTTTAGGATTGCCGGTCGCTCGTGTTCAACGTAAAAAATGTAACAAATTAGGAACGTGGTCGAGGGGATGCTTTCTTCCTTCATTTTTGTTACATCATTTCTTTCTTATTGTGTTTACTTTTTAAAAATACGTGCCTGTTCTTTGGTAGATTCCCAAATTTTAACGCTATGAATGCTACAATATTGTGGCGGAGTAAAATTATGTAACCCAATCCCAGATTTTTGTTAATTATTTTATGTGGTTGTCTTAGGTATGATTAAGTTTCCGTTGTATTATTTCACATAAATATATCAATTTTTCGGACGATCTTTGTATCAAGATGTACACGACAAGAATAAATTGTTCTACAATTGTTAGACTCTCTCTTTCGTGTGAGTTTGAACGGCAGTTTATCCATATTGAGAGTTAAAGTTTTACGGGCTTTCTTTTTCGTTTCGTTTTTTGGTCTTCAGTATTAAAAATGTAACATATCTCTAAAAACAAAACGACGTCAGAATCCATGGTTACGGTATTGAAAAATATGCAAGTGTACTAAATATTCAATCTAAGGATGTATGTATGTCCTAAAGTGGACATAGGTTTAGAGAGAGTTAACAGCGCACTTAACTTAATCAGGAGGGAACATCTGTGTGGCTAGCATTGTGTGAGGCGATACGTTGAAAGTTGCTGTTAAAACGGAAGGACTCTGGCGAAACGTAGATTTCGCTATTTTAGAATTTGGAAAATAATTATTGTATGTCTTGAAAATTTAGTTGAACTTCAGAATTTTTGTGAGAAAGTATTCAAAAGAATTGGTTTCATTCTTAGCGGAAAATATAGGTTCTACAGGATTCTTCCATTTGAAATGTCCAGTTGAAATTTTCCGCCGAATGACTTTACATTACTTAACCTGTAAATAATGGTAATAGGTACCATTAATAATTGGTATTATACAAAAAAATATAGTGGAAGGATAATTTAAAGAAATAAGGTTAGTGTTGATAGTAAGCTAGAATAAATTAGACTTTATGACTTTCAAGCGTCTGAAAATTGTGTGTTGCTTATAAACAACGTTTTCGTTCTAATAAAATATAAAAGTTGGGATTTCGATAATCTGCTAAAGAAACAGAACCGTTGTGGATGAAAATTACTGAAATTACCTACATATTATATTTACACTAATGTATAAAACGATTAAAGGGTTTGTTTGTTTGAGAGTTAACGATAGCAGCTGTAAAATATCGTCTCTCAAGATTAGCTTTGTTTAATCTTAGGATTGCGATACCTTACATTTTTCTAAATTCTTCGTCGAGATGCACGCCGTTGGCTGCTAAAGTCTGTGCATCGATTTTGAAACTGTACGTCGGTCGGTCAGTTATTTATCGGTGCGCCCTACTTATAATTTATGACTACCCCACGCAAGATATACAATAAAGAGAAATGCGAATTATTTTGACCTTTAACTTCGGAGCTAGTTATTTTTAACTGAAAGTTATTGTTGAGATAGAAAATGAACATCGCTGTTTCCTAATGGGTAATTCCAAAGTTGGATGGTATTAAAAAAGCTATATCTACTCTCACGATAACAGCGTAACTATTACAAGCATGTGTCAGCCAGAAATTTATTATAGGTCAGAAGTCATCAAAATCTTGTGGGGGTGGTATAAGGAGAACGGTTCGAAGGAGCCGTTACCCGTCTTTGCACTAACTCCACAGATATTCGCAAACAATCATTAAAGAAAATATTTACTATTAATCCGTAATATGCACTCGTTTTAAAAATGATGAGATGAAACGCCCAAATATCGGCGTTACTGTTGACTAATGTGCTTAGAGAGGACACGTCTAAATGCATCCACAGACAAAATCTTGAGAGAATTCGTTAACGGGTTATATACAGGGTTAGTAAAAAGTCCCGGAACGGTCGATAACTTTGTTATTTGAAAATTATGATTTCTGAAATTTGATATGGGGGTATAGTTAAAATAAATGCATTTTATGCAATACAGTTAATATTTTTTTCACTTCCGGTTTAATCGGCAATACGTCCAACTCATAAGTTTCAAATAACAAAGTTATTCGACCGTTCCGGGACTTTTTACTAACGCTGTATAAAGTAAATGGAGTATGTAAATGACCCTTCAAAAAGCGAAGTGTTGCGAGGTGGCGGAGTTATTAAGTTCCTGTTACGTATATTGATATTGTGGATACCCGTACGAAACCGGACTTTATATACCAGATGAGGTGTTTACGTTAAAATTATCTCAGGGAACAATTTTAGTGAAACGGATAGTTTATGTTTATTCATATTTAGTCGACCAAAGTCTAACAATATATGCGAGACTCTGTTAAACTTCCGAATATCAAACACAAAAACATTTTGTACCTTTTGCATTCGCGCTTTATGGAAAGAATCGAGACATGTAAACAAGCGTTTCAGAATTGAATAAAGATAAAACAAGAGTTTCACACAGCATGACTAACATTTCCTGCTTCAGATCTCTAGTTAGAACTAGATGACAAATAATATAAAAACTAGATGATCAACGTATAACATGGTTTTTCAACGGAATTAACATCTTAAGCTCAGCTAAACAGATTACGACCAATTTCTCTGGATAGATTTACAAATTTGACACCTATTTCCGATATAACAGGAATAATTGAAATTATTTTAGTTCGATAGTACAAGTAGACCTTAATATACACAGGCTACAATTGAAAACCGAACTATTTGGTTAAAATTTTATAATTCTGCCGGTCAACTTAAACGATTATGTATCATACTGCATTGGTCTAGTTTGTCTTCTAGCGTTTACCAGAGCCAGATATTCCTCACATGTTTTTTTTATAGGAACACCTGCTACCATCCGATACACCTTATAAACCATTCATCCCTTCGAACGTGGCCGAATTATTGAGCTACATGAAGGCGGTGTTACTTTCTAGATATCATTCGACTGCTAATACGATGTTGGGACTTATGGATAGCCAATCAATGTAAAGCCCGTAGAGCAGGTTGAACGAATAAATTTCAGTTAGGATTATCCTTAACATCCTAACATAGAACCCCATTTACTTTTCTCTTGTTGAATTGTCTTTCATTTTCATGTTTACAAGCAGTATAAACATTCTTAATACTAAGAAATATTATTTTGCAAACGATTTTAATTGCGGCCAGTGTATTATCAAATTTTTAAAAGTATATTCTTTCATATATCGACCTATTAACTTCCTTGTGTGACAACGTAAACTACCGTCCTTAAACGGGTTCAATTTTCAGATGGAAGAGGAGGATAATAATCGCTGCCGTCCGATCGGTATATTTCTGTGCGGTAGAATCGGCTTATTCCTGCTCGTAATTGGATATGCATTCCTCGGGGCACTCATATTCAAGACTTTAGAAGGTGGAAACGTCGAAAACGTCCCTGTTCACATCCAGCGAAGCCGAGAGGACTGTCTCAGAGAACTTTGGCTTATTACAGGTAGGATTTTTCATGAATAATGTATACCCGCTTTTACGTCTCTATTTTTTCTTACTTGCGAGAACGCGTACATCTACCAATCGATCAGGCTTCGGCTTCGCCGATAAGTCGATTTTCCCTCGATAATTTTCTCCACAGGTCCTTCCGGGAAGCATAATTTATTCAAAGTACCATGTATAATTGAAAACTAGCTACCGGTCATTGAAATGATGCGACTTGTTTCCCGTGTTTATGAAAGGCGAAAAAAAGGAGGATTTCACTATATGAATGAAAGAATGTTGTTGATTTTAAAGGGATTGCAAACAGTTATTAAAGGTACGGGAGTAGTTTTCAGCTTAATGCAAAACAAGTATTTTCTTTAATAATGATGCTCTATTTTATTAACAAATTTTATTCCAATTGTAATTTTATGGACGAGTATCAGTTGACCTGAAGATGAGCTGTGCATAGCTCAAAACTGGTAGTTGTTTATTTCTTTGTTTTGTGAAATTTGGACAATCTACATCATGCTACATGCTCTCAATTTATCAAGTAATGATGATACTACGTCCCCGTTATTATTTTCTTGTTCCGAAATAGTTGATTGACAGAATTCTAATGAATAGTCGCCATCACTTCCCCGGCCTTCTTCGGAGTCGATTCCGAAATCCACCAAATGCTATGAAAACTTTCAATTCAATGCATTTTTAGTTCTGAATGAACGAGCACGGCACCCAACGCGTGATGCCGCGGTTTTTCATGCCAAACCTCTGCTATTTCTCTAACCAGAATTCGACGATTAGACTCGACGCCATAATTCTTTGACCAAGTTTCCAAAGGCTTTTTCAAATGCTGCTCGCTGGATTCCTATTTTCAGTTCAGGAATTGTTTGTGGTCAGGATTTGTCAAAAGCCGAGATGAAAACTCTTGCTGTTGACATCACCTTTCTTCATCGTGGTAGTTACTTGCCCAGGTTCATCCTCAAAAAAGAGTTGCTCAGTTACACCTCCGGGCTGTAATCGATGTTCATGAGCAGCACCCGGAAGAAGATTTTGGAAAATTAGAAAAAGGTTATTTTAAGAATATCACAAAGGAAATTGTGTATTCGTGTATTATATCCAAATAGTTCCTAACGATGGTATCATTTGGTTACCATGATAGCAATAAACAAAACCTAGTGACATTCACGTTCTTAAACTTTCTTAAATTAAATTTGGAGTGTAGGTGTAGAAGAATTGATAAATATGCGAGACAAGAAAAATGAAAAACCACAAAAAAACACTTGGCAAATTAAAGCGAAGGTTAGTTGCTACCGGAAGTATACATTGCACAGATGTAAAAATAAAAAAGGAATTATGTTATTAAGACATATTTTTAACGAAGAAAGACAAGGAAAATAATATTTTGATAAAAATTTATGCAGACCATTAAATTTAATGTTTTATACCATTTCTATGTCATAATAATATCATCAATAATATTTTTTTCACGTTCGCTTTTCTCCAAGTTTTAATTAACGCAATACGTTACTGTACAACGAGACATTTCGTTTTTGGGCGTCCCTTTTGTCACATAGACTTTACCCCGTCGTGGCTTTATCATCTTTTCTGTTCGTTTTAACTCTTGTTCTTTCCAGTAATTACACCTTCCTGAAACTTCCTTAATTCTGCTTTGATCTTTGCACCTGAGGTACATTCGCATTTTTAGCACAAAACTAATATCATACCTAGACGCGGAATTATTTTTAATGTACGTTTCTTGCATAATTATTATTACACTGGTTAACTCTGTACTTTTTCTAGATATTTAAATATTCAAAAAATCTTTTTTAATTTGGATTTAGAAGTTTTGGAGAAAGAAAACAGATCTTTTCTTTAATCTTCGTATAATATGCTACGAATGCTTCGTCGTCGTTCAATATTAAATTTGAGAGTCCAAGAAAAAAGAACTTAAACGTACGTATTTTAAAGAACTTGTTGTTTAATTTTTTTATATTATCGAAGGCTGGTATATTAGGAGCCACAATATCATTTGTTTTCGCTGCTGCTTATTGTCGTCGAAACCTTTAAGTCCCGCGTAATTACGGATGTCAATTTACTAATGTTACATGTGCTGTATTCGTAATGCTTTTAATAACTGTTCAACATGAAATCTCTTCTTTATAAAATAAAAGACATATATACAAAATGGGAATAACTCATGTTCTTGGTCACATATGGGAACATAAATTAACTGCGTATGTCTGAGAGTCATCTGCCTGGAAACATTTACGTATGTTCATAGACTTACGGAAACGTTATGTTTGATATGCAGTGCATATGTCTTTTGGGACAAAATATTAAATGCGGACTTTGAAACTTCAACATATTGCAAAAGCTCATTAGGTAAGTGGTAGCCTGTCTACTAGCTATGATTAATGAATTTAAGGGATGTTCAGCAAGTTACCTTTCGGTGAATTTAGAAGTGAATTCATTATAAATTACATTTTTTTGGATAACGTTTGTCTTAACGGTTGTATAACTTTCCAAGCTAGGAAACAAATATTTTTCTATTAATAATGGTTACAATATTCGTACGAGACACACATATTGTTATATTATTTATTATAGAAAAAAGAACTAAGATAGAACAGATAGAAGATAAACAGATAGAAGATAAACAGATAGAAATTTATGTAGTTCAAAAGATATGTTAACATTGAGGAACACAAAAGTCAACAAAGTCGAGAGGAAGGGAGGGGAGCGAATATGGTTCGTATACGAAACCCGTAACAGTATATCATGTCAACGAGACAATTGCTAAAGAAAGTATGTGGGGAAGGGTACTAAAATTAATATCGCGATGTATTAAATACGCAACACATTGAAATAACTGAGGAATTCAGAAATGTATTCAAACGGGCGAACAATGTACAAAAGGTAGGAGACTGCTTGATTGAATACAATACAACAAGAAATTGAAGTTCAGCCAACGGGTGTGGAGAGTCAATTTAATTAAATACTAAATTGTACAGGAATTTTATGAGGTGTAGTTGTCGTCTCGCCTCGACTGAAACAACGTCGAATGTTCATAACCTCTGCGAGGATAAACGCCTTCTTCTAAAAAAGAAAAAAAAAATACTTCAGAAACCTTCTCTGTACGTTTTCGTTAGATAATTTATGGACAACATAGGCAGGATTCCATATTAAAGATCCGTAGCCTTACCTAGATCTTTCATGCGTAAAATTCAGTCATTTAATTGTGTCTATATGAAATGAAGAAGAATGTTTTATCAAGAAATCTAGCTTTCTAGGTAGCGGAAAATATAAAATGTCTGGTCTTATGCAATAGAAAATGTAAGGGTTGTGTCAAAGTAGATACTAGAATCCTTAATTGTTTTAATTAATTGCTTAATTGCCTTCATTTGATAATTGCCCGCTGGTGAAAATGTTACATTTGATGGAGACTTTAGGTAACTTCAGGGATGATGATGGAGACTTCAGGGAACATGTTACTTCGATATTCGGATTGGCTTACGCGAAATTAAAGATGTTATACGGTAGTATCTGATGGGAAATTAAAGAAATTGTTTTGTGACGCCCTGGTTCTTTCCCATTTCAACTATCGCTTCTTTGTGTAACGCCCGTGTTTAAATCCTAATAGCACTAGTCACATTCAGACTTGTCTTCGATTTATTTATGGTATCGGAAGACCACGTGAACCTATTTCTTACACATTAAAATATGCTTGTTGACCAAATGTGAAATGTCGTTGATTATTTAATTAAAAATACCTTAATATCTTCACCGCACAATTTCGTTCATAACGGACGTGCACAACCTTTTCGTTTTGACACCCTCTTCCTTCATTCCTGCACCACATCGCTACATACATCAGATCCTTCTCATATAATGTTAAAATTTAGAATACGTTACCTAATCAACTTAGAGATCTATCGATATAGATTAAGAGCTATCTTTCCTTGATCTGTATCTCCTGCGAGTCTAGCATATATATGTATATTCATATAGGATATAATCTAAATAAATACTTAAAAGATATACATACTTAGTTTTCTAATTCTTTACTGCTTTCAAACTTTGTGACAGCAGTTTACGAACACAATGTCGTAAGTTTATGTCGGTACATACAAAGATTTAGCTTTTTTTTAACAACGCTACGCAACGGTAGGAACTTCGATTTTTCCGATGTAAGTACGTATTTCATACATGTGTACCTATCCACTTTTCCGTCACGACTATTTGAGATACCCTTACTTGTAAGCACACATTTACAGTAAGAGCAGGCAAAACACGAGTGCCGATCTATTCCGCTTGCTCTTGGACGGAGTACAAGAACTCTTCAAATTCCGAAACAAACAGAGCGATCCACTTCGCTTTACATTTGTATTTACGCGTCTTGGATTGCGACTGCTTTTTGATCTGTCAGAGTGGCGTTTGTGGAACGTGAAATAAAATTGTTTATTATACAGAAGCAGGAAGTCGTGAATTTCAATCCACTGTTGTGAACGGTCAGTTTTAGTCGACAATTCGACAGAGGTTTTTCCGCTAAAATTCATATCTATTAGTATTTACGACGAACGCAACATATCTGATACGAAGCAAGCCCGTTAGGCCGGATTATTAATAAAGGGGACATATATGCATTGGGATTCCCCAGTGGTAACCAATGGAATGCTTTTATTCCACTGTAGTATTTAATTGAATCTTTTTAACGCTCATCTCTGAAGTTTCTTTATCTCCATGTAGAATTTCCTAATATAGTCACTATCCCAAATATATTTTAAGGTAATAAGTTTTACAAAATTTAAACTTATAATAGCGACTGCAAAGCGACGGTTGCAAGGTGACATACGTATAACCAACGTAAATTAAGGACATTTTATGTCTTTAGTCAGTTAGAACATTTCAATAGCTCTCGATTACTTCTTCAAAGTTGAAATTGTTTCTTAGATAATGTACTTTGATCAAAATTTGGCTTAATGAGGATGAATGTATATTTTCCTAAATTTTCTCTTTACGAGCTGCGATAACGACACAAGATATGCAACTTTCAAATAAAGGTTGAATAATGTTTATTGGCTACATAAACAACCTTCGTATGTATACTAACTAGCAGGTTTTTTTTTTAAGCACGCATATAGACATTATACGTACGGGCCAGCGGTAGCGTGCAGTTTCCGTTTATTGATAATAGCATGATAAGAGTTATAATTCACACTGATTTGCGTGTTCACTAATTGTTTGCAAACAGCGCTTTCTACTTGATGGAAATGGTTTTTCCGTTGCGTCGCATTCACCAAACTAACTACATCATGTTTTAGTATATTTGCGATATTGAAACGAGCAAAATAGTTACTTTGAAGCTTAAAAGTTCAATCTCGAATAAGTTATGAACAGATTAAGTAGATGTTTAAAATGTATTGTTTTAGCCTGCGCTTCCCTTTAGAAATTCTGTATTTATTTATTTACAAGTTTACTAGCAATATTCACAGCACACGCTACCGCTGCACAATTTGACAGCATTAATGAACTTTAGAAAAAAAAAATATATATATATATATACTTAATACGAATTCTTATCGAACTTATTGATATTTAACAGAAATAAGGGTAACATCTTTATTTCCAGAGAACATGCGTAACATGGGAGAAACAAGTTAATAAGCTACAATAAAATTGAAGAATATTTGTGAAAAGGCAAACTAATCATTCAATCATCAACGGATAACAATTGATATTTAGCAATAATTTTTTAACATTTCTTTTAAACATCTTAGAATTGTAAATACTCCTGTAATTTAAGTAATGAATTAAATGGTCTACGGAATCCAGATATTCTTGAAAGCCTGTAGGCTTGCGAGATATTAAACTGTAAGATTTGAAAGTGATTTTACGGGAACCGCGCCAATTCAGGTCAGTCATCAATCTCGCCGGGTGTTTTTGCGGTAAGAACGTACGCTCGAATGAAGAACTCATATCCCAGTGCATCGCACCATACGCCATCCTGGAATAAGAGTTGCAATAATAAAAAGTTCTTAAACCTGGGTAGGTGCAAGACCTTCTAATATTACAATGTATGTGTAACTCGCAACGTGAGCTGAGCACCTCGAATTTTCGTCCATATGAACTCTTAGGATCCTGGCCGATTTAATAAAGGTCGTGAAATTTGACTTCGTGATCAAAGAGTATGAATTTACTGTTCGTCGAGTTAATAATTAGTATTCGCTCAGTTGAAAATTTACAAAAAAAGAATCAAAGTAAAGTAAGGTAAAAGTCATCAACAGCGCAGAGAATAAGAAAGCTCCGAGATTTTAAAGAAGTTGGCAAACCATTAAGTCATATTAAGAAAAGAGTTGCTCCTAGGACACACCCTTATAGAACACAAACATCAACATTTGATGGAGTAGTTTTAACAACCATGCCAACAACCTTTTGTTGGCGATCTGATAAACAGTATTTGAACCATTTAAATATTTGGCCATTAACGTCTGCTTTCTAATTTATATATCAGATTAAAATAATTAACGCAGTCGAAAACTTCGGATAAGCCAATTAACATAGCTACAAATGGGAAGCCACGATCGATGGATTTAGCTTTTTCACTGACTTAGATGTATGAAGCTGTATTTGTAGATCTATTCGGGAGGAATCCGTGTTGGTTATCACAAAATAAATTGAACTTGTTGAAGTTGTTTGTTATCTTCTTGTTCATAAATCTTAATATAATAGATACATGAGGACAGATATTGCGATTAATAACACGAGAATAGACATCACTAGCACCATGGGATGAGTTTAGTTTAGTGATAGTATTGAATATATATGATTCAGTAAACGGATGAACTGAATAAGGAATTATTCGGTAATTACTGTTAATAGATCAAAAATGAATTGAAGTACAACTATAACTTGCGGTAACAAGATTTTTGGCGAATTGTAAATTGTTAAAATTATTGTTTAAAGCATTACACAATGCTAAAGTATTAGGATATTTATCTGATAATTTATGATCTGCAAAGTGACTCAATTTAATTTACTATTTTATTAATTATCGACAAATAATCTCCGTCTTATTTTTAACAGAGCTGCTTATCCTTTTACGGTCGTTTAATTCATCCCATAACAGCAATAAGTTCGAGTGTTAAAAAAAGCCGTACGATCATTTTAATTTAATTTGCCATCCTTTGATACTATAAAACGTTTTTTAGTATGTTTGAGGTTATCACCCTGCTGGAAAAGTAAATGTAACTTGCAAATAGGAGGTATTGTCTCGCAGAACGTTTAAATGCTCTTGCTTTTCTTCTACTTCTGTTATTTTAATTAAGTCGGCATTGTTTGCATCAGCAAAATAACTCTAAATCACGTTATTTCCGACTCCATGTTTCACCGAAGGAATTGCACCGGATTCATTAAGGCACTCAGAACATAAACTCTGCATTTCGACCGGAATAATTCAAATTTAGTCTCATCGGGCCATAAAACTTTCTTCCGTTCATCTGTTGTCCAATTTGAGTGCCCGCTCAATCAAGCCAATCTTTTCTGTCTCTTGACATGGTTTAGGTAAGGTTTTTTTTTACGGCAATGCGCCCTTCAAAACCAGCAGCCGATATGCGTTTTTTTACTACGAGAACAGACGCGTTCATTCTTTGCTGGGCATTAAGACGCTTGGTGATATCTTGTACCGTAAGTCGTTGATCTCGCTTCATTGTTATTGCTATGAATTTGGCCTCGACAATACTAGTCGCCTACGGTCGTCCACTTCGCTTCCGGTAACGAAGTCCTCCAGTGTCTCGTTTTATAGTTAAAATGTAATACACGTCTTTTAGTGAAATATCCCGTCTATTAGTGACAGCCCTTTCTGAAATTGCGCAATTCGACTGAAAATGGAAACGAACCAATTCACAGCAATTCCTTTGATTTCAACTTCGTGACAAAAAAAAAGAGATTCAACATCCCGTGCAATCATAATTTAATTTACCACACGATTCCAATGTAATCCAATTAATTATTATGACGATCCCCTAGCGAAATCTAATAACTGTGGATAGCTAAGTAACGAAGCTGCAATAGCAATTTCGGTGGTAATTGCACGTATTACTATTAAGTTCCACATTAATTTAAAGTTTTAACATTCGAATAGTTTTGCGCTGGGAAATGTTATAACGATGCATGAACAAGTAGTAATAATAAGTCTCTGGTGAAATTTAAACTTTGGACTCTCTTCAATACGTAACGACGTTTCTGTTTCGGGCACTTTAATTACTAGCCCACACGCAGGGAAAAATGTACACTTGAGATAACATTACAAGTATTCGCGGACGATCCGCACGTGGATATCTTCTTCGTTAAATTCTTAGCCGTTTATTGTATTCCGTCTTATATCCAAAGCCCGGAAAGTTTCAATATTCAGTTAGTTAATATTTTTTTTATCTAACTCTTGTTATTTTCAAATGTATCTTGCGAGCATAACAGGCTGATTTCAACAAAATTGTTATATATGATTCTTCTGCCAATTTATACACTTCCTGTATTGTGTAAAATATGTATAAGCAACACTTTATCTTACATCCAACTAATTAACACTAAATTTTGTTAACTACATATTTTGTTAGATTAAATAAACGCGTTGTAATTCTTAGTACAAATTGTTCTTATTTTTAATATACAATAGTTGCTGTCCTAAAAGTTTTTCCTATATAGAAATACATTGAATTTAAGTAAGCAAGCGATTACGACAACGCAAATTATTATAATAGATACTACTGCTCCCTTACGTATTCCGAGATTAAATCTAGAATATCTTTTAGACGTCATACGTGAGGAAGTTCTTTCTTTGATTCGATTTGACCCTTTCACTACCTCCATTTAGACCCTGCATAAAACAAGATGGCGCAATCACGTCCTTTCACAGATAAAGCCGAAATAAAATTTAAATAAAAAGTTTTCCCTCGGCAAAAGGAAAAAATCGGTTACCGGAAACCGAAGCTGCAGGATCCCGGATATAGTCTACCGAGTACGATGTGTTCTACATTCTCGTCTTGTACTACTCTATAAACGGACAATATACAATTTAGTACTAGTAATGACTTCCGGGGTGAAAATCAAACAGATTCGAAAGTAATTTCATTAAAGGAAATTCAATCTCGATACGTGAGAAAGACGAAAACGTAATTTAGATATAAAAGGGCACTTAATAAGGAAGTTCAACTGACGGCGATTTAAGGGTGATATTGTTTGAGCAAACGTGGCCACAAACTATTTTAAGTTAGTTTAATTTGATTTAGCGAATGATCAAGTGGAAGAGTAGGTGCAGCGTCGTTGGTAGCCTGAACGTACAGATAATAATGTAAAGACATTATCACGCAACACATTTGGTGATCGTGTAAGTAGTAGGGATTTTCTCACGATTCTCTCACGAAATTTGTATCCAACTGACTATTGCTTAGAGCAAGGGTTCTTTGTGTACAGAGTAAACAAGACCGCCTGCGAATGGAGACAGATATAAATGTTCCAGAACGAACATGTCGAAAAACAGAAGAAGAAACATGTCGAAGCTAGTGGAACATTCTAGAATATCCAAACTAGTAGTTTCCAACCGGAATCCTTGTAACAGCTGGGGGGATCTGTGACAAATTCAAATCAATTTTGGGGTACGCAGACAACGTTGGGGGTTCGTGAAAATTTCAATATAGAACAACATAATACCGACTTATTTTCATTGTTGTGAAAGTTGAGATAAATTAATTGTTAGAGATTTTTACATTTTGTCTATAAAGGTTTAGACTGGAACGGAATCTCGCTACGACATATAATAACTAAAATATTATTGATTTTTTACTATAGAGTTCATGGTCAGGTTTTGAGTCTAAGAAAAGGTGCGAAGGAATAAGAAGTTTGGGAACCACTGATCTAGACAGACTAGATCGCTCCCGTAGTTTTCTAGAAAGACACGGAACATTCTCGAAGCACATAGAAAAATATGGAACTTTCGTGGAGTTTATAAAACTTACTCACATTACTGAAAGAGAGCCAGCTTCGTCCAATTTCAGTGTGTCACTTTGCATTTTTGGAAAAATCGTACGAAAGTGGAACGATTTTTGTTAATTAACTAAGTCAACAGTTCACATAAGAATGCTCAAGCATCGACAAGCAGTGAGGTAGCAAAGAAACGGGAATATCGTAAATACGACGATAACTATTTTAATTTTGACTTTACTTAAGTAGACGTGAACAATGTAGAGAGGCCGGGGTGTGTGTTGTATCTAAAATTTACGCCCGAGTGCATACTCCCAATTAAACTGAAGTGACATCTCGAAACCAATCTTTGCATATTTGAAAAATTTCGAAAATTTGTTTATTAGGAAGTTAGAAGATTTACAAAAGCAAGAACGTGAGTTTACTAAATACGCCTCGATACCAAGTAACGCATTGCTAGCATTTTTTGAAGCCACATACAGAGTGACGAAGGGCAAGAAACCTCACACCATTGCAGAAGAGCTTATTCTACCGACTACCCTTGACATGGTTAATATTATACTAGAGGAATCAATGTGAAAATTAATTTCAGACTTTTACCCATTTTATTAGTCGAACAATCCATCATATAGTTCAGAATCTCAATGAGCAATTAAAGAGAAAATGAAAGTAAGCTTCCTGCGAAAGCATATCTGGAAGCGCAAAGGTTCAATAATTATTTGAGATGTTTTACAAGGTTATAACCGAAAATAATTTGGATTGGGGCTCAATCAACTCTTGATCGCTATGGAAGACCACAGACGCTCATTTGCAAGAAAGCATCGCATGCTATGTGGACTCATTGCATTATCTATAGCGACGTGCTTGGATCAAAATCGATGAATTCTCAACTGGATTTGGTATTTAGAACTTGTTGTAGATGTAGTAAATTACATAAAAGCTAAGCCACTGAAAACCAGATTTTTCAAAATGCTATGCGTGGACATGGAAGCTGAACAGTTCACGATGGCTTTTACAACGCGCATTAAAGCTATGTCGAGAAACTCACACTTTTTTCCAGAGGAACATCATGAAAACTCCTCGAGGGCCATTTCAAACTGGGCATCTACCTTCGAATAGCCCTATCAATAACAGCGAACGGGAGACGGATGGAAGATGTCGGATGTATATATGGTTAATTGTATTTTTTTTCAGCTCGCTGCCGTATTCTAAAAATACACACCTCCTCATTAAATTCAATGAAAAATGATTCTAATGTAACCTGCCGTATAAGTAAATGAGATTTTTTTATAGGTACTATATGCAAGTATAAATTATACCGAGCATATTCTCTCCCTTCAAGTGCACGATTTTATCGAGCCCATTTGTTATATTAAATTTGTATATAAGGCCGCTTGTTTCGTAAAATGGGTAAATAAGCCTGTTCTTTGAATACCAACGGGGGCCGTAATCCGCACACTCGAAAATGAAATTTTTATGATGCAAAATTTGATTAACGGCCTACTTTTGCTGTTGTGCACATATATACGTATGTTTCTATATAAAAATTGTTTTGGCTTGTTTAGATGGATCATTTTTTGTTACTATACAAGGCTCAATTTTCTTAGATATTCTACTGCACGTTCAGGGGCGAAACATACACTTTGTATTGGGAAGGTTAGAAATGAAAATTTAGAATAGCATTTATAGAGATGTATATTCTGTAGAAACAATAGATAATAAAAATGATCAAAAATTTTAGTAAGACATAAAAGAAAACGAAAACATACTTCAGAGCCAAATTGAACATGTTCCGTTAAGTGTCCAAAGCTTAAAAGAAAATACATATTTAAACAAAATCCCTCAAAGTAAGAGCGAAATTAAATTAAAGTGTTCAAGAGCTTCTTCATCGGATTCCACGCATTTCTGACAACGCCCTATTAAGACTGTACCGGAAACGGTTCGTAAAGTTTTTGATGCTATACCGTTGTCATAAACGATCCTAATAAGCTCTTTTAATTCTTCGATATTTCTGGAAAATGTATTGCAGACTATACTTTTTAAATGTCTCCAGACAATCCGGTACAAAGAATTTAAATTCATCGTCTTAGAAATACCCTGTTTAGGTAGTTGGTTACCATGTTACCGTTATGAGCAAGGGTGATGTACGACGGTTCCAAATAGCCAATTTTGAGACAACAGCCTAATATGCTTAAAACTGACTTTGCGAGGTATGAATCTCCATGTTTTTGGGTCGCTGAATCGGTTAAAATTATTTTAAAAGCTGTCATACTTCATTTAAATAAAGAAAAAGTTTTTGATAAAAATATATATTAAAACGCACGTCTTAGATTGCTTTCCCAATGATCCCGTACTGGTACTTGGACAAATGTGCCGCGTTAGAGGAGTTAGTGCTGAATCACAATTTAACATTTTTACAGTAGATGATGTATTTACTGCAGTTGTGATTTTCTCCAAACTTGGAAAAATGTTTGGTTGGTCTATCACGTTTCTTATAGGTACCTAATGGCACTACTAAATTGAGTTTCGATCCCTCAGTATTCTTGCTAAGGAAGCATTTTTTCTTGCGGTAATCTTTTAATTAAAATGTTCCAGTAGCACTTTCTTAATACTGCTCATCTTTCATCTTCGGTATTCGTGTCTTTGATCTTTTTGATCTTATTTATTCCCGGTGTATCGTGAACATATGCAGATTATCCCACTATTTTACTTACTTATCATCGGCAGGTAGAAGTTTTTAAAAAATTGTAATGTTGGGCAGTTCAAAAAGTTCAAAACTGGAATTTATTCACTATTCTTATAAAGTTTAAAAGCCTCGCGCGTGTATAGATCTGTAAGTAATCTGAAAAGCAGCTATGGATCCGTGCTCTAGGGGCACTCAGGGAAGTAAACATGTCCGGGACATTTCGATTGAAGGAGCTTTAATTTTATTGTATCTTTGTCTTACGCTTCGCTTTGTCGAAAATACCACATCTAATGCAAATTTTAATTGACATTCTTAAGGTCTTAAGTAGCTGATGTATTAGAAAATTCAAGTATTGTGGTCCTATTAAGTTACCGTTAAAAGATTTAAAGTTAAGTTGTTTTGGAAATTAATTTCTGTCGTCCAATGCGGATTTTTATGATTGACCATTAAAATTTAGAATTTCTGAGATGAATTGCATAAAATCGTTATAATATTAAATTGACGAATGTCACCGCGTTGGTAAAATCCATCTACAAATGAATTTTAAATCTTTTATAGCAATTGGATTTTAATGAAGTGAACCAGCTGATATAGCACAATTTTCAGCAATATATCCCACAGTCGAAACGAACTCCAATTCAGTTTTATGTTGCACGTAGTTCAGTGTTAGGGAAGTCTTCTTGTTGCGTTGTTGTATACAATCTTTTAAAACCAGTAAAACATCGGGATTTATATCTTTGAGGCAACGTTATAAGAAAAACATCCATAAAGAAGTCGGAGGAAATTATGTAGCTTGTAGACTGTTATTACACGGTAAACATTTTACAAAAACACAACTCGAGCTTGAATCGATCCAAGTCCGCCCCACTGTTGCTTTCCTGCAAATTTTATATCATGGATTCTATTTGTATTTCCTACGTTCCGTTATAATTGGTGATAATTCAGTCGTAGGTAATCTCTTTCGCAAGGTTGCGCCACACAAATACACATATACGAATTACAAGTTCTTTCGAACTTAAGAATCGACTAGGAAAAATTAATTAAGTCACGTATTTAGTTAATAACTATAAATTTTAGGTCCTAAAACATCATCTTCCTACGATTTTAAATTCAATTAAACATGAGCAAACTTCGGTTCAATCGATGCTGAAAGGACTATAGGCGAATTGTCGACGAGGAAAAGTAGAAAAAGAATTGAGTTTCCTTCGACGAAAATCGCATCAATCACAACTGAATTCCAAAATACAACGCGAATGGGCGAATAGTATCCGATTTATAAACTTGGGATACTTCTACTTATTATTATTATTATTTGATTCTACAAGAAAATTGCACATACATTTAATTTAATTTAATTTTTTGTCTAGATACATAAGCCCTCGTATAATTTACATTTCATCTTATACGTAACCAATCCTCCATTTCTTATAATTTACGTTCTGCGTAATTACATGAATTTATACATTTCAAACTTCTTATCTTTATCTCGTATATCGTATATCTATGTATCGATCTATCTGTTAAGTCAAGATTTTCTAAGAAAGACATTTCAAACGAAAACGGTCATTGTATCGCTACAAAATACGCTTTGATAAATCGCAATAGTTAGAGTTATCTCAAGAACGGTAACTGTCATTCTCATTACCTATTTAAAGCTGAGACAGTAGATTGTGGCTCTGGCACTTCTCGATAAAAGCTTTGCTTCCATCACCCTCTCGCTTACGTTCAGCTTCAATAATAGAATTTTTAATAAATGTTAGAATATTACAGGTATGAATAATTTTTTTTCCGAGTAATATGGAGAAAAATTTTCGAAATATTTGAAGGTCTACATAATATAAAATTACATTGAAGTATACAGCCTTGGACAATAAAACAAAGCACCTTATTATAAAATTATACATGTAAATGGATATATTGTATAATTTTCTTGTATATGTTTTAGTATTGCATGCAATTTTTCGTTAGGCGATAGTAAAATATCGATTTACGCGTTATTCGTTGTTGATTGGGCTCGTAGATATCTCTCCTTTCAAGACGCGAAATTAGACTACGACAACTCTAAAAGAAAAAATCAGAAACATGTTTTTTTTTTATATATTTAGGATATTTATTTTCAGAAAACTATTTGTATAACCGCACATTTTTCGGAGAAAATACTCAAAAAGGAAAACCAATTCGCGCTGCTTCACCAAAAGGGATCGCTACACATATCATTATGTACGTTTTATTTTTCGTTCTTCTTTACCTTTACTTTTTCTTGTTCCATTACCGTTTGAAACAAGATAGATGTGCATACTTCACAGTCCCTCCCCACGCACTACTTTCGTTTCGTTTATTGACATCGGATAAAACTCCCAGCGGTGTTATCATTCTAAAGTTACGGCATTTTGTTGCGTTAATTTTATTGCTTCGCCGCAAACGGCATATTTGCGTTGGTATAATTTGTTCGTCCTCATGTAGTATATATTAAAATCTATTGTAATTAATTGTTTAATTCGGTAATAAGAATTAGGCGATAGACTGTTATCTCTAGGCCAGTGGCGGCTCTAAATTATTATCCTCGAGGGGCTTTTAATGTTTAATAATATGTAGCGTACGTTCCAATGGAAACGTTGTAAGTTGTATCAATACCCAATTTCAAATACTAATTGGAAGTTAGGTCTGTCAGAGGCAAATGGAGGTATGCTTTATTGAACAAGTAGCTTATAGCTTCAAATAGAAACAATTCCTTTGAAATAAATGTACAAAATTTTAATATAGAGCGATGTAATTATAAGAAGTGAATTTTTAACGTAAGTAATCCCGTAAATTTTCATGCCTTTAATTGTGTATTGCTTACGTTTCTAATTAACCCTATATAATCTACATTATGGATCTGACAAATTACCGGGTCCCGGTTAAAGACCTCTTTTGCCGGAACAAGATTCAGATCGTGTTCTGTGCTCCATTTTTCTATATCCGATAACCGCCCAGGAAATTGGTGATATTATCTCCCGTCTTAAGAAAAGTACGTCGCTCGATGTTTACGGGTTATCATCAGCGCATAAAACTCTTGAAATGTGACATCATAGCTCGCTCCTTTAACGAGTGTCTATTGAGGGGTATCTTTCCAAACCTATGTTTGCGAAAAAGCAGACAGAAAAGATCCAACCTGTGTACAGACCTATTGCATAAGTGTTTATATTCTTGAAAATATTTGAATAAACTATTAAAAATCGAACAGGTAAGTTTCCTTGTAAAACAAAACAAAAAAACCCATAATTTGAAAAAAAAAAACAATATTCATACCGTTTAGGTAGATCTACGCTTGCATAAATACACAGATTAAACATATCTTCGTACGGCAGCGAAGCGTCATGTAGTAGCTCAGAGAAAGCTCCATGAAATTGAGAACGAAACGTCGGCATTGTTATGCACTTACGACGCGATTTCAACTCAGAAGCCCAAATTCTTTAAAACACAGACTAAATTTATTATGCGTGCTCTTTTTATGTTCCGTTTGTTACATACCCGTATTTTTATGCGATTTTATTTGTTTATTTATACAGATCAAAATTTTACATTTGCATTTGCTGGTGTCAAAATAACAAAATATATCTGGTACAAAATTTCAATTTAATTTTATTGCTGAAGAGAACAGCTCGTTTATCAATTTGCTTTGATGAATGTTGCAATAACAACAAACAAGTTTCTTTTTGCAAAAGCGTAATTATATACTTATCGCAAAACTTAATAAATCCGTTTATTGACGGCAATAAAACGTCAACATGTAAAATTAATTTTAACATGTATGACAGAGGGCCTACGAAGAAGTGGTTCAATTTAACAGAAGGGATTAGCGAAAGATCCTAAATCTGCCATAATAAAATAATCACAAGAGCAGATGTTGTGACTCCGACCGACGCTGCGAAATTTCGTCATAGTATTTCCCAAAAGTAGATTTTATAGCCGTTACAATTTATAATATATAAATCCATCTTCTTGCAGCAATAAACAATAATTCAATCAAAATTTTAAAATAGTTAATTTAAAAAAAGGAATTTTTATTTCGTCAGTGTTTTAATACTTTTAATTCTTTTAGTAATGTAGATTAATTAATAATTCTTATCATAAAATTTAATTTAATTTGTGGCGCTTTTATTTATTTGAACATTGTTTTAAGATTGTGATTATATAACAAACTTAGAAGAATTTTAATTTAAACTGATTTAAGTCTAGCCTGATAATGTTCTCAATCACGCAACCGTTCGCATTTTAAATTTGTTAATAAAAGAACTTACGAGGAAATGGACCCGCTTTTATTTCTTTCGTTATATACGCGAATAGTTCCGCTGTTTGCAAATACCTTGATGCATTTAGCACGTATTGAATCTATTAAATGAAGGTACGAGGACGCAACTTCAACGTTCGTTTCATGTAACAGGTGTCGTCGAAATAAAATACCTCGGACAAAATTGCAGGTACAAGTTAAATACGGGTTGCTTGGACCGAAACACCGATGAGAAGTTTCCTCCCTGTGCGGCAAAATTCAATTTCGTCCTGCATGTAAATGCGTTAGACTTGAAATGAATGTGTGATTGTCTTTCGTGAATTCCTCCGGGGTGTAATACTTGTATTGCGTGTAGGTTACATACTTAATAAAGGCGTAAGATGAATAGTGCTTTGAAATTACACATGCTTCAATTGTTCTATATACATGGAAAAAATAATAATTTCTATAATTCTACAATGAAACTGCAGCAAATTAAACAACGTTCTTATGAATTATACCGGTTGAGAGAATATAGATAAGATGAAATAACCATGATTTCCTCAGTTATATTATACACCCGCAGCTGTACAGGTACGTTCACCAACAAACATCCGGTAGATTTAGAGAACCAACGTAAATTACCGAATACCTTACTCTGAGAGAGTTGCAAGCATCAGACTAACTGTGTCACTAACGATGCAAACGGATATATGTATAAGCGGATGTCTTATTAGAAGACAATAAAGTTCTCGTCTCGACACTAATCAATATCACATGTGTCTAGTTCTAAGGCAGGAAACATTTAGTTCATGCATTCAGATAAGCTCTGATCATAATTTTTGCATGACCACGCCAGGCTATTGTTGTCCTTTTATTACAGGCATATCTTCTTTAAGCAAACCGTTTTAGTTAAAAACATCGTTCCACGGAAAAATACTTAATCCTCTTAATGAAGCTTTGGCAGTTGGTACAGTCGTTTATTTCTTTTACCGAATGACCTAAAACCCGTTTTAGATTATTTTTAAAAACAGCTTTGAAACTTTTTCCATTCTACTGTAGCTAGTCCGCTGTACTAAAAGCATATACAGATACATTTCTCATTAAGTGACGGGAATCCTTTTTTCCCCGGAATCCGTCTAAAGCGCAGGGTACAATTTCGATGCGATTCCGTCGGTAATGTAGGTTCCCCTGGCGATTCGGAATTCCTTAATCTCAACCTTTCCTTTGTCTCTCTTTTCTTAGTTGTTTAAATCGGGATACTTTTAAAACACTAAACCTTAACTGAAGGAAGTACGTGCTAAAAACTTTTTTCATTTTCTTTTCACGTACATATACCAGTCCTGTAGGAGAGAATCGTATGTTATGATGTTCCCGAAGAAAATTTAACTTACTAATACGCACGTTTATTTAAGTAATTTAAATGTATGTTCAATGAAAAAACAAATTTTGTTGTTTTAAATACTTTGAGGCTTCTTCTGTTTAATAAAGCACTACATTCAGAGTAAACATGTACATATGTAAATTTTCATAATGGAATTCGATGAATTGGGAATGCAAACTCATATTACGAGGGTGATATGGAAAGTTTGAAACCTCAACGTGAAGATGGCGTTTGATGAAAAAGAAAGTTTTGTTCCACTAAGAATACGCAATGCGTTATCTCACACTGCAGTGATCATCATGGTTGTGTCTAAATTAATAAACTCTCTGTGTTAATGTACATCTCTATTCGTGTTGGTTGATGTGTTTTTGTATTTGGATAACTCGATCGATTTGGATAGTTTTGGGTCAGTCATATTTTTTACAACAACGTATCCTAACTTTTGAAATTGCAGTGTTCCAAATATTGTGATGTGAGTAACGATTATTGTAAATATTTCAAAAACACATCAGAAAATGCTTAGAAACGACAGCCAAATAGTAATGCTGAAATAGGTTCCTCACGAAGACGAAAAGCACACCATGCTTACTCGGTTACAAGAGTGTCTTTATTCCATGTCATGGTATTACTAGATATGAATAGAGAGAACAAAGGCGGATTAAATTATTACTTTTCTGATTCTCGGGAACACCAGTAGGCGGCACAAATCCGTTCTTCTGAGGCGAACAGATACAAGTCTATCTAGTCGCTGCAAAAAAGGAATAATTCCACTTGCCTTTGTCATCTCTATATACGAGATAATCTGTGGTACAAAGTGGACTAAAAACATTCTTGGAACGACGCTGAAGACGCCGAGTACGCAGAAACATGTCCTTGGGTAGTGTCTTTCTCTTCTTACCTTGCATCGCTTTCGCCGTGAAGATTCCATCAATACCACGAGGAAGTTATTTAAAGAATTTACTTATTGATTAAATAAATTGTTATTACGTATTTTAGCGTTCACTTTCTTATTATTGGCTTTCTCGCTTACGTTTTTATATTGATAAACGTCCGAATTTGGTTTAATATTTGCGAAATTTTACCCAATTTATCGTGTTTGTTCCGCAATCTCTTGATTTGTCCAAATTTATTTTGACAATGTTTATTCGTTTTCTAAAATATTTTTAATTAATTTGTAATTATACAGCCCAGTGTATTACACGCTATAGTATTTGCATTGAACGATCGGATCTGTTTTGTTAAATTTAATAAACAACAAATAGCAATCCTTTATTACGTCGAAAATAGCTGAATGTGGAAAATTAAAACGCTACAAAACTCATTCGTGACACCATTAATACATCCGGACAGACACGTCTGATAGTTGAAAAGAATGGCAGAAAAAAAATGTAAGAAACTTACAAAGAAGCAGCAATTTATATTTGTCCAAAATAGTTTTTACGTGCGTTACACTTACTTCCTGCTTTTAGCTCACATTCAAAGAAACATCTAATAATTGGGGCAAAGTGTTTTAAACAAAATCTAAATAATTTTCACGCATTATTAAAATTAGAAGAAAGTATGGCATAAGCATGCCCTTTAGTAGATCAGCCCAAACATTGAGTGAACATCCGTCCTCAAAATCGATTCCGCATGTTTCCTACAAATGCGTCTTTACGGCAACCAAAATAACCAAAATTTAACAATCATTTCTCTGGCGTTGATCGCTGACAAAATTTAACTCCTATGAGATAATTTTGTGCTTATAATGCTTTATTGTATAGTTACATAATGATATGTTCCTTTTAAGTTCTTGCTTTTGTGGTAAGCGTCGAAATTGTTTTTTTTTTTTTGCATTCTCTGTAAGTATTTTAATTAGACTTCTTTTTAGATTATTTCCGCCTATTCGGAATGGAGTCCGTAATTTTCTCGGCTACCTATATCGAAATTCTCCAATTAGAGATACCATATTGTATTTAATTATGTAAATTACTAGAGCTGCTAACTAACAACCCCGCTCTCATGATATTGGGGGACTTTCTTTTCTTTTTTGACGGTCCGCTACGATATTACGTATGAATTAAACATGAACTTTCTATGAGGTTTGAATATTTAAATCGCGTCTCCAAATTTAAAGCTGTCGATAATTAAAATGTTGTAAGCTTAACATGGTTAGCTTAGAAAAGAGAAAAAAGGAATGTTCCCAACAATACGAGGGTAAAAGAAAGTTTATACATGCGCAACATGATGACGTTAGATGCATATAATGTAGATATGTATATATATACATATACATTGCCATGCATACACATGGCAATATTTCACAAATGCTAAAATTCAAATTAGAGTCTGCCTTTGAATTTGTGCGAGTCTATTAATAATTGTCTTTTTGAAGACTTTGTTCATAGAAAGCGGTAAGTTGGCACGAAAGGCAAAATAATTCATAACCAGAGAAAGTAAATGCTTCCCAATGTATTAAAATTTATGAAACAAGAAGCTGCAAATAGTGCTTCAACGATCCCTTTCACAAACTACAAAAAGAGGTTACTTACAGCAACAGGAATATCCGATATTACATACTGAAGTATTGTCAAGGAAGCTTAAAGTATAGATGCAGAAAAACGTTACCTCTTTTTGTAATCTTGGCAAAAACCGAACCATCATTCAAGTCTTTGTTTTCTTTTTCTTAAAAGGACAAAACCAGCTAACCATCGTGATGATATGAATGTGACCAATTTTGTTAACATGGATGACGAAATTGATTCCCAATCTTCTACCTGGAAGTATTTTGGTATTGAACAATGTATTGTACATCCTAAATTAAAGCCAATTGGAAAAATATGAGATATTGTAAAAAACTGGGTTGCCGCTAGCAATATTACTTTCAAGGTAACTGTTGTAGAGATAGCAAATTTGTAGCTAGAAACAAATTTACTTCTACAACTCATGAAGAACGGGTATTTATTTACAATGTCGATAAGGTTAGAGTAATTGGAAAAAGATAACATGCTGCATAACGCAGGAGCTAGTGCAACAAACCGATGGTTTTCTTTTTTTTTTGGTAAACAAATAAGCACAAGGTCTTTTTAACAATAAAACAATATTTGAATGCCAAGAAAAATTAATTAAAATTAAAATACATTATTCAAACAATTTGATTGTAAAAATAATTGCGCGTACATTGAAAGATACTTTTGAACATTTTAGCCAGGTTGGATGCTCAGTTGTTATTATATATAACAGTCGCTATCGTTATTCTATGTTAGTGTTTCTGTAATAATAGAGGAAATTAAATAAGTAGATAATAGAGTTGTCACATTTGGCATAAGCGATAAGGTGGATGCTGTTTATGGAGATTTTACCGAATATAAACGTAGTCGTACTTCATTGACCGTGACACAGAAACTGGATCCATTATCGATAACAAACCAAATGATGCTACGTAATCATTGAATTAAAGTTAGAAAGGTAGCAGAAGTCCTGGGCATTTCTAGAGAATGTTTTTGAAGAAGAAAAATTTGGGCATGAAAATGCTAACCGTGTATTGAGTGCATCGTTTGCTCACTCAACATTTTCAAACCCTGTTGCAGCATTAAATCGGAGTTTTGGGATCGAGATGAAACTTAAATACACCAGTATATCCTTGAAGCTAAGGTACACTCGACACGATGGATTACGAAGCGTGAATCGGTTCCGGAAGGGTTTGAGAAACAAAACTGAATTTGACAAAAGAGTCCTTGTTTCGCTGAATACCGGCGTAAATACAATTAATTTCTAGTTTACATGCCGTGAATACTAATCGATAATACTCTCAAACAATTAAATAAGATAATTCCAATACTGATCCTTCGCAATTTCAATGTAAATTTATCCAAGCAATCAACCTCAATTTCATCTCTACGCGGGGACTAGGTTAGAAGTCGCCTGCGGTAGACCTTCCTAGGTTTACCAAAAACGCCATTACAGCTACAAAACAACGCCGTCTAGATGGTGAGTCAGTCTCTCTCTCTCTCTGTCTCTCTTTCTCTAGGAAGTGCAGAGGACCGTTTGTTTATTAAAGTCGGCACCGGTTTCCTTGCCCGACAGCTTTGAACGTTTAGCTCTATTCTCCAAGATTCTGGCTGGATCTTGTGTCGAAGATAATTAAGGTTCGTCTAATTAAGCTTCTATCTACGGGCTATATTGTCATCTAAAAGAAAACAATCGACCTTTGAAATAGGCTATACGGATGCATATGAATTGAACGTCGAGGAATTTTAAAATGTCTAATTAAACTTTTTAAATAAATATATTCTTAAAGCAGCAGGGATAGAATAATGTTAAACTTTGTCCGCACAAAAATAAAGAAGCTTAGTTTAATGTCGTGAACTTTTTGCAATCGCTTCTGTTGAAAAGAAATCTGAGAAAAGTTGGAGGATCATTTGAGCATCGTTGCTGCTCTAGCTAGTTCTGTATTATTAGTGTTGCAACGCTAACCCCGAATAATATATCTAATTTTGATGTAGATACTCACTAGTATATCACAGATTATGCAAATTAGCTTATTATGCAAAAGTTGCTAGTAGTAAGTACAGCGCTCTAAAAGCCAGCCTAAGTGGTAGTATTTACTAAATGACTTAAGGCGTATTTAAAATGAACAAAAATTGTTGTAAATTAACAATAATTTTTGTTTTTGTTTTGTTGTGTTTATACATAAAACGTATTTAAGATAAATAAAATATATTTATCAATGAATTAATTAAAATAAAAATTAATTAAATTGATATAAAGCCCATTTAAAATAAATAGAATTTATTAAAACCGATTTCTTATTTGATTTAATTTGAATACAAATCTTAAAACACAAATTTATTAAGTTTAAATATATTTTTTTTTATTTTCAAAGTATACATTTCGACAATCCAGCTTTTGTTTAATTTGTTTTGTTTAATTGACATATATTTTAATAAATACTACGCAAATCTATTAAATTTATGACCTATAATGTAGGTACGTGAATTATAAAAAGCTTTTCTCAAAAGTTTCTTCGTATTTTGATAATCGTTGATACATACGTACAATATTTTTCATTTCCTTCTCGCACGCTGGCGTAAGGAACTATACGCACAAAGTAGTACGGTTGAGCGATTTAACGCGTCGAGATCTTGCTAGATGAGCGAGCTTCTGTTCTCGGCGGTACTTACTAGAGAGTCATCAAGTGTGGAAAGGAAGCCCTCGTCCGGTATTTTTCACAGCCTCAATCAACTTTAGAGATCCTGTAACACTCGAATGACTTGTATTGCAGTCGCGGAGGTGTAGTTGGGAACTCGACGATTCCGCTACGAACATAAGTTCACGGATTGTGAAATTAGAGATTGTGATAGGATAATTTGCTTTAACGTAGAAGAGAACTTTTGCAATCGGAGGGTAAGCATAGCTTATATTCTCGAAGTGTATTTAACGAAAGGATCTGATTACCGTGTATACTTAGTCGAGAGCGTTACAAGAACATAAATAAAGTGAAATAAGTTATTTAATGGCTTTTATATGTGGGTTTGTTTAATAGAATCTAATACGCCACTGATTAGTAATGTGATCGAAATCAATAGAAATCGATGAAAATGCCAAGAAGATAAATTAAAAACAACCAATTTCGCAGTTCCAATACTCGAACAGGGAAGACAGAATATCTTAGAATATTTGTAAAGCCATGAGTTTTGTTTACAGCTGGTGTATTTAGAGACAAACTTGCTTTACTCCAAGAGACACGGATCTTCCTTAAAGTACAGAGAAGATATATAAGATTAACCGTATCCACCGCATGTCACGATATGTGCTATCAGTGGATGTCAGAAGAGTAGCGGCCGGTGATGAATTTTTACACAAGATCATAAATAACGTTGTAGACTGTCCCTTTACTTTACTTGAACGCCTGTTGTTTCATATAATTGAACCTTCGAACCCATACTTGCAAGATTAGCCGGCCAAATTTGACAATTACATTCAACAAATTATTTTTTGTAACTAATGAGTTATTTTCGAATTTGCAAATCACTGTAAAACGTTTTGTATTTTTACTATTTGCTTAAAGTTAATGTATATACGTATAGTCATTGGTATTCATATATTTCATGTATGTTTAATAACGTTTATCCTATTATTGGCCTTGCTTGCTGGGTAAAACTAATGAATAAATAAATATAATCGATTGAATACATGATCAATGTAACTTTAATTTCTTTAGATATTGATAAAAAATTGTTTCTGAGAGCATTGACAAATACAAAATAATTTTATGGGATGGTGATAGTTAAGTTTTAAAGTGGTGGAAACCGTTTTTTGCAAAGTTGCAATATAGTATTAACAATTTTAGGGACACCAGCCACGTTCGCCACTTGTGAGCTGTCATTTAGAAAGTTCTCACATATTTGAAACAAATAAGTGGCGACTTCCGCTTTCATTGCTTTGTGAAGACACGTAATGAAGAGGAGAGGCAACAAATTGAGCGACAAACAATGAAGATTATCACTGAGTAAAATTTAAAAAAAAGTTTTATTTGATTCACTACAAACTAGAATGCATAGAACAATACAATAGGCACCAATAAATTTGCTATTCAAGAGAAATATTTTATTTCTCTCTTAAATTAAAAGAGATGTAAGATACTTAACTCTAAAGGTGTTCAAATTGGCCTTATTGATGGATGCACTTTTCCTACCTTTGCGTTAATGACTAACAGCATCATTAATGTATGTCTCGATTATTATAGAATCTATTAACAGACTTCAAAATTTGTCCTCATTACTTAGTTCTACGGGGGATTTTCCAGAAATCCCCAAAATAAAAAGTCCAGGAAATTAAGTTCGGGATTAGAAGCTGGCCATGGTATTGCCAATCCATCCATTTCCAAATCGTTTTTACAATTAAAACATGCTTCATCTGTGAACAAGGTTACCGAACGAAAATGTTTTCCCACTACGCGCAATATTATACGCGGGGTAAATAATCCTGATGAATTTCATGGAAAAAAAATGGGCAAAGAAGCTGTTTTTTGAAGGCTTTTCTAACCGACTCGTACAGCTGAACTTATTTTTCTGGTGCCTATTCTTATTTCACGTTATACTATTATCAAACAGCGCCTTCGTTTGCAACGGTACGTTGAATTCTGATAACTACACTATTAACTTTTGTTTTTCTGAAACAGCCATCATCTCCGACGTCAATAATTATTCTGATATTAGAAATACGTCTTAATGGAAATTTTTCTCCATAAAGACGTTGAGCTTCGGTAGAATTTGATCAAATTTCAATAAGTTATTGTAATATTAATTTGACATGCCAATTACAGGTAAGCATTTTTCAACGCGTTAAAGATATAATTATATTCTAGTAATATCGACACTAAAATACGCTAATGCCATCTTCACAGTCGGAAGAAACTAAAAAAAAACCTTTAAGATCTCGTACCTTAACAAGAAAAGACGTAAGGACATTAGTGTATAAGGCTCCTTTTTATTTATTATTTTATGGTGCTCTATGGCTTGGCAATGGCAGTACCTACAAACCTTCAACAAAACACGATGCAAACAAGAATAAACAATGACATCGAAATGCACGTTATGAAATAATATAAAAATATGCGTCGTCATACAAATTAAGAGTATGGAGCGTTTGAAGGCGTAATAGTTTTGTTTAGATTTCGAAAAGCAGTAAAATAGTTCCTTAAGTCAACGTGATTTAAACCAGTTGATTTTTCGAAAAAGAAAATAAATTATTTAGTTACTTCTTGAATTGATTATTGCATGATACCATTTGTTTATTTAAGTGAATTTAACAAAAAAAATATTTATTCATTCATAAAACATTCAAGTTTATTACAAATAAAAACAAATATGAATTTTATTCTAAATTGTGCCAACTAATATAATTAATTTGATAATGAGAGAGATTGTATAAATAAAATAATCGCCAGTCGTAATTCAATATAGTAAAAATATTAGGGAAATTTCGACGGATCACGCAATGCCTTGAAATCTATTCGTCGAGAGGTCTTCGTCTTTTCAGTTAATTTTCCTTCTATTGCATCGTATACATTCTCTCGTCCACGTGACTTTTTCAAACAAAAGCCAGCCGCGTTCCATCACGAAATACCCTCCAGCATACTAGATTACGGGTAGGAAGCGGCGAGGTCTATTGTCTTTAGGGGTTTCGGCCCTGAATATATGAATGAAAGTGGACTTTTTCACGCGCGGCACTTCATAGAAGGACGGAATAAACCCGAGAAAGGTCACATGATCCCGACTACCGCTTCAGTTTCGGTATACAATCCGATGTTAAAACGTTCCCGTCTGGCGGTCGCGCACAGATGCGAAAATCCGAGAAGGGGAAACTGCGCTGTACTTTCAAATATCCACCGTCTTCGATAGCAATATAAAGTAAGGAGGACCAATCAGATAGAGAAGGCAATTCGAAGTCGTATAGAATTAGAAAAGAGCCGTGGGACCGGGACTCCTTATTGCTTTGACGTAAGCGATTGGGAGAAATAAATAAAATTGTATTGCACCTCTCTTAGTCTTTAATCTACAAGCATAGTAATGATGTGGGATAATATGGCCAACTTTACAATATCTAATATCTAATCAATATAACTTGTGTTTGGAGCAAGTCAACGATTTGGAAAAAGTTACTTTGTCTTATAATGAACGTTTACCGTTCTAAATCTAATAGCCATCACAAAATGTCTGGAAACAATAGCCAAGAAGTAGTGTTAAAATAATTTCCTCGTGATATTGATGGAATCATTTATGGAAAATATAGGCAAGAAGAGCTTTGTCAGGTTGGAGCATTTCTCAGAGGAGAAGAGGAATCCAAGAACTGCTTAGGGAACGGTGCCCGGTTTTATATCGCTGCTTTCCAAACGGCAGGCATGAGTTCATCGTTTCGAATGTTGTGATATAAATTATGAGAGAAACAGCGGTGCAAGGTAGAATAAAAAACACTCTCGGAACCACACTGACGGTGTCGGATAGGCAGAAACTTGTCCGATATTTTAACTTTCTGCTAATTCTGCAGATTTCATTTGCATTAAGCACCCGTTACCAATAACTACCAAAAAAATGAACCAATAACGACAATTGAAACTGTTGCTAGGGTAGAAAACAATTATATCTCGTATTTCCATTAAGATAAATTTTACTTGAAACCGCTACGACTTCAAGAAAATAATTTGCTGCACATAAAAAAGTATTCACTTGCATGCGGTATGTTTTTTTAATTTAAATAAATATATTTTTCTTGGAAAGAAACCAAGCTAAGAAAATATATTTTTTTGAATCAAGGCAACACTTTTTTGTGTGAATGCACTCTAATTTCGTTTAAAAGAATGACAATTACTTTAAAACTTTAAAACATATCTTTTTCTGAAAAGAAACTCGCTGAGGTAAAATATTTTTTTCTAATAATAATAGTAATAATAATAAAATACTAAAAAATTAAAATGTAACTCAATATATTTGAAGTATTTGCTACAATGATATTGATAATATTGGTGACTGGTGAAAATTGTCTTTCTTAGAAATTTAATTTTGTACTCTTCAAATACAAAATTAAAAAGTAACATATATTTATACGATCATCTCCTTTCCGTTTCATGTAATCCTTCAAGACAATAAACGGTGGAAGTTGGAAGTTATTTATCCATTTATAAATCGTTGACAAAACATTACTATTAGTTTTTTATGCCCGCGTTTCTTATGCGAAGCACTCTATTCTATAGTAACTTTAGTAACAACAGCTTTAGATTACGATGTAAAACATAATCGTATCATCTAAGAAAGGTTCTTTAATCGGATTTAAAGGATTCCGCTCATATGGACAAAACGCCGTGACTAATTGTATGTAAACAGAAGAGATGCAAATCCACTAAATACAATTCGTATGATTAAGGAGATAACAAAAAAACCAACGTATGCAAAACCTTGTCTAACTACGAAGCGGCTAATACATATGTGCTTATTTACGTAAAATAATCTTCTACGTCATGTGTTGGGTTAATCTAAACATATCAGTAACATTTTTTGTAGGATTTCTATTTTTCTTTTACCTAAGGTCCAGGCCATTAGCCCCGACACTAAAATTAATTAATTACAATAAAATACTTAGAAACCGAACAACACCAGAGAAAAAGGTACACGAATAGAACGGGACACAAACTTCTCGTAACGAGGTCCGAATGAAAACAAGAATTAAGATGTAATTCCAATGCTTTCCCGATGCAAATTATAAAATAAATCATTTTTAAGAAAAGAAACCTGTTTCTAAATTGTACGTCATCATTAAAGATTTGTTGGTGATTTTTGAATGGGTTATACAAATCTTTCTTCTATACCAAACCTAAGCAGCTTATTCTGTATAATTCATCCATTAATGTGGCTATAATTCATAAATTTCAATTCCTTTCATCAAAGAGAGTATTCAGGAGTTTCATCTTTTGTTTCCTGTATTTCTGCTAACCATACTAAGTTAATTAATATTCTTAACACCTACACTTAACACAGGGCATGTTTGATTAAAAACCTAACAAACGAGATAATTTATACTATTCACAAGGCAGAAATAAAACGCAAAAATTAAAATTATACCTAAGAAAATCATAAATTATCCTCACGTTTTTGTTGAAGTGCCATTTGTTTCGGTGAGTAGATTTTAATTTCGCGAGAGGGAATAGATTGAGGCGATTCTAAAATTTACGCCTGCACAACTGTTGGTGTGAGAGAATTACAAAAGCGAAACAGTGACAACATCTGCTCCCGTGATTATTTTATTATGGTGGATTAAAAACCTTTCCGCTGCTCCCTGTCGTTAGAACCATTTTCTTTGCAGACACGAACGAATAGGTAATACCAAAGAAATGTGAGAAAATTTCATCACCCATTTTACTCGAATTAGGAATTTTATAATATTTACAAATAAGAACAACTTCGTAATAAATTGTAACAACATCGATAAATACAACACTTGTCGTTTAAAATAATAAATATTCGTCAAGAAATCGTCTCACAGCAGAAGAAGCTCCGTACAACTGAGAGCGAAACGTCGGTAGACTTTTATAATTGCAACCCAAAAACATAAATTCTTTAATAAATTCCAATCTAGAAAAAAGAGAAGAAGAAAATGTTCAAACTATTTGTCGGAAGCTGCTTACAATGACTCAGTCTACCTTGAAAATGTTTTCAGTTCATGTTCATGTTTTCAGTTCCTTTAAATTTCTAGAGCTGTCTCTAATGTTATTAAACGCTTGAATAGCTAGATAATCCTAATAAAGGAAATCCAAATGCTTGAAAATACTGTACTACGAGAAGCTGAAAAAATTATTCTCATTTTACCCCTCTATTAAAATGGCCCAATAATATCAGTCCAACTATTCCTGTCCTCACTTTTTGGGGCCACTGAAAGTAATAAGAATTTACTCTTAACCATATTCTAGTATTTTGACTATTGAAGCTTCCATTGAGCAAATATGTTTTTTGATTAAAGGATTTAATTTTCATTATTTCTGTTTATCCAGCATTCACAGAATTCTAGTCGGGTGAAAATGGCCTCTCTCTAGAAGATGCTGAATGTTATCCATTTTTTAATTGCTTCTTCTGGACCTCTACATTTATTTTTTTTTGTATTTTTCGCATTTCTTTGTAAATAACAAACAGTAAGAATAGAACAGGTATGTTAGAATAAGTGTTTTTTTTTCTCATGTTATTCAATCATGTTAATTAATTGGAGTTATGTGGCGGTACTTTAATATTGTTTAACAAAGAAAGGGTTGTTTACACCTTCAGGAGTTCTATAATCATAGTTTGAATTTTCCAACAAATTTAATTTATATAGATGCGCTTTCAACTTAATCGGTACTAAAAGAATATCAGTAAAGCCATAAACATCTGTTGGTTATGTTAATGTTATTAGGAACGGTAACAATATGGTCGCTTAAAGTTTGCGCCTAAAAAATTTGAGTTTCTCAATCTGTTACTTTAGTGTGTTTGATTATCTTGGATTCTCTGACAATTTCGCAAATAAGAAAGGTATATTTGGGAATTACATTAATAAAATAATGTTTTACTCGCGCACTTATTCGGTTAGTGAATGTACCATACCTCGATCTTCTTTTTATGAAGATCTTTAAAGAACAATAAAATTCCAAAGATATCCTAAGAAGCGGGAAATTCCAGGAGAATTACCTATCTACTTCGCGATTAAACCCGTTTTAATTTTCGAACAAGAATAACTTAGAGGATAAGTTCGGCAAGGAAACGATTACTTCGTTGGAAATTGTGTTGCGAAATATTACACTTCCTACGATGCACGCAAATGTTTCTGAAAAATTGCGATTATGAAAATCATTGATTTATATATGCACTTTACGTGTTACGTGTCGTAATGTTTTCGGTGATATGCTGAAACAAGCGGCCTTAATAAGCTCTTTTCATCCTTTGACATTTAAAAGGTATAATCGATGAATAGATTATTCCTTTTACTTCAAAGTAAGTGCTTCAAGGAAGTTAAATCAGTCGAACGAGCTAATCATCTTATAGCACCAACAATCCCTATCCATAGCCTTAGAAGCATCCTATTCAGTTCCTATGTTCTTAACATATGATTAAGTTACAACAAAAATATAACAAAGTCCATTTCGTCAAATCTGTTAAATTAATACCCTAGGATACATAAGAGTTCTCAAGCAAAAGAAGTAGCTAACGCGTTGGAAAATCCAAGTATTGCGAGCCTGCTGAGATGGCGGTAAAAAGATTAAGATCGATCAAGTAATCTCTCCATATTTTATACATCCTTCACCACCTGTTTTGGAAATTGTTCTCCCTCTTCCAATGTAAATTTTCAGACGATCGGTAATATAAATTATGATGATCGAATATTTCGTTGTTTGAAAAGTCGCCATTCCTTTGACCGCATACGACATAAATTTTGTCATCAACGAACCGATTTTATGGGCACTTGGAAATGAAACTTAACATTCGAAATGACTAAACGTTTATGCCACTTACATCGTTTAATCATCCTGTCACTGTCAGCCAGTTTGAAGTTTACCGATCGCCGACCCTCTAAACGTATTCAGCCAATGATTTGTGTTCATCGCTTACGCTGACTCTGTTTCGAAATCGCGTATTCTCTGCATTCAAAGCACATCGCCACGTAGTTTTTCCTGTGTGTATTTGAAAACCGTGAAACGGTGTATATCGGTCTGATATCGATCGAGGATTAAATAACGATATATTTTCAATATTTCCCTCCTAAGCTAATACGCGAATACTTGCGCACGTTTGCCTAAATAATAGCCGAGATATCTGCGGGAAATCTCCGGTGCTGCTCTTCAAAATGTAATAAAAGCTTGTAACGGGCATGTAAACAAAGTGGGAAAGGCACCAGATTAACACTGCTAATAGGTCCCTTGTAGATTTCTAACAAGTGAGTATCCAATGTCGATATAAATTGCCTTTTACCTAGATTACCATAATGGCTCTGTGTTACTGGAGAGACGATTTAGATTTAGTCCTCTTCGCAAAAACTACGGGTAAAGGTTAGCCGGAACACATCTTAGTCGTTTGTAAAAGCAATGAATTCGGTTCATTTACATTAAACTTTAGTTTCAGTATATAAGTGCCAGATAATACACATACCATGGTGCTTACGTTTCTACGTAAGTAAGGGAAAAGGAGAATGTCCATGGTACATGAACGAGTTAAATACTATTTAAAAAAGAAATAGTAGATTTTACTGCAAATTTAAGATAAGCACGAACGCTGTAGGAAAAACACAAAATTTAATTTAATTCGGTTACGTTGAAAATGATAAGCTTTCAGTACATCTGCTCTTGAAGTCTTGGGAATTTGATTCCACTGTTTTTAAAGTCTTTCAGCATTTTAATAAAATAAGATTTATTTGCAAAGATCAACTCAAGGATGTTTATCGTCATTTATCAAAATTACGTCCAAAGATTAAAACTTCTTTAATATAAAATCAATCGAGTTGCATCCCAAAATAGCATGATTATTTTGCAGATTAATTCTAGCTACACAAGAGGAAAGATATTTCCCGCCGATTAAAGTATTACTTTTTAATATTTCGAATTGGGGGCCACATTGCTACAGTTATACTATTTCTCAACAATTTTACCGCTATTAGCGAAGTAAGAAAGCAGACGCTAAAAAACCTTTCAAAAGTGATTATTGGGTTAAAAAAATCGATATTTTTCCACAAGCTCAATGAATAATTCACTGACAAGCATCCTCGATTCGTTAACAGGTTGACAAGCTATCCATTTTCCTAGGTCATGCTTATTAATTCTAATAACCATTAAAATTAAGAAATATTGAGTGTTTAAATATTGTTAACGCCATATTACACCAACCATTCCATTAAATAGGTGCTTACACATTCTTAACTAACAATGTCTTCTCGAAAATATAAAAACTAAAAATATGTTAAAAAATATGTACCAACATATATTATATAACATTCATTTTTTCTTTTTAACCGATTTTTCTTCAAATATTTAAAATTCTTCTTTTTTGTTTAAATAAGTTTCTTTTTATGTTTCAGAATTTTTCCTTTGTTTTTGTCCTTTTGTTCCTTAAATAAAATAATCTATTTTACATTACATTTCAGATTGTTTGTTTTCTTTTATGTTACAAACTATAAATTAAAAACATTTAAATAGTGTTTCTTTTTATTAATGTAATTTTTAATTTATCTCGAGTTTACTTACTCTTAATTATAGGACAAACATTTTTGTTTTGTTTGGTACACCTTAACTGGTGCGAGTTTAAATTTAAAATAACATCAAAATCACGACAGAATGTTATTTTCATTTTCGATACTACATGTTAGCTTGTCTTTAGTTTTTTGTTCCATATCCAATTTTGTTTTTCCATCAAGATCGTTCCATTTTTAAAAAGTTTTTTGAAACTTTATAGTTTATTTGGGAATGATTACTACAAAAAAATATATAATAATAATAGTTTATAAAGATTTTTTTAAATATTCAAAATTATTATATACGTGTATTTCGCTAAAACAGTAGCTCCAAAATTTTGTGTGCTTGTTGCTATACTTGTGTGAATATAGTCTTCTTCCTAAGCGTTGCTATGTTAAATTTACATAAACTCCTTTACAATCTTGACAATTTATTTTTGTAAGCTTTATGTTTTTGTTTACTATAGTTTATAGGTCGTGTAGGAAAAAAAGGAATAAACAAATTCCGAGGCGTAAAAGGATTATTACTTAAACAACACAACCGTTGTTGCATAACCTAAAAAAGAAATCTTTACACGCTAATTGAGGATCCTTACAGTTACCCATGGAAACTTACGGGTCTCCAAATTGGGAAGCCCCGTAACATAGAAATCCGTAAGGACATTTTTTAAGTCGAATTTGCTACTAATATATTATTAAAATGCTAAGGTCTGCACGCTACTAGAGCGGCCATTTTTGAGAAAACGCTGTCCAAAACTATGCTCGACGAGGTTTTGCTAGCCAAGTTTTCTCTAATGACCTACCTATTATTCTGGATAATAGACAAGAGCGTCTTCTTAGGATAAAGAAACAGCTTGCTTATATTTGGATCATTCTTTAAGAAATACACAACCAGTTCTCAAAGTTGAGATCGTCTCGTAGAACACGGGTATTTTTCCGCATATTTTTAGAATGTGTTCGTCTTTATTTATTTATTCTTTATTTGTTTGTAAGTGTAATGCTACGCCCTTTTTTTGCAATAAAATTGTTAGACTTAAGTACGTCGTTTGCAAGATTTTTGATTGGATTAACCTGAGTAATGTGTGCGTCCAAACAGTTAGACAGCCAGATACTAGGGGCGAAATCTTAGAAATTCTCGAAAACGAAGCACTCACTCAGCTCAGCAGCAACTCAGCAACGAATAGCAAGTCTATAGAAGTTCAAGTTCGAGTCGCTCACAGTAAAATATGCCAAATACAATATTGTCTGTTTGATCATCAAGGGATCCAAGCGTTACAGCCACTAAATCATCTCATGAGAGTTAAATTTTGCAAATGGCGTCGATGCCGCTAAAATGAAAATTTTACTAAATTTATTTTGGTTACCTTCCGAGCAACATTTACCAGGAATTGTGTGAACTAAGTTTTGGCACATGATGTTTACGATGTTGGGTCGGTCTAGTGAATCGTACCTAACAAGCTCGAATGACATGCAATGTAACTTCAATCTGATAAATCCAGTACTCCTTTCCGATTTTTGTTCAACGTTTCCAACTCAACAAGTAAAGATATTAGTGGAAATTCTCTAGAAATATTACGCCAGTATGTGCTGTTAATTTTCTCGTATAGGTATGATATGATATAATCAACATACCAAATTTATGGTTGCTTGGTCTATTCTCTTTTAGGAATTGCTGTATGTGCTACGATATTAAAGCAAGTCACAAGTACAATGCAAATTTTACATACGTACATATATATGCATATATGAGAATAATTTCCTGAACCACTCAAATATCGAACGAGAAACCTTTTCTGCTCTCAATGGCTCGGTAAGAGGACTACGTAAATTCCTTCCCTCTGAAAGGGCTACCACGTCACCATCTTTACGACGATCTGCCACGGAAATTGGCGTTTGTTGTTGAAAAGCGGTAGACGCTAAATTACATCTTTTACGTCAGTAAGAAAATATCCCACATTCCCGCAATAGCTGCAATCGTTCTCCGCAAACCCGAACCGATAATAAGTTTCAATATCCACGGAAATAACCTCTGGATTATTTTGTCGCGCTCGCTTAGTTGTCACGACTTTGTATGTACGATTAAGTTGTATATTGTGAATAATTACAAAGTTATTTATAGAAAATGGATGTCATTCTCTATAGCCAAGTACATTTTCTCGTTGAGCACTATGTATATAGTCACATCGCAAGTGGAATAAAATTTGTATTATTCTACGTAAAAATGTCCATTAAAGGTACATGTATAAGATTAATTATAAGCTCGAAATTTATTAAATATACTATTCTATTCAACGCTGTGGTTTGAATTGTTATTTCCCGTAATCATAATTAAGCGGACTCATAAACTAACTTTAGTATCAAATAAATAAAATTTGTACTTTAAGCTGTTACGTATAATTACCTCATCTACATAATTTTGCATGTTACTTTAGGGCTGTCTAGCTATTGGGGTTGTTTTAATTGCTCTCTTTCTTTAGTCGTTCTTTCTTTTCATTAAGGACAAAATGGCCTCCTAAATAATATATACCTACCTATTATGTTATACATACATGCACCTTTCGTGAAAATGAAGTAAAATATGACTCGACCTTTTTACTTCTTTTTTGAGAATTATGTATGTATGTTGCTTTATTTAATGCTTAAATAAAAGAATTTTCTTACTAAGAGCTAGGACATTTTATGTTTTAAACAATTTATTTTGTTTAATACGGCTACAAAACAGGATACAATTTCTACCTTAAACAATATTCTATTAAATTTGTAACACTTCACTATCGTCCTTACTACAACACTTAGATGCGCGTTTCAATCACAAATGGCCATCTTCAGTAAAAAATAAAAAATCAGAACAAAAAAAGTCCGAGTCCTAATTGCGAATTCATTAATATGTGATTGTTTTTATAAATGTTCGTGCCATTGTTGTCCACGTTCTTAATTGTAATAATGATAAAGCAAGGACTGTGGCGTAGTATGGCAAACAACGCGAAAGTATCGGCACACTCCACACCATACAAGTTTGATTAATTAATCCAGGAGACCGTTTCAAGGGATCCTTATTTTTCAACCGATGGCCGAATGATGTGAAGGATCTCTAAACTTAACATGCCTGCTCTGTCCTTACTTTCGGGAAAAATATTATTTACAAGTACCCACTTTTACCGCCTACGTACCCTAAAACTAAGACATGTAGAAAAATAGGGACAGATAGACGGAAGGGTTTTTTGTCCTCTCTGTTTAAATTGCTTTCTCCTTTTACTTTTTTTAACTTTTTAATTTTTTTTCTAACTTTTACATTCGTTATAAGGAATACATAATAGTTGAAATTATACGGATTGCGTTTTATTCTAGTGATGTTAAAAATGTTCGTTTTACCATCAAACTCTACGTGTCTAATTGAGAAAATCCGCTTACGAGAATTTAGATAACGAAGCAAAAATATTTTCCTCGATTCTTAATCGGAAAGCCCATTGTCTGCTTGACTGAAATACAGAATTGGGACTAAAATCGAGCGAGAAATTAAAGAAAAAATGAATTAATATACAATATACCGGGAGGTGCGCAATCCTGAAAATATTTTTAAAATATAACAGGCAGGTACGAGATACAAAAATTCAAGGCAACAGTATTAAGTGCTTCGCTCTATCACCACATGTAATATCGATTTCAAATTAATTTTAAAAAACTTAATATCATTAACCTTCTTCTATCGTAATGTTTCCGGTCATTTAGCACGATATCTATTAATAACTCCCATGTCCAGCACTCTGACGGGTCCCTGCGTCGTTTTACATCGGTTCACTAAGACAAAAACAAACATGATTAAACATCCTGCCACTTTTACCATTTTCTTTTTCCTGACAAATGTAACCAAGTACGCTTCACAACATATCAAATATACGTTCAATTGTGTTCGTTACGAAAATGTTGTCATTGTGAAACTGAAAGAACCTTAAATGGAAAAAATTATTTTTTTTACTTCAAAGAATTTACCTCTACTCAAACGTTGCGTATACCGTAAGATATGCAGGTATTACAACAAATACAGTATGTTTAAATTGTATGGAACGACTGCCGGTTGTTAAAAAATATGTTGCATTCGTGTTGTTTTAACAGAAAGCTATCCGCAACTTGGAAATATCTGTGACAATATGCTATTGTCACAGATATATACAGATAATACATATAATAAATGCAGTCGAATTACATAATTTTGTTAATGATTGCTGAAATATTGTAATACATTCTTTCAAGAGTTTTTTACACGCCAATTGCAATCTATGTGAGAGTTCGATACATCGCATATTGAAGGAAGGCAAGCTTTACCTTAACAAACCTATTCTACTTCAAGAATTATCTGAAGATGATTTTAATGGATCGACAAATTGAATTGATGAATTAACACTGTCATAAGTCTTAACAATTAACAGGATTGTTTTTTTCTCCGATGAATCAACATTTTCTTATCGTGGTATTACTAATAAAGGCCGTTTCAGGTAAAAGTAAATTAGTTTTATATTCTTGGTTTTGGGGTGAAACTACGTCGTTGTTTTAGCTTCCGCTGACGTTTCGTCCACGTTCTTATGAGGTACCATTATGGGTGTTACTGCACGCTGACTGGGGAATGTACACCGTGCGAACATAGAATCTAGCAGTCTGAGAGTTAAATTAGGTTTAAAGGTTGTTCTTGAAGAAGCTCTTGCTAATGTGATTGGTGACATCTTGAATGTAGATTCGCTTGTTTACGGAAATTGGGATTGGGTGAAGGGGATTGTTGTAGCGGTTAATAGTAGCTTGAATATCTTTCTTACAATAATTGTTGGGAATCAGAGTTTTGGTGAACTCAGTTCTTGACTGAGCGAATCGGGTTCAGATGACGATGTGGGAAACCAGTGAGATATCTATCTACGTGCGAGGCTTTTCGGTGAGTGGAATGTCACTGAAGATAGGAACGATAGGAAGTTATTGACTAAGGTGTCATTAGCGCGTCGATACCTACACTTTGGATTAAACTGCCCAGATAATAGGATCTGTTTTTTTTTCATTCTATCTAAACTTTCAGAAACGAACCGTGTCCAGCCAAGGTGTAATAACAGTCAGCAGAAGCTACACTAAGAGTGTAGTAGTATTGACGGACGCGGAAGCTTACATAATAATCCCGCTTACACCTGCTAACGAAATAAACAATTTTTCATTTTAAACGCCTGAAGGTTTTTACGTGCTAAAAGTAACACTTACTGTACAAGTTTTTCATTTTAAACAAAAATGTATATTTCATTTGAACGTAAAAGAAATTTTTCATAAAGCACATCGACACTATTTACCGATGATTATAATATATACGTATGTAGATATAGATAACTTGTACAGTTTAATCTACCCCATTTGACCTGTTCTTAGAAACGTTGCCGTTAATACAGAGATAGATGAATATCGATATCCTGCTTTCATCACTGCCAATAAGCGAATGTCGGGCTAACCAGTTAATATCTTCTGTCTTCGGTGCTGATGGGAAAACTTTGAAGATAAATTATCGCCTAATTTGTATCGGGTTCAACCTGATGACCCTCAAGAATTTAGTATTCCCAAAAATAATTTCCTAGCAGTTATCACTTCGTTATTTAGTACTGGAGCCGCTCGTATTTGTTCATTTCCGTTATAGTAAACTTCCAAAAATTATAGATCAATGCTTTTCTCTATGAATTCCGAGAGTCTGCTTCGACTTAAAAATACGTAACAATTGTTACATGACAAAAAATTACACTCGGTATTTTTCTTGCAAATAGTAGCAAGTTACTGCAATTTAATGACGAAAGCAATAGAAAAATGTTAAAATTGTAATAAAACACACATCACGAGCATGATTTATAACCAAATCCAATTGATTATTAAACAAGTTCACTTTCCACATGCTGCAGCTATAAATACATACGAAAGCTATCGTTGACCCAAATCTGAAGAAATCAGCTTTTATCAGTTTGATTAATCATCCACTCGTACCTAATAGAATATAATAGCCCGCATTTATTAACTTGATTAATAATTCACGGGAGAATCGACGCACTTTTCGCTACATAATAATCGGTTCTGTGTATTGTTACAAAACAGACGTCTTCATTCCCGTGAGACCTTTTCTTGAGCGAACTCGCTGTGTTATTTTTAGACAGTTGACAAACGATTTTCTTGTTCGCTGTGCAAGCTATACGCTCACATGTTTTTACGTTGTTGGGAAAATTCCCCTATAACTTTTTCCGGGAAAAGGCGAATCGAAGTGGCGGAAAACAAATAGAGAACCGGAAAAAAGAGAATGTGGAGACAGGGATGAAGCAATTAAGTATCAAGAGCGCTTGTTGCATCTGTTGAATTCGTGGGATATAAAAATACACGGTAAACTAATACAATTTCTACACCGCGCAACAGTAATTAATGGCGTCCGTATTGACTCGGGTACATAATTTTATTTTCTCTTCGATCGCGAATTCGATAGTTGGAAACATGTGTAACGTATGGCTAATATTATTTTACATATAAGGGATATGTAGCAAATTGCTCTACTTTTCTGTTACTCTATATATATGGTTTCTTATTATTAATATAAACATTATTTCTTTTATTACTCATACGTTTAATGTGTTTTAATCGAACATAAATATTCTTTATCATATTTGCTTCCACTTTATATATATTGAAGCTTGCAATTTTTATTTTCTTTTGGTCTTTAGCTTTTTTTACACAAGGCTTCTTTTCCTTGGATTTAGATTATTTTGCAAGAAGAAGGTAACAGATAGAATAGGGAATGTCGACGAAAATGGTACGGCGAAACATTGAAAAACTAAAGAAAAAGAAATTTTTGGTTTCCTTTACTCAAAAAAAGTAAAGCACTAGAAAATGAAAATTAGAATTTACATGAAACGGAAACAAATATGATCTCGTGCTTTAAATTTAAATAAAGTCACCTTTGATGTCAAAAAATATCTGGAACGACTTCATATACTGAATTTGAAAATGCAGTATCACATGCTGCAGAATCCAGATTTTTTTGTTTGATAACATGGGACGTTTACACACCCTTGCTTCCGAAATAGCCAAAATACTAAAATTAAACCACCAATTTAATCGAGGCAAGCAAACAGCAAGTAAAGGCTAGTTGTGCGCTTTCAAACAAAAACACGAAAACACTACAACTACAACAAAATGTATCACTAAATATAAATTTGACACTACGATGATCTACAACATGGATGAAGGAGCCTCATCAACGGTGAAAATCGAGAATATTTACTCCAACCAGAGTGTTATCATATTTCCCAGAAAAAAGTATAATCCTCTATCTATTTAACCAATCCAAGATATATAACAGGCAAGTTGTTTCTGGAATGAATGAAACGCTTATTTCTCATGTCAGATCAACTTCAAAGCCGAATATTCGTTTAATATTACACGGCCATGCAAGCCATAAATCTTCAAAAACATTGGAACTACCGAAGAAGTCGTCCATCGTCCTATTGCTTGTGTGCTTCCCAACACACTGTACCATAAGTTTCAGCATTTACACGCAGCTTTCTTTGGACCACTTGATAATCATTACAATCAATCTGTTGCAAGTTGGATAAAGAACTTCGACAAATAACTATTTTTCAATAATATATACAGTCTATCCTTTCGAACAAGATGAACTTTTGTGAAATCTTATTTATTCTTTTGCGAAACCTGTCTTTCATTTCGTATTTTCTTTATTCATATTCAGTAAAGCATAGAATTCCTCACATGATGCAGTACGAGTTTTTATCTTGACTTCAAGTTCTCTTTGTAATAATCAAACAAAGCGTAAGTATTTAATTTTACCTCCCCTACTATAAGCCCTAATAACATATGGACGATTCAATTTTTTAACTCTCTTTCAACAGAAATCCGATCCCCGCCTGAAGTGTGTTCAACTGTAGAGTGTAAAAATATTCCCAGCTACCCTATTTCTCACCCTCCTAAGGACTCTATAAAGTAGAAAACCACTTCCGTGTAGCACGTAATAATTATGTATTTTCTGCTTTGAGATGAAGCCTTCTATATTAGGAACGGTATTGGATATTTAACTTTTTATTCATTTATTATTAATAATAATAATAAATGAATAAAACATCTTGATTGTAGTAACTTAAAAATTGATGATGTTTTATTAATCCATTAAAAAATTTACGAGATGTCTCGTAAATGATTTCCTTCTAATGATAATAAGTATATTTAGAAAGACAATGAAAATGTACAAATGAAAGTACATTCATGTAGAATAAATCTATTGGTAAGCTCTGAGAGTGTAGAAAAATAAAACTAACCCAAATCAAAAGAAATCAAACACGAATAAAATAAATTGGAGACTAATTAGTATAGCTTATTTATTAAATACCTTCATATTATTCAGCGACCTAATGCGATAATCAAGAAAATTAAACAGCTTAATGCCGATAAACAGATGATTATTTTCAAAAATCATCGATTTATGTATACCTGAGAATACTAAACTCACCAGCTCATCAGACATAATTTACAAAACATGAAATAAAGATCTTCAATCCAACTGCAATTTTTGTTAGGGCATCTACATATTTTGTTAAGTTAAATAAACGTGTTGTAATTTTTTTGTATAAATTATTCTTATTTTAAAAATGCAAGGGTTTTTTGTTATCCCAAAATAAAAGAGGCCTTCATTACATTAATATTTATTTCTACACGATTTTGTTGTGAACATCCGAATGAAATACAACGAACTTTTTTCATACGTCCTTTTTTTTCTACATCAAATTTTTCGTTCGTATTATATTAATAAGTACAATGGGCTTCACGATACAACGTATTCTCTTTGGTAAACGTATTTCCCCCAATACATAAGTTTTCATTTCATATTTTAAAACCTCTTTATGTTGGGTCGTCTTTTCGCTTCTTTTTCCCATCTAGCCCTGAGCTAACAATGGACTAAAACGAGAAAGAAACGAGGCGAACAAGAGGAACAATAGCCAAAGACGTAAAAGGATGACGCTAACATGATTTAGTGCCGACAATTTTTCTAGGGTCGTCCTTGACGTGCCCGTAACTGCTAACATGTGTAATAGTTTCATCGTTCATTTCGGAACATAGCGATGCATTGTGATGAGGTTTATGGGCGTGATAAAATGCACGTGAAATACAGAAATTAAATTTCTGTAAATACCAAGCGACGATCAGATCTTTGCCTTTTAATCGATCTATGATGTAAATAGAGTGAACACTATTTAATTATGGAAGATCGAAAAATGTTAGTATTCTATGACGTTTCTTCACTCTTCCTCGCCGCATCGATACCAGAAGCTGTAGAATATGTGGTAAAGTTCCTAAAATGTGGCGATGTCAAAATTGCTGAATACGAAAGGCTCGCGTATTCTTTGCCTACGTACATCAAAATCGCGCCCTTTTATGAGTAACAAACAATTTTTGCGCTGAAATCGATAAAGCCCTGTAGATTGAAGGAATACCTTGATATAAAATTTCTTGTAGCAGGTGAATCATCCGATATGTGGATATAATATCCTCAGAAAACTTGCTTGATCTTTAAATTTTTGTAAATATCTCGGAAAAAGAAGTTAAACAATTTTGTTCTTGCTCACTCATTGTATTACCGATAGTATTTTTAATATGTTATGTCTGTTTTCTAACAGTATTTTTAAAGGATATTTTACAGTGTACAATACATTTTAACATTTCAACAGCGTTTATCTAACCTCTACTAAAGGATTTGTGAGAGTAGGACCAATTGCCTTTCGTCTAAGTAAACGACAGCTAATTGGTCCAAAAGAGTCGTCATATATTATTTAAAAATTTATACAGGGGGAACTGAATACGCCGTTATATATAAAAAAATATATGAAGCGTGTAACCAGGGCTACCAATATTTAAGGAGATTAATTGAAGAGGTGTAGGAATGTTGCAAATTAGAATACCACCATTACAAACTTTGTTAGAACTATTTTTTACCAATCCACGATTTTGTTCAGCATTAATAGTTTCAGGAAATATTATTGCAACAAAATGGTACTCCAAAGGTAAATTTTTATTCAATAACGCTGCAACAATAATCATAATGTATTTACCATCAATGTACGTAATTTTATCCATATTATGTACATAAAGGAAATTCTTTTGAAAATTTTTACATAATTGTCGTTATTGTTTTTTTCGATTAAAGCTCTTTGAAAAAAAAAAAAACAAATCGAATCTTAGAAAGCAAAACGATTGTTTACACTTGGTACACACATATAAAAATCCTTAATTACGCTATCGTCTTTAACCTGCAACCTTTCGAACTCAAGAATAAGAGGAGAACAACAGATAAGCCTTGAAAGGTAGCTGTATTAAATATCGGAATCAATCAAGTTAATCAACCGTATCCCTGGTTGATGGGGCTTCTTCTTGCCTGAGTGGAAGGAAGTTGTAGAAGTCTGGATTCGATTACGATGACATTCGTATATGACCTCCTAATGAGGCAAGAGGAAGACGCAAGATCCACACGCTTGATTAAACAGATTGGCAATCTTGCGGATTTGGTAACTGATGTTGGAAGATTTATTTAGATTACGCGATTTGCGAACTTGTTTAGTTTAATTGTTCATCAATCTAAATTTATAAAATCGAAACAAGTTTATGAAATTAAATCAGTGAAGCAACAGCTGAAAATATCTTTTTAAAATATGCCTACTTATTTATTCTAAAACCTAAAACTGAAGTCCGGGAGGAGAAAAGGAAAACGAATACATGATTCATACACATCAAGCATATTGCATTTAGTGTTATTCACCAATCCATCGCAAGAGATGTTACCATCAGTCCCGATTAACGATTATTTTTTATTCGTTAGTCATGACTAACCTTTATTCATTACGGACCATCAGTTATTAATAATTATTCATGAATAACTGTTAATCAATAATCATGACTAAATACAAGATTGATTTGGTGTAATGGCGATCATATATAGACATCCAAACATCTTGTTATTTATAGCAAGCTGGTGTGAAACGAATTTTGTATTGATTATAGGTTCTCTGCTACTATTATTTTCGAAATTATTAATTGTAATTATCATATTATACAGTCCTGCTGTTTGATATTAACAATGCAGGAAACCTACAATCGCAACAAAATGTCCTTTACTTTGGTTGATTCAAACTGCGAAATATTAAGATATCTATTTGCTGTTACCATCTTCGCCGATTTTCGGTTTTTCAATATAACTCAAATCAAATATATATAGAACGAAGAAAATTTGGATGAAAGGATACATGAAAAAGATCTTTTAAACTTTATATGTTTATACGTTTATACTATAACTATTCCTTAGAGAATCCTTAATATAATAATAAATAAATAAATAAATTATTAATAAATAATCTGGAAGTACGTGAATTCATAAATCACTGGAAACATAGGTTCAATCTGCAATTCACTATTATCAAACAAATACTTAATTACAGTAAAAAAAAAATATCAGCATTTTATATGTTCGCCACTAACTTACTTGTTCTTCAACTGTCGTACAAATGTTCTTGTAAATTACTGAACTGTCGGAGTTGGCAATATTAACTTTACACAATTCCTCTTGGCAGACCGTGGTCGTAATTAGGCTATTAGCGCGAGATTGGTGCGAACTGCAGGATTAAATTTACAAACGCCAGAACTCTGTGTTAAATTGAATTAAATGTCTTTCCTAGAAAATTATTTATGTTTCTTGTCCGTTGTTTTAAGTGCAGTGTTATAGGTACTAATAAATGTTATCATTTGTTTCTACTGATTAAATGATCTAATGAAATCGTAGCATTTCAAATCAATATCTGGATGGTCTAAAATGGGGAAGAGTAGGAAAAGTATTATTGTTAAATAAGCATTATACATATAATGGTCATATGTCGTCAACGATGTTTAGTTGTTCATCCTGCTCGTGTATACAAAAAGCGAGAAGAATTTTAATCACAACTAAAGGGACGCCTACCTTACACCTCAAATTAAAAAATGATTTCTTTGTATGTTAAACCATTAAATTTGCTACATACGGTTAACAAATTCAAACTAAAACCGTTTCAGATACTTGTAACCGTTGAACGGGTGACGTTAGTTCCACCTGTTTCAGAAACAGAACATTAATTGGTCCGAGTCTCACTACGTCTTAGTACAACCAGGTACCACTGGGAAATCACAGCGTGTAAGACACGATAAAATATATTGGCTATCAAGGTATTTGAGACTTGATTCACTTATTGCCAATCTTACCTACCGTACCGGTGAAGATCTGCCCGTTCTTGGAACGAGAAAGGTGTATACCCGTAAGAGGAATGGGCGATATGGGGCCAGAATGACTGTCTCCGATAGAAGGGTTGAATGTTTTATGTGACGGGTCGCATACGTGCCCTGCAATAGCTACCGTTCGGTAGTATCCTTCGCGCTAGCCGGTTTCTACCCCAAGATAGCCATTAAATTGAAACTGTTATGGTCAAAAATCTAAATTACCGGTAACGCAATGCAGGTGCCTTTTAGATGAATGGAATAAATTTGTTTCTGTACGTAACAGCACGTTTTCGTGCTTTCTTACGGTACCTAATTATACTCGGTACGTGGAGTATTACATATTGCTATACCTGTATTTATATATACATACGTATACGAACGTACAGTGCATTGAATATGTTCCCGACTTCTTTTATTTGTATTTTTATTATTTCATTGATTGCAAAAAAGGAGGTTTCTATTTGAAACTTTGGGATGCTCGAAAAAATTTAGCTGAGTATTTTTTTTTTATTCCTGAAAAGACGAAAATTACAATAAGACAGAATATACACCGAAAAAGGATTACTGAAAGCAAATAATAATTACCTAAATATACGCAAAAGAGCATCTTTTAATTCTAAAATTCTAATTATTGAATTCGATACACTGCGGCTGTTTCTTCAAAATAACTTCTCTTGAAATAATAGGCGTATTACCTTATTTGTATGTGTCCTTTTCTCTTGCTTATCACCAATTTGTCTTGCAGTAATGGGGCCACTCCCTATTTATTAACGGTTTACTTGAAAAAAAGAACATTTTCACACATTAGGTCATTTTTGCTAAATTCAATTATGCACTTATACCTAATTCCGCATACAAAGAGCAACGTACAAAAAAGAATTAGAGGATTTCGCAATTTTAATGTCGAATACTTTAACATCAACTTCTGTTAATCTAACGCACAACCAATAACAACATTTTGCTAACAACTGCTAACATAATACACAACTAATTATAGAATCGTATTTACCAACATTTAATCCACGATTCGATATGTTTTTTTGCAAGAAAAACTTAACTCCCGAATTAAATTAAATTAAGCAACTCATATACTTTATTCGGAGCAACAAGTGTTTCGAATTAATAATCAGTTGGATACAGTAGATTTATAAGAGGAGAAAAAAATGTGAAAAAAGTTAATTTGGTTGGAATAAACCAACATTATAAATTCAAGAGGATACTTTCTTCCAATAAAATAGTACTCTTAAGAAATTATATTTTCTTCCATATAGATAGTCTTTCTCTGTCGGAAAAATTAAAAGATATTTAAATATTGAGTAGTTTGTGCAAAAAAAGAAAACAGAGTTAATAAGTTAACAAATCCCAACTAATAGTTCGAGAACGAATTTATCGAAATAATTAAATAAAACACGCCGATAAATCTGTATTCCAACTCATCTTTTTTGATAGGTTATGTAGAAAAAATAATTATCTACAATACGCTTAGTGATTCACGCTACACCAAAGAAGTATCTGATGTTAGTTCTCACTCAATCAGAATTACTAAAAAAATTAATTGACCTTTCTCTTTGGCTTTGGTATACCATTAAGAATATTTTTAATCATACTAAACATGATGTTGCGATAAAACAATGATTCTCAAGCTATTAGTAAAACCATATTAAATTATTTGTAAAAAAACGTCAGTGGGGAGAGATATTAGAAGCCCTGCTAAAATCTGATCTTCTTCTGTGTTATATTCATTCTGTGGTAATTATTTCCCTTCGGAAAAAGGAAAAAAAAGCATCGTTTCATATTGGTTCCTAACCAAGACAATGTGCTCAATTTGTATTTTCATCTTACCGTACATGAAGAGCTTATTTCAATCCGTATAACCGCTTTTCTTTTTGCTACCTTATTATTTTAATAATACTTTGCGAGTACCTCGTATCTATTGACACGGTAGAGAGAGAATAATTGGACAATCCTATATGTTTTCCAACTGCTGAAATTAGCTTCGCGTGACATTATGCAAGTACTGTAGTTAGTATCTTACAAGGTGGAATTATTTTTAAATCGTGCAACGAATCGACCACAGTTCCTGTAATTCTAACAATACGCAAGGAAATGTCCTACAGCGAAGTTCCAAACCGTTCCCGCAATGTTTAGAAAAAAAAGTTGATTTTGATTGACTTTTTGCATTATCGCTAATTACATTCCTTATAATAATGCTTTATTTGTCAAACAGAGACGGAATTCTAATTACGTAGTTAGGGAGCTTTCGGCGTGATTTCATGAAATGATAGCTGAGCTCATTTAGCGCTTTTTTTTTAGGATTGCTGAATTTTTTAGTATTAAGGACAAACAGAAAAAGAAAAAACATAACTTTTTCATTTCATTATCTTTTGTCTTATTAAAAAACAAATATTCGGATTTTCCATTTTCTATTTTAAATTTAATACAATATTTATTTATCTCACAAAATAATTTTCTACCTCATTTTCATCTTCACTATCTGTTGTGATGAATTCTTCATATAGAATTATAATAACATTAGAACGTTCGTAACCACCTGTATTAATTTTATAAACAGGGGACCCTTGATTGTCTGTCAGCACAAAGCCGAAATCATTAAAATCTCAAACACGAAATTTGGTCAGGATGTATTTGTTGTATGTAGAGAAAGAAAGACGAAATTAAACTACTTAGGCTTCTAATTAGAAACAAAGAAGTACTATCGAATTTCGGAACCTGTTCGTGCAAAATTGTTTACATGCCCTAGGGTACAGTGAAATGTATTGCGTAAGTTGAAGAAATGTAACTGCTATAGATGGAAACTAGCGGGTGGATGAGAAGAATATTAGTTTTGGCAGCGGTACATTGAAACAAATTATTGTGTCTAAATGAAAATTTAGATGTAGGAAAAGACGATTACGGTAGGAGCAAGGGACAATCTTCAGGGACCTATAACATTTAATAGAGAGAAGTGAAACTAATAATTCTTTGCGCTTTCAAACAGAAGCATATTGAATCTTAAAAACAACACATTTGTAATTACACTAGTTACAGTGCCTGTCACTGAAAGTGACGCCAACTTTCTTATTTTAAAGAGAACTACTATATTTTACGCTTTTTTTAAAGATAAATGAAGAATGAATCCAAGGATGGTTGTGCTTTAACTTAGAAATAGTAGAATATGTAACAACAGATGTTTAGAAAATAAATAAATTCAAGCTCATCCGAACAGAAATATGTCTATTTTTTTTAAGCAGTCCCATGTTAAATGTTAGCTGTAGTTATAAATGTGGCCATCAAGAGGAACATTAATAAATGAAGACAGTAAATTGCGTCATCCTTGTCCGACCGAAACGAATTGAAATACGCTTATCGATTTACGATTGCTTTAGAAAATGCAATATTGCGAATTGGAATTTCGTTTAGGAGAAAATAAAAGGAACACTCAGCAAAAGCTTCCAGAAAATTTAAATAGAAAGAGAGAGTATTCAATTTACCTAATGGCGTTGCCAGCAGAAGGAAAGTTGACGTCTTGTTTTCCAATTAAAGGCGTTCGTCACATGCTTTAATTATCTGTTCTCTTTCTTTGAATGAAAAGAGGTGGAAAGAAATCAAACAGAGGTAGTTTTTGATGGTTACTATACACAAAAAAAAAATGCTACAATTTATAGCTATTAATTGAAATACTGTTTTAAAATGAGTGTCCCGTTACATGCTGTAGCAATTAAGGCGTTTAAAATATCGAGCGTTAAAGAAACAAGGGAATTTCGTCAAAACCTCAAATTCTCTCACGGACTGATCACGAGTACTGTTCCGTATGATTGAATTTTGTTTCGGAAAATATATAGGACGCTTCCTATTCGATGGTGACGTTTAAAAATATTAATCTCGAACGGAGATTTGTATTGAAATCGAGGATTTCCCTTGTTGTGATGAACGTAAATATGAGCATGGAACAATGAACCGGTTTACATGTCGTACAAGTTACTGTGTTATCTGCTACGTACGCGATATATTGAAGCGTAAATCTATTCAATTCGGTGTAAATGCATATATTTTTACATTGTAGATATGCATCTTCGCATTTCTATACTTAGCTGTCGAAGGAATTGAATGACTTCCCGGACTAGCGATAATCCAGATACTGTTGCGCAAATTGTAAAGAATCACTTGTTGTTTAGACTTACATTGGAAAACAATATTAACAATACGATTAACTAACCAACGCTACTGTATGCCGTGCTACATTTATAAAGGCAAGCTGACGCAAAAGAAATTTCCTTAATTATTCATGTTGTAAGTATGGCGACTTTTTCTATTTTGAATTGAAGAGCAATATAAGAATTTTTCGGAAGGTAGAACAAATGAATTACCAAAAAAATAACAACAATGCTATTTCGTTGTTTGCAAATTAATTATTGTCAACTTTCTTAGAGTTGTTCTTACTCAAGTATAATAAATAATGGTTTAAGGGAAGGAACACGCCAGAAAATGCCTAGAAATGATTAAATTCATGGCAAACGCAACAAAAAAGAGAGAAAAAAATACTCTAACGTACGGATATGTTTCTACCTACCCGACATCATCATCGTGATTTCGAGAATATTTTTGCATCTTTATCTTCTATCACTATTACCTCTCAGTTAATGCCACAACTTTTAAAACGACAAACTCGACATTTCTTGGCGCCCTCTAGTGTCAAAGAAACGCATGCCTGCGGTTTAGGAAGGAGCGACATAGTATCCCAGCAGCTCTATGACTGCTTAACAACGAGATGGCGACGCTAGTAGCGCTGTGTTCTGTTTATATTATTACTGTATTCTGTTCATGGTAAACCTGTCATGTTGTTGTTAAGCAGTGAAGAACTGCTCGAGGGATGGGTTAGGGAACAATGTTGCTTGTTCTTGAACAGCAGGCATGGATGGGCGCCAAGGATTAAGGGGTACCAAAAAAATGTCGAGTTTGTCGTTTCGAAAGTTGTAGCATTAACTGTGAGGCAACAGCGATAGAAGGTAGAGATAAAAAAATATCCTCGAAACCACGCTGATAACGCCGGGTAGACAGAAACATGTCCATGTGTTATTAGAGTTTTTTTTCTTTTCTTTTGTTATGTTTGCCGTGAATTATTCCCACCAATACCATGAGGAAACTAAGGTATCTTAGCATAAATGGTTTAAGGGAATTAAACTGAAACAAACAAATCAGTTTGATCGATCTTTCGCATATTTTTACCTTCGCTTCGTTATACTAACAACGTTTACAAGTTGTATAAAACTGAAACAAAAACAGAATTTACTTACTTACCTGTCGCATTTAAAAACATTGTAAAATCGTTATTTGAACGGAATTTTACTTAGTAATGTAATTGTATTGAACATTCCTCTATTCAATATTATTTTTTCGATTTCGTTTCAATATTTCTATCTTTCCTCTTCAAATACCCATCGCAAATGATTACATAAGTGAACTCTTTACCTTACAATAGAGAGAAAAACGTCGGATATCCACCTAATCTAACATTATATCAATTCCGAGCGAAATCGCATCAAAAGCTGTCATCTCCGCCAATTTTATTTCGTGCACATTTCTATTCTCAAATCTGTACTGGATTAAAGTGATGTGGTACAATGGGAACCAGCAACGAAACGCCCGGGGTGATCTCTACTCGTCCGGAGAAAGGAAATAAACTCGAGCTTCGCATATCGACGTGTGTTAAAAGAGAAAAAAGCACATTTTGTTGATCTCTCGACTTTTGTCTAAACGCTGAATCATCTAGCACGGTCGTTAAAATAACATTTTTCAACGGCTTTTTGATGTCTGAAAATTCCCTAAATTACGATTGTTATTAACAAATCGTTGAAGGTGAAAATTGGCATACGAACCGAACAGGTAGAACCCGCCCATGTCACCATCACAATCAATAATTAATTGTTTTTCGACATTCAATAGGCGATAAGATTCGAACACTAAACTCGAAGAGGATTCAAGCGAATCCCACCCAAAGGAACCCTTCAAGCCAGTGTAAACAGTTGTAAATGGATTTCAAGGAAGGGGGCAGCGAATGGGATCAAGGAGAATGTTTTTAGTAGGATGAGGGCAAGCAAGACTCTCAAGGGAACGGCCCGACGAAGTAACGAGATAACGACTAGCAAATGACCACAGCACGGATAAGCTCTTCGACCTAATTAACTAAATCTCTTGTTGTATGTGCTTCAGGATAATAGATGTAATTTAATTTATTTCATTAGCATTTTATCGTTTGCATGCTTAGCTTGTAAAGAGTATTCATGTGATTAAGAAAGAAGACGATATAAATTGATATTTACAATATAAAAACAATTCAATTGAATTGAACCGAATGTAATTAGTCAAACTAAAATTTATTTTCCAATATGAGCAAACCAGTGCCAAAATATGATCTTCAACTATTGTTACATCAACAAAATCGATTCAACATGAACTTATTTAGGTCTTGTTTATCATTTCCCGACGGTCGACCAACTCTTAACTGACTGCTGCTGACCTATATCAATCTTTGGAAAAGTAGCATCGCTTTTGTTGACTAACCGTCACGGATATTACGACGTTATTTACCAATTGAAGAACAACCGTCAACCAACCAACTATGCTAAAAGATTTGTTTTTTAGCATCTACATTGCTGAGCACTTTTCGATAATTTTGGTGTCGACGGTATACTTGATAACGGAACATCAATTGAAATATTCTCCCGATTATCATCTGCCATACAAATAGCTCCTACTCTCCTACCATTCTTCACAACTACTTCGTCAATCGCCGCAAGTTGCTGGTTATTTTCCTGGGAATTTATCCAACACGTTACCGGAATCTTCGTCGGCAGATTCTTCGAATGATAACTCACAAACCAGAAAAGATATTTACTTACATTTTACCCATTCGTAGGCTCAACGAAACCAATATTGATCAATAACTTCATCAAGTGGCTATTGTATGAACTCAGAGGTACAAGCAAGCCCATTAGGCAAATAGTTTTCTGTTCCTCAAATGCTAGTACTTATTATGTTAAAACAAATATTTAATAAAATTAACCAAAAGATTTATTCTTCAACAATTAAGAACAACTATTACTATTGCATTAAAAAAATCTAAGCCATAAGGTCATAAACTAACAAAATATATATTTCTTACATTCCCCAAAATAAACCTATGATCTCACGAAACAACTTTTATATAAAGTATTCTTTCATATAACATACTGTAGCAACTGCGAAAACATTAAAAATTATTCCATGTAATTTGCACACATTTTTCCACCGACTTGGTCTTAATTCTTGTCATGCAAATATTTGTAATACATATTATGGAGAATGCGATCATTAAACGCGCTACGATTAACTAATACGCTTCAGACAATTTAATGCTAGCCATTCAACATATTTATAATTAACAATTAACACTAGACAAAAGCTCCTACCTTGAAAGGTTAATAAATACACCCGACAGTGGAACATTACTATTGAAATAGGAAATAACTGTTATAGAACCATTAACCCCTTACCAGCAAGTCGGATACAGGAAGTAACAGATTACGTAGGCAAATAAGGTAGAGCGAATTGCACGCGAAAGCATTCGCTCGCCATCGCGGTCTGATTCTAGTGGAGATGTCTTATTGCTTCTGCGACATTCCAAATTTGCGCATGGCTTAGTGACATTGGGCGGTTCTTAGCAAAATAGCCTCTTCTAAAATAGTCACTAGACTGTGTCGGAAAATATACGTTCTCTATATAAGGTAGAGCGCTTTAACATATCCAGCGGTAATAATAAATTTAAGGGTAAAGAAGCGCTTGAGAATTTTAATCAAGTTGGAAGGAAGAGTGAAAAAAGCTATGTTTTTCTTGTCAAAGCTTTGAATATCGAATTTTCAGCGGTAATTGTAAGGTTCTATTTTTCATAAAACCATACAGCATTAATATAAGCGAAATTTTCAGTTTTACTAATTACTAAATGCCACGGATGCCTATTAATTTAGTTCCACCGCTCAGTCTCATTTTCAAAGGGTACACACGACGTTGCAGCCACAAGAAGAATTTTATCCATATCTTTTACATCTGTCCGTATTTACAGAAACTGAATTGAACAGTTTCCATAGCAACTATGTCTAAGCATTAAAAAAATCGGTATACGGTATCGGTAAGAAGATCCAATTTTTACTGAAGATTTTCAATTAAATTAGACAAACCCAACAATGTTTGGGTTTGTCTAATAAATTGCATACTTATATGGCCACACCGAAAGTTAGGTGAAAATTATTTAGATTTGTTTCGAAAGGTTTTGCAACAATATTAATATACACAAGAAAAATCCAATTCTTCCTTCGTTACAATGAAGGTTAAACCATTGTCACTGATATACAGAAAAAAATCGATAAATTTGTTTTGTTATGGCAACAAAAAAAATTATTGTGTCAACTAACAAATTTATTATAATAATGAATTGCGTTCGTCAAATTGAAGCCTGTTTATCAATGTAATGAATACCCGTTTAATAACTTACTCTGCGACAAGAGAAACGAACTTTAGAAACTTTAGACATTAGACGTTAATAAATAAATCGTTTTATTGCATATAATGTAAATACGAAAGTATGTATTCATCTATTTAATAAATAGCAACTTATTAAAACGATATACTCTTTCATTTGACCAATTTGGATAAAAAAAAGACAGTTATGTTAACATATCTCTTATTGCATTTACATAGCTTTTCGTTCACTGAAAGGTATACTAATTTTCATTATACGGAGATTTATAAACATTTAAATAATACCAATAGATGGATAAGGCGTAAAGAGTCTGTTTCTTAACCAACATTTTCCTCCGATGTGTCACCTGACCAGCTCTATCGCACACAAGAATCTGAAAATTTATTGAAAAGAGAAATTATGTTCACACCAATAATTAATTGACCGACAGGAAGAGTTACGGCTTAAATGCGCTTATTTGCAGATGGTCGATTCGGTTAAGGGAAAGTAGTTAATTAATTGAATCAAAAAATAAAAATAGTTCCCACTCTTGGTGAGGCCCCATCGCCTCCTTCTTAGTTCGCCGCTGATTCTACCATTATTTACGCGTTCATTTGGAGATAATATCTTTTTATGGGTTTTCTAAATGCCGCATAGTTATAAAGACGTTATGACAATAAACAATCAATTGTTCCGGACGCATTTCACCAATCGAAACGATTAATATCCACTCATAATGTCTATAACAAAAAGATCGATTTATTGAATGGGACAGCACATACCCTAAATTGCCGGACTTCATCGAACTAACGCCTTTATGTAATGCAATCGACGATCATTGTGCTGCAACTATAATTTATATTGCATCGATGTTTTAGAATGCGCAGGCAAATTTTGGTTTCCTTTTAATTTTTAATGGAATGTAAAGTTAGATACATTGTGCGGACGCTTAGATGTAAAGATCTAGTTCTACACAAAGGCACCGTTGAGACAACGTAACGGAAAGACATGAATGTTGTTTTATTTTATCTTATTTTATTTATTTCAATCTACGACATTAAAAGCTTACAACAGATATAGGCTGAATCATTTTCCACGTGGATCTCACTTATTATTAAAAAGGAGGGGGTAAGTTTAAGTATGAGAAAGTTGCTAAATTTTTGTGTGTGTAAATCACAGTAACAAAATAACTTGTACATTAGACACGTAACAAGTTACGTTGTTGCTGTAAGGCCGTTGGAACATCAAAATTCAACCGTAGCTAAAAATTTATTTTCACTGCATCGCCTTTCCCGTAACCCAAAATGATCGTGAGCTAGATAACGGCAGTGAATCATGCAGGTATTACCTTGAAAAATATACTCTGAATATTTTGTTACATTTTCCCCTCAGACGAATCCCGAAGAGGTTAATGAAGTGTGCTATCTTCAAAGATTTAAACGCCCGTGTTATTAACGTTAATATATATATAGCGGGAAAGTTTTAAACGAGTAACTTTGAAATTAATGGCACTGAAAGTTATTGTACGGGCTATACAGTGACCAATCCCTATCCAGTATAAGTATATGCATATATACAGCGGGTTTAGCAGAGGATGCTGCGATATCTCGATACATTATTATTGCTTCAATAATCAAGTACTGCATAACATTTGTCGATATGCAATTGATACTAGGAAACAATTTTATATATTGTCGAACGTTATAAAAGACCTGTTTAAAGTGGATAATGCCATGATAGTACCGCTTGTCTCACATTTCTATAAAACGAAATGTATAAAAACTGGCAAGTTATTTTTGAATAGCCTTATATGTAAGTATATTACAAGACCGATCCTATAAGCTATGTACGCAATGCGCGTTCCTGCACAGAAATATTACAATTTTAATAAAACAATTTGGAAAATGTAAGGACTGAAAGGAATAGAATACAGGTGATTAAATCTGCGTCAATTTCAGTTACAGTAATTCCATTATTCTTTATTAACGGGCTCAACCTATTATTGATTTAAATTTAAATCCAGCAGGCGATGTTAAAGCGTATTTTCCATTATGATGCCACTTTTATTACATTATATTTTGACCGGCTTCATCTCTTTGTTTTAATCAAATTGCGGGCGTAATCTAGGAATGAATATTCGATTGCCGTTTTACATTTAGGAAAACGGACGTTGCATTCTATAATTACAAATAGTTGATTTGTCACGTCTGGAACAAACTAAACTAATTCATATTATAAGCTTAATAACGTTACATACTCAGGAAAACGAAAAAAATTAAACCAAAAAGACCTTCCATCTTTTCTCCATATTTTTCAATATTCTTAATGAGCTTAAAGCTCTCTTTACAGAGATATGTAACAAATTGTAATTTATTTTACAATTAAAGTAACATGTGTTTTACAAGTAGCGGTGTTTCCAACAGAAAAAAAAAAACTACCATTATTGAAACGACGTAATTACGGGCAAGCAGGTACCAGCATAAGTTTTTCATTACTGCATTGCTTGGTATTGTAAATAATTCCTTATTTTGACGAGCAAACGTATTAGTGAGAAATACTTTCTTCCATATGAGTTTCACGAATTCCTGGATGATGTCCGGCTTTACACGCGCTTTCAGCAAAATCAGAACCTGTTGCACCAATCAAAAGCTCTTAAGGGGCACTCCATTCTTGATTTCCGGGTTAGAATTGCGACGTTGTTGTAGTTTCTGTCCGCTTATGGGACATCTGCAGGCCTATTATTCAACGAGCTCAAAAATGGATTTATTGCGGTCCACAGAAGTCTACTGTGAGGGGCGCGCTTGTGTATTCAGAACAACGGTCGACTTCGAACAGCGTATCTATTACACCTTCTAATAAATCTTTTCGTAATTTTTACGTATCCATGCTATTAAAATTTTTAAGAATATTTGTTTCATAGCCAGTATCAGTCACTTTGAAAATCGTTGCTATGACTAAGTTTAAAATAAATTATAACTTGTTAGACATCACTGTGAAGTTCTTTAATAATATTTTAAAAAAGTATAAAAAGGTATAATCATATTAAAAAATTCTACGTTGCTCTTTTGTTGTTACTTCTTTGGTTTTTCTGAACACATGAAGTTTCGCTTCATATTAACAATAATAGAGATACAACCCAGGACATGACAAATCAATCACACTGTATAACCAATAACTGAATAAAAGCAATTTTTTATTTAATTGGTTATAGTATTTGCTGTCCATGAAAAGACATAAATAGTTACCTTAGTTTGTTTTTATTTTTCTTTATATACATTAAACGTTGCCGTAAATAAAAACAAATCCATGTCCCTGTCCTCTTATCTGTTAAAATCTTAAATTAATCCGCTTGAAATAAATTTGAACAAGCTATGCGTATTAAAATGCACGCGTTACCTCTTGAGTGTATTTTACTAAAAAATTAAGCCCTACAGGGAACGGCGAACCGTCAGCTTACATGTAAATTTGAGAAAGGGTATAGAATACAGGGTATAGCATAATTCATTTGTAATGAGACAAGTCTCGACTGCCTGCAGATGAAACTCGCTAGTCAACAACAACGGCAGGCACCTTTTTAATTTAATCGTCAACCTAAAAAAACGGCGTTATGGGATTAAATTAACTCTGGTGTTAAAGAAAAAAAGAAACGGCGACGTCTGATACAATTATTTTGTTTCTGTGAACGTAAATATAAATTCAGAGAAAAAAAATTCGTTAATTCCCGTTACCAACCACGTTAATTCAACAGCTTTGACTGGTTCCTAGTTGATTAGTCAGTCCCTAATTTTTTAATTGGGCGACAAAGAAACTACATACAATGACCTTCAATGTACGCTAAACTTTTGTATTCTCTTACCTCTCATCAATTGAGTCCATGGAATTTAACACCTGGAACTTTAATGGAATTTTAATTTTTTATAAAATATGGCTGTATCTAATCTCGTCCACCATTAGGTAATTGCCGCTTCATAAGGAAGAGGAATTTTTGGGAAATTTTCTTCCTATATCCAACGCGGAGGGCTGCCTTGATAAACATTTTTTTACGTATGTAATTAAAGAACTTCCTGGAAGGATAGAAGAATGAGAATGAGAACTTAAATAGAATTATGCAATACTACTGCGGTGCCATTAATCGTCGTTTTATGCCCAATCTCGTTTTTGACTTGCTTTTTTAGCTTAAAATGCTTAGAGCTAGGTTGTAAAAATATTTAGTGATCAATTCTTGACCTTTGCCGTCGTAACATTTGTTCTTTTTTGGTTTCAAGTACTTACTTCGTTATTCTGCCATTCCTAGCATTTTGCAATGTGTTCCAACAAATACGCTGATATCTAAATGGTATTTGGATTTTTCAATAAAAAAAATTATTTTTTCGATTTTTCGTGAATTTCTGATTATTATATTGTCTATAGTGTTAACCTCTTTATTTCAACGTAGCTCGGATATATTCCAAAATATTAAAATCCTTAACTCTGATTATAACACTAGACAAAGTACATTTTATTGTGCAATGTTTCTAATTATTCTTGGATGCGGGTGTAGGAAGCCATAGAAGGTTCGAAGGAAACTAAGAATCATGTCATTTGCGTTAGTATGACATCTTCTAATAACGAAAAAGTGAATGAAATTGTTCGCCTCCGATGATGGCAAAACACTTGATTGATGAGCGTCGATTACGGAACATTAGGACTGCCGAACGTTTCTACCACAAAGTATTATTACGTCTCATAACAGAGAACTGAAACAGAACAAAAAAAAAGACGTACCTTGCCCTCGTCGATCGGAAAATTCAATTTAATCCTTGATTATGGAATCGATGAAAGAATTTATAATGATTGGGAAGACCGGCATCGGTAATGATGCTAATCTAATTACATACGCAGCTTCTTAGAAGATCGTAAAGTTGCGACATTTTCATTCGGTAGATGAGAATCGTCGACGTGATTTATGGAATTACTTGGAAGAAATTTGATTGGAACTAACCGTGAAATATTTAAATTAACTGAAATTGAAAATTCAGTTTCTTTCACGATGAAGTTTTTAGAACCATTTCTAAATGTACACCCCGATCTTTGTAACTTTGAGCTTCGAAATGAACTAAGATAATTAAGAAAAAATTAATACTTACAACAAAATAAAAAAAGTAAGTTCATGAGATTTCTATCTGTAACTGTCATTCTTCGATTTAGAAGAAATCTAAACCTATCGCTTCAATTTAAGCCGTTCAATTTTGTTTTCGTTATTTATTAATATTTTAAGGCACAAAACTTGCTACACTTAAATTCCTCGTATCCGTTCGAATCATAGGTTATACGCGCGAGAAACTTTCGCAATAAAAGGAATGAACAAAGAAACTTACGTGAATTGAACTGATAAAACTTTCCGCGTATCCAGAACATGCGTGATCCAGAAATTTATCATACTTCGATAGGAAAATATAAGTTTCTTCACACGTGGGACGAATTGGATTTGACGTGTAAAGTTAGATAAACTTTTTGGGGAAGACATATCAGAATATATTTTCTAATAATTTTGTGCGAAAGTCAATTCTCCCTCCGTGGTACTTTTTACGGAAAGTGCCTTCTAAAAGCTATATTTGTTAACGCTTTGGTGTGCATATACAAGCTCATTCACGACGATAGCCTATCTATCTCTGGAAATAATTGAAAATAATGTTTTGAAATTTTGCAGAGCTCTCTTCTTCTTCTTCTTCCAAAAATAAAGAAAGGAAGAGGTGTTTGGAATGGGAACAAGGCTAACTTTATTCATTTTTGGTTCATCGATAGTCAAACACTTGCGTCCATTGTTCATTAATCATTAGTGCAAAATAAGGCCAGCTTTCTGAATTCTATTTATATATTAGTAACAAATAATCGATATCATGAATCTTTTTAAATAACTCGGTAGCAAGTAAATTTAATGTGAGCGAATATGTCTTACCGGAATTTCTTTAAGTCGACGTTCTCAAAAATAGGGCTTGCTACTTAGAAAACTTTTTTATAAATGTTTTTACCTTCAATACGTTAGCGGTTTGACTAAGTTTTTGGAACATTCTGTATAACATTTACATATGTATTTAATGCAATAAATTCAATGAACAGTTACGCAATAGCGTTCTTTTCAATAGTTTTCGATTGGGCCTATCAGTGAGAATATGATAAAGGCCATTTTTAATAATTGACTACAAAATTTATTTTTAGTCTTAAAAAAGTACTTCAACAATTATATGTAAAAATTGCAGTATAGTACTGGACGCGGATAAACATTTAAACTACCTCGTCATAAACTGTCAACTTATGAAAACACCTTTTTACAGCTGAAATTGTACAATGTACATACATGTACTCCCGAGCAATATTACATCTACAGAACTTTTCAATTATTCAAGGAAAGACTTTTTATGCTGTTGTGCGGAATAGAGCCTTATTCAGTACGATAGTTTGCTCTGTAAAAGTAAAGCTAAACGTATTGTAATTCTGCGAATAAAGATTATTGCTAATGTTCTTCGAAAAATCTTAAAAAGAAAGTTTGATTGATGTATAGCGTACTTTATAATGATCAATGTCAACTATAAAATAAAACACTTCGTTAAAGAATAGGGGATGTTTGCATTTCCATAATACATCATCTATCCGTGTCATTCGAATTTGAACAAGAATTTGAAAGCAATTTATCATTGACATCGGTAGAGGAAATAACGAAAATTTATTATTTTGCATGCAATAATCCTTCCTACAATTTATCATTCTATTACAAGCAACTTTCGTTGTTTTTTGTATATCAGAAGTAGTAGAAAAAATATAGAAAGAAAATAATATAAATAATTACAATGTTTGCTAGAATAAAACGCGTTCTTTGTATCGTATAGACAGGAAAAGGATTAAAAATAGTGTTTCTTAACATAGAAGTGTAGCAACATATATATATATTAGTAACAATGCCGGCAAAAGTATTTGTGCAAATACCCTAAAATATATCATTTCTTATAAGTTCTAGAAATTTATATCTATGTACATATTTATGTTAACCATAAAAGGTTTTATGAATGTTCTAGCGTGGGTTATTTTTCTGTGGAATTTACAGACAGCGGAGGTAATAAATTTCAAGAAATTCATAACATAAATTCGAAAGGAGAGAATCCCTCTACTTTATACTACATTAGTCGATTACTATATTTAACCCATATAAAATGTATTCAACGCCCATGCAAAATAATTATTTTATACGTTGGAGAATATTTATTACTCTAGCCAGAAAATAGGGTTTTTGTTATATTGAAAAGGGAAGCAACCCTGCTTACTTGGAAGTATTTGCATGATAATCAAGGGTACACGCATATAAGAAATATATATTCAAAATAATTATTAATAACATGGTAAATATTTCGATAAAATTTAGAAATAAGGTTCTGTGTTTTTGTACAAGGATATATACAAAGAAATCTCTCTAAGGCGAAGGACTACGGGGCGGCGTGCTACACTCCTGCATACCCCGGGTGACAGGGATCTGGAATATTCTAGAATAAACATTTCCAAATTTCGAAGCTAATTAAGCTCTCTAGAGCATCTACCCTAGATCGTTCACGTAGCTTGTAGAACTTTCTGAAGACATGAAACATTCTCGAAACACATAGAAAAGTATGAACTTCCTAGTAGACTTACATGTATAGGATACTGTCGCATATTGTTCCGCGAACTAGTTCAATTTCCAAATAACAATCGAAGAGTAAACATCTGAAAGCCGTGTTTTTCAAAAAGCTAAGCATGGACATGACAGTTGAGCGCACGGTCCTGCTACACAACGGCTTCCTGTAGCAACGGTTTATCCCAGAGATTCACACTCTTCTCTTCTAAGAGGAAAGTCATGAAAGCTCCAGATATTGTGCTGAACCCGATATTTTGCTGAAACCAGCATATTTGACAAACATAAATTTGCGTGGATCTAGGATTCTTTTCCTGCCCAAGTTCCATCAAAATTCACTTCGCAAGTGGTCCAAAATTCGCTTCTTCCAATTTGGTGAAGGTTGGGATATCAATCAAAAGTTAATGTCCATCTCTAGGTTCAAGAGCTCTAAGGATCCTCATTCCCTTCGGTCCAAAAATCAATGTTGAAGGGAAATGAAAGTGACAATATTTCGCCTTAAAAAAATGGGTGGCAAGCAGGAGACTCATAGGTCACATTAACTGATTTACCGTTGATGATTTTTCACTATCCATGTCATACGTAATGTAATTTTATTAAATGTGAGCTTTAGATTATGAGGTATATCTTAAAAGTTGTTTTCATTTCTGTGCTTGATTGATGTACACATGTTTTGGCAGACGGGCCTATAAGTTCGCTACGGACTGAATAAGTTTGGTAACCCCTGCATTAAAATATTAATCAAAATGATAACTGCGATAAAATTAATGTCTTAATCATACCCCTTTTTTAGACGAGCTCGTACCTTTCTCGCATAGCAATAAATTTTAGTTTCTCTTAATTATAATACACATGTTGCGTGCAACGCGGCAATATTATACATTTACGATACAGTATATTCTGCGACTATATAAATATAAGTAATACGTGATACGTAATGGCAAAGCATACAATGGATGATCATTGCAGAACGTGAGGAATAATTCATTTTTAATTGTCTATGTTCCATAAATTTGATATTAGTTCAACTATCGCATCGGTCGTATTCTATGTTGGCACTAGCGGGAGTTGCTTTCATTGCAAATTGCACGGAGAAAAATTTACATTAAAAATCAATATATACTTAATATTATTTGTTACCGCATAGTACATTAAACAGAAATATTAATTCATTGTTAAAATTTAAGTAATAATTTTATTGTAACTTAATCGATTTTGTTACATACATAAAGTAATTTTAAGCGAAACACGAAAAAATCTCAGACTCTGCAATTCTAAAGGTAGAAGAATCTTTGAACAATTCTACGAAACGGTAATAGGCCAAATTTTTACCAAAAATAGAAAAGTAAATCTGCTTTTGCAGAAACGTTCTCATTTGTTATATGAGTACAGTTCGCAACATATACCCAAAAACATTCTAGGCTATCCGAAAGATAAACGGACAAGCAATGACCGTTACCACTATGAAAGAATTGAATCGTCAAGTGAAGTACGACCCGTAAAAAAACCGGATATAACATTAAATTAAAAAAAGAACTCAAATTAATTAAGAACGTAACTTACTCGCAATCTTTATAATTTATATTTTTTATTCTATATTTAAATAAAATGTCTACTTTATGGGGGACAATCGAAGTCTCCAATTATTTTCAATAACTTATGTCTTGAATATACTTCTTGTGAAAGCACAAATTATTTGAAATCCAGCAGTCTAAATTTATAATGCCAATCCGTAATATCAGGAGTGATCGTTGTTAGGCTAACTATGAAATGTATCAAATCGTTAGATTGGCATTTCTAGAACAAATGAAAATGAGTAAATGAAATCGAGAAGCACAAGAAGAAAAAAAGAACAGACAGAATTTGAGAGAAGAGGATTTGGAATAATAACGTAAAGGGAGAGGAAAATAGGATTTTAAAATAAAGACAAAAGCAAGTCGCTTGCTGTAAGTAAATTAAAACAATTGGCTATCATTTAATTCAGATTATGTGATTGGACGTATACTTGGATATATCTTTTAAAGTAAGGATAGAATAAAACATGTTAAAGTTAAAATCTTTTCTCACATCATCCGATCGGTACGGTTGACAATGGGTATCCACGATTTCCCGAAACAATTGTTCCGAATTAATCAACTTGTAGATATTTTCACTACAAATATATCCCGCCTTAGGTCTAAACTCGACTAAAAGAAAATTAATTCGTAAGTAAAAACTTTAACAACGAGATTCTTTGAGAATTTTAAATACCTACGATGTATGTATTGTACGCAACGGGTAACGCGTATTTATCTTTCTTCGAATTTAGTTTTGCGCTGTACGGAAGCGTAAATCGATTTCGTGTTTTAATTACTATATTATGCATTATTAATGTACGTTGTACGTTAACATGTTAATAAAGTAAAATAAACCATCCTGCCAAATACCAATTATATACGTACACCGGTCATACATATTATAGAGAGTGTATGCGTCTCACGTACATTACTGAAAATTACATTTTAACACTATTAGTTTATTGGGGGCATTTTTCCTGCCGACGTTAATTTAAATAGCGCAATATTAATAACGCTACGCCGAAGGATATTTAGTTTCAGTATTATATTTACAAGGACGTTAATATCAATTTAGTTGATGTATCATCAATTCATGTAAACTAGACAATTAACAAGGATAATTGCAGAGAAAGTTCCGCCATGCTTTCTGAGAATAAATTAAAACACAGAAATGAAATTATGAAATTATATAGAAAGTTTCGTTTATAAAAAAATAATCTAAATACGAGGCGTCATTTGTAAGAAGTTATAGCAGATATTAAATATCCACCGCGGACATACGAGCTGTGAGTATATGTGCACAAATGAACGGTTTTTTGTCTTTTGTGTTTGCAAAAACTCGCACTTCCTTATTATAGTTGACATACATTCTAGCAAACATAAAGTCTGCGGATGTTATTCAGAAATTAGTGTACAATTTTACGATTTTTCGCTACGCCTGTTTACTCTAACATTAAAGTAGCCAACAAACGTTGGAACATGGGAATACCAGAGAAACGCCTATGTTAATGATCATCTCAATCGCCAGAACCTTTCAATTCGTATTTTACGAAGTTGCACCAAAGATTGCGTGATACCGCGTCATTTGGGAAACAATCCAAGGTATCCACTCTTAATACAAACGAGGTCAGACTAGGAATTTAGTGATCATCTTATTTGGAGGGTCCTCCACGAGCAGCAGCTTTACTCCTACCATGTACAACGAATGTAGGCCGTAAATCCATCTGATTATCAGGCATGTTTGATGAGACCTCCATGTTAGCTGCCAATGCTCAATTTTTAATTTACATAATACGTATTTGTAGAATCCCAAAAATCCACATGCGTAGACCTGTATCGTAATCTTCAAAATTTCTTTAAAACTTTAGTGTACGCTACGCGTGTAAACAGTCTCGAGGTGCTACAGCAACAGGTTGATCAAGAATATAATCGAATCCTAGCCAAGTCTTTGCTGTGAAAATGTTATGGAGGGGCGGGACATTTCATTTAAGTACTTTTTTCCTTTTAAAATTATTTTGTTTGTTTATTTGTTTCTTTGTAATAATTAATAAACGTGTGTAAACGCAAAATACAATAATTTCAATTTTTTGGATGTATCAATACAACCTGAGGTCAATGGGGTTTAAATCAATAGATTACGTAGGGTAAATTGGCTCCCAAAAAGGGAAAGTCATTCTTTTCGACGGAAAAGAGACGGCGACCGATTATCTTAAAAACGGGAAAACAGCAACGAGGTTCATTACTTAAAAAGTTGCAGGCTGAAATTGCCGAGAGACGACCGCAATTGATGAAAAAAAAGTTGTGTTCCATCAAGACAACGCAGTATCTTGTACTTCAGGGCTTATTAGAGTAAAAATTCACAAATTGCGATTTGAGGTAATAGACGAGCCATCCTATTCACCAGATCTGGGCCCAGCAACCTTTTTTCTAAGCTACAAGTTTGATTCATAGGACAAAGGTTTTGATGAATGAAGGAACTAGGTATTATTTGGACTGTTTCTCTCTTTCTGTCATCGAATACTCCAGCACATCATCGAACTACACACGGTTTTTCATCCAGCTTTCTAGTCTTAAAACATAATATTTGCTGGGGCGATGAATGCAAAAATGTCATTCTAACAAGACCCATTTATATTCCATTATTCTCGTATACCATTTTTGGAAAGTGATGCTGAAAATTTCATTAGTAACTGTTTTGAAACTAATGTAGAAATAAGTTGTTCTTTGTTGTAATTTGTAAGAAGCGTTTCGAAAAAAAAGTATAAAACAACGATTCGGAACACTTCCCATTTTTTTTCATGTAAATTGAAAAACAAATATCGGCTTTTAAAAACAACTTAAAATTTCAACGGACGAAATGATCTCTTGTAAAATACAAATAACCTATGCATAATTTATACGAATGTACAAATATGCAACAAGCGTATGTTTACATTTTGCGCGATGCTGAAATGTTGTGCCATTTTGAGTACGTCGTTAATAACAGCATCGCTTTGTCAAATTAAAATCGCTTTGTTACAGCGCGAAACAAATAAGGTTTCGCATTAATTTTAACACCGTTGTTATTATGAACTCTGTCTACAGTTTATTCTACATCATTCAAATGTGTTGTTTGGTTAAAACAGAATGCTATATAAACTGCGTTCACATTGCAATGCTCAGCATTGATGTCTCTAGGATATTGTATTGGTCCATTATTTACAAGCGCATTCTATGTAAAATGTTATCAAATCAAAACATGTTGCACGTGATAAACAGGCTACGGACCTGTGTTGCCAAAATAAAAATCACCAAGGGCAAAAACGTTGCCAGATTTTCACCAGTTCTTGTAGTTCGTATGAAGATGGTGTACACTTATAAATTACACATATATGAACTTATGAATACCACTATTTCAGATGAACATAAAGGTATTTTAGAGGTGCTAAAGATTTTCTCGTCCTAGCGGTTCTTATGAACAACAATTACAAACTAATAAAACCAACAATTTTTTTCACATATTATATATTTTGTTCTTATTTATTCTTAAATCAACCATTGCTTGACGTGTTTATCATTTACTGTACATTTATTTCTTGTCCTTCGTTCCTAAGCATTATGTTTGAGCTACTAAATTACGTTTGAGCCATGTAAAAGTGCGAGAATGTGGATGTGTCTTTGGATACATAGCTTGATATATTGCACAAGCTGATCATTATGCCTGATGTACACACTGAGCACATCAATTTTTTTCGTCATTCGTTTCGTGGTAGTTAAGATGAAAATAATACGTTGGAATTCGTTTGACACAAAAGCCATAGCTCCAAGTTCGCCTAAGCATGCATTTGTTACTTACTTATCGATTTAACATTTCAAATACTTGCTACAACTCTCACATTTGATATACAATTGTTTTCTTAGATATTGCAAATAATTGAGAATTAAATGTGAAGCAATATTTTTCCTTTAAAATTTCGTCATATTTCTAACAAGAGACTATACAACTCCGGAACGAATAGTCTCCAGTCAGTGTGCAGCAACAACCCTGAAGATGTCCCATAAGAGTGAGGCGAAATATACGACAAGGACGCGATTCCAATCCGGAAACCAAGAACTACTATGTTAAGTTTTTTATTTCTTCTTGTCGTTCGCTACAGCAAACGTCAACGATGCCGCTTTATTGTTTAATTGTTTACCAATTAAGTTACTGAGATACCCCAAGTTTTAATAGATTTTATTCACTGAATAAAACTAGTACAACTTATAACGTGAACGTGCATTATATAGTAGCTTGCCTGCAATAATTGCATGCCACTAAACTCTTTCGAACATTAGATATTTTATGTATAAACAAAGTCTCTCGTTTATGCGGGAATTTTGTAATGAACAAACTGCTTTATGCTGCTCGGGAATTTAATAAATTTTACTTGTTCCGTCCGGCAACGTTTCCGCGATGGATTTCAGAGCTTTTTACGACTACCGAAGCAAATTGATTCAATTCCAATAAACGTCTTTATTGAATCTTCACAAATTTTACAAAAAGTAGATTATCATGTCTACGACGCAAACAATACTAGTATTAACGTTTAGCGATGTTAAAATGCCTTATATTTAGATGTACAGCGGAGCGACGGCAGGCTCTATCGGCGATAATTCATACTGAGTAAGCGCCGAGTATTGTAATGCAATAGTCTATACGATATTTAATTTATCGAATCTATACGATAATGTGATACTTAAACTATATACCTGGGTATGTTATGCAAGCCTACCTAAATTAAATTTATTTGTATTAATTATTAAAATATATTGAACTTTGATCAGTTAGTTAAGTTTGTTAAAAAGTATGTCTTTAAATATAGAAAAACCTTCTACATCAGAACTTGTGAGAGGTGAATGTTTAAGGTATTTTTTTATAATTATTATCTGTTCAATTGTCTCTAACAGAGCCTTTTTAATATGTTTAAACCCGAATTGCGTAAAGTTCTATCTTTTATAGCAACTTTATATTTAGCAACACACTTAACTTCACTTAATACACCATCCACTATATTTGCAATTTTCTCAAAATTTTCGCTATTTTCACCTAGTTATAATAAAGCTGTTGACCCCACAGCTTTAACTATTATTTCTGGCATGATGCTTGCATTTACTGATTCCGGTACTTTGCAGCTTGCTAAATATGGCTTTACTCCAAAATTTCAAGGAATTTCCTGAAAAATTGAGTTATTCAAATTCTTGAAAAGAATGTTGGAAGCTACAATAACTTCAGAAAAATCGCTGTAAACATGGATTGCTCACAATGTGTGTTTTCTTTTATAAATGTTTGATCAATCTGCACTTTTTCGGACAATTTAAAGTAATTTAATAAGTTTTACAATTGGATTTTTATATCTCTAACAATTGGAACAATCGTAAACTTAATAAAATATGTAAAAAATATATCGTGGAAGTATGATAAAAGCGTAAGTCGCCTACTCTACGTTGTGGAAACAAATACTGAAATTCGGAAGGAAAATAGATTGAATAAACAAACATTTCCTACGATTACTCTTTCCTCTTGCCGATTAATTGTATCTTAGTCGATCAACATCGTGCACCGTTCTGTGTACGACCACTTGCAGGCTATGTTCAAGCATCACATAAACGAGAATAGAGCTTCCTCAATAATTATAACATTTACGTAATGCCATATATTTTACCGGTATTTTAAATTTAAATTTTACGACGTACGTGTATTGTATACATACATGAACAAATATGTGTAAATAGGTACGAATATGTGATAGAATCGTTTCTATTTTATCGCAAATTGATCATAATTGGATTTACTCACCCAGTGCTCGGAACGTAAGTTATGCGAGCTTAATCTTTAGAGCTTTAATATTTGCCCCAGTGACCTTCTTGAGTTACACTTCAGCGTAGTAATACAAACAACGCTATCGCAACATGCTGAATATCAAATACCAGATCCTTCGAGTTATTACTACGTAAGGCTTTAGATCTGCAACCTACATACTCCGTTATATAATGTCGCCAAGCCTAAAACTAATTCAACGTCAGATCAAAGCCTTACGTTGAACGTTAATTACGAATGAGAGCCATGTTGTACAGAGATGCTTCAAATTCCCATATTAATACGTATATAATTTTATTGCTTGCTCGCTAGATACTTCTGATACAGGTTGCTAACATATTACCGTACCGAAGATAATTAACTGCATTTTTAATTATTTAATATTATTATGTGATATGTGATATTTCTATCACACCATCTGTGTATTTCCTATCTATCTTTAGATAGTCATACTTACCGTACACAGAAGGACCATTTACGGCTGCTTCATTGTTTCTTTTTATGGAAACTGTTTAGATTACTTGTAAAGTAGGAAAAGGAAAGGTAGAAAACATACCAAACATATACGATATGATAAAAACTTAAAGAAACTGTATCCAACGGAGACAGGATAAAAAATGGGGAAACAAATGAACGTAAGTGAAAGTAACACATATGTATGCAGACTCGTCAAAAAGGGTCAAGGTACTGCTTCTTTCCATTTCTCATCACGCGACGAGAAATGTAAAGAAAAAACAGGTGCACACAAATTGATATTTTGAACACTGGGAAATTGCTTTGCCCGTGCAGAACATCCTTCTCGACATTTTTGGGCCGACGAAACAAGTGTATACAAGATACTCGACAAATCTTTAAAAAAATAACTACTCGGAATAATTGTAAAGTTTATTTGCTGAGACTTGTGATTTAACATTATTCATATATATTTTCAGGATATTACGGCTGTTAAAAAGGATAAAAAAATTGTGTCTTGAAAGCAAACACAAGTATAAATAATCTCCATTTGCCAAGAAAGCTATCATAAGATGCGTTCTCCTTTTTATTAACCAATACTATCATACAAGTTGCGCGCGTTAACGCTAATTGAAATAATCATGTAAGTAATAAGCACGCTTTGAATTAAAGTTCCAGCCGCACGCGTCTAGACTAACTCCTACTTACAGCAAACGGCAGGGCTTAATGTGGGACGCTCAAAGGGACCATATGTCTATATGCCTTCGTTCTTCAACCATCATCGCTAATTCCAATGCTTTCCATCGATTCTGCTGACCGCTACAATTTCCTTACAGCGTTCAATACGGCTGCTGTATTTTACTTCTAGGAAGGGTATGTAATGCCTTGTTATATGAGACGGACACAGAACATTATTTGCTGTTACTTAGCCAGAAACAAACGTACAGCTGTTATCTAAAGCAAAGAGCAATGCAAAGCAAAGATTCAAATGTTCATCAATTTATTTGGCTTATATATACGATGGTAACCACCTATTGTTGAAATTTTACATGTATTATTTATTGTTACTATTTTCGTAAAATTTTATGTTTGTTATTGTTGAAGAAATGACAACATAGAAATCGAATTGGTTTACAATAAACGTTAAGAAAAAGTCAATTTTACGAAAAAATTAAAATTTCACATTTCCATTTATGGTTTTTTTACGACTTTAGCAAAGGCTTAACACAACAACGAAGACTCAAATCGCTTCGTTCAACTTTAGACAATAAAGCGCCATGAGCAAATACTGTTCGCAATTAGGTTGCAAAAGTTCGTTGGGGTCGTGCTTAAAAATCAATGAGCAGCTAAGCTGCCAAATACATCATTAAGTGTATTAAGTTAAGTGAAAAAAATATGTTCCCGATGAATTCCACATAATTTGACCAACTGTTTGGATATTTCCAGAAAAATTTACTATTCTGGCAAAAGATCTCGTCCGGGTTGGTTTGATAAATTCATTTGAAAAAATCCGAAAATCGTCGAAATTTCAGGTGTGAGATTCTACAGAAACGGAAAGCAGCTCATTTTATAACACTCGGTGGGTTCCACAAATCAGCCAAGCTTCAAATCCGATCTACGAGCGTTGACTTAGGACGAACTGATTAGCACGAACAGTTTACTCGAAAATTACTTCTTTTTTTAGTTTATCCACCGTTACTCTACTCAAAAACTAGACTTTAACGAAAAATACGTTATAACATTAATCTAGATACGTTGTAATACCTACATATCTATCATCGACAACTTCGTGCTAATCCGCATAAATTTCATCTCGCAGACTCCATTTCCTGTAATCCTTGGCGCCCGCGGTGAATGTACGTGTTGACTCTAGGATTAAATAACGGCACTGGCCCCTCTATTCACATACACTAAGTCATGTGCAGGGCAAAAACTTATTTTCGAGCTTTCGCGAACGCATCAGTCACAGCCTTGACGGTAAAACGTTGTTGATGAAATATGATGAGAAATGTCAGGGATTCATGTAGAACGTTTGTTTCGTCGGCGGTCTCCGCTTAGAGGTAACGATAGAAACGGTAGCGACAAGGGATCAACTCAACTCTGGAAAAGTTCATGCCAAACCGACTGAAGTTTACCTACAAATTTGTTCTTGTTATTTTTTCACATGTTGGAAGTTTGTATACAACAATCGTACGCACTCGCTAGTTTGATTGATGTTTGTGTAAGAGAAAGTTAGAGGTTATAGTTTCCCCTATACAAATAGGTTCGTCTAAATTTGCCAGTTTTTAATGGACGGTATTGCCTTTTTGTTGTATTGCAGAGGGTGAATGCATTAAATCAACGAAGGTAGTAAAACTTTGAATGAATTTTGTTAGAGGATTAAAAAAGTTGTTCCGCACTATACAAACGAAACTTTTGCTAAATCAATAACTGGCCTTTCTTGAATATTTTGTCATTTATTTCAAGCGAATAGCAATCTGTTTAATCTCCAAACACGGCAAATATGATTTACATGGTGCTTCATAAGATTAACTTACATGGTAATCGCTTAATGATAAAAACATGTCTGTAATGTACGACGTACGACGTCCTTTGAATGGTTATATTTTGTTATTCGAAACGACTGAAAGAGAACCGAATGCAACAAAGTGGAATTACGCTGTATTAAAGCAGCTTGCGAAAATAATTAAAATCCACTGTAAATTTCTGTTTGCGCGGTGAGAACACAGGAATGATTTCAATTCAGAGGATTTGTCGGCGTGATAAATTGACGCTGTTATTAAAACATTCTGTAGCTTCAAACTTTCCATAAGCGTATAGCACTCTGGAAGCTTTATTTGCCCTATTATGGGTTTTAACGCATTTGGAGGTAGTAACGTATATGCAAAGTATGCAAACTACCACTAAAGTTATACAACAACATTTTCAAACTGAATTGGACGCATGAAATGTAACCATCTGTCATTAGTTAGTACTATTAACTTCTCGTTACGTATGGGTTTTTATCAAGAATTAACTAATGTGTTTGCTATACTCAAAATGTGCACAAGCTTAAACATTAAGCTAGCAAAGTTGGTCAACAAAAGAAATTTTTTACTAAGACGTAGAAGACACAAAATTTCATCACATTTTCAAGAGGAAAGGAAAAATCTACAAGAAGAATACAAAATTACGAAGCCGGACAGATAATTTTGTAAACTATTAAAAAATATTACAGAACTTCAAAGATTTGTTAACCTTCGTTAATGAGTTTCGAAATATAAGAACAAAAGGGAAAATGTATAAACGTCAGTAAATTTCAAAAATTGTCTTGAGTCTTCCGCCTTGTTGTTGAAAATTGTAAATGGTTTAAAAACGTATGTAACATTAAGATTCCTGCTGCCATTATCTGTTATTACTAACGATCTTATTATTAAGCGTTTCATTGCAGATGTGAGGGTATTATTACTGAGCTTTCTGTTGTTCAACTTCTTGTCCACTTCATCATCATTCATTTGCTATTTAAATATATTGATGACATCATTTGCGTTATTCTGGAGTTTTTCGTATTTTTAATTTACTCAAGAACTGATGGCACTGATATTAAATGATAGTATTATTATTATTACAGGTTAACTATTAATAGATTGTAAATTTATTTTTTAAGATTTGTATTTGTAAAAATTTGTAAAAATTTTTACAAATTTATTTATTTATATAAATAAATATATTTATTTATTTAAATTTGTAAAAATCTAGTGTATGAAAACAATCAAAATTCTATCAATTAAGACATCAACATGAAAAAGCCCCAATGTTTAAATACTTATTTATTAATATGATCTAATAAAAGAAAAAGTCGGCGTACAAAAATGCTGTCCGTTAGATTAGTCGCCAGAAAAATACGAGACCGGCGAAAACAATTTTTTTCGGAAAAGTTATGCATCAGCATAGATCTCTAGAAATATACGCGTAGATTGTTTGTGCGGCAAGCGACATGCTTGAAGCTTGGCTTGGGTTGGAACGAATTTTTGATTTCGCCCGGTATCGATATAAGCGCGTGTACAGACTCGTCCCGCGGCAGAGAAAAAGCAACGCGATAAACGGAAGTCTGTCAAGTTAAACTAACAAAATCCGCGAGAAAAAAAACAAAAATTGAATAAAGCCATTAGGTCGATCGTTTTAATTTTTTAAGATTCACTTTGTACTAAAGGAAAACTGATATATGGTGGAGTACACAGTAGTTGTAGACACTTAACTGTCTAATAAATCGTTCTTATATTACTCTATCGGTTCTTCGAAGAAAGCTTCACCAAATATCATTAGAAATATTAATGAGCAATAATTTAAATTTGTGAAAGAAAACTGCCTAGCTTTTTCGAAGTCAATGTTAGATATGATGACACTTCAAAAAGACAAATAATTAATAAACGTAATATTAATGTCATGTTAACCTTTAATTTTTTTTATAGAACGTACATATCTGTGAAATTATCAATAAAAAATGGTAGACAATATGAATGAAAAGTTGCTTGAATTCGCAAGCGGACATATGAATTACGGGTTAACACAAAACGCTGATAAACATGAGCGAATTTTCTGATAGAAAACCGGTCGTTGTATGTAGACTAGGAATGTATAAGATGTGCTGAAGAAGAGAACAGATCTTTAATAAAAATAAGAATAACGCCGATTCGAAAAGTAAATCAAATTGAAGAATGAGGTATACATAATAAATGAACGAATCTCTAACGAAAATAGACTTTGGGCAGTTGTTCACTCGGAACCAATACTTTGAAATCAAAATGTTTTACTTAGATTACCTGCGGAAGAATCTACATGCTGTTTCCTCCGTCAGACCCAGGTTTCTCATGTGCTTCTTACATGTGTGTACAGTGTCCTGTTGGCAGGCCCACTATTGTTTTTAATTGTTTCAAATTGTTTTCGATAGTTTCGATGGGCATGTCTCATCTAAAGTTAAAATGGCTATTTCGAAGTGTTCAATATTGTTTTCCGCAAAAGAACCATAACTACTAGTTGACTTTGCGATATCTTTAAAATGGCGATTCGAAACAAGTAACCATCTACTAATCCCATTTTGACCAAAGATTCTCTTAAATGTTCTTTTATTATGCTTATGAAATACGTCACGTTCATTATACCTTCCCATATTACGAGAACCAACTCTATATCATAATAATTGATTCTCCGCCACATTTTATTGTTTTAATGGAATTTTGATATTGGTAGAGTGTAGAGAGATTATTCAATGCTTTCTCTTTATTCTTCTTGCCAAGCAACTCTAATTTTCTTTTGTCTCGTCAAATTAATTTTTTCCAGAACATAAGTGGTTTATTTATTTAATCTTAATGATCCTTCAATTTCCTTCAGCAAAACCGAAGGAAATTGCCTTGTCATGCATATTTTAATTTTGCCTAAGTTAAAGATAAAAACATATGTGGTTTTACATCACTTTTCAATTAGTTCCTATTAAAAAAAAATCAATATACAGCTTGCTTAAAAGTGACAGGTTTTACAATTCAAGTGTTAGGACATTAGACGAGAAAAGCTTGACCTTTTATCGTGTAAATAAAACAGTATAAATGGTGCCCGCGCGTTCACAGTTAGTTTACAGCGTCCTCTATTTAACTTTGTGCTAAATATTGCCTTAATGAGTACGCCGAACTGTCGGACACCGCAATCTTTTTATCCCTTTCCAGGTTGTAGGACGCGCGCTCGCTTTTGCGTGAATTTAAGCATACTGTTCATACATATGTGTATAGGTAGGTAACGTACATTCGCAAAGCAAGTGCGCAACAAAGCATATTCAGTTGGTAGATACAGAAAGGCATCGTTAAAAATGGAAATTAGAAAAAAATGCGTAATTACAACATTGTCAAGGTGGAAATTTACAAAAGGATATCCTAAGCATAACTAAAACACGTAGATGTAAATAACTAGACTGAAGGTTAAAATAAGCAAATTATAGTTGCTCCGACTGGAATTTACGTTTGAGTATACACCCATAAATATGAAGTTGTTTGAAATAAAAATCTTGTTGATTTAGTTTGGTTGTTTCAAAAATATAATTTTTCAATTGTGGCATACTCAATGCTTAAGTGTAATAATGGAAATTATCCACAATAATAAAAAAATATATAAGTATTTTCATGAACTAACGAAATATGTATATAAAAAACAAGCAATAAGTGCTTCGTGAACGAACTTTTGCTGCTTTCAATTCATCAGGGAAAACCTAAGCAGTTGATTGTTTCTTAGCTTCCGGATGGTACGAACCTACACAAGCTTCGTCACCTGCTACGATGTTGTATGCTGATTTTAATGTTCCTTTATCGAATTCGTTAAGTATTTGCTTCGTCATATATATTTATAGGCAGTTATTATATATCTTCTCGACGGATTAAAATTGATGTCCCAGACTCATGCTGCCAGAAAGAGACGATGCAGAATACCTTTTATCCATCTGCAACCAACAAGAAACCAAAACAGTTTCTAAATCCCTTTAAGAATAGGTTGTCTGTCTATTTGTAACATTGTTCGAGCCTCTACAACGAGACTGCTATCTTTTAGGTAATTTTCAAAAGTGGATTTCGGTACACCAAGCATTTTCGATCCCTTCAAAAATTCCATTCCTTGGCTCTATTACCTGTACTGCTTTTTGCATGGATTCTGAGTCTCATGTCTTACTAGGTGTACCAATTTCGGAAATTATGTGAAATTTGGAACTACGTACTATCCGAAATTTGGCACATCTACTAACTATAGATAATATATTATCTTTTACTGATAATCATCAGTAGCTAAAAACCTCTAAATGTAACTTTACACGATGGCAGTTTAATTAAATACTTATTCTTGCAACAAAATATTTTATTATTTGTTCGATACCAAATTTTTATACATTTTTGCCGGTTTTCCTTACTGGAACACCTTGAAATGAAACATTTATTTAATTTATTCTATTTCGGCTACATACATTGTTTTAAATAGGTCATAATAAAGTTTATTCTCCACGCTAATATCGCTAAAACACTCAGATATATGCCTCCAAGATAGATATGGCGATACATTTTTCCAAACTCTATGAACATCTTTGAGGTTAATGTATCCTTTTCCTTTATCATCAAATAGTCGGAATATTTGCATGGCTTCAAATTCTTTATCCGTCTTTTGAGAGGCGAATCTCCGAATGATTTTCTCCACTTCAGAAACTGGTATTGTACAATTATCATTGAACAGGATTTCAAGCTCGAAATCTGTAGGAACGTGTCCTAGGAAAGCAGCTAGACATAATTTATATTCACGTTTGTTTACGTAAGCCTTATTTGTGCCTAATAATTTACTCAAGTCTGATTTAGATTGCATCCAAGCTTATGTAAGCTGTACACGATTAGAAGTTGTAATCCGAAGTGTTACTTGAACAAGGTTTACTCATTTCTACCTACATATATCACCGACTTAAAAGTCACTACCGCCGATTGACGCCCCGTCTGCTGTCACGAGATAAAAACGATAAGATTTTGAAATGAGTTGGCAACCATGTTTAAAATATTATAACCGTCATTAGTTGTCATTATTTGTGTTTAGTATTCTCCGACTAATTCTTGTGTTTGGAACAAAATCAGTAGCGGAAGGCTCAATGCTGTACGGCATTTTAAACATAACCTAAAAAAACAACTCGTGAAAATATTTTTAATATTCTATTATTTAGGTATGCTTTCTTACACCAAATAAAAACTTTTATATTAGTAGCTTTCAGAAAAGCTACTAATAAAAGATAAGAAATATTACGTACGACAATGATAACAAAATGGTTACTATAGAGTGCCATTTAGTATGGTAAATATTTTTATGCGCCTATATTCACTCACTAAATTGGTAGTAGATATTGGTAACACGTTCTACGGAAAGAAGTATTTTTTCCGACAATCTTTCTGGATCTCTCTGTACATATTTCATTTAAAAATTAAAAGTTTAATAGAAGATACATTGTTTGAAAGTTGTACATTTGTTTATTTAAATATAAATTAAGATATGTTTGTCTAATATATTAATAAGGAATATTGTTTTATTAAAATAAACATCACAATGGTTACTTCAAATATCGTAATTGTATCAAAAAAAACATATTCCAGTTTTTAAATTAAACACAGGCATATTCTCGGTCCAATAATAGCCAATCTTGTTCATTTTAGAAGGAATATAATAAGTTTCAATCCAAGCATATATTCATTTTAAAGATTTAGATTTAATGGCAATTTTAAATGGAAAGTTTAGAAAATAGAATAACAATAGAAAAACAGGTGAGCAATAGAAAAACAGGGTAGTATGGAGTGTGAAAGGATTCAGCTTTTATCCAATTTTGGCGTGTTCAAATGTGTTATTTTGTACAATTTTATATGTGGGTTAGTTAGTCGGTTTGGTTTTTGTGTACGCAAAAGTTTAAAATGGAAAATATTTCCGACGTCTTGGATTCCTGGGGTTGCACGGAAGATACATGCCGACAGCATTGTAGTTCATGTAAAGGTATGTAGTTTGGTATATTACCTTGATATATGATGATTACCTATGATACCCGTGTAAAGGACTTAGTAGCGGTGTGGGGCTGAAATTTATCTGTAATTTACTACACGTGGGCTAAAGTACCTACTAGTAATACTTTCTTTAATATATTGAAGGGAGTAGTGAGTTCTTCGGTAAGTGAAATACTGAATTAATTTGAGGGGATCGATAAATTGTATCTAGAAAATGAAAGATTATTTTTTTAGACTCACGGAGATATACATAAAACGATCGAAGATCAAAGAGTAAAGGCCTTATCAAGAAAACAAACGGTACAACCGTACTTGTTGGTACAGGAACTCACAATTGAGTCAAAGTTATTTGAGTCGTTCAATTTTTGATTGTTTGAACTAATTTTTCTGTCGGCGTACACTCGGCTTTAATTTGTGTGGCATATTGTAAGAATTTAATGATTTCAATTTCGAAATTAACATAGTCCATTGTTAGACAACAAAATTAAACGTTGAAAGGAGTTTTCAACATATTCGCAATTATATCACCAGAATATTTGCGACGAATAACGCCATTTTTATGTTGAGACTTGAAACTTTTCAGGCTATCCTCGTAGTAATCATAACTTTTGCGAATGTTGTCTGCTACATATTTACTTTTTCTTCATTTTGTGAAATTTTTAGATATATCCACCGCAAACTGTAAAGTCGGTTAAGCAGCAAAAGCAAATAAAGTTTCAACGCGGTGACAACTAACTAGATTTACTGCAAATGTTTGTGGTTTTTACACATGCATTTAAAGCGGTGGCGTTATTTCGTACTTGCGCCAGTCTACATACCGTTTGCGGACAGCTATATTCCCTTTTCTTTGAGCTTTATCCACCGTATAATGGAATTACTCTCGGTAATCAGATGCAATCGAATAATTCACCTTTATTAACTTCGTTCTAAAACCGAGAACTGTCGAAGGCGAAATGAAATTTACTCCAAACAGCTATGAACGGCTGATGAGATTAAATAAATAAGATGTAGATAAGATGTAAATAAAGTAACAAGGCAAGAACCGCTGCGCTGTATTCCGAAGATTCTACAACGTGTTCACCAAAATTATTGAACATTATCGCGCTTGCCTTCAACATATTACATTGGCAGACTTTGTTGCGTTAAAGAAAATAAAAAATTGCTTCTCTAACGATATGCGGATTTTTTATAGTTCAGTAATGTCAATTTCGCCTATTTCTAATATTTTCCCTGCTAAATTTCGCCTCGCAGAGCCCATGTAGCGCCAGATCTTCTCAGAACCATTCGCCGACTCAGCATACATACATCGGATCACAGCTCGCTTTCTACACGTGGGTAAATCATTAAGAAGAACAACAACATGAGAGTACTACGATACCAGTTCAAAGCTCGAAAGAACAACAAATAGCGCACGCTTGTCCAAAAGCGATTCGTATTGTCTAGCGCATCTAGCAGTCCACCTAACTTACAAAAGCGACGAAGGATAACAACATTTTTCGAGATATGGGAAGAGAAGAAGTAATGAAGTGCGAAGAACTAAAAAATTGAAGAAGGATAACAATTCGGGACAGTCACTATGTCAGATGTAAAACCTTGTTGTTCCCAACCAGACATTGCGATATGCATCCCGTGGCGATTGAGAAAAGTACCGTAATCGATGTTCCGCGCTAGATAGATTCCGCTAACTTTGAAGGATAAGAATTTGAGAGTTTGCTTGACCCGAAAGATTCGAAAAATTCGTTAACTTATAGAAATACTTAACTATTGATTGAACAATGTCAAAAAATTAAATTAATAATAATTTCCTTGACAACTTAGAAGAGATCCAATCTGCATAGATTGGAATTGAGCAAAATATGGAAATAAGTAAGCAATTCACGTAAAAATTGAACAATAATGAACCCAAATTGGATCCGTGAAGCCGTTGAAGACGGACAGAACTCGAATGTAGATGTAAATCCATTACAGAAAACACTTTTTTGCTTCTGGTGATCCGACTTTGGAAGTCAAATAAATAACTAAAATCAAAATTCAGGAAATTTTTAATGTAAGATGCCACGACAGCATATGTCGATTAACTATCGTGTACTGCAAAGTTAAAGCTTTTTCGTTACATTAAATTGCACCATTTATGAGTTATGCATATGCATTACGGTCTAATATTAAATTATCTCATAATTCTGGTGTATAGTATCGTAGGCTGCTAACATTTATCGTTTGGAATTTACGTTGCAAATATATATGTACATTACAATAACGGCGCTGTTGCTGTTTCTATATCGATTACCGCCTCAACTGCCATTAAAACGCTAAAATAAAACGCCATCCATAAAAATAGTTTCCGATTTTAAGTTTTATGCTCTATAAATATTGCTTTGAAAGCTCCCGTAATCCATAATACAATGCCAATAATCGTATTTAACCCAACGGGCGATTATTTTTATATCAGTATCGTCCTGTTCGTGATGATAAATATAAATACGATGTATTTATTTGTTGTAAATAACTGGGACAAAATAATAAATTTCAAACACCTGTGTGTACTAATAGTTTGGCAGCTTTGATTTTTTTGAATACAACTTTATGTTTTTTTTACCAGACTTACACCAGATTAGCTACCTAAAGCAATTGATCCGGAATGTTATATTAGCTCTGGTATTCCTCGAGGATCAAATCAAGGACCATTATTATTTTTAATATTTATTAACGACTTTGTTAAATATATAAAATGGCACGTCCTAATGTTTGCTAATGATGATATCTGCAACTTTACCAGATGATTTCGATAAGCTTCAATCTGACTTGAACGTCTGACTGACGGTCGTTGCCGTATGGTGTGTTTTCAATAAGTTGGAACTAAACATATCCAAGTGCAAGATGGTCTCATACATAAGGAAAAAACTATCACTATTATTTGACTATGCTTATTTGATTATCTAACATTGCTAGGAGCTAACCTATGCCTGATCCCGGTGTTTTCTTTTAACCATTGCCTCACATTCAGCTCAAGCCTCAGATTTATACTGCGTAACACAAAATCTTTTGCTAATATATCCATGTTAAAAATATTATATTCTTCGTTCGTTCGATCTAAAGTAGAGTACGCCGCGCTTGTATGGAATCCGTTTTATGATGCGTATAAAAAATTCAATTGAAAAAGTTCAAAGGCGGTTTTTAAAACATCTTTGGAATAAAGAGGTTGGTAGTTATCCTCGCGGAGGCTTCCCGTACGTGACCTTGCTTGCGAACCTATCTTTTGTCTCGCTTGATGTGCGACGTATAAATATTGATTTAGCTTTTCTACATAAGTTTCTGCGTAGCCAAAAACATATAATACTAAAATAGATTAGCTTCCTCAGCAATGGTGGTATTGATGGAATAATTCACGACGAACGCAACAAAAGGAGAGGAAAAAAAAACCCGGCCATGTTTCTGCCTATCCGGTGTCATCAGCGCGGTTTCGAGAGTAATTTTTTATCTCTACCTTCTGTCTGTGATCTTTACCATAATTTAATCTATACCTACGGTACTTGCATTAACCTCTCGTGCGCCCCTTTACAATTGCATACCTCTACCACTGAATAAAAACAGAAACATCGAATATTGCACATGCATATTTTAATAAACGACATCTGTTACATTAATTATTCATTTGTAAATTACCTCTACGGATAGACAGTTTATCAACCTGTTGGAGGAGCCTTCATATAATTGTATTTTTAACTTGAAAACAGCTGGTTTTAACCCCATCATCGTAAGATACGTCAAGTCCATTTCCTTATTAAAAGCCTTGTAGCTGCCCTTCGAACAGAGAAAACAAAAATAATATAGAAAATTTATTAAGTTAAAAATATATGTAAATTTCTTGTGTTTATGTAATTTATGTAACTGTACCAAAAGCATCTAACGAATGGCGCAATAGTCGGTAAAGAAGACCAATTTTGAATCAAGAACATACTTGACTTCCAGACAAGTATGATCAAGAACAGACTTTCCATCCATTTTATTTATAATATGGAATTTGAATGAGATATTATACGGCAACATAATACATTCCTAAAGATATACCTTACGTAATGGACATTTATAAGGCGGAGTCATGCTCCGAAATATGAAGCTGAATGGATTTGCTATGCTTTCCAATTCGGTACAGTGTCTGTTATTCCTTTTGTTTAATATCGTAGTACATCGTTTACTATCTTCACATCTTTTAACATTAACCACACTCTGCAACAAAAATGTATTAAATAATAAAATCTATACTTCCGTATCCTATTATTGTTATTATTATTACACGGTGCCTTTAGCAACTGCAACCTAAATAGATCTATTGCAACAACCTGCCCCGGGGTATATTAGAATAGGTGGAGGCTTTCAATGAACCGTAATACTACTCTAAGATCTTCTTCTTTCAGTTTCCTTCAATATTGGTGTCGTATGCAACTGATTTGCATAGAACACATTTGAATAGAATATATTCTGCTGTCTTCAAATCTTCGTGGCATAAACGACCCCTTAGTTTGAATAACTCATATTCTAGGGTTACGTGATCCGTCAGAAATTCTACCAATAATACCAGGTCTCCTTTGCTGAACGATATAATTAGCTCTGTTGTCTTTAGCGAGCCTTATCTCTGTCCCGGAACACTTTGCCAATACGAAGCCTTTTAATTGTCCGCCCATCTCTTCATTGCCTCTTTTATGTGGACTCATTTAGAGATCGCAAAAAAGTTAGGGCCAACGACTGACATGTTCCTTATTTTTTTGGTCAGTTTATCTGTTTTTTCATTTTCTTCGATTCGTTGGTGGCTTGGGACCCACCGCAATTAACGTCGTTTTTGCGTCTCAATTCCGCTAAATTATGTACACGCCGCTAAAATCTTTTAAAGTAAAGCAAGGCAAAAGAAAAAGGTAGTTCTAAGTTTAAAAATTGTCAGGGTTGTGATCAAATGCTTGCATTTGAAACGCAATACGCCTGCGTAAATGAAAGGAACGCTGTTTATGGGGATTCTGATTGACGGTAAACCTTTTGAAAGGCCAAAAACTGTAAACTGTCGGGAAGATAAAAGGAACGGTTTTTGAAATAGTCATGTTGAATTAATCGATTATCATGACATTGAAAAGACAGCGCCCACCCTTCATTACTTGGAGTAGTAAAAATTCACGAACCAAGTTTCGAATTGATGCAGATATGACCGCCAGAGAGGTTTCTCTATTTCTTAGACCCAAAGTTTTGTTCAGAGGACGAAAGATTTTTATTGAATGAGGAGGTTACTACAGAACAAAATGCCATTTACTATTTGGACGGATTAAAGAAATGCGACTAGCACCCCTAGAAAAAGTCTATATGCTTACCATATAGACTATGCTTTCCGTTAGCACATGTTGGGAAATAAAGCTGAATTTGGCAAATATATGCTTGTTTCTGTGGTAAGCGAGAAACTTTTCACACTACCCTCGTAAAGATTAGAAATAATACAGGAATAAACATATGTAAAGAACCTATTAGTAATAATAGATTCACGTTATACGACTCTAATCAAATAATAATAAATTAATTGATAATTTCCTACTAAAATGCTTACCTTTATCGACCGTTTGATATCTTCTTTTACATCAATGACGAGACTAAGAAAGGTCTTACCGTTTTCATTTTTTAATTGTATTAAACTGTTTACAATCGGCAAAGTTTTATAATCAGGACACATACCATTCACATTTAGCAACGTGAAACCCTTCTCCTGTAATTTTATATATTCACAACATTAAATATATATATATATATTTAATGCATCTGCATTTCTATTACCGTATGAGTTTGTGACACGAATACGGTTAGTAAGAAGAACAATATTATCAAGTTCTTCAACATAGCTTCCGCAGTTTGGATAGCAGAAATTTCGAACGTGCACTTCCGTTAAGGACATTTAGGTACTGCCTACCCAATTTCCTTTTTTTAAATTATAAATAACCAAGTACGAATTAAGCGTATTAAAAAATATGTGTGCATACAAAGATGATAAAGATAAGATGTATCGGTTATTTTCCTAATTATGCATAATTATATATAATTACATGACAGGATATGTTGTAATGAAACAATTCCATTTGTTTCATTCGATATAACAAAATATGGACTTAGTATTGTTTTTGTGTTTACAACCGGTATATCCGCTCAGAAATTCCCTAGGCAGTGCCAAAAATAGGCTAAGTACGAATGAAATGTGGGAAATATGTTGGAGACTGCGTGATAAAACCAATGTTGGACAAGCAAGACGAACAATAGATACCAGGTCTAAAGGATATATAGCACATTACCACTATGGGAAAATCGAACACTCAACATATAGACGAAAAGAAATAGTGAAGTAAATGAGTAAAAACTTTCAACAAACTGTCTATGTCGAATATATATATATATATATTAGAAAGTGAGCTCAAAAGACTTAACAGAGATGTGGTCAATAAAACGGTTGTCAAGAACATGATCCAAAAAGGACAGGTAATAACTCTTGCAATACTGCAACCTGTTTCAAAAAATTCAACAATTGTCACTCTAAACATCAATTTAATTTCTTTTGCGAAAAATTTGTAATTTTGACGAGTTAGCAGATATGTATTTAGTACATGGCGCCGCTAATAGTATTTGCCGAGAGACTTCTATGATCTATCGCGAACATTTTCCATAAAAACACCAGCAATATTGTACGATTTTTTCAACTGTGCACCGCCGACTTCGCGAAACTGGAACATTTGAATGTACAGTGGCGGTGGATATGAGACGTAACGCAACTGTTTGCAGGGCAGCAGTCGAGAAAAATGTATTCGATATTGTTGCTGACAACACCAGAAGCAGTACTCGAGCTATTTCACAACAAAGTGGACATCAATTCAAAAAGTGCAAGCGCTATTCGTTACGTCGTGCTTTTAAACAAAACACCACGTAATGACCGATTCTCTGAAAATCATGCTTTTTTACTGATGAAGCGCTGAGAGCTGACAAAAACTCACGTAAAATACATAGATTTGCTATCAACGTATTGTATGCAATTGTTGATAATTACTTAACAGCTCCATTTTTATTGCGGCGGAGCTTTCGCAAACTTGTTGGCGAAGCTTTTTAATCACATGTTAGGAATTTTTAACCCATTCCTAACAGTAGCACTTTGTTAATGGAGTTCTATAACTGCATAAAAGAAAAACAAAATTCTATTAAACCAAAAATATGATACCTTGTATTGATTGATTATCAAGTGGCTCTTTTAATAATACAATTAGGGAATATGCCTGTTACAATTTGGTGTCATTAACCGTTTATTTTAAATTTTTAAAATACCACATTATTATTAGCGACCTCAAATGTTGATTTGAGTACGACACTCCACCAACAGTCTTGGTTAATATTGATCCTAATCTCAAAGTATAAGCACACTAATAATATATTAATTGTCAACTACACGCATCTGTCGAATTTAACATCTCTTAAAATTGCTGTTTTATCGTTCCAGAGAAATTAAACGTTCTCTACGAGAAGAATTGGACTCGTTTGGTGACCGAACAACTCAAACGTTTTGAAAAAGTGGTGGTAGAATCTGGAAGGACTGGTAACACTTCAATGGTATCTGATACACATTGGACATTTGGAGGAGCACTCTTGTACACATTAACGTTGCTAACGACAATAGGCTACGGTCGATTGTCACCAAAAACGGCCATGGGCAAAGTAATCGCAATGTTTTATGCCATCATCGGTGTACCTTTGATGCTGATATTGCTGTCCTTAATGGGATCGTACCTAGCGGATGCTACGAGGAGAGGCTATTCAAGATTGTGCTCTAAAAATGAAAGGTCAATAAATTCCGTGGTTGGATATCACAAGGCCCCGTCTAGTCCGTCTGGAAAACATTCTCATAAATCCGGGCACGATGGTAATAACAGTTATTTAAATGATACACGGCATAGTATGTATGGTGTTAATGTTTTCAGACTGTACCATCCAAATTTTACCGCATAACAGCCAGAACAATTTTAATCTTAACTGTAAACAAATGCACCACTTGCAGCATTCGGATTTCCATTTGGATCACTCGGAAATGCCCAAAAAGGCACTTCTGGCAACCGTGAGAGCGAGCCATTCACGAGGACGTTGTCGGCAAGGACAAGTCAAGCAGATGCTTGCAGAATCGCATTTTTGTTTGCCGTATCCTCACGGGACACCATCCAGGTCCGTACCGGGATCATTGACAACATCGGACGTTGAAGAAACAGAAGATCCTGAAGACAGTGAACATGGGTGAGTATGGCAGATTTTGTAATTAATATAATGGATCTAATTTCGTAAAATCAATTAGTTAAGTTGCAAAATAATTGAATTTGACTTTTCCTCCAAATAAATCTTTTAGGAACGTTCTATTCCAAGTTGTGAAACAAAATCAGATATCTCAGTTATCTATACATTTTGCCAGTTTTTAATTTATTTAGTGCAAACTTCTCTGAAATGTACCCAACTCTACCAAAATTACTTTTTTGAATTCACTGTATAATAGAATATAGTTCTACAAAGTCTTTAATAAATATTATTTTTTTCAATGCTGAGGTACATATTTAACATTTTGTTTTTTTTTCCTTTCAGAACATGCGTTCACGACACACCTTCACGAGTGCCACTAATTTATCGTCCATCCTCAGAAACGTTCAGTGGTCTACCACAGGAGTCCATCTCATCGTTACCAGCAGTGCCTACAATCATAGTTCTAGTTTTGTTCTCAACATACGTTTGCCTTGGGGCAACGTTATTCGCTTTGACAAGAGGCTGGAACTTCTTGGATGCAGCTTACTTCTGCTTCATCGCTCTCGCGACCATCGGAATCAGTGATATTTTACCAAACACGAACGATTTAGCCACGCAATTACATCTTGTCGCGTGTTGTACTTACCTGTTCCTCGGCCTGATAATCGTAGCTATGTGTTTCAGTCTAATACAGGAGGAAATCGCGAATAAATGCAGACAGATTGCGAAAAACGTTGGTTTCAGTGAATAAGTCCATGGGACGAATAACAATGACATTGCAAACAGATCTCAACTTTCTTACATTTCCCAAGTACGACTGTCCAAATTTTGTTTTTTTGTTTTTTTTTATATATAATAAAGTGATATTTAAACTATATACTGTTCGTTTATTTCAGTGTATCGATACGCTCTTAGATGTTAATTTTTTTTTAGTAAAGTTACTTGTCTAGGAGAAATAAATTTAAGAATATATTTAATAATACATTTTATTATCAGTTAATTAATACATATACATACTATGTCATTTCGGTACACTTATCTAACATATCGCAACTCCGAAAACGTGCAAAAGTGTATAATCATATTAGTCATCAAGTTGACACAAGCATGCCACTCCCCTATTTATCCAATGCTTTTCAGGCATTTTACTATCAAACAACGTGTACATCACAAAATTCGTCGAATGGCCGGTGGTTGATAAAACCCCTCTCCTGGCGCTAGTTTTGTAAACCGGACAAGTATACACGTTTCTTGCTTTACTTTCATCTTTATGCGTCGGTTTCAGCCACATTATTGGGACAGGATCGAACAGGATCTTTGGCAAAGATTCGTTTAAGTGCATTTTCACACGATCCCAACGAGCACCTTCCAAGAATAAGCCCTATAAAGAAAACAAGTACCTATTGTTTTTAGTCTATCACAATTGCGTATTGTACCACTAAAGTGTCGAAACAGTCCGCACCGCACAGATTCAATTAATTAATCCGGACCAGCTATTTCGAAGTTGTGTCAGTCAACGGTTAACGATCGAAAATGAGAATATAGGCAGCATCCTGGAGACAGCTGTTTTTTTAATTATTTAATTAAGCTTATGTTGTGCGGAGTATGCCCATACTTTAGTGTTGTTTGCAGAAAAAATATTTTCATAATTAAGTATCCTGGATCTTTTAAAACTAAACGTGTTCCGAGTTTAAACCTTGTCATGGTAGTTGCAGTCCAAAGCTAAAACACGTTAGTTTTAATTGACTCTAGTGGTGGAAATCCAAGTTATTATCCAGGATCTTGTTCTTATGAAACGATAATTAACAATTGTTAATATATAAAACAGATGAAAAAGATAAATAAAGATATAAAAACAAATAAAAATGCACTACATGCAAATATAAACTAAACTACAAAGTGGCCCCCAATTTATATATGATTCTTTTTGTAATCGTACATGCATCTTTACATAACATTCTATTCCTCTACTCACGTAGATAATGATACTAAATTCTTCTTCCTTTTTGGCTCGCTGCATAAATAGAATGAATTTTAAACTAAAGTTAATACCTGTAAGTAAACGGTTTGGCAACAGTCTTTGTTGTTATCTTGCATAATTTTGTCTTCTTGTTATCTATATATAATTAATTTAATACAAATTTAAAAGACTTATTAAACCATTGCAGACACATGTACATACGTTGAATGGAACGTAGACTGGTTGTAGAGAATTTGATATTTACTTTCTTTTTAAAATAGCTTCTTAACACCTTCGATTAACCGAGAGTCGCCATGAACTATCATTTTAAGTGAAACACCTGTATATTATTACATTTTTAAATTCATCATTTACTTCTAAGGCGATTACATCTATACTATATTGATCTTCAACTGTTTCTCAGATATTAACATTTTTGTGACATTTACACCATTGTACGTAATATATTAACTTTTAATTGCTTCGAGTGCCAAAGGTGTTTATATCATACAAGGTGTCCAGAAATCAGTGATGTATCAAAGAATTTTTAAAGTTTATTTATTTTTAAATTTATTTTTGTTTAATTAATAAATCGACTTTGCCAAACCGTTCCGCTCTGTATATACTTACTACAATAAAACTCTTAAGATCATCATTTTCTTCAATTTGCTGAGCATGTAAAATTAATATTATAGACGACGTACATACATACATGATTCATTTAATTACTTCAAAATTAAAAAGTGTCTTACTTTGCAGTATACTCCAGTTTCCGGTTCTCCTTCTGCTTGATTCTCGAAATCTGTCACGAAAAAATCAAAGTGTATCCAATCTATTGGCAAATGTTCCCTTCGCGCGAAATTCTGTAACACTCCGGTCAAAAAGGACTGCGTAAAATAAAACCCGGATATCCAAAATACGTTGGGAGCACCAGAATCGATCCAATCTTGGAAAAACTTCAATCTAATAAAAAAAAAAAGAAACAAATGTAATGAAATTAATCTGGCGTAGACTAGTTACTTGTAAAAGAAAATATTCCCAACTCGCACTTACTGGTTTTAATGAAAATTGGTGCTATTTGTAAACCTAGTAGTTATATATAAAAAGGCGTAGTTGAAGGCGATGAAACCGGGCGTGTTTCCAGTTTCAATTATTAAAATATACAACTACGTAATATTTTGAAAAGATATATATCCTTAACGATATTCAAATGTCTTCCTTTCTTTTATAGAAATTATTTGAAATTATATAAAAACAAAGGAAGACCAATTTCGACGGTTAAGACATGTTGGTGATTAAATGAATATATGAAGCAAGAGCGATAAAGAAAAAAAGAAAGGAAAGACTAAAGAGAGAATAAAAAATTGAAATAAGGGAGGCAGCAGAAGAAAAAGGAATAATATTCAAAAGCAAGGATAGAAGAAAATGAGAAGAAGAGCGTATTATTGCTCAAAAATTAAGTATTTCACTGATTCACTACCGCATTATTTGATGCTTTGTAGCTATCCTCTAAATTTTATTAAAATCAGTGTGAGTCCGGCTTAAGAATATTTTCTTTATTATAAAATAGGATCAGACTTACCTAGTAATCAAATCTGCAACGTACGATCCCAAAGGTTTCAAGCTTGGATAACTTTTGGCCATCCATGTTTGCGGAACTCTACCGACCCCTAAAGAGAAGTATACTTCTTCCAGTTCGGCCGACATAACAACTAGACCTTTAACTGCTTTAACTATATCGGTCATCGTACTTTTCACCACCCTGATCAGCCTATTAAATCTAATCAACTCCTGCGAAGCGGTAATAATCAACAATGAAAATATTAATTGCGTCAATTAATTGCGTACCTGACGTAAGACTGTGTTCATTGAATTCTCATACAAGACCGGGTACTGCTTACTGACTGCTTCGATATTATACGGATCCGGCACCTTTTTGTGAATATCCTTAGCTATTTCTATCATAGCTTCTTCTTCGCCTTCTCCACCACCGGCTGCGGTTATTTGGGTTTGTGTCAGCAGAACGCCATTAAGCAGCTGAAATAATGCATTCGATCTGCATAATCGAAACGGGTTTTGTGTCTACTTACCAATAAAGTTTCCTGATTGTCCTTGGTAATATCGGCGTTTTCATGCAATCCGAATACTTCCGGTTGTGGAATTAACGGTAAGCTTTTAATATAGCTTATGCAGCCTTCATACGAAGTATCCACCGGCACATAATAACTACCACTCGGAGAAAATTTATAGCTACAATAAATATGAGGCGGTAAAATTCGGATTTTAATGAAATTTAGTGATAAACAACGTGCATAGAGGAACACTAATACCAGAGATATCCGAAGATATGGAAAATCAAATATAAATCTTTTATTATGCAAGTTAAAACTTGTTACTAATAAATAAAATAAGAAACGAACCAATAAAAACTAAACGTAAACCTATAGAAAGCACAGAAATACAACTTAAAAAACAGCAGCGCCCGCCATTATCAATTCCTTTAAAAAGGAGGTTTGATAGCGGCCTTTTAACTACGTATAAGATCCCGTTTCAGTTCACATTTTATTTAGAAGCACCTCAAAAGCATGAAAAGCATTTTTAAGCTGAAATGGTTTTCAATTAAAAAATAAAAAAAAAAATAAAAAAAATATATATATATATATAATCGAATTATGCAATAATCGAAAAAAACTCACTCTTGCTTAAAAATAACTTCCGGCACGTAAAAGAGGGACAAAAGTGAATTTAATAATCTTCTATCTTTATCATCAGTAACTCGACCTCCATAGTTACACTCGCCCGTCAAGTATGTCAACGCTTCAAACGGCACCTCTTTGTAATCCGTTAGAAACATCTACAGCAGATATATTTTAGACTAAAAATATATATTTCGTGATTATTTTTTACTTGTAATTGTAAAACGCTAATCCTCAAGTCCGACTCGTTAAATTCGTAGGGAATATTCCAGCCTAAAGGTCCAAATTTCTTTCTTTCTTGCACCAAAGCGTGAAAGAAGCACAAACTAAAGAGTAGAATTTGCCATTCGCGCCATTGAGGGCAGTTCGTATAAAAGGCTGGATCGGATATAGGATCGGACATATACGATCTCAGTAAGTTCTGGCGTAAGCCTTTTGGAGCTTCATTTGTCATTTTTACACCTGCGATAAACACGAGCACGATTATAATGGTTATTAGGAGGATGGAAAATTCGCACCATTCTGAAGGATCGAAACGGGGAACGCCTTACTCGGATAACTGGTTAGCCACAATCGAAATTGATCGTGAGTATTCTCTGGAACGATCACTTCGTCGCATATCCTGTCCAACTCTCTCATCCAGCTCTCGGCGAGATGGCAATTTTGGAGAATTACCCACTGGCCAGTTGATAACGCCTTATCAATCATGGAACTTGCTATTGGACCCTTGGAACAAAAAGAAAACTTTGCAATTAAGTTATAAGTAACGGTGGATCAACGTCTTGTAACGATCAACGTCAACAAAAATGGAGCGGAGCTTGCGTCGAAAACGATAAATCCGAAATATATTGCCAATAACGTAAGAATGGTTTCCAAATCCTTTTTATTTGAAAAGATCAGTTTCCTTGATAATAGTTAATGGTAACGGCTTCAGCAACTCACCTGTTACACATCTAGAGAAAAATTAAATTCAAATCGTTGCAATTAAGATTTTTGCACTTTCACGTGAGTTCAAACTAATCCTGGAAATATTCTTACTACTTTAAAAGTGGCATTTCCAAAACATGATGATCTCCGATTCACCAATAAACCTGCAGAAACGAGTTGCGCTTCGCGAAATTAGCAGGGACTAGACAGACTCGCGTTTATTCGTCTCATGAGGATGCATACTCCTTTCCCCGAGAGTCGACAAACACAAGTCTGTCCAGTCTCTTCTAATTTCGTTAAGCGCACGGAAAGTGCACTTGTTTCTGCAGGCTTACTGGCTAATCACTTCGATACGTGTCCCTTGTGTGGATGCAACGCATGACTCCGCTCCCACTTTAATTGCTATCTCTGTAGAAGGCTTGAATCGACTATATAATAATATTTACCTGTCCTTGGCCTAATGATATTGTTAATAAATTCGTTTTATGGATTCCTTTATCTGAAGCGAATCTGATGAGACCGGCCATTGGATCCGCTCCTGGAGATAATATAAAGACCAATGGTGAGCAATTGTTGCTATCGTTGTAAGACTCTTCCAAGTTAAATGGTGGCGGTTCCAAATACGCCTGGCCCATTTGTTCCACAATATACATCTATGATTACGCGTTAGATTAGCTGGTAATACGTTAAAATTAAAACGTGTAAGCAACTACCTGAACAGCTGGGACAATTTTATCCGGACGTATACAGCGTATCGCTATTAATCTATACAATCCCGCTAGTTTAGCCAAAGGAGCTGGGCAATCTACTTCGTGAGGATTCGAAACATCATAGTACGCTTTCCAAGCGTTTGCATTAGACGATAGAGATTTCATAAATCCTCCCAAGGCCTTTATATTACTAGCTCGTACGACTTCAGACCATGCTTTGTCAGATAGCCACGCCGGAGCGGGATTTGGGTAAGGATTATCCAACGCCACGCCGCCTGTTAATAAAAAGTTGAACGCGTCTTCATCGACTTCACCCTAAAATATTTATTTTTTTAATAAGTCACTTAAGACCCATTCCTGGTATATGTACTTGAGATCTTAATATCCCAATTGTCAGTACGAAGGAGAAAATCAATTTATCTTTCTCAAACAGAGATCTACAAACGTTCTTGTAGATACTATTGGTGAAGTAGTCGTTGAGGTTACGTATTCTTTCTTCTAAATCTGACGATTTAACGCTGTGTATAATCGATTGATTGTACAAATTTATAAACCAAATTAGAGAGTATTGGTACATGGGATCTATGTTGCCAAGTTCTGAAATGCAGAAGAATAAAACGGAGGAATGCTTCGACACGGGAATGTAGGTGTTCCTCGCGGAATCTATTTCTTGTTCGGTTATCGCGGCCATCTTTTGTTTTTCCTGGATCTCTTCCGAAAGCACTTTACTGGACGATAATATCTTAATCGCCGTTTCGTCTTCTAAGATATTTCCCTCGGAAGTAGATAATACCTCCAATATCTTATCTTCGATTTCTTTCAGCATCTTTTTATTGTTTGCGCTTTCTACTATCATCTCATTTTTCTTCTCTTCCAACTCCGGTTTTTCTTTCGCTACTACTATTCCTAAGAGCTGATCTTGTAATCCTTGCGGAGTGATCATAAAATTAAGCAGCGTTACCTAACGAATAGGAAGGAGTACATAATGTTATACAACATAATTATTGCACTGTTGTGATATGTTATTACCTTGACGGCTATCTCCGGCAGATAATGCGGATTCCTCAAACGAGTAGTGATATAAAAACGGAAATCGTTAGAATACTCCAGTACATTATCTCCTAACTTCAGGCATTGTATTCCCTGCTGTTTAAAGATATTCTTTACCAAGACAGGTTCTAACACCGCATCTATTTCTTGCGCAATGTTCTCTAAAATAACCGGATGTCCATACGTGATGGCATTTTCAACTATACGGACGTAATTTGAATCGGTCAACTTGATTACTTGCAATCGGTTCTGCTTTTCCATATTTTTCACCCATTTATTTGCTTGCCCTACCAAAAGACGCGGTAAATATGAAGGCGTTGTTATTTGTATAAGTTACGGTAAAAATAATAAATACATACGGTAACCATAAATAATTTAATTATTAATTAAATTATTAATTATCAAAGCTGGTCAAGTCGTACGGTAATCACACACAGCTGGAGAATATTAATAAAATACTTCTTTCATGGATACGCCATGACAAAAATCTAAACCTACAGATAATTTTAAAGACAACCAGAAATATATAAAACAACTAAACTACGTATGTGCACAAATAGAATTCGATGTCGGAACGCAGTGAAACCTTCTGTTATCCATGCAAAACTAAATTTGCACACTCTTATTTCCTACCGATAAGCACGAACGGACGGCTACGCTATTCCAGTATGGCTTAACCAGCTTTGATAATTATCTATACATACTTCCCTCTTTTGGTAAATGTAATAAATGTTGGACAATACTGACATATTTATCGTAACAATCGGTTGTTCTAAATAATAACTAGCACGCGATAATACAGGTTTCCACGGTTAAATTCAGTTAAAACTAAACATATTCCAGATGCGAACCGTGAAACATCAAGTTTTAGATTAACCATGCCACGGTCGAAACCCGGAACACCTTTAGTTTTAGATAATTAGCACGTTTTAATAAATTTCAAAAAACCCTGCTGCGAATTATATATAACCTAAAATTATATTGTCACGAGGGTTGCCTTTGTCCAAATAATTATTATTATCCGTCTGCTTGGGGTTCCAATTCACCAAAAGGTCGAAGGAAAAAGATTATTATATTAATTCTTTAAATTGTTACGATAGTGAATTACGTTTATCGAATTGGAACCGGTTTATCAACATAATAAACACGAGTTTATTAACTTAGTTTATGAGAAGCGGAACAAATTTTAGGTATTCTTCGTTAAATATTAACAAACTTATTCTTTATATCAATGTAGTCGTTTACATTTTATTACTTATATTCGTAACATGTACATGATTAATTTGTGTACCTTGCGGATCTATCATTAACGGCCATCTCCTCGCTTTAGTAGCAATAATTCCATTTTCAATGCTAAAATTATCAACCGGTAAACCAGCAATGTTCCACGCTCTGATTACTACTGGTTCACCTAGCGTAGTAACTAGTGAGAATTGCTTGGAACATGGTATACCCAATCGCATACAGTACGCATTCCACTCTTTTACCATATCTTGCCTATAAAAGCATGTACCACTATTAGGATCAACACCAAGTTGAAAGTAAAAGATCTATTTATCGATTATTATCGATATCGATCCTTCAACATAGTTTATGACATTATTTGGGCATTATTTCTATCCATATCATTCTTGGTCAACAGGCAAAAATTGTGAGCAAGTAACTATTACGTAAATAAAAAGATCAATCAAAGTTAAGTATCTAACATCTAGTTCAGTTTATATTCAGAAAGTTGGAGAAATCTAACGTTGCCCTGTAAAAGCTTGAAAGGAATGTTGATGATATACAGTTAACTCAGAACGTAAGCCATAAAGAAGACATGGGAAGTTACAAAAACAATTATCTACATTTTTTACCAAATAACCAGAAACTTCGTTTCGTTTACCTATAATTCACAGTGAAAGGTCCTAAATAAGCTACCATCCCTGCCGATAACAGCACATCACCGATCACGTTTCCCAGAAGACTATGTAAGTACTTGGCAGTTTCGGACCATCGAGTCTTTTCTCCGCCGAGGCCTCCGATTAATTTTTCCGCTCTATCCAGCTTTTGCGAGCAAATATCGATTTGATCCTCAAGTTCTTTCTTCTTCTTCGTTTCGGCGGCAAATTCATCGTTCAACGCTTGCAATTTATCGGTCACTTCCTGCAGTTGAGCCCGCTTCTCGTTAAGCGTGTCCATCTGAGCTGCTAGTTCGGCTTCCGCTTCGGCCAGACGCGCCTTCTTAGGCGCGACGATCTTAATAACCCTATCGTAGACTTCCATGGCTCTCACCCACTTGCACAATCCTTCACAAGCTGTCGATACATTCTTTATGCGGTCCGGATCGAATTCTCTATCCGGAATATATTTATCCCTAATCCGTTTCATGACTGCTGGAGGGATGTTGTCCTTGTTGTAAGTTTTTAGGCCCTCCAAAAACTTCATATCCGCCAATAGTTTCACGGATGGTCCCCAATAGTCTTCGACCATACGTCCGGTAGCAACATCTGGTTTTCTATCGGGTTTTAAACCTTTCATGACGCATACAGATTCTAGAACCAGCTTAACACCGAACGGTGGATTTTTCATAGATTTTACGATAACTATATCGGCGGGTTTCAAAGTATCCAATGCTTGCAATGCAGCTTCCAATGCTGGAGTTGCTTCAGCTAAATCTGATTCGCAATCATCCTTGATAGCTTGCGCCGCAGCTGCCGCCTCATTGGCTAACGCTTCATCCGCAGCTACGATTTCTTTCTTACCTTTAATTTTACATTATGGATTACTTGATGACTCTATCGTACATGATTTTAAAGTAACAACCTATTATTATTATTACCTTCAACTATGACGGTGTCTTGCTCGATTTTGATCATTAATTTTTCAGTTTTCGCAGAGGCCACAAGCAATTTTGGCTGCAACGCATGTAATTCATCTTGCATTAAGCCCACTTGTCCAGCCGCAAAATCCAATTTTTCCAAGCCAGTTTCGTATCTATTTCTTTGCAACGTTATCTGATCAACCTTCATGTAGTACAAAGATTTGAACGTTTGAATGAGTTCCAAATAAGAAGTCGGTGTGACATAAGTGATCCTCTTCTGTTCTTTGTAAAACGCAGCCGTTGTAGCCGTGACCGTCGTATGGAAATATTTACATAAAAGTACACAAATATCGATCATTTCCAATTCTATATCGGTTTCACGTAAAAACATATAAGCCACCTTCTCCAATGCATCTGGCGGCCAGGAAAAGAACCAATCTATAGTACAACAATTAACTAAAGAGGGAAACATTCGGCAACGTTTTCTAAAAGCGTCGCCTATCGGGCTCATCGCTAAGGCAACGTGTAAGTTGCTTTTGACCCTTTCGATGAAAAAGTTGTACAAAGCCAAGGGAGTGGAGTCGATCTTTTTACCGGTATCTCTAGCGGCAGCCTGCATCTTTTCTAAGATCTCCGCTTTCTCATCAGCGGCGTAAAGATTAGGAATATCGGCAGTGTTCAGTATCATATTTATGTCTTCCGTAAACGATTCGCTGGCAATCTGCGTATCGGCAAACAGGAACACCGTCTGCTTGCCCTCGCAACCGCTCTTGAGCAGCAAAGCCTTCAGATCGTCACGCCACTCTGAAGGGCCGTAATTTCTCGATAATTCGATCTGAAAATCAATTGTTGTAAACATTTCTTTAAAGAGGGAAATGCAATAAAATGAATTACTTCGAAAAGATGGTATTCCGCCATAGACGCGGCCAGTTTTACGGCGCTGTGTCTACCAGATCCACCTATGCCTACTAGCAAAACGTTACCGTTATCTTGACTTAGTACCCTTGATACTCTAGAAACATGTTCTATCGCAAACTTAAACATAACAAGATGCATAGGCGATTTTGATATTAAATTGTAATCGTTAAGATAGTATTCCATTTTTTCTGTTAAATCGTCCAGATCAGTAATCTAGAAGTTGGATTAGCATCAAAATCAAATGATAATACAGAGTACACCACGTCGATCGTTGGTTAAAAGAATATGAAGAACCACGTAGAATAAGTATCTGAAAGGTTATTCTAAAATATTATCAGGCTTCCTTATTTTCAATGCAACATGAATCCATTGTTTTATTCTTATCTTGATTTTAAACCAAATTAGCATCATCCAGAAGAATCCAAGAATTCAGAGCGGTCTTTATATCGGAAAGAATTCTGTCTTAGCCAAACGTCATAGTATTTTGTAAGGATTTTGATTCTTTTTGAAATATTGCTACCACCGATTTAACAATTTTGAATCTTCATTACAGTCTTTGTACAATTATAGCGCAAGCATTTTTATAATATTCATGACGCTATCAATTTTGGAAATTTAGCGTTGTTCTTATTTCAAATTAGTATTTTCAAATTAGTGTTCTAAGTGGTTCCCCATATACAAGGAGACACCAAAAAAATCCCGAATTTACACATATACGGGGATATAACAACCACGCTGAACCAGTTACTTCGTTAACAAGGAGAACCAACTATAAGGTGTCAGCAGTACAGGAATTTCTGATGCTGAAATAAATCCTAACTAACCTACTGACTTTCAGCTAACAGCTATTATCACAACGGGACTTAGCAGTGAACGTATCGCTGCAGTGGACGATATCAAAGGCAATACGCGAGCTGCTTTGCGGCCTATACAAAAAAAAAAGAGCCTCAACGGTGTTTCTTGCAATAGTAAGTATGTTTATGCAGATAAAAAATACTTTGAAGATAGCTAACATCGAAATGAGTAAACATCACTTGTAAATGAATTCATGAGTAAAATCCGAGAATTTTTTGGAACTACCTCGTACGCTTAACTGACGATCATTTGTATCGCACATCTTACTTCATCGTATATCTTTGGATCTGCGTCAGGCTCAATATAATTCCCAAAGAATAAGTTTCGTATTAATTCCAGTGACAAAGGTGTGTCTTCTGTAATGTAATCGGCCAAAACTTTGTCCATATGTTGGCGAAAGTTTTGATAACAGGCTTTCTTGACAATTTCAAACATTTCTTTCCTGGAAAAAGAAAAACATTGAAAATTCTTAACGATAATGATTGCATATATAACTTGCTTCTCGTCTTCATCTATTAATCTGTCATTAAAGACGCGGAAACTCTCGTGAATCCAAAGTCTTATTAACTTATCGGGATCTTGAAGCCGAGCAGGCGGAATTAACATACAGCCTTTTATAACTCGAGCGAAATCGCGCAAATTAAACATGTAATGCGCTTTCGCGGGCGTCGGTAGAAAAGTCGACATTGCTTGCTTGTAAACGTCCATTGTTGCTCCTACAGCCATCTTTAAATCAGCAGTATTTTACATTACGGCAAAGAATACAAACGTAAAATTCTAATTTGTATACCTTGGAAAATCTAGCGACGGCTTCTACGTAACCCTTAGAAAAATGCCAATCCAAAATTGAGCAAAATATTTTATTTAAGGTATTATCTTCAAAGGAGTCAATACATATAATTTGCATATGACGTAGGAACCTTGAAGTAACCATGTTGGCACCGCCTCCGGGAGCGCCCATAGCACCAACAAACATCTGAAAAATACGTGCTTCTATACTGAGCAATATGAAAAAAGTACGAAACTAACCATATCAACCAATTGGAGGACCGACGTATCCTTGTCGAACCAATGTCCATGATCCAGCCACTGTCTCAATAATTCAACGGGGGGTTGTGCACCCCACTGTTCCTTTTGAGGCATACCAACGTCATCGACGAAGAGAACGCATTTCTTCCCCATAGATGGACCATAAACGCCTCGTCTACGTTTATCCAATTTGGACATGACAACTTCTTGAGTCTAAATTATGATTAATTTTAAAATTTCATTTACATTGTGGAATTTGACGAGAAGAACCATTTATTTAATCAATAAAATATTCAATGTTTTGACCTATCCTAATTATTTATTATTTTCCAGCGTTTACACGTGAAACTTTGGAAAAATAAAGGTGCTGCGAATGTTTATATCTGTCGAGCATCCATCCTCCATTGTTTAAAATTAATTTTAAGTGACTATTTATAGAAACAATAATCAAGCTTTAACGTTGCCAAATCAACAAAATTTGATTTTATGCAAATCTGCACATTAACACCAGATCATTAAATATCCTTGAAAATAGTTTAGTAAATTGGGTAATACTAAGACACTAATCAACTAGAACAGACAAATTTTACACAGAAAACTCACCATAGTAGACGACGTTCTAGCACTGAAATTAACCACATTAGGTAGGAACTTTTCTTTGGGAAGGTTAACAAGATGATCTAAAACAATTGCAGATTTTCCTGTCCCCGTAGGCCCCACAAAAAGTACCGGAATATTATTTGCCAAGCAAGTCTTAAGGAAGTATTTTTGACAACACGAATCGTTCGTCTGTATTATTATTTCATTTATCTAGAAAATAGAGGGCGTTACCAAAGCAGACAGTGTATTTAGCCGGGATTAAGCAGACGAAGAATGTCTCTGTGTGTAGTTACCAACCATTGATATCAAAGTCGTTTCTGTCCAAGAAATATTGTAATGAAACAAAAGTTAAATATCGAGAGTGTTTCAAATGCCAATAGAAATAAAAGAAAATGAGAAGTTGGGAAATACACACTACAACATTTTTTTTATTCAAATATATAACCTTCGCATTGTGCGGTATAACTTGCTTCTGTTCTACAGTATCAGACCAAGATATCCAAGTTCCATTGTTTCTCTTATCGTAAATCCAATCATATATGATTGATCTTTCTGGAAATAATTGATTTTTAGCCAGCTTGAACGACTTCGGTTTGGGATAGGCCTTATCTTCACCGTTAAGTATTTTCCTGAAAAAGACGTCAAAGGTTCTGCGACCATCTCCCGTCAACGTAGAACCCAATCCCCAGACGAGGCAGAATATGCAGATGCATTGCAACCAGACGGTACTAACTTGAGTTTCCTCGACCAACATGCACGTAAATAGTCTCGTAAACGAAAAGAATAAATGAATTTCGGACGTCATAACGAAGAATTTACAATTTAAGTGCATGAATTCGAAACACGGTGGAACCAACCAATCAATCAGTTCCTCTATTAATTCTAGTTGTTCGCTTAGAAGAATTTTGGTTAAATTCTTCAAGTACGACGCTAAGAACGGTCTCCAACCCAATTGTCGCGGCTCCATGTATATCATTCCGCATCTGGACACGGTGGCAGGAGAAGCAAATTCCAGATCCTCCGGTTCAAAGATTAAGTTCATTTTATTGGACATCTGAAATAATATCTCTTTAGATTTAGATGCCCAAAACAATTATTATCATCTGATGAAAGAAATACATTCCTCATTTATCAACAAAAAAAAATGATAAAAATGAATTGAAATTTCCTCCGCGCATTAAACAAAAGATGATTGTATTCACAAGTTTTGCGAGCGGAAAAGAATTAATTCAATAGGGTAAGTTATGTTCATAACCGTAAAATGTGACATAATGGGATGATCAGATGATTCAATGAAAGATTATATAAAAATAAACTATAATCATTTATTAATTCAAAAATTCATTTATTTAAGTTCGTATTGCATGAAGATGAAGGTATTTTCTCATTACCTGAATAATTTCTCCAGACATTAAGCACAATTTCTTATTATCGTCCAGGACAGTATTCATGTTTTCAATCCATACGGCATCTACCGGCCCATCGAATAAAATCCACTTTCTGTCAGTAGTTTGAGCATTCGCAAATTCTCTGAACGTGGTCGCGAGAACACCATCGGACCATTCGTGTGAAGCCGGATCAAATTGTCCATAAAGTTTACCCATCGTAATAGCCTTCGGATTAATAATACGATATACCACTCGTACTTCCTTCAATTTTGCTTGCTTTTCCTGAGAGACTTTCCCCAAAGCCTCCGCCAAATTCTAAACCACGAACAAACCAAAGTAGAATGAAAAGATGTATGAAAATGAAATGATGAAGTGAAATGAAAAAGTTATGGAAACGGCGATAAAATCGCTAATTCAACTAGATATAAACACAACTATCGACAGGAAACGGAAGGTTATAGAACTTGACAGGAAGTCCGTCGGAGTTGTAGAAGCAAATATTTCCCATGTCACGTATGTATTAACTGAGATGTTAATATAACGTGCTTGTAATTATGAAAACACTTATTACCTGATACGCCGACGTTTTACCGCCCATATGTCCTCCGACGACCATTAAACCGTGCCTTACTAAAATCATTTCATAGATCTGCATCGCCTTCTCCACAAACCATGGCGTAGGTTGCAGATTCTTTTTAACCAACTCGTCAATCAGACAACGAATTAGTTCGTCCCGGTCAAATTTCGGTACTTCAATTCCCGGGAATAGATCCGATATAATTCCTTCGAACAACGGAATATCTTGGTACAAAAACTTTGGCAAGTTGACGTCGATTATAGCGCGTAACACCAGCTGAGCTTCGTCGAACTTGGGGTATGCCCTTTTCAGAGCTCCGGCGGCAAGTAAAACTGACTTCACAGCTCGCATGCCGTAGTCGTAGTGATTCTGGGAAGACAGTTGCTCCGAACATAACTTGTAAGTATGAACGATCTTCTGAGCCAAGCTACAAGCATATTGTAAATTAGAATGTGATATATCGTTAAAAACTATGTACCAACCTTGCAGCTTGACTAAAACCGTACGAGTACAGAGAAATTTCTCCTATCATCGCGTAATCGGGCACCATCATCGCTACTGTTCTAAACAGAACTTTCAAGTTATCCGGTAGTTCTTGTCTTCCGGCATAGCTGCATTGGAATGAAAGCACATTAGATTCTTTTTATACAGAATGTCCTATATTGGATAAATCGGCATGGGTATCATGAAACTTTTCTCAACAATATCTTAGTTTCAGCATTGCAGCAATTAAAAAAAAGAACCTAGCAAGAAAATGTAATAATACATAGGATGTTTCGTTTAAAACAAAGTTCATTGCGACTACCATTTAATAAATAATATACAAATATTTTAGAAAGAAAGTTAAATAGTTCTGTGTTAAGCCCGAAAATTTCTAACTAGTCACATACATAGAAACTCGTATCATCTTCAAAAGAATATTGGGCTTCCCCAAAAGAATATTGGGCTACTTACTATCTGAAGAGAATGCATAAATCCATGATTGTTAAGCGGAACAAGGAGAAAGAGAATATAGTTCAACAATAGAGGAACGTTAGAATTGAAAATACTTACCCTGGATTCATAGTTATGAATATATTGCATGTAGGATCCAGTGACAATTCGGTCCCTTCGAAAATAAATTTTTCCAATTTCGCAGCAATTGCCATTTGAATGGTTAATATTTGTTGGGCGACCACGGACAGTACTTCAAGTTCTATGCGATTGAACTCGTCAAAACATGCCCATGAGCCAGCTTGAGCGAGACCCTATTAATAGAAACCCTTATACTATTACCAAAATCAAAATTTGGCGACAAATTCAATGTAATCTTAGCTAACTAATTTTTATTAAAAGTACGATGATAATTTAATATTTTATAATTTATTAATATTAATATTAATAAATTATTATTATTAACTATTATTAATGGTTAATATTTTGAAATTTCCATGTTTTAGCCTACAATACACGCACTTTAGATTTTCGTGGTGCCAACATCTTCAGGCAAGAATTATAAGCAATACGAAAATTGTCACAATCTTAGCAAGTTACACGTAAGAAATGTTCGATAAGCAAGTCTAACCTTGAAAAACTTCCCTAACGCTTTATAGTCTAAGCCGTCTGAGCAATTGAAAACGACGCATTTCTTCGCCACGGCTTTAGCTAAATCTTTACAGGATTCCGTTTTTCCAGTACCGGCCGGTCCTTCAGGAGCGCCGCCCAAATTCAATTTTAGAGCGCCCATCAGAGTTCTACAGACGTAAAAACATATTCACATGCCATTACTAATTTCACAATCCGACGAAAACGATTATTACCTAAAGCACCTGTCAGTTAGCGGAGTAGCTACTAATCTTCCCGTATTACCCAAATACTCGAATCCGTACATGACATCCGTAGTTATCATCGACACCACAACTTGCATATCTTCCCAATAATATCGCATTTGAGATATCCAAGTGAAATCCGCCGTCGTTCTCACGTTTAATTGTAATAAGTTTTTCACAATATCTCGACCTATGCAAGTAGAAGACGTACATTGTGCGATATAGGGTTAAAGATGCATATAGAATCGTTACCGTGAACGTCAATAACTATCAATGCCTCCACGGTAATTTGGTTGCCGGGTTCTAGTTTCCCTTGAACCATTTGGACGCAACCTTCGATTTGTTTTGTGCACTTTGCTAGCTGCTCCAGTAACGTTTCCCCTTGAATAGCTTTAGTTACGTCCTTAGTCCATTGTATACAATCGACACATTGCACGGTCTAGAATAAATAAAACTCTAAGCGTGTTAAACTAAACGCGCTAAAAATAGACGATATATTTAACATCTTATGGGGGGTACATAAGCACCCCCTACAGCAAAAATAGAATTCTGCAAAAAAAAATCTATAGACGATTACCTGTCCAGGCCAAGTAAGTATCCAATCCCTTCTATCGTTATCGCTGTAAGATGCCACTGCGTCGCTAGTAATACTTTTCATAGATTGAAGCATAACTTGCTCCACTTGTAACAACCATTTCTCGACCATTCCCTGTTGTTAAAAAAAAATCGTTAAGAATATCTCCATTAAATAAATATCCATTACCTTAGCGTCAGAAGGTGAAATTTTGCTAGTAAAAGGTACGATTTCACCTTCCCCGCTGATCATTCCAACTATATCCTCGTTAACGGTAAACTTGAGGAAATTAATGCCTTCGAAGCATTTCTTCAGATGAGGCTGCACCCGCAAAGGATCTTTGGTTTCGGATAGGATTTCCAAGAGTTCGTCATTGGACAAAAAGAAAAACCTACAAAAACGCGTCGTTCATTAAACTAATTTCGAAGTTCGACGCGTTACAAACCTCGGGAAGTACAGTCGCTTCTTTTCCAAATAGTTATTCAGTCCCTTTTGAATTTCTTCGAGCAAGAAGTTGCACTCCTTAAGTTGATCCAGCATGTTCGCGTAGTCCGTGGCAACCAGAACGTGGGTGTCCTGAATGGTATGCGCCATTATAGCCCTCCAAATGCGGTCCACCTGTTTGAAATTTCTCGCTTCGGTGGGCATCTGCCGCATAATATCTTCGGACCCAAAGATCGGCTCCAAATACATCCAGGTTGATTGGCACTAAAATTTAATGCAATCGCCCCAAAATTAAACGCGATCGAGAAGTACGAGCACTCAAAATAAGAAGATTAAATCATTACATTAGAAGACCAGGAAGAAGTAGTTGATGATATCTAACAAATACTTTGCAAATGTACTGGTGGGCAAGGTAAAGCACTGGAATAAGTAGATACCGAGTTCTAAAAACCACCTTGATAATATCTGACACGAATTAATAAAAGGAGATCGGAGAAGAAGAGATATATACAATCTGAAAGTTGTTCATAGACCAGCCTGAAAACGATTTTGTCACATAACTGATGTCTTTATCCTTTCTTCCTTCCTTCCTTCCATTTCAAAATCACTTCTATGAAGGAAATTTTCAAATATTAAGCAGAAGAGGCCACTAAGAAAAGACATTATAACACGGATAGATAAGGTATGATAGCTTTTAGTGAGAAATCAGGGAATCATAATACAACGCCTACACTAAAACTGAGACTGGGAAAAACTTTGTTAAAGGGTTGTCCCTGAATAGATATTTACTGACTTAAAGTACATACCGTTAACCACGCATCCAAGATATCTTGCATGGATATCAATTTCTCCTCCCAGGCTTGCATTTCCTTTTCAAACGCTTTAACATATGGCGATCCTCTCATAGTCTGTGCTTTAAGAATATGGTCGTCTAACATTAGTTGTATGTCATCTAAAGCTGACAGAATATGAACTCCACTCTCCCTAAAATTACAGATACATAGAACTTCACCATCATCAAGCGCAATGCTCGTATGTTGTATTAGATTTGTTATATTTGTATTGATTAGATCGAATTAAGTAGTCCTCCTAATAACACAGAATCTAATTTTACCTGTAAGGTATGCATTCAAACATTACATCCACCCACTCTTCCTTCATCTTTCTGAGGTTCTTCTCTAATGCATACTCTTTCGTTGCTGATACGCTAATTTCTTCAAGTTGTGGGGTAAATTTGGGTAATCCAGCTTCTATCATATCATTTAAGGTTGATTTATTGTCTACAATCAGCGGAACTCCAACTATTTCGCTAATCTAATAAAGAAAATGAACATAATCTTCCAAATGATAGATTTTTGATCGCCGAGAACTTTTTTTTAATTTTTAATTTAAATTAACATTCCAATTTCTACAGTAAATTTTGGACGATGTAAGCAACAATGCAAATATCATTGAGTAATTACAAATTATTAATATTTGATAAACCTGAATAAATTGCTAGAAATAATTAGGTACCTGTGACCAATGTCGAGCTTGTAATCCTTTATTGCAAACAGTTTGTAATACAGGAAGAAATTGTCGGAATTTCTCCACTTTAGCTCTGACCATTTCCGCGATCCTTTTAGCCCCGGGGTTGTCGTGAAAGACTTTCGCTAGTTTATACAACGTCCTCCACATATTCTCAACCTCATCTTTAACTTCATCGGCATCTAATTCAGTAAACGGCCCATAAAACCATTTATCGTAATCCTCGTGAAATTTAAGCACCGTGTGCCATAGTTTATCGAACGGATCGACAGTGGTAAGCATTTTTTGCAGGTTCATGAATGGCGATGGATCGAAATCAAGAAGTTGTTCCTCCTCGTTGATTTGGGCGGCCTCTTCTTTATCTTCCTGCAGTCTTTGAACTAGAGACTCGACTATTTCCGTGTTATCGTGCATCTCTTCCATCGTCAATAAGGCCGGGTCTTTTTTCTTGAAGATGATCAGCTGCTTTTCGTGCTTTAATAGCTTCGCATCGAAAAGAGCTCGTTTGTTCTTCAGGGCGTTTTCCGCTTGATCCCTCTTCATGTTTAATCTCTGCCACGCCAATTCTATGACGTTTTCCATATCCTTGGGCCACAAAAATACCCTAGAGTTGAGGGCTATGTCTTCGTCTGAAAAGAAACGTAGTTTGCACTTTGAAGCATGATCGAAGAAAATCGAATATAGGGGACCTATTAAGCAATACGTAATGTCTTATTTTGTAACTTGTCCAAAAATTCTGGAACATTGCAAATATTTCGAAAATCGCTAAACGTTTCGTTTTAAAAATTAACATATCGATGCAAGCCTATCTCCCTGTATCTGCAAACTATACAATGTAAGCCAGGAGAAATGTCAATTGCTACATTATAAATAGAACATCCGTATATCTTTGAAATTTTTAATAGTTCTCTGAAAGACAAATTCAACAAATTTCAGTGAAAAATAGAAGATTAGAAATCATCCTTGCAATCTGCTAGATATCGATGTGATAATGATTTAATTATTTGAAATTTGAAAAAGGAATTGCATCAAAACAATTCAAAAATTTGCTCAAAAAGTTTAGTGAACGCACAATAATAATTTTTCAAATTCTTTACTTGTTCTACGCAGTACCCTAGCGCCCCACCTTTTCCCGCGTGTTATACTTACTAGTCAAGTGCGCATAGGACATTAAGAAGGACACATTTTCGGCAGTTTGACGAATCTTTTCTTTCATGTTGTACATCGTAACGTCTCGGCACTCCGTCACATAATTCTGCAAAGCTACCAACTCTTGTACCGTTTCAGGAGTATCGCTAACTCGACTAGACATTTCGTCAAACGTGGCGGATATTCTACAGAAAGATATATGTTTAGCTCGTGAAAATACGATTTGAACATGAACGTACGCCCTATTGTGAGTCCGATTACGTTCAATGTAAAATCCCACAAGGTAGTTCCGCATATCGTTGACTATTCTGATCAATGTGTCGTTCAATTCGCAACACTCCAAACTTAAGAGACCAAGAGGTATAGAGCAGCGTAAAAATATAAGCTCCACCTTCAGATCTTCGTATTTTTCAATATTTCTTATTACATCCTGCAAAAATGTTCGTCATTGGTAGTAATATGCAATGTAGATCTATATGACTTAAAAAAAAATTAATGAATTTTAATACATTGTTGCAATATCAAATATGAGCCTTTAGGCTGAAATTCGTTTATTTTACTCAGTTCTTTACTTTCATTAACTTCTGCGAAACGATGAAATCATTTAAAGCTCTCTAAGTATAAGTAAATTACTGTTTTTGCATTATTTCTCGAAATATGTTTTTTGGGCTAATTTTAAAGCTAAAATTACCTTTAATAATGGTAAAGGATCTTGTCCCATAAAATGTTTGACCCATTTTTCCGCATCGCCGTTTAAAATATAGTGATACATATTATACATGGCTAAATATTTTCCGGGACCAATAATGTTCGCCTCAAAACTATCCATTCCGGTTTTAATTATCTTTGCTACGGGTTCCTCGCCTTCGTTTACAGCTAACAAAAACCTATCGCTCCTTAAGAACTCTGAAACAAATACAACGAATTATTAGTGTTGATGTATAAGGGCACATGTTAACTCCCATTCAAACCTGGAAACATAATAGCTTCAATCCTTGGCAGGTTATAATTAACCTCTAAAATCTTTGTGAAACATCGTCTGATTAATTTTCGAAGGTCATCGATAGTGGGCGATAACTTAATATCCGTAGTTCCTAATACGGGTTTCGCAACAACTTTTAATAGAGGGATATTGATCACCGCCAAATCGTGGTATTCGCCTTGATAGTCGTTTCCGCCCTACAACATATACGCTTTCGAATGAAGAAATTTCAATCACCCTTTATGGTCCGTTATTCTTACCTTATACTGCACCAAAGTTTCCAAAAAATGTTCCAAACTTCGCATTACCAACATTCGAATCTGCGACGCCATGAGAGCATTGACGCAATTAAAAAACAACTCAATCATACGAACGCTATCTCCCATCTTTTTCGGAGCAAATTCTTGCCAGAAAGGCTTCAAATTCAAGAAGATATCTGCGCAGTCCTTTAACCAAACATTTTCCAAAATATGTCTAGATTCCGAACATAAGTTGTTCACTTGCGCTTCAAACTCGGCGGGTGATATCGGAAGGCTGCCTTCCTCCGCTATTTTCGAAGTTGGTAATATGTACATGCTCTCGTATCTGAAAAAAAAGGAAACTGTGCTATGAGCACCTTCCATTAGAAGCTTTATGAAATGGACATACTGATTTTTCCAAATATCCCTTACGCTCAGTACCACTTTATTGCCAATGAACAAATGCCTGAAAAGTGCCTCTCTCCCAACTGTATACGATATATGCCATGGCACTGGAGCTTTGACCATTAACGTTGGATAATCGAAAGGAAACGTTTCTATCTTAAGTCGTTTCCACTCGTAAGGATCGTTTAGTACATATTTAAGCATATATATCCTCATATATCGAGAATATAGCGATAAAACGTCGGGTTCGAATGTATCGGCTATGGATTTGTATTGTTTAAGCTTCTTGTACTTTTCAGGTACTTTGGAACGGGCATTTTTCAACAATTTCTGGCAGTAACAAGGTATCATATTTTCATCAATTCCCTGAAATAAAGTTAGTATTGATGTATTGCCATCGATCGATATATGAAAATCTCGAAAGCTTGGTGTAATACCAAAGCCTAAATTTACTATTATATATTAACTATTATTACTAATACCAAATTATTCCTGAAGAAATGTTCTATGTGTTTAACACTGAAAGATTCAAGATTAAAGAAGCGATAATTAGCACCTTCGTTCAGAATTTCAGAAACCACGGCTTCCAGAATTCTACGCGAATGCCTTGCGATAGCAAAAGATAGTGCAAGATGTATTCCACGAATACTTTCCCCATTCCAAATGAACAATTTCTGAAGCCTTATGAAGACAATCAAGTTTATTTATCAATCGACTTGTCGTTGAAGATAGAACCGGGGTTCATCATTTTCACTCTCCAAAATCCAGACAAGAATCAATACAACAGGTCTCTAGGTCTTCTAGGTCTTCCAAGGAGTTTAAAGTCACCGCTTCTACAGGAAATATAACGGAAACTATCTTTTCTGGGTGTCAAGGAACTTGACAAAGGAACTTGAACAAATAATGATTGATTATTTAAGTAAGAGCAATACAGTAACAACGAATCTATTAAAGCAAAGAATCGCAGAAAACTGACCCAAAATGCTTCAACAAAACTAAGAAGAACAAAATTTATGAATAATATCGAACTTATGGCGGCTGTTGAGGCGCATTTTGCAGACAAACCAAAGAATTGTTTTTTTTTACAATTGATATCCAAAATAGACATTTGCACTCTAGGGGAAACATCCGCCATCTGAATTTTTTTGTTAAAATCGTTCTTCGACAGTGTAATGGAAAATGTATCGAATAAGTACTACGAATGAATGCCTTGGCAAACCGTTAAAAAAATATAAATTAAGACTCATAAATAAAAAAATTCATACCTCTGTTAGATAATACTGAATCCTCTCCAGATCTTCTATCCGAACGGGCCGTCTCATATCTACCTCCGCTTTTTCTATTTGAATTCTCTTTTGCTCATCTGGATCCATCGGCAGTACCGCTTCTAACGCTTGATAATTTCTACGAAAATCGAACGTAGTACCCTTCCACGATAAAATCGTATATCACTTACATCTCTGAAACGTGATCGCTTAATTCTTTCTTCTTTTTAGCTTTGAGCAATCTCTTAGCTTTTCTCGCTTCCTTTTCTAACTTTTCCTGTTCTTTCTTCTTCCAATAGGTACCATTCAGCAGTTCTCTTACGTCTATGATGCCGGGCGTTTTGGCGTTCTTTCGTCTAATTCGCGCTTCTAGTGCTTTCTTCTCCTTTTCTTCTTCAAATTTCGTTCTTTTTGGTGGGTAATTTAATTTTCCTGTATACGAAATTTTACACGAAAGTTACGCTAGCAAAATTGCTTGTAAATAAAAGTACCGTCGGGTCCCAATGGATTTTCTGCCGGTTTCTTCCTGTACGGTGGTAAGTGTTGAATTTTTAAAACTGCTGCAGATGGAGTATACGACGAGCCTGCATAAAGGGGGTGATATTGTGGATGTGAATAGTAAAAAGTCTAAATACAAACGTAGAAACATGGTGAACACAGACTTTTTAAACTAGATCTTTTGATGTTATTGGTTGATGGTATACATTAATACCTAAGTAATACAACTATATTGTTTTGGATTTAATACATTTTCATAAACCTCTTTATTCGACCGCTTTCCGTTGTTCAAATTTGGAAAACGAAAGAAGTCGCAGGTGGCTAAATCTGGCGAATATGATTAATAAGGCACAAATTGTTAATTTTTTCGTTAGCTAGTGTTCTTTCTCCTTAATTCAGAGACGAATCGGTCCAATAAATTGATATTGTACTTTCCCAATATTAGCTTTACCGTCTCCAAATATTCAATGAAAATTATGCGTTAAAAATCAGAAAAAATCGTCGCCATAACTTTTCCTGTTGATGAAATCGTTTTTGCCTCTTTTGATGCACTTCATCGGAAAAAGCCTAACTAAGGTTAGCCTGACTAAGCTTAAGTTTCTGATGTGTAGTGACGTCTCATCTCATAACACCGCAGAAAGTCACTCGTAATCATTTAAACATATTCAAACATTGCTTCTAAGTTATTATGTGATTTGGTTTTTGATCAACCGACAGCGGACGCAACTCCATCTCACCGATAGCTTTCTCATGCTCAAGTTTTCGTGAAGAATGTTTCATTTGAAGTGTACACCGTATTGATAGTCCCTTTAATCTTTATTCGTAATCGACTAACACGATGTATGAAGATTGCAAGTATGCATCGTTCGTGACTATCTCAGTGGAACGATCTGGACACTCCTCGTCAATAACAAAGACAAATATTCAGCCACGCGTAAATTTATTAGACTAGTATCTGATACTGGTAATCTTCGAAGATGAATGCAGGTTTTTGTTTGACTAACACAATCGGTTTTAACAGCAAAAGCAATTAACATACAGTACGTGTCCTCAATGATCAAACCTATCCTTCATTTCTCTAACTTCCTATTTCACTACCTATTTCCAGTCCGTACGAGTCAACCCAGTAAGAATAATGTAGAAAATGGAATAGAGAGGGAACGTAGAATTTCTAGCAATCGAGTGCTGATAAACATATATAGTGAAGTTTGATGAATCTTATTAAAGCCATAATCTTGTTTATACACCAATGCCGATATTTCTTGACTCTACGCACAAAAGTTACCGTTTACCAATCTAGAAATCAGACACTAGCTCGATGTTTCACAAAACAAGGTAAGTTCGATTATTGTCTCGATATATAATTGGAATTTTTCAACTATTATACTCTAATATTATCTTTCCTATCCATCAATCAATATTTACCCATAATGTGATAATTGTTGATTTTGCATCAAGGCAATTTAAGTTAATTGGGACACAAAATCCACATTACTTTGCGGAAGGTCCCAAGACATCACGGAATCGAAGGTATTGAAAAGACGAGCTGACTAGAGAAGCAGCAAATATGTCCTTCATCGGTCCTAGCCCCTTCTGTGTCCTACAAGAAAGCCGCAAAAAACAAGTGAGGAGGGCTCCGTACTGTTCCAGGACAAAAACAGGCAAAAGCATTCATCTCAGATAGCAAAAATGGTGCTATCGTCCAACAAAGGGGACCTTAGAATATTGACGTGATTTTGAACAGGTCATACAGCAGAACGTATTCTATGCAAATGTGTTGCCATCAGTCCCAGTCGACAACATTTCACTGAAATTTTTGACGTCTACTGAATTCCTACTCGAACTGTCTCTAACTCGAATTGTCAAATTTTAAAAATTATCAAGTTGAAATAACGCCAACAGAGACCGGAACTTGATATCTCTGGCAATGAAAGCGTGCGGACTAATCATATTAAAATTGAACGGACCCGGTTACTCTGGAGACAAATAAACAGTTTTAGGTTTTTCAAAAAGAAATCTTGGTACCTACTCAAAATTCTCAAATGGAAAATGAGTAAGTTCGTTTTTAATCCTTGCTTGTACAAAATATTTATTCGCATCTTACCGATAGTTTCGCTAGGCTTATAGAATTCGTAGGTGTCCTTATGAGGAACACCCTTGGTCCACGATTTCTTCGCGAACAGGGGCGGATACTCAACGCTGTCATACGCCCGTTTGACGAAGAACGACGGTTGAGGCTCGTCCTCCGGCCCGGCCCACGGCAGCCAGGGCAGCTCCGGTTCCATCTGTCTCCCGTACTTGTCGTACCTCGGGAGTGGCGCGCCCATCTTTCACTTGATAGTTTTTTGCAGTCTTCTATCTATTCACTAATATAATGGAGCACTTGCACCACGCACGATAACTAAATTGTCCGTTTTAAGTGTACGCTAATTTAGTTTTTTGTTGTTTAATCTTATAAAATAAAATGCCAAACGCAGGAAAGGTTTTTATTAAAAAAAAAAAACTTTATTTACGTGTTACTCTGGGCGATGGGTAAAATATTGATTGGGGGTATCGAAGGAATCGCTTTAAACGCAGCAACCTCAAAGGAATAGGTAACACATATGACAGCAACACACTTGACAATCATCAATCTTTTTCTTGGTTTCATACTTTTATTTTATGTAATGAACAATTTATTTATCAAAATTGGTCTAACAAACCACTTCATCATATTTACAAATTACTGTTTATTATATCGATTTTATATATTCGCTATATACAATGTGCGGATTTATTGTTATAAAGAATATATTAATATATAATGAAAAATCTCAATCCCTTTAGTTGAAGGCTCTTATTTATAATAAATCAAAAATATTTTTTTTCAAAGTACGATCTACCGAACACTTCAATATTCCAAGATCTTAATGACCCTCGTTTTGGTCCTCAATGAAGAGCACGATTTAATTTTTCCTCCACCGTTTAACCGCATCTCCAAGTTTCGATTCTTCTTCAAAATCCACCTCAAAATAATCGTCTTGCAGCTTTTTTTTATGTTGAAGATAGTTATTAACATTCATAAGAAGTAGGATATAGAAAATCTGACAATCTCAGGATAGTAATATCAAATCTCATAATTCTCAAGAAATCTCTTAAAATTAAGACAAATGTTTTTTGAACGTAAATGAAGTTCTGTATAAGTAGGAAGAATTTGAATATTCTAAATTAAATATTGCTTGATATGCTTCCATATCATCGGCAACTAATGAACTAAGCTGTTTTTTTTTTGCAGTGTATTTTTAAAGTGGCGTTAATAGCCAAAGAATGCATTTATCAAAGAATCGCGTCAATATAAATTTCCAATCCAGAAAAAACAGCATCGATTCTTTAAGCATTTATTAATTTGATTTTATCATGCATAAAATATGGAATGACCGCTATTCAAATGTAAAAATAAAATAATTTCTCCAGATATCTTACGATCTTTCATAACCAAGCTTCAGAATGTCCAATTTTTTAATGCAACAACACAGCACTGTGATTACAAATTTGTATACTTACTGTTCGTAACTTTTTTAATTTTCAAATCACCTTTGTTATAAATTTATTTAGTTCTTTTTCACGCAAGAAAGCAAACGTTCTTGCAATGTATTACTGATGAAAGTATCAGCTTTGCTATCGAAACATGCATCCTGTTTTGGAATAGTTTGTAAGGTCAGATTAATGATACGCTGACAAAACAAATCTTCAACGTTAACTGAATTTTACTATAAATGCATATATTTATTAAAATCACATAGTTACAATACGTATATGTAAATTGCAACAATAAATAATAATTTTAATAATTTATTTTGCTTCGGAATGAACGTACTCCGATGTTGAACTGTCCGAAAACGGAATATTCGTAGCAGCTGCAAAGAATAAATCCGTTAGTTTTCTACCAATCGAAGTTAATTTCTAATACTGGATAAATGAAACGTTTTTTTTTATACTGTTACGCAACAGAATCACTTACTGGATGAAACGCCTAAAAGATCGTCTGAACTCGTACTGGGTACTGCAAATAGATGGAAAATAATTCTTCGTAATAAGATTCAAAATATTATTTAATTTTAAACCTACCTATGTCACCATACTCAGCTAGTCTGACTTGTTTGGGTCTATTGGGCGGCAATTTCGCAGGATCAATTCCACTTTCACGTTCTTCGTTAATTTTTGGATCCCAATCTACAAAAATCATTGGCATTAACAGGGGCTGTATATAGCGTTAATAGTTTGATGAAGTTCAACAAAATTGTATAATTACTGTTTCCGTTAAATCATTAATGCTCGAATCGATTTGATTATGGAATCCAAAACTCCAATTATATCTACTACAGATCGTCCTAGAGGATCTACTGTTTCATTAATAGAGACCCATGTTGCTTTGTCTTTAATGCGTGGTTTGATATAGTCAATTCTTTTTCTTTATAATTTATGAAATTGGTAACTAATATAGTATTCAAGAGAATTTTTCAAGAAATTGCTTGAGGACCAGATTCAATTTCTTAAAAAATATTGTATATCAGAGCCTCACAAAATTGCTGATTAAATAGATTGCGATCGTAGATACCATAGCCATAGCGCGCCATAGAAATGGCAAACAAGATCACTTTTTCGAATATATCCACAATGAATATTCATTTCTCTAACTGGCCGTGTATAAATTTGCAATAAGTGCGTTGTCTAAAGATAATATATGAATTTCGAATGTTTAGAAAAAAAATGACTATACGAATCATTCTTATTGGAATATAACATAACGTAACAAATAATATTAAAATTACCTCCGTTTGTGACTTCTGATATGTGTCTAAGCAAAAAATCCTTATCTTGAGAGGCTAAGACCAATCTTCTCCTCAAGAAAGTGACGAAATCTCTTTGGGCAATAGACTTTGAACGTAGGTAATAAACTAGCATGCTATTAAACAATACACATTACACACTTTAATTAAGCTCTTACCGTAATGAATTTTTACCTCAGTCCAATTAATACTAAAGCAATCACACCGGGCCTGCTTATGAAAGCTAGTATCACCAAGAATGTGTTTCCGGTTTCCAATTGTTCTATATCATTTAAAAATATTTCATGCATGAATTTTACCAATTTAAACGGGCCGCAATCATCGGAAGTTTCAATTCTAAAAATTATAATTTTTCTTGTTTCCTTCAGGCTTTATTTATTGCTTATAATGTCAATTTGTTAACTTACCTTATCATTATATATCCATTTACAAATAATAGCAGCAAAGATGATAGGAAGGTTATAATAAGAAATAATGTTTCCGTTTGAGCTGCTCTCCACGATTTTTTCGGGGGTACGCAAAACTTTAGGAGAATCCAACTTCTCACGTACCACGTCAAAAATAACTTCAATGCTACTACGACGCCCAACATCGGCGCAAAGAAAAATCCGAGCCAAAATAAGGTTTGATTGTATATTACGGAAAAGGTGTTTCCCGATATATCAAATTCAGGTGCTTCTATAATCTTGAACTTCCTAGAAACCAAAAATGCTGAATGTTGAATAAAGTTGCACACTATAAAATTATTACATCATTACTAAAAGATCTTGAGATAGAATTGATTGGATTAGTTTTGGTTATCAATATGTAGCTATTCATTCTAAGGACACCCGACTTAATTTTAAACAAAAAAACAACCTATATATTAACAAAACACGCTAATTTACGGTTTCTCAACGAATTTTTAAATGCGTTAGCCCAGGAGTTCCCAAATTTAATCAACCCCCGGCGCACTTGCACGTTCAGCATTTTGTTCCGGTGCCCTTGTAAAAATATGCACTACTTAAACTGTCGACCTGCTTATTTAATAAGAATTTTTTCATTTCCCTACGACGAAAACACACTGACGATACAATGAAATAAACCAGCAGCGGGCGTCTTAAAATCGTTTACTTTTCTTATTTGTTTTTATTGGTGCCGTATTTATACTAGGCACCCCACCCACTTAGAACTTTCGGGAAACTTCAACAATCTCCGATAGTGTGCTACATAAGTTTACTAAAAAGTTCTATAAACTTCACGAAAGTTCCATATCTTTCTAGAGATTTAGAAGCTACAGGAACGATATAGTCTACATGCTCTAAAAAGTTCTATTAGCTTTGAACCGATTTCAAAATGTCCATTCTAAAATATTCCATTCTGTCCGCGTTTGCAGGAGTATCTCGCGGCGTTGATGTTTATTCGCTACAGCGCCCTGCGTCGCACGCTTAGGGAACCTCCGAGTAAAAGTTGTAAGCAACTACCGTTAAAATATCACTCAAATGATACGGAGTTGTCAGGTGTTCTTACAGCGAATTTTTGCCGATTAAGATTTGAAGTTGTCAACCAAAACTAATTTAATAGTACGCATCTAATAGAGAAAAAAATATGGTAGTGGCGACATTAGGGAACAACAGAATATTTATTTTGTACAACGGCAATATTGAGCGCTGATTATCCATTCGAAGAAAATGTTTGTAGAAACTGACATTAATTTACAAATATATCGACAAAAAAGATTATTTTTTACGTAAAATTTATAAATACGCCAATTATTGCAATATAAGTAAATCCCACAGAAATAAGGGTAACATTCTCTAAATAAGAACAATAAAATATTGAAGTAAAGTCTAACAAGTGCAAAGTGCTTGGATTATCAGCAACGTAAATGTGTTTTATAGAAGAGGCGTTTCAGATATTCAACTGTGCTAAGCTCATCCTACATTCTAAATAAAACAACTAAAAGGTTTTTCTAATAATCTCCACCAGAGATAATGGTGCATAATACACGACGTTGGACGTTGAAAAAACTGTCTACGGCTTTGCCCTGTTAGATACATACATATACAGCTATTAAATCAAATTTGGTTGGCAACCTGTATAACTACACAGCAAAATAAAACTACCGTAAGCAAGCGTATTTCATTACAAATATTCGTAACTTAAAGACAAAATAACTAGCAACTCACTTATGCAATAAATATCGTGCAACTTCAAACAAAGATATAAAAACTACGGAAAAGAAAAAGTCAAACAATATCAGTCTGTAGATCTCCTGTCCTAAAGAATTCTCCCAACAAGTCTAAAAATAAAGTAAACAAAAATACTGCATAAATAAATAAAATATTTATCAAATAATAATAATGGCTAATCAATAAATATAGGTATCTACCAAACTATGACCCTACCTAAAGTAGGATCAGTTTTACATAACAATAAGTTTATCAAATGATACATTCTGACAATTGAAACATCAAATTAAATTTTGAGGGTTGTATCCCAATAAACTCTTTAAATTTCGCGGACGATTTAAGTTGGAAGTTCCAGCAATAATGATTATATTCATATCCATTGCGCTAAGAAATGAGAGAATATTGTCACATTTGCTGAAACTATCAAGACCACCCATATTGTGAAAATGAAATCTTATGACCAAATACGCACCTGTTCACTTGAGTGGGTTAGCCAAAACACAATCAGTATACCAACTACAACAATCTCTAACGTTAAGGTCCTTAGAAAGGTTACAACAACCATTAGTCGTGGAGATTTATGCCCTTCGTAACTACGAGAACCATATATAGAAAAATTTAAAATTAGTTTTATATAAGTCACACGAACCTTCCTATAACTCTAAAGATCAAGGGAAATAAAAGCATAATAATATTTATAATAACCGCTGTAAGAACAGCTATGGTGTTTGCATTACTCTTGTCATTATCCTTCATTCTATGCCGTTCAAGCAGAGTCCACATCAGAAAACCCGTAGCCCCAATCAGTCCAAAAACAAATAAATGAGCTGTTAATTGCATACCGTACACTAGGAATCTTTCTGCAAAGCCTCTCTTTTCCGAAGACTTAATATAATCACTCAAGAGTTCCTAAAATTAACATTTTGTAATAACAATAGTGATACAATAAGATTTTGTATTGTCGACTATATTTTACCTTCAGTTCTGTACAAATTGCACTGGATCTTAAAATCGATGCTTCTTCTTTGGCTATACTGTAATCCCAGCCACAAAATATTTTATGAGCAAATACATTTTGTAAACCACCCATAGTTTCAATGAAACTTTTACGATAAGACTTTGCCATGCTGCAAATAAACAATTTAAGATATATAATTATTTTTCTCAATTATTATATTCCAACAATTAATAACATTCATACAGAGTGAGTCAATAGTTAACTAAATCAACTTATTCCCCATGCAAAATAAAATATTTTTACAAGATGTATAAGAAAGTGATGATACAAGGTAACTACAACCTTCTTTCTTATTGTTATATTATCGAACTTACTAAACTCCAATTATTATTGCGTTGCCAACTAAAATACAGATCATTGTGTAAAAGTATGCGTAAGGCATATTATAAATTCCATTAATCCATTCATTAGTAAAAAATCCATAATACATTACAGTATTGTTTAAGTAGCCCTAAAAAACATTTTTATATAAAAATTATGCAGTGCGAAATAATTTAGAATATAATGAGGAATACCACGGCCACTAGATCTGTCTAGGCTAGACTCGTGGTTGTTTTACTTACTGTTCCTGTAAATAAATCTTCAATAAAAAACGGGTCATTATTTCTAACTTGCATCGCATTTCCTCCTTGTTTCTGTGCAGCGAATATAGTTTGAGGTATTACAATAAAACAGACGCACAAAAAACTCATAAACAGATCTAATATGAAGAGTCTTCTCAAAAATTTGAAATATGTTGATACTGCAGAACCAAAATTTCCTTCGATTTCTTTTAACGAACTGTACCATAGTTCAAAAGAATAAGTTAGATTCCTAATATTACTCTTAAGCTAAAATAGGTGATTCGATTTTGCCTTTCTCTTAAAATCTAAAACCGTAACTTACATGTGACAGTTGTATACCTATTTGATATTTCAGCATTTTGCCACAACCTAAAGTTTTCGATGTATTTCCAACAGAGCCCATAAGCTTCCGTTTTATTAACTTTTTTACAGCTAAACTTTGTGGCATATTTCTTAACGCTTCTCTAAAATGAAAAAAACATTATATGCAGGCTAAAACGAATCTTTACATTATAGGTGACTACAACGTTTAAATTTGGTAAAGTTACAAAGATAATCCCAATTTCAGTTATTTTCAGGGTTTATTGAAACTCGCTCTGCAATAGCTAAAAATTTGTGCATGCAAAAGATAAGCGAATGTCAGGTACTAAAAACGAACTCGAATGAACATTTTTAAGTCAGATTAAACGAAATAAGCCAGAATTCTAGCGTTGATTAATAATAATAAATAAACTTAACAGTCGAAACATTGAACTGCAAAGAGTGAATTGACTCGAAAAAATTATGGAAATCCATCGTTTTAGGTAGCAATGCTTGACAAGTTAAAGGCAGAAATTGCAAAAAACGGCCGCATTTGAAGAAAAATAAAGATTCGTTCTATTAAGACAACACATCGTTTCGCATTTTGATAGTTGCCATAGAAAAAATTCACAAAATGAGATTCGATTTGATAAACCACCCACCCCATTTATAACATCTGGCTCCCGACGTCTTTCTTGTGTTTCGTAGCCATATTGGGAGAATAGAGATTTTCATCGAATCACGAGATCATCACATTCGTAAACGGCTATATTGCAGAACAGGAACTAGTACTTAGGCGAATTAAAGATATGAGACCATCAGTGGGGAAAGTGTACAGACTTACAAGAATACTACGTTGCAAAAAAGAACTAAAACTGAGAATTCGACAAAAAGGGACTTGACTATGTGTTAGGTTGGAAACTTTTCAGACTATCCTCGTAGCAATACATATGCACATACCTTCTTAAAATCTCGCCATCTGGATCAGAAGTCATTAAAGTACTATCTTGCTGCATATAATCTACAATTCTTTGAGCATGCTCTAATAACGGTTGCCTGTTCAAGGTAGCTGAAAAAAAAAACAAACTGAAGAACAACTTGTGATGACAAATCTATAAGATCATAAGACATCTCATGAAAAAGCACTTTCTCTTCTGCTCAAAAGGCCATACACATAAAACCAAAAGATATTTTTACCTTATAAAGATCTATACATACATACGAAGCTTTACCAACATTCTTATGAAAGCAGAACACAATTCTAATCCTAGTCAAACCAGTTTCTCGCTAAATGAATATACATCGATGTTAACTATTGATCGTTTCTTTGACAATTTTTAGCTTCGTACTTTAAGTTATTTAATATCAAATTATAATAAGAAATAAATAAAATGTTTACATCAGAACAAAAAATAATGGATATCCTACATTTACTCATTCAAAATAATCAGGTTTCAATTACTAACCTGCTTGTGAAACCCATTTTCGACGTTCTTCTAAATTTCTTGGTATGGTTCGTATTGCAACATTTTGCTTCCTATCAATATTTCTGTGTAAAGATGTTGTTCTATGTTGGGCCGACACCAAATCTCTGCGATAATTCCAATCGGATTCGGCATTAACATTTGTAAAATCACCTCGACTATCTTCAATATGTACTCTCCTTAATCCTGGATTCTCAGATCTATCATCTGTAAGATTTGGCAACTCCACCTCGTCAACATTATGGCTAGATTGTTGAGTCATGTTCCGTTGATCAAATAAATCTTTTAAAGTACTTCGACGTGGTTTCCTTGATTTTGGAAGTCTAACCTGGTCATTTTCTTCTCTCCTAAGATAATTTTATTAGAATACATTGAGAAGATACGGTTACCAATTATTTTACTTATCCATGTGAATCAACAAATGTTATCACCACTCGATTAAAAATGATTGAGTATAGTATAGTTACAAGTACTCTACATAATTAACAACAGATTATGTTATTCATCATCTGCAATATACTCTATCAACCTTTCATTTAGAATAGCAGATAAGATAACATTCATCATCAAAGGATATAATTTAGGTGTGAATTTACCTTATCTATATGTTCCTTCCTTAAAAGCAAATATTGAGTGAGCATTTTATTTGACACAAATACACTCTAGTTCATCACAATAACATGGTTTTATACAACATGTATTGTACTTATATATGATTGATGATCCTTTGTTATGGTTAATTTGAGGTTATACTTACTAGGATTAGGACTAAATTCTAGGAATTTCTTTAAAAAAAAAGGAAAAAAGGACAAGGGTTCCTTGATGGCAGTGTAGCCAATGATTTATATACACACGATAAACCCCAAAATTCAAACATTGCCAAAATAAAATATTTCAAAATTGTAAAACAAAAATCGAATGACCGAAAAATTCAAATCATCAAAAAAGTAGATTGCCTTTATTTTTAATCGCTAGAAATTAAAAAACGATTCATTGGCTAAAGTTAACATTTCTGTATAGCAAAAATGAATAAAATTAATGTAATCAAAATAAACCAATCATTTCATAAATTATAATTATTTTTATTATAATTTTTTAGTTCATTTATAATTTCAAAATAAAATATGTAAAACGAACAAATTAAATGTACGATATCAAGGGTAGCAATGACTCGTACCTAATCTGACTATTTTTAAATTAGAGAAAAAGCATTAGCAGGAATACTAATGTCCCCAATACGCTGAGACTAATATCTGTGTAAAAGCATCAACGGAGCATTCTAAAGCACTAAAACTAATATCATTTAAATAAACGTTTCCAGGAATTTTCGAGTTGTTCTTTTTAAGTTGGATATGTTTGCGGGAAGCGTTTGAATCAGTTATTTATTATTTATTGCAAAAATATAGTTTTATGTTCTATCAGTGCAAAAGAAAGCAAGGAAATTCGACTTATTTGTAAAGTTAGTAAAGGATATACATCTAATGAAATAAAAAAGAATTGCAAAGTATCCTCAAAATAATTATATTAAGGTATAATATATATCCAATTAGAACTATTCCAAATGTACAGAGTATTGTGAAATGATTTATTTAAAATGAATATTATGTTTGTTTACTTTACCAAATTGGCGGTTCATTCTTTACAATTAATTAATTACAAAATATTACAAAAGTAAGTAAATAACACTCACAAATTAATTTTAGTAATGATACAACTAGAATGACTTAATTTTAATATAGGTTCACTTGTAGCCTTGTATACCCGTTATAGAAACGGTTGCCACCCAACATACAACCGCGACAAATTCGAAATATCACGAGCTTGCTGCAGTAATTGTTCGACTTGTCCTTCAACGCTCGATGCGCCACCTTCTTCAGTTCCGCGCAATTTCTGCTTCACCCTTAACAATGCCCTCGCAGCGGACACGTTCATCGGAATTGATTCTTCATCCCCACCTGAAGCACCATTTGTACAATCGTTTCCGCCATCTTCACCGCGAAACTGCATGTTATAGGCTTCCGATGGAGACACCGTCCATTCGTATAGCGGATCGTAAAGTAAAACTTCCAAAATGGTAGTTATGGTTTCGTGATTATTGCGCATAACCTCCATGGTTTTTTCGCAGGATTTCCTGAATATGCCTTCGATCCCGGTGACTCCCATCGCGTCCTCGATGTCTCTCGTCAGTCTGAAGGGAACGGTTTCTGGTGTAGGTAAGACTTTACCCTGTTCGAAAGCAATCCCAAAGTCGATGTGGATGAGTTCAGCAGTATGTTCATCGAGAAGGATGTTATGCGGGTGTCGATCGCCTAATCCTAATACATAACCGCACATGCTTGTTGTGGCAACGCTGTACATATAAGCTTTTCGTCTATCGTACCAGGTAACTGGATCGAGGTAATTCGTTTCGAAAAATTTCCGAAAGACGGGTTTAAACTTGTCGCAAATTTGCTTGAATTTCTTTACTTTATCGGAGGTACTCTTCTTGGCCACTGCCTATACGATTGATTGAAAGAGAACAAAAAAAAAATGAATTAGTAAAATTTGTCATAATGTAGCATGCCCAAATTCTTTGGATTAATATGCTACCTCACATACAGCACACAGAGACCTTGCATACAACCTCTTTGATATAGATTATATTTAATGGCTACTATTGAATTTTAATTTTTCCTCCATTTGATTGTACCCTTATACAAATTACAAACATTACTTACGATCATCCCGGATTTACAGGCTTCGAATTTCAGGTCGCAGGGATTATATTCGGCGTGAGCTTTAACCAAATAATCGCCAATTCGAATACTACCCTCCACCCACTCAACAACCCCGCTCCGTTTCGACAGGGGAACCACCTACAACAATCACAACGACATTTACACAATCGGAGAAGGAAATAATTGCCTTGCCTTATACGTTCTGATGTGCAAGTGTCTAGTCTGCTTATTGGTTCGTAGTAAGGAATTGATATTTTCGAAAACCTGTTCCATGACAGCGTCTTGTCGAAGGTCATCTTTTCCTTTCAACAATTGACTATAAACAACTCCATTTGTGCCTCGGCAGTATAATCTTTTCGGATTGTTGATTCCACCTACTTTCCCAAATTCCTTACTATAGTTGTAGATACCTAAAACATCCGAAACATTTTTAAATTGCTTTAAAGGTAAAGCATACATTCGGACCAATACATCATGAAGACTGCGCACTAACAAAAAAAGTAGTACGGCCTATGTTATAAGAGTGGAAACTAAGTAAAGTCATGTTATATTGGTCGGGATTTTTCATTTTATTACCTGTAATGTCATCATAATTACCACTCCTCTTTATACTAAGCGTGCAAGTCGGAAGTAACATGTGCGCGTAATTCTTTATACTCCTCAAGTTTGCGCTGTTTGGAATAAGATAAGTGTCCGCTTTTTTGGTCTTTTCGCACGCTTCGTATGTTATGTAAGCAAAATGAATAAGCGCGCCATATGCTGATTCCATCTCTTCGATTGTAATCTTCAATTCGGCCACCTCCCGTTTGATCTTGTCTAAAAGATTTTTCGCACCTAAAACCCTAGCTTCATCCGCGTCGCCTTTCCTGGTGCTTTTAGAGAAAACGTCGTCTTTGTTCGAGTTCGCCAACGCCAATATTATGGGTAAGGTATGGTGCGGATGGTCTCTAACGCAACGTTCTGTCAAAAATTTGTTTAATTTGATAAATTTGATTTAAAATGTTTTTAATTTCTTACCGATAATTCGCGCAACTAGTTTGCCGAAATCATCTTTCGTGTTGTTTGTTAGATGCGGAGCTAATTGCGGTAAGATCGGAATGAATTTATAGCTTGAAATTCGTGATAGACACTCGTCTAAAAGATTTTCCGATCCCTTAAAGGAACGGTTCTCCAATAGCAAAGACAAAACACGGAAAACGCTTATATCGCCGATGTCGCTATCCTGCAGGCTTATTAGGTAGTATCTGTATTAAAAACATTTATAAATTAATAGTAATTTCTAAACCGTTTGAACAACTCAAAGAAGTTGAGTAATACACTTCCTAGTGACACCCACATTAAACCAAAACATTTACAATGTAGTAACATTTTTTTTAAAGTAATTCAGTTAAGAACAGCGCCGGATTTCTAACAAATTTTCGCATGCGATAAATTTTCTAGTGCCGCAAATTTTCGAAGGCGATTTGGTTCAGTCTACAGACGGCACATTTGCAAATCCGCCTCTGTTTAAGACACTGGTCACGAAAGAGCTACACCTACTTCATAGCAAGTTTCCAGTAAGTGTCCCTCTCTCTGTAAGTATTTTCGATTTCCGTTTCGTCAATGAGACTCTGCTTTTTATGTATCGTTACAGCTTTCCTCTGATCGTAACTCAAATTTTTATTTTGCGATTCAATCTTGCTCGCCGTGCGTTTAGATTCTTCCATATTCTTAAGTTTTCGTTCGAACTCGGTTGATCTAATGTAAGACAGAATCTAAAAATAACGCGTTCTTACTGTAATTAAATTAAGTCAAGTTTACTCACCCTTTCATATTCCGCATCCGCAAAACGAGCAATTACGTCGTATGTGGCGAAAACATCCTGTTTATCTTTGTTCGTTAAATTGATATCTTTGATAATCTTAAGCGATCCTAAAAAGTAGTCGTTCAAAATAGTATCCGGACTTTCGGAACGCGTTTCGGCCATCCATTTTCCATACATCTTCAGCGAAGCAAATTTCAATCTATAAAGTTGACGACCAAAAGTACAATGATAATTGTAGCATCCAAATAACAATAAGTATATATGAAGTATAAACAGACAAAAGTAACATAGTACAGAGAGGAGGCGAAATTCAGAGAACCCCGCCGGTAACTAGAAAATACAAATTTAGTTAAGTAGAAAAACGCCTACAGCCACTATAAATGGAGATAGGAGTAAAACAAAAAGGGTTTGAAGACTAGATGTTGCAGATTTTCACAGTGGTTACTTTGTTTTAAAGAATCTAGGTCACGTATGGAAACTACGTGGTAATTGCATGAACCTGCCGATGTTTCGCTTTCAGTTGCGTGGAGCTTCTTTTGGGATGCCACACGTTGTATGGGTGCTGCGAGAAGAATGTTTGTCATTGGTCGGGGTCGGAATTTCGTAAAGCAGAATAAGGGGGTGGGGCGTACGAAACCGTAGGTTCTGAGGCGAATTATGATTGTAAACTTAATGCAAAATCAAATGGGTGAAACGCGAAAATAGCAGCCCCCTATTAAGCGCTGCAATAACAAAAGGTAATGATGGACATATACAGCGTGTTCAGCGAGAAATGGGCAAGCTTTGTTATAAATATCCACTAGGGGCGCATAGTTCAAGAAAAATTTTTATTTAAATAAATACATCAGCGTCCTGAACGAAATGTAAAAATCGAAGAACAGCAACAAGATTGGTAGTATATGTTTCGGAAATTCGAAGCAATTGATATTATTTACCTCCGATCATTTTCGTTAGTTTTCAACAGATCCTTGAGCAAATATTTCGCCCTCATTTTATTTCCCATTAGCCAACATATCTGCGCTTCCTGAAATATCCTAAGGTAGTCGTATTTTTGAGATTCTCGTGATAGGCACTGTAAATTTCGCACCGCACGTTTCGCCACATTAAAATATCCTTCATTCTTCGCTATTTCTAAAGTAAAATATTGTTACACATGAATGAATGATCTTTGCAGGGAAAATACCAACCTGCTAGATCGAGATACGATTCCATTAACGACTCCTTCGAATCATCCAAATTATTCTTCGCTAAAACGTTTAAGATGGAAATCCTTTGAGCCTTAATGGGTTCGACAGATTGAAAATCTATTTTAGCCAAACGATCTTGCTCTTTCCATTTTAGCAGCAACGGTTGCAAATCAAGGTCACACTTGGCATTCGCGGCATCTTCCAATTCTTGAATAGACTGCAATTTCGTCAGACAACTGTAAAGATCTTTGGTACTCTCTAAGCTAGTTCGTCGAATCGTTTCGATCACAGACTGCCTTGCGTCTTTGATGGCCGCATTGAATAGCCCATAATCGTTCTCTTGCAGCCATTTTAAGCCCTCGAATTTGAACTTTTCATATAGATCCGCTGGAGTGCCTTTGAACTCGTCACTGTTGAATCGGTTCAGTCTCCAAAGACACTCGTAATCGATTTGGGGACTCTCCAGCATTGTCGCAGTGGAAAAACAGCCGGAATTTTTCCAAGCGTTAATTAAAGCTGGAGTCTTATCGATCTGCCCGTTTGCAATGAGAATATCGTAATCCACGATGACTTCATCCCATTTCGATAATTGCTCCCACGCTTCAAGACCATCCTCGGGATGAAGGTTATCAAAGAAGTTAGAACCGTATAGCGCGGATAGATCACCCAATGCTGTGAATGACTGCAAAACGATGAACATATTAATTAAAACAATGATACAAGAAATTTACAAATCTCTCACTCGCTTCAATGTAGTTCGGACGATTGTAGTAATATTATCGGTTTCGGTCTCGAAAATTGAGTCTAAGATTGTACATCCGCCTGGATTTACAGTTCTTGTTTGACTACTCCAAAGTTCCATGTAGAGTACGGCCGCGTAAAAGTTGGAACAGTAAAGAGCTGCATGAGCTATTTTTAAGTAATTCAACTGTAATTTCGGGCGCTTTCTGCGAATAATAATAAAAAAGAATATATATTGTATAGGTTTGCATTGTATAGGTTGATCTGTTTTGTTTAATAAAGATTCTTACTATTTTTACTACTTACTTATAGTTTAATCGAAGAAAATGTACCACATTAAGCATGGTTTGCACAGATCTCTTGTTCTTATCATAGCCAGATATCTCAGTTTGTAGAAGAATTTTTGATATCTTCTCAAAGAACTTATTTATGTGTGTTGCTATGGCTTCAAGAACTTTTGCGCCTCCTGTCGACATTGCCAAATGTATAACATGTGGTAATACTTGTTCACAGAATTCTACCTGAAGTATGTTAAAAGAAAAATATACTGAATTTGCAAATACTTCAAATGTGATTCACCTTAAGAGCACAAATTGGTATTAGTTTATGTAGAAAACATCGGTCACTAAAGCAATCCAACAGTTTGCATGCAAGAATACAAATCCACTGACTGTGATCTTGATCGTTAGGCCACCATGTATCCAATTCAACCATATTCTTATCGAATTTTTCATTTTGTAGGTCGATAATGCTCGTTTTATTCGTTTGTTTCATAATAAAGGGATACAGGTAATCATGATTTAATCTACATTCGACATTTAAACGATCTAAAAATAAATAATTAACGAAAACCTGGTCGTACCATTGCTTCCTTATATGCATACCTATAAAATGTTTGCCTTCTTTACAATTTAATACACTATAAAGAACTTCGGAAGAGGCTTTCACTAATTCAATGTTCGCCTCAATTATATAAGTTGAAAGCAATTCAATTACTTGAGCAGTTAATAATTGAAATGGAGTAGACTCCGAATAACGATGTAATTTTCCAGGGTGTAAGATTAGCGTAGATAAATCTAAGGGTCCAAGTTCACCAAGGCAACCAGCAGCTTCGTTTGCCTCCTGTTAATTATGAATATACTGTACGCCCCAAAATTATGAAATATATTCGTTAAATTTAAAGTAACTTGTTTTTCGAAGGAATGTTCAGATAAATTAATTTTATTTCTTTTTATAAACATTTTAGCATTAATTTTAAGCTTACCACTGTTTACATGATTTTTATTGAAAAATTATGTTAACTAAAAATAATATAAGTAAGAAATGTAGACAATTAAATAATCTAGAAAAGAATGGGGAATTGTAATTTAAAAAGATTGTTAGTGACATAATTACTTGAGAACCAGAAGTGAAATGAACTTGTACGTCGAATCTTGGAACTTACCTCACTATCTGCTGATGTAGTCAGCTTGAACAACATCTGAATCAAATTATGTAGACCGCTATCGTTATTATTTTTACTGTAACCTACTATATTCTTGCACTTTTCATGCAAACTTCTCAATTCGTGTTTTTTCAAACTTAACTGCTTTCGAAGATGTGTCAAAGCAGTGGTACGGGATTCCGCATTTGTTCCACCTCGAAGAAAATGGCATATATCCACTTCCAAACCGCCATTTACAACTGAGCGCCTAATCGTCGAACATACATCATTCATATCGATGCAGTCGGAAGTCGAGGGAAGAGGATCCAGATCTTGTATAGCATCTTTATATACGTCCGTATTTTCCAATATAAGGTAACGTAATAATTTCAAACACTCTCCCGATAAATCACTGCCTTTCTTCACTAATGGAATTAATTTATTAATAATTGTTGTTATATGATCTTTTAATAATTCGGAATTGTTATTTGTAATATATTCACAATACTTCTGAAGAAATTTACATGCAGCAACGTTAAAAATGGTACAACTTTGTGCAGTAATGTAATTTAAAAGAAAATATATAACGCTTCTCGTCAGAAATATACTAAGCTGATGATTACTCGTAACAATACAAGTTGCAATGGAATTTATAACAACTGCATATTGGTGAAGAGCTTTGGTTTTATCTTCAGCTGTAAGATTCCTTTCTACATTTATTTGCAGTTGTAGCAGCATGCTTTGTATCTTGTTGGGGTGATTAATTGACATGGATTCAAAAATACTAATCGATAAGTCTAAATCTGTTTGTAACAGGAGGAGGCCGTCCTTAAAATTATGCAGCGTGGAATTTTCTTTGCTTCCAAGTAATTGGAAGGGCATATCGAACTGTTCTACGAATGTTGTTCCATCTACGACGGTTTTCGCTATCTTTACGATAATATTTTCTGCATGTTCCAATAAAAGCCTTTGCCTTTTACTCTTGTGTAATATATTTAAGACATGTGACAAAGTATCGTTTACAGTTGCAGAATTTTTTGATCGAAATAGATAAATGTTGGCAAATATTTCGGGAAAGTACATCTAAAAACAAAGATTGTTATTTTAATGTTGTTGGGATATGAAATTCATCTTGTTCAGCTGGCATTAAATCGAAATATGAATATAGCATCGTACATTGGTATACAAAGTGTGTCATTTGTCTTGCAGGATTTATAGTTGTTCGACCTTCATATCAATATTGCATAAATCTAAATCGTTAAATTTGTATTGTAAATATTGTAAAAATTGTAAATTCAAATATACATGCTGTTTATGTATTTAATTTGTAATTGTTTCATTCTATTTTCAATGAATAAATTCTACTCTGAAAGATGAGGTTCTGCCGACCTGTTTAATATTTATGTTAACTACAATTTGAATGAAAATCAACAAGAATATTTTCAATATTGTATTTTTTAAATAAATAATAATACAAACATCAACACGCGAAGTGAATGATTTCAGAATTAAATCCTTGTTAAAGACATGAGGAGGTTAACGATGACTAGAAAGAATCGAGACAATACATAAGCATTTCAGCTATACCATTAAATAGAAGATCGAAAGTGCTTCTAGTTCTTCCGCAGAAAGCCACATAAAGATGCTGGACGTAAAGGAAGAAAATTTGCATTTTTTTTTTTAACTTCGAACTGTAACTCTCACAGGTCTATTTTGTCTACAAGTTCATAACAAGTATAAAATTTAGATTTTGATACCTTCAGAAACATTTAGTTAAGTTGTTCGATTTAAATGCCAACGAAATCACATATTTTCTACACCGTCAGACGTGATTACCTCAAATATATCTTCCAGTTCCTTATTTAAATGAGTAGAAATCTTGTTTATTGAATCCATATCATCTTTTACAATTAGCCAAGGTATAATGATGCTCGCGTACTTCTCGTAAAAATCAGCATCAGAATGACATCCCAAGATGTTATGCGGAAATTCGATCATATTCCTACCGTCATTGTTCCATTCGTTTAATAGGTAATCAGCATATGAGGTTAAAAATTCTGTTTTATCGGAGAATTTCAAATGAACAGCGACCAAATTTAAAATTCCACCTAAAAAATCTACCAACGAACGTGTTTCGCATTATTTTACAACGACACTAAGCTAGTTTTGACAATGATGTAAAAGCTATTTCCGTCGCAAGTAAAACACCTTTTCCGCTCATAATACGCCAAAGTGTTACGACAAAGCGTAAAGTTGTCCGGAATGAAAAGCTGTAGCCATATCCACATTTTCGGAATGATTACGCCGCACTTTGGAGGAAGGTAAATATGCAAGGCGATTACATTTCTGTTTACTTTTGGGAAAGCCAATTCTACAAACCAGAGAGTTTCATAAACTAATCACCTTCTTCGACGACCATAAATGGTATACCGTCATCCCAAAACTGTCAATATTGCAACGAAAACAATTCCAATTATGTAATTAATGCAACAAGACATTATTTTAGAAATGTCAATATCTGATGTGGCGTGTGGTGCGTGTCAGGAAACGATCTGAACAACTTTATTTAGTAACACTTTAAAGTACTATGAACGGAAAAGGAAAATAGTTTTCACATCATTGTCAAGGCCAACTTGTTTCTCAAATAGTGACAATATGTTAGAAATTAGCTTTTAATCAAACAGAGCAGGATCCCCAAAAAAGGATAAATTAAATCGAAAATTATTTATGTTTCACAAGGGTCGTTTTACCTATTCGGGGACACACTGTTTATAATTAGAAACAGTAAATATACTTTGTTCGGCATACTTCTTAACTTGGTGAATACAGCAGCACCAAGTTAAGATCATCATATATAGAACACGCGATGCGATTGCGTGAAAAGTAGAGATGCGAATAGATCCACCAAGCCAATTTTAAGCATACTTCTACACCGTGGCCTTGATTAAAGAATCTTGATTGTACAATCGACGCCGCTCTACTCAGCACATGTGTCGAGCAAAATACGTCCAAGTTAAAGTTTGTTTGATGTTGTTATGAAATATTTTGTATACATCGATCAATGAGGTTAATCTGCATGCTTCTAAACAATAGCTGTCGCCGATCGCTCTTGGAAAAAAAAGAAGCTACGATAGATTAAACAAAAATGTAGTGAACAAATCGCCAGAAATACTCTGTATAACCCAGGCGGAAGACTTTAGTTTGATTTGTCTCAAAAGTACAACAGGAAGCTTGCCATCCCTTTGTCAATTCTCAAGCTTGTAAAATGTGGGCTTACTTGTATCTATCTTCTTTTCGCATGCAAATTGAATTAGAAAATACAATAATTTAGCCCTCCACAACGAGCTGGAAACTATGAGACTACCGTAGGTGTGTAAAACGCTCGATGTTCTCGCAATGGTTTCATCTGTCGCACGTTCGTTGTTTATGCTACTTACTTCAAGCTGAAAAACCTTCACGGACTGAAAAAAAAAAACATTAAATAGACGATTCAAGCAGTTTCAAAATATACCTACTTTAACGGTAACCGCCTTAAATAACGTTCGTTGGATAAGAAATAACATATCGTCCGTCAAACCGTCCATTCCAAAGATTGAAGAAATGTAAGAGATCGCTTCTAAGCGTACTTCTTGAGAGTCGCTGGTTAAAAATTCAGGCAGAAGCATGATTAAATTAGTTTCATCTCCATCAAATAGAGAGCCTATGTTTGTCTCCGTCTGAAAATCATGTGAAAATGTATGCAGGGAGTTCCACTAGAAAGTGCAACGAATATCTCCGAAAATATGAATTGTAGAAATTTAAAAATTTGCTAATACTATAAGCACTGTTGTCAACTCGTTTCAAATATTTTAATTATTAATTAATCGAATTAATATTCCAATTCCTTGTTAAAATCATTACGTTTAGTTATAACATATTATCTTTTTTCTTACTTATTTGTTTGTTGTTGTTGGTTTTTATTTGTTGTATTTCTTTGAAACAGTTAATTCAAATTATAAATATTTTCAAAAAGTGCCCGTATTCAAAAACGCAACATTTTCAAATTTCTCCAATTTAGAAAAAACAATGTAGGGCTACGAACCTCAATAAAATGCCCTATACATCGAATCATCGCTAAACTAACGTCGTAACCATAATTGTCTCTTAATTTGAAGAATTCTGACAATATTTTTATGTAGTTGGATCTAACTTCGGCATTTTTCGAAGCGACAACATGTATAACAAGATCTGTAACAAGTTTGTGAATGAGTAAGACGATAATTCCTATCTACTTTGTAATTATTTTAATCCACTACAAAAACTATGAAAACATAGTAGTCAACTGCAGCACTAGAGATGGCCAGCGATAGTAGCTTTTAAAAACGTACACTTGCAAGAATACTTAAGTAGTAGACTCAGTGTACTTATCAAATGGCCCAAAATGCCATTATTAGGAAAACACGCTCAAATCTGAGAAGTCGTTTTTAATTTACAATACAATTACTTGTGTAAACTTAAAAGCAGCTCAATGACAGTAAGTAAAATAAAACAATCACTTTATGAAGCAATTGGTGCGTCGGCGCAAACAGTCGAAAAAATGTAATGCAGCTAGAAATTCCGATAAAAAAAATATTTAGAAAGCCAAGTAAGAGACCAAGGCGATATAGTCACAAGTGAATTTATCATTTTTTATAGAGCAGATGAGAGACGCGACGTATGTAAGGCGAGTTAGAACGGAACTGATCGACCATATCATTAAGAAGAATATTTACGAATTCTTTCTATAAACTGGGGAAACGCCTATGTACCCCTTAAATGCTCCATGTGTTTTAGTATACGCCGCCTGTAGTGTTTTGAAACTTTATGTGAACGTCTTCTACTGCTTCTACCAATGCGCAAACTTACTAGCACCGCCATATCTCATGACGTGCACAATACTAAGTGAAAACGCTTCACTGTGGCCACTTTGAACGTGTTGCTTACTCGCTCGCTCGACACTTCTTGCTAGATTAGAAACTTACCCTTTAATATTTCCAAGATAAATATTACAGGATTATATTCTGCAAACCGAGCGAAGCATATATCTTGTATTAAATTCAATATTTTAGGTAAAACTTCCTCGCTAATAATGCTTGAAGGACATCGTTTGATGCGTGATAATATTGTCGATGCCTGCAAATATAAGAAAATATAAAACGATATCGAATGTAACTTTTTTTTCTAAAACATTTGAGAAGTGGCGGTTCGTTAGAAATGGTAAAGTAAGCAATGTAAGACCTAGTCATAAAATTAGTCATTCAAAACATTCAATTTTGCTTTCGGAATGTTGTCACTAATTTAATACAGGATACTCAGTCTCTGAGAATTCATATAAGTATTAGCGGATTATCCAATAGCATCCAATAAGTTCCTCCCCGTTTTCATCTGTGCTAATCCTTTACGTGGATCATCCTTTTCTGTTGAAAATGAAGGAGCAGACTCCTTCTTCTCCTTTATCAAGTTTGGGATGATTGGTAATAAACGTCCAATATAAAAAGTTTAATGACATGAAATTTATTTTATCGAAACACGCAACACATCTACTTGACGTACGTTCTTGGGACACGCATACCAATCCCACAAAAAAAAATAGTTGATAGCAATACCAACTTTTAGTCAACCGACAATTTTTTATGTGAGTTCACGATAAAACAAGAGACCCATAACACAATACTATAAATGAGTAAAAGTAAAAAAAGGCCGACGAATCGCCACTCCATTCAAAACATTGTACACTTACCATTTTATAATCAAAGGCATCAACGTAATCATAGTTCGGATCCGTTAATGTATCCAAGACATATTCTTGTATTTCAGTAAGCCCATCACAATTATCGTAAAAACAAAAGTTACTCAAAATGTCTATGCTTAAGAGTTTTAATTCCCTCAAATCAGTCGTGAAAGAATTATTAGCCAAATCAGCGTTAAAAATTCCAAAAAAAGATTTCAAAAGGTCCACGGTTACAAAATTTCTTATCGATTTCGACACTAAGCAAGTGAATTCTGTTGACAATAAAAAATTAAATTCTAGAAGTAATTCTTTGGAATATTTCGGATTTCCGCTAATTCCAATTTCGTTATATTTCATTAAGCCCGCACATAAAATTGAGAATAATTCGGTGAATTTTATTCTCTTGAACATTGCATCTATATTACTTAACGCATTGCACTTATCTAAAGTTGAGAGGAAATTAGCGAAGAGGCAAAGTTTTTTCGAGATGTTTTTCAAGTAAGATGGATGATCTTTCTCCTCCAAAGAATGAACCGCTATTGTTTCAAGTTGATCCAGAACGAAATCGTAGATATTCTTATTTAAATGAAATATTTTTTTTACATTAGGTTTTACGATTTTTCTTTGTGGTTGTACCAATTTTTCAAAGGCATTATATTCGTAAATCTTTTCGAAACTCTCATACAAAATACAGTTACTTGTATTGTCTTCGTCCTTTGAGTCTCTTGGCCAATGTTTCAAACATAATTTAAACAAGACGTCGGCCATAATTTGATCAGTAAAAGTGTCAGATAAATCTGATTTATCATTATGTGTGTCCAACATCCATTGAATTAGTGTTCTACGTAAACAAGTATCGTTAATTAATTCTGGAAGATCATAACGATCCGCTGCTATTTTGAAAGTTTTTAAGCTTTGACTTGAGGGTAGAATCGCTCGAGAAAAGAAAATTTCATACAGTGGAAGAACATCTTTAACTATGCCTTTTGTTATGATCTTTTGCAGAAGCTTATGAGTCTCATCAATGTTACGATTCAGGCCAATACATCTGGATAATAAATTAATAAAAATAATTAGTATTTCATTAGTATTTTCAAGGGTGGCAACCGGCAATATCTTGAAAATCAAACACCTAAACTGATAGAAATTTTGTTTATCTAATTCAAGCCACCATAACTAAGCAAAAATGCTTCAATTTCAAATATCCCTGCTAAAGGACGCAATTTCTAGGACAGACGATACAAAATTAAAATTTCATTTAGTAACGAACACTTTAAATGAAGTCTGGGAGCCCAAAAAATATTGAATGTTGAAGTACATCTTGGTGTAGCACGCGAAAGAAATGTTATTCCCTGACTTGTTTGTTAACACTCGGAATTCCCACCTTCAAAAAGCATGTTTTTTAAAAACGGTTTTTTTTTCATTTTGTCTCTACCGAAAAATCAAGAGATCTGCTCTTCGTTACTATGAACAGATGGCGCTGAAGGTACAGAGAATAGGTAATTTGTACTTTTGCCGATAGCTACCCTTGTTAAGATAATCATTCTTCAGAAACATTCTATGTTAACAGAAGATTGTTTAAACAAACCTTAACGTGGATTCGTAGATACGCTCCACATCAGCTACGACCGCTAAGTCTTTGATATGCTCCTCTGCATCCAATAAAACGTAAAAGCATTCGTAGCAATGCTTAATAATATTCGAATTTTGGCTATTTTGATGTATATACAAAATAATTTGGAGTAAATTATTAAAATCATCGCTTTTTAAGGAGCCAGGATATTTTCTGAGATATTCCGTCATAATATAAATCCTAAAATATGATAAAACAATAATATGGAACCGTTTGCCTGGTGGAAATAGATTAATAAAATAACTTGAAATAACTTACCATTGCCAGCATTGATTTTCTTTAATTGTTTGGAATATATGTGTCAAAGAAGTACTAAAACGTTGACGTTTCGCTGATGATTCAGGCATGTTACTGGTGCAATCAACAGCCCGAATATCATTTGAGTCTTCGTGGTTGAAAATCTGCAATTTCAAAAAGCAAGCGTTTACGTAATGAAAACTGCTATTTAGAATTTATTTTCAAAACAACGAAAATCGACCTCGGAATAAAATATCTAAAGGTCGATTTTGTAATTTTTCTCAACAATTTCTTCTGATAGCTACTCAATTTTGAACAGATTGTATATAATCAATAAAAAGCCTCATTTTAGATGGCCGGTATCGTTTACCGTACGAGATATAACTGAAATATGTATAGTGCAATGCAAATAGATGTACACAAAGTCATTTGTACTTAGGGACAAGAGCTTGAATATCAAATAAGTTCAGGAATAAATAAAATATAATAACTCAAGTAATCGCTACATATACGTCTACTGATTTGCAACTGTGGTTCCTCAACAGGACCGAGCGCACTATACAGTTGCAATATGTATCAATAAATATTTTCTTTTGCTAAGACCGTAGTCTATGTAGATATTTAAATAAACATAATTTGTATTATTGTTTAGTTTATTCAAATTATTATACAAGGTATCTATACATTCTTCTCATTTTAAACATTAGTTTTTAAAACATTTCATTGCTTTTATTTAAATTACACACAATGACGCTTAAAGAAACCCCTTTATCAGACTTAATCTATTTTTAAAAATCAGTTTCTAAAGCGCACATATATGCGATGAATACACACGTTATATGTAAGATGCAAATGGGAGTACACAGTTATTTTACTGATGCAATACTCCAAACAGAAACAAAAATAAATCGTACCTGTCGAAACACTTCTGTACAAAGAGATACAAAAGTTTTATGTATCTTGCTTGGATTTTTAACATCTCCACTTAGAAACGACGTCTTGGAGCTGCATCGCAGTTGATATTTCATCTCTTCATCGATTACGATATACATAGCAGTTAGTTGCTTCTTCCATTCCGTCCGTGAGAAAGCATACGCCATTTTATTCGTGGAAAATACACCTTGTGGATGATGTAGCTTCACTTGTAACAGGAAGAACTCAAAAAGAAGTTCCTAGAGGTTGATGCGAAATAAAGAATAAATTAGAAAAAAAACATACAGAACATCAAGTTGTGACAAGAAGGTTATATATGCAGATATTCGTAAAATCTTTGAATTTCTGATTCTTTTGACGTTTTATTAGCGGGCCGATCAATGTAGCTTTGAATTGTTTAAAATACTTTTATTGTGTAGCGAAAAGGTTGTTACTTTACTTTCTTATGCAAGCATTTGTATGGAAACAATTTATTTCATACTAAGTTTAGCCATAATTAGGAAGGAGACAAACAATAGAACTCCTGTTACTAATAAGAAATGGAAATATGTCAAAATGAAAATTTTACGTAGAAGTTATTTGGCAAGATCCTGCAATTGTTTTGACTCACATAAGACTCGCTTTTTAAATAAAATATATATTTTTAATTAATTAAAAGAAATTTCAACACCAGTAAGATTTCAAGCTAGCAACTCAATGCTGTGGGGAACGGAATTTCCGGTGTATAAAAATCATCGCGTCGCCGCTTTACAATAACTAAGATGGTTATTTGACTTAAAACTGAAAGAATAATAATTTTAACGATAGTTGAGTACAGTAAAAAAAAATACAACAAGAACTGCGGGTCCTTTTTAAAAGATATCTAAATAAGATACCAATCACTCAACTTATTGCGAGCAAAACGCGTGAAGACGCTTCGTAAATCTGGAACACGAAAGACTGCAACTAACGAACACAATAATCATCACTAGAAAGAACAAAAGCGAGTGAAACCATACCTGCTTTGAAACGACTAGACAGACTCGTGCTTTGTCGATACTCGAGGAAACCAGTAGGCAACACGAACTCTTTCTTATGAGATGAATAGACACGAGTCTGTCTAGTCGCTGCAAAAAAGGTATGATTTCACTCGCTTTTATCCTCTCTAGTCATTACTCTTGCTTATATTAAATTCAAATCAAAATAAAACATATTTGTAATTCCTTAGTGACAAGCTAAACAAACATAACTAATAGCGACATGCACATATCTGTGACGGAAACACTTTAGGTCTACAATAACAGGTTTCCATTCGTAGTAACGAAGTAACACGTTTCCATTCGTCAGAAACTTTTTCGGTAACCTTCAGAATCGAATAATGATAATAGAATATTACCTTGACCGTAATATCAGTTGTTGTGGGTTGATAAATTAATCGTAAATGTGGAAACACATCCTCGCCCAATTTGCAACAAGAGAAGCAGCAATCGCTGCTATTCTGTAAAATGGAAAATCGAAAGAATTTAGTCCAGCTATTACGTTTTATACATTCAAACCAACCTTATGACAGAAATCCGTAAGCATTTCCAATATTTCCAACTTGTGCCGTTTCGAACTTATATCCTTCAACGTTAGACATAGATTACTCATAAAATCAAATTCGCTTCTCAAGTAAGTTAATGGAAGCTTGTGCATCGGTCCCCATTTAAATATTAATTTTATACAACATAAAACTTTACTGTCTTCCAAATTATCCAAATTCCGGAGGGTCGTTAATAAATCTACAAGATACAAAACATAAAGCCAAATAACAGCATTTATTAATTAAACTACACAAAGTACATCAACCGGTCAAGGATCTTATACGACTTAAATATTTTGCAATTTTTAAGAATTTTAATGGGGCTTATGGGAATTGTTTTATTTTATGGGAAACGGTGGAAATTTTTGTTACTATCTCAAGATTTCTTTATATTTGTTTTTGAGTTTTTTGATTTTTTTTAATCTTCTAAAAATTGTGCAGAAATTGGCCAGTACAGATGATTTTTAGAAAGTATATGAGTTTATAATTTTCAGTCGATTTTCACGTGTACTAATACGTGTTTTTCGGGTAATTGGGTACGGTTTTTGAATCTCCCAATTTTGGGAGTCCTTTAGCAAAACGAGAAATTTGAAGTTCGCCCAAGGACTTAAATAAAGGCATGATACTGAATTCTTTTCTGAAACTTTTATTGATGTTTTTGTCTTTATATAGACACGAATAGATATACATTCTTTTTCAATGTGCTATTGAAATCTTCAAACAATTGCATTTCACAGAAATCTCAAATTGTGTCAAAAAGTTAGATGGATATAAGGACTATTGAAGAAAGTTAATCCATACAAAAGAGAACCATCCAAAGCTACAATAATATATAAAATATTCCGATTATAAAAACCACACTTATCGTGAAAACTAGACTCTCTACTTATTTAAATGTAGCCATATGATATGCAGTACTTGTTTCTAAATATTCTTTAAATGAAAACGTTTTCTCTAAATTACTTGGGAAAGGAATTATTTTCCTCCTAAACAGATATACACTATGTTCAAATAAATACAGAATAAACAAGCTTTATCAAACTGTTGATTTACTCTGTAAATACATACCTATCCATTGCTGCATAGTAATTTTGGAACAATATTGTACGTCTGATAAAATGTAATCATTTAAAATTACCAAGTATTTCTCCAAGTAATATTTCCTTAAAATAAACGAATCAAAAATTTCCATTATTATCTTTAAAAGCTTTTCAATATTTAATTTTACACCTAAAACAAATATTTAATACATTTCTGTAGTCGTTCAATTGGCAAAGCGTCCACTCACCACATGCTGCCCTCGCAGACGTAATAGCTAATAAGAGGACCTCAAATCGTGGTTTACCTATAGTTCTATTTTTCTTTTTCTCGTTGTCATTCATTTTCTCTGCTTCCTTAAAGTTGTTAAACATGTATTTTAATGTTTCATAGTTACTAGGTAATGAAAGCTTACCTTAATTAAGTAGTTATGAATCGAATCAATGATCTGATACCATTTTTCCAAGTGATCTGGAGTATTTAATATTTGTAAAACATCTTGGTTTTCCAATAAATTATATACCATATCTATATATTTTTTTCGTTCGGTAACTTTATTTGAATCAATCATAGAACAGTTTGATAACAATTCTCTTAATAAATTAGCCATTTCTACAAGGGTAAATTCAAGATCAAGAAATCAAATAATTATGAATATACATACCTTGTAATATATACAACTAAAATAAATATACACTGTACAACCTTTGTAGGAAAACGAAATTATGGAAGAAAAGTATATAACTTAACCGTAATCAACTATAAACATCTGTTCATTTCACAACACAACAAGCCGGACCATCACAAAACAAGCCCGTGACATAAGATACGGGTACTTTCAAAATTTGTTATTCTTAAAAGTTCGTTATTTACTTTATGTCGTTACTTAATTTAATCTTCATATCGCATGGAAATATGAAATCTATAGTTTGTACATATTTTTAATGTATTAAACCAATTTTAAAGTATTAAACCAATTAAAGAAAACACTGCCGAGCTAGTACATTTTGCCGCCATAAACGACGTCACCAACAGCAGCATGAATTCGTGCCAATCTTTAGTTTTAAACGACCAGTGCTAATTACCTGAGCACTAGATAACGCTGTAATTTATTGTATAAGGAGTGATCAGCTCATAAATCTTCTTTTCTTTTAGTTTCTATATTTAATAATAGTAATAATAATGGTTTATTGTCATTGTTCAGCTGAACATGGACATTGTCAGTATATAAATACAGAATGTGTATATAAAAGAATATGAAAAATAAATACAAAGAGAAATCTATAGACACTACCTATAAAATATACTTAGTTAGTTTCATTTACTTATGAAATCGTCTATACTATAAAATACGATTTGCAATAAAGTTTATTTCTTAGTTCGGTTTTGATTTTTTTTTATTTATTAATTATTATTGTAATTAAGTATTTAATTTATTTTTTCATAGTAATTTTCGCGATAAAGTGGTTAAATGTCAGATCATTACTTTATTTATATGGTGATTACTCGTTTCAGAAATATTTTCATTAAGTTTAGCAATAACAAATTAAAATAACCCGACACATTTTTCGTTAACTGAAAAATTTAAAGTACACTTTGTAAACAGAGATAAACAATTTTTAGAATTCTTTCGTTAAAATGGGCCATTTTAAAAGAAAAATAAACGTGAGCAATGACTAAAAATGTGGACTGCTTCGCTTCGCCGTTGAGATATTGGATTCTACCTTTAGGTCACGAGGAAGAGTATGGTCAAAGACGGGAATAAAATGGTGAAAACTCCAGGGGCGAGGGTACACTGTGTTTTAGCGCCTTGCGTTTATGTACCGGAACTATTAAAGCGCCACTTTTGTTTTTTTAGGTAAATTTTACTGGCAATTTTTGGGTATGAACGCAACTAAAGTTTCATGAGAAACTCACTCACAACTAAAGTTTTTCAGCTGGAAAACAAACATATTAATAGTACTATTCATTTATTTGTTGTTTATTTATTAGAACAGAACTAACTACCCCTAAATGAAAACAATCTTAATACATAATGAAGAGCAGTAAAAATTTTTAAAAATAAATAGCTTAAAATCGATGTTATAAACACCACAACTACCCAATCATTATGCAAGTTAGGTGATTGAGAGGAATAAAATTGAAGTTGCGTCCTACGTGGTCTAGAAGGTAGTATATAAATTATTAAATAATTACATTAAACAAGAAATATACTTAAGATCGATAAAATCTTGAGCGGTTAAACATTGAGGTCTAAGTTCGTATAAAACTTCAATAGCCGCTCTAAAACCAGCTTGAGCCGCACCAGCCATATGTCCGTACCAATAGGTGGCTGTTTCCGCACCAGCAAAATATAAGCTACGGCATAAAAATAATGAACTGATAATGTGGACGTTCTTAGGGTGGGACCACGAAACTTGACCGAGATTACTCGACTATTTCAAGGACTGAGTACGACTCGTATTCGGCAAATATTCACGTTACTCTTTGTCCATTGGAAAGAAATTATCTAATTTCCAACCCTGTTTTAGCTCAAATTTGCTGCATTTGTAGTTCTGTATGGTTGGTTGCATACAGTTATATTAGATTCAACAAAATTGAACAAAAATATACTTTGGACCATTATGGACGCGAAGGAAAAAACTTTTCTTTTATTCTCGATCTCTGTATCGTGATCCCATTTGTCGGGTTGAATGTGTACCGGCCGAGGGGTCTCCTTATTTCGGTAAAGGTTTTCATCATCTTCGGTGGTGGAAAATAAACGGCAGAAGTATCAAAGGGATCATCTTCTGTCCAACTCTTTTCGGCATAATCTAAAGGTTCCAAGGCTTCTCTGCCGAAATATACCGCCAGTTGCGTCAGTACTTCGTTTTTATGATTTGCCTTCTAAAATGGGATCATAAAACTGGATTTAATTCCTTTTTGTGTATTTTAGTCTAATGCCTAACAAGCAAATTTTCGGATGCTTATCTACATTTTTTGAATATCAACTCTTCCTATATTTAATATATATTGTTTTCTATACTGTCTTCTATATTGTTGTTGCCTATATTGTTTTCTAAATTCGATAGTACCTTTCTTACATAATTTCTTAATAGTTTTTTTTAAACTTTTGAAAGATACTTTAAATTAATTTGTTTTATCTGAACTGCAACTTACGTTTTTTGCTTATTTTTTCCATCTATTATTTATATATATATATATATATGATTTTGGAAAGATCTGAAACCAATGAAATAAGATTTTCTTACTTTATCAGGGAATTCTACATCCAATAGACCAGTAATGGCAACTACACCATCAGCACTTATATTGTATGCTATCATTATGGGAAACAACTCTCGAGGATTGCGAGAGCAGTATAAGTCGCCATTGTAATCTAACTCTCTCCAAAATTCCTGCAAATATACACCGGAGAGTTAGCAACTTATTTTGCGCAATCTGTTAAGAAATTTATGACAAAATCATAAATTGTTGGAACAAATATGGCCCTCCTTCTCGCAAATTCTGGCTACTCCCATGAAAATAACTACAATATCAATTACCATTTTGTACGTGACAATATATTTAATAGATGATCTGCAGCGCATTCTCTTCAAAACCGTAACTTTAGGTTCGGTTAATGGAGGATAAAAATGGAGCTTTAGCAGATGCTGCGGTGGTATCGCCACGATAACATATCGGCATTTGTATTCATTTTCTGCCGTTCGAACGAGGACACACATGTCGCTACGAGTTATCGTCGCCACGGCGTTGTTTATTTGAATATTTTCATTTCCTATGTACCTTGCTATTTTCTCGCAAATTTCAAGCGCTGATTTCTGAAACGAATAAACAGTCTTTTATTTCTGCTTGTAAAATTTATAGATGTAATATTTGATATTTTTATTTTGAATAGTGTTATCTTTTAGGTTGACGATATATTTGTACATTCTAGCTATAGTAATCAGTGTCACCAGTGACGAAACAAATATACTAAAAACGATAATTGATACGGTGTTGCAATTTAAATGTAAAATTTGCGCGACGCGTAGCGGTATGGTTTTGTTAATTATTGTCAATTTTAACTATCTGTACATTTATTTAGTTGATTTTTTTCAAAAGATATTTTGTTTTCAGTACCACTGACAATACGAATGATTTAAATTGGTAATTCCAGAAATAAATGACATTTGCATCCATTTCGATAAAGAATTGATAAGTATGTTCTTTATTGCGAACTTAAATGTGAAAAAAATTGCAATGTGAGATAGTAATTTTATCTCTCAACTTTAGTTCTCAAAAGAACCAAATTGTGTTTAATTTTTTATGTAATATTACCTTTGCCCAGTAACCTTTTCCACCCGATTTTGTCCGTAGGTAAGTGTTTGTTAGTCCTTCTGTACTATTACAGTAAACTAGAAAAAATAACACTGAAATGTCTGATGGTTCCGCTCCTAAAAGACGAATAAATAAAGTACATTTCTTTTTAAGAAGATATGATTTACTCATACATACAATGCACCACCCCACCCTTAGCTTCCTTCCTGTTGATTTTTTTTTAAATTTCGCGGATGATTTAAGTTGATAATTCCGGTAATAAAGAATAGATTAGGCTCAAAAATTGGCAACTATGCCTTTTATTGATAGGACTACCAACTTAAATTATTCTGGAAATTAAAAGTGGGGCATTGGATATGTTACAAAAATAACATAAAGAATTTAAGAATAATTAATTACCGCACATCATTTTTATTAAAATTCTAATGTAGGCTCTTGAAAATGAACAATTTAAGTTGTTGTATATATATGCCTCCATTGTCATTGAATCTAAATCATTAGAATTGTCTATAGTGAATGGATTCTCTAAAGATACTTTACTTGACATGCTCTCTAGCTGCAATATGGATATATACTTTAACTTCATAATTTTCTATGCATCACCATTACTGTTGGTGAAAAACATAAGGAAAATCGCTTAATATATTACCATACGAAATATTTAATTCTGCTTCGGCAATAACTACAGAAGAAAAAAACGATTTAAATAGACCTACACCCATGTATGGGCGTAGCCAGAATTTAGCCAACGGGAAGGGCGCCAATTAGAGTTGACATTCTGCAAACTATTGTATGACCGGAAATAGAAAAGAAAAGTTAAATTATTGTAGATATTCAGAGACACGGCTCCTCCCTGTTTACCTATGGCTACACCCATGCTCCTATTAATATCAAAATTAATATTTTAAACGGTTTTCCAAACATTTTCAGCCGACGATTGTGGTGATGAAAATTTTTAATATTACCGTTCCTAAAAATTGCATTATATCTTGGGCAACTGCAGTATCCCCAAAAATCGGTGGCATGGTAGCCGTTTTATAGAAATTGCCTTCGCTAAAATCTCCAAGCGTATAGCCATAATCATTAACATTTTCGTGTAATTTAATGTCCAATTTGTTTAATAATGTTATTAAATGCGTTTGGTGACTACCAATAAATTGCCCGCCGATATCGAACACTTCTTTTTCAGCCTTCTCAACATTTACTAAAGTAGACTGCACCCTTCCCCCTATTCTATCTGAAAGGAGTGTACTTTTAGTGGTTTTCTTTTAAGATGTACGCTTACCATTTCCTTCTAGAACCAAAAGGGAAATGTTGGCGTCTTTCTCATGTATAGTATAGGCAGCTGTCAAACCAGATATTCCAGCACCAACGATAATAACATCATAATCAAAATTTCCAGAATACATAAATATAAAACCTAGACATTATTCGGTAGTACAATGGACATTCGCGTCATTTAAGGTGACATGAACATCTATTATTGTCAAATTCAGCAATATTTCGATCTAACGAGTAAACAGTAAACCTACGTCGTAAGCCAATAAAAAATTAGAAATAAAAGAAAAGAATGGCTAGTAAGTAAAATTTTGAGTTCAAAATGAAATTTCTAAATTTATATGCATATAGGACTGCATTCATCAGACCATAGAATGGAAATACATGAAACCTGAAAAAAGTATTAATTACACATTAACCCCGTTGGGCCGTTATCACAAAAAATGCTTCCGTTTCCTTTCTGATTTATTGATAGTATAAAATAAAAGCTGTCCCTTGTATTAAAAAGATATTTAAAATTATTCTACTAGTAGTCGAAATAGTAGATTTTATAATGTTTAATGCAAAAAATATGGCTTTATTTTCATTTATTGTATTATAAGGCGGGGCATCGAGTCTCTAGACGGTCGCACCATCCCGGAGTACCGCATTACTTCCGGCCGGACATGCTAAGAACCTGAACGTATGAATGTAAAATGTTCATCTTGTATATTTAGCAGGTTCGTCCTGTATATTTAGCTAAAATATATCGTATATTGTTATACTCTTATTTTGTCTGTCAATCATATATTTAATATGGTAAATCCATGTACATTAAAAAATTAAGTTGATAATGTGCATATTCACTCGAATCCGCTTTCAAATTTAAAGCATGCAACCTATAATGCTGACGCTAGGGGCGCCCTCTATACATGTTAAATTAAAGTTATTAAAAACTGAAAAAAATCATTACGCCATCTTTTAAACCTTGAGTTCTTTATATTTCTAGAAATTTTTGTTTAAATAAGTTATTATTGGGTATAGCTAAAGCTCTTATATCTGTTTATACAATGTTGTTAATACTGATGTAAGGTATGCACGTTCTACTAAAAATTTAATAAGTAATAACCGATTGTAGAATATTTAAATAGTGCGCTCAGACGTCTTGCAGATTCCTACATTATGCACCTTCTTGTAAACTTCAGTAAACTAGTAAAGCTTTGAATATGGCTGACTAAAGTCAAATACAATAATGTCTCTATCAAATATCGGCAAAAAACTGTATACATAGTAATGTGTAGATGTAAGTGTTTCTGAAGCTCGTGTGTAAATAATCGTTTGTACTGGGCACTGTGATATTTGTAATGGCCGATGAGACGACGGAGCAAGAACTAAGGAAAAATCTACAGGTAATTCAGTCAATGATAGATGCTTCTGCTGAAAGATTAGACGGTCTTCGTACACAATGTGCAACAAGTGCAGAACTGACACAACAAGAGATAAGAACCCTAGAGGTAAGTTTGTATTCGATAGGGAACCATTCCTTCTTGGAGAATCATCAATAAACAATTAACACACAGCAGCTATGTATATGCATAACCTAAACTGTCATTTGACGAAATTTAAATGTCAACTTACAGGGCAAGCTAATCAAAATGTTTTCGAATCAGCTCGTTATGAAAGCCAAACTGCGTTATGACGACATTAAACATATACCTTCCTTGACGCAATGGTTGCAAGTTGTTGGCTTAGGACCAAACTCTATAAAAGGCTTGTGTCAAAAAATCTCATCTGTGGAAGAATTGCAAGAGAAAACAGAATTTGAGTTAAAGACTATTTTGACTGACAAAGGAGCAAGATCCGAAGAACTAAACCGATTATGTAGAGCCCTTAGAATATTAAAGAAATATACAGGTAAATAAACATTAGGGTAGCACCTTATGAGTATTTTTGGTTTAACTCAAAAAAGTTCAATCTTTTTCTTTCCCTTTTCATTATTAATAATTGTAGACCAATATTTTTGCAATAAAAGCACACGAGTCACCATTGATATAAAACTTGCCTTTAATATATGATTTTTCTTGTAATTAGATGTGGTAAAACGAGGCGATAATGACTCCGACATGCAACTCTACTGGGATTCTTGGGATCGCCAACATACCACTGTAAAGGTTGGCCAGTCACCTCGGATAGCCAGGGCTAGAGCAGCAAGAGCGTCAGTTCCTTCTGAGGAGTGTTTAAGTTACAACAACAACAATAGAGGAGGTGCGATACCTCCTTCTTCTTCTGTGTCTAGTATCAGCTCATTGAATTGTCAGCCTGTGTTATGGCCTCCCTTAACTCCCCCTCCCCAGGGCAAAGTGAAAGGTATGCATGAGCATGAAATCCCAGATTATTTCTAAAATACCTAACAGAGATTTATTGTTTAATAAATCATTACCGCCATAGATTTTTTAAGCTTAATATTTGAATATTGGGGGGATTTTTGTAAGTATTTGTTGTGCTGTTGAGTATTTTAATTTATTTTTTTATGTGCATTGACGATAGTTCAAGAAAACGTACTTGTCTATGTCTAGTGGAAGATGTAAATATATTTTATGTTCTGCAGAAATTGATTGTGTATTCAGGCTATGTCCAGTTAATGAGAAAGTTGAAATTTAACAAAGTTACTAAATTCTGACGAATAGTGAAGCTGCAAATGTTGAGGGAACTTGGGGGAAATTCTAAAAGTAATGAAAAAAAGTTTTGATCATGCATGAAACGTATCGATTTTGACTTCAAAGAATATCGACAAATATTGATGTTTCTTTTTGTTGTAAGTATTTCATTTTTATTTGACCAAGTATATATAATTGGTGAAAATTAATAATAAAAATGTAATACTTCAGTATTGAACTATAAAAAATGTTGCATGTGTTAGTTTGTAAATATAATATATTCACGTCTCTTTTCAATGTTTTCAGACATGATTTCTTTTTGCTGTATTCTCTTTCTTCTATGTATTACGCAGAGTGATCCAAATTAACGGACCACTATTGCTTAGATTATAAAAATTAGAGTATCGGCATACAGTATTTAGCAAATTCGGAGCATATATTTAGGGCATTCCTGGAGAAAAAGATTTTTTTATTCTAACATGCATCGTTTGATCCCAACTTTAAAGGACATTTACCATTACCTAATTTTACCGCCTATCTCAAATTAAGAGATGTGAAATGCTAGGAAATAACAGAAAAATTCTCATCTGTAACACAACACAAACATGTGTTCGTTTTCTTTTAGAGAATTTGCGTTTTCGAGTTGAAATCGCGACATGGCGACCGAACATGCAGCAGCCCAGAGGAAGCCCCATAAAATTGAGAGCGAATCATCGGCATTCTCGTGCAATTACGACGATGTTCTAAATGAGAAACCCAAATTCTTTAAAAGAAAGCAACGACCGCGAAAGTCTACAACGACACGTGTTCGTTTTATTGTAATAAATCCATCGATATGAAGGAGCCTCTTAGTTTAACAAATTTACATTCTTTTTCATATAAATGTTTCCGTAAGCATCTATTTCTCGCAGCACGTTCAGCAGCAAGTTACATTTGTAATTAATTTGAGGTGTTCTAATTTAATATTATGACCGGTTCCGTCTATGTATATTATTCGACGTTCGACAATTTACTTCTGCCATAGCGCTACATAATGCACTGTGTGGTCTTTGAATCCGTAGCTCGCCTTGTTTTGTTCATTATTGATTTCTAAGGTCGTAACATTTTTAATTTTATAAATTGCCAAGGAGATTTCTGAGAGTTTTCCAAAATGAAGCATATGCTTATATCTCGTTCCAGTAAAGCATGTGAGAGAGGAGGAAACAAGACATAACATGCTGGTATAACGTACTCAAAAACCTCGTAGGGAATTTAAAAGAGAAACTGTACGCGGAAGAACGTCTAACTGTGAACATCTAACTGTCCAGCAACTTAATGAACATATTAAAAATCTAACAATTTTAAGTGTCGAGCCCTGCTTAAAAATAAATCTTAAGAAATCAACTCTTTAGCTTATTGTCAAAAAAAGGAAAAACGGAAACCCTATTAGCTGATATAAATACAATTAATGACAAACAATTGCCTCCGTTGAAAGGTTCGGGCAGTTTAATCCATACAAAATTGCAGTTTTGGAGATCACATTAACGTGATGATAAATCAAATGATAATCAGAGGGACGTATCCATTAAAAAAATGTAAAAGTTTTACGTGATTTATTTGTCTTTCTATTAACTACTTGTACTTATTAGCTGCATATGAGCCTGCAGCAAAAACACTACTAACTTGCTAATTGAACCGTTTAAATTAATCCGTTAACTTGGATCGCCCGGTACGTTCTCTTTCTGAAATCTATAACATATTTTCAATTTTTAGGGTGCAAGTTTCCGACAACTCCTCCGCCTCAAAGAAAAAACCAAACATGTATACAGTCAACTGTTTTGCTTCCGGATTCTTACCCTCTAACTAAAAGTAAGTCACACGAATCGCAGTTGGCTGCATCAAAAAATGACAACAATGAAACTAATCCTACCAGGTAAGATATCCATCGTAGTAAAATTCATTGATTAGTAATTTCATTTCGCTGTAGTAACGAAACTATCAGACGTCGTGGTCGGCTGCCCACGGAACCTGGACCTGAAACTATGCATGGCTATAGCAGTCCCCTGGTAACTAGTCCGATTAAATCGCCACCTTATAATAATGCAGGAACTGATAGTGATGATAACAGTTACAAATGTAGGTACCTTGTCTTTGTATATTGTTGCCCCGTTTTAATTCGTGTCCCACCTCAATTTTTATCTAACATTGTTTTTGAGGTATTTTGAGATTTTTGCGAAGTGCTGGTATTTTAAACGTCTTCCATGATAAAATGATGATTCTTAAAGTACAAACGATGCAAAATTTGTTCCGTGTTATAGCATTTTTTTTTTTTTAATAAAAGAGACCCGCATTCTTACAGAATGCGAGAGAGTAACTACATTAGAATTTTTTAATGAATATTTCTTTATGTGTAGTAGCTAGTAGTAAATTATACAAGGTGTAACGAGTGGTTTCCGAATTGTAAAAATTTCTGTTAAAAAATTAAAAAAAAAGCATATTCTAGAGAGATTAAACTTCCAAGTTTAATTATAATTAATCGTTTAAGATTAAACGATTTCAGTTTTCAATGATTTAATTGGTAAATTGTTTTTATCCCTGGTTGAGGAAAGCATCGACTTTATCAACTAAAACATGATTTTCTCGATTTTATTAAGTGGAACACATTGTATATGACTAGAAGTGATAAAAAATTAGTCACCATCAATCCACATTAGATTTCCCTGTACATATTATTAACGGTTTTTATGATAATCCAAAATAATCAAAATTGCACATTCTTGTATCCACTTTCTTTTGATGATATTGCATTACGTTTATTGCGGAAATTTATATTAAATTACATTTTAGCGACAAGTTTACATGTACCAAAGTCACCAAGAACACCGACAGTGGCGAGAAGTTATGGTCATCAAATTGCGCACAGGTTTACGAAGACATATAAGATGGTAACGACTTGTGATTTCTGTTCGAAACCGATATATTTCGGTAGCGGTCTTAAATGTAAAGAATGTAAATATAAGTGCCATAGAGAGTGCGAGGACAGAGTTACGCCATCGTGCGGTTTACCTCTGGAATATTTAGACGAATTTAAGAAGAAATGCCCACTTAATAGTACGTTTTACGTTTGATAAATATGCAAAGTGTTTCTCTAACAGCGCTCTTTTTCACAGATCATATTTTCCAATCGCCTAATACTGGAAGGCCGAGGAATGTAAAGGTTAAGACTACGATTCCCAAACACAGGAAGCAATCGCACCCGCAACCTTCCATAAACATTCCTCCGTTTCCGGTCAGTAATTAGCTCTGTTGTTGCTAATTGATTAAATTAATCGGTTGTCTTTTTTTGATCACTCAGGCACCGGATTCGAGTTCCAACACGTCGAGTTGTAACAGTTCGACGCCGTCTAGTCCAGCGTTGCAACAAACTCATACACCGCACGTCACTCTAAAACCACAAACGTTCTACTTTCCAGGTAGTAGCAGTAGTAGATTTCGTAGATTCATGTTTTTTTTTTAATTCTACTTTAAATTAATTTTATGCTTAACTGCGCCCGAAACACCAACATTCGCGCGTACGCATATATAGTAGCGTATAGTAGCGCATAGTAATAGTTGTAGAATACTGAAATCTGATCTGGTAGCAAGTGGTGATAACGAAAATGAATATTTGGATACAGGAATCTCAATACACTCGTCTAAACGTTTGATCTTTTTTTATAGATAATAATTCTTAGGAAGGAAGAAAGGAAGTTGGGGGAATTTCTTCAACTGTAGGTTGCTTTTCAGATTGTGTTTCATCTTGAATAAGAAACACGTAAGGCGGCAGGTACCTCTTCAACGCCCAACTTGGTTCTAGAGGCGAATAATTCGTTTTCGGGTACTTCTAAATCTGATATCCCAATACCGGATATGTTTATGCCTCTGTTAAAGATCGTTACTAAAATAAATTGTTATTATTGCTTTTATCCCAAAGCGAGTGAAACGATGCTTAACATGTTACTCGAGTATACTCGATACTTAGTTACTCGTGTACTTGAGAATACTCGAGTACCCGATTTCGAGTAACAATCTTGCTCATACAGAGTACCAGTAAACAACACCCATATTGACTTTAATTTGCGTACGCGTACTGCTATTGTAATGAATGTAATAACCGTCCGACATGGCTGATTTCGTATACGTTGAATATATTTCAACGTATGTGCAATTATATTACCAGAATATTTTGACGAGCAATGACGTCTTCTGCGGGCGCTCCACACATGCGAAACTTAATGAAAAATCAGTTAAGAAACAATAGAACTATCACGTGCTGTACACCCATGCTTTAAATTCGTTCCAAGTTCAATCTATTTCCGCTCTATCATATGCATTGGTTATCTGCAAGGCTCTTTTATTTGTACGACAGCTATAACAAAAAAAAAGCAAATTTCTAGATTTTTGTGAACTTTTAGTAAGGAGTTTTAATGTCACCAATAGTACAATTCCATTTCTGATGTCATCGGAGGTGCTTATAACAGTTGCTAGTTGTGATTATTAAAGCTGGGAAACACTTACGTTTGTACTTATCAATAGCAAATAAGACACAAGTTTGGATAGTGGAAGATGACAGCGTTTCATATCGAATAGTATTTGTACAGTTATGTAGTTTCACTGTTTTATTTAATTCTGCTTGTTTTTCAAATTATTCGTAGATTCAGAATGTTATCATATGCATATATTATTGTATTCGCCTTAAAAAAAAGTATTAGTGTCGAAAGGAACTAGCTTTATAGCTGAAAACTTGGAACTGTTGCTTCTAGTAAAGATTAATTCGACCGTTCGACAGCTACATGTGTACGGCTATTTGGTGAACATCCATTGAAAACTGAGATTACATCATATAAAAATTGTACTAAGAATTATTTATGCTCGTTTAATCTACAGAAGTGTCGGAATGCAAGGATGTCACACTCGAAACCCATCCTTTACCTCCAATAACGACCGTACACGAAGAAGTCACGATAACCGGAAACGAAAGAACTGCGTCTGTCTCAGGTAGCACCAGTACGGATTCTGATAGGACACCTGTTCGTGTTGATTCTCAAGACAGTCAGGTATCTGACACCGAAACTATTACCGATGGACACAGATGGCCGAGGCAAAATAGTGTAAGTAGCTCGACTGCAATAGTTCTGCTTAACATACATAATTACACGAATATCTACGATTTCTAACAGTTTACGTATACAGCATGTCCTAAATTTTTAGCTTTCTATGAGGGAATGGGATATTCCTTACGATGAACTTCAAATAGGTGACGAAATCGGCGCAGGACGATTTGGAAAAGTGTACAGAGGTTATTGGCATGGGGATGTTGCAATTAAAGTATTAAATATGGAATACGTTAACGACGAGAAAACGCTGGAGCAGTTTAAAATGGAGGTATTTATAAGGTGATTTTTACATAGTTTTTCCCATTAATGCTATATTTTAATTTAGGTATCTACATTTCGCAAAACTAGACACGAGAATCTAGTTCTTTTTATGGGAGCGTGTATGAAACCTCCAAGATTGGCCATTGTTACTAGTTTAAGTAAAGGCAACACCCTCTACACGCTAATACACTTACGTAAAGATAAGTTTAATATGAATAAAACTACAATTGTGGCGCAGCAAATAGCGCAGGTAGGAACAAAGACTACAGTGTTAATATGTTACCGAATTTTTGTATGAAATATTTGGTTTTATTTAAAAAATAATATACCCTAGATGAGTGGTACCCAAACTGGTTCGTACGGACCACTGAAAGTTTTCGTAACTGGTGAGGTGCCCTGTGGCAAAGTAAAATTAATTTAGGGGTGCGTGCGAATATCGCCACTACGTGTAATAACTTGTCTAACATGTTTTTTCGCTAGGTGGTCAGATTTTGGCTTAAGAAAGAGTCCGTGAACATAGTAAGTTTGGGAACCACTGACTTAGATAAACTAATACATCTACTCACATTTCCGCTTTCACAACTCTAATTTCTATAACGTTAATACATTCTTTTCTTTTTATGTCGATCGACCTCGTAGATCAACATGAAAACAAAATTATTATTATTATTTATTAGTAATAAAATATAAAATAGTGTAGAAATTGTATGTAGCGATCGGGAACATATTCACAATATTGCACTTGTGAACCACTATGTCTTTAATTAAATTTCTTATACAGGGAATGGGTTATTTGCACGCCAAAGGTATTTTGCATAAAGACTTAAAAACCAAAAATATTTTTTTGGAAAACGGTAAGGTTGTAATTACCGACTTTGGACTGTTTAGTGTAACGAAATTATGTCACGGAAATAGGTTCGTGTAAAATATTTTCTAAAAGCAGATTGCTGCAATTCGGATGTATTTTTTACAGAAAAGGCGATAGCCTTGGTATTCCTCCAGGTTGGCTGTGTTATCTTGCTCCAGAACTGGTACGTAGTCTTCATGCACATCAAGCTCACAATGAAGATTTACCTTTTGGAAAAGCTTCGGACGTTTACGCTTTTGGGTATGTTCATTTACTTTCTAAAGGAAAATTATTGCCCATACACCGTGTTCAACTAGCGAAAAAGTTTTTAAATAAAAATTATTCACATGTTTTCCACCCCGGTCTTTTTAATGGAGCACGCTGTGTACTATCATCAAACAACTGCTGATGATAATAGTACAGTAATAATTTTATCAATGTAACAATCCTAGGTAGACACGCTGTATAATAGTCATCGTATTAGCTAAGAGCGTACTGCTTTTTTAGAACTGTATGGTACGAATTACTATGCGGTGAGTGGCCTTTTAAAGGGCAACCACCCGAAGCCATAATATGGCAAGTCGGGAAAGGAATGAAACAACCATTAGCAAACCTTCAAGCATCGAGGGATGTTAAGGTAATAAAACGTCAACTTTATTTATTAATCATTATCCGTTAAACAATTTTTTAGGACATTTTAATGTTATGTTGGTCATTCCACGCGAAAGATAGACCAGATTTCATACGTTTACTCAATATTCTCGATAAATTGCCCAAGAAACGGCTAGCTAGGAGTCCATCTCATCCGATACACCTTTCTAGGTCGGCTGAATCGGTATTTTAAGAACGAAGACTAAAACTTACCATTATCAGTTAAACAGTACTCTGTACTAATAAGGGAAATTTCTCTCCATCCCTTGAAATTCATTCTTTAAACTGTGTTAAAAAACAAATCTAAATCACTTGGTAGTGAGTTTTTAAAATTCGTAGCTTTTTTAGTCAGCTCAAGAATCGATTCGAGTCTGATGTCACTGTCGAATTTTTAATATTTCATAATAATAATACTAGTAATAATAATGGGACATTTGCAACGGTTCCCATTTTGCGTTATAAACAATTGGTAAGAATGTGCAATGAAACTAGAGAATCGAGGCAATATAGTATTTTGCCTTACGTGATCATAAATATTTTTCCGATTATCAAAAGTCGAAGTGAAGAGTTTTAACATAAGATAAGGTGGCGTATAACCCTATCGTAATAATGTAAAAAGTACTGTAAAAATTTGTGTGCTTCACTTTTTCCACCAATCTCTGTGTTTTAAAAAATGTTGACTAGAATAGAAATAAATTTGATAATTTTTTCGTTAGTGCGATGAATATTTCTTGACGAAAGTATGCTACAAAATTTGTTTTTTTTTTCCTATTCGAGAAGTTCTCGCCATGTGATTTAATCCACAAACATAAACGAAAACAAAAATTTAATATGCTATTCACGGTAAAATTATGGAATAAATTAATGCGTAAAGAAAAGTATTATTAAAAACCTATGCTGACAAACTACAAGATATATTTGAAAAATAGAATTAGATTTGAAATTAGTCGGATTAATCCTGACGTCATTCACAATGTACAAAATAAACGTGTCCATAGGTTTGTTTAATGACCACAGGCCGGTGGGTTGCTTTTCGAATAATTTACTTGATCTTCATTAGGTCAGGTTACTATTTGTTACGTAGATGTAGAATATGGAATGCAACAACAATCGGTGTAACGCAAGAATTGTTAGAAAATGTGCACAATATTTAAAATATAACTCTATTCGGTACATGTACATATACATGAAACCAAAATTAAAAAGATAATTCCTTTATGGCAAAACTATAAGTACCCGTCTAAGGTACATATTTACAATTGTCGAGCAAAAACGTAATTCCCCTAAAATAATTTGCAAATCTGGGGAATTCCATATTTTTATTTATTTCCATAATGTTGCCGTACATAGTAACTCTCAGAAGATAATTTAAAAAATTATTATTGCTTTTAATGTCTTTCACCTACGCTGAATTATAATTTGGAATTGCCTTTAAGTCTTTGCTTTGAGCTAGATAACACGTCTAGCAGCTTTTGTGCAATTAGTTAACATGTTGATCAATTTTCTAATTCGCTTCATCCTATAAATATATAAAAAAACATTTAAAAAGACATCCTATTTGCTTAAATAAAGAAATTTGAAAATAAAGAAAGTTGTGGATATATTTAAAATTATCAAGCATGTTAATATATGTTTTGTTGAATCGTTTGAGTTCTTTAGTATTCTTCCGCGGAATAATTTGTCATGTTGCATGTTATTCATTTCATCATCTTCATCTACCGATTTTGAAGAAAAATTTCGTTAGGTCTCGAGGTTAACACAAATTCCATTGTATATGTCCGAGGAAGAAATATGATAAAAATGGGGACTGCCTTGCGCAATCGCAGATCCCCTTTTTCAACATTGTAAAAGATCAAAATTAAATTAAAAAGTCTTGGTTAAACAAAAAACCATCCTTACAAATGAAGGTACATTTAAGTAAATATTTTTTTCGAAGTCACAAATTCATTAAAAGATGTTTCATATGGCGTGAACTTTTTATAAACATCACATTATCTTTGCGACAAATTGATTTCGTTTTGAAGTTCGTAATTGTTAAAGCAATAGGTTTTTTATTTCTTTTCTGCGATAGTTGACCATGAAACACAGTAGTTCTGAAAAATATTGAAGTTTATTTATAGAATGTAAGCAATATAAACGAGAATTGTTTTTTTTTTTTACTTTTCTTTCATGTTTGTAACGTTATGATGACACTACAAGAGTATTCTTTCCTATCTTCTAAGAGAATAACTGACGAAAATACGTTACCAACCACAAGACTTCTTAATAAATTATTTTTATTGTGCAGTTTGCAAAAGAAAAAAGATATTTTCGCTAAGTATTATTACTGTATCGTTATATTTGTTATAACTGCACATTTAAAATAATTGTTTGAATAATCGCTATGCTGTCGTATACATAAGTAACTACTTTGTAAGTTAATTTATTTATTTTCCCCTTTCGCGAAAGATATTTGTATATAGGATGTATGTAAATATATTTTGTTTTTTTTTTTCTTAACGGGATTCTCCGAATTCCCAAAACGATGCATTCCCGACTGTTTTCTTTGTGCTCTAGTCATCTATTTGTTTTTTTCTCTCTCTCTTTTTGTTGTATTATGTTTTGTGTACGCAAAATTCGGTCTATCGGTGATATATTATTTATGCATATTCGGATTGGCCGAATTTTATATTTGATACATTCTACAGTCAGTGTAACATGTAAAGACTAGGGATAAATAAAACATTATTCCAGACATTTTGTTTTCTTCTGTAAATAGAAGTGGTACAGTGAAGTCCTAAAGTATTCCCCATCTTTCCTAATTTTTGAAATCAAGCAGCAAGAGTTTTTAGCAAAAAAAATTATTATGTTCTGTTTTTTGGTGAACAAACTCTTGACATTTAACTTCGATTAAAGAATTTTTTTTGTATTTATACAAAGTTGGTAGCCCTCTTTTCGCATTATTCCTTCGATTCGGGATAAAGTTCTTGTTTCGGAGTTAAAAAAAAGCAACTCCAGACTGTAACTGAACCGGTTTTGATCCACCATCCTGCTTTGATCCAATTCCAACATTCTCGAGCCCACTGCAGACTCTTCAATCGGTTGTTCCGGTGTAGCAATAGTTTATCGGCTGCTCCACAACCGTATTCTTTCATTAACCGGCGTTTGACTATTTCTATGGCAGTTTCTCTTAATGTAAACGATCATCTGCTGGGGTGGTTATTCATGATGCTGGATCATTTACAAGTACCTGCCCATCTACCACTGGGCATTTGGAACACTGTCATTACCTTATAGTATCGCTTATTACAATAATATTCAAACTAATGGTCAAGGGTCAAGCCCCTAAATTTCCTGTTAGTTATTTAAGTTACAAGTTTGTTTATAACTTATATACATGAAGATGGTGGATGGTTGGATATTGAGGAGGCTTTATATTAAAGGTAAATTACAAAGCTGTTTTTCGATTTTAAAGCGTTTGATAAACAAATGCTAGATACCACGAAAATAATAAATAGCTCATCATGTTAAACAGTTGATTATTAGTAAGGTTTGTCAGGATTCAGCCCGTCGGTGACTGTACTGACATACATACAAACTTTTCTAAAAAGAAGAACCGATTTATTGCAATATTTTTCAATAGTTGAGTGTAGTCTGTAGTCTTTAGAAATCTTCCGAAGAAGCTGACAGCATGATCAGCGAAACGCCAAGTAAAATAATTACAGGACAACACCCGAAAGAAATTTCTATTAATACTTTTCAACTTCAAAATTAAAGATAAAAAATATTCACCCTACGACCCTGCTCCATTCAATTTAAAACAATCTACAGGAAAATATATTTTTAATCGCAATAAAATATAATGAGCATTAAGGTTGACGCTATTAAACAAAGAATTTATTACACTGATACCTTCTTGTAAAACAAACCTCCGTTTTGAACTACTGCACTTTTAATTTTAAATTTTAGTAACAAAAATAATATATTCACCCTCTCACCTAACACTACGCCAATGCTAAACATTTCTCAGTAAGCAAATTTTATTTTTAATTTTTCATTTAGGTATATAATTATACCTAATTGCATTTATATACATAAATTATAAATATATTCCTAAATTTATAATTTATGTAATTTATAATTTACAGTGTAATACAACGTAAGCTAGTATATATTACCAGTCGATATACAAACATTACAAAAATAATCCCCCTTTATTGTGGCTTCTCCTTATTCTTAACTGCGTGCATTATGTACCACGTGATAAAAGGTGAAAAATACCATTTTACCGCGTAAGGATTGTAAAAGGTACCTCTTACTGTTTTCACAGTGCAATTATCTGTAAAGAAATGAATTTAAATCCTCTTTTGTTTGAACAATTCGTCTTACTAACTTTCTTCTAATAACTTTTGCGTTTCCTCTGGTGTAATGTACATCTCTAATTCGTGACCTCCCTTCGGAATTGCTCCAATAAACTCCAACCAGTCGATCGTAATCCATTTAGAAAGTAAAGTCTTAGATTCTGTGGTGATGAATATGGATCCTTCCGGTTTCAGACATTGAACAGATGCCTTTACTACCCCGGCTTTATCGGTAACGTGTTCTAAAATTTCCGACGCTACAACCACATCAAACTTTTCTTCGTTCTTCGCGGCGAAATCTTGAATCGTCTCCGAGAAGTATTTAATTTCCTTAAGGTCTTTGTCGAGAGTTGCGTGATCTTTCGCGCATTGTATCATTTCTGGGACTCCGTCAACACCCGTTACTGTTGCTCCTAGTTTGGTCAGCGGCTCAGATAAAATTCCGCCTATAAAATAAAATCAATATGGTCGAGAGATTTTTCCATATAAATATTAAAAGAAAGTTGGTATTTAACAAGAAGCTCTTGGAAATATAATCCGTTCGATTATATAAAGAAGTCAAATGATGCGCAACTCTAGCTTACTCATCACTTAAAAGCAAACTATTTGGAGCAAAATCATACTTTTGGGTAACTGATTTATTTACTGGTAATTCTAAAGATAAAATTGGATTGAACAAATGTTATTTGTAAATAAACGAATAAAATACTGCAATGAGTATCAACAAAATTCTGAGGTGAATATGATACATCTCTTTATTGTTTTTATGTTTATAGATAGATAATATTCGATGTGAATAACTTCGTGCGATTGTGTGGCTTATCATCTAAACTTGGACTAAAGCTACTTTAACTATTAAAGATTCCTACATTAATAATAACAATAACATTTTTCAGTAAAAAAATATTGTTAATTCATTACATTATCTTTGAATCACTAATAGAGAAAATATCAAAAAAAAAAAAAACAATATTCGTAATAGGTAGGTTGTTACACCAAATTACAAGTACATTGTAGTGAATACGATGATCAGAATTGTACAGTTAATAATAAACAAATATATACTTTTAGGGCAGATAAGGTTTCAAAAAATAAGCTACAATTCAAAAATATCCTATCCAAAGCTTGTATAATACAACAGAACGGTGGGGACCGGCCCAGTACAGTTTTCTGACGTGATAATGACGAGGTGTGTGTATTCTATGTAATAAATGTGAGAAAAAAAATTAGGGTGTGCTGCATTTGAATGATTATCAAACATTTTATAGAGTGAAGTCATATCTGGAATAACGCAACGTAAAGCTAAAGATAACATATTACCTTTATTATATTATATTATTATTATTTCCTTTGAAAACTGTGAGATAGGATTCGTCACAGTTAATTTAAAGTAGGAATTCCGTATTGAGTTGCAATATTGAAGCCGGGTTAGCATCTGTACGAAAAGATTACGCAGTTAAGGTCAGTCAAAAATCAACAGTGCAACAAAAAAACCTAAAAGTTTATCGGACGGTTAAATGTTTAATCGCACGTTAATCTCAACATATATCGTTTAATCTTCGATTAAATTAATTCCTGATCAAAATCAAATGGCACTTTGACATTTGCCAATATTAGGTAAAATACCAAGGAAATCGCTAATATTTGCACATATTAAATAAGAATTTATTTAGAGAAGGGTAAAAGAGGAACAGATCTTTTAAGTCCATACTTCGGGCGTGTTAACTAATATTCGTTACCTGGCTTTTATGCTGGCGATCGCCTCAAATTAATTAATCATGAATTAAAGTACCTTATGGACAGCTACAAATTTATTCACGAATTGAGTATTAATTATAGATTAACGTAATTATTTCAAATAAATAACTCGCAAGTCAGGCATTTGGGTTACTCTTAGTAATGTTTCGCCATTCGAAATGTAATTAAAAACGGCGGTGAAGCTTATCTTAGAAAATGATTCGTCGCACTTCGATATGATATGTTGAAATATATTTTATTACAACGTTTTAAACTATTCTGATGCCATATAAAAAATAAATTTAATAAATTATTAATTCGTCTAAATACAATAAGAAATTACTTTGATGAAGATGTATGATTAAAAGAATTGGACCCCACTACTTGTAAGTGCGATACCTTCAACTGGATAGCCTGACATTTTTGTTATAAGTACATGATCGATTACAGATCATCTCATATATTACTGGTATATAATTTATTGATTAAGATATTGTGATCCACTGAGTCGAAGGTCTTCGTTCTGTATGGCATCAAGGTTATACACATGGATGCTAAATGATATTATTTTGTACTTCATACAAAAAATACATCGGCTACCAATTTTTTGTATTCGTAGCCTATATTAATTTTTTTTATTCAATTTTAATCTGGTTTCTTGAAAAATTCGTCAGATTCGTTATGTAAGCTGTAAAAAACAAAAAAATCACACGTATTCTAGCAGAGTTATCAATTAATGCATTTATTTCTTAAGTTCGCTTTTTGGCACATTTAAAATCAAATAGGACGCTTAATATGTACATAAGTAAGTACACTTCAGAAATACATAGATGTATATATGTATATATATATGTCTATCCAAAATATTTACAAGGCCACAGTGATTCAGCTTTAATATTAATTTAATGCTGATAATTTTCGCATCCCCTTATATGCATTGTTATGTAATATATACAGCAACAAATACATCCGTAATTTCATTATTACTTTTATAAGCTGCTGATAAGCAATCTTCTGGGCTTGTACGTATTTCTATTTCAATAAACCTGCCTTAATATGACCGCAAAATTACGCAAATTACTTTTTGTATTTGCTTGGTAGCCTGATTACCTGATAAAATACGAGGTCGTTTTCATATTCCCGGAAGAGATAGTTATCATTTTTAATGTAATTTTGTCACGTATCAAAATGAACAAACTCGAATATCGAACAGTTATGAGATTCTTAACGAAACAAGGAAAACCTCCAAAAATTATTGACTGTGCATTAGAATGATTACCATTTAAAGTTAACTATTTTCGAATGATTTAAAAATGTAATAATGCCTAGTTATTCAATTATAAAATATTGAGAAAAGTATTTATATAGTTTGCCCAAAATTAGTCAAACCACAAGCAATTAATTCCGTAGCGTGTATCGGGAATTGGGAGATTGAATATGTAAATAAATCGTTTGCGTGATGAGAGGTCTCAAGGTCAAATTTATTTTTTAAAGCAATGTATCACGTTGAATAACGCATTCATTTCCCACTTAGCAATTTTTAAACGTCTCATGTATTACGTTAAGAAATTGACGAATATATTCTTTCTTCAGCAAGTACAAACTTACAGGAAATTTAAAACATGGCAAGTAAATTTTTGTGTCCGGTTTCTACAAAACGGAAACGACAGCTTTTGTTAAACTTTCTGAAGATTTGAGTATTTTACAAAATTTTGAGAAATTTGATTTCTCAATCCCAAAGGGAAAGAAAAAATTATAAGAATCTGAAGAAATCTGGAACACCCAGTAAAATAATATTCAAAAGACAGTGTTTCAACTAACGAGTTGGTGAGATTAAAACTAATTCGCTGGTTGAAACGGACTAAAAATAGAAACAAAACTCAGATCGTTTTGCAACCACTCTGTTGAAGGTAAAGGTTAATTATTACACGTACCATGCGGTAATGTTATCAACGACATCATGCTGTACTGTAAAAACATTTTTGAAATCGTCAAATCATCCGAATTTCCAAAGAGGTAACCGTCCGAAATTTTTGTCATAATTTTTTTAATTTTCCTATTTTCTGTTTTTATTTAATTCTTTGTTAGTTCATTATTCATTACACACTGTATATTAAGACAATATTGTTTATTGTAACATGTATTTTATTAATAACTCTCAACTTACAACTCTGGTTGTCTGTATACAAGGTTAGGTAAATATGCGACAAAAATTCAAGGGGTTATCCTTGGCCTATCCTAAGTATATATATGTTGTCCTATGATGATTTCTGAAAAAAACCCTTTTGTTTCGAAGATACAGGATGAACAAAATTTGCGACAACCATATTCGATATTTATTGAAATCATTAATGTAAATAAAAGTATGGCGTACGTAAAAGTTTATCAAGAGAAAAAAATTAATGAGTTTATCAAGTACAAAAAATTGTTGACGATAACTTGAAACGGCTGTTTTATCTACTAACGTACAAGTGGATTGCATTTGAATACTTCTCGTCAGTGATCATCATCTGTATCGGTCGTAGTTGTTTACATTGAGTGACGTTTGGCTGTTTGATATATCTTTAATAGTTAGTGAAGTCCACGTATACGAACGTCGATATGACTGACATGCATTTCATGTGTGGACTTGCTGATGGCAATGTATTACAAGCTAGACGATTATACATTGAACGGTGTCCTGGCCGTAAATTGAGTTAGAATTCTGGGTGACTATCTAATTGGACCGGTATTTCTACCAGCAAGACTTACTGGCGAGATGCCCGAATTTCTGCAGGATGTACCATTGGCGACAAGAATTGCAATGTGATTTATGCATGATGGTGCACTAACTAAACCGAAATGTGGTCGGTTTGGTTGCTCGTGATTTTTTAACAGCGATATACGGAGATCGCTGTATTGGTCGAGGTAGGGCACACGAATCTCGAATCTGCTCGATCACCAGACTTAAACCCTCTGAATTATATCGTATGGGGCCAGCTGAAGTCATTATTTTACGCTACACCGGTAGAGAATTTAGACGAATTGCAAAATCGGATAATTACTGAGTGTAACTCAATTAGAAAGAACCCTGGTGTGTTTGAAAGAGTTTGGCACTCAATGAGGAAAAGATTGTATGCTTGTATCCAAGTCATTTCGAACATTTATTCTAGATTGAGAGACTTTACATGCACTTTTGGATAATAAAAAGTTGTTACTGTCGCAAGTTTTGTTCACCTTGTATTTTCGAAACAAAGGGTTTTTCAGAAATCATTACAGGACAAAATGTTCTTAGAATAGGCCAAGGAAAAACCCCTTGAATTTTTGTTGCATGTTTACCTAACACCCTGTATAACTTAAATACTACCAACATTCGTGTTACCAACTTCGCGACTATAATTAACACTGCCGTATTCTACACCTATATCTCTGGAACTAACAACTTCGATATACTGGATCCATTAAAGGTACCCCGATTTTCTATCTCTTACAAGTTTTAACATTTTTGGAAGTTTTGAACCATAACTTTAACCTTTTTCGGGGCGTAATTCGAAAAATAAGCGAGACAGGTAAAGGAGGGTGACGGGAATCGATTCTTCGAATCCGATTTTATTCAAAACATGTAACTGAAGCCTCTGTATTACGCTAAAAAGTCCCCAAAACCATTTAGAATAAAACAGGAGAAATTCTAATTTTTGGTTTTACGTTTAAAGTTTTAAGTTTGTTGTACAAAAAATCGACTAATTTGTTTGATGGAAATCCCACGTTATATTGAATGTTTGAAAAGTGAATTAAGTAATAGACAAGGCGTTATTCCCATCAAAGTTGTATTCAATTTTTGAAGAAATTGTAACTGGTGTTGCGTGTGTAATATACAGAATGATTTAAATTAACGAGTCACGATTGGTAGTTCTATTATTGACACTACAAAATCGATTAAACCGTTACAGATTAATATGTTGTCAATGGAAAAAAAAATAAATTCAATATACATATTTGTATGTTGCTTGTATATTCAATTGCTTGTCAAATAAATTAAGGAGAATAACAATAGCGGCCCGTTAATTTAGATCACTCAGTCTTAGTCAAAGAAATACTTACAACCACATCCAACATCCAAAATGGACACATCCTTCAAAGGTTCAGGACTGCTTTCTGCATCTTTTTTTAGAAACCCGGTTGATTTCAGACCATCTATCATAAACGGTATTCTAAGCTTATTCATGGAATGTAAATATTTAACGGGGCTTTTAAGATCCCACCATATATCTGTGAGAGACATGAATTTTTCAACTTCCTTCGCGTCCATCGCTGTAACACGTTCCTTTAACAACTGTTAGCAACTACAATGATGTATCGTTGTTCATGTTCGTTTGTGTTTTGAGATGACGTGCGCAGCATTTGCTTAAATACAGCGAATAAGTGGAAGATAAGTCTCCGCTCGTTTATACTATTATAAAAGCACAGGTTTTAAAAATAGACTAATCTTGAACTTAAATCTAATGTAAGGAACAACTTGTTCATTTCTCGAGATATAATACTTCGTAGAATGATCCTAGGCCTTTGCGATATTGAAAAAATTGTTAAATTGATACCACTTCAAATAATTTAAAGAATCTCATTTAAGGAGGTTAGAAATTAAATTATTTTTGCTATCAGAACACTTTCGGTTGAAGCGGAACTGGTTAACAACTTTCCTATTTTACGCGCAATTGTATTGTACACATCGCATAAATAATTTGCGTTAGGGCACCTTATCTCTAAATTCAACTGTTTTCGAGATATCTTACGATCACGTTGAAATTGCACTGATCTTGTTGAAATTGAATGTTTCGGAATGTAATTAAGATTAGGGTATTTACTAGTGTCGAACGAAATGGAAAGTTTCGCGTACCGCACCTTGTTGTTATCGCTATATTATAGAGAATGTTCACAAACCGTTTGCAAATATAAATATTTTTAAGCAGAAAAAAACAACTTTTTTTCAAGTAGATGCGTCATGGAATGAAGTGCCATTATATTATCTGAATATTTAGCAGCAATAACTGTAAAATAGCGGGACTTCTTAAGTAAAAATTGCTTATTGCAGAGCACACTATTATATGCAATTTTAAAGCTATGTAGAATTTCCTTTCCAGTGTGATGGTTAAAGATACTACGATCTATTTGATTTGTAATGAAGAATAAAGAATTATTCTTTCGAGTTTGAATTTTAAGGCTTAGCTACCGTCACAAAATGAATTTCAACGTGATCGACTTTTCTTAAATGATAAGTTTCGAGCTCCTAAATCAAAAACAACAGTTCCCAAAAAAATATTAGCCTTGCACGAAATATTTGACTGGTAGGAGCATTTATGCAACTTCAATCATGTCCTGTATTTTTTTTAGGTAAGACGAAGAACAAATTTCGAATGAAGCTTCTTAAAGCACTTTGTAAAGACCAGTAACTTGTTTAAATTTTTTTTTGTAATGTGATGGGGGTAAAATATTCTTCTATTTAACTTCGAGTTTGAGTTTGAAATACGTTAAAGTTTCGGCAATGACAGAGGTAAAGTGCTATATTCTAGACAACAAAGCAGTTGGCAACGCTGTCGGTTTTTCCCCGTCGACATTTAGCAACTTAGCGAAGTAATTTTTTACGCGTGATAGAAACGGCAAGACCCCAAAAACGTGTAAAAGATCGAGTTTGCAACCTAATCCGAATACACTTCATAAAGTTTAAAAAATCGTTATTGTGTAGCCCCGTTCTATGGTACTTACTTTTCTAATATCTAAGTACTAATATCGATGGTTAAAGAATTAGACGTTTTTTTATTTATCTAAACACAATAACATACATATTGGACACTGTTTATCAATGGTTCGCTTATCATATTGTTATTGGATTTTTTATATGATTATTGAACACTGGCTTATTGATTCTATAGAAACATACATACTATGTGTCCTAGAACCAACCGGAAGACCTACAACATTAACTGAAGCTGTTGTTAATGATATTGAAGAGCGAATGAATCAAAGCCCCAAGAAATCACTGCGAAGGCTCTCTGCACAGTCAGATGTAAGTAAAAGTAGTTGCGCAAAGGCTCTGCATAAAAATTTACATATGTATCCCTATCGAGTGTCAGTTGTGCAGCAATTGTAACCTCGTGATTATGAACAACGTATACTGTACTGTCAATGGTTCAACGAGCACCTTAATAATAATGATTTGCTGGATCTAACCTTCTTCACTGATGAAGCATGGTTCTATTTATCTGGTTATGTAAATAGCCAGAATTACCGAACGTGGGCTACGGAAAACCCTCACACTTTTGTTGAAAAAGAGTTGCATCCATTAAAAGTTGGAATTTGGATTGCGATATCAAGAAGAAGAATAATAGGGCCAATATTCTTTAATGATACAATTAATGCAGAACGATATCAAACTGACATATTGGCAGAATTTATTAATCAGCTGCATGATGATGAAATAACAAGTGGCTATTTCCAACAAGACAGAGCCACTGCTCATACTGCACAGACCACCATAGATTATTTACAACAATTTTATGGAAATCGTATTATAAGCCAAGGCCTGTGGTCACCGAGGAGTCCAGATTTAACACCACCAGATTATTTTCTTTTTGGACAGCTGAAGAATCATGTCTATAAAAACCGATTGCATAATTTGAACGAACTTCAAGAAGCAATTAGGCAAGAAATTCAAAATATAACACAAGAACAGCTCGGCCATGTATTTGAAAACATGAAGCGAAGAATAGCATTGTGTTTAGAAGCAAATGGAGAACATTTTCAACAGTTTTTATAAATAAACGTATTTTCTACTCATCAGTGTTATTTTCATAGAATAATAGTGTTTTTAATAACAAGTCTGTAAAAATATAACCTCATTCTGATTTATTGCTTGTCATTATTCAGAACAATATGATCTTGTCCTGGTTTTGTACCACGCCACTGGATTTTACCAACTGTAGATAAATAAAATCCGGATTACCAACTTAATTCGCGTTCGGGATTTCTAGGACACATAGTATATGTATATATATAGTTTTCTGTAATATTAAAAATTTTAGAAACAAATTTATTAATCAATTATGAATAAATTTACTTAACAGTATATATAAGAATATTAGTAGCAATTTATTCATATTATATTATATCAATTACTCAATTTGTTTAATTTTTATTTTATTCTTTTATTAACTTGACAACATGCTTCTCGGCAAGGATGCTACAATTTCGAAAAGATTTACTTGTTTTCATTTTCAAATGTACTTCTAAACATTGTGAAAGTGTTCCATAATCTTTTATTTTAGACTTGTCCTCCTTTGCTTCTCCGCTTCGTTTGGCAACATTACTTTCTTTGTTAACTTCAGTTTCGTTTTCGGTGGCCGTACCATTTACGCACAGAGCTTACTATATCATTATTTTATTTCAATTTTCTCTTTTACGATTACTTAAAAATACATTGTTGCTATTTTCCTAAAATCGATACTCGGAGATAATCCGAATTCATGTACCACTGTCGCCGTCGTGGTTGTTATTGGTACTATTAAACCAATTAAAATGGCTTCTTGCCTACGGAATTACGGAATCCAAAAAACGGAACGACAGCAATATCTCCGTAATTCAGGTGTTCAAACGTTCAAGATGAACATTACAAAGAAATCACTGTAAAAATAGTAAAATACCACCCTCAATAGCCACCCTCTAGAATAATTTGGGCTTTAAAAACATTTTATTAGACTATGGTAGTTAAGTGTGAAGAACGTACAGTTACCTTTTTATTAGATCGCGCCATCTATGATATAAATATAATAACAGCAAGTAGGATGTAGAAGTGTATGTGTGTGTGTGCGTGTGTATGAATAGAAAACATGGAATACTATGAAAAACATGGTATTCTTGGTGACTAATGCCAAACGATAATATATTCGAGAATTATGAGAAAGCATTGATGAGATAACGTTGGTAATTTAATCTGGCCCTAATTCAATAGATATGTTACCTACAAAGTTTTTGAATGAAATACATACTCTTGCACAAGAACCAATATGAAATAACGCTATTATTTTTTTATACATGTAGCTTAAACACAATTAAGTGTTAAAGAATAAACATTCAATAATTTATTACTTTCTATATTGCGAAATTATAATCCTATAAAATAAGATGCCATATCATATATCCAAATCCATTTTCCTTGTTCTTTGTTCTAAATGTATGGTCCACATAGTTGCTCTAGATGTTTCTTCGTCTCAAAACCATATAATACGAATATGACATTCTTAAAATCTGAAAAATGAAAAAGATCCTAACACTTACGCGGTCTAGCGATGGGCTAGTGTAAATTACAGAAACGTAGGCGCTTAAAGACAGGTTGATAAATTTTCCAGCTGTTAAAATAACGGGTCTTTGACATCTCTGGATCATAAACAGTACATGTCTCTGGAAACCAATCGGTAAAGCAAGAAAATCAATTTCATAACAAGCGAATGCCAGAGATTGACTTTCTAAAGTTAGTTCGTTACCCCAGTAGCAAAACAAAAGAACCTGTATGCATACAGCGATTACGTAGCAAAAGTCACCAAGAGCTTTAGCATTGGACAGCGGATACTGCAACAGTAACAACAACAGTATGTACGGTTAGCTTAAATGATAAAGACCTACCATCGAGGCGTGGTACATAGTAAAACATAATACTATACTATTGGCCACGAACACTGTTAGTACCAGAAAACTGAAGTAATTTTCGAAGTCGCGTGTTAATTCTAAAATAGATTGATGGTATTTCACGGCATATTCTAACTTCTCCCGTAGATGCAGTTCTTGCGTCTTCGCATGTTTACCAACCTGCAATTATATTCTACAGCAGTGTATGTGTGATATATGTAAACAGGATTATCTCAAAGTTGATCAAGGCATTTATTTTAATAATAAATTATTTCACTAAATATTGCCTAAATGTTTCCTGTTACTGTACCACGCTTGATCATCCCAAAAAATTTTTGTCATTATTTTTCCTGTTGAATGGGCGACTTACTTCTTGGCGAGGCTGGAGCTCCTAATATGTCATGTATTGATGTAAATGTGTAAATGTGTAAATTAATGGCAAAAAAAACAAAACAAAAAAATTAACGTGAATAATGTCCAGGAGTATTTTTTAATGATTATGGGAAAATCTTTTAAAAAGAATTCAAATATTCTTCACCTGCCAATCGAAGCGGAAGGAAATGTTGCATATTAAGGGTGCATTTAGTAAATCAGCTCAAATGTTAACTGAAAATTCATGCTAAAAATCGGTTCTTCTCATGCATTTTCCGGTGTTCAAACATTCAGTTCAAGTTCAACTTTTTTCAGGTGATCTTGATTGTAGCGCTTATACGAAAAACTTTTTTTTGTTAAAAATGTAATCTACGAAATGTGGTAAGCAAGTTATGTTTGACTAACTTAAATTATTAAAATTTAAGTTTGAAATTAAAGCTTAAATTAACTTGTTTTTCAGAAGAAGTCATTACTGGTTTCGGTCTCAAAATTCTCCTTTTTCAAGAAGCGTTCAAGAAGTCCTTAGAAAATTTATGAGATGGTGCTCGTGGTGCTAAAATGGTTTGTTTCTAGTAAGGATCAATCAGTAAACATCTGTCAAAGTCTTAGTTATATCCATCGCACAATTTCATTCTTATTGTCGATTTAAGCAAAGAATTTTTATTTATGAAGATAAATAGAAAAAAGTGAGTTTCGAGCTGCTTATATCTAAAAACTCAACGTCGAGATCAAAGCCGAGTTGGATAAAGTTCATGGCTCAATTGTTCCCGTGTTAGTAACTGTTTACAATTGAGTAAATGGGTTTTAAACGTGGCTGTACATCCACAAACAACGAACATCATTTTGGACGTCCAATGGAAATGACTACTTCCGAAATTATTGACAAAATGCACAATATGGTTTGGTCACAGGTGGTCGACATAAGCATATCGGAGAGTTTTTGAAGGCAAACGTGCTCCCAAGAAGGCGAAGACACGGTGGTAACATCGGCCGGTAAGGCGGTGGCTTGTCATAACTCAAAACTTATTGCTGCTTATTTCGGAGATCTTCCCAAATCCAACGTTTTGGCAGGCTTAAACAAACTGAGGAAATACTTGGAAAAGTGTATAGAATTAAATGAGGATTATATTATATATAATAAATAAAAAAAAATCTTTTTCTAAGGATTTGTTGAACGATTTTCGTACAATAATAATTACCTTTTCAGATGGGACAGCGTCATTATCAATGTTTCTTATGATATTCTTAAGAATCGTAAATTGAGTTTTGAAGTGTGCTATGACGCTAACTATAGATAAATCTATAGCACTTATAATTACTGCGAAAACGCTTATACTGAGCGATTGATAACAGTAAATTATTATAAAGGTACTAGTCGTCTTGATTTCAAACAAAGCAAAGGGAATCATGGGTGTCTCCCAGTCTTTGTAGTTAGTACTTTTAATTCTTGTTAATAGAGACGATAACATTCCGAAAAATATAACAGCTACGACGAATATCCAATATGCCAAACTCTGAAAATAACAAATATAATAATGAAAATAACGTCTGACACCCTTTCATTAGGACATATGTATATCCGAGCTTACGTAATTATTAATTTACAATTTATGTAAGTATATCTTTGAGAGCGTATCAATACATTTCTATCATTCATCTCAATCCATCTTTTCAATCCAATAAAATCATTTGCGAAGATTATTGATGGGTTTGTGCTTCATCAACTGTGCTTTCTTGTAATGTTGATACCTAATGTATGTGTATGATACCCCTAGTGTATGATGCAACACTTCTAATATTAGCAGAAGCAGGGATTTAAAAAGATATAAAAATCCAAATACCTCAGAAACTTTTGATTTTTCTGTAATGCATACTTGCTTGCAAATGTGGTTTACTAAGACGTCCTCAAAGAAATACGTTTACATAATTATGTGTGTACCGGCCACCTTACACTGAATGAAAAACCTGCGTCATTACAACAAAAAAGTACATTAATGTAATCAAAATTGATCAAATGAACGAGTTTATTATGTTCATAAACGGATATTTATTAGACTTGTACACATTGTTTGTAATAAATTTATTAGTTAATAAAATGTATTTTTTAGCTGCTTTAATAAAACCGAGTCAACAACACGAATTGTTGTATTCAATTTTTTTTTGTGGATAAGTATAGTTTTAAATATGACGGTTAAAATGAAGCTAACCTGTTTAGTCGTATAAGTTACACATTTTGAGACTAGCTCTTCTTCCAAAGCACCGCCTCTGTGAACATTTGGAGCAAATATTCCAGTTTCCAAAGTACCCAGTATTCTCATAAATGAAGATTTGTTTTTTAATAAAACGGATACCTTTACAACCCCTTGAAAAAATCATCACAGCAATCACAGGTGTTTAACTACATAGTACATGTACATGCGGCAAAATATATTTACCCTCGCAACAAAGATGAAACTTGATTCATCGCTGAACATTGAAAAATCGAGTTTTTCTTGACTTTAACGAGCTACTAGTGAAACGGCAGTTTCGATTTTATTTCATGAATTGTATTTAATTGCGTCGGTAGAAAGCAATTTTTCAAGTTGAAACTTAGTTACGCCTCTGTGAATATAATTATTTGGGAAATTGCAGATGTTTTTAGGTAATTTAATTTCATCTTTGTTTGAAGAATAAATAAAGAGCTGATGAACTATGCATTTTGTTCACAATTACAAATTTTCAACTGGTACAATAATTTTTAAATGAAAGGCTACAATTCTATGTAGCAAAATTCAGACACATTTTGTACCGTACAAAATAGATCACTAACGTTGAAAGATAAACTTCCAGCAGCTTATTCACTGAATGAGGTCAAATTGCATTTGATTCATTGTGTCCTGGCAAATTGTTATTTGACAAGATGAAATGAGAGTAATTAGAAAACAACTTTTTAACAAAAAAAAAATAACGAGACAAAAACGAGAAGGAGAAATCAGAAACCTCAAGGAAGTTGAGGTTTCACCAACACCAAACGCTACTAAAGCCGGGAAAGAAATTTGGGGCTAGACCTAATATGTCATTACAGAATTTTGTAAAAGAGAAAAGAAAACTGTCTTTCTAAACTACCTGTCGAATACTCAGGACGAAATTGGGATTCTGAGGTCACGTGGTTGTAGCCAATTATTGTCCCAGATCATTACGTCCTAAATGACCAAAATAGCATCGATCAAGATGATAACAAAGAAGGGTGATATGCTATGTTATTGTAGCAACGATGAAGGCGATGATTATGTGATCTTAGTTCAATATATTCTCAACATCATTATGCATTTCTGAAAATTACAAAAAAAAAAAAAAATAGACAAAATGCATTTAGAAAGACCGCTCCTTAAATATCTGCGAAATCCTTAACCATCCAAATAATTGGATGCTTTCCCCAATTCCACTTACCTAAAATGTGCGACGTAGTTAAACTTATAACGTTGGACAAACGATCTATGTTATTAGCGAAGACAAATAGTCCATACGATTCTTGCATTGTATAAGTTACCACTAAGGAAATACACAGGGCCGAATAGAGTTTATAGAATACAGCATCTGTTTCTCGTAAAGAAACGCCTACAAATCTTAAAGCAGACTGTTGCAAATAGAAATAGTGTGATGGCGAATTGACGGTATCGCGGTTGAAGTTGAAGCGCATATTTGTATTCGCAATCAACGTATTTACGTATGTGTATACGCACTCCCAACGGCACCGTTTTTATTTTATATAAGTGTTTTAACACTGTAATTACGACGTATGTTTCAAGGGAAAAAAAAGGTTTTAACAAACTTTTTGATACATCGTCGGTACCTATGTATGTAATTATTGAAGTCCTAATACCTGTTACTTTCTTCGACGTCAAAGTTGTGTACCTATACACATACTTACATAGTATGTAAAAAAAGACGTATAATTATATAGAAAAATATAAACGTGAAAAGAGCAAAGGAGGTGATGTAATTAAAAATATGGTTATTATAAAATTATTTATTTGACGAATAACAGTAATTAATAAACTGTTGAATGTACGATGTGTTTATTAATTATTCTACCATTTTGGAAGTTGTAGTTGTATTTGCAGGTACATTGGCCACCGATTTTTATGTTCTAAAAACTATCGTTTAAATAATAGATTGTAAACCACACAAGTATCGGCACCTCCGAACCACATAAGTTTATTTATTATATAGTAATATATAATAATTAGTTCGGGACGGCCGTTTCGAGCTCACGAATAGTCTTCATCACCACACTACGCCACAATCCTTGCTATCGTTAATATTTAAATAATAGACAGTTGACAAAATATATAACGTATTGAAAAAACAAAATATATAAAAGAAGAGTTAGGTAAGTAGTTCAATAATTAATTATTATTAACAAGAAAAAATATATTGGCACAGTACAAATTATCGGTATTTGTAAACAAGGGCTTCTTTCTGCAGAAATACCCTAAAATACACGATCTTACCGTAATAAATTTGCTATAATTAAAATGAAAAATAAAAAACACAGCCAAGATGTGGCGTTTTTTTATGAACCCCAGCGAGAATTTATCGTCAGTCAGTTTTTAATGTAGAACTAATCGTAATCTAATGTTACATTAGATTTATTTTTTATTTATTATATTATAAATAAATATAATATATATATTATATAATTAATTTAATATATATATTATATAATTAATCTAATAAATAAATATAAATATATATATTTATATTTATTTATTAGATTAATTATAACTAATACATTAGTAATGTATTAGTTATAATTAAAGCGCAACATTCTCGCTTGCCTTCCAGTGGCGCTACAGTGGGGATACAGAGCTGTTTCGTTACATGTCGACATTTTTCAGCCTTCTAAGCTGTGTGCTATATGTCATACATAAAACAGTGCGAAGTTGATAAATGCCGGAATTGAACGGAAAGCATTAAAAATGTTGAAAATGCGTATAAATGCATTGTTCGTTTGTTAAGGGAGTACGCCATTCGTGTGAAATTATTAATCATGTCATGACAAAAAAAAGTGTTTCAGTCAAAGAAGAATTTTAAAAATTACGATTTTTCTAGATTACGCAACAATCTTTTCAACAATAGTGTTGCGTAAGATCTGTTATACAAATTCGAAGATCACTTTAGGTACACGAATATTATATTGCTAGATATATAACGATCTCTTTCTATATACAGGCAGATATATACGCCGTAACGGACAGATCTTAAAAAGACCACTGTAGAAACGTACGCTATGATACAGGTGTTGAAGACCTGATTTCCCGATTTCTTTTCAGCCATCTAAGCATATTCGGTAAATTGTTTATTACATTATGTTTGCATTTTCATAAATTCTCTTATTGTTTTTGTTCAAAATAATGCGCGTGCTTATTTAGGTAACCCAGCGTTGTGACGCTACTGCTAGATAATCGACTCGTTGCGCTCTAGTTATAATTGACTGTAAAAGTATTGTGTGGAGGTTAGAAGAAACCAGCATAAATTCTAAAATTTCAGAGAAAGTCGTTAAATGTAGCTGAAAAATGTATCCAAAGAAATTGACTTAACTTTTCATCTATGCTATCATTGTGTTCCCTTGGTTTTAATCTTTTGTAGCTTCTCTTATGCACCGAGTTTCAGTCGTGGATGTCAAACCAAGATTATATTTTCTTTTCCCAAGACCTCTAAACCCAAGTTAAAAATTTTTCTTGAAGATATGGAGCTTAAAACAATAAATTATATTTCCATGTTTATTGAACGATAATGGACGGTAGGTAACATTGTTCTAACTGTCAAAGTATTGTTTATACGAAGAGTATAATATGTGAATAACTTTAGTAACAAATGAAGTTTACAGCTTAGTATCGGACATCACTAGAATTACCACTCAGAGACAAAACCATTTATAGCAACATAAAATATTTAAGAAAAATAACTAAAAAATTAGTATAACAAGTGTTGGCTCACTCGTTCCACACAAGATATTCTTTGATTAATTCGGAACAGCCGGTTAGAGAATCCATGGATTCTTATTGTCAATCATACCACCGGAGGGCAAGAGTAAAATATTTAATTCTAATTTCCTCCTTCTATCCCTGCTTTTGCCACCTAAAACATGCGAAATAATCGAAAAATAAACGAAAACATCTCTTGCTTGCCATATTATTTCAACATTCTTGCTAATATTATTGCAAGTATAGCAGGTGAGTACAACCACCTCTAAAACCATATATTCAAAACTAATTTAAACTAAGCAAACAGTTCAAAATGGTTTCTCCAATGCTAATCATGGTACAGTCTGGATGGTTTGAACAATTCTGAATCGGTTTTACTGCGGAAGAAAAGCAAAGCCATTCTCTTCTCTGTTTAAGACATACTTATGTATCTATTGAATCAGATTTAGTTGACAACCTACCCTTTCTAACTATTGCATTAAAAGCGGTGATTCGTTTTGTTCCATTAGAATCATTACCAATCGAGATATCGTCCGGCACAGATTCTGTGCTTTAAATGTCATGTTCGTGTACAATAAAACTGCAGATTTGATTAAAACGTACGCTATAATTAGAGCTAATATAAAGAGGAAAAAAATGAATACAAAAATCAACCAAGTATGTACATGAAGTTGAAGAATGATATATATGCATGTTTATACAATTTGTTTTTATTTACAATTGTCGTTGCAGGCGGTGCAACTGCTAATTATCGGATTTCGCACGATTGGTTCCAAACCTGCAAACAAATACAACGCATTATTAGCACATTCTTAAGTAAGATAGTGTAATCAAAGGGAGCCAATTTGATGAATAATAGGTAGTCACAATGTTTTGACTTGGAGTGCACGTCCGGCAAAAAAAAACACATGATGTTTAAGCCAGAATTAATTTTAGAGTTTTACCTGCAATCATTTAAAATCAGTGCTTCCTCATTCTTTAAACACGTGGACCTGTAACAACATTTACTGTATCAGCATCTTGGCAATAATAGTAAATAAATTACAAGAATTATTTACATATTTACTCAGATACTAAAGATAAGATAAAGTAACTATAACAGTACTGCAGCAAGTTACCTGCCGGATGATGCATTGACCCATGCGGATGATTCGGAATACAATGAGACACCCCCGGAGACAGTCCGTGCGACATTGATCCGTGTACGGGCGGAGGTATATGCGGCGACATTATCTGAGGCGGCGGCCGCGGTGCCGGAGGTGGTAAATTATGAATTGGGGGCGGCACCGCCATCGGAATACTAGGTCGAAATTGCGGCGGGTAATTTCCCACCGGCATCAAGGGCACACCGGTGGCATACGACGGATGTATATTGTTATTAGCGTGGGTTTTGATGCGCGCTGGAAAAATATGAGGCGGTGGTGAACCCGGAGGCGGAGATGGCGGAGGAAGATTGTCTAACTCTTCATCGTCCGGCGAATCGGCCGAAGACTTTCGAATTATCTTTACCTAGACAAAAAAAAGTGTCAGTTTTCCTCCATCGAATTAAATAAATAGATGTTAAATGTTACTGGATATCTTAAGATTTTAATGTTTTTTGATTTTGTTTTTTTTTCTGTGGCTTTTCAAAGCAGCATTAGCCAATGGGGCTTTAATTATACAACTATTTCTATCTAGGCTGCTTCAAATTCTGCAATAAACGATACAAAATGTACGGATCTACATAAAATAATATTTTGACCTTAGATGGTATTCAAATATGTTATGTTTCGCGATTTTATTCCAAATTTTCTTCTTTAAAATACAAATCATAGATGGCTTTGACTGACTATCAGAAAGAATATCATGAATACAACTGTTTATTAATGATTGCTATGAAGTTAGCTCATACTTACTGCATACACTAAAACTTATTCTACAAGTTGCTACTTAGTGACCGATTAATTGAACAAGTTCTGGACTATGGAATCAACGTAATTATGTTACAATAAATTGAACCATCTGTAAACAATAGTGATCGTTCATCTTAATTGAATTTGCCTAATATTCCTAATACAGATATCATTTTTCTATGGCTAACATTAAAACGTAATTTAAAATATAAATGAATATATTTAATTAACGAGTTACCATCAAACACGATGTGGATACTCGTTTCACGCTATCACAGCTCATCAATACATCTATGTAGAAGGTAGCAGCTGCAATTCAAATTCTTGTATATGTTAAACCTAACATGTTTCGATGTCGATAATATAAATGTCGAATTATATTGCTGTATCGACCTCTAACAGAAATAGACAGCCACTGCCACAAGATCTGTGAGGGTGGTGCACTCGACTTCGAGGCTAGGCACACCAAGGGCAGTTAATATTTTTGAATAAGAGTATCTTTAGATTCTTAAAAAAAAAAAAAACACTCAAAAACAAAACATTACAAAAAGTATTGGCATACTCCGCACCCCACAACCGGTGACCGAATAGAACGGAAATGAGGATCCCATATATTCTCGAAACGGTCGTCCCGGAACAATTCATTAAAGTTGTGTGGCACGGAATGTGCCTGTACTTTTTGTGTTGTTTGCTGTACTACGCCACTGTCCTTACTATCGTTATTAACAAAAAAAAAACATTGTTTCTATTAATAATTTAATTCATTTCTTAAAAATCATGCCGCTAATTAACGCTTCTGATAATTTTAAAATGAAAAATAAAATATTTTGAAAAGTATTATTAGCATTTATTACTCCATATTTAAGAACGCACTCCAAAATTATTTGACAACCTGATCTATGATTATTTTTCTAAAATCCCTCCATATAATTATTTAAATGAATTATCTGGTCATTAATTACTCGATAATTGGATAAATATTTGGATTATTGTATTAAAATCATTGGATATTCGGTTTGTCTCGCCAAGGTTTCAACCACTAATATCCTTTCTGTACTCACAATTTAAGAACGTAACCAAGACAATTGAATGTTACTATATATATTATATATTATAGAAAATTACTTATTGAAAACTAGTTTACATTATTACATATCCAAATGTATTTCAATAGTATAAAAACACCAAATATCCATTGAACATTTATCACGTCGCTTAGATCATCTTTCTGAACGTACAGTTGGTTGCGCAATTAACCTATTCAATAAAATGTCAACGTAAACGAAGAAGTGTATTTAGAAAAGTAGTTTCCAGACTTTGGAACATTACGCGTACGTTCGTAATGAGTATTCCATAAATTATTAGAACAGAAAATGAGATCAACTCTCGTAAAGAAACTCGTATTAAAAAACTCGCATTTCGGAAAAGCATATTTGCGGACATGGTCACCATTAGCAAACACATTCAATACTCGTCCAACGCCAAAGTTAAATTTCGGTATTACAAAAGAAAACGTTGGCCTATTTAACATCCCTGAATTAACATCCCATGAAGGGTTCTACATTTTACGCGATAAATGTAGAAATGTTACTGAAGAGCTTATGGATGAAGCTAGAGAACCAAACAGAAAACGGAAAATGGTAGAAATATTTGATGACTTATCCAATTCGCTATGTAAAGTAGCTGACTTAGCAGAATTTATACGATTAGCACATTCATCGGCTACATATGCGAAAGCTGCCGAATCTGCATGCTGTGCAATTAGCGGTTTGGTTGAGAGGTTAAATACTGACATTAATTTATATAATTCTCTTAAAAATGTGGTCAAGAACGGTGATATTATGAAAACCGATGATACAGATGATCATGTGGCAACATTATTCCTTTTCGATTTTGAACAGTCTGGTATACATTTAAGTGAAAATGATCGTAATAAAATAGTCCACCTTAATGACTTTATTTTACAAATCGGACAGCAATTTGTAGCAGGAACAACATCTCCACGGACTGTACGGTTAAATTCGGTACCTGATTTTGTGAAAAATGTTTTTGTTTGTGATAATGAAACTGTGACTGTATCTGGGTTACTTGGTGATTCGATGAACCCATTAATAAGAGAATTAGCTTACCGGATATTCTTACAACCTGAAAATCGACAAGAACAATTATTACAAAAGTTATTGCAAGCAAGAAATGAATTAGCTGTTACTTGTGGGTTCCAAACGTTCGCTCATAAAATATTAAAAGGGAGCTTAATGCAAACTCCTGGAGCAGTTATGGAATTTTTAAATAAGCTCTCGCATGATATCGAAGACAAAGCTGAACTTGATTTCCGTGTAATGAACAATATGAAATTAAGTGAATATTCTGATATCGATGGACTAGCACCATGGGATGTACCATACTATACTCAAAAAATTAAAAGAGAGAAATTTAAAGTCATGTCATCAGAATACTCTCCATACTTTTCTTTAGGCGCATGTATGGAAGGTCTAAGCAATATTTTTATGAATCTTTATGGAATAATGTTACAAGATGTACCCTTGAGGCCGGGAGAAAGTTGGGTAAATGACATCTACAAATTGGCTGTAATTCATGAATCCGAAGGTTTGTTAGGTTACATCTACTGTGATTTTTATGAAAGACGAGGCAAACCGAATCAAGATTGCCATTTTACCATCCAGGGTGGAAAATCACTTGCAAATGGGGAATACCAACTACCTATTGTCGTTTTGATGTTGAATTTACCTATGCCGAAATGGTCTTGCCCATGTTTGCTCACTCCTAGTATGTTAGATAATTTATTCCATGAAATGGGACATGCTATGCACTCGATGCTCGGAAGAACAAGTTACCAACATGTTACGGGAACTAGATGTAGTACGGACTTTGCAGAAGTCCCTTCAGTTTTAATGGAATATTTTGCAGCAGATCCACGAGTCTTAAAAACATTTGCAAAACATTTTCAAACAAAAGAAACTATCCCCGATGAAATGCTTCAAAGATTATGCGGATCAAAACACCTCTTTATGGCTAGTGAAACACAATTACAAATATTCTATTCAGCACTGGATCAGAAATATCATGGCGGCCCGTTAATTGGAACTACTATGAATATTGTTGAAGAAATGCAGAATACTTATTACGGATTAAGATATATCCCTAACACAGCCTGGCAATTGCGATTCAGTCACTTGGTCGGTTATGGTGCAAAATACTACTCATATTTAGTGTCAAAAGCATTGGCATCTTGGATATGGCAGACGTATTTCGAAGAGGATCCCTTCAATAGACTGCACGGTGAGAGGTATCGGAGAGAATGTTTAAGTCATGGTGGCGGTAAACCTCCTTGGAATATGGTAGCGGATTTTTTAAAAAAGGAGCCTACACCTAACCTTTTAGCGGAAGCGCTTATTCATGAAATTGATTCTAAGAATGAACAATTAAAATATGTTAAAGATATTTATAAGCAGGTTAGATAAAGACAAAAATTAAAAGTTTATCATAGAACATAAAGCTGAAGTTGGCTCCCATTTTCCAACATTGCATATATCGACGACGGGATGAGCACAAAATAAATTTTTACGGCAGAAAACGTAACGTTTTCAGTTTTTAACAAAATCGAAAGTGCGGGAGCCAGCTTCACGGATCCTTATGGGATGAAATTTTCTGTTAATACAAGAGATTTTTAATTACCACAGCTCAAAGGTTTTAGATTTTTGACTTCCAATCTTGGCATTATAATTTTTATTTACTACATTTTAACTATCGGAAAGGTAAAACCAGATGATCAAACGGATTTCACAATCGAATGATCCATTCAAATAATTATATTGAGAGATCTTTGAATATGGTTGATAAACAATCGATTATGGATATGTTTGATTCTTTATTCTAATGCTTTAGAAACGATCAGTTAATGTTTTTTTTTTTTTTTTTTTTATTTATTAAATTCTCTTTTTTTTTTTCTTTAATTTGACCACGTCGCATGGAATGTTAAAGAGGGTTGCTGAAGAAATATTAAAAATAAAATATATCTTGTATTTAAATGTTAGTAAGCTTTGAAAAAATAGGTAATTACTTTTTTATATTTCTAAAATGTCAAGTAGGCTTTGGAATGTCATATATTTCAGTCCCTAATTAAGCCATAGATTCTAAGATTGATATTCAATTGAACGAATTTGATTAATTTTGTTGAATATTTCTTTCATTATTATTACTTTTTTTGAATTTTTAAAAGGAGCAACAGAGCATTTTATTCACATTTTAAAATTTACTACGTCATGTCATCCCGAAAATTGCGGGGTAAATGCTAGACGCTAGTTATTTAGATGTTATCTATGTAATTTGGACTTTACTAATAATATGTTAAATGAATAATTAAAATATTGTCGATTTGTATTGTATGTGTGCGATTTAATTTATTTGTTTCTGGATATTCTTCTAGATAAATAAGGTTTATATCAACAATATTGAAAGGAGAACTTCTCTGACAATAACATGTAAAACCTACGTTTAGCCTTTTTCTCTGTAAAATATAATTTTCACTCCTAAAATTTATATTTTGTTTTTGTTATATATCTTCTATTAATAATAGTTTTCTTTTAGTATTAAAACTAGGCTTAATTGTATATATCAAAGAAGTTGAAAGTTGAAAAAATCCTACCTTTATTTTCTTTTTCTTTTGTACTTTCTTCTTTTTGATTTTCTTAAATCTTTTCTCTTTTGGCGGCGGTGGCGATGATAATTCTTCACCACCAGACGGTGAAGTTCCTTCTCCAGGTACCACACCATCCGCAAATTTAACGCATTTGCACCTTTTCTGTTCGCTATCGTCGTCGATGTTCAATTTACTGAAAAAAAAAAAGAACTTCTAAGCAGAGTTTCAGTTAAAACATCCCAAAAGTAAATAAAAAATAAGATGAAGGGGGTTCGATAAAACTGCATTGTTATTTTTGGTGTATATTTACAGGAGATTCGTATTTGTTGAAGGTTACAGTGCAAACCAATGGTGAATACTATACAGACCTGCTAAAGTTATACACAGGGTTCGCCTAACAATGATCGAAGAGCCGCAACATACATAATTTGTACGTCAATAAAAAAAATTAAAATAAGATTTTCAAATACATATTTGTCTTTTATAAATATCTGGAAGTTCGCAGGCATATTTCAAGCGGAAATGTTTGGGTGCTCCGCAACTGTTCGAAATCTTGGAGTATCTTTATAGTAACCGACAACCAAGCGGCTTTAAAAGCATTTAGTGCGTTTGAAACAACATCAGGAATGATATAGAAATGTATTCAGTTACCGAAAATATTCGGAGGAAAGAATATAATAAAAATGGCATGGGTGCCCTCACAACCAACATGCTAGACAATTAGAAAGCAGACAGACTGCAAACATTTACTATAAACAGCTTTCCATAGAATCATTCACCATTAATTCTACGTATACGGATTGCTAATAAACGTTGCCTTATTTCTGGTCAAGAATTAACTACGACCAAAATATAAGGTTGCTATTTGAACATTTGGTATTGTTTAATTTGATAACTTATCGAAAACCTTGTAATAAATCTTTCCCAATAACGTAAATTCTTACAACGCCTACATCAAAAACTGTTAGTAAATTATAAACTTCTTTTAACATCTAAATTTTTAACAAAAAACAAAACTCTACGGTAGAGTTTGTTTTTAACCACATGTATTTCTAAAATTATGCGAGGAATTGAAAAACGAATTCATATACAGGCGTTCAATTTTCCAAATAACCGGTAGTACAAGTGGCATAAGCGTAACAATTAATTTGTTTACCAACCTAAATCCGTGTGTGATAAGTATCCCCTTTCCTGCCGCTTTTAATGGTGAACTCGCTACAGCAGAAATAGAAGGCCAACAGCTAGGCGTAACGTCCATAGCGTTCTCGTCATCGTCCATATTTTCACCCATTGCCAAAGCTTCAGTCTCGATTCTCAAGGCTTTCTGAAATTTAAAATGATTTAGCGAAGCCAGAATTAATTTTAAGTTAATCTCACACGTAAAACAGTCATACCTTTATCATATTTTCCGTCTTTATCTTTAATCGCAGCTGTTTTTTTCTTTCCTTTTCCTTCCGCCGCTTTTCTTTCTCGTTCCTCTTCTTTTCCCTGTCTTCGTGCCTCTTAGCTCTTTCAGCTCGTCTTTCGGCAATTTTTTGCATCATCAGTTCTTCTGGGGACAGTTTCTCATGAGTTGAAGTGCTATTAAGGTTACTGCGATCCATTGAAGCTAATGGAGGAGGAGGCGCTTGACTCATGGGCAATATCGGTTGAAGGACCCCCAAAGGCATATCGCCTTGAACAACACCATGCATACCAACATGAACTTGCGTTGGGATTGGAGTCTCTTTGGTTACGTGAGAAGAAGGCGTAGGAACAATTTGGAGCATATTTCCGACTTGAACGATTTTCTGAGTGGGCGGCTGTTAAAGTTTTGAATATGAACATAATGTTAGCGTATGATAGATCTATAGCACAAATTATCCAGACGCTAAACTATTTCGGAATTGTTACCTTTATTGTATGTGTAAAGCGGCAACAAGAATTTAGAGAGGTATAAGTTAAAAGTAAAAAAAAAACTTTAAAGTGATCCCACTATAGCACCATCAAGTTAATATTTCAATCACTATTATTTGCTTCGTTGAATTTAAAGAGCATTGTATCTTTAGATAAATCCGTTGCATTATGTTATTATATGTTGCAAAATAATTTGAAGTTGTTTTCTGTCAGAAATGTTTAAATAACATAATTCTTATGATTTTGTTTGTTAGTACAGCTTGACAAGGGATGATCCCATATCCAGAAATTTAAAAAATGATGAAACTTTGAGAACATGTAGATCACATATGGGTATGTATTACGCATTTTTTTCTGCGAAGAAACACTGACTGGCTGAAATGAATTTTTGAAGATTGGAAATTTTCCATTATACTTACGCATATAACTCACTAATCTCTAGGCAAAATTTATTTCAGCCACTCAAAGTATTTTTCCGGGTTCCTTGTGAGTTAGAAAAGGTTTTGATTTGATTCTATCTACTACATTAATTTGAAAAAGAAGCTTCTGCATCCTATCATCGTTATAAATACCTTGTGATCTTGTGGAGGTGCCTCTTCAGTGGGTACAACTTGCAGCATATTTCCGATCTGGACAACTTTAGAAGTCGTGTGAGTTTGCGGCTTAGGCATTGACTGTTGTTCAACATAATTATCATTAGGCAAAATGTTCTGATTATAATGAGGATAGTGTCCGTACTGCTCAGAATATTGATCGTACGTGTAATTTTGTACATGATTCGTTTGTGTATAGACAGTAGTTATGGGTGTAGGATTTTCTTTATCCAATCCTAAAACCTGACTTATACGAATATCCAGCGGCACTCTTTTCGGCGACGGTGGCGCTTGCACGAGTTTCGTTGAAGTCCGATAAGCCGGTGAATCGAAAGGCTCGGCGGAATTCTGCTGTAACAGCTGATCGTCGCTAATAGTGGAATCGGCAACACTACGTTTGAAGCCATCCACCGGCGAATTTATGGGTGATGCATTTTCTGACGGTAGATAATCCTCCATGCCGGCTAGCCGTTGCAATGTTTTCTGTATTGATTCCTTTCTGCGTACAGGAGAAGGAGATCTGCTGTAACTGCGTTTGTAGGACTTCCTAGGCGGTGAAGATCTATAATTCGGGCTAAAATATTTTAAATTAATTCCTACTCAAATAACAAGTTTAAAACATACCTGCGGTTTCTAAAAGGTGATCTACGACTTCTAGGAGATGCTGATCTATGTGTTGCAGGTGAATGAGATCTTTGATTCCTGGGAGATGGTGACTTACGACGTTTAGGCGATGATGATCTACGACTTCTCGGAGAAGATAATGTTCGACTTCTAGAAGATTGATTCTTTTTAATTCTATGAGGAGAGCTTCTACGTTTGTCATTTCGTTCAGGAGACCTCCTCCTCTTTGGAGAATACCTTCTAGACGCTTCATCTGACTGTCGCGAGGATTTTCGATGCAAAGGGGATCGATCTCTAGTTTTCCTTGGTGACAGATTTCTATGCTTTGGAGACAAACTTTTTCGAAAGGTTCTTCTCGAAGATTCAACATCCGAAGACCTTCTAACATCTTTTAGAATTAGATTCTTATCTGGGGAAATATCCACCTGTTTGGGTGAAGAAGTTAATAACATATCAGGCGATGGTTTCTCCCCAGATGATGAAGATTCTTCTTTGATACTCTTAGATAAAGAAGCTTCTTTACGTGGCGGTGATAGTGGTTCATTAGTTGCCACTGCTTCAGGAGTATCTTTTCCATCATTAACTGGTTTAGATGATTCTACAACGGCCGGTATATCTTCCTCACAAATAGTCTTTTTACTAGCGAAAGTATCCTTAAATTCTTGACTATCAGAATCCATTCCTTCACCAAATGCCATCCTTTTATTAGCAATCGAAAATGAAAAATGTGAGTTCTTAGAAACTGCCGTTTGATTAATAACATCCTTAGAATTTAAGTCATCTTTCTTTGGAACATCTAATAGGGTGGAGGAGTGCGGTGTATTAAAAGCACCGCATTCTTTTCTAAGTAATGATGAGACGAACTTCGTAGGAATCAAAGGTGTTTTTTTCAGCGGCGAAGTAGTCGAATCGGCTTTGCTACTAATGCTTTCCGCTTTTTCTTGTTTAACAGGCAAAAGGCTTAAGTATGGAGGTGGGACGATTGCAGGTGATGGCACTGGAAGGGGAACGGTATGATCCACATCCTTAATCATGCTACTAGTTGTTGGTAATTCGGAATAGCCTGGGTCTTCTTGCTCCTGTTTGATTTGAATAACCGGTGGTTTTGAGATGGGGAATGCTTGTAGATCATCCAGATTTTTTACTATCGAATGTGTCATTTCTATCTTCACCGGCTTTTCTTTGCCTTCATCTGAAAAAAATAAATAAATTTACTTTTAACTGAAAAAGCAATCCAAATTTTATATAATATGTCTATGTGGAAAAAGTAAGATGTACTTATCTGAAAGATAAATACAAAAACAAATCAAATACAGGACCAGATCTAAGAAAAACTTTCAGACATTGAGCCAAATTTAGAATTTCTGTGTTTCACCAAACTGGTGCAAATACCCTACTGAGTGCTTTTTCTGGTTGAACTTAAGCTTAGTTAAGAATCATTATTTTCAGCTTTGCAAAGATGGATGTTCTATATTATTGCAGTCATTTTGTATTAATTTCGTTTTGTAGGTAAGTTATCAGATTAGCATTATTATTAGTTGTAGTTAACTATTTTACGGTTACACCTAATTTTATTGTTACTAATGACTACACAGGGAGTTTGCCAAGTTGTTCCTATTTTTAAAAGGGATTCGCGAAAAGAAAAAATAGAAAATCATTGATCTAAGCGATCAAAGGTTTTGCATAAATTAGTAAATAATTGTGCCCGCACAAATGTATAATATTTTGTGTTCGATTAGAAAATGAGAATGGCATTTACCTCTCTCCTTGTGTTTTGCTTTAATCTTCCGACGTTTCTTCTCTCTTTCAGAAGAAGATGTGCTGCTTGTAGAATAACTGCTGGAACTACTGCTACTCGAAGAAGAATCGGAATCATCAGAATCGGAGCTGCTGCTCGTAGTACTGCTACTACTACTACTACTACTACTTGAGCTGTATTTCCTCCTTTTAGAAGACTTACTTTTCTTAATTTCGGCTTTCTTGTCCGATTTTCGATCTTTATTTTTATTTTCGGACTTCGCAATATCTCCGGTGACAGCTTTTAGAAATTCTTCGTACTCGTTTTCGAGAATATCGCTCTTGCTTGTTTCTTTGGAATCCGATGTTATTAGATTATCTAGATCTCCTTTGGATAGTTCTGTGTCTTTCGGTTTTTCGTATTTATATTTGGAAGATCGACTTTCATCTTTTGCGGTGGGCGTTTCGCTTGGCTTATAGGGATTTTTCAAATTCGACAGGAACATTTTATCTTTTTCAATATGCCCTGAGACGTTGTCGGTGGAATCGTACTTCAATAAATCGTCTTTTTCGTATTTAACGTCGACATCATCGAGTTTATCATGTTTAAATTTTTTGGGTTTATCATGTTTGTATTGTTTATGATCGTCTTCTATGGTTTGCTGTTTGAGATCATCCGTTGAACGGGTTCTCTTCCTACTTTTACGTTCGTATTTCTTTTGTATGCTATGATCGTTGGATTTTAGGGTTTTTCTATTGTTTAAGATGTAATCGGTAGATTTTAAATAGATTTCTTCGTTTTCTCCGTGAATTTTTTCGTAAGTAACTTCTTTAACGAAACTGTCCTCTAAATTGTTGAAAATATCGCGCTTGAAAGTTCTTTTATCTAATTTCTCGGCCAATTTTCGTTTTTCCCATTCTAACAGTCTCCTTTCCTCGCTTAAAGTTTTCCTTTCGTGTCTCAACTTTTCCCCTTCGATATCATTGCACATCTTCAAGAACTCACCGCGTTCCCAACTATCTTCCTCGTACCTCAATCGCGTATCGTTACCCAAAAACTTCCTGTCGGGGAAATCCGATGATTTACCAGATTTTCTTTGATCCTTCCGACTTAAATTGATGATATTTAAAGGCATTTCTAATGAGCGTTCGCCATCTAAGTATTTCCTAGAACGTCTTTCAGCACTTCTCGAAGGTGAATATCGATCGTGAATTACTTTCTCAGGACTGGGGATATCTTCATCACTTTCCCAGGAACTATTAATTTTTAAAGGTAGAAGAGGCGAATAAGATATCACGTTTCTGACATCCTCGTCACTCTCCCAATGGGAATGGTATTCTTCGGTGTCGGGTGTTCCGAGACCTTCTCCAGAATTCAAAGGTTCGATTTCGAATAGATCTTCTTGCTTGATTTTCTCGGGTTCTTTATGATGGTTTTGTTTTTCGATTTTCTCCGTTTTTACTTTCTTCTCTTCTTCGAGTTTTACCGTGACAATTTCATTTAAACTAGAGTCAGGTTTATCTCTGGTCTTTTCTTTTTCTTTCTCGGAACCTTTTCTCGAAACTTTTTTACAACACCCTTTAGAAGAATCTCTTGTTTTCTTGGATTCTCGGGATGACTCTCGCGATTTTTCTTGAGGATTTTTATCCTTCTCCTTTGACAAAGATCTTCCTCTTATGCTTTCCAGTTCGTCGTAGTATAGTGGAACGGTTAGACTTAATTGCTTGTTTTTAGGTTTTTTGTGTTCCTTCTTGTTGGATTTTTTACTTTTTAAATCCTCCGTTTTTTTGTCGTCAGTACTTTTATCCCTTTTATTACACTTGTCTTCTGCTTTATCTCTTTTGATATCGTTCTCTAATTCAGTAGTACTATTATCCATTTTAGTTACTTCCTTTTCCTTATTTTCTTTATGCTTTTTCTTTTCATCAGAATCAATTTTCTTATCTGCTTTAGTACCGTCCTTCTTCTTATTTTTAGTTTCTTTGTTGCACTCATTCCTTTTGTCGTTTTTTTTATCGCTCTTACTACTCTTTTTTTTAACTTCTTTAACATCTTTTTCCTTGCTGGCCTTCTTACGTTTCCGTTTCCGCAATTCTTTCTTGTCCTTCTTTTCTTTTTTACGTTCATATTTATCTTTTTTATCCGTAAGTTTCTTTTTACGAGGACTTTCATCTTCACTTTCTACATTGCTTATTTCCTCTTTTTCAAACAATAGGATATTTTCCTTACCACCAGGGCTAAAACTCTCCAATTCTTTAAGTTCTATGTTTACGTCGTCTTCGTGAGGTGTTTCTTCCGCAGTTTTACTGAAATCAATACCTTGATCGTTTTTAGATATCTCCTTATCTGTTAAATTAATTCCATTCTTTTCATCGTCTTCTTCTTCGTCCATGTAGCTTTGTAATATTGATAAACCCAGCGATTTCTCAAGCAATTCACATCCATCGGCAACATTGCCTAACATTTGTTTAGTATACCACTTTCTCATATCTTTCTTAGGTGTTCCTTCTGTAAATCTAATAAAAATAGTCTATATTACTATTAAGTTTGCAGAAACGAGTTGCGCATCACGAAATTAGCAAAGACCGGACAGATTCGTATTTAGCCGTCTCATTGGAATGTGTTGCCTACTGGTTTCCTAAACATGAGTCTATCTAGTGTCTGCTAATGGAAACTCTACTCGTTTCTGCAAGCTTAATTATTATTCTACGCTGTTATATAAAGGTGTCTTATCGATTGATATATTCGACAGCGATATCTGGTATAGCTGGAAGTACGAGATTATTAAAAATATTTTAATTCAATAGCATATGTTGGCTTTAATGTACCGCCAAGCTTTCAGAATTTTCCGCTGTATACTCTTTCATATACCGATCGATATAGTTCCTGGCGAGACAGTTTGTATATAGTGTTTGACTTCATAGTAGCAACGAATCAATCGTAGCTACTAGTCATTGAATTCAATGTTAATATTCGCTAAAGTAATGGAATCTTATGTTCTTATAAAAGAAAAATTGCTAGAATAGTATATTCTAAACTTTATAGAATATACTATTAGTATAGTAGATATAAGTATAAGTAGCTAGATTAAAAAGACGGTAGTATCGCTAGAAAAAGTATATAGATTTATGTTGAGAAATAAGACCGAATTTGAAAAGAAAATTTTTCACACTACCCTCGTATCTCGCGCACGAATGCACTACGTTGCTATATGCGTTATCACGCCGAAAATTGCCCGATTCCTATCATCTTTCTGAACATCAGCTATAAGTTGTGTACTTACTTTATACTGTTATCTGTTCTAAGCTTTGTTATAATATCTAAATGGGACTTTGGTATATAATTATATACTTCTAATGTAGATAAATATGCTTCTCTGTTTTTGTAGTGATTGATGCTGTAACTTATTGATGGCAATTCTTTCGTAAACCTAAAAATAAATGAATTTTCTGGATTAATAACATTTAATATGTCGGAAATTAGTGATAGACAGTAAATTAAGTCACTTTTTAATGTCATCTCTTGATGCATACTTTATGTAAAAGTTACATACAACAACGAAATTTACACAGATTGAACTCTATATTTGTAAGTTCACAAAAAGGAGGAACAAATGAATAAGGGAATATTTTTATGTACAGTAATGTGAATATGTTTCCGAAGAAAATTTACAATTTGTACTTCTTTTGAATGTTAATCCTTTTTCAGGTGCAATAAAACCATGAACATTTTTTTTATTGAAACAAACTATTGGCCTTGTCGCACCACTTCGCCAACACTAGACGCACGTTTCGAGAGTTAAGCTCAATGAAGATAACATTCAGCAGTTATCTTCATTCAACGGAATTATTAAACTGCGCTAGGACTACACTATCTATATACTTTTAAAATTATGAAAGACTAATGACAGGCATGCTTGATTTAACAAAAAAGAAAGGTTGGAATTTAGGAATTCTGTTTGATAGTAAACGAAACTTGTGTTCAAAGAAATCGCAACAAATTCAAGTAACATAGGATTAGTCTAAAACGAAGACGAATCTTTATCATCCGTTGCCCAGCATCTGATGAAGATATGCTGATCCCCTAAAAGAAGACTAGATTCCAACTTCCAACAAAACATTTTTGTCTTTGATAACAAAATTCAATTATTAATATTGCTGCAATTGTATTTTTGTACGAAAGTCAGGTACTTCGTACTTCTACAGACATCGATTACTGTGATCACCAGCCAGTCCTACTAGAATTTTGCCGAATCCAATCTCCGGTAGGGATTTTCATCTTGCCAAAAGTCTTCTTGATACGATTCTAGCTTATGTCAAACATTAAGTACGATCTTTTGCTTCTATTAAAGAAGCGCCTGTGTTTTGCAGCAATAACGAATATTACTGGCATGCACTTAAGTCTGTAATTGAAAATTTGTTAGACACAAAATTAGTTCTTGTACAACTACTGCGACTTGTTTTTGAAACACTCTGTTGGCCAGACAAGAAGATCAAATGTAAGACTTTAAAAATCTAGCCTTGTTAAATTAGAGAAGAAAGACAAAGAAGTAACGTTTAACTATGTTTATTAATTCAGTTTAGGTGAAGTTCGTGTTATTGCAACGTTGTGGTAAAAGTAATAGTAAAACATTCATTAATTGGGTATTTATTTGTAAGACATATTCGCACTACTGTACATTACATTTTGCAAATACCTGATATATTGGGATGGTACTGTTTTGTCTTGGCCACCCACTCCTTTAAATTTAAACGAAGATAAGGGTTGCGCAGGTAATTCAAATAAAAGCTGCTTTCTAAAACTAAATACAAACAAACCACATGAATATATTTACCAATCTACATTGATTTGGATATTTGTATGCAATCAGACACGTAAATGCAACTAATATCAACAATATGCTGTAAAACAAATTAGGAATAAATAATGCTGATAATCCAAACGAATACAATTTACAATCTATATTTACCAGATAGGTTATTCAAGAACAAGTTCTTATTGTAAATCTCAACAAAAACTCAAATGGTTGTCTCAGTATAATCATAAAAATGCAAACGTCATACTTAATTGTTATTACCTTACACGACTTGTACTATTTTGGAAATGCCAAAAAAATTATGACAAGTTAGGAAATTAAAGCGATTTTTCGCGATATATATTTCATGTTACCTTTGCGTTATGGCTTGTGTATGTCACACAAACTCCACACTTTTCATATTATTTCGTGAAAATGCGTAATGTATGTGTATTATGGGTTTTAAGCTAACAATAGCTATTCTCAGTAATTGGAGCCGCATATCCACTTGACACATGTCCCGATATATTTCTTCACACATCCGATATATATACCACATTCCACGTTTTCGATGATACTTCTTAAATTTTTTGATATAATTATCTTCCAGAGCTTTCGGATGTCTTCACTAAATTATTCCTATTCTTCTATATGCAAGGACAGTTTGTAAGTATCTTTTTTTATGTATTAAATGAATGAAAGTCAAATTTGGAGATCGTAGTGGAAAGTCTATTGTACGATTAAAGATATAAAACACTTTTTAAAATGTATTTGAAATACGCGCATTAAAATACATAATACAAATTATTTGAAATACTAAATACAAAATATATTTATACGTCCACCACTGATCCTCTCTAGCAGTTGCATTCTGTTATCTTGTTTATTTCCAAAGTATGGAGTATGCTTACTATTAAATTAATTGGCAAACAAATTACATTATACTCAGTGCAGACCTAGATATAAAATAATTTAATAGGAGTAAGATATGATTAACAGAAACTTGAGAAAAATTGGGGAAAGTAACACTTTTTTAGGGCATTTTTTTGGGGCTTGAAAACTAATATTTCGTGCTTCAAGTTCTGTATTTAATATAGCAAGACTGTTTAGTCTCATGGAATAAAAAACTCTATTTCATCCCATAATTAATTCAAAAAATTCTAAACCTAGTCAGTCATTCGGAAAAGGAAAAATAACTACTTCATGGAAAACAAGGTTTTTAAATCTCAACATTTAAAGTTTCTGATTTCTTAAATTCAATTTCACCCATTCCACATTGGTAACTGGGCCACTGCTGGCAACAGTGCGCCATCATTCATGATATATTGCGAAAATTTGCTTTAACTAAATACGAAGGATGTTGTCAAAGTTGAGCCATTTATATGGACAGGTTGTAAAAATAAATTGTTTTATCAAGAATCCACACATAGAAGTTGACAAATAAAGGATATTGTTTAAGATCCAGATCTCAAAAAGTTTCTATAGACCCTGTGGTATAGTTTATAAATATGTCGAAGAATCTAAGAAATACTCATCCTTTTACTCTATGTAGCACCATTATCGTTCTATATAAATAAAAAAATATTTCTTCTAAAAACCTGCTTTTTTGCAAAAAAAGTATTGCCTATATCTAATTAATTGATAAAAATTATAGATTTTAAATACTCACTCATGACAATTATCTTGTTGTTTTGTATTCTTACAACCTTTCGTTAATTTAATTTCTTGAACGTCTTCCAAACTCAATTTCCTTTTTTTCATTTCCTGCCAACTTTCCGGATATCTACCTTTCTCTATTGGTTTTCTAACAGGTTCCAAACTTCTACTACGACTCTTCTTCCGATAGTGTTTTTCTCTATAGGTAGGTTTTCTTTCTTTAAATAATGGAGAAGCAAGTTGTTGTTTTGCATTTTCAACCTTCTTAATTTCTTCTAGTTCTTCTATTATCGATTTCGCTTTCTCTATTGGACCTAAATAATAAATTTAATTAATGCTTACCAATATGCTACATGATAATGCTCACTTTGTTTTGGTTTCTTAACATTCTTGTCAGATTTAGCTGGTATTTGAATATCCTCAATCTTTTTTGTTGGAGAATTTAAAAATGGATTTTGCTTTGGCAATAAAAATGCTTGCAAACGTTGTTTAGCCTTTAATTTTCCTAATAAAGCAGCTTTTGGTGAACTTATAGCATTACTTAGTGCATTGTCGGTATTATGGATTGTTTTGTCTTCGCCAGTCTTCTCAGTTGTTAAGGATATAGGACTATCAACTCTTAATATCTGTGTATCTGAATTATCTGCAGTAGAAGCATCCTCTTCATAATCTGCTTGCTCAGATCCAGTATTTTCGCACTGGGAAATTTCAACTAACTGTGTATTTTCTACTTTTTCCATGGTTTTATGAATAATACTACCATGAAAGATTTTTTGTCATAGTGTTTGATTCAATTGCATATCCCACTCAATTTGCTACAGTGTATAATCTGCAATTTACTAATATCAAATAGGTTTTTCCAGGAATTACATGTGCTTTTCCTTGATTTAAACATACTACTATAATAGTTTAAAATTATAAATAAACAAAAAACCTACTTACCAAATTATTCCATTACATGATGATTTGTTTTATCTTACGATTAAAAAATAAATAATTTATATCAATTTAATTAATTAAACAGCGCTTAAGATTCACACTTATAAATTACTAATGTAAAAAATATATTATAAATATTATTACTGCTATTTAACAACTATTTGTCAAAACTTTCCTAAATCAATATTTGGTAACATTTTCTTTTACACTTTAGAATAAAAACCACTAAAAGAAAAATATATTTGTAAACAGTATTGCCACGCGTTCCAAAACAGTTTGTTGGATCATTTGATAGAACTTTTGGAGGAGAGCAATTAGGAGTACGTCCACGAGATTCGCCATAGTATTGCACCTATTATTTTACCTAAATATTAATGCTGCTAATTAGGAGTTATGTTTTATATATATGAGACACCTTTGAAAACTCCAATTTTTAAATTTATGGCGCCACAATATAGAATTAACAAAACCACTTAAACTATTAAAGGTTGGCTACCATGATGCAAAGCGCCCCATTGACAGTGGTAAGCAATGAATTAAAGCTAACGCCATTTTGATAAGTAAGAACAGTTTTGAGTATATTATTTATATATTTTTCATAAAATGGAGCTAAGAGATAAGGTAACTTACAACATATATCGTGAGAACTTTCTTTGTTGTTGTATAGTATCCACATGTACCTAAACAGTTTGGAATTCTAAAATGTAGCATTGATTTCTTGTAGTGTACAGCTGCGTCGGATGATGAAGATGATCTGGAAAAATTACGTTTAGCAGCTTTACAAACTATAAAACGTAACATACATGAAGAATCAAATTTTGTAGCAAACAACACTAACAAACCACTACACAATCCTCGTAAGCGAAGAAATTTTCAAGGTCGGAATCCTAGAAACGTAAGTTAATTTTTATTTTCCAATATATCTATAAGAATCCAGTTTTAATTATCCTAGGGCCAATTCTTTGCGCGACAGAAAAACACAAATTTGATATCAATTCCAACGGTTAGCGATGAACCTGGAAATGGAGATACACTAGCATGTAACAAAAGCAAGTTTACTAATGCTACTGTACCTAAACTTGTATTACCGCAAGATAGGTATTGCAACCCAAAAAATGTTGATGATAAGCCATTGGAATCATCGAGCAAGTTTGATCGCTATGATAATTCAGACGAATCTGAAAGTGAGTGGGAATATGACCAAGAAAGTAACTCTGAATCAGAATCACCTGCTAAATTAGAAAAAGCAACTAGTCTTGAGGCTTTAATGCAGGAATTGGAAAATGAAATACAGGGCGATTCTAAACCCAAAGAAGAAAAAATAATAAAACCTGTTAAAGTGAAAAAACGTAAACAAAAGGCGGTTATATCAGAATCGTTGAAGGAAAATGATACAAAAGAAACAATACCAGTTATTAAGAATGAGGAAATTCCAAATAAAACAACAACTGAGAAAGAAAATGTGAAAGGTACAGAGATTGAAAAAGAAAAATTCAATTCAAAAAGAAATTTTTCAAAAACAAACTTAAATATGGATGGTAAAAAGCCACCTTTACACAAAAGAATTTATAAGAAATATTATCCAGATAGAAATATACAATCCGCAAATACCGTCTTACCGCATCAGCCGTATGCGCCATCTTCTGTGTATTCGGGAGATTTACATTACAATCATAATTTGGGTTTCAATCGAATCGCTCCATACAACACGAATATAAACGTACTTCCATCAATATTACCTATAAATTCTTCGGTGAATTATCTTCCACTTACAAATAAAAGTGCTTTTGATAGACCCCCATCACCTTTATCGATAAATATAGATGATGCTCTAATTATAACTAGGGCTCCGTTATCGCCAAGGAGTGCAGCATTTGTGTTGCAAAATCAAGAAATAATTGAAAGGCGAAAGAAATCGCCCAGGCGATCATATTCCAGAAGTCCTTCTCCACGGTACCGACGATCGAAATCGCCGATCAATTATGGAAGAAGTAATAGGTCCGCTTCGCCAAGGAAATTTGTAAAATCAAAATCTCGTAGTCCACAACCGATAGTCATGGTAAGTAATCTGTTGGTTATGATGAATCAATATTTGCATTTATATTTAAAATTTACCTTGATGAATCATTTATTTTCCATAAAATGAATAAATTCCTTTAATTCTGCGATTCTTTGTTCGTCATTTACAAACCTTTACAAGAATGGTCTTCTTCATTAGACTCCCTAACTAGACAAAGAATATCGACAAAAATTTAGGAGAAAATGGATTATTATGCTCTAATATTTTTATTCTTTTATCATTTTTAATTTTGCAAATATAAATACATTTTCAAAAATAAAACCATAGATTGAGTTTTTAAAATTCCATCGACCCATCGAGAACTCTTGTTATGTATTAGAGCTAGTTTGCTTAATACTATTGCAATTTATTTCAGGATGGTATTCGAAAATTATCTCCTTGCAGGGAAAAAGTAGATCCAACTCGAGATCGGAGGTCCCCGATATCAGAAAGACGATCACCGCTACTAGATCGGAGATCACCCGTTCAAAGGTCAATTTCTCCTTTAAGAGATCGACGATCTCCTTTAAGAAATAAGATATCGCCCCTCCGACAAAAATTCACCGAAAAAAGATCTCCGAATCCAAGACGTACAACCCCGAATTCACCTAGGTCACCAAAAGCCGCTTACCGTAATTCACCTAAAACTACCATTCATGAAAGACTTGGTGCAAAATCGAGTAAGAAAAATGTAAATGTGGAAGTGACTCAAGTACAAAAAACTAGAAAAAGAAGCAGAAGCTTAAGTCGCGAAAAAAGCGAACCCAGAGAAAAACAACCGAAGCAAGAAAAGGAAGAAGCTTTAGATCCAATTCTAGAAGCACGAAGGAAAAAATTCGAGTCGAACGTAATAAAAAACGTTGAAGGTATCATTCGACTTAAGCCAAAAACCGAAAGCACTCCGGAAAATGATATTTCGAAAAAACTACTTGAAGATAATCAAGATGTCGCTCAAGAAGATGAAGTAGTAGATTTCCTAGATGCTAAAGTTGATGATTTATTTTCGGATGAAGACACCGATGAGGAAAACGAAGGTAGATTCAAGTCTACTTTGAGTAAACCCAAACGAAATGTTTCCGTACTTCCTTTTACCCAACTGCTCGATAACTCAACGAAAAATATAAAGACTGATGTTCTTAAGAGTACAAATCAAACAAGTAGAGGAAGCGATAAGGATTGTAATACTGAAAGGAGTCGAAAAAGGCAGAGAAGCCGATCTCCTGTAAAAAATAAAGACGCAAGAAACTATAAAGAAAGAACAAAAATTGATGATCCTAAAATTGCTAGTTCACGAAAAGCTTCCACAAAAGATAAGCTGTATACTAGGAATAAAATATTATTTAGGAATGGGTCATCGCGTAAAGAGAAAGTCCCGATGACCACGCCAAGGGAAAATAAAAAAATCGAAATTAAAATAAGAAACCCATCAAAATATGAGACTACCAGCAAATATGATGTAGCAAATGAGCTCGAAACAATGGAAAGAATGGAGAAGAGCGTGAGAAAGGTCGAAGTATCTGACATCAAAAAGGAATCGGATGAAGAGGACTGCGATTCTGAAACTATCAATGACAACGAAAAGGAAGAAGAAGATGATGAAGAAGTCTCTTTAAATCAAAAGTGTGAAGGTAAGGTAGTATTAATATAACATACAATTGAGTCACATGTTGTACCACTGATATCACACTGTTCCAATATCAAGAGATTATTAAATAGTTAAAGTTCATTCGCTGTTGAGATGTAATTAATACTACTTCTCTTTATAGCCGGCGACCTGAGAGCCCAGTTAAGTAGGAAACGAGCCGAAAGACAGAGCAAACTCCCAGTTCCTGAGGATGTTCAATCTCGATTATTACAAAACGCTCTGCAAGGTGCTGTTTTTAAAAAGCCAAAAAAATCAAGAAAGGAAAGAGAACCAGCACCGAAAGGTATTTATTTTTACCAAATTTTCAATTTGTTTATCCCTCAATCATCTAAACTAGGTGGATCTAACTTTCCCTAGTTAGAGCCACTTCTTGACGTTTACGTATTCTCCCTTAACTAAATTTTGTTCGCTTAGAGTACAGAGCTGTAAAAAGAACGGCGATTACTAACGTTGCATTTGGAATTATGACGTTTAAACATGGCAAACTTTTATCCGCCGAAAGAAAAGTTCGACTCTTGTATTCTGATTCCCAAAAACCCGCTAATTGCCCAGGTATTACAATATTTCCCCATTCCGTTATATTCCTAAATAAAGGTTGTATTCAGTGAGTTTTGTGTTGGAAACATTTTTCATAAATACTAAAGCATAATTTTACGTGGTGCAAAATTTATTTCGGATTAATTTTTATTTTTTTTTTGTTTCTCTACCTTTTAATATACTGAATGTTCCATAAAAAAAATAAGTGTGAAGCTACTTCTTGACAAATTGGTAGCGGAAAAATGTTGTAATAAATTTGTTATTTTTAACTGTAACCCATACCAAATTTTAAAAAAATCTCAGGAGTCTCAGGTTAATGAAGTATTTTTCATTCTTTTAACGTCAAAATAACATTTGTCGCACTTTTACATTTAAAATCTCAAGGAAACTAATTCAAACAGAAAAAGAACTATTAAAATCGGAAAATCACCGAAATGTATTTAAATAAATCTGCAGTGCAGCAGGCAAAAAAAATATGAGAAAGTGAAGGTAGTATAAGTTATTATTTGCACTAAATCATTTACATGAAGAACCACAATTTTGATAAAATGTTGTAATAGGTTGGATCTGTTATCACAATATCGGAACATGTTGCAGGATTGAAGAAATATTGAATTTAATAAATTTTATAATATGAAAATATGATGCTGCCGTTCGTAGAATAGTTATACCGGTAAAATAATTTTATTGTCTAACATACCTACGGCAAATGTTATTATTATCGCACTTAGAAGGTTAAAAACAGTAATTGAGGCGAATGGCGGATCAATTAAGTATTTGTCTGTTTGTAGTTTCTGGTTTTGTGTTTAAAAATGTTAATAATTCCGATGCATCACTTAATGAAGGACGATGCAGTATTAGCGGCAATAAGAAATTCTTCCGGGCAGCTTTTTTCGTCAGGTGTAGTTTTGTCTTAAGTATTTGCCAATAGTAAACGCCGGAAATATGTCGATCTTGCCCAACGCTACATTCTTAAAGCGAATGAAGTATAGATTTATGGCGCTTCTGACCCACATAATACCCGAATATGACCAATTCTTGTGACGAAAATTGGCAGTAATGCTCAAGGCAGTGGTGAAGCTAGTGATACTTAACTTTAGCTCCCTGAATGCAACCGCTACGTTATATTGCCATCTACGTAGTTGCTTAATTGACCGTTTTTATGCTAATATTCAGTCTCTAAGCGGAGTACAACAGTATACCTCTTGAACATTTTCCACCGGAACTGAAACTAATTTATTTAAATTAGCTATAGTACAGCACAATAAAAAAATTATAGTTACGTACATGTAATGTTAATGTTGTTTTAGAGTAAATTGTGTTCGGTAAGGAATCTCATAGAAATTTTAAGAATTTTGTTATAAATGTCCGCATATTTTATGGTAAGTGTTATCGCTAGGTGACCCTGCTCAACTTATATTTCCAATTATCCCATTACGGAAAGTGGCATCATTCCTAGTTGTAAAGATTAATTTACGAATGCTTTGGAAAACAATAGACAACCACAAAACAAAATACATCAACGTGTATTTTAATTTTAAAATTTTGCCGTAACTACTAACGCCATTTTTGTGTTTTGAAATGAAGAGTGTAAGTAAAAACAAGAGCCGCGCAAGCATTGTATGCTACTAGATGTCCTTATCGGCACCATCAAGAAAAAATACACTTATTCGTGCGGCTAAGACGTTAAGAATTATTGGTAATTTTGAAATATGTGTATCAGCTAGTGTTTGCGACAGACGATAATTTCACTAAGACGGCGCCCCTGTTCATAACGATAATATAGTAAGCCAGGGCATTTACAAGACGATGCATCAGTACTAATAGTTCTATGAGATACTCTTCATATTTAAGTTCTTTTAGACTACTTTATTTGGGGACATTTAAAAAGTCTAGCCTACGTCTACCTTCCAGAAAAGAAAGAATTAAAAAAGCTATATAGGATCGTTTGTACAAGCACAGCGTCATAAATAGCGTAACCTAGTGGGTGCCTTACTTAATACAAAGAATATCCCTACCGTACATTTGTAACAAAGTTTTTAGATACACAAAATCTGAATCCGTTCTCGAATTATTACATTGTCCTATTCCTCGCTGAAAAAGATTTGCCTCTTCTTTTAATTAAAAAAATAAGACAAAATGAAACCATTTCTAATGCTATTCGTATAGAAAATAATGTCATAGTGACGGTGATAACATATCCGGTCTGTTAACGTAAAAAGCCTATAAATTTAACATACAATAAAAAAAAACCTTGCAAGGTAATGCTAGTTTTGCACTAAAAAAATGATCGTAGTTTTTAGTGAAGCTTTAGCTTGCTTTTCCTTAAATAATAAAAAAAATTATAACATACCAATTGCAATATTTCTGTTTCTTTGTACTTGTATTAATATTTTATTTATTAACACATTATTTTACATAAGATGGAAAACTGCCAATACATTTTCGACTGGGCTACGCTAATAATATGGATCTGTTTGAAGAAACTAGTGTAAAGAGGAAAAGAAGCAAGAGTAAAGGACGAATAGATCAGGTATTTTATTTTGCCTTCCACTTGCTGATAGATAACATTATATATGTATATTTTTAATTTTACTTATTACACCCTAATTGTAAAGGTGAATGGTCGAGAGAATGATTATTAGATTTGCATGCGAAACTATCTAAATAAAAGAAGAAAATATGTGAGTTGAGTAAAAGTAGACGTACCTGTTTTAAAATCAAGATATTTCAGTATAGTACAACTTCCTAATCCCAACTAGTCACTTCTAGTCACTTATATAATTTATTTTTATTCTTAGTCAAACCATGCAAAGATCGAATCTTTATTTTAAAATTTTGCCGGAATATACGAGCAGCTTCTTGCTGTTGTTCTCAGCAAGCTGCTCGTTTCAACAGTTGTCAGCAGGCAATTTAGGCAGCATTTTTTGCTATCGGAGCAAGCCGTATTTCCGCTTGCTACTGACAGCTATCGATAAAATATTTTGAAAAAATCTTTATTTCATTTTGTTATCAAATATATAATTTAAAAAAATAACAAGAGGGATAAAAGCAGTGCTGCATACACGAAAACTCAGAGATGTTGAAACATTTTACACACTAAATAAAGTTATTGTAAGAAGAAATAATATACAATATAGTTCATGCGACATATGCCTATATTGGAACATATTGTGTGTCGTGGTAAGATTGCATTGGATGCCTTGTTATGAAAATAAGTAACATCGGCGAATTATTATTAGTTTTCTACAGAGATATATGAAGGTAATCAGGGGCGTGACAAGCAGGGCACGTGCTATGAATGGAACTACAGTATTACGAATTAATTTATAATTTTACAAAAATTCTTTTCGGTGTGTGTCCTATAAACTTTTAATTCGCGCAGTTATGAGATTGATAATAACGCCATCTGCGTTGCTAGACTAGTGGTGATATGTAGTACACAGAAGCTACAAGCTTTGTTTTTGTAATTTTATCAGTGCTGCATTCATAGCGATTAATTTGGTTCGTTTAGGTATGTATATGTTAATGTGTTTAAAAATAATAGATATATATGTTTCTGAAACCAAATCAAAAAGAAATAAACAATAGTTTTAAATATTATAACAGCAATTTAATTTTTTTTCCATGGGTGCTATTTTATGTACATACCCCACTAAATGTAATTTATTTGTATTACCCCCAAAGAGGAGATTTTTTTGTCACTTAGCTTTTATTTTACATACTCCTAATCAACATAAACAGTTAGTAAGGTAAATTCATGCGTATATAATTAATGACATATGTGTACTATAAAAAAAGAGGTTATAGGTGCATGATTTTTTCCCTTCCCAACAGCTTAAAGCTGTTCGTGTGCGATACACAGTTGTCAACAGCACGGCGTGGTCGAGTAACAATTTGACAGCTACGGTAACTTAGTTCAGCAGTTTGTGTAGTAGCAGTACGCGGGTGTCATGGGAAATAATGATCCGCCGAACGGCGATAACTTCAAGCTACCAACTGCGACAGCTCGTTACTGCTCGTGTATTTGGACCCTAATAATTTGTTTTCAGTTTTTTATTTAACACAAACATTTATTTCGAAGTATCTGAAACAAAATTTTAAATCTTTTACGTTGGTTTGTTTATACATAACGATAATATACTTTTGTACAGCGAGGTGCTAAAGCCTAACTCCCCCTCTAATTTTCGAATTGCAAAATCTAGGAAAAATTTTATGGGATTTCGCTGCTTATTTTACGTACATTACATCCATTTGATAGTATTTCCGTTTTATAATAGTCTATAATTCATTTAAAAATGTGATAAAAAGTTTTGATCTTGAAATATAAAGAATATATAGGCAAAGAACACTTGACTACCGTAAAAGATTCGCGTTTTATGCTTTTAATAGCTTCCTATTAGCAGCTTCCTTGCCGTATAATCATTCCTTTTTTTTTTTTGAAAATATAACTTCAGCTGTGATAATAAAAATAGCTTAGACTGTTAAATAGGAGTTTGCATGATGAACTTGCTGTGTAATCTTATTAGGTATTAAATGTTACAGATTTCAGGTAATATACTGTGATATTGCCCACTATCATATCATTACATATTAATCATTAGGTTTTTCAAGTATACACTTTTTTTTTCTCATTTAGACGTAATCATTTGCTACTTCATTGTATTGAAATTTGACTGTACTGTACAAAATAGTGTACCATAACATTGTAACAATGTGAATTTTCTGTGCAATTGGATTCTTACGTCTTATAATAATAAATTCAAACGATACTAGTAAATGATAAAGTGTGATTAGTATGTCGGCTTTCAGCGAATACTGAAAAATCAGTTTTGTTTGAAGAAAACAGATATCAAGGCAGTTGCGCTAGTAATTACACCACGCAGATTTAAGTATAATAAAGCAGTTTTATTGCAAGAGAGTGCACAGTGTACAGAGATATAATAACTTAAGAAAATGAGCTATTTAATGAAAAAAAAAGAGAGATGGGTATAAAACAGATAAAAACAATGAAATTTAAGATGCCTCCGCATTTCCGAAACGTTGGATGGAAAATCACATCAATAATATATATATTGAGTATTAGGATAGCTAGAATTTTATTTTTTGTATGTGGTGAAATGGAATATGGACATTTTCGCATAGTTTTTGACAGCATTGTTTTTTATGTATGACGCAATACATTTGGCAATCATGTAATTGGCAGGCATTTCCAGGACAATTGGCCTTATGGGTCATCAAATATATAGATCCGGCTAACTGTTATTTATGTTCCTATCGCTAAATGACGAGATACTTCTCGGATACTAAATTATGCAACATTATAATAGATGGCATATTGTACAATTCCAGCTCCACAATGTTGTTTGTATCGATATCGACATGTACGGTCGTACAAGTAATCAAAATATATATGAAAAAAGGAAAGGTTTCTGTTGTAGAAACAATTGCAATTTATTTATTGGAACAATAAAATATTTATTTGTCGATGATTTTTGTGAATAATATCCGCAATTATATACTATTATTATTATATACTACTACCTATAGGCTGTCAAAATTAGTGACAATAATTATTGATGGAAATAATGGAAAAATTCAAATCAGTAAAAAACGTGCAAAGCACAATACTCACAACTGAAATATCGGCTGCAAACTCAAACATGCATCATTCATATTGTGTGTTGTCGTCAAATTAGTATAATAGAGAACATATACAAAACTAAAGTAACAGTGCATTTAATCGCAACAAATAGTCAATTATTTAATAAACATATTTTGTTGTTAGTAAGACCAGTAATGGTATTATCAAGGGTAGCGTTATCCCTAGTTTATATTTCAGTGAACTAATGAAAGGACACTAATTTCTATAGATTCAGTGTCATGTCTAGTGCGGAATTGAAATTTTTTGTGAAATTTTGGTAGCTGTCGCATGGACGCAAATCGAAAAAAAAAAGTTAAACGCATTATTTTATATTACAATGAGTTTGATCGTTATATGTTTTTTGTGTTAATATTGTTCATAATTGGGAGTACATAAAAAGGTTTAACTGCTATAACTTTTATAGCATTAAAATATTCCATCACAAAGATCGAAGTAGCATTGTTTTTAAAGCAGTTGTACAGAAAATTCACATCTATATACTTATTTTGTATCCCATTATTGTTAAACAAAATTAACGAATTAAATTTTACTTATCGACCTGTAAAAATCTCCAGATTGTAATGATTTTTATAATGTAAAAAATATTCACCTAATTTATAATTTGTGAATAATTTTTACAAAGTTTAATATTGTAATTAATGTATATTCTATAAAAAAAAGAAAAAAAAACGGGGAAAATAAAGAACATGAAAAAAGAAAAAAAATATGTTTGAAAAAATTTTAATAAAACATGTGTTTTAAAACTATATAGGTGTAACCGTCAACATTTGGTCCCAACACAATATCATCCCATAACAGGAGAAAATATACAACATAAAAAGCAACATGCTATAAGAGGCAACTACACATCACCAGTGCTGCCAATACATAAAAAAAGAAGCCTGCTACAAAAAAAGACTACTTCATTTGTATAAGTAAAGTAATATTCAAGTTAATATGTGTAAAATCTAGTAATTACATTTTCTGTTTGTATTTCAAGTAAATATTATGTAACAATGTAATTATAGTAGTTTTGGGATGTTTGTGTTGTTTATATAATTGCGTTATATTTTTTTGTTTGATTCTTTTTTTTAAGGATAAGTGTACCCTTGTAATTCGATATGATTTTGTTTTCATAACCGTTATTATTTTGTAAGTTATAAATCGAATGAATATAAGAAAGAAAACCAGTTACATCTTTATTATTAAGTAATAAATAAACCTATGTGTATATTAGTTTCCTAAGTAAGTTGTACCTTTGTGAGAAATGTCTAATTATATCTATTATAGCTTTTACTATTATATAATAAAATTTGTACATAGTAATATTTTGTATATATTGTTGATTTTAACTTTTTATTTATTAAAGATCGATTTTTTATGCATTTTAGTTTTATTTTCAAATAAAATCCATATTCCAGCAGGTTCATTTATTTCACAATTTTTACAGTTCCGGTATGAAAAATCAATTTTGGAATATAGAAAACTAATTAATACTTTAAACAACACATAAGTATTGGCACCACACAAGTTTAATTGATTATATATGATAGTATAATCCGCGACGGCTGTTTCGAGGACACGAATTGCCTTCATCATCAACCGGTGACCGAATGATGTGATGACTGTATAATAAATTAAACTTGTGTGGTGCGGAGGGTGCCGATACTTATATGTTGCTTACTATACTACGCCACAGTCCTTGCTATCATTATTACTTAGTACTTCTAAAAATGTTCTCCGGACTCGGACAGTTTAAGTTGTACATATTGCACAGCTTGGTTTGCGTTAATCGGCATAGTTTATATTTATATAGACAATCAATAGTGCAGTTCATTCTTTTCCGAAAAAATCAATTTCTTCACAAAATAGTAAAATTATAGGAGGAATCCAAATTTATGCTAAAGTAAAAACATTCCGTTTAAGATAAAAAAAGGTAAAGATGTTTACGTTCGACATAACCAAAATATAGGCTTCAAAAATATTTATATAGTCAAATACCTACATCGGGGTAATTTTGTGCCACTATTTCTCTTCTTGAAACACTTGTGCCCTAAGCTCAAAGTGACTTAACATGTAGATAATAGACGGTAAAAGTAAATACTTGCAAGTATATTTTAAAGAATAGATAGAACAAGGCGTGTTAGAATTGAAGCTGTATCTTAAATGATTGCAATTGACAATGGATACCCACGAGTTCCCGAAACAATTGTTCGGAATTAATTAAATAGTAGTACGTAGAATGAGAAAACATCATAACAAAAGAATCATTAAAGAAAATTTGAAATATCCAAACATTAAGTCTTAATGTTTATGATAGATGGTGCCGCAACCATGCTTTCTGTAGGTGGGTGTCTTTAGGAATAGTGTGGTAACTTTTTATATATTTCATGTAAAATTCATGCTCTACATCTTGTAGCAAAGACAATTCGTAGATGCTATTTCTATGCTATTTCTGAAATCCTCAAAACACCACAACCTATTTTTAAACGTTGGGGAAGAATGTGCAGCTATCAAAACAAGTCAGAAAAAAAAATTGAAGATAGGATAGGAGGAAGTTAGATGTGGAGCGATCGTTTTCATTATACAAGAATATATTTTCCTCACCGCGGTCACGTTTTACCGAGATAACTTTGGAGACCCACTTTACATTAAGAATATTTAATATCGCTCCTCCAGTTTTTTAAATCACCGGAGATACTTAAGAGAGATGTTTTTGTTTTAATCGTCGAATTACATGCACTCTCGATTTTATTTTTTATACATATGACTAGAGATAACAAATTCCCTTGTTCATGCAGACACATAGAGATAATTTGTCGAGATGGTTTCGTAATTTGCTAAAACCATCTTAAAAACCCTTGTATTTAGCACAGGAAAGGCACCGTCAATATGCAAAGATAATATATATTCGCATGTTGACTCCCTTCGCATGCAAAAATCCATTCGTTAGCTACGCCGATGGTGCGCACCCGAATTTGACCACTCTAGTTATTAGTTAATGATTATCCTTTTTATTTATTTTTGTTTAATTTATAGAACAAGCAAAAGTTAATAATAATTCAGTTTTAACGATTTTTTTTATAGTAGTTCGCCTCTGCCTTGTATGTTTTTATATCATTTTGCTAAATTAACAGAGAAAAAAAATGAGTAAATATGAATATTTATATCGGTTCATAATTTAGAGGCGATTAAATAAATTCAGTTTTTTTATACAATTTTAACTTGTGAATGGGCAAAATTGTGATTGTAAATTTATAGATAAAATTTTTATAAATACTTAAAAAATATAACAATTTTTATTTATTTTCAAGGGAAAAATTTAATCAGGTATAGTTTTACCCAAATTTTTGAATAGCTTATGGACTGTGAAATTGTTAAGATCTAGAAGCAGTTTTAACGTCTACAAATAAGCAAATAAAGCTAATTATGATGGTTAACAAATTGGATGTCCATAACCGGCATGATACTATATTCATGTAAGCTTTATCGTGGATAGATTATACCGTAACAATGAACTTGATTATCCAAAGACTACGGATATTAAACAGTCTCTCACCTTCAACGATACGTCACAACAACCGAGTGCTATGTTAGTTTAACGGCGAACTTATTAAATTATCATACCTACGTTCTACGTTGAATACATACAGTTGCGAGTCGTACTTGTAGATGATTAAAAGCAATATAGCCTAGCTCTACGTACTTCGCAAATTGTTGTAATCATTTTCTATACGATTCGCGTTACAAAAATAAACACATATGGACAACTCCGTCACGCTTTATAAATAATTATCGCGATATATTGTTTCTTTATCTAGCGGTAATTATAAAACCAAAAAGGTGTTGGCAAATGTATACAATTTCGAAGAGACGATTAGAGATCAGGCAATTACGCTTTTATCTTATTCGCTTACAAGATTAAAAATTCATAACGTACTTAACGGCAGTTGCATTAAGGTGATTTATTTTTCTACATAGAAGTGACCATACAGAGGTAAGCGAACTATTGTTACGATATTCCTTTGTTTATAACTTACAACACTGTCTAGAATTCTAAATGGAAGAAACTACAATTACCGAGTGTTTCATTACCTCCGAGCCTCTATGTATTTATTGCAAAGAATCCCTGAAATATCCCATACGAAAAGTCGAAAATGTTGGTAGTTTTTGCGGAACATGCTTCGATAAATCAGCATATATCCATCGAAGGAGAAGCCAAGAGCTCGAATACGTCATGGTTAATTTGCTTATGCCATGTAAATTTAGTTATAGAGGTTGCAGCGAAAAAGGGACCGTTTTAGCGATCTCAAGACATGAGAAGAAATGCTCTTATAGAGATAAGATTTGCCCGTACTACGGATTAAAACAATGCACCGTTGCCGATCATATGTTAGATTTCATGCAGCATTTTTCCACATTCCACACGACACGTATTTGCATCAGCGATAACAATTCTATTGATTTAACTTATAAAATAGACGATGAGACTTTGAATGAATTCTGGGTACTAGCATTCGAAGACGACAACGCTTTATTAAATATCAAACAAAAGAACGATAAATTATACTACCTTATCTACTACATTGGCAACACTGAGAACATACGACAAATAATTTGTAAAGTACAACATCGTAACGACGATATTTGCACAAACGAAAAGACATGCTCGATACTTCCCGAAAGAGAACTAGGAAGTGTCGAAAACGAAGATGAATGTGCGATTATTTTCGAGAAAAGCGTGTTGCTAAACTATTTTGGAGAAAGTCTGAACACAACGATTACGTTAGAAAGGGATATACTCAACATTAGAAACGACGACATCCTATTAAGGTTGGAATGTCCGATTTGCAGCAATTTTATGAGGACGAATATCAAACTATGCACTGCTGGACATAGCGTCTGTAACGAATGCGAATCTAAATTAGATAAATGCCCAATGTGTACCCTTCCTTTTTACGGAGCGAGAAATTTCGCGTTAGAATCCGTTGGTGACCTATTGAAGGGCTTGATACGCGGCGAAAAATTGGAATGTCCTATGAGGAAACAGCTCCTGTGTCTTTGGAAAGGGAATCAATCCGATGTCGTCGAACACGTTAAAGAATTTCACAAGGATAAGATAATCATCAATAAGCGCCTTACAAAGGTGCTCGAGTACATAGCAGAATTTTCAGGAACTGATTATTTGATGGCTTTTGGGCAGGTGTTCAAGATTATCTGCAAGAAAGATAGGTACGACGACTTGTTGGTTGTTATAATAGAATTGATCGGGCACGACGAAGACGCTCAAAGGTATTACTACAATATTTGTTTCAACTCGTTGTATAAGCAAAGCATTATTTGGTATTTAAAATCGAAAGTGCTTACTAGAAGACGCGTAGAATATTATGTAGATTATATCGCCATAGGCCGTCTAGTTTGCAATAGTCAATTTAATATATCTTACACAATAAGTAAGAATAACCACTATTACTAACTTATATTGTATTAATATTATTATTATTATTTATATATAAGTACATATACATTTTTATACTATACACCTATACAAACAATAAATTTTTTTTGTAAAATTTCTCTGTATTGTCGTTCTTTTTCGAAACAAAGTTTCTGAAGAAATAACACTCTTAGAATAACTCAAAAACGAATTATAAAGAATGGAAAGGCAATATAGTTTTCAAAAATGGTACATTGAAAAAAAGAAATATTTTGTAAAAAAATTCTGAAAAGATGAAACTTACTTAAGTTACACTATATGATCATAACTCAAGGCTTTGTCTGCAAAAATCATGAGATTATAAAGAGCCTAAACACTATATTTTTTCGGATTTCAGCAAATACTTTTTTGTGTAATAGATCATATGTTAAATATGTTTTATTTTTGAACAAGCTATCTATTGAGGAAGGAGTACCCCAAGGATCTGCCCTTGGTCCTTGCTTATTTCTGATATGGGCGACCTTCTATTCTGAGATTTTAACGCTTTCTTTATGTTGTTTCTAGATAAGACGACTGCAGTAAATTTTGATTCCTCCTCGACTACGAATGAATTCTAAAAATTTTTACAGTGTCACCGTAATTATCATTCGTTGAAGAATTAAAATTAAGCTTGATAAAAAATGTCCAATTTTATTATCCGTTGTTTTAATACCGTTATTCATTTTCATTACTATATTCAAATTTATTGTAATAACAATCTACTTATACGTAATAAAAAAAGAGTGTCGTTATTTACAATCATCTTTGTTTCGCTATATGTTATTGAATTAATTTCAACCGTAATGTACATATTGAAATAAGCGCTGACGTCAGTTGAAACTGCATCTGGATCCTGCGTCGGAATACCAGCTACAGAGTTAAAAATAAATAAAACATTGGGATTGACTCTCCTCAATGTTTTTCCTTTTTTTTTCTCAGGTAAATGCGGAACATATTTACAAGAAACGTGATTATGATAATCCACTTGTGTCATTACAGCACATATACCGTCGATATTATGGAGTTATTTTTATAAATATAATGACTTTTTTCTGGGAAGTATTTTCAATTTAATTTGTTTTGCAAATACCGATAAAACATGCCATTGATAGCAGAATATTTATAAAAAAAAAATGTAGCTCTTATCAGTATCTATTCTAAGCACGTCAGCCGCATTATCATAGGCTATAAAACACAATGTAATCGAAAGCATCGCGCATATTCAGTTCAATTAAATGCTTATATCAGCCATATTCATCATAATCTTCTTTATATCTATTTGGCAAACAATGATTTTTAAATGTGAGGATAAAAGATTACCTACAATCAATTTTTTTATTGCTATAATCGCCGTGTCACTACTCTTGAAACAATATGTGCACAGTATAATGATTGCGACATCACATGATTAGAATAGAGATAGAGAGGAGAATACAAAACCTACTTCCGGTCGAGACTTATTATCTTTATCTGTCTATGAAAATGTTCTATTTTTTATGAACAATCAATTTACTTTGTATACATATATAACGCGACGTTAATTTATACAGTGGGCGTGTTTTTTTATTTACAAATAAATTTTACTCGACCAGATCTCAAGGGGAACTGCATCGACTTATACATTAAGTGGTATAGATTGACAACTTCTGGAAACTTGTTGACATACTAAAAGTTACATGTACTACTCTGTTAAAATATTTTGAATTATTAACCAAATGTTCACAGTATGTCCAACAATCGATGGTCAAACTTTATCACCATTATCAAATCGCTCTTACAAAAAAAATGTCATATTCATTTATACTGAATACTTTTCCTAATGTTTAGGAAAATGTGTATTAGGAAACCATTTTTTAGAATGTCATCCGACTTTGGAGATATCCAAGTTAGTTTCGACTATTACAGAACAATCCAGCATTGATGAAAGATAGAGATCACTTAGTTTTCAAGTATAAAGAATGCCAATGTGTTTAAATTATATAAAAGAATATTATTTAAACTTGGTTATTATTTATAAACATGTAGTACCTTTACCTCTCAGTATCCATAAAAACAGAAGCCCTCACTAAACAGAGTTAAATGAACAATAGAGAATTTGAAAACTTCAAGCTTCTAATGGATACTCTTTCAAGTATTAATCAATGCAGTTCCTCGTGAATCATCGGTACGCAGCATGTAAAACATCACATTGATGTGTTAGCTATACATAACATATGTTTTACATATATACAATTTTAATAATAGTCCTAATTATTAATAAATAAACATCAACGGAATGGCAAAATCAATTTATTTCATTTTTTAGAAGATGAAATCAAAGATAGATACACGAATACAGGTATGGCGAATAAAAGCTGCGACAGTCGCTGCCTGTTTGTGAAATAAGGAGACATTTTTACACTTAATATCTAAAGTGCGGAAATGTTAACAAAGGAGTTGTATTTCTCGCACTGATGATAATTAGTCAAATAATTTATGTTGCTTTCAGACAGCAAATATGAAGCCGCTTTGCAATAATTATGGAATTTTCCGCTTTGTCGAAAACTCGTACACGTCATCGCATTTTATTTAAAAAATTCAAGAGGAACGTCGAAATTACTTTTCCATAACATCAGAAACAAGTTAAATACTGATAAGCACCGAAGTTCCGTTTATAACTGAAAATGGTCAATTTTTCTTTTCAGCAATGAATTTACGTCCAAAAAAGAAAGAACATTGACAATGTATTACCCATTTTGTTCTGTATCTAGTCCGTCTTGTTCATCCTGTGCATGGGGTGTACGAAAATTTTATCAAATCTGTGTAGTAATCAACTCAAAAATATCCCTAACTTCATCCAGGGACGAACGCCACTAAATTATAGAAATTGAAGAACACACCTTGTAATTATATCATTTCTGTATTGTATACAATATTTTAAATATGTAGTTTTTTGAGTTACATCTTACGTTAGTCTAATATTTCTAATTAATAGCAAGTAATTAAAAAAATATATCGAATCGTAAAAATGAAAGAATCCTGTGGACGATCAGAAACAAATTGCTATGTATCTGTGGATTTGTAACGGATTCCTTAAGATTTATAGAATAGTTTAACACATATTTGCATTTTTTTATTTACTTATTCGTATTTCCTATAAAATTCAACTTATTTGTATAATTACTCATTAACTATATAATATTAGGCCATTTACAAAAGTTAAATCAATCGTCGATTTCTTCTATGCTACTTTGGGAAAAACTCCTACTTGGTTGGCTTTCTCGAATTGTTTCAAACAGATTTTTGTCTTCTACAAGATCTGCTTTTCTAACATTGGTATTTGCACAGCCAACATAAGGGCATTTTGAACTGTTTTTTTTCTTCGAATTTATGTAACTCATAATTGTACTATATTCGTAAACATGTCCGCAAACCTTATTCTTCCAAGGATTTTGTAATTCAGTTTTAGTTAATGGATCTAACAGCAATTGCGTGGCTTGAGTAACCACAAGACTATTTTCTGTATCTTCACTTGTACCAGGATTACTACGATGAGCATCCAAAGAATGGATTATTGCTTTCATATCTGGATGTTCATCGAATGGAACGATGCAGCTAACACATTTCCTTGTGCTGTTCTCATATTCCTCTTCAACATTTATTGCCTGATCGTTTCTTTCATCATTAAAGTAGTCAGTGGTCATCTTCAGAGCGGCTTTAGATAAATCAAATTTCATTTTATCTTCATGATACTGTCTTGCTATCTGTTCTATAATGTTTAGCTGGGAATCTTTTTCATCACCTGTGAAGTGTTCACTTACTAATTCAATACAATCGTTTAAATTACTAAGACAAGTCCGAATAATTGCATTTCTCTTGTCATTTAAAGTTGTATCCATTTTCTTTAAGAAATTATAGAAAATATAGATCAAATTCAAACCATTGCCGATTTAGTACTTTTATTCTTCATTTATTTCAAAGTTGGCAAAAATCAATTTAAATTTTCATACTTGATTTTCTGTTTATGCCCATATATTACTTAAAATATATCCAATATATTATATTTAGATACAAAGCAATATCAATATTCAAGTGCCATAGAAATGGGACAAGCCACAGTTGCGTTTTATGACGAATAACACATTACACACTGTGGAGTATTTATATATCAAGTTCTACACATAACTACTTCACATTTTTTAAATTTCGCGGACGATTTAAATGGGGGATTGTTAGAATTTTTAATCTAACAGAATGACCAACCCAAATGCGTTTTTTACAAGTGTCGTAAAATACGGACCGCGTTTTAAAATCGTTCGGACATCTGTTGGATCAAAGATTCAAGTAATTAAAAAATATACACCAAAAATTATACTCGCATACATTGCAATAAAAAAGCTGGGATTTATACACTGTTATCAAAACTACGACTGTCAAATTAAAAAAAAAATACTTGCAGTAATGTTTTTAAAATATCTATTAGAAATTTATTATTTTTATTAATTTAAAATAACAGTCGCAACAAATGTATCAATAAAAATTGTTGCACGGATCTGAATAAAAACTAAAGGTACAAGTCCTTGAGTTTGAATTATAGTAGCTAACTTCAAAGTTTAAAATACGTCATTTTCCTAGGTATTGTGTGAAAGCCAAAGTACTTTCTTGAAAGTATTAGTACAATATTAATAATGTCTTTGTTTGGTTCTGTTTTTGCTGATATGGAAGATGACCCGTTCTTTGGGTAAGTATTTGGTATCGTTAAAAACACGACATAATTGCAGCAGCACTCAATTAAATACGTTAAGTTGTAAACAGTCCGCCATACTTGACATTCTAGAATAGGCAATGAATAATTTAGAATTTCCGCAGGTCTCACGTTCGTACAATGCGACAAATGAACAACATGATGAATTCATTATTCGCAGACCCATTTGGAATGATGGGTAATGATTTTGGTGACCGTGCTCTAACTCACAGAGCCAGTAGTCATAACTCACTTGTACCTTTTGGTTTTCCCATGCCCAATATTAACAGATTGCTTAGTGGATCATTAGATTCTCTCGGAGATGGCCATTGCTATAGTAGTTCTAGCACTGTAGTTAGTATGACATCAGGACCAGATGGTAGACCACAAGTTTATAAAGCGAGTTCTAGCACTCGTGTTGCTCCCGGCGGTATAAAAGAAACACAGAAAAGTGTATGCGACTCTAGAACTGGCACACAAAAAATGGCGATCGGTCATCATATTGGAGAACGTGCTCACATCATTGAACGCGAACAGAATTATCATTCTGGTGATCAAGAAGAACGCCAGGAATTTATCAACTTAGATGAAGATGATGCAGATGATTTTAACAAGGAATGGAAAACTAAGGCTTGTGCCCGATCGGAAATACCAAGACTTACAGCCTCCACGTCTCGCAACAGGTATAATTATAGCGGTTCGTCACATGCACATTCTGGCGTACCAGCAATCACCGCTAGTTCAAGGTTAATATATTTTTTTTATTCTAGCTTTTATACTTTTATTTAGTTTGCATTCTCGTATTTCTTCAAAGAAACATTTGTACATTTATTATTTATGTTGCAACAACTACAATCTTTGGTGTGTTAAAATAGTGACATTTTTAATCTTCTATTTAATCATCGGAGAACATTTATTCTGCATTAATTTTCATAAACACTCTGTCCAATGATATTGTATATATATTATACATTTACTTAAAAATATCATGCTATGTAATAATAACATTCCATTGTTATTTTTGTGGGAAGTTGGTGGAGAAAACTGATAATTTCTTTTCTACAGCGCTGCGTTCGTCCAAACAGCCAGTTGCAAACACTTAGCTGTAGCTTCAAAACAGATTTTGATTCGAAAAACGCAAATTCCTCTCGTTATTTATTTTTATTACATTGTAACTTTTTCATATTTTTGTTCTTCGTTTTCGCTTTTTTCTTGTTTTGTTAATTGTTATTTATGGAGCATTATTGCAATTAACTAATTATGGTAGGTTTGTTTATTTTTGTCAGTCTTTTAATGTTGTTTTGGCGGTATTTTTAGTACCCTGGTTAGAACATGAAGTATTATTTGAGAGAGTTTGACACCAAATAAATAACTGTAGATAGGATAAAATCTACACGGCGAACTGCTTTGACTAACGACAATAAGATTCAAATTATTGGAAAATTTTTAGGGAACAAGTAGAGCGAAATTAGGGTAAAAAGTAGTAGAAATACTGCGCCAATTTCGCCGAAAATAAAGACTTGCTTTGTTATGATAACCTAAATTTAATTGATTATCGTATTTGAGTGTGGATTACTTCCTTTTTGCAATTAAATACATAATAACTTCCAAAACTATGTATAGATGTTCATAAACTAACGTGAATAAGTTGCACTTTTACCTCTATATGTATTGCCTTTAATCTGTTGCGTTGACGTGGCAGTGTGATAGTGTATATAGCCAGAGAAGATAAAAGCAGGTAGAATTATTCCTCTTTTGCAGCGACTAGATTGGGTGGTGTCTATTCGCCTCACGAGAATGGATTCGTGTTACCTACCGGTGTCCCCGAGAGTCGACAAAACACGAGTCTGTCCAGTCTCTGCAAAAAAGTAATAATTCCATGCGCCTTTGTCCTCTCTATGTATAACTATACCAATTCCTAAGTATACGCCGCATCTTAATTTTGACACTAATTTCGTAATACTTTATGTAAAGGCAGCTATAGTTAGCAGTAATAAACTGTAAAAATTAAATTAAATATTGATCGTGTTGTCTAATTGTAGCAAAGCCTGTTGCAAAGCGTTAATTAAATTAAATGGCTGTTATGACTGCGTATGATTCGCAGGAAACATGTTTTAGCAGACTTTCTGAGAATAGTGTATATAGTGTCATCCATAAAGTCTAAGTCATAAAAATGGGTGTACGTATTTTTTTTAAATATATGGCATGTAGAGTCGACGTTAAACGTGAAATTAAATGACAAAAGATTATTATTAATTAAGTTTCGCGTCCGATATGCAAAAATCCCAGGTTTTCTTAGTTTTTCTAACGAAATGAAATGTTTGAAAATTGCAACCCCGGTGAAGACTCGATTATAAGTGAGAGTGGTTAAAGTAATTTAATTTACTGAGAGAAAATCTGCAATTCAGAAGTTTTTAAAATCAATATAAGTTTTAATTTATTATTATTAATTTCAAATAAGCATACAATAAATAAGCAGCAAATAAGCAACCACACGTAGAAATGGAGCAAATATGTTTTTTAATGTTACTTGTTGGTACTTTGTTTTCTATGTAGATTGAACTTTATGGGTGGCATTGTACATGTACTGACATTTTCGTCTATTTATTGTTTATTCTTTTACGAATATTGTTTTAACACACCAATAATGAATGTTGTCTTATGCATGGTAGCCGTCGTCATAGAGATAGGCACACTGCAAATTCGGGAATTGCATCTCCGAGAAGAAGTATACGCTCGTCACCTTTAGCATTACCGCCAAGTAACCCAGCAAGGTAGGACACATGTTCTTTAAACGCAGACAATACCTTCGATAATTCTCTCGTCATTTACGCTTATGCTTGAATGTTATCGATTAAACCGTTGCTTTTTCGACATGTTTAACGAGTAGTTTAGTTTTCTTTTTAATTTTATTCGATTTACTCATGCCTCTCACATTTTGTATATCTTTAACTTATTCGTATGTTAGATACTTACATCGAATTAGAGATCTGAATGAGACATTGAAATTCCCAAAATATGTTACCTTGTTAACATCTTGTGATGATTGCAAATTTGTATGTATGTCACTAACCAAGTTTCGTTTTAACTTCATCAATTTCATTACAATATTTTAATTGTGTACATACAGGTTGCCCTGAAAGTATAGTAGAAAATTGTTCTGACGGATAACACTATTCGGCAAATTAAAAACTTTAATAGAAAACCTACGTAATTCTTATTATAATAGATTACTGTATAAAATCCACTTCTTGAGTACCATAGACACATTTGTAGTGATTGTAATTAAACGAGTATTTACGAGTTAAGTTGGTTATTGTTAGGATGTTTGATACATTTTTTTTTAATTTAGCATTTGACCTCTGTTATTGATAGTTATGATTATACTGCATATTAGTCTCAATTCAAAGCAACAGAACAAGTGCTATTATATATTTTCTAAATCTAATCGATATTCTCTTCACAATAACTTCAAGGTTTTAAAAATCGGGTTTGCAGGAACTTTTATGCGACTTTTTCTTCTCTACGTTTATTTTTCGCCCTCGATAATAGAACACTATTTTTAAAAATAATTAAAATTATGTTACGCCTTTTAGCGACAACTTTAGAATCTCAAAAATATGTTTGGCCACATTTACCAGTATAGTTCTTTGTTCTAACTTTACTTCAAATAGTTGCCGAGGTATGACTGGTTGCCGCCCTTAATAGCTCGGGGGTGTTCAATACATTAGTAATTAAATGCGAATCAACTAGCTTTGAATGTGCATGTCTCCTTACTATATACTCCTTACATACATTCAATGTATGAAATTCAAACAAAAACTTGTGTATTTAGTTGCAATGAAACTAAATACGCAAAGATTAGCAAAAGTAATACAATAAAAACCTATAAATTAATAAATTGACCAAATTGTGTTTCTTGCATTTACTCAAATAAAGCTCAATTATATCATTCTATACTATAGAATGATATAATATTCTATAAATTGCAGTGGGTCAATTTTTTTTATTAAAAATCCGTAGAGTTATACAAAAATGATGTAACGTTGGCGAAAAGTCATTTATGTGTGATTGTCACCAGTTCAATGAATAATAGTTTATTGTTCCTTAATAAATAATCATTTCATTAAAAACCGCACGAATTCGTTTGGTTACCTGATATAAAAGTATCGCATTTAAAGGCACTAATCTTATTTGGCCAAATAATAAATGTGTTTCTATATCTGGTCGATTGATCAAACACAAAATATGTAATCGAATCGGTTGTAGTATTAAACTAACAAATTATTAATTATTGCAGTAAAAGGTATGAAACCTTCGATGTCAAATGTTACTAACTTTATTCTACGCAGTTAATGAAATTTTAACGCTAAAATAATTTATATCATTGATGACGGAGGCCATCTGCAAAATTAACTAAACTGTAGCTTTACGTGAAACTACATAAAAATCGGTAGCAAAAAGAAATAGCTACGTACAAGGTAGAATAGATAATGAAAGGCAGCAGTACTCTATAAAACCCAATACTTCATCTTATTATGAGACAGGCTATGTAAACCACATTGAAACAATGTACATAAAGATTCGTTAGTATGTTGCTTCGACACCGCTTCGTTAGAGTTCCTACTAATTAGTTGTAATAACTGCCAATACAGATACAAAACGAACGTTTGTCAACTGTATTACATGTTGCATTGATATATTTCAGGTATTCGCGAAAACACTAGTTTATTTAGATATTGTCCCGTTTACTACACAAAACAAGTAAGTATTGCTCCGCTGCCTTTGCAAAGGCATAGAAGTTACGCTATAAAAGTAGAGGTTTTAGCTTTTAATACGCGTGTTAAAATTGTATCGTAAAAAAATAGGTCAATTCGCTCTTGAAACATTATGTGGAAATACATTCTCTATTCAACGTAAATGACGAACCGACAGAGAAAACTTCTTCGTCTGGTGTATAGGCAAAGTAATCATGCGCAGACTCGTACGATTTTAATTTTGTTTTGATTGCTTGTGTTTATGATGATGTGTATACGTGTTTGGTTTTGCAATCGTTTGGTTGGATATTATATTATGCAGTTTTATTTTTAGCTTAGGAACGCGAATCGTCCCCTCAGGTCTGAGACTGCAGTACATACACTTTATGGATTTTCTAAAACATCAAAAATTCATTTCAAACGAATTCATTATCGTATAAAGCAATTTAAATCATGTGTCGTATATGCCACATATTTATTTATGAAATGATTATGAAGAAACCTGCTTCTTCGTTACTAATGCATTTCAAAAAAAAAAATTACATCTAGATGTTTTGAAAAACCATAACTTCTTTTTTTAATTCATGATTATATTGCGCAGAATGAGGTGCAAAAAAATCCTTGAAATTACTACAACTTTTGGTCGTAATGAAGCTTTAGGGAAGAGAATAGACAAGAGAGCGTTGTTAACACGAGGACGCTCGATGAGGGTATTGAGATTTTACAAAACTAGGAAGACTAAAAAGGAGCCACAGATGGCCAATTTTGGCAAATGTGTTATAAACTGCAACTAATTTCTTTTTAATTTCTGCGTACGTTTTTCTGTAAAAAAAAAAAAATTGAATCATTGACCGCTATTATTCCACCATTCTATAATTAAAAGTGACTTACTTTTAACATCTCTTAAAACAACACTACTCTATCAATCTCTCCAAAATCTTCTTTATTGAAGGAAATATAAGTAAATTTGTTGGCATTAAACTATCTTTTTGAACAAATAAACCCTTTACCTACTTAGAATGCGGCAAAATAAACAATGTAATAAAGAAAAACAAAACTGGGCTCTAGTAAATTGAAAGCAAATGCTAGAAAAGAGATAAAGAATCGGAACAAGCTGCACGCGATTTAATCATTTACTGCACTATCGCTTTTTAACATCTGATTCGATTTTCCAACATCCAGGATATTACAGACAGCAATTGCTTATATCGCTTATTTTACTAAGTTCTTTACTTTCATCAGATGACAAAATCATTTAAAAATTAATAACTTAGCTACCAACAAGTACATCCACTGTACTTGTTGGTAGCTGTGAATGTAATAAAGGTAATAGTGAAGTATTTCCAGTGGCGCGGTGTTCAACTATATAATATAACGTAACAATATGAATAAAAGAAATCACAAAACCTCCGCTTTTATTTCGCATGTTACATGAAGTTTGTGTATGCTTCCGCTTTTTTTGAATTTACGTGGATGTACTCCCAGTTATTTAGTCTCTGATAAATCTATCATCTTTCATAAGTTCCTTTTATTTTTAGCACTTCCACCAGTAGGCGGCCGTATAGTCCACCAGGGCAATCAACTGTTAGGAAAAACAAGAATGTCAAGACTGTATCGGGTTCACCCCCACCAGATATATAAATCATTTTCGATTAAATCAAATCAACTTTTGCGATTTCCACAATTAGTTCATTATAATAACAACATAAAATAGCAGGTCTTTTATTTTTGTCTATAATTACTTGTAAGTATTTAAAGGTGTATGCAAATGGGTATTTTTTTAACAAGGAAAATGAAAACGTTTTCGATTCAATAGTACATGGAAAGAGTAATTTTTAGTTTAGGATTTAATGTTGAATAGTAAGAGTGTTTAATGGAGTGGGTACATTCTCTAATTGATTAAAATTATGTTATTTCTATGGTATGGTAAATGAATCAAGGCAGAATTTTCAATTTTCACACCAAACGTATATACTGCGATAAAGCAAATATAATTGAAGAATATAAGAAGCTTATATAAAAAAAAATATTAACTTTATTATATCATAAATTTTATAGTAATTCAATTAACTGCATCAAATATATTCTCACATAGTTTATGAAAGGACGATTACCGAAAGAGGTAACGTCTTAAATACGAATTACCGCGTCTAAAGGAAATTATGTGCTATAATAGCTTCTGTAATAATTAAGAACTTTGAGTTTTTCAGTATTTAAACATTCTTCAAAATGTTTTGGATATAACTTGACAGATACTAAAAGGATAGTCGTATGTCGTTATAAATGAAGGAAATTATTAGAAAATGTACTGGTTACATGATTCCACTAAAACAAAATTTAAGAAATGCTACCTTTTAAATAGAACGAAATTAATTACAAATTGCAGTAACTACAGTACAGAGTGTGTTACGATGATCGTAGGTTACAAGCACTGTTTATAAATAAGTGCGGCTAGCATTATGTGTCGTAAACTTGTCTGTATGTTCGAGATCTCAAAAAGTTGATGCCCTGTATGTTCTACATGGAATGAACTAAGTGATGATATTGACGAAATTATTATTATTAGTCGTCCATAAAGATTGCTCTATCGCTATTCACGCCATTTTCGCTTCCCTAAAATAATTTTCTTGTCCGCAACAATGATCTGTGCCCTTTCAATGTGATTAAGTGAGGCATTATGCTTCGTATTGATAAATATAGGAATTTACGTGCAAAATTGATTTTGTGGAATATCAAACGTCTCAGATATATAAGAATTTTTCTTTTAAGGCTAGATTAAGCAAGAAGTTGATGTCCTACAATTGAACACAACTATGCATGGACAGTCACGTATGATATTAATTTGAATTTAGAGCCGTTATCCATCCTTAAAAGGAGACTTGATTATTTTCAACCGACGATTATCATAAAGCATGCTGTACTAGTTTACTTCATACAATTCTAATAGTAATTTAATAATACTTTTATTTTTATTTATTATCATTTCAGTTCTTCGTTTACAATGAACGTTCATATTTATATTGCTGAAGTTTAAAAACTTCAAATGAACTGTATTTTTGAGAGCGTAATACCTAATTACAACATGTATTCTTGTTTGTGTTTATCTTCACGGACAATATTTACATCGCAGCGCTGTGAAATGTAAGTGCGCGTGTACATCAGGATTTACTTTAGATTTTTCTTTGGTAAATATTCTTATTTGTGTTATGATTTATGATGTAGATGTTTGTAGCGCAAATGCAAGGTTTTATTTGAAAATATTTGTTATAAAGGAAAATCATGATTAATTTACATTTTTAGTAATATGAATATATTGCTCTTCTTTATACATCAATCGATTAGATTTTTTATATTGAAATTAAGTGAATCTCGCTACCACAATATGATATATAATTTAATCTATTTGCGTTAGTTAGTTGTAGGTATTAAAATAAAGATTTTTTTGTCAGCAACTGATTGACTACTAGATGTTACATCTTGTATTGCATATAAGCCATGAAATAAACGCTAGTATGTAAAGATTGTACTTTATTATAACCGGGCATCTGTTTATGGAAGAACAGCGCATCTATCTTAGTAAAAATATGCCCTAACGATTTAAAAAGGAAAATTGAACCATGAAAGTGGTCGTAAACATTTAATTGAAATTCTTTTAATTTCTAAAATTTTGATCGTTAAAGGTTATAAATAATGTGAGAAAGTAAACCCACAATTTAAGGGGTTGATAGCATGCTTGTCCTCAGAAAAATCACAAGTAGATGGTTAAGAACTTGGTTTGAACTTTTAAAAAGCAATTTCAGAAGAATAAGAAATTTTGTTTAGTTATAGATGTCTTAATCGAATGCTAAGGTACGCCGTTTGAAAGCAGCACTTTAATAAATACTCAAAATTGAACAGAATGATTTCTATGTATTTTGCTTACGAAATTATAACTGTGTGAATGTTAGTGTTAAGTATTTTGATTTTTTGAAATATATTATTAATTAATAAGACAAATCTATGCAACGTCACGTACATCGTGCACTAACAATATTTGAATTTTTCAAGAGATCATGGCTTCTAATTTCTAGCCCTTTAGCAGCAATCAAATGGCAGCTGTCCATCCTTAAACAAACACCTGCATATACATACATCCCACTCATAAGTTTATTATGTGGTTTTATATATAGTATTATGATGTAACTTCGGATTATTTTTAAGGATTATAGATGCTTGATTTATTTTCTGTTTAGTGGGGTGGATCGTCTTGTATTTAGTATATATTTTGCTGAATAGTGTATGTGTTTGCCAATACGAAAATTACTTGTATTATATTAGAAGTAAGTGCTCCCTGTAAAAGTTATTAGGATTAAATAAAGAGAATAGTAATAAAGGATTGTGATTGTAATTTGTGTTGTTTTTGGATGATTTTTTGTTTCAGTTTATAAATTTTAATTAAGGAATTAACGAACGTTATTAATAGGTAATATATATAAAATAATGTGGGCGATAATAAATTGCGACAAATTAAATAATAGGATAAAAATGGTAATAATAATAAACTCTGGACGACGTAGTTACATATGTGTATGGATTTAGTCAATGCAAAAATAAAATTAGTAGCAATAAGTTAATTATACAATACTGCGCCAATTGTTTTTTGAAGTGATTTAAATTCGTGCAGTTAAATTTAAAAGTAACTTATTCAATAATTTTGGTTGGATCCAACTCTGGGATTATATAGATATTTCCCAGCATATCAGTCTGTGTTGTGTTAATGAATTCCAAAATTCGAATGAACATATTTGATCAACTGGTAAAATGCAATATTTGGAAGGAGAGCACCTAACAGGTACTCCAAAATAAATATTAATATGACCTACGAACTGAACGCGCATTTTTCAGTTGAAAATATCTTTTATCAACTGAGAAGAAATTTCTCAAAAAATCACTAAAAGAAATATTTTAGATACTGAAACGGATTGCATACTATATAGTTAAAAATATTTGGGAGGTTCTAATTTACTTTATGAGACTGCTTTACGTCAGAGTAGTTTTCCAAATTGCATTTTTTTCTTAATCGCTCAAACACTTTCTGAAAAATGCTGCTGGGCGTTCTGTGGATCGTTTATCTTTTAGGTGGCAAAAATTTCAACTAAAATAAATATCACTCATTTACTAGGAAAAAAAAAACCTAATGACTAGAGAGAGACTAAAAATTGTTGCTCTTTTACGGCGACTAGACAGAATCGTGTCTGTTCGTCGCATAAGAAAGGGTTTGTGTGCCCAGAGAGTCGACAAAATACGAGTCTGTCTGGCCGCTGTAAAAGAGTGGTCGTTCCACGCGCTTTTGTCCTCTCTTTTGACGACATACAGCTGTCAATAGGGTAATCGTTTTCTGTGATAGTGCATACATCTAGAAAATGGCTGTTAATAAAACAACTTCGCTGTAATAACATATTTATTTGTGTTCAGTAATCAATACATTTATAAAATAATACAAAAAAAATATTAGTAAATATAAATTTTCTGTTAAGAACATACCTTAATGACTACAATAAAACAGTTGAATAATTATATTTTTATATAGAACAAGATGTATACTAGCATTAACGATATTAAAATTATGTAAATAGAATAATCAAACAATATGAAATCGAAAAGAATCTTCAACAAAATAGAAAATTTGTTTATTATATGCTAGTTGGCTTCTGTCATGTTATTGATGCAATTGTTGATATCCAGCAATTGGGTTAAATAAACTTTATCGTTTAATACTTCGGCAATCGACGAAAGAGTATGTAACAGTTGATTTTCTTCAAAATTCAATTGTTTGTTGCATTTTGAAATCATTTTAAGAATTCCGTCGTTAAGCTAAAATAACATAATAATGTTAATGGATGAACAATAAAGGCGTATTAATAAACACTTACCAATTTCGGATAAAGAAAGATAGAGAAATTCATTTTCATCCTTTGTTTTACGCCGTCTTGATAAAAGATCGTAAATTCATCGCTATTATCCTTAAGTTTGAAGTAAATGCCAGCTATTAAATGCCCTTTAGCATCCCTAGATAATAAACTTCTGAAATTATAAACTAAATTTCTTCTTTCGGTGACATCAATTGCTGTCAAGTACGGTCTTTCGATGAATATCAGAGCGGTGAAGAGTTCAACAATACCAGATTTAGTATTCTTCTCCCTCCATTCGATAAAGTTGGGATTAACTGATGAAAAAATGTAACAATATTCTTTTTTAATAGCCCCTTCTTCTGACTGTGTGAACCAACCTGTAACAAGTTTTTTTTTCACGGTAAGTATTTGCAAGACTTTTCAACAATCATACTTACCAGTATGTGGATAAGTTGTATCATGCATGATCGTCACCACTCTTCCAACGTGGTAACCTGGATCGCAGAGTAATACTCCCGGACGACCTGAGATTTCAAATTTTAGTGCAAGAAGTACATGTTCTTTTTCCAATATATTTGAAACTTCTTCGATATCTTCCAACAGAGCCACATAATCCAGAGATTCTACACCCTCTTCGCAAGATACCAAGTAAAGATGATTGGTGAGGTTTGGAAATTTATGATTTAAAGCAAACAGTGATTTCCATAGTTCCAAGGCTAATCCAACGCATGTATGATGTAATGATGTGATTGGTGGTGAATAACTAAAACGAATAATAAGAGTCTGTAAGATAGCTCGTTGACGTATCTTTGAAAATATCTTTTCGAAATTTTGAAAGACCTACATACCTTTGAAAATATTCTGATAGACTTGAACATCCGCTTCGTTTAAAACCCTGATACAACGTGAGAAAATTACCAACGGTATTATAGTTGTGATCTTCAAGAATTTTTTGAACGTGATATTCAATATTGGAAGCCAACTCCTCGTACTCCCATACAGATGTAAACTTCAGAGGTTGTTTGGCTTGCGGCGCCCACGTTGGCAAAGGAAGCGGATGATCAATGGGCCATATGCCTTCTACTTGCGTGGCCTCTAACAGATGCGCGGTGTCATCCTTCAACAATATTGAATTGTTGTTTCTTGAGAGGATGATAGCATTATTCTTGCCGGCCTCGCCGGCAGCCTCAATGGCCCCCACTAAGAGGGGCCTTTCTGGAGCCCACAGAGTCTCGTTTTCGAGTCAACTCGGCCATTCGCAACCCCATCGGCCGACGGTTGGTAAGCATGATCGGTCGCTGCTGGTCTGTTCCAATGGCAGGACGACAAGCGAGTTGTTGTGGGAGAAGAGCGCACTGCTAGAGCTAGGCACAGCTGCATCTTTGTCAGCTGCACTCAGTAACGTCGTTAATTGCTTTTTCTCACGCTCTGCAACAAGGTTAATAGTAATTATTATTGTATGTATTATTATATATATATGATTAATTATATACACACAGAGACGATTGATTCATTGTAGTTGACAAAATTCGCTCGTGTATTTCCGGTGCGTATCGTGTATATTATACTACGCAACGGAAATATACGAGGAATTCGAAGCGTTGCAGTTGATTTTCTATTTAAATACATCACCACCAGCCGTCACTGTTAACGTACAGCTTTTTATGACTGTTAGGGTTATCTGATATTTCCGGTATCACTAGAAGTCATCTCGATTTTCTTATCTTAAATGGAACGCGCAGTGTATTTTTACTTTTCGAAAGGTAATGTTAAAAAGAGTCCGACGATGCAATACATGCTGTTGTTTGTATATAAAATTGCCTTTCTGTGGTGTATATAATGCCAAGTTTATACATAGTTCATTGCTAAATAAATCATAATTGATAATCTGACAATTGAATAGGATTTAAAACGCAAGTTATTTATTTTTTTAAATAATAGTTATACAAAAAAGTGTTCTCCTCTAAACTTAGCTCCTTGGATTTACCAACTTTCGCAGATGAATACCCCTAACTTAAGTTGCTATAAAATTCAATTCTTTTTTGTTATGATATGAAAAAATACTTCTTTTTAGATCATCGACAGTTGAAAAAAATGATTACGTGATTGTAAAAAGCCAACCATTAGATCTAATAATAACTTTTCTTGGATACAACAAAAGAATAATATCTTTAACTGTTGACAATTCATTTAATTTAAAGACTTCGGGTTTGACTCAAGAAACCCAAATTCTTTAAAAGAAAAGAAGGACCGCGGAAGCTTAAAACAACATAGAATTTTTTTAATTATTTGACAAACATGTCAAATAAACATGTTGTATTTTAAAAAGATATACATTAATTTCCTTTAAATTATATTAATTAAGTATAATAATATTATTAATTAATAATAAAATTTTATGAATCTTAATTAACTAATTTAAAATATAGTTTCATATTATACGAATAATTGTTCGTTTTGTGATTGTTGGGTAACTAAGCAGATGACGGAAGTTCATAAACAATTCTAGGAATACCTTGTTACAAGGTTTCCGTGAAATGACGTCAATATTATCGAACACGCGGATAAAATTGTATATAACAAATTTAGGGAAAATAAAAATAGGATTGATTCTAGAATGATTTCTAGAATAATAGTATTTCGCAATATCACATGCAATCTGAACAATCCTTTTTATCTGGCCTATATTGCACCTAAAAAAAAATGCCTTGCTTTCAAGTGTTTACAAACTTCCTTATATTTGAACTGACTGAATTATACGACATCGGATATCTCATGACATGACTCATCAGTATGATAAAACGGAGTAGTGTTGTAGGGGCTGTTTTAGATAAAATGTCAGGCGAACAAAACTGCATAAACAATAACTTGCTTATTAAACGAAACACACTGTATGTTTAGACGAATTTGTAATAATAGTTTAATAGATATCTTCTTTAATTATTGTCTTCTAAAACTCGTGGATAATTTAGTGGTGGTTGTTCGGACAATGCAAATGTAAATATAATGTTTATTCGCATGTACAGTGACATTGTTATTTTTCATCTCCCCATGAGACGATGTATCTATACCTTCTAGCATTCGTAACAGCAAACGCCATTGTCTGGTTTTATTTCTTGCCGCGCGGAAGATAGTATCGATATCTAGTCCTTGCAAAGGGGAGACAAAATATAAATCGGCCACTGTACAATGTCAAGATATACATGCTTTATTACTGGAATTATCATTATTTCTAGGGTTAACTTCGTCGAAAAGTTGTTTAATTATGTCAGAAATTACCGGTGTATAATATTTGAGTCCCACAAATTGATTCTACTTTTGTAATCTGCGTTTTAATTGTTTACATTAGGAAATATTGGAAGGAAATATAAACAGTGACAATAAACAGTAAAGATAAGGTAAAATTATCAACAACAAAAAATTAAATAAATGAAATGCGAAAGGTAGATTCACCCCGTATATTAATTTTACGATCATATCAAAGTATGTAAGTGGATAGTAAAACTTCAGATAATTTGACATTGACATAATTACTAGAATTTCCAATTAGTTTTTTTTTTAACACGTCGGAACTCATTAGCGCCTATTTAGATATGAACAAAATCCCCTACTTCGCAAACGTTGAAAAGCAAAGCAGCTGCTCGAACAACGTGCAGCCTTGATAAACAACAAAGGAGAATTTTACATTCACAGGAACACGTTATTGTTAAGAGAATTTTACAAATTCTTCGAAAGCGGTCTGGCATGAGTCATCGTCATCGATGATGTACGCTGATTTTCAATATTCCCATGATATAATTTCCTCTCTTACGTGGGTCCTAAGCGATAATCGATTTTATGATTGCCCAAAAACATGACGGATCAGATAATTATGAACATTGACTTTTTTGTAACAAAATAATGTGTAGGCTGCGATGTTTACATTCTGAACAATCCCAATGAGTCGTGTTGACAGAGTAATAAAATTTTCTTTTCGTTACAAAATAAAATGAAACAATTACTAGCAATTTTGTACGTCTTGTATACTTAAAACTATAAAATGTAAACGATGAAAGAACTTACCCATACAATGAAGACGAAAATAAAAGAAAAGAGCACAAGAGACGAAAAACTTGTTCTTTCTTTCCTTGTACGGCTACTTCGATACTTGAAAAAGCACTGCACGAAAATTTACAGCTGACAGCTCAAATACCCCTTCTCAATATAAAGTCTATCTCCCACCTCTCTAAAAATAATCGCCCCGCCACTGGTCGTAAATGCACGTGCCTGATAAATTTTATTAACACTGGCTGACAACTACTGTTCTTCGCTTTTCGTTCACAAAATGTTTTAGTTTCAATTTGATTACTGTAGTAGAGAAAGACGTTGAGATTATCAGCATCTTGAAACTTGCTCGAAGCGGTTTACTGGAACAAAAAGATAACATAAATTACTAATTGAAGATTACACGTAAATTAACCTACGTATGTTGATGATTCAAACTAAACGTAGTACAATATTTTAGGAAGTAAATAATCGGTGTTTTTGTTCTGTTAATTGTCTGAGGGTTTAATTGCGTTCTCGTTTTCGGTTCTACGATTTTGGTTAAATTAATAAATTAACCGACGATTTGATTAACATTAAATGGAACACTCTTCACGTTTTACAAAGTTTTCATACATATAATTTCTTTTGACGACTAGGTTATGCTTTAAATAAGGTAACCAAATATTTTTTGCATGAATGTGATGGTGATTAGACCAAGAAATAAATGGTAATTAGTGTCGGGGTAACATCAGTAACATTTTTGTACCAGCGCCATTTTTGACAGCTGCATTACTCTTGATTAACCATCTCCGATGTTTACAATATTGCCGCATTTTGGTTAAATTCGCTTAATTTCGTGCTTTCGTTGTAATTTATCTTATTTGAAACCTTGCCAACCTAACAAATATGAAAAATAAATGGTTATGTTCCATGTGTTATTTCTTCATAAACTGTATAGTTTAAAACTTCCTACAAATATAATTTTAATAAGAACTGACAACTGTGTTCACGATTCCCATAAGAGCTGTACTGATTTCTAAGGTGCGAACGGATTATAGTGCCTGTTTCGTTTGTAAAATATAGACTTTGTTACAGTCACCGCAAATAATAATAGAATTAAAGAAATCTGGGAAATTTCCTTTTCATAGAGTGTCGAAAGGTATTAATACAATTTTTGGGATATAATGTAAGAACATGTATTCTAGTTCGCGAAATACACCCGGAAACTTTTTGCGTCGTAACTTGGGCGTGAAGGAAAGCTCAGGAATGTATAAAGCCAAGATTGTACCAGCTAATGTTGGTCTTTTCTAAAGTCGCCAATAAATTCAAAATTAGCGTTTAGAAAAGGATGTTATTGTATCTTCTATGTTACACTATGCACTTGACTGTACTTTTTCTTGGTTTCTCGTTTTTCTTCTCGTAGTGGTTGCACGGCGGTTAGTTTATTTGTCGTAAAATGGCGAGTGTGAAGTAATCGCATTTAGGTTTTACCATCAACAAGTGGAAGAGTAGTACAAATTTGTGATGTTTTACTGAATGAAATTGAAAAGAAAAGAAAAGGTTGTGAGTGTGCGAATAGATAGGAAGAAGAGGCGCATCGTCTCTTCTCCCGAAGGAACTTACAGCAGATCATTATTAGTACAAAAATTCAGAACAACAACAAAACATTGAGATAATAAATGCAGTACCAGCACGTATCACGTATATTTACACAGAGGCAAAAACAGTTAAGTTTGCCCAAGGTAGTGGCAGCGGTAAAGACAAAGTGGCGAGTTACTATGTTGTCCGCTCTACTGCTTGACTCGTCCAATTATTTGCTTGGTTACTCGTCTGTTGAACAGATATGCTTTTTTTTATATACGACTGTCTACTTTACCATTTTCTCGATCAATGTAAACTAGGCTTAACGAATAATGTTCGAGACAAAATTTGTCGCTATATTTTTGTACGTTTAGTAAATATATTTTTACGAAATTTAATTATTTATTATTAGTATTAGCAATTAGTAAAAAAAGATCATCTAATTAGATGGATGATGATCAAGAACGTGACGTAACGGTAATAATAAGATTAGCAACTAAATACGCCATTCTCGCAGATACTATTAGCCAATAAATAATTAAGTGGTAATATAAAGAATACCTTTTGGGTTTTTATAAAAGTAACGAAAGAAAATGATTCCTTATCGTATATACTATATGCCTGGATGTTTCTAAAGCTGGATTGTTTCTCATTTTAAAAATGGATATAAACACGTTTGATTCGATCACTGTGTTCTTTTGTAACATGTATTGTTCCCTTGGTATCTCCATTGTGACGATCGATAAAGCAATCGTGATTTGTTTCTGTTTACATTTTGTTAACGTTTCACAAACAAACGGTATATTTAAGGTACACTACCCTCCAGTGAAGTTTGGCCGAGTAATAAAAGTTTAAAAGATCATGACATAAAAAGCAACTACTACAATAAATACGATAAAATTTGACGCAAAATCATTTTTTTATTATTCATTATTAAAGAAGATCTTAATTATTTCTCTCGTCAAAAATCCCCTTTTCCATTGAGAACTGTTTGAACAACTCGCAGCATCTCTCGAATAATTTTCTTAGTATATCGCCTGGGACGTCGTTACATTCTTGTTAGAGGATACTCCAAAGTTGTTCCTTAAAAGTAGAACTAACTATTCGGATTCTTCTAATAGCTCATCCGCCCATACAACGAACTTCCCGAGGAAATATGTATGTAATTGTAATAGTTTGTACAAGTTTAAAACAAAATTGAAGAGTTGTCAAGCCAGTCGCGCCATATACATTCTCATCACAGGATTAAAATTATTATTATTATTCCATAAGAGCTCAACAGTGCTGGCATCGGGCATTAAAAAAAAGAAAGCAAAAACAATTCCAAACTGTAATAGAATCACCACTATGTCTTATTGTTTGTACAATGCGCTGAGGAAGCATTCTTTCATTATTCCTCGTCTCACAATCACCTTTTTGCTTGGGCCAAATACTTTAAATATTAATCCATCGGTTCATAAAATGTTTTGTCACTGATCCACCGTTCAGTTCCGATGTTTTCAGGCCCTATACAGCGTCTTCAAACGGTTACGGGCTGCCACCCGACCGTGTAAATTTTCTTCAATTAATTTTTTTGTTTGCTGGAATAGCAACGTTATTATGCTGGAGCATTTACCAGAATCTATTGATTTGCCACAGAGCATTTCAAACCTTACAGTATCGCTAGTCTATATAACACTGTGTTCTTAAGAGAGGAAATGTCATAAATAGAGAGGACAAAGCCAGGTGGAATTATTCCTTTTTTGCAGCGACTAAATTGACTCGTGTCTATTCGCCTCATGGTATGGCCCCAGAGTCGACAAAACAGAAGTCTGTATTGTCTCTGCAAAAAAGTAATAATTTCATCCGCTCTTGTCCTCTCTAGTCATAAATTCTTTATTCGTTTAGTACCATTGGAAACGTGACTAACGACAATTGGGTGCAAATGCAATTTGGTATTCCGGGTCATAAAATATGTAATTAAGTTTCTTGTATCTAATACTTGGATTATTTAACTTGCAGTTGTTTATTATGCAAATTTCCAAGAACGGTAGTGTATGTGAAGACCAAATTGAAGGAAACTATAACAAATAATGTTCAAGATAAATATGTTGCTAGATTATTGTAGGTTTCGTAAATATACTTTTATGTCATCGGCATTTAGTAAAAGCGTCGCGATCGTGCTAGTAATTATGATTAAGGACGTGACGAAATGGTAATAACAAGTTTGGGTCATTCTCGAATTAAAGCGTAGATACTCACAGTCAATAAGTAATTAAGTGACGTATTATACGTATTACGTATAATACGTCAATATTACGACGACGCCAATATTATACTCAATCAATTTCTTTGGACATCCATTTATATTGTCAGGAAGATGTTGGTGCATTAATTATGATGGCGTCTGATTGTTATAAATATTTTTTGAAGAATGACAGGTTTTATGCCCAGAAAAGATGTCTTGGCTTTATTTTTTTTAAATGTTGACCGACATTTTTTTTGGGAATCTACCGTTATTTATCCAACAAAACAATTTTTTTTTAGTTTTCGTTATTGTTTATTATTTAACTAATAAATACACTACGTACATATGTTTGTGTTATAATGCTTTCTATTCATTTAAGTGATGTTTGTGTATTTTAGCTTTAGTCTCTCATTGTATGTGTAGGTAAGATTAAAGATAAAGATTATTGTTAATAAATTTCGTTTAGTTGAATACTTAAAAATTTGGACTGATTTTTCTAAATGCGTTGTGTAAGGTTTATTTACATTAGTTTAGTGGTGTGATACTGATAAGTACTATTTGTTTCTTAGACAATCGATATTGTATGTAAAAATACGTCTTCTAATTAACCACTTGATGTGAATTCTCGTTCTAAAAATATATTTTCCTCTTATTGCACCTCATCGATTAATCATTTTTATATTAGGTACTTACAATAACATTAATAAAAGATATATATAGCGTTTTTTTTAATGCTTATAGTGAAACAAATTGAACTTTGTTTTCCAGTTAGAACATTGTTTAAAATAATAATATTGAGGAGTTTGATGGACATAAAAAACGGAAGGGCAAATATAAGCCTAGAATATAGTTGAGAGTTGGCAATCAAAACTGTTGTATTAGATCCTTTAGCTTATATCTACAGATAATAGAGGTCGCTATATATAAGATAAGCGTAGTTAGCAAGGTACAGTTGTTGGCAGTGTATAGAGTAAATCTGTTTTTTATAATGTTTTTTTTTTTTATAATAAAATTATAATTATAAAATTATATTTTTTTTTATAATTTTATTATAAAAAAAAAGCATTATAAAAAACAAATTTACTCTATATAACTTTGTTTATAATTTTTATAGTTACTACAGCTGTTGTCAAAGAGTTATTTTATTGTTATTAAACTTCTCCATTCAAAAGTTTTTTCTTTTATTGGAAAATACTCTGCGACAAATATGTACAAAATTCCGCAAATTTTATTGCCATTTTTTACCTCTCTTATACCTACGTTTGTCTCTCAACTATCGCTCAGTAGTTCTCTAAACATGTTCATTACTACCTTTCGTAAAGGATTGAGGAAAACTACGGAAACGTAATATTAAAATAACAATGATAGCAAAAACAACGGGGTAGTAAGCGGCAAATAGAAATTCGTGGATGTTTATTGTCTATCGTACGCGAGCACCTTAATATAAAATTTTGTGGCCATATATATGTTGTTTTTTAAGTATTTATTGATTTATTTTTCTTTATCTACTACACTTGTTATTTCTTTTTAATTTTTAGATAGTGCTGAATTGGAAGTCACACGTCTGAATTCAATCCTTTGTTATATTAGCTGCTTTTTTGTTAGTTTTATCGCATTTATTTTAGTTGTTTTTTTTTTATAAATTTCAATTTTCTGATCGGTGTGAAGAATTATTTGAACAAGCTTTTTAAATGTGAGTTCAACAATATCATATGCCCTGGAGTTAGAATGGTTGAATTTGTGAAACGTACGTTTTTTGGCCAATACAAAGTTCAATTAAAAATATTCACCAGTTTTATTCAGTACCAATTATGTTAACGGCATAGATAGTTGTTTATTCTACCAAACGAATATCAAAAATCTAATACAATTTGTTTCGAAAGTATAACTAAGTTACACTCTTCAAACCGGTAATGCTCTAGGTGTTCCTTAAACCTGATGCTTATAGCGCTTTTCGTTTGTCCAATACGAGTTTTATCACAGTTACTGAATGCGATTTTGTAAATTCTCGACCTTTCTGTCGTATCTGGCTAATCTTTCAGACTGTCTAGAAGATTTCTGAGTGTATTCCACTATACAGTAAATAGATAAAAAGATAAAGTAAATGAATAAAGAATATTTTAAATATTTACATTAGACTAATTTGTGCAAATTAACATATATAAGAAAGTAACAAATAAGAAGTTGTTGTTGAAAGGCGGTTGCTACAAAGTGTAGAGGTCTAAATTTGTGAAACAATAGCATGCAAAGACCGCGGAGTACTAATCAAGATCCAAGAAACGATGTATTCAGGGATAGTAATATTTCGGTAAGTGAAAGAAGCGATGCGATGGAAGACTATGTTGATGATATATGTACGTATATGGATGACGATGAAATTAGTAATTCTGATGATTATAGTATAAGTTAATGATAACGTATCAAGAAGAGTGCTTTGAGCCGATAAAGTAGATTTCCTTGTAAAAATGTACTAATAATAGCATTTAAGTTAATTTTAGTGTTAAAATGGTTTTCTTTTTAAGGTTTGGTTATATTACTTTTTTGAAGTCAAATCTTCAGTTATATCTTTAGACAGATTATACTAAAAAAAAGTGGGAAAGCAGCGACTAAATAAAGTTGATAATGTAGAAGGAGGTTATACCAAGCAATCTATACGTTTCATTCAGTTTAATAGTTAGTGCAAAAAAATCACTTTTTTTTGTTTTAAAATTTTCTCTTGGTTAATAGTTAAAAGAGTAGCCATTGAACTATTACAGATGAATGTACCAGATGGTTAATAGTAATATTTTTAATTTTATCTTTGTTAATCCAATATTTTTCAAAGTTTTTGAATCCCCTGTACATACAAAAAAAAATCAAATTTTGATTAAATTTGATTTTATTCTTTTTGTCCTTAAGATGTGATAAAGACATCGAGTAAGTACCTAAGAACAAATTAATATTTTGAATTAATGATTAATGAAATGAAAATGAATTAATGAAATCGTGCACATATACTTTCAGATATTAATTTTTAATATCACGATATCTAAAAGGTTAAGTGGACTTTCCAAGATCGTTTCGTTTGCTTTTATAATTTGTTACTAACGGGATATAGAATTGCATTAACTGACGTTAGAAAATTGAATTTCATAAAAAGTACAAACAATTAAACCTGAAGAGGCGTGTCCGTATGTATTACGTAAATTACTTATTAACTCGGGGTATATGTATAAGTATAATTATAAAACTTAGAAACCTTAAATCAATAAACTTAAGCAAAATGTACTAATTATCAAGTTCGTTAATCGGAATTGTACAATGTACAATTTTAAATATGGCAATAAGAAATGTTCTTCATAAACATAAATCAAGTTAGAGATTATAAGGGTTTCTTTCATTGCATGATCTGGACGGATATTTAGAAATTATATTTGTAATACGATAATAATTTACGGGCAAAGGTAACCATTACATCCTTAAAGTGGTGCAGGTACGGATAATTTTACTTACTTAAAATTGGCCGTTGCGGAGATGTGTAATCATTTTCTGAATATTTAAAGGGCAACTTCTTCGGGGAAACTAACGACGTGGAATGTGACGTTACTACAGCAGTTGTCGCAATCGATACAATAACGCCACTACACCCCCATCGTGGAAACTATGTACTTCAGGTCAACATCGATCCGGTTTTCCAATATGGTCGCAAAATTATTATGTATAGGGGGTAATGCGCCCCATAGTGTCTGCGTTACGTATGTTACATTTACATAAGAACGAGAATTGCCCAATAGTGTAGACAAACTTATCTAATAATAATGATCTTTGACCCACAAGTTACCATAGTACAAAATTGAATTCAAAAGAAAATGATGAATATGTTGGCGTTTCTTGAAAGTCAAGTCTGCCTTTGCTTAAAATAAATTTGCTTCAGGGAAAAAATCAATACAAAATATCTTTATTCTTTTTGTAATTTGTTAAATGTTTTTTTTTACATTTGTTATAAGGTATTTAGTTTTAATCAAGTTTATATTTATTAGCTGATGAGTTTTTGGAAAAATTACAAATATTCCAGGAATAGGTTTGCTTTATATACGAACTACGTTTATCAAATTGGTACGTGTATGTTAATATAATAAATACCAGTTTATTTGGGGAACTTTCATTAGATATTAATAATTGTATTCTTTATTTCAACAAATCTGTTTATTAAACAAAAGTCTGTTTTCGTCAATATAATAAACGGCCATTTATTAAGAAATAAACTCGTTCGTTGGACCAATGTGTATAAAAAATTGTTTCGTTGACACTAAAGAGATCATTTACATCGATGGAAATCTACTAATTGTTACTAGCTTGGGACTAAGAGGTACGCCTATCAGGAATTACATACAGAACTACAGAGTTGGTGTCCTTCTTTTTATAGCACAGCCCAATATTTCCTTTTCCAAGCTTCATGAAGTATTCTTTTTTGAGTTTTTAAAAATGTATATAACTCGTCTGTAACTTTTCTTAAATTTCTTGGGAAGAAGTTAATATGACAATAACAAACGTATTTTTAAGGAATTGATTATTTGTCAAAAAAAATCAATAATGTTTCTTACTATTTTTTTTTATAGATGTTGTTTTTCAAAAAGTTTTTAACTGCAAATATGAACTTCTTTTTCGATTAATTTACTCTCAAAAGCGTTAGGATTCACTGCTGTCTTTATATTGGGGTCGTATTGTTGTTTGCTTCTTGTTTTGGGACGAATTTCTTTTCAATTCTGTATCATTTATACGTTCAATTAGATCGAGTTGATCTAATTTATTAATTTTCAACAACATATCTAAGACAATTTTTCCTGAATTTGGGGATTGTTTTCTTCTGATTTATGTAACAGAAGACAATAAGGTTTTTATAATGAATGTTATTCTGGACTTTTTATGGGTACATCAGGAATTTCGCAGGAGAGCAGTTTGTTATATTCACTGATGGTTGTGATTATACACAGTGTTTGTTTTATGTTGATAATTACAAATTGTGGGAATTTCCGTATCCAAATGAAGTTATAAAACAATTTTTCATTATTAAAGAAAAGATATTTATTATACGGGTTTATTATTTTAACCCGAAGCCTACTACTTCAATGCTCGTTCCGCATTTTTTAAACTTCGCGAATGATTTAAGTTGGTAGTACCAGCAATAAAGAAATATTTCCAAATTTATCCGCGAAATTTAAAAAATAGCACCCTTTGTATTAATTTTTGATATCGGAATATTTGGGAGCTTCAAAATGAAAAAAAATTATGAATTTGAAATAAAAATAATCCGCCTTAAGAAGTATGAAACTAAGTGCTGAATAAATTTTAAAATAAGAAAAAAATCTACAGGTACAATATTGCCAATCGCCACCAACAAATTGAGTATTCCCTATAGGTTAGAACTGTTCTTATAATTTGCAATACTAATAGAGAAAAGATGGGTATTGTACAAATGATTTTTTTTGTTTATAGTTATGTTTATGTTTTTATAGGGTGTAAATATAATAACTAATTTGGTTAATATGTGACGCCCTCTTGTACTTAGGAACTTTTTAACTTGTACGAATTTTAGAACCTGGTGTCACTTACTCACTTATTTTGTTTACGTTTATATTCAGAGTGATGTACATTACTTAATTGTATAGGTTAATTGTTGAATGTTGGTGTTTTAAAGGGTGTGTCAAGTTAGAAGTTTTAGTTGATTTTACGAATTATAAAATCTTTTCTTCTTAAGCATCAACTCAAGAATGAGTCTCTTACCTTTACAAGCTTTTTGGAGCCCCTGTCTGTGGATTGAGGACATTAAAGAAGCCTCCAAAGCGATAGCATTTTACGTTTGTGCAATGTGTATTATTTTGATAACATTTATTTGCTTCGATATTGGCGGAGGAGATTCCACACAGTTGTATAATCCGTTATTCGAAGCTGATGTTAGGATGTCCATGAAGTATGTCGGAGGATTTGCACTTGCGTTCCTGATTTTATTAATCGGTGCTTGTGGATTATTAGTACTTGGTATATATACGATGACTCGTGGGCTTATGCTTCCATTCCTAATTGGATTTTCAATATTAATTCTGTTCCAATTTATTTTTGGATTGTGGTTATTAGGTGGTTATTATATTTATTTGCAAGTTGTTTTGTATACTTTATTTATATGGTTATGGATGTCATACAACATATATTGCTGGCTTGGTGTGTATTCGCAGTATTTAATATTTGAAAAAATGCAATCGCCAAACATTGAACTACTTATACCATGAATAATTTTATTTACAAATATATTTAAAAGTTTCCGTCCATTTGAATAGTTACGTTTAAGTACTAACAATTTTAAATATATTTTTATATGTACGAATAGTAATTTAACAATATAACAAAATATCGCTTTAAATTATCGACCAAGTTCAACTCGTTAGAGATATATTTCTAAGCAGTCATTTAGTACGTGCTATACATTAATTTGTAAATGTTGCATACCTAATTGATGTATCACATATCCAACATCAACCTTATAGTAATATCATGTCAGCACTTATGTAATAGCAGAAAAGTATTTTGTTTATGTTTGGTAGCAGCCAATTCTTGAATAACTTTGGATATGGATGATTGAATTTTTAACTCTTTCACTGCGGAGATATTTCAGCTGCTACTTGAAATATATGATAGCGTGTGGAAATTTATTTGACTAGAGCAGCAAAAGGGTTGAGGAAAATATGTTTGGTACATACAACTGGTGAATCTCTCTCTCTCTCACTGAACAACCATTAAATTGAAATGTTACTCAAATTTTTGTTACAAACATATCTATTTAGTAATAAGTAGTTTAGTACAATCTATTATATGTATGTATATTTTTTCTAATGTTATTTGTAATATACATGAAATCGTTTATTACTTTTATAATAAATCTTTATAAAATCTTATTCTTACTTTTTGTTTTGTAGATAAATATTTTAATAGGATTTTGCGCTTCCTAATACCTAAGAAATTAATAAAATCTGTGATAGTTGTTAAGTTTTGTGGCAGCCTTTTAAGCTCGCTATAAATAAATAAAACTTTATGGGGGTTGTATTCAATATTAAAGCTATGGATAAGGGGTAACAATCAGCGTTGCCAATGTTCGAAATTCAATTTACCTGAAAAATAAAACCAATTTTTCAGTGTGTAACTAAGAATTCTTTATGATTCCTAGATTTTTCAAACTCACAAACATGCTTGGAAGAAAGGAATATTGATAGTATTTACCATATAATGGATGTCTGTGAAGTAGTTGCTATTAATTCAGATTTGTTGATGTTACGGATGAGGCATCATCTAAAAGTAATTCTTGGAACTAAAATAAAAGGGAAATAGGGTTGACGATGCCATCTCATATTAATTTGATGAACTATGGAAGAAAATGGCATTACAGGTAACTAAAAGTAATGAGGACAAAGCAAATGAGGGATCCCGAGATTAGTTTGAGTATCTGGCAGTAGATGTCGCTCTTTTTAAAATTTTGGATTTTAGAAAGTTCGTGTTGTACTGCTCCGACCTTTGATTAAGCAGTTGTTCGAACTATTTGCAAACAACGGTTATATTTTTACACCACTTCTAAAAAGTTCATTTATGTTGCTCGAACTGTTCACTCACACTCGGAAGTTCGAGTAATTAAATGTACTCAAAATCTACCCTGGGATATATGGATTATTTGCAGAATTTTCCGATTCAGACACTGCTAATTTCTAATTTGTTTGTTTAGATACTTGTGAGATCTTGAGTATTTTATAATAAAAAAAATAATAAAAAAACGCGATCATCTTCTTTTTTCTTCTTTAATTTGTATTAGGAAAATTCATAAGCGCATTTATTCTGACGTAGATAAACCTTTAAAATGGGAACTTTTCGAAAATACAGAATAATCACTTTACTAGAAAACGAAATTATGAAATTAGCAGAAAATGCTTGTAAATGATATCGCCAACGGCTGCGCTATAATCCGTCTTGTAAATTACAATCGTGGAAAATTTGATTCTCCGTTATTTTGTATAATTTCCGATGATGTCCATAAATCTAAGCTGCCTTTCAACGTTGTGTAAAGTATTCGGCTATTATATACAAAACATGAATATGTTTCAGAAAGGTTTAATTCTCAAAAAAAATTGTATTTCAAAAATATTAGGTAGCCAGTTTCCACTTTAGGAGCACATCTTCAGTCTAGGCTGTTAACATAAGAAAAGGAATATCCAGAATACAACATTTGTTTTATTCCATTAATAATTGGTGCATGCATGCAGAAATATATCACCTCATGGCTTATAGCACCATCTACTTCGCATTTTAGAAATGGACCATTTCGTAGGCAAATCTTAGCAACGATAGGATGTACTTGATGTAGTACCACGCGTTCCTGTATTTTACGAGGCCCACACATCGCCCGAAACGTCCCAAGCATTACGATGCCACGAGAAACATCTAAAATAGGGGTACATCAGAGTCCGTGTTATGAATTAACAAGAAAGCAAATTAAGAAGTTTTCTTACGCACAATTTTCAACTTTTCGTACCATCTACATTTCTAGTGAAGAGTTCGTCTTCTCCTGTGATTTAATTGCTTTTAGCAAATTTTGCTTTAAAATGTCTAAAGTCATCGCATCAATTTATGTAAGATTACATAAATATACTCGTTGATATTTCACATCTAATTTAGTTAACGAACGATTTTGGATCTGCTTTTTGTCCGAAGGACATCGTCGAAAATGAGATATCCAATACTGCTGCCTCACGCAATGTATTGAATAGACTTTCGGGGGCATAAGCTCCTTTTTGGACGGTATACAATACAATACAAAAGACACGGCTTGGTGCTAGCGATATCTGTCGAAATTCTCTTGATAGGTTAAAAGGGGTCTTGTTAGTTTTGGAGTTTCATTTCTCTAAGTATATCCGTGTAGGTTGAAATCAATCGTCGAAGTATGGTGCTTTATAGTTGCTAATATAGGATTTCATGAAAAAGTTCTTTTTAGAAGACTCGAGGGAGAGTCAGTAAGTATTTTGCGGTTATACGAAAATTGTTAATGATTAAATAATGTTAAGCATTCAATACAATCCAGATTTGAATGAAAATATGTTATATTTGGTACCGTTTGGAAAAATAATAATTATAATTTTTTTTAATTCATATTATATTACTGCGTGAAAAGTTGTCCTCGTCCTTGAAGCGTTAACAAGAACGCCATGAAAACGCGATTTTCATAGCAAGTAATATTACTGCACCCATAAAGAGAGACAAGGGCGATTAAATCCGAGTATCTCCTCTATTACCTACATAACGTTCAAGTAAGGATTATTGAGGTTGAAAGATATGTTTCGGACGATACAATTGATTTTCATGGGGATGTTTCGCGAACCTCCAGCTTAACGGATTCATTTAGATAAACAAATACGGGTGAAGATTAAAGTAATTGGCAATTATTTCTTAATATTGAAGCTCTCCATGGATGAAACAAACTCCCGAGATAGTCCGGCTTCATTGTCGTTCTATTCTACGTCCGTTTTACTTTGGATATCGCGGTCTGTAGGTGTTTGCTACTTTGTACTTGTCACAGTAGAGATTTACTTTTCGACAAAGCGGTAATTCCCACAATCCCTGGAAGCAGTGTTAGAATGTCGGAGTGATAAAGCAAAACGGTAGACGTGCCATTTATTTCTACTTCCGCTTAAACGAGGTACAATGTCTCTTCAAGGGAGCAGTCTCTCCAGAAATGAGCAAACATTATACAGAATGTTCTTTTATCTTTTGTTGATGAAATTCAAAAGCATCTAATCTACATCTAATGGAAATCATCGTCGACATTTTTGTAGGGTATAAAGTTTCTAAATTTTAAGTATGCCGACAATAAAACGGAGGTCGTAAAGAATCATAAAGAAAATTAAATTAGCGTTTCCGAAGTTAACCAAACTTGACATGATTTCATTTTAGTAGCTCATTTTATACAATAATGGATAAAATTGCAAAGACAGCTTTTGGACATTTATTTTTAAAATGATTTTATAATCTAAGTTACTTCAATTTTATTGTATCCAATCTTAAGAAGACTATTTATTAAACTTTTGTTAAAATTAAAATGTTAAATTTTAATTCAAGAATGTATAATCACTCAATCAAGCGAAAAGATAAACACTCTTCTTATCAGATAAAATAGAGAACATATTCAAATAGGCAATTTTAATTCGATATCTACTTATTTTCTATTTCAACTCCTGAAAATAAATCGAATCAATCGCCGGAAATATTTATCAAAGTCAAGTCAACGAGTATACGGAGGCTAAACGGAATTACGACCAGTCATAAATTTTTTACGACGATCGAAAAACAGAGTTAATGATGTAAGTGAAATTTGGAGCAATAAAAATCCTGTCCCGCTAAACATTCAAAGATAAGAAAGTTTCGAAATAGAATATGTGTCTATTAACAACTGCTGGATTTTACGCAAAGATTTATATTTATATAAAGATATATATTTATTTATATAAATCTGGTCGAACCAACTGGAATAATGCTCTTTAATTGTCGAGCAGGAATGCTAGGTTGGTTAACTTTTTTTTTGCTGTGGTGACGGCCCAACCAAGTGTATACGCATGTCATAACTTCAAGAGCCTTTTAGTACGTATAAATTGTATATGCAAAGTGCTGCAGTCTTAACGGTAATCTTTGAGTGAATTTCGATACACTTCGTACCGTCAAAATTGTTGTTTTATCATCGGAACGATCGTTTCGAGAATTCGTGGATTCTCATTGTCAACTGTACATAAGGAAATGATTTTAATTCCAATGTGCCTTGTTCTATTGCTACTCGGGAAGATATTTCCAAGTACCTACTTTTACAAACTAAAAGAAAAGGTTCTTGCCAAGTTCTAAATCCATCAAAGTTTATCGGTTAATTGGACCTCTTTTCCCTTTTTAAAAGATTCCGATATGTTTTCATATAAATGACTACGTAAACGAATAATTGTTACAAAGTTAGGCGTTAGTTATGTTCGTAATAAATTTGGTTTTCTAATTTAATATTTTGGCCGGTTTCGTTTATGTGATTAGACAGATTCTAATTACTGTAAACAATACAAAGTGGCCGTGATTAGTTCCTTAATTGGTAAAGTTCTTCTTGAATAAAAGTAGAGGAAATAAGGAACTTTAAAATTTTAAAATAAAAACATAATTATTCTACTATAGACATATGTCGATCGGATTCTTAAGAAATGGTTCAGTGAGTTTTTTGAACAATATTCGCTATAAACATCTTGCAAAAATGTTAATACAGATTAGCCAAAATGCAACAAATAAAAGATTATAATAGTTGCAAGGCTAATGTTAATTTGACTTCCTAGAGAAAACAAAGATTATTTGTAGTAACAAGCAAAAAAAAATTACTATGAGGATATATAAAAATTGTAGAACAGTTGTAGTAATGAAAATTTGTAAAACACACGTTGTTGCTTAAAGACCAAATATTAAAATATTGATCTACCGAATCCTTTATCGTCTGTTGTTTTTGAATGGTTAATTTTACAAACTAACTTAGTTTACCTACAATACGCAACGCCAGTTAACCAATTTTCGTCTTAATTCAATCTTTCAAATTCGTCGGATCCCTTCGGCGAGGCCGAAATTATCCTGCGAATTTAAATTGAAGATCTAAATAAACGGCCGACAAAAAACCAAATGAACGAAAAGAAGTCGTCTCCAAGAATTAGAATTTAAAATAAGATTCCAACTGGAAAGTCTCTTATGGGGTACGCTCCTGCTATTAAACGAAATTCTCCCGTCCTCTTACGACAAATCGCGCGTTCGCGGAATACCGAATCAGCTTTAAATCGCCGCAATTTTTGTTAAACATTCCTGCGCTTGCGGTAAAAATCGGCGGTGTAATTTTGTACGAAAGGTGACATGTATTAATTACGGGATAACACGGGCCTTTATTGCGGTGATTTGTGATAAACGTAATTTTAGAATTAGCTTTGGTATATAGAAAAAAAATTGTTTAAAGATGATTGCAACAATATTGTAAGTTAAAAATGGCGAAAACTCATAAAACTTATGTGAAACAATATACTTGAATGTACTGGTTATATATTTAATAATTATTTAATTAAGCATTAATTAAATAATGTATCTTAATCGAATCTAACAAATCTGAATCAGACCAGATCCATCGATCTAAACAATTTTTAAATTTTTTCTTTTCCCCTTTCCGGCGGGCTTAAACATTTTTCCATTTAAAATTCTGTATTTTTGGTTTGGTATGTTCTGCAACGTTCTAGTTATACAATCTTGAATATGTAAAGTATGCACATAGTGTATACTTTGTATTTTCTTTATATTCACTGACGACGTTTTTTAAATTGTTAACTTGATAATGTCATTTATTGTAAGTAACGAATTGCATTGTTTTATAAGGACACTTCATAGTTCTTTTAATAATAGTCGTCCTGGTGCCTGTCCAGCTGTGATTTTTGTGCCCAAACTAACCGACATTAAGAAGCTTGCAAGTTTACTTTCCTTCACGTGTAGTAATAAAATTTAATCTAAAATTAGGTTAAAAATCAAAGTAATATTTTAACATTGCACTAATACAACTTCCAGCCCATTTACATGTTTTATTTTTATTTTAATTAATTGAAAGAATTAGATATTTAAAATTAAGAAAAAATTCTTCTTTTAATATTATAACGTAACTCTGCAAGACACACACCGTACGACAAAACAAAAGCAGCGAATCTGCGCAGTGAATCTGAAAGCGTAAAAGCAAATTTTAATTAAATGCACAGCAGCCCTTTTTTATTCCAACCGTTCCTATTAAAAGTGACATCAGGAGATCCTGTTCTCAACTCCCAATTTGCAATCTGGCCTTCTTTTTAACTTAATGGATGGCGAGCAGTGACAAAAGGAGCAGTAATTAAATTTGCTTGTTCCTTCAAGAATCTATTTCCATAATTAACTACAATGCAATAACGCATTGCGTTACGTAAACAAGAGAAGATAACTCGTTCCGGTGACAACGATAATCGTAAGCGTTAACGGATCCAAGTGCCGTTGCATTAATTTAAATGGTCATGAAAGAGGGCCCGTTTTTTCGCCTCCGGATTTAACTGGCTTTAATTTGTACCGTTTGCATAATTTGTACTTTGTCGATGGTGTTCGTTGCTATATATTTTTTTTTTACTTTTTTTCTATCGGGGTATTAATGGCTACATTAACCCTTCACGTTCTATTTCACAGAATAAAAGGATCCCTGAAACCGACTCCATTAATCTCCCGGTTTTCCCGCTAATGTTATCTCACGACGGCAGCGCTCACTAGCGGCGTCCCACCGGATTGTGGCACCATTAGATTCCTGTGTACAAAAACTGCAGCAATCAAGCAATTTGATGCTTATCGCGATGGGGACAACGAAGCAAGAAGCTGAGATATTGACGATTGTTATTTTACGAGGTGATGTGTTCTTGGCAATGAGCAACAAGTAATTGCTTAAGAATTCTTGAACTTTTCAAATTCATTTTATCGTAGTGAGTTCTTTAGTGGTAATATTAGTTCAAAATAGACAATATGCTAGTAAAGAAGATGTTGAAAACAATTAGAAATATAATAATAGGGGAAAAAAATAAATAAAATGCCTGGAAACGTTTCTTTTGAAGATGGCCAAAGTGTTTTGCTACTGGACAGCGTAAGAAGATATTTTATTTGCTATCTCGAAGTGTTGCGATATACGAGGGAAGTTAGATAATTATCTGTCCCCGATAAAGGATGACGCTACTAAAATTGAAATAACTCTATTTTGTCTTTGACAGGAGTGCGCTCAGCGTTTCAGATTCGTCGGTTAATTTGTGGATCAGAGCTACTTGATGCGAATAAATTTGTGATTTACGAATAATGGGAAAAATCGAATATAGAGTAGTGATTAAATGTTTGTTTTTGAAAAAGAAAACAAATCACGAAATAAAAGTAGAACTCAGTGAAGTTTACTGAGACTCTGCATCTTCATTATCGACCATAAAATACTGGTTGAACCTAAACATGTCTGTCGGTCATTACATCAGAAACGCGTGAGATTGTGAGCTTCTCAATTGATCGGGTGTTATTTTAACAACTGTCGAGATTGCTTATAATTGATCGTAAACAGATACGCATGTCAACGTTAAAGGTATGTTTGGAAATGTTAAAGCGCAGTTCAAATAATTTGTGCTGTTGATTCATAACTGTTGACGACATATAAGAATTCATTACGGCATACCAGAGAGGAAGGAACAGTTAAAACAGTGTTTTTTTCGTAGTTAACCAGCGCCAAAAAAGGTTAAAGCGACTTTATCAGTTAATAAGGTCATGGTACAGTGTTTAAGGATTTACGCGGTATAGTCCGGCTTGATCACTTGGAAAAGGGCAAACTTATTGGGCCATTTCAATAATGCTGTGAAAAAAAAAACATCCACAAAGGAAGAAAAGATTTCCCTTTCATCAGGGTCCGTGCCACACTTGTATCGCCGTATTAGCCTCCAGCGATTATTTCCTATTTTGAAAAACGAAAAAATCAGAAAAAAGAGAGTCAGGTAATTATAGTCTCCTCGTAAGCGGAGAGCAAAATAGCGGTGAGAGGCAGAGAAGCACTCGGACAAACGTTGATAACGCTCGGTAGGTAATGTTTCCTCTTCTCACATTGCTTTTGCTGAAGAGAAGCAGTCATATTTTGGTTATTATTTGTTATAGATATTTTTTTATATGTTTTTGATAAAAAAAAGTGCCCTTTATTCTACTAAGCGGATAAGATTCTTTCTTTTTTTTTAGAATGCTCCGTAAGTCATATACGACATAATTTCTTCCACCTTGCCAGTTTTGTTCCAACCTTCACTCGCTAACAAGGCCGCGTACAGTTTGCCGTAGATGTGGTAGTAATGAAAACGACCCTTTGTGACATCTTACTAACTATATCTCGTTAAAATATACCATTAGTAGACGTTGCGGCTTCTTGTACACATCCAGTTCTGAGCTAATTATGCTGAATAGAGTAGCTATGTAACAATTTACATGAATTGCTAATTATCCGCTTTATCTAAAGAACATGTTTCAGAGGACCGGAGTCAACTGCGGTGTTCATAATAAATGCTTAGAAAATGTTCTAAATGTACGGAGGTAAGTTACTGTAACATCGAAGCATTATTTAATTAATTTTGACATTTACATGAACGTACTTCATCTATGGTAATTGTTAAACTTGTTCTTAAGTTCTTTTGCTAATCAAGACACTACGAATTTGCCCGTGTGTATAATTGACCGAAGTCTACATCGTATTGGATATAATATTGATAGAATAGATTAATTACAAAGTTTCCCACTTCGCAACTATGTATATTACTCCCTTTTGTATCGAATAGATGTATCCATTACTTCGGAATGGGTTAATATGGTATGGTTATCGATTCGATAAAATAGATTACGTACAGAACTTTTAGGCCGGCATTTCTAGCAAGTTAATCTTCGATGCGTCGGATTTAACTGAGTTCACCTTAGACGAAATCAAATAAGTTTTCGGATATAGGGAAAGTCAAAGTTACACCCCAAATCCGGAGTCGCCCTTGAGAGGTTCGTTTGATGGAAAACGGGAGCTTACCTCATGAAGTTCAAATTATCAGGCTTGAGATAACTTTCAATTAGAACCAGACGCATTTTGATCGAGGTGCTTTGTTTAGAAGTTTTCTTTATTAGAAGAGAAGGCGTAATAATGTTAAATTTTGGTATGTTTCTTGTAACAAGTCAGCCTCACGCTGTAAAGCAACAAAACATAGAAGATATGTTAATAGATTAGTTTGAATTGGCCAGCCATACTGTTACTCTTTACTACTTATCAAGGATAATTGTGCCGGTGATACTTCATCGGCAGAATTATTTTGTTGTCCTCCATGCTTTTATTTAGGGTATTGGATTGTTCATTTATCTATAAGTTTGTGGGCATAAATAATATTTTTATTGAACTTTGGTCACGAAAGCACCGTTTCGTTTCACTCTGCGACGTGTCCCCGCACGACGAGCTTTGATTATTCGTCGCTGAACAGGCAGTATAAATAAATAAAAATGCTTCGGGGTAAGTGCATACTTGCAAGGACATCACTGCCGACGGTATTACATTATACCGAAGGAAAAGGCTAATGTTAGTAGGCAATTTAGTGCTTTAACTGCCGAGTGTATAAAGCAATTTGGGTTGAATATTACAAGGCGGTGTTAACGTTTTCTCGTTTAATGCTAAAGTAAGCGATAACATTTGAATTGCAAATATGAATATTCTTGATGTATCGTTTGAGCTCACATAAATGATTATTACACCTTGATGATGTCAAAATATTTGCAGAAAGATTAAGCATCGTTCAGTACAGGGTGTCGGTCTTACTCAAAAAACTTCTTTCGCTTTTTAAAAGTGGGTTAAAGGGAATACTATTGATAAGAATAATTCACAATAGAAGAAATTGTGAAAGTGGTTTCGTACTAGATATTTTTAATGTTTTCTTTATTTTGTATTTTTCAGAGTATCATGCAGAAAAAGAAGACATATAATTAATATTGTCTGACGCTGCAGTGATGAAACAACATTTTATCACATTTCAACACAAAATTTCAACCCAACATTTCATTCGCTACATCTGCAGTTAAGTAATCTTTCTACATTTGTTTACTTCAACACATAATTTTGTTCGCCACATTTTTTTCAATTTTTTAAAAGCGTAAAGTTTTAGGCTCGGCTGCTTTTTGTACTACAAGCGCGGTTCACCCCTGAACTCGATTTTTCAACGCCTGTCGTTAAAACGCCTCGGATCGTACGCAATGATTGAAGTTGACACCCTTGATCTACTATCGCAAAGGTTCAAAATTTAATTTGTGAACATTCTTCGCATTTTTTGCGCGGAACTAATCAATAAATCGGCGTCCTCTGCGAGGGTATCTATTTTAGGGCGTTAAACTTTATAATAACGGCCGTATGAGCAACGCCAATTTCCACATACTTCGCCCATATTAAACACGAAGGTTCTATTGCTAAAATGACGAGATTAGATTCGCACACCGGCTAATTTATTTGGGAATTTTATTATTCGTATATTCGTTTCGTCGGACTACCCTTTTCTAGTTTCCGACTGTGCAATGTTGGCGATTTTCTCTTCGTTCTAAGCTCTAAACGGTTTTTTCCTGTTGGTCTTGGACAATAGCGACTTTTTCTTGTCTTATAAGCTTTTAATCCTATCATTTGTTACGTAGACTTCCGCAGTCTTCAATAATACTATACTTTTGGTTTCCGGCTTGAAACCGCTTTGTTGTCGTAACTTCTGCCGATGTTTCGTTCTATCTTCAAGCGTGCAGACTGCACAATGACTGAGAACTAGAGAGGACAAAGGCGGATGAAATTATTACCTTTTTGCAGAGACTAGACAGATTCGTGTTTTGTCGACTCTCCTCATCATCATCAACGATCAATTTAACTCGAGGTTGTCTTTCTTTTACCTATTTCCACCGCCACTACTACGAGCAAGTCTCAAGCGTCGTTATGGGATCCCTTTTGTCTTCTGTCGTTGTATTCGTACAGTAAGCTGTATTATCTCACAATTACAAGACAAAGTGTTGAGTACAGGTATGTTGAAGACATCTTTGTTATCAGGTCTTATGGACACGAATCTTTAAGTAATTTCTGAGTTTCCAATCTGGTTCGATACCGTTCACTACGGAGGTCAAACCAGATAGTTGTTTTTTCGCCAGTACACCGGGGTCCTGACGTCCCTACGCTGAGACATTCCGTTTACCGAAAACCTACAAACAGAAGTAGATATCTCAATGACGTCTCGCATCTATTATCCAGTTCAAAAACGAATTGGTGAGCAAGAGTTGCGATAGTTTCTTTTCTGCAAATATATCTTCCAAAAAAAAACATCTTTTAACGGGTAATAAACACGTCCAATTAACTAAGAGTATACATTTTTAAAAAAGTAAACACGCGCTTCCACCTGTACAAGGAACTAGTCTCTATAAATAATCTATCAAGTGGAATATTCACAAATTCAAAGGAACAATAATTGAGTGCTGACAATCTAGGCTCACGTTATTTTACCGGTAAGCGAAAGGCATTTTATTGTCCAATAATTTAACGTTAATGCGCATTCCTTAGGGCGATAGAGAATATACGCTTCTATTAATGTTTCCTAAATATATTCTTCGTTAAGTTTAATGCAATGTAAAATCTAACGGCATCGAGTATGCAAAATATTTGAACGGGAAAATGAATTATAATCAAAATATTTATGCTGTATAAATATATACCCGCTGTGTCCATATTTCGATGCATTTCGTTTAGTAGAAGACATATTCAATAAATTCATTTTTTTTTAATTTGAAGATATTTTGAACACCACAACTTGCCCATTTCAATTTTCGTTAAATAAATCAGTAGTATTTAATGCGATCCCTTTAAAGTTTTACAGTGGCGTCGACACATTGCATATGGGCTGCAGTGTAACAAGTAGAAAAAACATTTGGAGGACTGCAAGATAAATAAAACTCGTATAAAACATTTATTAACATTTATTAACAACATTAACTTTCGCATGGAAAATTATTGCATTGCGATTATAGAGTCCTCTGTAACTTTATGACATATTAAAATATAAGAAATTTTTGTGTGTATCAACAGATGTAAGTGGAAAGATCTCGAAATGCAGATGTTACTGTATCTGTTTTCTGAAAAGGTAACCTAATCGTTACGACGTAAGCATACTTTAAAAGGTATATCTTCGACTATTGAGCTTTAGAACGAAACTTGTCGGGCTCATACTAATATTCTAACTGTCAAATGTAGTTGTAACTGTAACCAATGACGTTCTTTTTTTAATAAATAATGAAGTGGTTATAGATTGAAATCATTTGCAAGTGATCAGAAAGTGAACCAGCACAACTGAAAATTAAGCGAAAAACCATACGGCCCTCTCGAATATGTTGTTTTATTTTATTTGAATAACTTTGTTTCAGCTTAAAGATATATTTTGAATATAAGCTAAGATGAAGTTAAACACATTTATATCTTCTACTAGAAAGTTTGAAAATAATTTACCCAACACCTTTGTGTTATGAAGCTGTAACTACATGAGTAAAATAGCCAATAAAAATACCACTCCGTATAATATAATATATATATATATATATATATATATATGTGTCACTTTCAAATAACAAACTAAAAAATAAAGCAATTGCTCAGACAAGGAAAAATACTTGGTTGTTGGAATTTATGAATAGCTCTGGTATCGTCTGAAGAAATTTATTCAGGTAGTTCCACAGTTAATGCCACGGCGTTATTCGGATCTTAATAATTTATTTAATAATGATAACAATAATAATAATAATAATGAACTTTATTGTCAAACAGATAAAAAGAAATCAATTTATAGGACAGCTGAATATAGATATATAAAAAATAATAACAACAAATTTATTCGATGTAAGGAGCAACGTTAAGAACATGTCAAGCAGCGTAGCTTAGATCTGCGGTTGGCTTGTAAGGGATTATCCCTTGCAACTCACGTTTAACTTGGCTTCCGGGCTCTCTCTCTATTGAATTATCCATAACACGTTAGTCGGAGTACAAATTACCATTCGCACTAACATCGGGAAGACATGAAACTGAATTAAATTAAAATAGAATGCAGAATTCATCTCTTGCACTAATCCATTTATATCTTTATTTCTATTATGACACCCATAAATATTGCAGTTCGATAATTTAATACAAAACAATTCGATATCTGCGAATGGATTATTGGCATTTTTGATAAAAATCAATCTGTCTAGTGTATCTTTAATCTGAGTCAAACAATAATCGTGTGCCAGTTTTGGCTTTTAAGTAAGTTTGTTACGACAAGATTTTGATTGGAAACTCTGTTATTTGTTATGTAAATAAAATGTATTGTGTCCCGGGATATGTGATTTCTTCATCATATGGATCACCTACAATGTTTATTAGAGGTGAGTCCTCTGTTAATTTTTGTATACAAATTTGTTTTTCTTTGAAAATGTTCAATTAGAACAGTTATTGAGATTTTTTTCAAATGAATGAAATTAAATCTTCAAGATTCTTTTTGAAGTGTTTGCGGGATTTACTTGTTCAATAAAGATAAGTTTTTAAGAACTTGCCTTTATTTTTAGCAAATTTATTTAATTTATTTAACCGGTAAAATCCCTCTCGCCGGATCACTATTCGCAATTCGAATATGTTGAATTTTTGTTGGTTAAAAGGTGCAAATGGTATTACCAAGTGTACCAAGGACTCTTTATGTATTAAAAATCATTTGAAATGCTTTGTGATTCCCAGGTCCGGGACGGGACCGTACCTTGTCCTGGTACGGTCCCGTCAGGTATAACACTGCTTCGACTCGAAATCGAGAGGAATTAAAAATATAAGCTTGCTAATTTGAAATATTTTCAGCTTAAATAAACAATATCATATCATTATTGTCAGAAGCGTTTTTTGGATGTTGTCGCGTACTTGATGTTTGACTTGATCAAGTCAAAAGACAAGTACGCGACAACACCCGAAAAACATGTCTACTATGGGTTACGGTTGTAAAAGTCTATACTCAAATATTATAATATTGTTGTTGAAATTAATGAAGTTGTAGCAAATTGAGATGAACTGATGGTTCAGAATTCCCGTAAACGTTATCCATTTCGGTCAATCTTGCATTGGCGCATTGCCTCGTAAAAACAAGAATTTTATGATGGCCAGATTTTCGACTTCTTCTATTTTGACATAAACACTAACATTGATTGATATGCTGTATACCGTACACGAAGAATGAAAGAAATTGCCACTCGTCAAGTAGCCCGTTTAACTTGTTTTGTTAACTTCCAACTTCCACTGCGCGGCCACCTACGGAATAGAATTCTAGGGATGAGCACTGGAGCACAACGGGTCTTCTTGCTGCGAGAGCTAGCTTTCAACTGTTCAACTACTTAACGATTTTGGGCTTTCTCCATTCTGAAATCGTTTTGTGAGTTTTGCGGTTTCTCCAACCGTTGCTATTAGTTACCTTACGTAGGAATTTCATTTAATTTCAGCAGATGCTTAATGTCAATTGTGTTCTTTCTACATATGTGAAGTTTGCTCTTAATTGTACAGGAAAAATCATGTCAATAAAAACTAGGTAGGTTTCCACGGCAGTCAGCTAAAACTAAACGTGTTCCGGGTTTGGTCCGTGTCATGGCTAGTCAAAAACTTAACGTTTCGCCCACAATCATATGAGACCTCTTCAGGAGGTAACTACGCCAGAGATAAAAATCAATTGCATCATAATTTAACCAAATGTATGATTGCGTCAATAGTTTCCAAATTCGTTTTTAAGATATTAAATAATGTTTTACTTAATGGTACAGCATATTCTTTGTTGATTTATATCACATAAACAATTAATAAATTTAGTTGATTTGAAAATATGTATATAAGACCTTTCATAAGAGATAAAACTCTCATGAAACGGAGTTGACATTTATAGGTTTCTTTTGCAGGGACTTATTTGTGTGTTACGACTGTTACCAAGGCGTTCTTTTCATTACATAATTAACTTCGCTTGATAATCTATTTTTATATGCGATTTTTTTTTGTAAGAAGTGCCGCACGTCACAGAGCGTTCAAAACAAAGAAATATATCACGAAGAAAGTAACTGCGAATGCAGAATTAAACTCCTAAAAATGTCAACAGCAAGTTTTAAATTGTGTTGGTTGTACTGGAAGTATTTTGACGGTAGATATTTTCTTTACGTTGATCATTTAAGCTAACTATTATTATCTGTTTTATTAGGTTTTACAGCAGTTTAATACGTAGGTCATTACACCGATAGTGCTTCGCGGTCGCTGCAAATCACAAATTGCACCTTGTGTTGAATTTGTAACAGCGACGAACTTCGGTTGCTTTTAAATATTGTGCGATGGGTAATTTTTCTGATCCGTTTTATAAGTACTGCAATTAATTTTGTTATATTCCTTGTTACTCTCAGTAATATTTTTTCTGATTTTCCAAAAGGGAAATAGCTTAGCGAAACTAAACGAAAACAGAATAAAAAGAAACCTGTCGTGAATATTCACCGACATGTTCTGTGCTTTTAAATGATATGACGCCCTCGGGTTTTAATCGAATTCAATTTTTTCTTCTAATTTATAAGACTCCGGTTGTTTCTCCTGTTCAATAACTATAGACGATGATCGCTGTTCTATATCTTGCTGAAGCATGATCGTCTTTTCATTCTCTATACTTGGAAATAAGCCTGCAGAAACGAGTTGCGCTTCAGGAAATTAGAAATGAGACTAGACAGAATGGGTTCGTGTCGCTTACTGCTTTCTCCGAGAGTCGACAAAATGCGACACTTTCTAGTCGCTGCTAATTTCGAGAAGCGCTCGTTTCTGCAGGCTTACTTGGTAACCTTTTCACGCTGTTATTCCAGAATTTCTTCCGTTGCTTGCGACGTGTTTTACGATTCCTTTAGTAGCGTTGGCCTTACGTTATCCGTTTTTTTGTGTTATATACGTTCGTAATCTTCTTCCCATCAATAGTTTTGAAGGTGATGGTAAGTTTTCTTTTTTTACTTGGTGTAGCTTTAGATCTTCCATTGAATCTTTTCCTTTCTTTTCTTTTCTTTTCCTTTTCTTTCCTTTTCTTTTTTTTTTCCTCTTCTTTTCTTTTTATTCTGATGTGGTTATTATAGAAAAAGCAGCATCTATTTCGGCTTCTGAATACTTTGTATTTAGAAGCTGAATTTTATATTACCGGATCCATCGACAACACATCTGCTATTGTTGCTTTTCTAGAACGTATTTCAGATTTGGACGGTACGTTAACGTTCTTAGGAGTAGTGCTTGTATCCTGGGAGTGAGACCAGCTATACTTCTGGTAACTTTTTGGTTAATCCTATTAATAACTGTGATCTGTTTCTTCAGTAAAACTGCGACCATATTCGATAACGGAAGTGCTCGCATATTAATGCAAAGGCAAGTAATTCCATCTCTATTTGCGTGTAGGGGCGCTAAGTTTCATCCAAACTTGGCGATGCATAACCCACTGGTCTGTGTGCTTTAAACAGTTTATTTACTTTACTTTCATTTGCTATATATGCTTTGCTTTATTAAGTAGGTTTTCTTGTCTGGATCTTATAAAAACTTCCTCTAGTCTTGCGTCCAGATTATTCTCGGAATGGTTTATCACTAGGATGGTAATAGATACTTCCATTCCTCAGAGATCCTGCGTTTGTATTTCTGCCATACTTCTGGATTACTCGAGATATCGTAGAGAAGATGAACAACTAATTGATGGTGAAAAGAAGAAGAAGAAGAAAAGAGAAGATGAACAAGTAATTGATGGTTCGCTATGGTGAAAAGCATTGAACTGATTTCAGGTAATGGTACTTGCTTGGCCCAAAACAGAAAAATAATTAATTCCGTTCAATTCACTTGCAATATTTTTCACGTTGGGTATTTCATAATGCTCCCGTATGATGGCCCCGTTTAACGGTCTTGGGTCCATTCAAATTTTTATGGATCACGGGATGCACCTATTCAGTTGAGACATCTTGTTTTGACTATTATTCCGTTTTCAACTAAACTTTCTAGTTTGGATATACTAACTTTGCAAAGTCTTCAAACCTAATTTCTTTATTGCTGCTAATCCTATAATATTGGTTCATTATTGCATCTTGTAATATATATATACATATATGTATACGTTGTTATTTCTTTTCCTCTCTACTCACATATTGTTTTACAAACTCCAAGCAACGGAATCATCGATCCTGTATATGTTACTATAAATACTGAATTATTAGATCACAGAAAAATAAATAAAAACAAAATAACACTAGTCTGCTTTATGCTACATCTCATTTACGTAAACCTTTATGGAAAATTATTATTAATAGATACACGAGTACATCAGTAACCATTTGTCTAATCTATAATTTAACAACGCAATTTTAGCTTATCATCAGATAACAGATTTATGTGTATCTCTCAGTAGCGTGATTTGGGCATATGTGTAGTATAACAAAATAAACATCACCGACTTTTTCGGTATCGATAATGTTAGATAAAATACTTATGGGCAGGTCACAGTCACAGCTGTCAGTATATTAAATGGTATTTTTCTTGTATGTACTGCGCGATATCGATATTTACAGAATCCGTTTATAGATGACTATTAATTATATGGATACGTATATACAGATCAACAGTGCACAATATATTTGTTTTCAAAAGTAATCATGATATGGTGGTATTTCCAAAAATTGTGATCATCCGTACACGGTCTCTTGGGATATTCGTGTAAGTAGAGATCCGCCTATGTGAATGTTTTACATTACAAAATTCACGAAAACAACCGCTTGTGAAATAAAGCGATTAGAATTATTACAAACGAGAGATACATTACACAACATTTTTAGAGCTCCTTCGTCACAAATGTCTTTCAATAAAGGTGCCCATATGCTTGATGGCTGTTGAAATGTGAACCTATTCGTCTCCTAAATGCGTCCTAAACAAATGGCAAAAAGAAGGTTAACATGGGACGTAGTGAAGAGTTAGAATATCAGACGTGACTGCCATTGTTGTGATGAGGTCTAAGGTCTTTGAAATTCTAATAGCTCAAGTGGAAGAAAATGAGATTTTGGCTGGCTGCAATTCAAAATTCTCCGCGCCCTTGGAGTATCTCGTTCAAATTTTATAAATGTATGTTTGAAGATCAAATTAAACGATTGTTTATCATATTGGCCTGGGTTATTTTCCAGTATTTATAAGAGTCAGTGTTAGTGTGGTTGATGGTTTGAAGGTTGATGGCTCTGTTTGAAGATTGACTTATTGAAGCTAGCGCTGATATTATACAAAGAACTGAGGCGAACTTCAAAAAACTAAACGTGAGAAAAACAACACAATAACAACACCACAACAACTACAACACAACTATTCCTAACTTGAATATTCAATATTCAATATAAAAATGAAGCGCGTCAGGAAGACGACATTCTTGGGATTGGATCAGCTGGCTTCAAAGTTGAACTAGGTATTGACGATTGATGCGCAAAGAATTGGTTTGGATGCTGTTACTTCAGTGTGGAGTTTTGTTTTGGGGTGATGATGTGGATGTCCAACGCGTTTTCGTGGTTTAAAGAAGCTGCAAAGGACCAATACTGGGAAGGAAGTGAGTAAGGAAATTAGTAAAAATATTTTTAGGTGCTATCAAGTAATGATATTTCAGCCAATACTTGTTAGAAAGAATAATTTAGATTTCTTTAAAAGATCCGAACCATCATTTAAAACAGAACTGACAAAAAGATGAAAGTAAAGTGTCTTATTCTCGTGTAAAACCTTATAATATAAGAAATAATGCCGGCTGGCAAATTTAAACATGTTTTAAAAAGCCATTTATGCATGAAAATAAATAGTAAGTAAATATGAAGTAATGAGTTTTTTAATAAAAAATGCCTGATTATCATTATGGATCCTTTTTTTTATTGTAAAGTATCCACTTTTGTGGACTTTGTAAAAGTGTTTAATATATATTTTCATGTATTTATTATTTTTTTATTGACGATTTATACCTTTTACATATTACGGGATGGATATATTATTATTATTGTGTTAATATGGATCACGAGCTATTGGTCAGTTTTGGCAAAGAGCCATGGAGTGATACTTCAGGAAAACGTATTCCTGCCCGCTTTCATGAACACATCACCCCTGCTTGTCGTCCCAATAAACTTTTCAACGATCGCAAACACTCGATTTTTCACCAACGATAAGGAATGAAACCTAATGATGATAGATTACGTCGCGTATTCACTGATCAAGTTTTGGAGCAATGGGCGATCGACATCTGTGTTTTAACAAGACGATGCCCTTTTATCATCCACATATCAGTTGACTGGTCTACACTGCGCGGCAAAATTGTGGAATACATTAAATTTAAAGTAATTTGTTTTTAACAACTTTTACATGCTTCTGATATTGAAGTAATGACGTAATACGCATTTATCTTAACTAGCAATTTAAGGATTTAACACTATTTTGAAATATTTATGAAATGTTTATAAATATCTCAGAAACTACAAAACCATTTCTGTAAAAAGCGTTGAAAATAAATAGAGATACTTGAGATTATCATGTTCATCTGTTAGAATATATCGATATGGTCTTTGTTGTAAAAAGCTTAAAGAAAACTAAAGTTATCTGCATGCAAAATTATTAACCGGAGGTTCTTTTAATTCTAATTGCCTACCGTAGGTACATCATCTATTATATTATCTGCGTCCATCAGCACAAGACGTGTTACATTATATTATCATGTAATCACATTAAGAGAGTAGTTTGGAGAGACTACAGTATATGTCGTATTATATACCTAGTTACGCGGACAGGGGATAGATTTCGCAGTTAATTGGGAAAGATTAATGACTTCATAGTCATTTTGCACGTCTCAGTTTGCGACAATCATTACTACAGCACTTAGCTCGATAGAACATCGGAAGAGCAATTAAGTTACGACGAGGGAAACCTGGTCAATCTCCCATTTGAGATCGGTACTGGCAGGTTTCGCAACTGAACGAAGTGAAAACTGACAACAGATTAGTTTCGCACCGATTGAGTTTCTCGCGCTTCACACACGACGTCAGCACACACTTGCGTGTACCCACATCAAAGTCTAAAATAGAGCTTAAGGCCGTTTCACGTAAGTTAACAGAAACCGTAAACGCTTTTCAAAGCTGTTTTCCGGCAGCAATACTTTTAACAATTGCTGTTATATTCAACGTGCGGAAATCGACAAAGATAGAAAATAATGTCCGATACGTTTATTTAATATTTATTCTCAAACAACACTAAAGAATCGGTACACTCCGCAGCACACAAGTTTAGTTAAACAATCCCGGACAGCTGTTTCCAGGATGCGTCAGTCTTCGTTTTCAACGGTACATTCTATTTGAATTGCCGAATCCTTGTTTCAATGCTGCTTAAACCCAAACGGATGTCGGCTCTGGCGTCCAAGCAGTTTCTCTTTGTATATTTAATCGTTAAAAGTGTCGAGAAACAATTGTTCACATAAGAATGTCATCTAAAATACGGTAAGATAATATAAAGGAACTACTTGGATTTTAGGAGGTTTAGTTTGAGAGATATTGAAGACCAATGCCTGCTTGAAAGAATCTTTGCAATGGCTATCGTGTTGTAGCACAATTACCACTTTTTGAATTCTTATAATGGAAAGATTGCCGATCAGTTTCGAAATACCTTCATTTTTTTTAACAATTAGGAAAATAACGAATGAATTCGTTTTTTAAGTGTTACATTTATTTCGATTTTTTCCCTTTATTTCATTACAATGCGCTCCAATAATTCAATTTAATGTTTCAAAAGGGGAAAAGTCTTTAAATTTACTTTTCCAAAGGTCGATTTAACTTATTTAGTCGTGTAAAAATGCAAACGGATAATTAATTCAAAACATGGTGGATCACTGGCTATGAAGCACTACTTTGGAGAAATGAAGAACAGTTAACCCTGAACAGTTTGTCAAAATATCAAACAAAAAATGCGTGGATGGCGATTTCTTTTCATCTCAAGATACCGCTGAAGCCTTCAAAAATCTTGTTTTGAAGATCAACCATTCAGAATGCAAAACAAAATTCGAGAATTGGTTCGAATAATTAAAGGAATTAACACCGAAGTATTTGTTTTCTTTCATTACTTTTGTAAAAACTTAAAAGGTATCCTTCGCATAACTTTTAATTCTAAAAATGCATATTTAATTACTGAAATTAGTCGAGATCTTTTAGCCGAAAGAATGACTTTATTTGATGATTAAATTCTTAATAATCTTTCTTCTAAAATTTAATATTAGCATTAATGAACGCAATATCACCTTTTATTTTTAACTCAAATATTTCACGATAGCTCAAATCGAAGACACTAATGCCCGTTAATGCGATTACGATCGCTTTTACGTCAAATTATCCAGAAGTGAATAGAAAATATTCAGAGATCTGAATGGAAAAACAGCGGTAAAACCGATCGAATAAACCATTATTTTAAATAATGGCGAAAAAGAGGCCAATACAGAGATGAAAGGTGACGACTTTGACCCTATAAAAAGACCAAAGGGAATCCGTTACGTCTTCTTCATCTAATCAATGTGGAGCTTCCAGGCGCTATGTAATTTATAGGTTCGTTCGGGGCGTAACGCTAACCATGGAGTGTTCGTACGGTGGGAAATAAATTGGTTTAATTTCTGTCTTCTTTCCGTTGGCGCGGTGTATGTTTTGATGTTTCATGCGGCTTGAGGGTTAGATAATTTGCGAGGAAACCAATGTATTATTGATAATCTTGCGCATAATTATTTATGTGAATTAAAATTGTTTTCATGGAATTAAGTAGTTTGGATTTTGGCAAGTAGTATCAATCAAGAGGGTACGGCAATGAGCAATCCTTGTTTTCTTTCATAGTCATGGCCATCAGTAACTTCGAAGCGTGTATGAAGAAGGACACCGTGTATTTTCCTAGAATTTTGCTCAACTATGGAGACAATATTTTCGCGGCCTTTGATACCATAACAAAAGGATTATTCCATATTTCCGCACGATATTAACTTAATTAAATTAAAATTCGAAGTTATTAAATTTACAGTAGAAGAGTAACCAACTCCCGTTCTCGGACAATTCTGTAATTAGAAACAACAGGAACAGAAAATAGATAACTAATGGTTGCAGTTAATTTTTTAATTTTAATTAATGGATACTCTTCCATAGACGTCGATCGCATCCTTCTGAAATTCCAACATAAGCATTATGTAAGAAATTTCACGACCTTAAGCTCGACAGAAATCCGTGATAAGGAATTTGTGAAGCCTATATTGGTCAAACGACATGAGCGATAGGCACCAGCTTCAACGAGCAAATTAACTGCTACGGAAGGATAGAAGCGTCAAGTGTAAGACAACACTCAAATTGATTTTAGAGTGTAACTTCGCCGCGGGATTTAGATGCTACCGAAACTATTTGTATAAAAAAGAACACATAGAGGGAAAGGATCGTTGTCCTACTCAGGCCTTTCGGATTTATTGGGTAAGGCGGATGCACGTTTTATGTTTCGTGTTACAATGACAACATATCCTTCCGTCTATTTTTCAGTATTTTTCGCTTGTCGTAGCTTTAAGGTGTGTAGGCAATAAAAGCAGATATTTTTCTTAAGAGTAGGGATAGAACAGGCGTGTTAAAATTAGAGTTTTTCTCACATCGTTGAGTTATACGGTTGATAATGGCGATTCAGGCATTCGAACTAAATAATTAAATTTGTTTAGAGCGGAGTGTGTTGATACTGTAGTATTGTTCGCCATACAACCTCACAATCTTTGCGAACATTATTATTTATAGTTGTCTTCGTCGTGGTGGGAATGACGTCTTCACCATCGCGCACGGATGATGTTTCATTTCGTGTTTCAGTCAATGTATGGCGCAAATAAACGCTTTTCTTACTGAACTTCGTAGTTCTTGTTAATTCGTAATACTTATTCATGTGCTTCATTGCGCGTTGCATAAGTACATATATGTATTTATAAATCCGATGAACGTAACTGGTTTCCTTCGTATTTAGAGTCTTTTACGAGGTCGAACGACGATAGCGTATTCAGGCGAAATACGAACAGAGAGCGATGCTGTCTTGAGTTTCATATGACACTAGTTAGACGTTTCATTTCATCGCATCATGGTGCGGTATTCACGCTTAGCTATACGAGCGAAAGAACGTTAACTTCATCTCAACACTATTGTAGTCCCTTTGGAGGCTATATATTAGTTTCCGTATTTGCTTGCTTTCGCAATTTCCATTATCATTTTCGACATAAGCTCTTTCCTACGCATATGTAAGCTACTCCTGGATGGGGTAACCCACTTAGAGCTGTCTGGAAAGGAATATAGAAAGTAAACAATGCGGTACGGCATTTCTCATTTCGAAATAGTTCATAGAATGAAGATGAATTCATGAAGAATACATGAAGATAATTTCAAGCTGGGTATCTTACGTATATGTTGCATAAAATAATAGACAATTAGATCATTTTCGGCTCTTATCATGGGGATCTCGCATATTATTAGTGATAGATAGAGAGAGGGTAGCTTTAAATTTTGGGAAAGTTGCTAAATTGCAAGAGAAAATTGATTTTAGAGATTAAAAAGGAAACATGAAAAAATCTAATTTTCATCACTTACCTCTAGCCTTTTAGACAAAAATTAAAAACACATTTTCAAGGCCATTTTTATCTTCCATCTAATGGTATGGTCGACATTTTTATATTACGTTTCGATTCGTTCCCGTTCCTATCAACTTTCTTATTTCTTATCAGATTATGACACTTTCAGGAATAATTTCCACCATGTATAACATGTCGATAAAAGTTTTTGTGTTGTGTTTTTATAATTTTTCAGGAAGTTTACAGGAAATTTCCCAAAAACAAAAGAAACCAATGGAATATTTTACAAAGGTGTGTTTTTTTAAATACACGATAAAAGAGACATTGAAAAAAAGGAAATGATCTTTCATAGTTTACAAAATATATTATTATTTCTATTATTATTTACGTCCCATTAATTAAATGATTAACTTCACATTTTCAATGGCACACAGGAGTTTTCGAAATGCGTCTACACGGTGTCTACACGTCTACAACTAAACTAATGAATCTCTATGTCTGTATATGAGACCAATCCGATATCTATTCTCACCAGAGAGACAGAGTTCGAAAGAACCCGAACAAGAACATCAGAAAACTTGGTCTTCTTAGATCGGAGACTGGGCCTTGCATGTTTATCGAAAACTGTTCAGAACGAACTTTATCTTTATGTTTCTAAAGAGTTCACGAACAGTTTACAGACAGTTGCCATGACTGAGTTGGTGTTTTGTTTATCAAAAATATCCGTTTAGTTTGGATCCGGCATAGGAAGCCACATAAAATGTTGTCTAGGGGTGGTCCTTTTTGGTGCGACGAACCTGCTTTGGACGCTTTACTTTAATTTCGAAATTGCACCCCACCTACAAGGAGGGAAAGAGGGAGACTAATTTTGGCATTAATTTATTTCGGGCGCAGAATGATTTAATTTATTTCAAGGACTGTTTATTTTTTGAAATAGTTGAAATCTTTATGTTAAAAAGAAAACACCCAGTATGCTTATTCTATCAAGAATGTGCTTGACGTGTTTCTCTTTTATTTAGAAAAATGCTACCACATCAAAACTTATAACTTAAACAAACGTTTAAAATTATAAAGATTTCTTCAACTAAATGCATACTTTCGCTAACAACTGCATATAAATTATTTTAATCATAATAATAATAGTGACGGTATCAAAGCTTTCAACATCACATCTATCTATTTTTAGCAGGTTGTAGCGAAGAACGTTTATATTTGTATATTTAAAGTATACATTTCCACGTTTACGAATATATTACGTGTGTAATTCTCAGTGTTTGAGCCAATTTATTTGGAATTCGTACGTAAGGAGCAAGAAATTTCGAGTCGCTTGTTAATTAACAAAGTATCTCCTCGACAAATATTAATCGTACATATGATGATTCGACATTCAATGGAAATGTGCAAACATAACATACATAGCTTATATGTTATGTACCTACAACACCCACTTAAATTGGTGAACAAACAAATCTCGATAGACTTAAGTCAATCAAGGGAAGCACACATGATATAAATGAATGTCAACCAAAATGTGTCAGCGTTAGGAAAAATTATATGGTCGAATAAATTTCCTTCCTTGAATAAAGATTAATTAGCAGGAGATTGATGATCAATATAATGGTGTCGTAATTTAAAGATTCCGAAGTTGTAAACAGCCCGTTCCATTGGTACTTATGTTGTGTCGACTTAAGATGTGAACTTATTAACTTTGCGTTTTTTGAAACATCTTCAACTTTCACCACCTAAATAATCTAATTGATTTGTTTAAGTCCACCTAAGATGGTCAATAACAATAATCATAGTAACGGCTTCACTGATTATGATGTTAAAGATCGTTGGTGTTCACAAATATTTAGCAATAAGTACGTATTCTTTCTATCTCCCACACAGGGTAGGTATTACTCGTATGTTAAAACTCTACAGTTTTAAAATGAACCAATCACCGCAAAGGAATGTATGCAACCAACATTACATCCATTAAAGTGAAGTGAATAATTTGTAAAGTTAAATTGTTGATGTAGGCTAGACGTTTATATTTGATCCCATTTCCTCTATCCTCAATAAGTCTATCAAAAAAGTTTGAATTGTAAATTGATTTGTTAGACGAGGGCTTGGGGTTAACAATTATTGGTGAAAATACCAGTTTCCTGCAAAAATTGTTGATCTGAAACATATGCGATTCTATTTTTCATTGCTGTAATTGCATTCAGTTTTTGGTCTTTTAGATATTAGCAAGACTTTATACACAGTTTTCTTCAATTTTGCCTTAGAATTGCAATTATGTCTTCATCGTTTAATGTAAAATTCTACAGTTCTACCCTACCTTTCAGTTGCGTCCAGTTTTGCGCTCAAAGAATCAAATTTAGGTCTAGTTCTTTTAAATGTACGTATAAACGATCTTTTGGTATAGGGAAACATTACGCCAACTAATGATTGGTGTTCCTTTAATAGTGTAGGATTGAATTTTGATTGTCATTTTCATACGCTTTGCTCATCCAGAGGTATTTTTCGCCATACTGAGCGAACATCTAATGCTACTATCCAGAAAGTAGCCAGTTTAGAAATCTTGGCGTACTCCTTTCTTCAGCTTTTAAATCACTTTGATTTTTGTTTCGAATTTGTAAGAAATTTACCGACGACGTGGGTTGAAAATTGTGTATTATTCACTAGTTCGTTTAAAAATAGAATATGCATCTACTATTTGGTACCTCTACTATTATCATTATCAATTAGTTCTTGAAGGAGCTTAAAAACGATTTCCTGTGTATCTCTCACACAAATCAGACGGTGTATGGTACTGATTACGACAGCTTGCTTCAGTGGCGCGAATTAGGGTTTTAAATCAATTATGTGTCCGATATTGTATTGCGGTAGACACGTGCGACATACGTTAAATAGTTTCCAAGTTATTGTATGATATTAAGTCCCAAAGCACAGACTACCCCAAAAGCTTTCGGCCGCCTTTCCAGTTACATTGAAAATATTACGTATGATATGGATCGCAAATACCGTTGTTTGGAATTAGAAAGCTATCGCATTGAACTCGTTAAATTACGCCCACGAGTTATCAGGTTCAGATACCGCATTGCTTTGTTTAGTTAGTAAATGCGATTATTAATTAATTTCTCTGTAGCGTTGTATAATTGTAACCGTACATAAGGCAATATGTCACGTAACTGTAATCCTATACAACTCACACGACCTCTTTCATAAAAATAATTTGTTTAGTATATTTGCATTATCAAGGGGATCAACTCTTGCAAATATTCTCTATTAGAGTTTTCTCGGTTTTTCCACAGCGCACGGCAAATTTAAAAGGTACGTATTCATTAGCAGTGTTTACTATTTTAGCCATTTTTTTTATTAGAGTTACAAGTTTATGAGGAAGTTTAAACCTAGTTCCTAATGTCTGCTGATGGCGACGATTAAAGTAAAAAAAACGAAAAAGAAAAGAGCACATAGTAAAATATTAATTAAAAACTATTAACAAAAATCTCTACATTACGTATCGCTTAGTACGTAAATTTTTTGTAGTTTTGGTTGCATAAGCCATCGAAGAATTACCGAGCTTCGATTCGTAAAAGATGTATGTATAGCTCTGTAGTGTGTATATATGGATTCATGCGGGAATTCAACTAAATGCCACTTAGGCAAAGGAATATGCCTACCTAATCCGTACTTTACGGGCAACACCAATAAGCAGTAGCTGCTGGGGGGTAAATGGTACATAGTTCGAAATATCCGCGTGTAGGAGACCACAACTGGCGCGCTAGGGTTTATTTATGATATCCTATTATTGAAGCTGTTATCCCAATTGAACTGCTTAACTTTGTCGCAGTTCAAGTTAGCCCTAAAATGTTTGCCTATTCGTGGGTTGTACAATGCGTGCACACGAGGTTACCGTAAAATAGGGCTGCTTGAATATTTCATATATATTTTTTAAAATATTTGGCGATACTAGGGAAAAATATGCAACGTATCGACTCAACCGATGAGTAGCCAAGTGCTCGTTTTTAACTTTGGAAAAAGTCATGAATGAGTTCAAAGCAAGTTTTTGTTAAAAGGCGTTCCAGTTGCCTTTTACATTTTGTATTAAAATGCTTCCCGCTTGATATACAGAGAGCGCATTCATTGATAATATGTTTACTGAAACCATACTATACTAATATTAGATAAGAACTGAAATTAAATGAATTTCCAAGGCACGTGCCTAATCTCTTCATTGTCTGAATCTGAATTAGTTGATTCGATAATTTGATCTTTTTTGCGATATTTTTGGGGATGGATTACCCTGGTTGCTCCTGGAGCTTCCAGTTGTCTATTTGCGATGTTCACTTTTGCTTCTTCGACGATTTCAGCAAATGCGTTAGTAACAGCTTTTACTTTCCTTCCCCGTTTTCGTTTCTGCTTTTAGCCTCTTCTTCTGTGTTTCTGCAATGCATTTCTCAAACCAGCGTCGATATTTCTTCCAACTTCCTCGCTGCTATTATTCAGCACATCAGGAATCCTCTTTAACATTTTTGCGGGATTAGAACGATGCGGACTAGTTGTCTTGAAGCATGGCGCGTGATTTTAGCGGATTTAGCGGAATTTTAATGAAACCCATGCTTCGTATAGATTCATTCATTGAAACACTCATTGGTACTGCTGGTATATTTTGTGTCTACTGGGTCATCTCGTTGAGATTCTGTGTTTTGTACACAACCAATAGCATCCTCGCATAGCATAATGCTAGCAGGCCCTGGTAAGCCATAGTAGCATCCCCTCCTTGTTTTACTACTAGTCTACAGTGAATATTAACAAAAAAACAATTGTGGGAAAAAATAGAAATTTCACGTTAAGGTTTTCGTTGGATTATTTCTTATGATTGTAGTAAAGGCTTAACACAACAACAACGCCTGAAAAATGTTAGCATTTGACCAACCGCGAGATAGAGGCACTCCAGTCGGTTTTGCACAAACACTCCGTATAATTTGAGGAAAGTACAAAAAGGCTTTTATCGCCCATTTCTGTTGCAGAAGAGGCGTCACAAAGTACAATGTACAAGAAATACAGTGAATATTTTTCATAAGAGCTATATTCGAGCTTAGAAAATTCGCACACTATGAAAAGAATCGATCTTTAGCACGGTTTTTCAATCGACTATAACAATCAACATCGTTTAGCAAATAGAAGATCGGAGCCATACTCGATTCTTTAATTTGTCGTGATTACTATGTGTAACATCTCCGTTATTTTATAACAAGAGCGGTTGTTGGCAAAAATGAAAAAAAAATCGCATAAAATAACATCCTACTATCCAATGTTGCTTCAAGAACAGTTTTAAAATTCTGGATTTATACTAAGTAAACAGGAACAGAAAGTAGAAAGTGAGTTCCCCTATTGTCCCAGCCAACCATAAAAAAATATCGCCTTTCCTCTTTTTTTGTTAGGTTGGCCAATGATCTCGTGGGTTTGTTTGCAATGGCTGAACGTTAAGCTCCGTTTCGATATTTTTGACGTGATTTTTTCCGATATAGTGCTTTCGGTAAATGAGAATTCCCATATATTTTCATGCATCAGCAACAAAAGGCTTTCAATAATATTTGCACGGAGATCCCCCGCAATTACGGAAAAGAATTTTGGGAGGTCGTGTTTACTTGACTTGACTAAGGTGACCTATTTCATGGTCGGAAAAGCTCTTCTTTAACGAATTATGCGAACGGAAGCGGCGCGATTCACGTCGCTTTCCCAAGTCTCGCTGTAATTTACGATCGCGACCGTGTTTGTTTTCTGGCATCTTTTTTGCATTTTTCTGAAACCAGTATTTAGTGGAATAGTTTGATGTTTACGCGTTGCGGTTCTTTATATTACGGCGCATTTCAAATATAAATTAAAGCCCTACCGTATTCACAAGTTTTACTAGTATTCACTACGATAAATTTAATTTTTGTGGAATGTGCCCCGCAATAAAAGTGTGGACCGTATAGGCTTTAAGTTTCGTACAGTTTTAGTCGTTATTTAGAATATTGTAACAATATGTAGTGCTGATGTATGTAGGTGCGAAGAAATAATCGATATAACATCAAGCGACGTAAAATATATGATTGTAATACGTAAAATAATAAATAAAACTTCAAACGTCTTTGCGGTCACAATTAGTACATGGATTGTTTTTGAAGTAAGCTGACTTATAACTGGAGAGGACAAAGACGGATGAAATTATTACTTTTTTACAGAGACTAGATAGAGTCGTGTTTTGTCGACTTTTGGAGATACCAGTAGGCAATACGAATCCTCTCTTATGAGGCGAATAGACACGAGTCTATCTAGCCGCTGCAAAAAAAATGAATAATTCCACCTACTTTTGTCATCTCTACTTATAACCAATTTGGCGACCAATATAAGGTCGGTATCGTTGCGTCAAATAGTGAGTCAAATATGAGAAAAACTTCTGACCTAGGAATTGGTGACATGGTTTCAACGATCTAAGCTTGGTAGGACGTAGGTACTAATCTACCAAGAATTTCAGGAACGCCGTTAGCGTTCTTTCATTCTTAATCAAAAAATTTTCTTTCTTTTTATTTTATTTTATTTAAGAGTGCTCAGGCACTTACACATTAGCCACCAACATCAATGCCGGGATAACAGAGATAATGGCGTTCAACTTACTTTAAGATTACAATTAGGGATGTCGATCATCACATATGTCTGCTGAATTTCACCGTACTACTGTTTAAGACTATATAAATCGCGAAGCATAAATTTTCTAGTTATTGATAAAATAACCATTCGCTAAAATTTCAAAATTATACACCTTCACATATACTAAAATTTTAGCTTCATCTCTGTACTTGCAACCCCCTAGCAAAGCCTAAAGAGAAATTGGTCGCAATCATGTTGAAGTACGTTTTAAAAGCAAATATCCCTATGGAGACGTTTCAACAGATCGTTATGTTCACGAAGGAATTTTCTCATTTCGTCTATCACCTCGAAATTTGCTTTTATTTTCACGCGCCAACTTTCTATTCCGTTGACACCTACTCTTTTATTTCGAACCCGCTAGAGAGTATATAATCAAGATAAGACGTAATAATAGCATTTATTTCGTTCAGTACGAATTAATTTGTCATAAAATTCGTCATCAAACATCAGACGCCGAGCTTTTTTGACTGCTCGGATCACGACGACCGCGTTCGGCCGACTTCGGCGAAACTTTCAGTTTATGAATCAACGGTTACTCTGAAAGTTTCAGTATCTCCGCACGCTCTTGAACTTTGAATAGAAGAGCGGACCGACGGCCAGCGGCATCGGCTTTTGAGTATCCGACCAAATTTTTCGCGTGTTTTTTTGTTACTTAAATGTTTGGCATTTTGACGCTTAATTGAAAAGAACTGTTTTTATGGGTTCAAATGTTGATATTTGACATATAACGTAGATTATTTGTAAAAGGGGTAAGTGTGATTTTTAAAGTATTAATGAGGTTTTGATTCGTAGAAAACTTATTATTAAAAGTTTTATTATGAAAAATATAAATCATAAATTGTAGTAAAATTTCTTTAATTTCCTAAATTCATGTATTGCATAAATTAAAATCTCGACAATAATCAATTTATTTATTGACGATAAATATTGCTAAATATAGCAAATAGATTTGATTTGGAAGACTTAATATAATTGTTAAAACAGTACCAAAGATGTTATTTTTGTTTAAAAAAGCAGATACTTAGTTCCAATTATATGTTTCATTATTTTAATTTTGAATTTTTAAAAGTTAAAATTACAGTAAACTAGCTTAAGTAAATTAATGTACTGAAAATAGACACCAAAATGTTAAACTTCATTGTACAATCAAATTGCTAATGGGAGCTTTGAAAGCAATTTACATAATACTTGTTTCTACATGGAATATCCCGACTTGCCAAATTTTCTTAATTTGGATTTTTGTTTTAATAATGCTTGATTAACAGTTTAGTTTTTTTTTTTTTAAGATAATCTCTTTTGTATTCGAGATTTTTTGGGAAGAAGAACACTCTTTCCTGTTAGTCTTCGTTTAATGTGTTACGTTTTGTGGCGTTGTTTATTACCTTTCTAATTTGCCTTTGTATAATATATATATATATATATATATATATATATATATATATATATATATATATATATAATATTTTTTTATCTTTTTCTATTATTTTTATTACTATTAACATAGTGTATCTAAAATTATCCTTATCTATAGGTTCTCTTTTCGCCATCCATTCTGTTATTCATTGTTGTCTTTTAATATATTTATTTTAATATATTTATAATCTTGCCAAAATTGAATGCATCGTCAATAAACGAAATACGCTAACAAATAAGGCGGGCATTGGAACAGATTTATTTCGATTGTTTAATTTTTATTTAGTTTTAAATTTAATTGATTAATATTAAAAAAATCTTTTTTTTAGTTTGTTTATAATTAAGTTTATACTACATACAAATTTCAAAATGTAATGCAGACATTGGGATTATTTAATTAGATTGTTGTAAATCACACTTAAGGTGTTAATATCTTCTTTACGACGGATTGCGTATTTGTTTTTCTTAATGTTGGACATTTATATGTATGTATGCATTTGTGCGAGTAAATTCTAGACGTTGTTATGTATTTGCCTGTACATCTTTAGTAAACAATTTTATAGATTTAAATGTTCGATTTTTTGTTTGGTGCGCGTGAAAAGATTATTTGTTATTTTTATATGGTTTATTTGCTATTAGGTATTGTTTCATTTTTTTTTCTGAAACTATTGGATTACTTAGTTACTAATTTATTCTTATAATTTCTAATTTATCCAATCTTGACAAAAATATTAAATGGTACACATAAAGATAAAAAACGAGAAATATATATGTAAAGATAACTACATTGATGAATAACATGAATGGATGATAAAAAGAAAACGTACAAGTAAGGATAATTGTAAATGTACCTTACTTATGATAAAAAATAAATTAAAAAAAAGAAAAATATGTATTCATTATACATACACTACAAGAGCTCAAATTAAAAAATCTTTGTTATTTCAGAATACGTGCGTGAGAAACTCAGCAAAAAGTGCGACGAAACGTAACGCAACGTCTTTCTTTTTTCCAAAATCTCAAATCCGAAAGTAATCACCTTATTCAAAGACACGTATTACGTAAATTATTTTTAAAGCTATATGTCTTTCTGTTATCCCAAAACAAATGTTGAAAAAGTCGGCAAACATCGCGACGAAACTTAAACGTGTTAAACGCAGATTAAGGAAAATGTGCGTTTCTTTTCCCTCCAAAGACCTCAAATCTCAAGATTAAATTCAAAGGTCGAAGTTGGTTGCCCTTCTAGGGATTGTTCCAAATAATGATCCATTAAAAGTATATAATTTTTGTCCCATCTTCACATACACAATTGAGTAAAAATTATGAAAAAATCTAGGGTCGAAGTAGGAAAAGTAGTTCTATTATCGTTTGTTCTTATACAATAAATTTCCCCAAAAAATTCGAACGTCGATATTTTTAACAAATTAATTTTAATGCATTAATTTGAAATAATTAGTCAAATCAATTGGTCTGACAGTAACACGTTTGATCCAAATTTTGTGATCTTTTTCTGAAAGAGGGCTTGATCTAAGTGAGGAGAATATTCTGAAGAAAACACATGTGAAAGTACAAGGAGTATTGGAAATTAACCAAAATATCAAAGAAAGTTGTATATAATACGCTTCAAAAAAGTAATCTAAAGCTTTTTTATGCTCAGCTAACTCAACAATTTAAAGATCGACATTACGTTCAAAGATTTCTAACTTAATGAATGTATTCATCGAAATCTAAGAGTAAATAAATATTTAATTCAATAAATAAAAATTTTCCTCTAGCCGATGGTTAGAAGAAAACGCTCACGGGATGTTTGTAGACAACTCAATATTAACTCATTATAAATGTTTGGTACCGGATAATTAATGATCAACTAAAAGGTGCATTTGTATTGAATGCACCTAAGTGCTAGGCTCCTTTAAATATTCTATAACATGGTCGCACAACATTTTTTAAGCAATGATTTTCCTGGACGCTGAATCAGTAGAAGAGGTCTAATAAATTAGCCCGCGTGGCCACTGAATTTAAACCTAATCGACTATTTTCTCTAGAAGCTAGGATATTGATATGCCAACATGTAAATACAAACATACAAAACATGTAAATAATTGCATTGAACTTGGTGGTTGTACTTTTAAACGTTTAATTATCTCTACTTTCTGATGGCATAAACAATTATGTTTTGCTTTCATTTCAAGAATAGGTGGCAATCGAATTCCTACAATACGCAGATAATTTTTATTTGCTGCTCCTTTTAGGTTTTATTAGTTTAAGGTATAAAGATACCTTAAATTATCTTGAAAAAACATGATATTGATCAAATAGAATATAACGGTGCGTGTTAAACTTTTCCGATTGAATTAAATTTCGCTGTTGCAGATAAATATATTTATCTCAGCCCCCGCTATCATGCATTCTAAGTGGGGGTTGAAATATTTCCGCCACAAAAGAGTTAAATTATGTGAAGTTGCCATATAGATTAGCGTATACCGATCGATGAACTGATTTATCCATGATCCGGCGAGATTTGCATAGAAATTACGGCGGCTGTAGCGGAATCTATTAATCGCGGCAATGTATCGCACGCCTTAAACCATTGCTCATCGATCTTGAAGCCTATTGTACCCTGTGTTTCAAAGCACGACGTTAAGCAACTAACTCATCGTTATACGACGTAGTAAGGTTAGCAGGTTAAACCGGAGTTAATAGAAGGCGGGCATTGGACATATTTCACGTCTTATTGTTGAAACAGTGGATACTTTACCTTTAGATGTAAGCTTATGTGTACCGGGTGTTCGAAATTATCCGCTGCATTGGGAAAAATTAAATTAACTAGTCGATGGCAAAATGTTTATTACATTTTGGACATAGATCTACTTATTTAATTTTTTAATGTTTTTTTTTTAAGGCGCCCAGGATGAACTCCCATTTCGCGATATTCTTTAGTGATCTATATAACAAAGTAAAACAACTAAGTTACCCTGGTTATTCATTTCTATTAATGACATGCTTCAGGAAGGGTAAGCGACCAAGAAAAATTTCAAACCCTCGCATATAGTGAGATGACGTGCGAAAATTACGTGGCTGACATGTATTGCATTGTGATCAGATGGTTGAATAAAATCTTATCTGATTAAGCTCGAATGGCTGTGTCACTGTGTTGTAGGTAATCGAATCGATCTTTGTGCTAGACTGTTTGCAATCATATTTGGCTTAATTCCTATCTGCGGTCAAATAAAATTTAATATTTACTTTCGCCTTTCGCCAAAGTTTGGTTGGTATTTGTAAGACCGTAGGGCACGTTTTAGAGGGCCGCTCTTTCATTTTTTTCTATACAGCCTAATATGATTCTATTATTATAATTGGCCGATTCCTTAGATTTCTGCTCATAATATCAATGTAGCTAATAATGGCATACTTCACACTACTCAAAAGCCTCGATTAATTCAAACAAACAATTATTTCGGGAACTCGTGGATTCCCATTGCCAACCGTAAGATCAATTGATGTCAGAAAAAGTTATCATATCCATACTCTAAATGAGCAAGCGCCAACTTTTAAAACTTTGAAATGCTCAGAGTTAAAGGAAGAAGTACTGAGCTGTAACACAAATTGTAAGTAGGAGTTCGTTTTATCTCAATAAATCTATCAACACCGAGTTCTATAGGACCTTCCATATAAATGGTTCCGTAAGCGTATAATTTCTGCGGTGAACTTAGGTTCTTACGTTCCTAGTTTTCTAATTTAATATGACATCCGATTTAGCTTGTATTATGGTAGACTTAACGCCACGTGTTCTTAGATCCTGATGCCTCATTTGACCAAAACAGGCGTTATTACAATTACTGCATGTAATTTCATAGATTTCTGACATATTCTCATAATTTGTTTATTTTTCCGCGATTATCGAGAAGGTTTCCGAATGTATTTCACGAAATATTTCTTCGCGTCATTATTTAAGCAATATCATTCCCGTACGTCTATGGCGTAGAAGACGGTACATTAAATAAAATATTTATTCTAATGCCTATATATACACTGTAAACTCGACTAGACAGGAAAACACATTTCTAACTTCAGTAGTATTGATTTTCTCATTTTTCCTTACAAACTAATAAAATTTTATATTGATGATGGTAAAATACAAGAATATATGCGATGCTTTCGTTTTATTAGCCTGCGAATGGTCCAATCGTATAATTTAAACTAGCGTGGGGGTATTGAGAGATCTGCCAACTGTTATCTATTGTTTCTTTTATGATCGCATTGAAAAAACCATTTAACCTCAACTATCATACATTAACTAAATTTAGGATGGAATTTTCTGTAAGCATCCTTAGCGTGAAAAAAATTAGTTGTTGTATATAAATATGCAACTCGATGCATGTTCGAAACTCAATAAAGTCGTTAACTGATAACGTAAAATATGTAAAACATCTGTTCGGAGGGAAGTTTATCTTGGCAAAGTTCGATTATATTGGAGCAAATTAAATTGCTGTCTGGACAACATCTGTCTGAAATCCAGTAATAATAGGCTCGGATCGCTGTAAGCGGATACAATTATGGGAAAAGTTATGAAAGTAAACAAAGCGTAGTCCCGAAAATTTAACAAAATAAGAAATAAAAGGATAGCCATAAAATATGTTTGATAAGCTCTCGCGGAATCTTGCGGATGTATTTATTTTCAAAGAAAGTTTTTTTTTTAAGTGAAGGAATTTTACTCCTTCTGCAGCAACATTGAAAATTAGCGACTTATGAGTAGGGACGACAAAAACGGGTGGAATGCTTACTCTTTTGCAGCGATTAGATACACTCGTGTTTTGTCGACTCTCGGGAAACCGTTTCTTATGAGACGAATAGACACAAGTCTGTCTAGTCGCCGCAAAAAAGTTACGATATCACTCGCTTTTGCCCTCTTTGCTTATGAGGAAACGCTTGTGAAGGAGTAAATACGGTTTTAAATATGACACAAATATGTTTTCGTTTAACTTAAGTTTTATAAGCTTTACAACGTTAGTTTTTTGTTTAATTTTTAGTATTTGTTACTAAAATTACGACGAGATGAATAAGAAACAACAATTAATAGAATAAGTTAACATGCGAGGAAATAACAAGAGCAAGGACGAAGGTACGATAAGTAGCAACAATAAAAAGAATAATGTACGTTTCTTGGAATTGATTGTTACCTTTGTTTAGTAACGAGCTCTTTGAATTTATCTGGAAATACAAGCAACAATTTGGTACTTTTTCCTATTTAACTTTGCTTAACAACAGACAGATGGCCAAAACCTTCATTGCATATATCATAAAAATATACAGACGTCATATTTATATATAGATATGTTCTATGTATAAATAAAAATTAACATGAAACAGACAAAAACTGACAAAATGTATTTGAAACAATCATATTTTAAAAGAGAATGGCACCTATCTAAAAAATTCTTCCATTCTTCGAAAAGGAAAGGTTAGGGCCAGGGTATTCTTATATCGTTATTCTGATGTGTTAATAGATCTTACTTTTTTTAGCGGGATATTTGTTCGGGTGTTATGGATATCAGTATATGTTTGGAAGATGGCGGATTCGTGAATATAAAGGAGGTAGACCAATATATAACAGGGCAACAGTGTTAATATTCTTAACTTTTTGAAGAGTCCTCTGCAACTGGTCTTTGAATTAACATTTTTTATTGTACGAAACTGCTTTCTTCTGTTGCAGAAGCATCCTCCTTGTTTCTAGCGGTCAATTCCAAATCAGGATACTGTAATTGACCTTGCTGTAGAAGCCACCAAAGTAGGCAGTATGGGCCACTTCTTCAGCAGCAATTTTTCTTATTTTTCGGATGGCGTAGATTGCATTTGATAAATTCTGTAAGCTTGTTCAACATGTTCATTTCAAGTCACTCATGTGTTTTTCTTATCACACGGTCACCTACGCCCAGGCAAACATCGACCATGCTATTCATCACGAAATATGTATCATCGTACAGTCTTTGTATTAGCCACATTTCCTGGAAGGTCATTCACATATATTATGAACAGTACAGGCCACAGTATAGATCCTTGCAGCACGCCTGTATTGGTTGTTTTCGTCGTCGACTTACCTTCATGCTAAAATATTTTTTATTTCTTATTCGTAAGATATGCTTTAATTAGGTTGATAACTTGAACAGCAGTATAGTATGGTCCACGCAGTCCTATATTTTTGGCAAATTACAATATACAAGTTCTATTTTCCTTTTCACATCAAAGACCTCAATGAGCACCAGTTAATTCTACTATTGTAGAAGCTTATCCGACTTTAGTATTGGTATTATCTCTTTAACTCATGCAGAAAAATACCATTTCCTTTAATATTCCGTTGTGAAACTATCAATATGCCGGTTTCTTTTGTTTTTCAAACTCTTCTTTATGTTGCAAATTTCGAATTTAGTTATTTTCCAGAGTTTTACTTTCTTTAGAGTTCTAAAAAAAAAATAGATATCAATCTATTTTTTTAATACTAGCGTTTGTCGTTCAATATATCGCTTTATGTAAATATTATAACTGGTAAATATCTATCCTAATACAAAATAATAATCGCGAAATTTGATAGGACTACAACCTCTTTTATCTTACTTTAAGTTCGGTTTTAGTAACAGGATTGTATTAAGAACAGTGTTTACGTGTTCAACATTTAATTCTGGTAACTGTTTGAGGCGAAAGTTTGTTTAGACGTTGTAGCGATTACTTCGGAAATCGATCGTATCGGAAAGATACTTTTACGGTAGATCCACGTTATTGCCTATAACATTTTCATGATTTTGAACATATCTTAGCCAATCGTAGGCTTCCATTAAGTAAACGTAGGATACAAATGCTTGAGCTCTCTTCACTTAGTCGGTTTGTTCAACCTCTTCAATTACCATAAACATTCAGTTAAGATGATTTACGCTTACCATTAGTCTGTTTTAAGTTCACGATAACCGCCCTCTATAACGAAGTCGATTATTCCGAGGGTGTGTTTTTATGATGATGGGTGTAGTAGCAGTATTAGTTTCAGAGTATAGCTAACCCTAAACGAACTAATTGATTAAAATGTAACACAACGACCATCCGCCCACAGAATATCAAGGAAATTACTCTGTTCGACCGTAATGTGATGGTCTGGACTGTGTCAAAAGTAGGAGACATCTGCTTTTTGTAACTTGTTAAGAAAGAGAGAATTGCTGTTATTGTTTTATTTGCTTTGTTGGGAGCAATAGAACATCAATAGAATCAAAATATACGCACCAATTATTACATCAATTTACCAATCGTGAGGCTATATCCAAAATAAAACATTAACCACAAAATAAAAAATTAACAAAAATTTCGAAAAACTCATTTAAAGAGCATAAAGTATAATATTTATTAATAACAAAAAGCAAAGATAAATGTTGTCATTGAAGAAATCAAATGATTCATTTAGATCAATTGTTGGAAATGCCATCCTCCCAAATTGTTAGCAATAAGCAAGATAGATTTTAGATATCTCCATAAGAAAGAATCAAAGGTGTAAGATCTAGAGACTTGGAGGCCATTAATGGTTCCCGCCTACCGATACACCTCTACCTAGAGAAGCAGTCGTTTAAAAATTTAAAAACTCGAGAACTAAACCTGCTGAAAGCAAATATCCCCATTTGGTAAGGATCAACAAGCTGCCTCTGACATTTCTACTGATCATACATTAACATTGTCGGCGTATTCATTATATGCTTCAGTATTTGGGATTTTGTCGATTTACTGCTCCAGTTAAGCAAAACAGGGCTTCTTCCGAAAAGAGAATTTACCGACTGAAGCATGGATTACGGCTGCATAGATCCCCCTCTCATATTACATACCTGTATTTTGTGATCAGAGTCGTTTTCATTGAGTTCCTGTAGTAGCTGTATTTTGCAACGGATGATATTTAATATACGTAATACTGATCAGTAAGAAATTCAGTTGTGCGCTAAAATTAATCGATCTACGCTATGATGCTTTTCACGCAGTAATTGTTTGAACAGCAATAAACGATCTAACACAACTCCTTTCAGCATATCACCATTTTGTTGATTCAACTTCCCTCTTTTATATGATTTGAAGTACCATCTTTTTATAAAATTATGATATAACACTTCTTTGCAGTATATGTGAAAACGCACGATTCTATAAAAATTGACGGAAGTATCATTTTTATGCGCAAGGAAAATCCGCAAATATGCCCAAAATTATCGAAGTTAAGGGAAATGAAATGAAATATTACTATCTGGTGGAACGTTTAATAGAAGTATCCTCCGCAATTCAACCGCCTCGTTTTGCGGATATTAGTTGGAAATGATGTATGGAAATTTTACGGATATATCATCTTTTTATGGGAAATACTTTCGGGATAGTATCGTGCATTGATGTAGAAATTTCCTTTCAAAGGATTTGGCATACGTAAAATATAGTACGTGACAATGAAAAACTACAATGGATAGTAGCATGCGATAGAGAATCGTAAAATAATAAGAAAACTGTCTTATAAAGAAATATTTATAAACCAATTGTTTTCAAGATTCAGGTTACATTGTAATCTTATCAGTCTCACCTCGTATATGAGTGAATTTGTTTAAAGTCCTTTATTCACTTAATAAATTTTAAGAAACATCATTACGCGAACAAACAGTAACAGTGATCTGATTAATCTTATTTAAGTAGGTCACTGTGCAAATAATCTTGACCCTAAAGCTCTCCTTACTGGAATAGATACAGTAATTAGATTGAAGCGGGTATTAGGTTAAAGAAATTGTTCCGGTAAATGTATTGTGCACACAGGCCAGCAAATCGACAATTCTACTCAATTTAGTTGTCCATCGTATATATAGTTGGAGCCTGTTTAACATTGGAAGGATGTAGGAAATTCGTTAAAGCAACCTATTTGGTGATTCACTTTATTTATGCGTAAATGAACCCTCTGTAGCCATGCATTGAACGAAAGTAATGATGTTGATATTAAATATTTGACGTGCGCCATTCGACGTATAATTTAACGAATTGTAAATCAGACAATTAGTGCCTTGAAGTTTCATTTTTAACAAATTTGTTACTTAATTCCTCGTCTTGATGAAATCTGTTTGGATTGCGTTATTTTAATTGTTGAAGTAGTGATGACGCATGGGTCAAAAATGTTTGGGTTTTATTAGATATAAGATTCGTTAGTCCCGTATAGGAAACGATTATTTTTGTATCACTTCAGGCAAAGTAATGAATGAATGCATTTGATAAAGGTATACATTGAAACAATAGAAAATATCAAGTGATATTGTTTAACACAATTATTTACACAGTCTTATTTATGGGACAATTATCTTTATAATTCGTGCCAAGCAAAATCTTAAGCCAAATTTTCACGCATTGCTGCAATTGGTTTGCAAACCACATGAATGATGACAATACCTTGTTCAGACTCATCTAATGGTTTACTAACAAACAAACCACGAGTATATTGTCCAATGGAAACGTATCTATCGTGACACAGGAACCATTGCATTCTGAAATGGATATAGTTTGGACAGTAGCTTTACCAAAAACGATAAACGTAATCAAATATTGCCGATTTCTCTAACCCAGTTGCGGGATGACGAATTGATGAAAGAGTACCTCTAATAAGGCAATACCACGGCTTATAAAACACTACAAACAATTAACATCCTACTGATAACTGATAATAGTGATAATAATACTGATAACAGGGTACTGTACTTTCCCCTACGTTCTCCTGGTAAAACTATTTTATATTATTTTATTTTTCTACATCGAAAAAATACAGCTTTTAAAAATACACCACACGCAATACAAGTACACAACTCCCGAAGCAATTTAATATGTTCGTGACACGATGTCGTCTCAACATACAATAAACAAAATTCATAATAAAAAATAAAGTTCACCATGTCGCTTTGTTTTATATGTTGTTTATCATTACTTTACGGTGTCTCTTATAATTATCATAATAAAAAAGTTTCACGCTGCCATTTTCTACACTATCCATAAATCGTCCGTTTCCAACGGTTTACCTGTTTATTCTCCTGATGTCACGATTCTTGTTGACACAGAAACACTTGCGTGAGCGTTGGCTTTGCTTTGTTAAAGTAACAAAAAAAAATGATTAAATTAACTAGTAATAATTTATCTCAACAGCGAACTACATACCTTTATCAAATTGAATATTTTATCAATCAATTATATTGATAAATATCAGTTTATCAATATAATAAATATCTGTTTATTAATTTACTTTGCGATAAGCGAAACAAACTTTGAGAATATTTCCTTTCTTTACAACAATAAATTTGTTCATTGTATATAGTGCATACATGAAGGTATGTGTTCTTCACTTCATATGTATTCTTCATAAGTACAATTTTTGCCAGTCTTCTTTCTCTCCTTATATAATTTCTCTATAGCTTCACTATCTGTTGCTTTCATAATAGTGGATAACTTAATTTTTTCGTCTTTAATTTGCCTAGGCGAAATGGTAACCTAATTCAACATGGTTTTCAGAAGTACCTTTTAACGCTTACTCAATTATGAACCAGAAAATGTTCGACTTGTAATGCTATTCTTGTTTTGACCAGCTTCGTAGATATGTGATATTGTAATAAAGATTTTCAGAAAATTTGGACCTCCTACGATTTGCTCAATGGTTGTATAAACTTCGTATATTTATGCCGGTAATTTTATATTACACCACGGCTTTATTCCGGGTAACCCAAATCTGGCCTCACAGTGCTGCCCAGAGGCGAGTTTGTGAAATGTGGTATAAATGTAGTGCAATTACAGTGCTTGTTAGCAATTTGTTTAGATACGGTTTCAGCGATTGTGTTCGTTGCAATTAGCATAAATATTTTTACAGAATTTAACGACCCATGTGCTAGGTTGTGGCAGCTTAAATGGGAACTTCATAAAGGTTACGGACTTAAAAATTATAATTAAATATGTTCTTCTTTAATAAATCTAATTTAATCTTTGCTATGTGTAAATAACACGTTGCATATATAAAATATCATCTGAGACTAGTTTTGAGGAATAATATTAGCTCACGTCATTAATACCTTTGTGTTTAATTCTCATCAATCAAAAGAAGTATCAATAGACATTTGATTTAACACGCCTGGAATTCATTTAGTTTGGGATTTATATGATTATTGAATATAACAAACGCAAACATAATTTACATATATATGTACATATATCTGTGAAACATTCTGAAAAGAAGTAAAATGTAGAAGGTTATTTTACCATTTTAACACTGAAAAACATTTTTCAGTTTTGTGATGATTCACATTGCTAAAATTCTGAATTGAAGAGGTTATGGGAAAAAATTATTGATGCGAATCTAAAGCTGGTTAGTTGGCGTAGGAACTACTGGACACGATTAGTCAGGCATGACATGTGGAATCCTTTTGCGGTAGACAAGATGGTATGGATGATAAATGAAAGGTTTTGTTCGTCGAGGTTTCATTTATTTTCGAATAAGGACATTAATAGTAATTTTGTACAAATGCTCGAGTGGTAACATATACATACATACATATGTGCATATACGTCTGCGCATATGTATGTGTGTTACCTTTCGCAAAATGTGTACCTATTTAGCAAAACTTAAATAATTCGCTGGTAACAACTAGTGTTATAATTGTAAAGTGTGATCCTTTTCGTAATTATGCCAAAAGTTATTTTAATGATAATAACAATAATGGTAATAGTTATAAAAGTACAAATATACAACCAGAAAAACAATAGAATAGAAACAATAGAAGCAAAGATTAATTTAATGAAGACGTACGTATGTTCTAAAATTTCCAGTGATGTTGAGCTCATAATTAGTGTGAGAAAGAAACATTAAGTTTTCGATTAACCATGGTAGTTCGTGGACATATGGGGATAAGTAGGAGAATCTTCGTCGAGCTCTTATTGACTATTATTATTTATTTGTGAAGCAACTGAACATCTGGTTGCACTGTGTAGGTGACACTTTTATCATATGGAACCATGGCAAAGAAGAATTTAGATTATCTTCCTTTGACACCTTAATAATGTTCGGTCAAACCTCCAATCCACTATGGCGATAGATATGGCGTTTTTTGAAGTCGACTTCACACAACTCTACCAGAAGGGGAAGGTCCAAAGCGGAGACGGTTAGTGAACCTTTAACATCGCCCTGAAGATGTCAGCCGCATAGTCCCGCGAAACATCGATTTACCCCAATTCAAGACTATGGTCTACAAGTTGGGAAACGCGTGTTGAGTATACAAATTCAGATTCCGGCCGTGAAAGCTTGCCATTATTATATATAAAACTCGAAATTTACTTTATTCCATAGGTGGTTACCGCACTGTATATGAAAAAAAAAAATGGATTCAATATTCAAATTCGTCCCAAACCCGTATATCAAATTTATTTTACCATGAAAGAGCGTTCGACATTATTATTTAACATGGCACTAAGGTATAACGAAATTGAAATTCCGATATCTAAAGCAATTCCAAACATTTTCGTATAAACAGCAGCGAACCAGTCGTTGAAACAAAAATTTACATATAAAAAACATATTCGATATATTTTTCATCGAACTTCTCTTCTATTTCTTCCATGCATCTTCACTTAACCAAGCCTGCCTGTACTTCATGTCAGCAGGCCGTTTCGATTAAATGCATATCACCACAATGTAAGATGGTAGCCCAACCATATTTTATTTCCTCCCGTTTCTCTTTACCGTCTAACTTTAATTACATGCTTTCTAGAATAATGGCTTTAACTGTACTTCTTTTCCGTCTAAAATGGGGGAATTAATCGAACTTAAGTTTAATTATTGCTTTAACGAGTAGGAATGCTATATTTGGAAGGAGTTTGTATTTAGTTATTTTGCAATTTGAAAGCAGCAAGGTAGTAGTTAGCGCTGTTTTTAATTTACTGCATCAGGTCAGTGTCAGGTGTATTCGGCCATTTTGAATGTTTGAATGTAGTTTTACGATTGTTTTGCTTTAATGCTTTATAAACAATGGTGTGTATCTTGTCTGTTATTGAAAATACAGAGTAAGTTTAAATTGGACAACGTTGCTAAATTTTGTGATTGTTATGAAGCCAAAGAAAAAATGGGAGAGCGGTCTACCAAGTCGCGTAATGCTGACGTTTAGCAGGAAATTGAATGGAAACCAACTGTACCACTATTTTTTGTCACTGTTAGGTGTTCTTCTCGGTGAGGGGGGGGTACTCAGGCCAAATAGATTTCTAATTTCCTTCTTTCATTGTTTCGATGATTCATGGTAAGTACTATTTGGTTCGTTATGGATGTTATGACACCCTTCTGTCTGAAGGAAAAGGTTATTGGGTGGCAGCCATGTTGCGGTCCTACCGTGTCTACGTATAGCTGGTTTAAAAGATTTCTGCACTTATCATTGCTCTTCTCTGTAAAAGACGCTTATTTATCGTTCTGTGCCTATTGCAAATGTTCCTGTTGAGAGATATATTGGTCTGTTGTTTGATTCTATCTAGAGTGTTTTCACCGCAGTTAAACGCACTACGTTCATGTACGTAAGGTTACGGTTTGAAGTACTCCTATACGAGGGAGTTGTTTCTTGAAAGCTGATTCATTCATTCGTAACCGTGTTATGTTGTAATACAAGCGTTATAGAAATTTTTTGCATCAGGTCGTGAAAATCCGTCAAATAATGTAAATTGGTATTCAAAAATAGTGACTTGTGCAAGATCTACTTAACAATATGTAAGACCATAAAGTTGATCATTAAATTCTTTGCCATTTTGTCAGGCATATTTACTTACACTAATTTTACTTGTAAGCGATCGAGATCTACGTAAATATAAGCATTGTTTAGAACCCAAAACGTTTTAAAAACACTTAGCAATAATTTCACCATTCTTTTTTGACCGTGTAAATAACGTTTCACCAAGAGCAATCCATCACTTCGTTAATTCTTTGAATAATAATTCAGTCTGATAAAGCATCTCTTGTACTTTGCTCGTTTCGGAATCCATGTTGGTGCGACCTTTAGTAGTTTCAAGCATCTGGCGACGCTTGAAACTATACATCGCGAAATTTGAATCAACGGAGCACTTGTACCTCTTCTATTTACGGCCAGTCCTTAAGTCGAGTTCCCGAACAGCTATGCATTCCCTTAAACCTGTTTCCACTAACAGTAAGCGGCATCTCACTGCAGATTTCTCGTTTATTGCGCGACGCGACGGCGAAATCCACTGACTTGTACTGCAGTAAAACGATGATTTCGAGGGTACTCACGTCGAGAAGACAAACAGAATTCGCTTGAAACGTATTCTTTTTCATAACATAGGATATACGTCACTATATTTTACGGCAGCTTTGCCATTTCTTTGCGTGTTCTACTGTAAGGTTTACGAAATACGCCGCCCGCGAACCATAAGGCCGTTGCGAATTTCCATCGCGAATTACTTACTATACGTGCTCGACAGATTTTCTCGCAGTTTTCAGCTAGAGTACGTGGCAAATATATGCGAATATATATATTACATATATATAATATATATATACATATATTATATGTTACACGTATATCCATATATATTCATAATATGGATCCAGTGTAGATTCAGGTACAATAAGCTACGATATAAGATGACTAGTTGCAAAAAATGTATGCAGATCTACACGACACTTTGATTTAATACCTTGAAAGGGTTCGTCGCAATTTTGTAAAGTGTTCTTCTTAGTTTTAAATTATTAAAGTGTATTGAAACCCGTGCTCTACAGAAATCTACAATGATCTCATGAAATGAAATGTTCATCCAGACAAAAGCTATTTATTAAAGTCAACCACCTTTACGTTTAATGCAGCGTTGGCTTTAGTTTCCAGGTGTTCCAGTTCCTCTCCTTTAACATTTTGATGTATAACTCTCTTTACAACTTAATTTCAGTTATTCATGGCTCTTTCATTTTGGTCGCTGTTTTTAACGCTACTTGTTTTCAACGTAACGTTTTACATACATATGTATATATTTTCTTTAAGCGAAAGTTTATTTTGCCCCATTTAAAAGAACATTTACTCTTACTTAAAAAATCAGATTTTTTGATGGAACAATACTTTTTTTGACTAGATTTAATATTCTATTGCAAAGGAATGTATCTTTTCTATTGTTAGGATGTGAAACGTTATTGTTGTTGCAGTTATTCTTGATACAATTAGATACTTTTCTCGCATTAAATGTTCCACGTTGCGCACGACTTGTATATCTTAATTACAAATTCAATTATAACATCGCTGAGAAGTAAGACGTTTATTAAGCTACAATCAGGTTTGAGTTGCGCATTAGTTATTGTTTTTCTCTTTGGAAGCGATACGGCGGACAAATTGTGATAAGATTGCGTCTCTTGATGAGAAATATGGAAATAGCCGAAAGTTTGTATTGGCATAATCTAACGTAAGTAATTCTTGGAGTTAAGGTTTATAAAAATATGATGACGCCTTCTTGTTAATCTGAAGTCAAATTATAATAGTACGTACAATCTACTGTTTTCACGATGTTTACCAAACAATTGCAATGGTAATACTTACTAGGATGCTAGGAAGTAAACTTGATGGCATAGCATGGAATATTAAACAAAGAAATATTTCTTCTGTACAAAGAATCCTAGTTATTTTATGATTGCTTCGTTGATAGTTTTGCAGCGTCCTTTTAGTATCTCCTTTTTTTGGCCACCAACGAATGTTGCTGCTTACAGCATTTGATCGCTGCTACAGAATTCAGTTTAATTATAACAGAAAAACTAATCTTCTAAGAATATTATTCTGATCTACACCTTAGTTATTATAACAGCCAGAGAGGACAAAAGCGAGTGAAATCATACGTTTCTCGCAGCGACTAGACAGATTCGTGTCTATTCGTCACATAAGAAAGGGTTCGTGTTGCCTATTGGTTTCCCCGAAAGTCGACAAAACACGAGTCTGTCTAGTCGCTGGAAAACAGATATGATTTTACTCGCTTTTGTCCTTTCAATTTATAACCTCGAAGACAATTCGTTGTAACATTACAATACAATTAGCACAATATACAAAATCGATGAATATTACGGGATTGCGAACGACTGGTCATTGATCATTGTGTGTAATCCTACATACGAAGTTTTAAAGCTTTGGAAAAAAGTCTCACCATTTCTGACATCGAAGTGCCTCAAGGGTCGGCTTTGGGGTCCACGCTATTCGTAATTTACATAAACGATCTTCCCAATACTTTAAGCGATCGTCACGTATCTGTTTTCCTTTCTGGTTGTTGCAATCTTGTCTGATCTGGCCCTGGCGTATAGATTACACCGAAGATGAAGATATGTATTTAAAAGATAATTTTCAATCGTAGACTCGAATGTGTCACCTATAAACACTTTCTCGGCAGTTTAAAGGAGTAAATTACGAATAGTAACGTACAGCGAAGGATGACACTAATTTTTAAGTTGACGTTTGTGTGTATAATTAATAAAGTAATTATTAATCATAAATTTCAAAAATAATTATTTATTATTGTGGATTTTGTGTATACTACACTTCAAAAAGTTACACGAGTAACTTTCTCCTTTAGAATTTTTTACATCTCAATAAACAAAAAAATCTAAAAAAAAAAATCTTAATCCCATAAAGTACTACATTACGCACATCTTAATATCGGTATGTATTTACTTGTGATTGACATCAAAGGTAGTGAAGAAAATATTTTACCACGTGGCAATCTTCAAGATCTTAAATTATTAATTAAGAGATGGTTTGACTCCTTTTCGTAAAAATTTCTTTCTCCCTTCCTCAAAGATGTCATTACTTAAAGGAAATAGGAAACGGTGTTAAATTTAACGTCACTGTCTCGTAAATAATACCCGAAACCGAGTAAGACAAAATAGTCAAATACACTTCAAACAATAATAAAATTTAAACGGGGTAAAACGACAATGAATTGTTTCGCGAAGGCTCCATTTGATTAACGACTGATGCTCCATCATTTCCCTATCCTATCATGCGCCTTCTGTAAAGTACATCTTCAAGCGAAGTTGGTAAAAGCGAGGCAGATGTAACTTTAGAACTAAGGGGAGAAACATTTTCTGTTTAGATCTTATTTAACAAGCTCCAATTAGCGTGCGGTAAAGCTTGCGTGATTCGAGAACATACAAGGTTCTCTATAAGTTGTAATGTTGAGTTGATCGTAGCTTTACCTATCTTTAGTTACATTAGAAATAATAGCAAAATGAAAACTTTTAATTATTAAGACAAAATACCTAAATCCTATGATTGTTAACTTTTTAAACGAAATCAAATATCCATATTACAATTACTTCTAATGATCATACGTAAAACGTAATTTGTATTGGTTACACGACTTATTTTTTAAAGCGTTTGAGAATAAGTCACGAAAAGAACCAAAGCATAAAAACTACTCAAACCCAAAATCGATATATTTATTCGTCCAACCAGTAGCATCCATAGTATAGAAAGAGGAATCGTATTAGTATTCCTGGGCATTGCAAAAACTGCAGCTTACGAAAGTACATTTGCGAGCGCAGTTGAAACGAAGTAGGTCGTCTAAGACGTCTGGGCGCTAGACGAGGATGCGCCGGGTAGTTCTTCACAGTAGAGCTCGATCAACTGTATTGCGAAGAATATTCAACAAAAATCTAATCACATTGCCGGGATAAAGGTTCTATTTCATGTCGCCGCAGCAGAGCATTTTGACAGCTACGCCTCGCTGGGTAAACTCCATCAATCTTGACAATCATGATAATGATTTTAAGAGTGAAGGCACGGCCAATACACGTGAGATTTCATAGAAAGCTAGCGTATTCTATTCTATTTATTAAGGACGAACACGTAGTGTAGTTTTTTGAGGATATTTGAGTCCGTGAAAGTTTTGTTCAATCTATGTAGGAAACCACCGAAGCTTATAGGAACGCTGAATACTGTGCCAAGATTTTCAATAACTGATATATGTTTTTATTTATTTTTTTAATTATATTCGGGCATAACTGGAACGAGCTATGCGTAGTTTTCCATTCATATATTTTGAGTATATATTTTTCGTATGCGTGCGCCCTAAAAGCGAGATATAATATGCTTGATTTAGTGAGTTCGTTATTTTACGGCTTTTTACGTTATAGTCATCTAACATTGTTTGTGTTTGTTATAATTGTGATTCTTGTTATAACATTGGTACTGTATAGTGGCCTATATAGCTGTTTTATTGCATTTACATACAGGGTGATGTGTGCTACTGGGTGAAAAATTAAAATTCGTATTCGAGATAGCCAAAAATTCGGAATAATGTTTCTTTCGATTGACCTTTCTTTTGGAGCCATCCAGGTTCAACTTCACAAAAAAGTAAGAGTAGGTTATATGAAAGTTTTGTTTAATCACGGTAACAGTTACACAAAAAGCGAAGCAATTACTTTAATGCAGCATTCATAATTTTTTCTTATAGTTGACCTTTATTGCGAATTTCCTTTGCATAAAATAGTTGTTTTACGTTTTACAGAAGTAAAAATCCAGTAAACCTATGTTTGGCGACTTAACACAACTAAAATGGTTATCTGACCATTCTATAACAACTCTTACACAACGTGGCGGCGCACCATCGTGTTGCAAACACAACGCATTTCGCAATGCGTGTGGAACATCTGCTAATAACTCGAGCAAGTGATTATCTTACAATTGCAGGCAAGATGCAGAATTTGTATTAGCGATAGATGATCGTTGAAGATCCCTCACCGCTTATTAATTGAAAAAGCTCTGTTGAAAACGATGTCGTTTAAGTGCGGATTTTGTAGAGACAAAATATACAGTCTCTTAGGATCTTGCTTGTGCTGTTCGAGAAGAGATGGCTGACGTCCATTCGGAAACCTCTTTTGATATTCTCGATAACTTTCTAGAGCTCTAGCACCTAGTAAATAAGTCATTTGTTTCAAAACAATTTCCATGACTTATTTTTAATTTTATGGACAAAAATTAAATAAGTTCAGAAAAGTTTATGCTTTGATATGATACTCCAAAAAAAAGGACCCATCGGAGAAGCGTTATTTCGAATCTTTTGCTTATGCAATGTCGAACACCAATTTTCAGTTTTCGCTTCCTGATATAAGTTGCTCGATAAATTTATCTGCGCCACTATTATCAGATAAATAAATGACGGAAGCCAATGTATTGATCGATATACAGATTATGTCATTTAAAAGAATGTAACTTTAATGTGCAATAATTTTTTGATACGCAACATTTTTTTTTCACCCTGTACAAGTAAATGTTAATACTAATATATGTTTGTTGTTGCCAGTTGTAATGATCGAAGACTCTTGCACTATTCATCTTCTCCCCACTTATATGTATAATAAAAAGAAGTAAAATGCTTATTAAACTATTATCCAATAACTTCGTAAACGATAGTAACATTACGGGACAGGAATCTCTAAGTCAACGTCTCTTGGATCATAAATAAGTTTTTTTCCATATTACATCGTTACACAAACATCATTGATATACATATTTTCTCAGCCGTCGTAATAACTACGTAACTGTGTTAATCATAAAGTCTTAAGTGCCTTTATACGTACTGCTTGCATAGGTTTTTCTCATTTCTAAGTAAATATACGTACTTATATTTAACTTTTGTATATAGACACTTTCCATTACGCCAGCTAGTTAATCTGATTAATCTGCATACATCAAAGAGAACTACCGAGCCTGCGATGGACCTTTAAAGAAGTTGCTGTTGTTGGCTGTGATATCAAATGAATTTTCAATAGTAAATTGCATGTTAAAAACGTTATTGCAGTTTACATTCACGACATTAAAAGCCAGTTCGCACTTACGTTCATATTTTAATGATGTAGGCGCTACAGATTGATTTGAATGTTAAATAAATGACGGAGGACGTGGAAATATTTGCACCTGAAATACATATCACGTCACATTTAAAGATATTATTTTCTTTTTCTCTTGTCTCTTTTTACCAAGTTAAGTGAAGTATTTACAATTTGTTTTGCGGATGTGAAGCTGTTTGGGTTTTCCAGTTGAACCCACGTCCTAATTGCACAAGGATACTGATATTTCACTCTCAATTTCAAGGAGCTTTCTCTGGGCTGCTGTATGATGCGTCGCCGCCGTACGAAGAATGATGTCCTTTGTCCATCATGTAGCAGCCCAGAGGAAGCTCCAGAATGACTTTATTGTACATTTTAACTTTGGTTCAAAAACATGCACCCTTCACGAGCTCTTACAACTGCAAACATTCGTCTTTCTATACTTTTGATGAGGTCATCTATCAGTTCTTAAGGCAATTCTCATCCCTCAATCAATTTCACTCACTTTATTTTTTCAACTTTGATCAGTTGTACACATGTTCTAAGCGATTCAGATCAGGCCAATTTATTCTTGTTACACCCATTTTTTTGTCTTGAACGTCAGTTACATAATGGGCGATGTGTGTGCGCCTATAATTTCTCCGGTATATGGAGTGAATGCTATCACATGATCTTAGGGAATGTCTATCTGCAGTTAACGTTCCGCTATCAATCACCACGAACTCCGTGCCACCCTGCACCTTTACCAAAAGATACGGTGAACAAAATATGGCTCCATTGGTCACCATTCCGATTTTAATATTCTCGACCGAATTTTAGTCACGCTACACGACCAGGTTTCTGGAGTTTCGGGGCTTTTGTTGATTGATACGTGGACTGAGACCAAATTCTGTAAGTCTTCTCTTTATTATGAGCCATAAGTGATACCACTTATATTCGTTAACGAATATCTTGCAGTAGGTTTCTTGTTTGTATTATGGTATCTTTGTTTCTTGGTTAGTACACGGTCCTCTAATGCAGCAAGACGGCGGCCCGTCTAGGATTCCAAGAATAAAATACCGTGAGCTGCCACGCTTGGTTAATGCACATTGGTTAACTATTGTTGCAATAGCTCTTTTACTAATTTTTCAGACGTGAATGCTGTTAACATTAAAAATTTCAATTGTTTAATGGAGCTAACTAGATATATGTTATAAAATAATAAAATTAAGAGATCAACTAATTTTATAACCTGTTTTAAATTTTATACTTCACTACTGGGATAGTTAAATTCAATAAAAGTTATCCTTGCGAATACATTCAATTTACGTATGGCGTATATGTACACCAAGAATAAACACACGATGCATTTACATTTTAATCAAAAAAAGATTTATACACGGCTAAAAAATAAAATACTTTCATACGTTGTGGTGGTATAATATTTGGCGAAGTAAAGAAAACTACGTTAACTTGATATGGGTCACGTCAAGTTTTGCTAATGAATAAAACATGTAAGTCTAAGTAGAAAGAAGAATTTCAAGGAAAGGCGAATTCCTATATGCTCGCCGAAATGTACAAACACCAACTTAAATCCTCCGTGGCGCGGAAAAAATAAATTCCTTTCTCGTTCGTTTAAATATTGAGGTTCTTTCGTTATTTACTGTTGCATTGTGCTCGGAGGCATGTCCAATCAGTCGGAAAAGAAAATATTTGTGGCTTCAACAGAAAGAAGACGCATGTTAAAGCTTCTTAGATGATTTGTAGCTTTATAACGAAAAAATATTTCCATTAAGATCATTAAAATCATTTTATGTAATTTTGCAAGTACTAATTGGCTTTGTCTATTTTAGTAATATTAATATTTCAGTCGCAAATTATGTTTGGAAGTAAAAAAAGAAAACAACTTTCAAGAAAAAATGCGATTCTTTGGAAACAGAAATATAAATTTTGGATCGTTTGTTGAAGGGAGAAGACCAAAAGGTCCAAATTTAGACGAGGCAATATTTCGAACCATTAAAAAGAACGAAAAGGACATAGAAGAACGGGTATCGCGAGTTCTTCGACATCGGCTCGTTTTCGCTGATATAATTTAAAAAATATACAGTATTTGAATTAAAAATGGTTGTATAAAATGCATTGCATGGGGCCACTTATGTAAAGAATGGTGCTGAATATTGAAAATTATTTGAAGCAAGAAAATATCAAATTCAAGGGGTGCTATTACTATTAGCTAGCGCTTCAGGTTAGCCACGAGGATTTAAATCATTCCAACGTCCAAGTAGACTAATTAGGATATTAGTAGTTTGAATATCTACCCTGACTTCTCTACTCTTCGTTTTCTACATTGGCGGCAATTGTTGGGTGCCCAATTTAAAATGAATGAGGATTTATGTTGCGTATATTTGCAGATCAATAATGTTTCCAGAATACTGCGCTAGAACGTATATCAAACCATAATATGAACCTATATGAAAACTTGAACTAAAGAGTTTTGCGAAATACTCTGTATATACGAAATTAATTAACCTTTTTTTACCTCAAGGTGTTAAGGTAATTTGTATTAAATCAGTTTATTTAAATATTTACATTTAAAGTCTATAAGTTTACTCCTAGATTAACCGAGCCCATTCCTTTTTCGTTTTTTTACTATTCTTTTTCCCATTCCATGTTAATCCTCTCTTCTTTAAACAACTTTTTTTGGTTCACTTCTAGATTGTTATCGTCTAGACTTTGCTGGTCGTATTCTTTTTGTCTGTCTCGTTTTTCCCGTTTTTAATGGTTATCGAAAACATTTTAAATGTTGTTTCTCTTATCGTCGTAAGAACAATTTTTTGAATTCTTCTTTAATCACGTCACTTCTTATTTTGTCTCGTTTGGTTGCCTCTTAAATATTTCATCACTAGGGGATGTATTTTATTTTTCATCTGTATTCCCAGTTGCTATTTTGTCCCATCTAGTCTTATTGTTATTTTTAAATTCTCTTTGCCTATTGTCATTGCTTTAGTTTTTTCGCTCTCGTTTTTTGCTTCTTCGTCTATTTGCTTATTTCTATACTTGCTTATTTTTCTTCTCGAGACGCTGTCACATATTTTTTTTTATATCAATAAAAGCTATATATTATTATTAATTGCTTTAATGTAAATATATGATTCTTTACCCCATGCCCTTTATGAATCTACTTTAGAATTCTGTTAATTGTATTCCTGTTATGTCCGTCAGTCTCTTTTACAAAACCCCTTCAGATGGTATCCGTTACCACCAAACTTGGACTAATAACATGATTAATTTAACTTTTTAATTTGTATTTAGGTGATTTGGTCTTATATCAGCCAATAAACCATTTGTTTTACTGTAATTTTCTTTCCGTTTGTTTGCTTATGCCATCAAATAGATATTGTTATTATTTATACTCAATGAATTTTAGACATACGAAATTGACCCAAAATCAATTGATGCTTCAACTTTTATTGAAATCGTACCTTTTCCGGTAAAACAACTAAGACAATCAGCGCTGGAGCAACAAAGTTTCAAAAGAAGCTTGTAAATGTAAACACTATCTGTTGTTATAATACTTGATAATGCTTATAATTAAATAATTTTTATTTTTTTTTGCCTAAATTATTTAATTTAATATTCTTTTTCTTTTTGGTTTTGCAGGTTATGATGCTCAAATAAGAATCTTTTTATATTTCGGAATTTGTTCGTTCCTTTTTCAAAAAAATCTTTTTTTCTCCCTTTTCCTCCGTTTCTCTCACCTTCTTTTATGTTATAAATTTGAATTTTACGGAGAAACATTTTTTTTGTGTCGTACACCATAATCGGCGCGAGTTTAAATTTTAAAATTACATTGAAATAATACATATAATTGTAAAAGTCAATGCTTATTTAAAAGACATACACGAAACATAAAATAAACAGAGTTTTAAATATGTTAACAAACACCGGTTAGGAAAAAGAAGACATTGAATTATTAGATACATAAACCTATCCTCTATTACCTATAAAACATCCAAAAGATCACCAACCATTGTGTTTAGTAATCACGTAATTACTCGAATTTCTTTTATTTCTGACTTTGAACGTCATGAAATAACATTAGAAACATAGAGATACCACGCTATTCATAAATAAAACATTTCCTATTTATACAGCATCCGAAAAGAATTGTTTGTTCCCTGTTTACATTGCGACAGTTTTAATTTCGTGTTTATGATTTCCATCCACCAGCAGTATTCGAAATTACATTTCGAATTCATCCATTAGATTTTATCGAACCTATTCAATTTTTATGTATAATACTGGCTGGAATTGGAACGGTAATTATTACGTTGTATGTAATTGGAGAACAATTAGGTTTGTATTCGCGGCAGGAAAATAACAACCGTATGCCGTGTCACCGCCGTTGTTCAGATCGAAATTTTGATATACGCGGCAACGAAATATGTGCAAACAGCACTACGTATGTTTATCGTTGTCATTTATTTTTGCAAGAGTTTTTTGCTTCACCCCGATCTGCAAACAACGTCCTCGATCGCAAGACTGTATTTGCGTTACATGTGACGTAAATAACTATTATGGGATGCTAATTTTTGCACAAATCACTTCTTCGATAATATCAAAAACAAGTTAAAAGCAGGTAATTGAAAATGCCCTATTAAATCTATTTGCTAAAATCCTTTAGTAAACAATACGTTTCTGAAAATTGCAAATGTTAGCAGTTAAAAAGTATTACTACCACTTAAACCCTCTCAACGCTAATGAAACTGAACTTTTTAGGTAGCGATTTAGCATAAGTTAATTGAGAAAAAAGTATTTGCCAGGCGACTTATCTGAGGATATTCCGTAGAATCTCTTCGAATGTTTTAATTTTCAATTGCCCGGAGTGAGCAGCGTATGGCAATGACTTTTTCTCGGCTAATTCCGTTGAAATGATTTTTAACTATGTTTGCTATTCCACGATCTATATTCAGAAGGTTTTGTTTGCCTTAGTAACCAATCCAATCAAGGTGAAACTTGAACATGTTACTATAATATCTGCTTTGCTTCTAATTCTTTGTTTCTTTTTATATCTATTAACTCAATTTAGACCCTATAAATCTGTGGGCAAAGTGTTAGTTACGTTCTCAAAGAACATTAGATCTGGATGCGCATTGCCACGATGACGCATTATACAACGTTATCATTCAGCATGAACTGTTCTTCGATCCTCCAAAGCAAAGCGCTTACTACATATCTAATACAAAAATAAGTAATCATTTTTTTTTGAAAGTGCTACAAGGACAATCAGCTTTTACTGGATTCGGTTTATCTCGGAAATCATAAACATATCGAAGTTTCGCCATTTGTTAGGATGTTGCGTACAGATTTTGACTTCCTCCGTGAAAGTTTCTCAGCATTTCCTTACGCCGATTGACACGAGCCTTTTGTTGTACTCAGGATTAAATGTCCCTGCGGAATCGAATGTACTACAGTATTCGACTTCTATATCGTTGCGCACGGCATTGATGTTTTTTAGAACAACAACCGATTTTGGTCGAACTTTATGAAATTCGTCATTGTCGGCGAAATTCTTTGAACCAATTACAAACAGTCTTTGCAATCTGCGTTTTCTACATGCTCATTGTAAATAATCTGATCTGTCAATAGTAACAAGTATAGTTTTTCGAAAATACAATAGCGCCATCCACTGGTCGTTTGCAACTCAAGTAGCTACCCTTGTACGACATCAGCTTTTCTGAAGAGTGCATATTTCCACTAAATGGTTTAGTTAGCTGTGTCCCGCTTGTAACGAAGGAGTTTCAAATTCAAACGCCGCTAAAGTTGATGTGGTATTCTATTTTTTTCCTTCCGGAAAAATTCAAATAGCGAGTCTTATATAGAACCATTAAAAGTAATCGTTGCTTAACGTAGGAGACACTCAGAGATAGAGTGATTCAACCCCTCTACTTTTCCTTTTGGGGGGATACTTGAAACCAAATACGTATCTACGCAACTCAGCCAGAATCCACAAATGACTTATGACAATGATTATTGAAACATGGGGAATGTTACGTAACGTTCGAAACGCTATCTTGTAGGAAGACCAATTTTTATTAATAAATTCTATTGATCGTTCGTAGCCAATGTAACCCAACTCAAATGATAAAAAAAGCCAACACCCGCTCAGAATATTGACCTGTAGATTTACTCATCATCAACTTAGTCTTACGCAAATATTAATATCTTCAAAAATATATTGTGGGCAATGTACTAGCCTAATAATGTTATTTAATTTAGTGATGACGCAGTTGGTAATTAGCAAACACAATAACTATTTGTTGTAGCACAATTATAAAGCTGCAAACGTAAACACAAATGTAGAAAAATGATTGATAATTGTAAAAATTGAGTGTAAATACGATAGAGCTAATTTACCAAGAATTTTTAAAATACACAACAATATAAGCGAGGTGTTAGGAAAACGTTGGCGAAACTCTACTACAGCGCTGTAATATAGTCCGAAAAGTCCATACAAGCCGGTAGTAGGTATTTTCGTTAGATAGTATCTAAACTTTTTCCTCTAACTTTTTACTTGAGTTGGAACTTTCGATGAGGGTAAGTATAAAGTGAAATCTAGTTACTTTAAAGTTCGATTCATAGCATTTATTATAAATAGGAAAAGCTTCGAACGTTGTTGCTGTTCTTTAACTTCTCAAGTTAAACAGCATTGTGGTTTTGTATTCAAATTCCGCAAGACAGATTCTGTTTACTTTATTTTCAAGCGTAGAGTTCTCGATGTACCATTTATTTTCCACAAGAATCGTTTGTAAACGTGACAGGTGGTCGTTTATCAAATTACATAAACTACTATCTATGGAAATATGGTAGTGGGTAGTCAAAATAGACAAATGACATTAAAGTATCGGCGCACTCTACATTGCACAAGTTTGATTAATTAGTTTGGAGCAGCTGTTTCGAGGATGCGTGGAACTCTATTGTTTACCATGATGTGAGAAAAAGAAAACTTTGATTTTAACAGTTGTCATTATAGGTCGAAACGTAAAACATGTGTCAATCCTATCCTAATAAATTAAAAAGACTTGGGTAGGTCAGCGGTCCGGCCTTCCTAGACCCTCTTGTCCGGTTTATATTTTGGATCGATGGAAGATTTTTGAGTGTATTTCGCGAACTGAAACATCGATCCCTAAAAACTTTTAAATACGTTGAGGGGCTTCACAAATTGTTTATATTGGATTTCTGTCGTCGTCAGGTCGTGGAATTTAATTAAGCCTATGTTTCTTAAGCATGCGATTGACGCCTGTAGAAGAGTAACCACTGTAAATGGTCACATTTTCTATAAATTTGAGTTGTTGTCCTAGTTACAGTGGTTAGAATTGGTCGTAATAGTGCTTGTTTCTTTGTTCTTGATGTGTATTCTCGATTTCTTTCACTTTCTAATTGCTAAACTATGCAGATCATTATCTATCTTTATTATATAAATCTGCGATTAGGCTTTCACATTACACCGTTATTGATACGGATTTGGAGCTGTAAATAACGTGGGTCTTGATGATATAGATTAAAGTTGCCCCAAAACCACACGTAGGAAGAATGTAGTAGTCTGTCAAAGTAAACAAACTAACAAATTAATTTTAGTATTAGCTAATTAATACAATAAACGGATATTGGGTACTTATTATATGTTAATATTTGATATTCAATTTGAAAAGCAGGCGCCATAACAAACAATGGCCGCCCGATCGACTATCTGTATATTATATATTACTACAGATTTAATTTAGTCTTTGGTGTAACTACACAGAATAATTCCTTTTTGAGGGTTACACCTAGGAACTGGCCTATTATTAAAGATGCAGGGTAGGCTTAAATTTAGCAAAACTACCAAGTTTTGTATTTTTTATTAACCTCAATGATCTGGCCAGTTATTTGACTGCGAGCGTTAGTTTACTGTTTTTTTTTTTCTATTATTGCTGTTGTTGTTATTCAAATTCCATGTTTTAAATTGAACAAGTTCGTAGAAAACATTTAGAGAAAGTTAATCCTATTCTTAAAATATCCTGACCCGGAATTGATGTTTGAATGAAAACATTTTCCTTGAAAATGTGCCAGAAGTTCTCAATGGGAGGCAGATCGGGTGAACAGATCGTGACGGCCAATTCAGTACTCATTTTCCTCGATCCACTTGGTTACCGGGTAAGCTTTGTAGGAAGGAGCATTATTCTATTGGAAATGGTACTGGGTCATGTGTACTATTAAAAAATCGGACGATATGTAGCGTGCGTTGTTCGCACACGAATAGCTCTCCACACTTTTCGCTGTCATGCATCCCACCATGTTTAATAGTAAGAGTAATGCATTGAAGTAGAATGGTCTTTCCTGTCTTACAACGTATTACATCCAGAAGAACGAAAAACGAGAATTATATGCTTTTTAAGTACAGCTTAGGTACTATGATATGTACCTACTTACATCAATATTTGATTTGTCGGACCAAATAACTTTTAGTCAATTCTTTTAGTCAAAGTTAAATTTTTGTATTTTAGCGCCCATATTAGACGTTGTTTGCGGTGTTCGTCGGTTAGGAGTGATTTGTGCCGCGTTACTAAACAACGATCTGCTACCGAGTTCGAATACTTCGCACTGAGATCCAATGCAGAATTCTGTAGAAGCTTCTTTCGCGCATTTACGCCTGTCTTGGGGGATATCCTTTGAATTAATCGATCTTGGCGATCAGTGGTAATGCGTTTACTACAATTTTTCGGTCGGTTCTCATAAGAAGCAGACTCGTGGAACCGTCTAACCGTTTCCTGCTGTGTGCAACGGGAACACTTAACAATCTTTGTAGTTTTCATCTGGGTTACCCCTTGCTTATATACAACAACGTAATCTGGCGTCCTCGTGCGAGTGCCTCGCACAGTTGTCCTATTTTCTACATCTTTCAAAACAGCAAGCGTATACACAAACCTATTCTACAACGAATTCTAAGAAATAAGCACATACAAGAGGACTTTATTGGTCATATTCTATATGACAAAGAATTTTTATATGTAGTAATATATAATTTCTTATCTGCACGCCACTATATCGAGGTGTCCGTTAATCTGCAAATTATGTTGTTGAAAATACCAGTACTATTGTTAAAGCCTAGTTTTAATGGGTGCCTATAAGATATTGGGGCAGCTATATCTGCAATTTATGATTACGCCCAGAAAGTTTTCTTTCCTTTACTTGTACTTAGGATTTAAGATTATACATTCTAATTTCGACAGTAAGTATTTTAAAATAAGTTTTTAATCATTAAACTAGAATACGCGAATTCTAGATTTAGCGCAGATGATGATTATCGGCAGCATATTAAATTTCTTATTAAAAATAAGATGGCAAGAAAGGATTAATCCATTAAGTAGAAAGTCGGAAGTTTCCACGACAGTAAGGTCATCGAGGTGCTAGAAGTAAAATAACAAAATTTTTAGTTTTTTGAAGGAATCTCGAAAGTCTCACGTACAAACACAAAATTTATCCACTTCTTGAGTACAAGTTCGTTTATTTTGTATCCTTCTGATCAAATGCAACATTTTTTCATTTGTGTAAATATACGATAAAGATAAGCAAACAGAACAAATTTAAATTTCATAAATATTTTGTAGAGAACTATATGTTTAGTGATTACTCGACGAGCTAAGCTATTATTTCAAGGTATACCGACATTTATATCCAAACATTAACAAACACGCAAACTATAACCTTCGCGAAACTCGAGTATCAGCAATAAATTTTTGATTGCTTCTGTCTGTATAGCACTTTACGTCAAAATCACTCACGTACCACCAACTTGCAAGTAAGTTTGTCTCGGATTCATCCAATGTAAATAACTTAATTGAGTTGCGGTTGGTCGGGAAATCTTTATATACTTCGGAAAATCTACGCGAATTGGGTGTTGCGATTTATACAAGCGTTGCACAGAACACAAATAAATTTCGCTATTTCGTTCGGGCTGGCGGTAAACCGATTTTATAGATCAATTAGAGGATCGAAGGGTGACGATAAAATTTATTACAGAGGGCACGCGGTAATTTCATCCAATTTTATGGTAGTCGATAAAAGTAAGGTGTATTCTTAATTTGAGGATCGTTGCAGAATGCAACATAACATTGCAGAAGATCATGAAATGTAGAAAATGTGTTAAATAATTAACCGTGACCAATATTGTAGTGTGTAAAACTTTATCTGTTCTCCGGTTTTTTTCAAAAAAGTAAAGTTTTTATAATTTCAACCGTTGGTGTTATTCACCGAAAATATTCTGATAATGCAGCGTGCGTTTTATGTTCCAGGCTGGAATTTTTTGTTTGAATAACTTAATTGAAAGAAAAAAATTATTTATATTTTCTTTATTGATTATATGATCTTTAACATTATTTATGAAAAATATAAGATATAATATTTTATAGACATTTATTCAGTGTTAGTATCCTTCAGAATTGTGACCCGTTCTTATATCGTATCTCGAAAGGAAGGACTATTGATCAAAGCAAAAATGAAGAATTGAAAATCTTCAAAGTCAAATGCGTTATAAATTCCATTGACTCTTTCGACGTTACTTTCAACTTCCTCATCGTTAAAGAGCCATTATCCATCTTAATTGGACAAACCTACCAATGAAACTCAAAATTTTCCAAGCAACTTGTAAGAATTCTTGTTATTTCTTCTAATTAACTTAATTAATTCCCGTAGATGTTACGAAAGGTTTTATTATTTCATTAGCATAATTCTCGGTTTTTGCGCGGGAAAAGCTGAAACCGCCCCGCGCAATTTAAGCGTCGCGCCGATGAGAGATTGAAATTCACGCGGAAAATGATGTTTCATATTTCATGCGATGATCGTTCGTCACAGCGCGAACGTTTCCCATGTAAGAGATAATGCCGCTGATGTAAGAGGATTTCGCCTATACCGGTTGTAAGAATGCTAATGAAGGCGTGTTTGGTGCGAACGACGTCGACTTGTAGTGAATAAAATTAAGGTATAAATTTTCAATTTTGTACGTTGATGTATGTTATATATACGGCCTATTCTTTGAAAATATGTTTCAGAACTGCTTATAAGAGAGGGGGAATAAAACACGTTCCTATGTTGGATATAAGGGAAGGGTTCCTGCATGTTTTCACTGAGAAAAATTGAATTGTTATTTCAACACCTGTAACATGTTACCCGTTGACTTAAATTTGCCGAAACGACATTTGGAGAAAAATTCAACGTAGAAATTAGTTCAAACAAAATACATTTAGTTAAAAAAATCTTAATTACTGCGGTTTTTTTAATTTAATCAAAAGATAATATTGAGATAAGGCAATCGTGTTTATATTATTTTCTCGTAGAACAATTTTCTATCTTGCTTTCTACAGCTTCATCATTTCATCTTCAGTTGTCTGTCAGCTGCCAGATGTATAGGGGTAGTTTGGAAAGTTTCCAGGCTAACACGAGAACAGGCACTTTCTTGTCAAATTCAGGGGTAATTCTCAACATAGATAAATAGAACTTTCATTAACTAGTTAAGCTGACACACCCATACTTACAAGAATATTACATCGCTAGATGCCGGAGAAAGGTAGTCTTCCAATGAACAATAGTTTTTGTTTCCGAGATATAATTTTAATTGAGATTGAAATTTTGAATTTTCACAAGATTTAATAGTATTCACAAGTATAAGATTGGTAAAATTCGGAATATGTGTGTGCAACGTGTTTGTTTGAAATTGAAAAATGCTGCCTCGGATATAATAGGCGATTTCTGATACAAATAAATATTATTTTTCAAACATTTCGTGACGGCCAACGTATATTGTTCTTAAAATATCAACATTGTACGTTTCCCTCAATTTTCGTAGCTGTTACGGAATTAATATGAGACTTACAAGGAAGATCCCGATTTATGGAAAGCTAAAAGTTCATACTTCGAAATCATATTAACACGCGACACGCCGTTGCGAAGTCGAACTTTGCGGTATTCCTATAGCATTATTAACAACCTCTGACCTGGTCGTCCGCAACCAACCACTTCCCTTCCTGAATCTCGTTTTAGTGAACTGCGTGAGTTGAAAAAGGTATGACTGAAATAGATTAAAATCATTCCTCGAACTTCATAGCGGAATAATTTCTGTAATAGTCTCATTGTAGATCTATACACTTTCCCTAGCAATCTCCCCATCTTTCATGTGTCCAAATGCGACCGTCTTTCCACAAGTATTGCATTAAGCTTGTCAACTAATTGTTTTTCCTTTTTCAAGATAATCGATTAACACAAGTCCATGATTATCCCAAAAAGACATCGTCATTACTTTCCCGAAATCGTCTTCACATTTGTCGGAGCCGATTCACTCCTCCCAGCCCACTATTTCGAGGTAGGTATGCTTACAGATATATAACAGCACCTTATCGATATCAATTCGAATGTGTTATTGGTCCTGAATGAGGAAGCATGGTATCTGGCGTACGCTTTCATGCCAAAATCTTCAGTCAATATGTAATAAGCACGCTTTTTCGAGATGTTCACAGTCTATGCTATCTTTTTAACCTTAATTCGACGATCGTCTAGCTTCATTTGGTGAAATTTACCGATGTTATCGGTGGTAGCTTCAGCTTTTGTCCGATCTGAACCTGCATCGCCAACCTATCTGGTACGACCACCCTCGTCAGAAGCTGTATCTTTTTCGGCTTTAATTTCCGTAGCGATGTTATTTCCCAAATGCAGGAATTTAATGGCGGTTCCATATATAATTTATTCTATTTTTATAAATAGTCCAATATTGTCGGATACAAATGATAATTAACAACTGAGCGTCCAATATCAGATTTTCAATATCTCTCAATGTATGTGGAATTATATTACCAGAATATTTTTGACTTGACGAATACGACGAGACTAATGCCACCTTCATGTTGAGACTTGAAGCTTTTCAGACTCCAGAATTTAGGAGGCACGCGCTAGCTTTCGATATAATTTTAAGACATGACCACAATCAGACCTTATAACAAGACAAAAACCCGTATGAAGGGTCTCCATTTACTAAAAGGCGCATTTTTCCGATCTATCTAAGTGTACCATCCACTGATTAATGGCGCCAATAAATTAACAAGAACTACTATCTCTAGGCTTCGATACTTGTGCCGTTAGATCGCTAAAATATCCTACTGCGTCTTGTATCATTGTTAAACAGTTGAATTAACTCGTGATGGGAAATCAATTCTCATTGGTTACCCTTCCAGAAGGAATTTGGCTATAAGGTATGGCTACGACTCGTTGTACCATCTATATTAATTAATTTTCTTAATCGTTTGTGTCTGTGAGTCGGAACACAGCTAAAGGCATCGTTGTGAATTTGACGCGAACGTCCTTCCATGCGAAATACGCCTATTAGGTCTATAATTTATATTCGTTGCCAAATGAATTATCAGATGTTGTTGAACGCTCCTGTCAAAGTTGGGGTAGGTTCTGGTTCTAGACAGATCGGATGGGAAAAGTTTTCAGCGAGCTGTCGCGCCACAATTAACGTACGCACGCTACGTTTTACGCAGATGATGAAGGTCAAAATGGAATAGAGTTATTTGCTAATACAAGCTGGTTGCCCTCTATTCGAATATAAAGGCATGCATGTTTAAATTGTAAATGTCTAACGTGATAATCTTAGACTACATATAATAAATAAAATAATATTTGCTAAAAAAAAAGATGAAAGAAGAATTTAACAAACAATTATAGTACAAGCTATAAAAATTTGAACCCAAATTGATGAAATATTTGAACGGCCAAATAAAAGTTTCGTCGATTTAACGGTTTTAATCGATGGCCGCCAAGTAGGAAGCGTTCAAAGTTAGAAAACGGAATTTTCGTTTTTCAACTTTGAGACGCCCTAGCGTTCAAACGGTTAGAGCTAGGGAGTTTTAAGGGAGGATTTTCCTCCCTTAAAACGTTCGTCGAGACCTTATTCTCATAGCTCGGCCGTAAAAATTTGAATCAAGTGATGAAATTTTTAAAAGGCAAAAAGAAGTGCGGAGTTTCGCCGATCTAACGGCGTTAATCGATGGCCCTATGATCGTATATGTTCCGCATAACATATCAACCCGCTATCTCCAACGGATCAAGAGATTTGGGCGTTTAGAGTTTTCATTTCCTCCAGTTTTCATCGATTATCTCCTCGGATATGCATCGGCGGTATGCGAGGTTGGCACACGTTCGATAGAGAATTGACCGGCGGATCGATCGCGACTAAGCAGCAGCCTCTAAATTAAACGACAATATGAATACAGTATGCCGAATTTGCAACAATATCCGAATCCAATTTAATTCAATCGTCTCTTGTCGCACCTCGTTCCGTCAATATCGTAAAGAATAAAATCGGTCTTTCCTTTCTCGCGTTTTGTACCAAGAGAACTTACGAAGGGAGGAACGTTGTATTGCTTGTAAAAGTATATTAATTTTGAAAGCATTGTTCCCTTCCAAAGTACTCCGTTCTTTTATATTCACTTCAGATGGAAGTCATTTTCTATAAACTGAATGAAATCACCGTAAAATTGGTAATAGTAATTGTGATTTCCATTTTCCTTCGTTATTTTATATCAACAACTTTTTGACGTGGTATCTATAAATTTCCTTTTGTCGAATTGGACATTTCATCTCAACTCATCACCAACCAACGCATCGGGCGATGCACCAAGAAAAGGATAATCCTGAGAGAGATCCAAATTCTTCAACACGGATATTGGATAAGGGAATGTTGATTTTTTAGTATTCACCGATGGAAACCATATATGTTAATTAGTTGTTAGCTTTATTCATGATTTCTTCCATAGAACGGGATAATACCATGTAATGAGGTACTGGTTGACAATATGAGTAACAAACAAAGCTTAATTAAATGTACGCCTATTAAATCGGATCATACAGCTTTAGATCTACGGGTTTAATTACAATTAACGACTTCGATTCTGCGGCTAATTGGAATTATAATAGTCTATTAATTTGTGGACTGACGTTGGTCTTGCAACAATGTATCTGCATCAGATATACCTTTTTTGCCAGCTATAGACAGAATCGTCTGATTTTTGCACGTATAGATTCTACTATAGGCCTGTTCGGTATTAAAATGAATAGGTTTGTGATATCATAGTTTGTTGATAAGTAAATTCCTTTTGTAATATTGGAAGTTTAGATAAACGTTTTAGTTTTAGAGATATTCCAGATTTCCTCGAAATTTATTTCTGTTAACAGAATAGATAGGATTACATAGAGGAAATACAATCTATGTACATATTCTACCGACTAGAAATTAAACTTAATTAAACATCCTTTTACCGCAAAATTCCCATTATTCATGCTTTTATAAGGTTACGTTCAGGACGCCGGTGTTTACGCATATCGAAACGTTTTTTCTCTTTTCAAGTATCCGGTTGCGATAGGAGCAATTAATGAAAAACCGATAGTTTGCCGCAGTGAGGTTTATCGGAAAATGTGAAATACTCGCCTATTCCGCATAAAAGCCCGCTTGTTCCGTCATTGCGTATAATCCGCGCACATTGTTTTCGTTTCCTTCCTTTTATTTTTTTTTCTTTCATTGTTAATTTATGGTACCGGTTAATATCTGGTTGGTTTTTTAAGATTACGTATTTATCCTGCAAATATTTGAGGCGGTACCTACACCCTTATCACTACTTAGCTCGCAAAAAAATTTCTAAAGAATTTGAATTCAAAATTCTCAAAGGCGCTATCTTATTTCGATTACGAATCGCCATTGATTGTAAGCTTTTAAATGCAAAACATGTTACGTACTAAGTGGTTTCGAACGTTATTATCGCCCTATAAAACCACGTTCCGTATCAATTAGAACGCTAGTAAAGAGAAATTCATTATTGAATTACTTTAACGAGGATATCTGTCTGCCATCGATTATAATCGTGGGAGGGTACTAAAGCTCACACTTCAGGAAGAGAATTATTTGGAATTACCTAACTTTAGTAGATAGTAAGGATTAGTGTACTAAGTGTGAGGATTACGTGTGAAACTTGAATTTCCTAGAGTTCCAATTTTTTTTCGTACGATGTGATGCGATGGTGTTGTCGAAAACGAAATTAGTTTTGCATTAAACATGATGATGCTTGTACGCTATAAATCTCGCAGCTGTATACGTTAGGATGCGTTGCATCAGAATTCCAATAACGTTTTCCCTTCTGTACAGGCTAATCCGAATTAAATACAGGGTATTGCTATCACCATTTTAACTTAACTCAATTTCAATTATAATTTGATTCATTTAGATTGAGAATGCAGTCAATTATAAAACAAATAAATATAATAACATATAAATAACGCATAGGTTTTATAAATATGCAACGTTACATAAACATTTATCGACTAAGAATGTTTTGTGCCAACCTTTAAACTTCGTACGTTGAAGAATGTTTTTTTTTACAATTTTATTTGTGTAGTTGTCAACGTTGTCAGTCTTATACAAAATTCAATATTTCGCCCTTTATTCAGAAGTACCTCAAGGATTTGCTGTAATATGAAGTGAGTTAAATATACTCTTGGCTTCCGATTTGGAATTGCTTTGTAATCGTAGCTTCTGCCGATGTCTTGCTCTTACTCGCAAGAGACATCTTCAGTGCTGTTACTGCACTATACTACTGAAACCTATGCATGAATATGCATGAATTCTATACAAGAAGGCGTTGATTAGATGTTTTTTAATGTATTTGTGTAATGTACTTCAAGAGTATTGTTAATTTTAAATTATTTTCTTTTGGAATATTCCACTATTTGATGTTCATCGCTTGACTCTCATTTGTCTCAGTGTTTAAAAAAAGTTACATAATTTTAACGGATGACTATCTCATTTAATCTTGTAGCCAAACTCTTGGGAAAGTTCTGAATAAAGGACGAAATATTGAATATATATAACCATTCATATACAGAGGGCACATTTGGATTTGCAATCACTAAATACTTTAATGAAAATTATTATTTTCTCAAAAAGTACAACGAATAGGTAGGTGGTAGTTATAAAGAAGCTTATCACGGGTTCTACAAGTCGAATAAAAAGTAAGGACATTTATAATAACCGTCAAAATCTTTATTCGTTCCAGAAATGACGTTGCCTTAGCAATCGTTGAACAGGCTGCATACGATCACAAAAGTGCGAAAAACATTTTTCTGGAGTACAAAATGAATACAGACATCTCCCGTCTTGTGTTTGGAGAGCAAACAAATTTGCAAGGTCTGAAGATGCATTATGCCATTTCTGATTATATCTTATGTACATCGTTTAAATACTCGCTAAAGAAGAACAAACAGCATTCGTGTTTATTTTGAATTCTTTCCATCCTGGTTCTAATAATTAGACGGCACCCACTAATTTTATTTTACTATCAGTACAGATCGGTGATAATTGCTTTCACACAGAGGCCGAACAACTTGCACGGATTAAACTAGATAATAGTAACGTCCAGTTTCGTCTTGTGTTCGCTCCGATGAATGCTGTTCTTTCAGCGTTCGTGCTTATGGATTATCTCGAATTGCATCGTAACGGGTGTGAATATTGTGAATGGAAATTCAAGTCGGGTAGCAGGAGGTAGTGGGTGAGTACATTTTTCTATTTATTGAAAAATTCCAACTGGAATAATATTGAATTTGGGGTATCATAAAACAGGTGAACGTAAGAAAAAGATTTTATTTAATTTTGAAGTAGACGATATCATCCAACAAAAACACGCACGCGAATTGTACCGAATAATACGTTTACAGCTGTTAAGGGAGAAGAAATAAAATGTCCAATGTTTGACCGTCTAAAATATGCTTTGTGGTATCATATGCCCAAATATAGATGAAATCAATATAGTAACTTTGAACATTCAACGGTGACATATTGAATAGTTTACTTGAAATAAAGTCAGCACCCTTGAAGCATTAATTTTACGAAGAAGTGATTTATTAACGATATAGACATCTAGTTGTAAGTACTAGAACATGCAACGTCTGCATGTTCTATACGTCTGCAACATATCTTTGCAGACGTATGATTAAATGTATTGTTGTCGGTTGATGATAATTCCTTTCCTGAGCGATTTATAGAAATTTCAAATTAAAAATATTCCGACACAAATCCTTGGCGACATAAGATTATGTTCAACTAAACTAGCGCGTTTAATTTTCGTTACACACGGTGCAACTTTGGTATCTTAAACGGAACATCCGATATATTATTCTGGATTAGCCATCTACAATTCAACTTTCTTCTACACACCTTCCAGCAAACTACACGCTCAATAGAATATTTCATCCTAAACGGATGGTACAACAAAAAAGGAAATAGTTGGTGACGTTACAATAACAAAAGAAGATACATATAAAAAAAGATCACGACGGATTTTGAAAGTCAAAGAAAATAACATTAGTAAAAACACGATAATTAATGCAAATTGAGGTCAAGCTCATTAAAGCTTCTTGTCGAGCGAACCAAAGGTGCTTACTTACAAATACGGCACGAGGATCTTAATTCTGGTTAACAAGGTGAGTCAAAGCGTATTCAAGCTTAGAGACAACGCAGGTATATAAAAGGGTTTTGAAGAATTTTCGATGTTGGTAAAACCCCGCCAGAAGAAAAAAGAGTTTAATTAAATTAGTTACGTATATATCTAATTGTAGAAACGTCTCTGTAAACATTTATTTTAAAAAGTTCACATCACGTGTAATGAAACATCGCGGAGAAAAAAGTAACGAAGAAGAAACGAAAGGAAAGAAAAAAACACTTTTCGTTTCCCTCCTTTAACAAACGATTTTAGGGTTATTTAACTAAATATGACAGTTTTAAATGAAAAAATCATCAAAAATCTTGGAAAACAAGTTGTCCAGTAATATCTGGCTAACCGACGATTTAAACGCCACACTCTGTATATTGTCCCGTTACTATCTCGGCGCTAATCGTTCATTACGTTCACTACTGTTCATACGCATCGACAGGCGTGGGTTTCCACCACAACTTAAAAGCTGGTAGACATCGGTCTCCCCGTACTTCAAAGACGGACGGTTTATGCATTCCGGTAGCGTGCTTAAGGTAATCCTACAGGAAAACCGTGGCTAAAAGCCGGAGCTAGTTTGCGTTCCGCATTTACATTATCGTGACGACGTCAAGACAGCTATTTTACGTTACGGGAAAGGATTTTTAGGTGGATGTACGCAATTAGAACGCAATTATGTACGCGAAGTGTAAATTTTCTAAAAGCACTCTTGTATAGCGTTCCCGTAAAGCGGGGTGGATACTCGACGTAGTAAATTAAGATTTTATTTAATAAAAACAGCAGAGAACTGTGCGTTTTCGTGTTTGCGCGAGGTATCCCAAACGTTACATATAAATTACATACCAGAAAAAAAAAAGCGGAGTGGATTTATTACATTTTTCGCCAAAGTAACTTTTTTTAATTATGTATGTTGCCTGCAATTTTATGAATATTTACCTGTAACATTTGCGCGCAACAAGATCGACCACAAAATTATGGAATGTTAATTAAAATTGAGAATATTAGTATTAATTGTGTTTTATTAATTTTAGCATCCAGATAAATTTATTGGGTTTACAACCTACATTAAATTAAATAACCGACTTTTATAAGTATGTCTTTAAATACAGGAAGAGAGCTCTCTACGTCACAACTAATCAACGGAGTGATATTCATAAGTTGTATTTCTAGACTTTGGAAGTATAACATTCTTCATACAATTAATACAAAAGATGTAACAATAACATTTTAGTCCGTGACAAGACGGACAAGAATCTATTTTATTTAAAGTTTAGTCACCAGGTATTTTACAACTCGGTTACTAAGTAAACGAACCCAATTAAAATCTGTTTTAATTGGGTTCGTTGATGAAATGAATGCTATAATGTAATAACATTAAAAAAACACGTTTTGTCATTCATTGTCCAATTAGCGCTTGTATTTCTTTAGCTGATGCGAGATTAGAAGTTTTACGTAATATTGCCTAGCATCTTCCATCAGTTGCAACAAGTTTTGGATAATCCGTTAAATGTTTCCTATAATCTTCGAGAACTTTGATCAACTTACCCACTATTTGCTTTTACAAAAAAAATATTAAAGTCGGTACAAATGGTTTTATCGTATTTTAAAACATTGGCAATTAATACACATGCAGCTTTGTACGCGTACGAGTCTGAAGGTGGTACTGAGTCCACTCTGAAGGTGGTACTTCCAAAACATAGTTTTTGCACGTTTCATCAGCTTCTTGAGGTTATAAAAATCGCTACTTACGTATTTCTTGTTTGACATTCCGGAACGAAAAAAAGGTTTTAGGTGATACATCGGGTGAATACCAACAATGAGTCACAAATTCCTAATTAACGTTTTTCCCCTTCAAATAATCAATCGTTCGACGTGCTGTATCGGACCTGGTATTGCCACGATGAAAGATCCTACAAAGAAATACTTGTGTCATGTCTAGTCTAACGAGAGAAGCAAACATTTTGTTGGAAGTGCTTCTTAAACAAACAACTTTTGTTTGGTTCAGTTAATTCAGGAACACTCTAACTGTTGATTGTTGCTTCGTTTCCGACTTGTACGAATTTATCCAAGTTTGGTCATCTGCTACGAAGGTTGAATGAAGTGATTCGATGCATTGTTGTTGTTACGCCTTTGCTAAAATCCAAAGTGAAATTTCAATTTTTTCACAAAATTTCTCCTAAAACGTTCACTGTAAATAAACTACTCGACATATTGTTGCGTGCTATCACTGCAACAGAATTCTCAATGCTTTAACAGTAATAAATATCAAATTTTACGAAAGTAGTAATATCAAATCTCAGTGTCTGTGAAAAGTCAAGAGGCTACCCTTGTATTTTTCAAATTACGATTCTCGGTTAATTTTGTTATATCTGGGTTAGCACACAATAGTAAAGGTTAATTGTTTGTATATTAGCTCATTACTGATTTTTTTCAACAGCAGTAACTTTAAATTTCAATGCATCATTTCGCATCTTCTCGCACATCTTGAGCATCTTTTCGTTTTCTAGATGGGTCCATAATTACGAGAGCGTAAATAGTAAAGGAAGGTACTACAAGCTCTCTAGGTGTGATATCTAGAATCGGATGTAACCCGATAGGGATGTAGAGTATCCGCAAGAGAATTTTTCTTTTGTCGACGAAAATTCACCTTTACAAGTTTTAAGTGAAAGCCTTTCGCTGCTTAAATCTGCAAAAACTTACTCTTTAGTCTTTTTAATATTTATGTTAAAGTTGTACGTTCCTGGCTACTCGTGACTAATATAATATAATTAATATAATAATTCTTTTAACGAATCGTGTAATTCCATTTCATGCCGACTTATCGAAGTTTGTTCTTTGTTAACAACATTTCATTTATTGTTGATATTTTACAGTCTTGAATAACGAATTGAAGGTTCACAATTATGGTTCCCCTATATACATTCTTTTTTGTTTTCGCGCTACTGGATGCCAGCCTTTTTTTTGCTGAAAGAAAGCTGTCAGTTTGTGGTTAAGCATAGGAAAGCAATTTTTAGCGCCAGATTTTTCCTTCCAAATGGCGGAAAATGGAGTATAGAATACAAAAAATTCAAAGCAGAAGTGAAAAAACTAAAGAAACCAATTTTGTTTTTAAAATTGGCTCTATTGAAATTTAATTAGAGCAATTAGCGAGAAACAGAAGCTAGTTTCTCGAATACCATCGTTTCATTCACTATTAGCATTAATTTAGCCGCCATTTTAGCAAATTTCGTGCATACACACATATACCGCCATAATTGCAAAAGCAATAGTCAATAATTCGTTTAACAAACCAATGATGTAGGATCGGCCATAACAAAGGTCTAATCTTATAAATTAATTACGCGAAATAAATTTTAGCTTTGTTCGAGCCGTTAATTTTATAACGGTTTCGGAATTTAAAGTTATGACTATGGGACTGTTCATGACAATTCTAATTTAACTGCGGATTACAGACGGATGGATTTTCCAAAGGAATATTCCCTCGTTTCCCGCATTTCAGACAGCAATGGTACTATTGTCATATACAGTCGTTTCACGCGTTCAGCAAAATCGGCGGAATTTAAAGTAAGAATATTTTAGGTCGAGTGTTGCTTCAAAATATTATATCTTTTCGATAAATAATAGCAAGTTATTCGATTTATTACAATTTTTTGTTATAACAAGTTCCTTTTTTATACCGTGTGTCTCAGAACTTGTTACGAAGATAATATGATGAGTGAATACATCCAACTAACTCGTTTGCTGATGCATTACGATTACCACTAACATATTCCAAAATATTTCTTCATATCTCAGATATTAAATTCAGGCCTGAGATACAAAGTTATTTCAAGTTAATGAAGTAAATCTGCACAAATACAGCTTAAATTGTTGGTGCCCGTCCTGTAATTGATGGAATCCGGACGCTTATTAATGAAACGGAACGTTTAAAATAATTTTGTTCAACATCAAGAATTTTAACTTGATTAAAGTTAAAAGAACGACCATGTTGCGTACTACAGGCAGTGGAATGAAAGTTGCTACAGATATCGCTTTTGTGGTTTGAAGTCCGATTTTTTAATTTTTGAGACGTTCACCGATATAACAATCTCAAAAACTCTTGCAGTTGATTTGATATAAGTCCTTAGATTGTCGCTATTTTCCTGTTATAAGACACCTGGATATACATACGTAAAATTTAGATTATAGAGAGTATCTTAAACATTTAAAACGTGTTAAACTTATTAAGATTAAAATATTTTATTGTATCTCGCTGCATGAAATCAAGTTTTCATCTTTCTCGGAAGATAACTATATAGTTTCACTACAAGTACAGGACTCATTCGCTGATTAAACAAAATACTGACGCTTGTGCTTTTGTTCGTTGCTTTTTCGATAATTCTGTGCGTAAACGATTCAACTTTAATAATGGCGTCCCTTTCAGATACAAACTGTTTGAATTGGTCTTGAGGACGTCCTTTTCATGTTCTACGAGTTTGCCTACCTCAATATCTCATCTTAGCGATAATTTTCGTCAGTGATATTTTTCTTGCTACTGCTTTTCGATAAAGATGCTGCTCTCAAAAAGTAACCAATAATTTTCTCGCCCGGTACTTGATCTCCGCGAGTAGCTGGTACTCGGTAAGGAATAGTAGCTGCATCTTACATTTTTACCGCGTATCTATGATATTTTAGATATTTATTCATGTTTGTTATAGATAATTCTTTATAAATATAGCTTTCCTACTTTACTCTTTCTATATAAGAGATCGAGGTATTATTATATGATTTGGGTGAAATTTTACAAAAATTTACATAGTTTCGTTTATTATCATACGAAAGACCCGCATTGAAAACTGGATTTTAACTGTGAGACTACGTTGATAATGAACGCCTGGATAACAATATATACAAATTATTATATCATAACACGCTCTCGAAAGTCAGTGAAATACATATCTACATTTACAGAACGTGAAAACTGAGTGTGACGTAGAATGTTTGCAAAGTATGTTATTATAATATGCATTTAAAACCAAAGGTGATAAATATTGACTTAAGCCAGGTCCAATGCTAAGTTAAACAAACATGACACATTTATTAAATAATAAGGCTGCAATAGCATGTTTCTATGATAATTATTTGTTTAATTAAACATGTACTTCAGATTTTTATTTAGATAATATTTTTTTCAAATTTTTTATTTAATTTATGTTTATCTAACGATACTATTGCTTCTTTTTATAAAGCTAGTTCTATTTGCATTAATAAATAACAAGCTGTAGATTAAACACAGAGAATTGAGATCACATACGTATATAAATGTACAGCTTTATTAGCACCTGAACTTGCTACATTCCAAGCGAATGCTTGCTATGCATTTATCACTTTGGTATCTTTAAAGTGATTGTTTTAAATTAATTTGTAACGAATAATCTATGTACAATTTTAGAACAAGTAGCCAGTGTTTAAATTTGTTAATTCAATAGATAGATTAGAGCAATTAAGGAAGGTGCTAAATAGTGTCTGTTGCAACATGTTTAAAGTTAATTATCTGCTTCCACGTAGTAATGGATCACATGCTGGTCCACAATATTAAATTGCGATAACGCGCAATAAGAATTGATGTACTGTACTGCTTTCCTCATAATGTTATTAGAGATCAGTTAGGAAGTTTTTTTGTTAAATAACGTATAGTGTTGCTTATTAGTGGCGTTTTGGGTCAATCGTCGCTAGATCAAATATTGAAGTTTCGAATGATGATACGAAAAAAGGTATTATGGGCAGAGATGTGAAGAGCTAATATATAAAATAAATTAGAAATGCTATTCTAAGCTAATTCGAAACTTCACCTACTCAACGATTAGTCCAGGAGGAACATTCGAAATTATACAACTACCAATATTTTTTGATATGTCGCTTCTGCATGCACTAAAAGTTAAGAAGACGATATTTTGGTTTAGCGTTTACAATGTCTGTGATCTTGAGGGATAACCAATGTCACCCACTCACAAATGTCGAAATTTTTCGTGCAATTGGGACGACAATTCACTCCAAATCGTTACACGACCTGGATGCAGCGATTTTGTCACAATCTCTTTTTTTTTCGTGTCCCTAAAAGCATAGTTTTGTTTATTGATGTGAAAATGCCAATTTGCTGTAATCGGCAAATGCGAGGTGATTTTGATGGCTCGTAGGCTTCAATTCTTGGGTCAGTTGAATCTTATATGCTTCCAAGCTAAGATCTTTTGTAACGATTCGTTGTAGGAACGATTTCGAAATGTCCATTTGCTGTGATCGGTTACGAATTGAGGTCTTTCAGCTTCAGTCACACCTTCATGCACTCTACCGATATTTTCAGCTGAACGAACGTTCTTGCAACGCTCACAACAGAATCAGCCCGCATGAATTTCGCAATTAGGCCAATTGCTTAGCGATATGATTCTAAACAAAAAGAACACGAAGTCATTGAAAAGTGTTCGTCATCTTCGATATAAGTTTCAACAAATTTTATGTGTTCTTTCAGAGTGAAACGCTGTATCGTGAAACCTACAGCCTTTTAGCTTACATACGTCAAATATAAACCTTCAAATTGGCAGCGCAAATAATGTAAAATTAAAATCCCCAAATTCATTCTGGAACACCTGCTGCGACAACATGATAGTTTGAGGCATTTGATATCATATGATAGATAGGTTATTTAGAATGGAAACTTTTTGGAATATCTTATAGCAAAAATGCTAAATGCAGGATTTGGGGGAAACGCTTTGGGTCAAACAAAATTGAACGTTCCAGACGGCCATTAACTCGTAGGAAACCATCTAACACATCTGTAACATTGTAGGATTATCTGATGAAAACACTTGAACACGACTCGTCGAAGCTCGGATATTTGGAGAGAATTGAAGAGATAGCTTCCAACATATATAGATTTTTTTATAAAGTCGTAACAGGTTGCGAAACGTGTGTCTATGGATATGATCCTGTAACCAAGCAAAAATTAACACAAAGTGTTCATTTCTAATTTCGACTAAATAAATGCTATCAAATCATAAACAACATTACGTGCCTATCGATCTTCTTCTTTTATTGATAGAATTATCCTTAAAGAGTTCGTACCTTTAGGTCAAACAATCAATGCAGGTTTATGTGTATTAAGGGAGAATATGAGGTATTGCATCGTATGTGGATCATTAATTAACGCAACTGTACATTGCCGATAGGTAATTCATTTTAGATAAAAGATAGATAAAAGCCTTGCCAACCGTGGCCTGAATACGTAGGCAATTAAAAATTAGTGCACTGAATCGAATTGATGCAACGAATGCAATAAATTTATTTACAAAGTCCCAATTTATCGGACAATAAGCGCGCATACACAACGTGGATTCAGTAACTTTCATTTATGTGGTTACCAGTGTAGTTTCTTCAAATAATAGGATATCGAGTAACGAGCGTAAAAAAAAACGTATTTTTTTTTTTAGAATCATCTACGTTAAATAGTTATTGATCGGCGTTCTCATCAAATATGAAATTGAAATTTTACAATTTTAGTTTTGGATTTGACGCTTCCAGTTCAATAATTGCCTCGATTTTTGGATATAAATTTCGGAAACCCTCTCTAAGAAGTCTTCGCATTTCGAACGGTATAACTTACATCAAAGCTCCTGCAAACTAAAAAGAAAAAAACCCATTTGCATACTAATTGGTTTTCGCTAGCCGATTGTGTATAATCCGTAAAATCCGTTTTTTATGTGAAGATCCTATGTTAATTGCTATTATAAACAAGTTCAAGTTACTAAAAACTAATTTAACTCTTTTTCAACTCCGCGCAGTTGGGCACAAAGAACAAGTTTCTCTTTCTCTTGTTATTGGAAAGTGTTTAACGAGTTCTTATTCGAGAAACGTTCCATTAATGATTTAACAGTGAAAGAGTCAAAACATTTAATTAAAACCTTGGCGCTTGTTTCAGACAAAGAATAATGTATTTGTAAGAACTTCAAACAACGATAAATAGATCGACGGTTTGGGCAAATAAAGAATTAGTTAGTGCAAATAGTTTGCACTAATATTGAAGGATGGTAATTAAAATCTACTATTTTTATTCAACGCTGATAGTTTCGGTATTGCTACGTAGTTGGTGTTTTAAATTCTGTATGTTGGTAATTTGAATAGTTTCAAGCCTCAACATCAAAATAGCCTTATCCGTCAAAAATATTCCGATAATGAAATTGCGCATGCGTTGAAAGATACTTTTGACAACTTCAGCAATTTCTGACGCTTAGTTGTTGCTTAACAGTCGTATGTTCGATGGATTTTAGTGTCTCTGCAAAAATGCATAGAATTGAACATTGGATGGTTATGGAATTCCTGCATTTGAAACTGTGGGAGCTTTCCACACTTACATAGTGAAATTTTGAGCAGTTGAATTTGAACATTATCCTAGTAGCTTGATTAACAATGACGGTGGTAAACAACGTACTTATCCTTGTTGCAGATTAGGAGATGTAAAAGGTAACTGCGCATGGGGTACTACGCTTGCTCAATCAGAACCAACGTATTCAAACGAACATTTCCGAAGCCTAGTTGAGGCAGCTTAAACGAAGTAAGTCGTTAGTTTTGGCGTCGATTAGTGACTGTACAATGAAGCGGCAGCGGTATATCTATGTATATATTGACTTGTGACTATTATTATGGGCTCATATCGATAGCAGATAATGATGTCTCTTGTGAGGTAGACATCATCTGTACAAACACCTGCAGTTGTAAGAACGAGATACAGTAACTTAAAGCTGCATGTCGATAAAAAAGTCATTGTGGATTTATAAGATGCTCTACAAGATCATTACTATTTGTTTAATAGATGTATTTTTGTAATAGATTAGATAAATTTCACGTGCGTGTATGTTATTAGCTTGTCGTTTAAAACTAAAATGATCCAGTTGCATTAAAACTTAATGCAGCAAAAAATCGTACCGCAGCATGTCCATGAAGATACACTCAAATTTATATCGTGCTATTTCTTTGTTGCGTGTATGTGTGGTTCAATATGTGTAAACCAGGCCTGTTGCTAGAAATTTGGGGAATACAACTGGTATTTTCCACTTTAAAATAAACCATTTCCTTTTTAATAGCGGAAAGGAATTTTTCCAATGTAGCACCTGGCGCCGTTGCTCGGGACACCGTTTCGAGTTACCGCGAAAGGTACTGCGCTCTCGTCGCTGAAAATGTTCGCCGCAGTTGCGAATAAAACGTTCGGAAGAAATTCCATTAGACCACGGCTTATCAGCCCGGAAACACGTTATGTTTCTACCTAATGCATCGATTGGCTTGTTTGAACCAAATCAAAGATAATTTCTTTCTACATTAAACTAGCTAACCCAGGATTAAATCTAATAACTATATAGAAGTTATTAGATTATTAGCCAAATAGTAACAATAAATACTGATAAATATACTAACTAGGTTCTTTTTTTAAACAAGAGTTTAATCGTGTGTAAATAATTGACGTTTATAAGGGAAAAATTATTAATTGTTATACAACTACCTTATCCTAGTAACGCACCGAATTGTTCCTGTAACAATTCAAGTTTTGCATTTATTTAAGTAGATTACATTAATGGAGTATAACTTAATGATTGTAAGTTTTATTATAATTAATTACAAAAATTCAAATATCGATATCTTATGAGCAAAGTATGCTTTCCTGAAAACTATAAATTTCAAAGACAATGCATTTTCCGCGAAACATGAAATTAAAATTCTTAGAACGTTAGACGACGACATCTCTCGTCCATTCTCTTTAGTCTGATACCTTCCTTCAAGTTTTCCCAGAAAACTTTTATGTGAGGGCACATTTCTGAAACGCGACTTATGAAAAATTGCTTTTCGTCTTTGTTAGAAACTAGTTCTTGCTTTCGTGACTTTTTCTTTGTACACTTGCCCATAGAACTAACCTCTAGTCTAACGGTTTCGCGCGAGGATCTTAATATTTAAGTTTCATAGTAGTAACGACCCTAAAGGTAGCACGTCATTAACTAAAGTGGAATATTATTCCGATCATTTCTTTTTTTTTTCTGAGACGTTGGTGGCGGGATGCTGTCGAAAAATGCCATTAGTATTCGGCGAGTAGATGATAAATGTCTATCATCAAACCGTAAGTGATCGGATGTCTTCCATCATTTGTGTAATAGACGGATTTTTTTGCATATGGCACTTCCATTTGTAACGATTTATTGGTGAAGTCCTAAAATTTTTATTGCCATGGAAATTGTTGTTGTACTGGAGAACTAAATGAATCCGTTTTAAAGATATGGTGGATGCAAAGCAAACAATTATCATAGTTGTTTCTAAACAAGGCATTAATTGTAAATGTTCCTGAATAAAGGATAAAGATTATCTATTGTAATAGCACCTCTCGGTATATTGAAGGTAAGTATAGTGTAACATTCTCAATTAATTGACAGGTAATTATTATAACTGCGTGTAAATTCCGAATTATCCCCGATGTAATTGTCTGTATTATTATCTCGATCTTAGCTCCTACTCAGCATGTTGATCTAATTCACTAATTTCAGAGAAGCATTTGCATGTTGACTCATCAACATTCCGTTTAGGAATGGGGCATGTGCGTATGTAGAAGCAAAATTTATAGTTTACGTGATGAAGGGCCAAGAATTTACGTAAATTTACGTACATTGGACTGCTTCATGAATATCGTATTATTGGATTCTAAGTTACAACGTTGTAAATTTTATTATAAGTCGGGCCATGGCACAGATGCTATTAGTTACCGTTTTCTATGTGGCACCTTTTCTGTTTCCTAGGTCTTGGAGTATAGAAACTTTCGTCCAGTAAGGAGACTATCAGGAGAACATTTGTAAATGCTTATTTTGCAGAACAGGACGTGCAACAGGAGCATCGCTGCGAAAAGTGTATAAACTCATAAGGAAACTGTGTTGAGAAATAGAGCTAAAAATGTCTGTTTCTGTGTTAGGTTGCTAGATATGGTACAGTTATGGTAATATTTATTTATATTTCTTTGGCGTATTTGATTATTTGGACGGGCAGACAAATAGAGGCAGGTAAACATTATTCATCGCCATGACTAATAATTATGTCTAAAAATTCAATCGTTATTCGTAACCGATGATTATAAATTTAACCATAATCATCGAAGACAATTACATGGTTAATGGCTAAATTTTATCCAAATTTAGTAGTCACACAATTATGATTATCATATAATTGGTAATTATATGTTAATCATGATTGACCTTTATTCATATTAAATACCTGATTGACTTGTTGAAATGAAAATGGCAAATAGGTAGTCTAATATCTTAAGCATTATCTAAGTTATTTAAAGCAAACCGGTATGAAAGACATTTGGTAATGATTGTAAGTTACCTGCCGTAATAGCAGCAGTGATAAAATGGCAATTACAACCTGTAATTAAACAACACATAAGTAAGCCACAGTCCTTATTATCATTATTAGCCATCATTTGGACGCCTATTTGCGGTCGCCATTTCATCGAATCGGTGAGATACTAGTCATGGTTATTGACTAACCGCTATTCATGAATAATTCATTCATAAATGATAGTTAGTCATGACTAATGGATGATAAATAATGGATATGAATAGCGAATAACTAACAAGACTGATGAATAACTTTTGACTAACGATTATTCATGTATTGGTGAATAACGTTTGGTCATGACTAGAGATGACAAAGGCAGGTGGAATTATTCCTTTCTTGCAGCGACTAGATAGACTCGTGTCTATTCGCCTCATGAGAATGGATTCGTGTTGCCTACTGGTGTCCCCGAGGATCGACAAAATACGAGTCTGTCTAGACCATGCAAAAAAAGTAATAATTTCATCCGCCTTTGTCTTTTCTAGTCATTACTACATTTTACATAAACATTGCCATTAACATAACATTGCGAGAAATTCGAAAATATACGTCTTCTTCTTTAAAAAGAGAACTTCTTGTTTTTTTCCTCGTTAAAAATAACCCATACTTTTGACGAGGTTTCAAGTTTTTTCAAGTTATGTACATAAGTGGCTATATGTTGTATTTTATTCATACAGAAAAATTTTTTGACTTCACGTATTTGATGATTTCTTTTTAGTTTTACTTCAGAAAACTTTAAAACCAACTTCCTAAAAAGAAATAACCCCCTTATTCTAGAAACTTTCTTTGTTTCTTCTTTGAATTCTATTTTTTATATGTATTTTTTTATTCTTCTTTTAAAAGATGCACCTTGTTCTTGTGGATTATAATTATTTCTTGTATAGGTTCTCTAATGAAAATTTCTTACTTGTATTTTGTATTATTTGTTTCCATTTTACTAGGTAATAGGTGCTAGCAGCTTAGTTGTCTCATTCTTGCATCAAATGAACGGGCGTTTCTGCGTTTCCTCTAATGAAAACTCAATCTTGACAAAGAGTAGAGTTGCCCGGGTATTACGCACACCCCTTCAATTGTTAATAGAAATGAATTGAATTACGCAAATAAATGTTGCCTTACATCTACCAAATTGCAAGAAATCTGCTTTTGATCGAAAAATCAAAATGTATATTGTTTTTAAAGATATTGATAGAAGTTAGTTGAGATGTTTAAAGCCTCATGAAAATCATTCTGTTTTATATAAATAAAGCTTGCAATGATAGTAGTTAATTTTACATTGTAAAAATACGACGTTTATGAGAATAAATTGCCTTCTAATTAAATCTTGAGGAGCTCACAGACGTAACGTAAACTAGTAGTATTGCACACTTTAAAAATTTCAGTTCAAAGAAACATATGTAAGAAGGTATCCTTTCTATCTGTGGATACAATTATTGAGGAAATTTAATTTGTTAATTTTAGGATGCACGATTTATTACAAAATTTCTATAATATATATTATAGCTGGTTCTGCCGGACAGTTGATTCATATAGTTTTGATGAGCACGTTAGATTGTTGTATTTTACTACTCCTAAGATATCTTAAAAGCAATCCTGGCAATGAATTAATTAGTAAGAAAAAACCGTTTAAGACATTCGGGAAGTGCCCGAATTTGCTAGGTTGATAGGATTATGCAAGTCGAAATGTGTTAAAGCGGACGAAAAATGGGAATGTAGTTTGGCCGCTCTCGTGCAGCTGGGTCGGGAAAAATCCCCGTCCAGGGTTTCGAAAAGTTGCTAGTAGATCAACTAGATAACAAACAACATACTAGGGAGGTACTAGCTACTTCAAAGGGACAGATTTAACAAGGAATCAGATTTTCGGGAAGCCAATTTTAAAAATGCGTCGACTTCGTATGAAGCCTGCTTTCAATTGGATGACAGTCGACTACGAGACATAGTAGAGAAAGGCTTACAGAAATTCTCTACAAAAATTATGGTTTGTAAAATATATCAACTTTTTTCTTTTCTTAACAGCTTAGCCCTCGTATAATTGTAAATGAACTGGTGTCTCGTTTAATTTTTGAAATATGAGCATAAAAAAGATCCTAAATTAAATTGAATCTGCCTCGTATATATTTCATTAGAAACTCTCAAACAGCTGTTTTTAATTACAATCTAGTGAGCTTGAACTTCTTCGAATTCAAACGCTTCTATTCGCTTTCTTATTGCGGAGAAGTTCTCTTCCACTACGTTCGAAGAAAGAAAAGCAAATCACTCGGAAAATAATCCAATTTTCCTCCAACCGTGACTAAGCAGGAACGACTTTTCCAGTGGTACAGTTAAAGGCATAAATTTGCCATTAAGACCCAGACTACGGAAATACAATTTTTCCTTCATTAGCTTTTCGATGATTATGGATGAATTGAGACATTTTTGTGGAAATTGGTTGTTAAATGTGATTTTCAAACTTCTTCATCTTTATGAAATAAGAACAATTACATTTAACGTTTTCTTCTATTAAATTTACTCAAGGAGATGAATCTGGAGAGAAATAAGAATAAATTGAAAATAGATGTAGAAAACCTGTCGGCAAGAATAAATTCACTTTACAGGACCATTCAAGGAACATGCACGTTTAGCAATTAACTTTTTCGTACATTGTTTGCTACGTCTTCCCTTAATTAAAAATAAGCGAACCGAAAGGAAAATTTATAGATTTTCTAAAGATGCAGTGGTGCTATTGGAAAATATAAACGTAGAATAAGAATTAGAAATTTAAGCACAATGGTTGACGTTGAATTACATTTTTAATTAAGCTACACGTCAAGGTCATTACGTTGATCGCAAAATTGTTTCTTTTTGTCAAATAGTGATCTTAAAAAGAATCGTTTGAAAAACCTAAAGACAAATTACAGAACATGAATTAATCGGGAGCGTATGAAATATTATGTGGAGATTGTTATTGAGCATTCGGCATTCATTAAAATGAATTGAAAAAATTTCAGCCCGATTAGATCACAACTAACAAACATAGCTACTATTCCATTTCCCATTATTATCAATCGCGACATTAACTGCGGTTCTGTACGGTTTGGAATGTTTGGCATTTACGAAACGTACCTTAATAACATACCATTTCTTTTTACAATTTCGTTGTCGAAATTAGATTGGCCCAAAAGTATTTGCCAAAGCGTTGAGCGTTCAGATGGTTTAATTTCAGCGAATAAAATTAACGATAACATTTCAGGAATGGCACCGCTAGCTGCAATTTCAAGGTATTTTAATAGTTCGTCACTACGCTTAATGCAAAATCGATAGCAATGTTGTCTTCCATTAACCTATTTTATTTCTAACTTGGAGATAGAAATTGGGTCGATTTGGTGTTAATACGATGAAAATAAGGAGTAATTAGGTTAATAGAAATTGCTTTCAAATGATCGTTACAGTAACATAAGCAGCTCCTCGAGGTCATCTATATTCGTACACTGAAATTCACGAAGATCTCAAACGAAAGAAATTAGAGGAGGGTAAATTTAAGGAACTTGACAGCCCATGGTACAACTTTGTCCTTTCCTACCGATTCTAACTCAAAACTTTATTGCAAATCTTCTCTCGACATATGAACTTATACTACCGCTTCCTAAAAATATTTACTATTTTACGAGCTTCCTAAGGTTCGCCATGAAGCACCTTTTATATAACGCAATTTATTACCCAAGTTTCGAATAATTTTATCGAATGGTTTGTGGATTTCTGTAGGAATGGTAGTATTAATAGCGGAATAAATTGAAAAGTTTATTAAAATGAAGCGGCTATTCTATATATCTCTATTTGTACAGCTAGTTACATTGAAAGTTCTAATTCTGGAAGTATTTGCGGTATTATGCGGTAACAACTCTCGGTTGTATAACTTGTGATTTATGTGTACTCAGATAATTTTCACTAGTAAATTAATTCTAACTTTAAACACGTGCAGTGTGTTGAAGATTTTAACAAAATCGATAATCTTCTTACTGTTGGGAACTTACAATCAGAAAAATGTACATTTAAAAATTCGCTGTTATGAGTGAATTCTAACATGCCTGTTCTATCACTACCCCCGAGATTTTTTTTACTTATAAGTATCTATTTTTGCCGCTTGTTCATCATATAGCTAAGATATACGAAGAATACAAAAAAAAGACACGAAGGGATCTCTTATCGTTGTATAAAACGTCCGTCTTAATAAATCAAAAAGAACTGGGTATGACAGTGGTCCGTTGTCTGTATTAATCCTATTTATATTTCTTACTTTTTATGTAACAGTTTCGTAAGCGCTCCATTCCTGTTGCGAAGCTGCGTTTTTAACCAAAAAAGGATACTGTATATTCTCCTAGAATTTGGCTTAGGTAGGACAAGTACTATTGTGAATTTTTTCACGACACTTAATTCAGCTTTTCTTGATCTGTCAGGATTTAGTGCGGTAGCCCTTTTGTTTATTTTTCTGTATTTTTCGCATGTCTTAGTTTTAGGATGTATAGGCGGCAAAAATAAATATTTGTGGATAAAAATTTTTTCTCACTTTATTTGATCATATTTGGTGGATATTGAGGATAAACGCAATTAGTTAAAGTTATGTGGTGCGAAGTGTGGCGATACTTTCATTAATACACTAAGCATTTTTTCACACTTTGTAAATTATACCATTTAAAAATAATTCGAGAAGGCTCTTAGGAAATTTGGAGAAGAAGTAACCATATTTGAGCACCAGTTAAATAGAAAAAAAAAGACAAATCATATAGAAATGGGGTAAACATAACAGACAAGAACAAATATGTCACTATAAATATTCACTAAGGAGAAGAGCGTTAATCAGTTCGAATATCTATCAATAATAGATAAAAAAAATCAAGAAGAAAACGAAATCGATAAGCGAATTCTGAAAGGAAATAAAGAAGAAGGACAGCCAAAAATAAGAGTTCACGAAACGACCACAGGGCGGTTATTCTATCTGCAAACAAAATTCGGGCAATGACATACAAGATCTGGAAGATCTACAAGACCTGCACAAAAATGGTGGTTAATAGTTCAAAAACCTAATTGGTTTTCTTCGAAATTTCTGGAAGTACCTTTCATACTTGCAAGTTTTAAAATCCCACTTGCTTCTTTGAAATCACTTGATCTCTAATTTTGATGGTAGTTCTGAAAATATAGTTCAAAGCGTATAATGTAATCTAATGAAACGAAGCAAACACGCCGCCCTTACTGTTCGAATTGGGCAGAAATTCGATTGTACGAACCTTGTTTGTTGTATATAACCGAATACTTTATCCGACAGCAACGTTGAATTTACTCGAAGGAGAAGTTTATAGCAGCGAGAATTTATATTGTTATATTGTTATCAAGGGTAATATGCTAGAGGAGAATAATTTTCACGGAAAGTTATTTTCTTCGGATCTTCATCGAGATTTATAAGTAAATTAAAATCTTCCACGTCTGTATCGTCCTCTGATAATTTTCACTGCTTTCACGAGACCTTTTATCGCTCATACGCATTGTGACATACTTTTATTTTTACAGGATCATAAACTTTGAGTACCCCCATAACCGTACCTTTACAAAATCTTAACAAAAAGATTTTAATACATTATCGTGTAAAAGTAAAAAAACAAACAACGTAGAAACTAAAATTTCTACTTGAAATACATACGACGAATTTCTAGCCTCGGTAATAGAATCGATCTAGAAGCCTTAATTACACATCTATGATTAGGAGAAGCAAAAACCTATAGAAACGCAGAAGCTTCGAGAAGGATTTCTAGAATTTCTTCACGGCCAACCTTTCAAATGAAAGATCATTAATCAGATGGCACATTTACGGAGAGAATTATTTACTAAGATAGAACGCGCTCTGGTCGCTGGTTCAGGTCTCTGCAAACGTGAAAAGCGTACATCGTTGGGGTTATTTATCACAAACTACGCAGTTTGTGAAGCTTCTTCAGATTATTGGCAGGTTTTATTTTAAAATAAGTTTTTTTTTTAATCATTTCCCAAAAAGTATGAGACTCGTTTCGTATCATTAATTTCGTATTGTTTTAAGAACATGAAAAGAATTTGGTGAATTAAATTAGATTAATGACAAAATTTAGTTTTTTTAATAAACCTGATTCATATAGTGATAAAGATTATTAACTTACGCCTACTAAACGCTTCCGGTTGGTTAATAAGGATTCGAAAAAATGGACCACGATCAAATAGATACAGAAACAACATTGAAGAATTGATCTCGAAATAGAAAACTTCTACCCCAAGTTAATGATTGATGGTGCCTATTTCCTATTAGGCTACCTTAATAGGAAACCATCCATAACTACGACACCTCATTTTAGATAAAAAAGAGAAAGATACACGATTTTTACTAGAAATTTTCAATTCCGCCGTGTCGTCACTATGTGATTTTTGTTTTGGAAAACGCTGAAACAAGTTAATTTTATTTTTGAAACATTTGCGTGAAACATTTTTTATTTCCTGTTTTATTTCATTTATTTTTTAAACATGTCAAGTTAGTTTGACAACATACGTATAACAAAGTTCAATGACAAATATTCCGAATGTACAGCATAGCAATTTCATGTATTGGAAGAAGATTTTTAAACATTTTAAGTTGTCACAAATTCATTTCCTGCGTTTCCTCGCAGACGTCTTTTGTTCCATGTTATACCATTTCTTTAATGTTTTATTCTGCTGTATTTGTAGTTTAATTTTTCTTGGTGGTCTCTACGGCTGCGACTCTTTCACTTATCTTTACAACTACGCGCGGAACCACTATTTCTCATTATTGGTATTTATCTATTCAATTTACCGGCTTTCTTCTATATATGATTGTTACTGTCCAATAAAACTTGGTGCCCTCAGAGCTCGTGATACTACGACAATAGGTGTTCTCAAATAATCAACCAAGTTTAAAGTACGAAGACATATTATCTAGTTAGTTAAATCTAGTTTAATTTCATGTAAAACTATCCTAATAAGGAAAAGTTGAAACAAATAATATAATATAAAAGAAAAATTTTTAAATATGCTAGAACAATAAGGAAATATAATGCACTTCAAATAGAGTTGCAATCTTCCAATACAATTAGTCTGACATGGGGGAAACGTATAGGTTTACAGTAAGCAGATTCTTTTCAGATTCTTCATGAATATAAACATAGCACGCCTCTAACAATTTAAATAAATGAATAGAAATAAATAAATGTTATAAACGATCAATAAATTCAATAGAAAACTTCGCAACTTTGACGTTTAACCCGTCCATAAGCGTCGCGTATATACATTTCGGATTCTTTCAAATGACTCAACATAATGAAAATATTATTTTATGCTAAATAGAATTATTCTAAGCGTGTTAAGCGGGTAAAGTTAGACAGTAGAAGAATTAGGGACCGAAGGAATACAACTCCGAGATCATCAAACCGATTTTAACATTATTCTTTTATATGCATGTTATATTTTGTTCATGATGTCTATATTGGGAGGAAATATATTTATTTGTATCCCTACTTTTCTTTTCACTTTAGCCAATATTTAGTTTATGAAATCTAATATGAAAAAATTTATGAAGACTAATAATTGTAATATTAGTTGTCATCAATGAATAATAAAAATTTCACTAGAATATTACCTACTTTTCGCAGGATTCTCCTTTTTCCATCTTAAGAATTATCTAAAAAACTGGAAATTTTGCTTGAGTATGCTTACATCGGAAAAGTCAACTATAAGACTGGTAAGCTAAAATTTACATCACTTATCGCAAAGTTACCAGAGTAAAATTACTACAATTTTTTTTATTGTGCACGCTCTCTTTCTATGTTAAGTTTAGTAGATCGTGCCTCGCATATATTACCGAAATGTGATTAGATCATTTCGTATCGATCATTTTAATTTGTGAAATACGCCAAATACGTACTCAAAGTATTCGTGCAAATTATATACGCACAGATGCCAAAGAGGAACGTAATACCCGCGCTCCAATAAATGCGCAAACCCATTAAGTGGTGACTGTTTGGGAATTCAAATTGGAACATGGTGTCCGAAAATTTATTTTGTTGATACTCATGTATTGTCCGTCGAGAAAGTATCCGGAATTTATTATTTTTCATAATTTGAATATATTTCTTTTTCGTTACACCCTAAGGCAAAAGTAATGCATCAAGTAGGTTGTGTTGACGATAGGCTTTGGCAAAAATCATATAACAACACCAGCTATCAGATATTGTTGATTATCAACAGGCTTAATATTTGTGAAATAATGTCGCAAGTAGAAAGAAGAAAGTTGGTGGAATATTTGTATATAAAAGGTGTTAAAAAATTGGTACAATTGACTGAACTCGGAAAAAGTGCAGTATATGGGACAATAAAGAGGATAAAAAATAAAAGATATATGAGCCATGAACCAGTTTCTGAAAGACCGCGTCAAATTAGCGGAAACAATCTAAACGTTTCAGTAATTTTAGGACGGCAAAACCCGCGCCTAGTGTTTCAAAAACTAGTTCTAACAGATTTAAAAATCAACGTCAAATAAGAGCGTGTCCAGAAACGACCGCATTTCATTGAGAAGACAAGGTTACTTATCAAGAAAATAAAAAAAAAACCTGCAATAACACCTCTACAAAAGCAACGAAGAATAGATTTTTGGCAACGATTTTGAGACGATAATTTTAATAGTGCCTTTTTTTGTATCTGACGAAAGTTGTTTTCAGCTTGGTGTAAATCATTTAAAAATCCTATCAAGAGAAAAATGTTACCGTTCAAATTTTCAAAATTTCCCACAAAAATAATGTTTTGAGGAGCAATCTCTCAACGTGGTGCCACAGCTCTTTGTATAATTGATGGCATCGTTAATAGTGCAAAGCATTGTGAAATTCTTAAAGGCTTTCTTCTTGAAACGGCTCGTGCTTTATAGGCCGAAAGGTGGCGTTTTCAACAGGACAATGCAAGATGCCATACTTCTATCTACATTAAAGCTTGAGTGCTAGAAAAACACTTCACAGCAATTCTATGGCTAGCAGCTTCACCAGATTTTAGTACCATCGAAAACATATGAAGACTAATGAAAATTGAAGTGGAACGAGCACCACCACGAAATAAAGAAGAGTCGATTCTGGCCGTTTTTCAAGCCTGAATCACTATCACCGAGAAGTATAGCGTTGACCTGGTTTCGGGATTATCTGAACGTTTAGCTAAGTGTTTACAGTTAAATGGAGATTGTACTAGTAAATGAGATGAATTATTTGTTGTGATTTTAATATTCAAGTCATAAAAATATATACCGCAAAATTATAGCTGTGCTTTTTGCTTTCCGGATACTTTTTGGACTAGACTGTATGTATATTAAGTCGCTTAGTTATTAAAAAGCTTTATCATACTTTTATTAACTTAGTTTTATGAAAATTTAGGAGGTTTTGTAGCTTACCAAATTGAGACCTCAATTTATTCTAAATAGTATTTATATTGTTTAATAAAACAAGACTTGTTTGTTTATTTTAACTAATTGTATTCGAATCATTGGTAAACTTAATTTAATTCGATAAATTCAATTTAACTCAGTTCGTTTATTTTTAAATATCCAGTCGATCAACTTCCTTCTCTAACAGTAGATGATAAAACTGAGAACGGTAACCATAAAAATGTTACAGAAAGAAGATAATTATTTTTATCTTTCTTAATTAAACAGGAATTTTAAAATGAGAATGAGTTTTACATAGCAACGCAATGAGATTATTTAGGTTACAAATAGGTCATTGAAGCGAATTGAAATAATACAACGTAATTATTTTAATGACGCAGTTTCGCAGTAATTTAAAGTAAATATATGCAGGATATCCCAACGTTTTGGTTTAAATTATGTAAATATTATGTACTATTTCGTTTCTCAATTTAAAAGTAAACCAATGTGATACAGCTTTCGGGTGCTTGTTCCTAATAGGCTCTCAGATACGTGTTTCCCATTTTTCAAAAAATTTCAAATGCCAACAATTTCAACATAAACTTTCGGAAGTATTTGACTCTTTATAGATAGCATACCAAGAAGTCTTCAAAATATATCAAATGTTCAGTATTTAACATAAAATTTTTTCAAATACAAATACTGAAAACGATTTTTCTTTAATAACACCACCATTCAGAACATTTCGATGAAAACTACCTATCCTAAATAATTTTTAGGGAAAACGCAAAAATACGTCCAAAGCTATATAAAGGGGACACCTTTCACATTCCAAGGCCTTTAGAATTAAAATAGACAGCACATTTGCAACCAGAAGTACTTTTATATTCAAATTATTACGTCTTCTAAAATGTGGTGAAATAAATGTAAATAGCTATTTATCATGACTGCGCTGATCAGTGTAGTTTGCAAACATTATGTTATGGCAGCTTGAAGAAATATCTGGTTTTGAACTTTCGAGAAAATTAGACGGGGTAAGCTTCAACTAGTCTCAGTAAGCCGAGCACTACCCATAAGGGTCAAATTACAAAAGCTTCATAATTTCCCGGACGTTTCCAGGTTTCCATTCAGTTATTATGCTATCATGTTAACCTTTTACATGCATCCATAATCCACCCAATTTCCATAACCTGTTTGACTACTGTGCATATTAATGTAATGCATACTATCTTGTTTCAGGTAATTGCCAAGGAACCTTTGGACTTAATTTAGTGCGGCAAACGTGTTAACGTCATATAAATCATTCCTGGGACCATGCTATAACCAACAACTGTATGTAGTACGGACCGTTATTGTCTTATGAATTGTTTTGTGCCGATTAAAAATGGACGAGGAACAGTTATTCGAGTTGAACGCATCCCGACCGTTCGCGAACTCTACTGACGATTACAAGCCCTATGTGGAGAGACCGGAAACCTATTTCGTGCCGCTGTTATTCTTCCTGATATTCATTATTGGAGTTCTAGGAAATGGAACGTTGGTAGTTATCTTTCTCCGACATAGAACCATGCGAAATGTACCAAATACGTAAGTAAAAATAAAAGAAAATTAGTTCGATTAGTTATTATTAGAATTTATTTTAAAAAATTATACCTTTCTCCGCCAGTCTTGAGATTTCTTTTCTCAGCTTGAAGGTAAAGGTGTTGTTTGAAGAACCAGGGAAAGTTTCTGTTTTGGAACATAGATTTATTAGAAAATTAAAAAATATGATAAAGAATGGATTAAGTTGACCTTAGAAGATCTCTAATAATATACAAGTTATTAGAGATATTTTTAAGAGAATACGAAGGAAGTTTTATTAAAAATATGAAACAAATCAGACCACTCAGAGCCAATCAAATAACGCGTTATCAGTTGGATTTTAGTTGCGACTTCTCGTCGCCCGTATTTACCTGGTTTATCGTTCAACGACTTCTTTATGTTCCCTATTGTTGTGTTTGTATGTAAATGAATTACACAAGTATATGCAAATATAGCAAGCTATTCATACATATTATTTATTACACACAATTGAGCGTAAGCTATTCACACGCGTGTGTGTGTGTTTTGGTGTGAGCTAACATCCGACGTAACATCTTCCAGTGCCAAACAAAAATTCCGGAACAGCGATTTTTAACTCTTCAAAACACCGTTGAAGCCGTCAAAAATCACGAAAATACGGCCTTCAAAGCGGAAATAAAGTTTTGAGAAGTTGATGGAACGCATGCAAAGTTGTATAAATCTCAATGGCGATTATTTCAAAAAACAATTTTTACCCTAGTTGTTTTTTCTTTCGTTATTTCTGTAGAAACTTAAAAGGTACTCCTCGTAGTGGTGATTTCAATCGTCTCGGAAAGCGCTTCCAGATGTACTTCAAAAGCTTTCGCATTACGCACACAAGAAGACTTGTTTACCATCAAATAAAAAATGTCGATACAAAAAACAGCTTAAACTCCGTAGCCCACTTCAAATCCTGTAATTTCACACAAAGCAGGCCAAACCGATAAAGCTTTAGACTACTAATTAACTTGAAACGTTACAATGAAGGCCCCAGCGATCCGTCCGTAAGCTTCTCGATTGATCACAGAGATGCGAAGGCATCGAAAAATTACCAGCAGAATTGCTAAGATGTAATTTAATTTAGGTGTGGGACGGTTTTGGCGGGGGGAATCTAAATTTTAAATTTCTCGACGTAAATTGCCAGAATCGCCTGAATAATGAAGAGCCTCAAGTGTAACTGAATTAAGTCTCCAAAGTGAGAACAAAAAGTAATCGAAGATAAAGCGGCTTGTTGACGACTTGCGGTTAAAATGTAATATCTAACACACTGGCCTAATTAGGTAAATTGTCCTTTAACTGTGCTCAGGCACCCTACATTTGAATTTCAGCGTTATGAGAGAGAGTAATTATGATGTTTTATTGAACAGTTGCTTTAATTATAATTTAAATTATGTCTACTGTAAGATTATATAAATTAGCGGCTACCTTTTCGTTGTAATTTAATTTTAAGTAAATTTGGAAACAAAATTCATGGAAATAACGCCATTCATTTCAGCGCACTCTCTTTATAATGTAATTGGAAAAGAATTTACGAGAAGCACCAAATGGTACAAAGAGAAAGAATGTTTGAATACTGAAAAATATGTTTATTTAAAATATTTGTAAAAAGCGGGTTTCTAAAAACAACACAAATATTCAAGTATGTTAAAAATTATTGGCTTTTGTATAACGCATACTTGCTTAAGATGATTTGTCTTGTGGCCGTTTCATTTAACGCAGAAATGCATGTAGTGACGCTGTCGAATATACGAAATCTCATGCTAGTTGAACGAAGCTGGTCGGTTCGCATTTCATTATTAACATAGTCGATTGTAGGCAATCAATACATTTTAAAACAAATTTCCTTCAAATATTAGCCTTAGATCTCAATAAAATATGCAACCGACCGCCGTACGACGTACGTACTTCAATATTTCATTCCCAATTCAATACAGTTCTAATTTACCGTCGATTCGATTAAAAGAGCTACGTTCAAATACAGAAAACAATTATTTCAAGTTTGCCCCTAGGTGGCCCCATTCTCCAATATCTCGCTGCGGCAAAATAAACATTTCTTCTCTGAAGGAGTGTTCCTAACCTATTCCAACCTGATGTACTTCGTTCAGGAAATCGAATTCAAAATTAAATAGGAAACGTGTTCAAAGGACGAATATTTAAAATAAACCTTGGTTATTTAGGAGTGTGTCATATTTGTCACGAAAAGAGTACCAGATGTTATGTCGGGGAAATAAATAAGTAATTAAATGTTTGATGCGAAAAGGTAACGGATGTTTAATCAATCAATTAAAAGGTATCAGGTAAACAGTTAAGCGAGTGTGGTGAGGAGTGTGCCGATATTTTCGTGCTGTTTGCTATGTGAAATATGATTTAATACCAATTACATTTATTACTTTTTCATGATAAAAAAGCGGGATAAAGAAATTGTACTTACAGTTAGTAATACACGTTCGTGTTCGGTCGACAATTTTGGGCTTTCTCGAAAAGCGGGAGAAGGGAATAAGTTTTTTTTTTGACAAATGAAGAATGGAGGCGGAGAGACAATACAGTTGCGAATATGCATTTTTTTTTCAAAATAAAACAATACAAAATATAATCCACCATTTATATTTGAGAGATACATGAAACATAAATTGGCCCGATTGTCAACCATTGTGGAAAATTGTTACAGTTTGGGAAAGTATAAACAGTTCCAATACCAGCGAGTATCCTAAACAAAGTTAGTTTCCTTTTATATTATTCCATCCTTATCGTACACTTAGCTTTCATATTCATATATCCTTGTTATACCTAAAATACAAACGTAGATTTAACGCAATTAAACAGATAACGTGGTGCAATAAAATATACGTTGACAAATTTTACTTCGTACATAAAAACGATTAGCGAATTATTTTACAAAGATGGAGTCATTGACGAACAAACAGTAGCGGAATTAGAGTTGCGTACAAATATATTTGAACACTTGTAGAATGTCTTTAAAGAAACGCAAGACGATATTGAATGTTTTTCATCTGACGATAAATTAAACGAACAATACGCTGAAAGAGATTCTTTTGCAGGGGCGTACGAGGTAAATTTGGCAATCGCCAAATTAATTCTTCCAAAATGCAAAATAAAGGAAATATAATCGATTAATGCGGATACACAGTCGGACACATTAAATGATCAAAATCAAGTAGAACTCCCAATGATAGATTTACCTAAATTTTCCGGTTCGTATAACAATTGGTCGGAGTTTAAAGAAACGTACAAAATCATTCATATATCTTAATTCTACTATTGATATCATACAGAAGCTTCATTATTTTTGAGAGCCTCTTTAGAAGGTGATGCAAAGAAAGTCGTTCAATCGCTTGAATTTTCTTCTGAAAACTATAACTTGGCATGGGAAATGTTATGCAACAGATTGTTGGCGCATAATCACATCAAAGCATTGTTTCAATTAGACATATTGGCAAAAGAGTCGACAGTAGGCCTGCCTACACTCCGAGACAACATATTTAAGCATTTAGGAGCATTAGCCAGTCTTAAGCGATCCCATGAGTATTTTGACGCGATTGTAATTTATATTATATCGAATAAATTAGATAAATTCACGGTGAGAGAATGGGAAAGGCATATACATAATAAGGCATCGCCAACCTTAGACGGCATGAAACAATTTCTGGGATCTAGAGCTGATTTTTAGAAAAATTAGACACGAACTTGCATGACAAATCAAACAAAGATACGAAAAAAGTGAAACGTGGCATGCGATAGACATCGTTAGTAATTTCAAACATAAAATGTAATTTCTGTGGATTGAATCACTTAATGTACGCCTACGCTGAATTTTTGGCCTTGGATATTTCGTCTAGAATCGAAAAGGTTAGAAATCTTAAATTATGTCTAAATTGCTTTAAAAAAGGACATCAAATGGAACAATGTAAATCGGGAAATTGTAAAGAATACAATGAACATCATAAAACGTTACAATGGCATCACCATTATACGTATTATTAGCGACGGCAGAAATATATGTAAAAACTAAGGATAATAGAGACTTGACTAATAGACTTGAAACTATGTAGAGCATCTCTTAGATAATGGCTCACAATCAAATTTTATATCGGAGAAACTTTGGAGAGAATTGAATCTACCGCTTACACGAATTAAAGTTTCAATATCAGGTATTAATAAGATATAAGTGAGCATAAAACATAAATGTCAAATTTAACTAAGATAACTAATGGCTTATCTTCTATGGAAATAGACATTTTAGATTGGAATATTCCGAAGCATCTAAATCTTGCGGATCTCCATTTCAACAGGACGGAAGCTGTGGGTGTGATATTGGAAGCAGGTCGACTTTGGCATTTTATGACCAACAGAACGATCGCGTTAGAGAAAGTTTTGCCTTTGCAGAGGTTTTGCAGCTTTGAAAGAATAAATTAAACAATGTTGGAAAATAGAAGAAATTTAACCAGAGAGATTATTTTCCTTGGAAGAAGACGCGTGCGAAGATCACTTCCACTTATTGTCAAGATTCCACTTAGTAAATCAATCTTTATACTAGGTGAGTCGAAATAAGGAGCATCGAGAAGATTTTATAGAAAAAAGAGAATCGAATTAAAACAAGATTATATGAATTTCATGAAAGAATATGAAGAGTTAGGACATATGAACAGGATCGAAGAATCACACGCGACATATTATTTACACCATCATCGAGTATTGAAGCAAGATAGTGTCACTACTAAGCTAAGAGTACTTTTTGACGGTTCATTCAACATATCCGGAGTTGTGGAAGAGATTGAGAATGACAAATTGTCAGCGTCGGTACTCTCATTAGGCGCAGATGAAAATATACATTGGGACTTTTGAGGTATTCCGCCTCGAAAGGGATGGACCACTTCTTGCAAGTTTACAATAGTTTAAAATACAGTCCATCGTTTTTATTTGAAAAATATGTATATGAAACGCTTAGCAAGTTTAAAGATTAGCCACTGAGTTAAACCCTTTGAATTGTCAATATATACTTGAATGCACAACATGTAGAAACCTACAAATAGATGAAAGCATAAATAGAATTAATGTATTACGTAGTATTTTTGCTGGAGGTGCCGGTCAAAAGCAAAAAAAGTTCGTTAGTAAACAACGCATAAGTATCGGTAACCTCCGCACCACACAAGCTTAATTAATTATATAGTAATATAGTAATTAATTATATTATTATATAATTAATCAAACTTGTGCGGTGCGAAGGTTACCGATACTTATGCGTTGTTGACTGTGGCTTTACTACAATTACATGTTTTAATATATAAATCGTAATAATGTTACTTTCATCGCATATTTTCCTAAGTAGTAAATTTGTAACAAATTGACAGAGCTACATTTTGAAATAGCTTTCTATAACCATTGCCAACACGTATTCGATTAAACTTGCTTTTGATATCTCGCAAAACGTTATTCCACAGTTAATTTTACACCTGGTTAATTTCTGAATATGCGTACGTACATTGGTTACAGAAGGATGGGAAAAACTATTTCCCTGGATAAAAAAGCGCAATTACATTGAACGAGATCTGCTGAAATTCCGTTAATTCGATTGTAAAAGCGCTAGTGATATCCAGTCCATTATTATTAGTTATTAGTTTGATTTCAAAACCGTTCTGACGGCTCATCCGGCTAAATCCCTCATTATATCTAATTCGTTTTGATCAGCAAACTACAGTAATGCATATCCGAAATTGTTTCTCAGAATCCCCATACGCGCATCGGAAATGGTAATATTATCATGTTATCATTTCCTGTCGATATTTAAACAGATGCTTTCGAATTTGTCGAATGTGATATAATATTGAATGTGGGCCGTTTAAATATAAATGGGCATACAGACAAAATTGACGTACCATTATATTAATTGATTAAACAAATGTTTTTATTAAATGAATTAATTGAAACTAATTGTAAGTCAAAAATATAAAATTTCATTTATTTAGTACAAACTAAAACGTTACTAGTAATGTCTAGATCATTTTTTAACATCTATTCTAAATTTGATCATTACTTGGGGGTGCTTTTTGCTCACTACGACCTTTTCAGATCAACTGCTGTTCCTCTCTCATTAGATCAATTACATTAGCTTTACTTTCTTTGCTAGATTTAGCAATATTGAGAATGCTCCTTCTGGATAGCTTTCTGTTTTTGGGTATTCCGATTTTAATTCCGACTGCTGCTAGTCTTATATATTCACACAACACATGGAAGGCAGTCTCTTCTTCCATATGGCAGAATCTATATGCTGATTCCAGATTACCCATGCGCTTCTTGAGCATACAGCGTTCTGTTAACAGGCTTACTATTGTTCTAATAGACATTCAGAAATGTTGAGGGTTTATCTTTCTATTGTTTAGTGGTTCCTTTTACTGCCGTACATGTTATTCCCACCAAGTGCATTGGCTGATTTTCAGCAGTTAACGAAACTGCTTGGACTTATTCGTTTGCTTTTACGTTCCATGTCGTATCCCGGTATCCAGGCCAAGGTCACCGCAGTTCGGCTTACCAGCCCATTTAGTGCATTCATGCAGTACTACGTCAGGTTCGAATTCGCCTGTGTGCAGTCTAGCACCTTTATTGCTGCTTGACTGTCTGAATAGATAGCAAGAGATCGATGGCTATCTGCTTGCCAGTCTGATTCTTCAAAAAATACTGTGGCGCGTTGAATTAGGCGTAGTCCTATAGATATTTTAGGTCTACTCCCACAAATTTCGACTTCGATTCTTCCACTTTTCTCTATCTGGCATTACACTTGTCGAAGCTATATGTGGGACTAATGGCGTCACCGGGGATGCTAGTTATTGGCTCTGCCTTGAGTTCCTTCAACAGTCTCTGATAGTTTGCACCATGCGAGTTAATTATAGGAAGTTGGTTCTCCAACTTCTTATAATGTACATATGTATTGGTTCCAAGTTTAGGACGACCTCAGAGTAGCTATCGATGTGGCTTCACTCAGACACGCTAGTCTTTGTAGTAATGTGAATGTCTTTGATCGAACTATACTCCGAGGTATTTTGCTTTTTTGACTAATGAAATTTCCACTCTTCTTAGCACAATTAGCTCTAGGCGTCGAATTATGTCTTCTTTGCAAATACGATAATTCGTGTTTTTTTGCTATTAGCCAACACCTAACTACCTTTTTTGGTTTTTAATGCAGGTACTTCAGAAAAGACCCGCCTCTTGCAATGTTGCATCGTTTTCGCTATTATCCTGCTCTCCGACAATAAGTTTAATATTATACTGTAGTTTATTCTAAACAAATTGGCTATACAACACTAAGAATATCCTTCACCGTACTTGTACTGCTTCAGATTGTACCAAATTCCTTGGACCACTTATTTGTAAGCTTAAAGTTTTCTTATTTAAAAAACACGATGATAAACGCAATAAATAAAGAAAAAACATACACTCGCACTATATATTTGGTTCCCGAGTTGTGGCCTCGTCATTGTTGCAGCTTCTGCCATGTTTCGTCCTCTCTCTTGCGGGACATCAACAGGGTTACTATAATCTGAACGAGGACTCTTCCTTCCGAAGGAGTTTATATAAGGTCTGTTATGGATCAATGGAATGGAAAAGTTGCAGATAAATGAGATATAGAGGTTGCTAAGGGATTTCAGCAGTTAGGATTTCCGCATAAGATGTGAGGGGTAGCCACCATCGCGATTTAAATTGTTGAGGTGATTAACTTGGTTCTTGATTAGATGGGAATGCTAGTTTTACTACAAGACACTTTTTTGCGTTAGCGAGTTCATTTTTCTTCGTCTAACTCTTTTTTATTGTGTTCACATTCACATTGACCAATAACATTTTATAATATCCAACAAATATCATTTCAGGATAGAGTCAATGCCGGTCAAGCATTTGTATTCCACTGGGGAGTTTACGCTATTAATACGGCAAATATATCGAAAATTTTGTTCGACCGTGAGAATTCACGAATTTACGTAAATAAACGTATTTAATACTAGTCTAATCGAATTAATTTGTTTTCGTCAACAATAAAGCGCAAACCTGCTTCGAACGACAATATTGACAATTTTAGACCAAAATTACGTGATCGACGAAAGTTTCTATTAATGTAGCTCAAATATAATTCAATTTGTTGCAGATACATCTTGTCGCTTGCCTTGGGTGATCTCCTGGTCTTAATAACCAGTGTTCCTTTTACATCGGTCGTCTATACGCTTGAGTCTTGGCCTTGGGGAGAATTGGTCTGTAAGATCTCGGAGACTGCGCAAGATATCTCAGTTGGAGTTTCAGTATTTACACTTACGGCCCTGTCCGCAGATAGGTTCTTCGCTATAGTCGATCCCTTGAAGAAATTTCATACAAGCGGTAAGTATAGTTCTACTTGTTTAACAAGAAAATATACGCAGGAAGTTTTCATCGTTATAACTAGTGAAAATTTACTTCGATAATATTCATCTAATAATTTTTGATATTTATCGTTGGTAAAAACCTGTGGATACCATCAAGTTAGTTGCAAATAGAGTCCATATCTTTCATAAATCTGAAGTTAGTACTTGGTATTTTTAAAAACATATGAATTTTCAACAGTACAATTAACGTTAATTTTGTCGAAAAGGTTTATTACTCTATATTCTTGAAAACGCCAATAAATTTAATTTTTACATATTGACCATAACAGCAAAAAATATAAGGAAACGGATTCGAAGCTTCCCGTAGCTTATAGAACATTCTATAAGAATATTCTCTTATTCTCTCTATAAGAATAATGGAACATTCTCGAAGCAGATATGCGTTCTTGGAATACATATTTATACTTTAATAAACGGTGTTGTTCTCTACTGAACCTTAAACAAGTTTATTAAATCATCCTTCGTTAATATTTCCGCTTTACTCCGAGAGCATTACGAAATACAAGACAAGGTAGCAAAAAGAGAATTGTCATATCGATTCACTGAATCGACGTGATTGACAATTCAATTAAACTTGGCGAAAGTACACTCGTTAAAAAGCTCCCTGTGGTAAACACGCCAACTATAACTCTCCGGCAATATTTCACCTACGGAAGAAATTGCATTTGCACTCCGAGAGGTTATATTAAGTTAACAAAACGAGAGATTGCATTAAAAAGAAGTCACGAGTCTAGTCACATTTCCCGAGCAATTTATAATTTAGAATTAAATGGATGAAATCTCGACAAATGGTTTTTTAACGTCCAACATAGAATCTGTAGAAGTATCAAACCGACATATGAGAAGAATTAGAGTGGTCAAATTTAAAAAGTAAAAAAGATAGCAGTAAAAAATAAAGAATAAGAGAGAGTTATTGTTTTTTTATTGATTTGCCCTTATTACAACTATAAAAAAAAATAAATCTAGACGTCATGACGAGTAAACATGTCCGAATCAAGTGTCGTCTTTACTTGAGAAAATTCGATGCCTAACATAACGCTACAACGGCCGATGTAGCCAAGTGCCCCCCATTTATCTCGATGGTTTTATCTGGAAAATATATTTGCAACTAACGATGATCCTTGGGAAGCACGTAATTCATCTTTGTCTTTATAAACTATAAACTATCGGCGCAATCTGCACCATACAAGTTATTTGATTAATTTGGAATAATTCCATCTGAATTTCGTGGATTTCTATAGTCACCCGTATTATCGAATGACGTGACAAAAAGATTTTAATTCTAACGTTGTTCTAACCCTATTCCAAATAAAATATTTACAAAAGCCTATTTTTAACGTTAAAAAAAAATATGCGAAATATACGAAACTAAGGGGAGATTCTTGTCTACACCATAATACATAAATATGTGTTTGTTTTTCATAAACAAATCCATTAAAGTTGAGTAGCTAAGTGAACCGTTCTCCTTGTTTGACAGATGAGCATTCTCTTTCATGCACATGTTTCCCGGTGCTTAATTCTTGGTTTTGTAGTTTAATGTTATACTCGGTTTCGTTTATGTGTTGTGGCACGTTTGACGATTCGATCAAGTTTTATTGCAGATACCCCGAGTAATTTTATAAATAGAGAGGACAAAGACGGATGAAATTATTACTTTTTTGCGGAAACTAGATAGACTCGTGCTTTGTCGACTCTCGGGGACACCAGTAAGCAACACGAATCCATTCTCATGAGGCGAATAGACACGAGTCTATCTAGTCGCTGCAAGAAAGGAATAATTCAACCTGCGATGGTCATCTCTATTTATAAATTCTCGAACAGTCCTTCATATCTTTTTTTATCTTTCGGGTTGCCTAAACCATTTTTGAGTGTATTTTGCGAATTGAAACACAGGTTTATATCTAAAACTTCTTACATAATTTATTTATTTATTTATTATTTATTTATTAATAAATAAAGAATTTCTTACATATTGTTAGTGTCGGATTTTCTTAAGGGTGCGATCGATATCTATACAACGTATAGATAGAGTAAGGATTGTAAATAGCTGCTACCTCTTAAGAAAACAATTTTAAATACCATAAACAGGAGATTAGCTAAAGCTTATACGATCTTGAAAAATCAATATCAATACTCGTAAATTTTAAAGAAATTGCTGAAGACCGTAAAATCAAAGTACCTAATGTCGCTCCTTTCAGCAATGGTTTAATGGTCATCCGCTTTTACTGCCACTATATTTTAGTTTTAGAAGGCTTCATAGCTTTCATTATAAACTTATAAAATCCTGAGAGTATCAAGGGAGATAATGTTTTTGTAGAATCCCTACATAAGGCAAGTATATCGAAAACTGTTAGTACCTTAATATCGTAAAAAATTTATTACATCTTTTACGGTGTAATAGTATGATACGAGTCAATTAATAAAAGGAACTGATTTAACTCGCATAAAATATTTGGCAACAACATACGGCTCAAATGGAACGAAGAATATATGAAAATATTCATTGAAATCCTTCCTACAAGGGTTAAGGTTCTTTTTCGTCCACAAGTTTCAAGTCTTGCCTATAGCGTAATGGAGAGGACCTAAATTTCCGGCTCATTTAATATTTTCAAAGCTCTAAATTCTCCCGGCTTTACGTTAATGAACCAATTCAGACGCAATATTTTAAATTTAAGTACTATTTAAAACGAAATACGGTAAAGGAGTACGATATCTTAAGAAAACGACCGGGTGAAATTATTGCAGTTCTATTTTTACCTTTACCTTTCGAATTAGTTTGGCTTCTTATGGAAATCTGCCGATTTTAAGTTTTATCAAAGAGCGTTAAACTTTAGTTACATAAAACATTTTTTTTTAAAGATAAATAGTAGCAATTACAATGGATTAGTTTTTGAAAGCTAGGATTACTAACAATTAGACATAAAACTATTGAACATGTTAGTCTAGTTGTAATTAGAAATATCTATTTAAAAAAATCGATACGAGCTAGAGTGCGACAATTTTTCAAATCCGAAACTGCTGCCATTTAGATATAATCCCGCAAAAAAAAAAAAACAAGATAATTTATATCATCCTTTACAGACAGCTTGCCCACGTAATGCGTAGGTGAGAAATAATTTCTCTTGAGAGTTATTTAGAGAAACTTTTTAATTAAAAAATATTTGAATACAAGTCCTAATTAACCCAAAATTATGTCGAAGTGTATAAGACTTCTTATTGTAAGTGACATAGATTCTGACGAATAAGCAGTTTGTAATTGATATTTTAGTTTTTTGTTTGGTTTGGTTCTTTTTTGTTTTTCACTCTATGTTTTGGTTTGGTGTTATGTATATGAGCATTATCTTACTGACCGTTCGGCGTTGACAATCTTTTTAACTTTTGACACGCGTCATTTTTGCTACAAATGTTATTCCTTGTGAGTGTGAATGTCATTTCGTCAGCGTAAATACAGTGCACATTAACATTTAATCTTAATGACATCAAACAGCCGATCAGGAATTTTAATAAATATTTATTATTATTATTATTGTTACATTGAATGATGCTTAAGCTTACAGAGAATATCAGTCGAAGTACAATTTAGTTGTTTGGAGAATTCTCTACGGGCATCTATCAACGTATGTAGACGCTGAGGACGTCAATTTCGCTGCTACTATTCTTCTTGCCATCTATTACCTTGAACACCTCAAACTCTTGGATGAGTATTTTGGGTAGCAAGTAATTCTTACGTCCGGTTATTTTACCAAACTGAGACCTTGTTTACCTGAACTTTCCGTAGAACACAACTGGTAACCTTTTAAACGACACTCCTTTAAACAAAAGGCAACAAGTCTGGCTACTTATCGCTAGAGAGCATTTACACGAAACTTTTGAACAAAGGTGGGTAAGAAGAGGCGAAGCAGTATTATGCTTCGCAAGATCTTCTAGGATCTCCCTTGAATTCTTTCTTTTACTGTGTTCCAGTAAATGACCTCGAGTAACTAGCGACAGGTTGATCAATGATGTCGTCGAATCCAAGTCAATACACGGATTTTCGGATTTTCCAAAGCTTGAGATGTGGCTTGAGTTGTGTAATGGAAGAAGAATATTTTGAATATTCCATGCATTGCTTGCTTCTAAATAATGACAAAGGGTGTTAACTTAAAGCTTTTCCTATCTTCAAAGCCGTCCGTTCACTGACCCATGTTTGTTAAGGTTCTTCTACTTTTTTGAAGTAATTTCCTTCTAAATTTATGATATTTTTTTAACACCTATTATCACATTTTATTTTCGGCCTTCCGTATATGTCTATTTAAATTAGTTTATGAAATCATTGAAATAATTACATGCTGTACTGCCCCTATCTACTAGACAGGGAAGTCTTTTATAAGTCTTTAAAAGCGAATCGGGTTAAAGAGAATACGAAACCAGAGAGCTCGTGAACTATCCAATGATGGAAATGGTTCTAAATTCTTTAATATTATTATAAGAGCGAAGAATTTATATCCAAATTCAATGCGATCACCAAACGACAGACACCTGCTAAATATGATGCCGAAATTGAAAATCTTACTTCAGTTTTAGCTGAATTAAGCTTTTACGGGGTTTTCAGGTCGATTATTGGTCCTGGTCTACACAAATAATTAATCGATATTAAAGTACTGATCTTTATAGTTTTGAATACAAGTCACTTTAAAAAACGATTGAAAGTCATCTGCAGTTACAAACTAGATTATTCAATAGCGTTTCGATAACGTTAGAATAAAAGTCGAAATCACGTTTATCTTTATCGAAAATCCAATTTTAAAATCTTTTCTATTTTCTGTTTCAGGGAGTAGCCGAAAGGCGACGGGCATCACCCTAGGTATAGCGATTTCCATATGGATATTAGCTATGATATTAGCAATTCCGGCAGCTGTTGGATCTCATCTCATGCGCATTGAGGGACACATCACCTTTATAGTATGTTATCCGTTTCCGCTCCATTGGCTTCACTACAAGTATCCAAAAGTGAACGTCATGGCGAAGTTCCTGATCTTGTACATGGCTCCCTTGGCGATTATTGCTGTATTTTACATGAACATGGCGAACCATCTAATCGTTAGCACGAAGAATGTTCCTGGAGAGATACAAGGAACACAAAGACAGGTGAAATTATTTACTATGAAATAATCCGATTAAAGGTAGAGACAATCGTTTCGAAAGATCTCGTTTCTAAATGGTTCTAGACGTGTCAAATGCTGAATTAATTTAAAATTAAATTCTCAGATTTAACAAGAAATAATTCTTGTCGGGTATACAAAACGTAAAGATATTCTAGATGTGAATTTTAATTTTTCTAGTTAACTTCAATTGTCTTTCAAAAAACTGTGGAAATTGTGGAGAAGTTGTGCTACGCAGAAAATTGTATTGTATATAATAAAAAAAGTTTTCTTTACAAACTTCTCATGCTTTATACAAGTTAAAGGATATATGGTATCCAATTGGTTTATTGAACTAATTGTTGGTGAATTGCTAGGAGGTTTCAAAAAATAAAGTCAGAATCAAGTTGATACGTATGTTACAAAACACATGAAAAAAAATGTTTATTCTCTTCTTTTTCCAAGCCAGTCTTTCTCTACATATATATTTACATGTATTGCTTTCCGTTGGAGATTTTGTAATCTTAGTTCTATTTAGTATTTGCTAGACACCACCCTTTATATCCGACAGAGTTTTGTTTTTTAATGTACATGCAGTTTCCTTGCTTTTCTGTATTTTGTGCTTGTTTCGAGTCTGCTTGTTATTCTTCCTATCTTTCGTATGAACTAAAAGGATGTTTTATTCGTATGTCATTGCATACGGTACGTATACATATAAAAGTATTTGCTATGTTATGCGCACATGTTCGTATTACGAACCCAACTAATACTTGTTTAGGACTTTGCCTTTCTAATAGTCGATCGACATCTATCGTAAATACGGCTCGATCCCAGACGACTCATGTCCTTCTAGCGTCTTTAATATAATGGAACACATATTGTGCGAGAAGCGTATAGATTGTGCGGCCACAAGCACCGAAAACATCGCGTTAGCCGATGCCTAGCTTCGCCCGTACAGTCCGAGCAAGCGCTGCATCCGTAGCCGGCGTGTGCGTAACGGCGTCTTACGTTAGCGGATCTGGAGAGATGGACGGCTGATTCATGATGTACTCGGCTCGCTGCCGTATCGGAATACAAAGTACGGAGATATATTTGCGGCAAAAGCGCGTTGATATATTTTATTTGATAAAATAATTTTTAAATTTTATATATAGATAAAAAAAAGTACAATGTTTAAGAATATGTACAAATATAGGTAATAAAACAGGATTAACGATAATGAAGCGTACAAAAAAATATTAAATAAAATAATACGCATAGAGGCAGACAAAAAACGAAAAAAACAAATAAAACATTTTGGTGTCATCGTCATCTACATAAGTGTCCTGTTTAACTTGCGCGTTTTCATTTGATATCCTGAAATTTAAAATTTCATCAAACTTGAGCGGCAATAATTTTAGAAATTATTGCCAGAAATTTTAGAAAGTAAAATCTTTTTTTTTTTTGAAAATCGAGAGCTTCCATGCATTCTCGCAAATTACTCTATTTATTACCGACTAGATTTTCGTAAAAATTAACTCATTTAGGCATTTAGCATCTTTAAATGTCTATCGCAATGCATTAAACTTGATGCGTTTAAGTCGTACTCGCCACGCAGACGCAATAGACACATATCTTACCTGTTATGTAATTATCTTCATATTGTACAGTGACGATGATCATATCATAACTGGAATGGAACTTTCAGTCAAAATAGAATTAACTCGATTCGGACACTTTTTCACTCCTAGCAGATATTTGTTACAAAGTTCTGAGCAAATAGTGCACTGCATCATTAAATCACGTGTATTACGGTACGTTCAAGCAGCGAAGGATTATATTATTTCCGAAATTTGAAATTAGAAGAGTCTATAAGAAATCTATCTAATATTTTGGATAAAATAGACAGAATCTAATGAATTCTCCGTTAGTTTAACGATAAAAATTGACTCTAGATTGAAAAGAAACCCGGACATGCACACATTGCATTGCATTGCAATAATTTAATGGAAAGGATTTCGATTTCGATTTATAAGTAGAATATTGTGATGTTACTGTATGCGTTGAGATCTTATTTCTCTTTAAGCTCGCCCTATATAAAAGCTCTTGTCACTAAATTTATCGTATCTAAACCATATTGATTTATCATACAGCTTAATACATGATTCTCTACATTGGCTTTCCCAAATTACCCCTATGATGACTGAAATAAATGCGATACCTCATTGACCTACTAGAGCCCTTATAAGAAGATACGTAATCATACGGGATTATGGGAAACTGGTGAAAGCGAATTCTTAGAAAATATAATCCGAAGAAATAAGATTATACCTTTTTACGTCTACCTAAAAGCATTATAACGACCGTATCATCATGTTTTATTTCACGGAAGTCCTTTAACCGGGAAATCCTTTTGCAAGAATGGAGAAGAAATTATGATTCTTTTTTATTAAACTATTATACTTTGGAGGTAATACCTGTAATAGTGATGTCTATGCATTTGAAATGCTTTCATTTCAGAATAGATCAGGGCAACCTCAATGACTTAATATCGAAGCATGAACGTGTCAGAATGTATAAATTAAACTGATGAATACATTTTTTCTTCTAATTAATAATTTTGTCCAATTAATGAAGTAAGATATCGATTTGAATATAAATAATGTTTGATTATTAAAATTACGATGCGAATCATCATCTATCTGAAAAAAAATTGCGTGAGAACCTTTAGTCTAAAATAGTTTGGTAAATCCATTGTTGCGTAACTTATACTTGAAGAGAATTATAATGTCGATATTATAAAGTTAATTTTTTAATAATTAATCAACTTCTTGACTCTTGATATTGTGGCAAACAAAGCTATCTGCAAAAATTCATGTTTGTCTAAATAAACAAGCGGCCATTAAGTATTGGTTCGTAATTTCTTAACATATGATGTCTTGGTATCACATACTTACCATTAAGTTTTAAAAATATTGGAACCCTTCTTTTGTCAGAACACATCAGAAAACATTTAGAAACAATAATAACAAAAAATAATGGTAAAAATAGCTTCCCCATGGTATTGATGTATTTACTCACTGCAAACGTAACACAATGAGAGGAAAAAATTCGCTACCAATGGACATGTGAGCATGTTTTAGCGTTAACTGTGAAGCAACTGGGACACAGGGTAGAGTTAGAAATATTCCCGGAGCCATGCTGTTGACGCCGGGTAGGCAGAAACATGTCCGTAGGTAGTTCTCTTTGTGTTGCGTTTGCCGTTAATAATTCCATCAGTACCATGAGGAAGCTATTTTTAGTATTGTTCTTTTGGTTGTTTTTTTGTCATTATTTATTTATTTTCTGACGTTATATATATATTATATCGGGTGACGTTATATATAACGTCATCCGATTGCTTCGAGAAAATGCCGTTTAAAACCTGAAACTAAAATATATCAACTTTCTTATAAAATAACGGAATATCCGTTGAGATAAGTAAATAATTATAAGTAAGATCGTATCGATATTAAGGAAACTTTCTTATACTACTCTAATAATTCGGCCTCGCAAATCTTCTATATTACTGGGTCTAGCTTTATATGCAATGAGCTCGACTTAGACTTCACAAAAAAAATCTAACGGTTTTAAATCTGGAGATCGGGCTGGCTTGTTATTGCAAATTTCGAACACGTCTTCGCAAAACTAGAGCCTCCGATCAAATTTGTCTTCAACCAATCCAAGAACAAGTTAAACTTTGCAAGGCTTGAAGTTTACCTTTTTGAAAGTTTTCATTACAGATGAGAAATATTTTGATCGAGTGCTAATTATTCTGTTGATAAATGTTCCGATGCGGCGATAGTAATACATGCAATTATTTGTCATCATTTGTTATTGTTGGTGATCTGCCGCGCTTCCGAATATTTCCTACCATACCTATTCGTTCGAATCACCTCAAGGTTTTCCAAACAATAGATCGTGAAATCGATTCTGTATTGGGATGAACCTTATTAAATTAGTTACAAACATGGCTTAACCTCCTAACCCAACGTCATCAGAATTTGAACACTTTTACGTTTATTTCAAGTTGTAATTTTTAATGCTGATGATTTTCGGGCAAAAATTTAGATTTATTGAAAGTTTTATATCTATTGTAACTTGATTCTAAATTATTATCCGTTATCTTATAATTTATCTTATAAGTTGATATATCTTAGTTTTAGGTTTTAAATGGCATTTTCTCGAAACAATTGTTACTATTTTTTTTTTTCCATAAAGAGGATTTTATATTCTATCAAACAATTGAAGGAAAGATCGGGTAACATCATATCTAGCAAACAGATGAATGAAAATAAAAGATTTTACTTCAATCTTATCACTCTGTATAACATCTCTGGGAATCAGACTTGCGATATAATAGAAACAAGAAATAGATTGCTATTCAAAGTTGCTGCAACGCGAAAATTACGTGGGTTACGTTCGTGCAAGCAATTTTTCATTGCCCGCAATGGTAAAAGAAGACAGTCGATACGAGAATACTATTATAATTCTTGTTCAAAGAACGTTACAACCATTTTCCTTTTTGGTTTACTCAAATATTTCGGGATTTTAGCGTAATACGGTTATCAAGAAACATAATTGAAAGTGTCAGATTATTATAAATATTTTAGTTCCATAGAACATCTCGGTTTTAGTGTACTGGTAAGTTTTTAGATTTCCTCAATGTACACTCTTTCATTTATAGATCGATGCAGCTTCCGGTGAGACATCTTGATACAGTACATCGATGTAAATCAGAGCAACTAAGTAAGCCTCATAAAAAAAACCTAATCGTAAACGATAGATTCATTTCAAATAACATGCCATTACTATCCGTATTCGTTTCACTTGTTAACTACATTCTATACGGAAGAAATTCTATCCACCAGATGAATAAATTTCTAGCAACTGGTAACTTTTCTCTCCCTAGATTATTTACGCTGGTTTGTTTAAACAAGTTGCGAAACTCACATACATACATACATATATTTGAATCCAAATATATGTACAATTCGATAATAAACACGAGACTAAAAGGTACCTCAAATATCTATTATTTATTAGACTCCACGGATGATGCTTACAAATAACTCTCGAAAATCCATAGAGATTGCAGTATTTCCCGGGGCGAAATGAGTTTTTCATTTAACTTCATCGGAAAATCGAGTTCTAAGTGAAATTAATAGCGACAACTGACAACTAACAGCGAACTGATACAAACTTCGAACGAAACAATTTTACGGGAGTTAGAATATGATTGCTGCATAAATAAGTTTACTTCTCGAAAACTATATTTGTACTGTTACCATATTTCAATAATAAATTCGAATGCTCTGGATATTTACGTAGAATATATATATGTTGGTGATTGATTAAAAATATCCTGTTGCATGTATCGGAATATATTTTTGAACATTTCTGCCATATTGGACGTTCACTTGTTGTTTAACAGTCGTTTATGTTAATTAACGTTAATTAATGTGAGGAAGGTTAGAGAAGATAGCGGAGGCTGCTGAAGTTTGGCTTGAAGAAACTAATCTAAGAAACTAATCTGGCGTTTTGCACATTCGGGACCAAAGACGCATGAATATTTCCAAAGCCATATGTGTAGTATGCTGATGTTTTTAATTTAATATTGCAGATTTAACTAATAATAACCAGAACATAGTAACGTGTTTTTATTATTTTCTTTGCTTTTGCAATATTACTGCCAACTTATTACAGCTCGACATCTGTCTCTTATTTTAAATTTTAATTTGTTACATAGTTTTTTCAAATATTCTTATGGTTTCCGTGTTCGCACGACACTACTTGTTTTGAATTCTGAGTATCGGTCGACATTTCCTCTAATTCAAAATACTCCTTGAAATGTTTAGAAAATTATTTTTTTTTATACATTTTTCCAAAACTTTATCACCTTTATTTGCCAATACTTTGCGTGAATGTTCTTTCGATAGTTGGTTGATAATACATTATCCTTTTCCTTCGCTTCCATTTTAGAAATCAACGATTAGGAACACATCTTGTCCATTCTGCAGACGTCCTAAAAATGCTCTTCTGGATCCTTTGGTGCACATTGTTTCTGGAGCAAGTGGTGTAACTACTAACTGACATTCATGACATCTTTTACAGAATTCTTCCGGGTCGTTGTGCATTTTAGGCCTCTTCGTTAAAGTCGACTCTAAATCTCCTTCAGGAGCCGCCTTCAAAATTCTGAAAGTTTCGATATTACAATTTGGTCACATTTTGGTACATCCCCATCCTTCTAGTCCTGCATCTGATCCTATTTGTGCCTTATTGTTCCTTTTTGAAAGGTTCCCAAGACATCGCAATTTGTTAATTTATTTTTTATCAGTTTAGTTGCATTCTTATCATTTAACTGTTTAACATCGATAAATTCTTTATAAGCTCCCACAAGAATGTACAAGCCTCAAATAACTTCTAACTTAATTTGCGTTAATTAGTTTTGTATAACTTGTATTTTTGATTTACTTCCGCCTTCTTTTGAAATCTCATGTCTTAGAAAAACTTTTTAAATCATTTTGAAGTAATTTTGCGCTGCTTTCTGCAAATTTTTAACAATACTAATACATTTATATTTATAATTAACCATCATAGAAACTTGTTAAAATATAATTTTGTATGTAAGAGCACATTGCCAATAATATAAATTGTATAAAATTAGACACAATTACCTTCCATATCAAAATATAAGAATTTCTTCTTAATTTAGATACATTATAACCCTATTTAAGTATTAAAACTTCACCTTTTGTTAGAGTGTAGATTAAATTTCTTGATATTGTTTCAGATACGTGCGAGGAAGAAGGTAGCTGTTACGGTCCTAATATTCGTCTTGGTATTCGCTGTCTGCTTCCTTCCCTATCATGCGTTTATGTTATTCTTCTATTTTAATCCGAACGCCCAGGAAGAATACAACGACTTCTGGCATTATTTGAGAATAGTGGGATTCTGTTTACGTTACCTGAATTCATGCGCGAATCCAATAGCGCTGTACTGGGTTAGCGGAGCTTTCAGGAAACACTTTAATAGGTAAGTCGATCGTATTTTAAATGGAGCTGTATCAGCAAGGAAGTTTACTTTGTAGTTTCTGCGCTGTTTGTAATCGAACGGGTGGGAAAGGTGTCAGTGCGCGTAAGAATAGGTGCCGATTCGCTTAGGCGAAACCTTAGTTAAACATGTAGTGTACATAGTTCACAGGAAGGCACGGTTTAAATTACTTCGCAGTACATAGCAGAGTACACACAGAGTACATAGCAATTTTTCTAATGTTATTTAGGGGTAAATAATGTTGTTCGTGGATGGAAAATCAACTTGCATTTTTTGGAACAGCTGTAGCTAAAGGCTATCAGTGTGGTAGCTCATTAAAATTGTAATTGAAAGGATAAAGACGAAACTTCTTTTAATTCTTATGTTTAAATTTGTTCGTTTTCGAGTTATTTTAAAAAAAACTCATTAGAAAAGAGATCTCGAATAAAAAGCGATTGAATTCACAGAGTTTTTAGCATTACGTTTATTCTTGCTAGCAGTAAATAAAATGTTATTACGCTGAAATGAAGCAAATTGAAGTATCAAGTTAAGATATGGACAGTCGATTCTGTTGCGTAGAATTCTATAGAGGAAAGTAATACTTCCACCCTTCTAAATTCAAAGGATATTGAATTAAACTTTAGCAGCAGGGAATAATGATTTTTTAAAGTTTTTGTGCGGATAGGTGTGGTACTATTTAAACCGTACAAGCTTGGTCAATTTCCTTCAAACAACTTAATGATTTTACTAAGGCCAATGTTCTGGAAAGATGCTAAATTTCAAATAAGAAAATATAAAAGCTCGGTGATATTCTTATACATGTTGTTTGAAGCTAAGTTAAGCTCTAAATCTTTGATGAGTTTAGAAAATTACATAGTTGAAGACCGTTGGATTTGATCGGCAGGTAAAAGATATTACTTTGCACTTGTTCGTATTTAGGGAAAGGTGACGCACCTATTGTACAGACTGCAGTGCAGCACATTCATTAGTGAAAGAAGTACTTGCATATATCTTTAAATCTGCGAATAGTAATTTTTGCAATGAATTAACATAGGCAATGTTTTTAATAAAAATATTAAATATTAACGGTCCGAATATTGATTAATTTTAATTTTTCTCGATATAATTCTGGAATGATGATATGTAACTCTAAGAGTTACTTAATATCGGAAAAACGAAGGAATCGAAGCGCCGCAACGTCAGCCACAGTGTACCAGCTGGCCCTGGCCGTGAATCAGGAAAGAGTATAGTCGTTAATAACCGACCTTAGGCGAGACTTGTAAAGCAACGTTTTTATTTTGATGTATAAAGGACTTGTTCGAGGGCACCATTGCATGTTTTCTTGAGTTTTGAAAGTGACATAATGTTAGAATAGAATTGCCAGAAACTGGCAATCGTTTGACTGTGTAATTCGGTTGTCGTTGTAAAAATAATTTATTGCGTTGGGAAAAAGCATATTTTTATATTATTAATCAAAAATTATGGATTTACAAGTATTGTTAAGTGGCGGAAAAGTATCAAACAATGTTATTTAATCCATCTAAAGCGATTTATTTGTATTTAGCGCTCGCCTACCTACCTTCCAATCTAAAGCATGGTCCTTTTGAGAAAACGATAATAGATCTGCCAGACTTTATCGTTATGGACACGTCCTAAAATGAATAGCGAATCCTTCGTTAATGAGTAAAGTTTTGACGTAAAATTTAAGATATTTAAGGTAAATGTTGCCTCGAAAAGCCGTGAACTTTTAGATTAGAAGTTAATTCGACACGAAGCTCCGTTTCTAATATAACACCCATCTAAAACAGATGACAGTTTGCAATATTTGTTGGAAATATATGCAGACGAAGATGAGGCGTTATTCCTTGCTAAAAGTATTTCATTTGCATTGTGCCGTGACTTCCTTTGTGATCTATTGTGTGCTCTAGTAAGGATGATTGCGTCATTGTCAAATAAGTATACAGGGTGTGTATAAAATTTGAAAACTTTATACTGACAATGTGTAACAAATACGTTTTTAATTGCGTCTTTGTGTATCTTTAAACATTTGTAGGTATCGCATATCATTAACAGTTACGCCTTAATTTTGTATTTCCTCGAAAATATAACTATCAACGATGAAATTTGTTGTACAACTAGGCCATCTTGTTATGAAGACCTCCATGAGTGATTATTTGTGGATTTTCGGTTGACCATACTCAATAGTTTTGAGTTATGACTCATCTGTTGATAAAACACTCGATAACCATTCAAGTGCAATTTCAATCTGAGCCATTATTCTCAAAGAAAAACCGTGCTTAATTTCCAAATCTGCTTTCTTCAAATCAAGCAATCATTATTAAAATTAACATTTGCAGTCATGTTAATATTATCACTGTTATTATTATGTTTTGATTTGCCGTGCAATCTTCCTAATTTCGCGTAAACAATTACAGGCTCTGGTTTTTCGAATTTTTTAATCAAATGCTTGTAAACTAACTATGCAATTTCTACCACGTTTGTACTAAACTTCTGTTACGCAGGCTTCCACGATAGAACTATATTCTTGGTTTTGCGGGTTTATGCGTCATAACCGCCCTGAAGATGTTCCTTAAGAGTGAGGACGAAATGCAGAAGTTACGACAACGTCGCAGTTCCAACCTGGAAAACAAGAGTAAAAATTTATCCTTATTTGCAGATTAATTTTGTTTAGTTAAATTCAATAATTTTGCCTTTAAACAACTTAAATCGTGACGGTGGTTATCCCTTATTTCGTATATGGATATTGCAACTGATTAAATCTTCTAGCAACCACCGCGGCTCATTGATCCATAACTTTTCCTCTCACTCCGGAACGATAATCTCCAAGTCAATGTATAGTAGATTTTCCAACCCGGAAACCAGAAGTATAGTATTGACAACCCGGGAACTCTACGTAACAAAAGAAAATTAATTTTCATATTTCAAATTATAAAGAAAAAAGCAGTCATAAGAAGTGAGCAGTTTCAGAAAAAGTAGATAATTGTCTTTCAATCAGAAAACAGAAAGCAAGTTTACCGAATAAACTATCCTTGCCAAACCGTTGATTCATGTCTTACTAACCGCTGGTTTCCAATATCACCGCGTTAAGGATCGTATCTTTATATTTTCCTTTTCAAAGAACGAACGTCATTGACATGTCGTTCCCTTCTTATTTTCGAACCCTTACGCAAACGTTCTTTTAACAGTGGTAACACGTTTACGTTGGTTATCTAAGTGTTTTCCGTTTGTTTACTTGCCCTTTTACATCTTTGAAGAAGGGATCGGTTCTATTTCTTTTCTTCTTTCCATTTCGAACCTTCTGCGGACGTACCTTTTACATATTTATGCCACGGGCGTTCGTTTCTTTTGTTTTACGACGTGAATTTTGAAGAATGTCGTGTCAGAAATGAAAATCAAACCGGCGAGACAGCTGAAAAGCGGGATTAAGAAAGAAAATTAATTGTTAATGTTAGGGCTGTATCGGTGTGAAACGTACCCTTCGACGTGACGCAAATTTTACCGCCTTTTGTGAGGGTGAGCCTGCACAAACAAAAGTAATTAGAGTTCTCTGTGTGGCATAATTTTGCCGCAGGACACTTTCTCTTCATTTTTTTTCTATTTGAGAATAATCATATTATGGAAGTTATAAATAGCTACAACTGAAAAAATTATGATTTATAACTATCGCATCGTTGAATAACAGATCTATGAATATTGATTTTAATAAATGTTCTTCCGAAGAAAATGCTTTATGTTAATTTCAGTAGTGATCTAGTAACATCGCAAAAAGGATCGACGCCTTTTTCATTCAAATAGTATTATTTGCGAATTTGCTGGATTCACTTGCGTCCGATGTGTGCCTACGTATGAACATAATTATGACAGATCCTCATCAATTTTGGATTGGGCATCTAATCACATTATATAAGATTGTGGAGACGAGAATTGTGTATCGTCAGCGTAGAGATATACAATCACTGAAAACTGAGGATTCACTGAAGGTGTAAAAACTTAAAAATCAAGGGACTCAAAAGAGCATTGTGTGGTATTCCAGTGTATGCGACAATTGGACCCGAATATGTGGCACCAACAAAAACGCGTTGTTGTAGCCTGTAGAAAGAACATTAATTTATAAATTTTAGGAAAGAGAAAATCAAGTGCAAAAGAAGTAATTGTCTGTTTTTACTCCTACAGTCGTTGGCTGAACTTCTATCATCCACGCTACACAAATAATACGACTGACAAGAAATGTTCTTTTAGAAATCGAGCTTCCTACCACTTTTACTTAACGAGTGGAAATACCCAAAATAATACGTAAAGCTCGATTTGAGTCGATCAAGTATATAAGACGCGGAAGTCAATCTCCTACACAAGTTATCAATATGATCACTCCACTTACATCCATAATTCAATGAAGTTCCCACAAATGTTGTACTTCCCACTCAGGCAATCATTTAACTTTTTTAAGTTGATTCGTGTCTATCCCATGAAGTTGTCTTAAACTCACTGAAAGAAGTTCTTTTAGTATTTAAAATCAAATCGTTGCCGTATAATATTTATTAATAGAAACTAAACTATTGATCGCACGAATCGCATTTAATTTGTCTTGACCACTTGAGAGTACAGACGTTTCGTTAGCAAATAAAACAGAAACTCATTTACACTATTCTCCACATAGCTCTCAAATTATTCCAAAACTTTACCTCTTACTCCGTAATAATATAGCTTCTCGAATGTTGACAAGATCGAAAGCCTTAGTTTAATCCAGGAATATACCGATCCAAGCTTCTCCTTGATCAATATCGCTGTACAAATACTTTAGAGAAGAAACTATAGCAGCTAACGTATTACGACCCGCACGAAAACCAAATTGATTATTAATTAATTTTTTTTTTTCGAAAATTGTACTCTTGTCGTCATTACTTTTTCAAATGTTCCAACTCGTCTTCAAACGAAGGCTGAATTTTTGGAATTTAATTTATCTTGTGCTACGGAGTTATTGATATGGACGGACAATTTCATAAATACATTCCTTCAATAGGTCAGTACATACTTCATCAGACCTGTACGGAGGAATATACGAATGAGCGCCGCATAGTATTTATTGTATTTAACATATTAAGCAATACTAATCGTCCTAGGGATACCAAGGGGGGTATACCAATAAAGTTGATGGCGTTCTTTGGAATACCGAAAGTAAAAGCATCCTATTGTATAGATCGAAACATGGTGATTCGAATTTTCTAATGGTGGCTAATCGGTGTGAGTGAGTGTTTTTGATTGAAATGACACTTCAAGATTGTATTCACGCATTCATTTTTTAGCAAAGACATCGTAGTAACGTCGAGAAAATTCATCTGTAAAAGAGAGACAGCTTTTTCAAATACACGGAAGCTACAAAACATCGAATTTCTAAACCTTTTTCTATCGAAATGGCAAAAATAAATTTCTGGAAAAGATTTATCATTCCCAACTCAGACCGAAAGTATCAAACATTTAACGAATATATTTTATTGAAATCCGGAGATTGTATAATACACAAATATCAACATTGATATATAATATATTTCCATTCTTTTACTTGTGTACATTAAACGAAAAGGTTAATTTTATTGTCCTCGCTACCTGTGTCTACACAAACCGTTACATACACCTAGTAAAGATAACAATGATTTTATGTGTCCTTTGTTTACTTTAAGGTCTTTAATTAAAGAGATGATTTAGTATAGTTAAGTTTAAAATTAATATTTGCTGAAAAAAAATTCTGAATTGGCCCAATAATGAGTACTTTGTTAATACCATTTACTGCTTTGAATTACGTTATGAAAAGTAGTACAACTCCGGTCATGGACGTAGGCGCGCGTTTAAAGGGAGAAGTGGTCTGTTTGTTATCAATTTTATCAAATTTTGTATTCAATGCAAACATTAAAATATAAAATCTTGTAGATATGTACATACTATTAGTGTTTGAGACTGGAATATATCGTGTTATGAATTATCTATTCATCGACTATCAATTAGGTGTGTAATTACAAGATTTGAGTGGACTGGTTCTGTTCCTCATACCAAGATACTATTACGAGATTGTAATGTTCGTTCAGATGAAGACGTCGCTGCGATAAATGAATGTGTGAATGAATGAAATGAAACCTATGAACAGTCAAAGCCGCGCTGTGTTTGTCGATTGGTTCTTAGATCAAACTGTGGTTGATAATAAAATTTGTAAATAAATCATATTCAGCGGAGAATATTTATGGTTACATGGTTACGTTAATAAACGAAACCGTTGCTTCTGGGGACGAGAGAATCCTGAGGATGCACCAATTCGACGTATTAGAAGCCGATATTTAAGAAAGACATCAAGCGATAAGGAGAGCAATAGGCGTCCTTCGTAAAATGCTTTTATTAAAAGTGCCCTATGACTAAAAAAAAGTTAATTTATGAAATGTTGTTTATTTGTAACTACGTTGTCACACACACGAACAAAAAAAATCGGATAAGAACATATTAATTTTTTTACATTATATTCACGTATACGATGCACTCCCAAAGTTTGGCCTTTCATCCGGGCTCAGCCTGTATAGATACAAGAAATAATTTAATAACATAGTTTACTGTGCGTATAAGTTTGATTCTAGGATTTGATAACCAATACGTACATATGTACTTACTTGTAAAACCATTTATTACTACCGCTATCCTTCAAAGTAATTACGAGAGACAGTGGGCAATTTCGTAAGTGTACCTTTTCCGTTTCAGATATCTTCTGTGCATAAAACAGAAGCGACAGCGGTGCGATACATGCCAAGGGACCCACGCCACATCCTTATCAATGACGTCCACCAAAAGAAACCAAACGTACTGTACGCGAAAGAGCAAGCCGTTATCAATCAGCAAGAAGGAACAAATGTTTGGACAAGAAACATCTATTACCCTACTAGGAAATGGAACAGATAATGCTTGCAGTAAGATGTAGAATAGATAAGCAATAGTGAACTGCATGAATACGTAACTGATAGTTACCGTTTAATTTTTACATGTGATTGTATTTTATTGTAGGTAAAAGTAGTACTTTTTTTAAGAAAAATATTGACCATACTTTTATGATTGCTCTGTATATATATATATTGTTTAAGAACGTTTGTTGTAGATAGGCAAGTAAATTATTTAAGAATATCATCTTTTAATTTCCTATTCAATAATTACCATTTTCCCAAAAGGTTAAAAAAGAGACACGTGAAATCGACCGTGTATATTCTCTAATTCTTAACTATAGATAGGTTAGTGGAAGTGTTTTAATTTATTAAGAAAGATAAAAAAAAGAACAAAAGCTAATAAAACAGCATCGCCATGAACTCAAGGAAGTAGTAAAATGAAGGAATATCAGATTTATTTTATTTAAGTTTCTTGAGTTATGCAATTGAAATTCACTAATTAGGAATGTTAATCCTTTAGATGTTATGAACTGAACCATTCAACATACACATTTTCAAAATTTAAACAAAGGTTTCAAAGGCGTCATCACAAGTTTCACATGTAAATTTTGTAAAACTTTGTAAGTTCAAATCTCAATTTTGACAAAATTTCAGTCAGAAATGGAACATTAATATTAGAGTATTAAAAGAAATCTATTTATGAGAATGAAATCCCTAATATTTAAATATTAATATTTCTACGAACAGTACAGTATATACCACATGCACGTAAAAATAATATAAAAAACTCAAATGTTTTAATGTGGTATGTTTAATACGAACTTTATTTTTTTTGAAGTTGGTCTAATCATTGCCCTTTCTAATATTTTTAAACGGGCCTTTCAAGTTCATAGCTGTTCTCCTGCTTAAAATCTCAAATTTGTTATTTATTTCTGCTTTAAATTACCTAGGATGTCTTCCAACGATTTCCTTCTACATCTCTCTTTCTTTATTTTGGAAGTATATATTTTTCCTTTATTATCCCGCACCTTCTAATACTCTAAATGTTCAAAATTATTGGCACTAACGTTTTATATTTAGTCCACGAAAGGCGATCATTTTCTATCTTTCTGGAACAATCGGCTACTTCAACGGTGTGACGTTTGAAGTTCTTAGAGATTACGTAGGACGACCATTACGACCAATGCAACGCCTTAAAACTTTTATGCTCAAATGTTGATGAGCGGAATGTGCAAGGTTTCATCCTGTTGGTATTATATATTGAGAAAAATATCCTTTAGTAGTCTCTGTAACTAATATTGCATTATTAACCGCTTCACACCTAACATTTACCGGAAACTTGTGTTTCTACTGTTGGAAATGGTCGTTGGATTATTAATGTCGTTACGACTGCGTGTTGTTTCAACTGTAAGAAGCATGTAAGATACAAACGAGGACTATTATCTATCCACCGACAAAATTGTATGCAGCTAGTATGATTTTTTAGTGGCAGGTACCCTCTATTAGATCGATGATGTTTTCTAATTCATGTAAACCGTGAGTTTGACACGAATTCTAAGAAATACATTTCTTTGGGATAGAAAACGTTTACAATATTCTTTAATAGTAACAGTAGCATTTCCATTGCAAGAGCTATAAGTAAATTTATTTGCATACTTAATATTTGAATTCATTCTTGACGTCTTTACAAAATATGTTAGAAAATCGAAGCTAAGAGAAACGTTATTCAATGTTCGATACTCTGATATCTGTAAAGTCACGCTTAAAGATTAACATGCGCGAAGCTTCCTTTTAAGATTTCACGCAAAAGTAAATAAAAATCGAAACGCAACATTTAAGTTTTTTTTGAGTCACTTTTAGGTAAGTATGGGTTGAGATTTCACAAGCTTAAAGCGATCGCCGAGACCTTTCGAACGAGCCCTCACTGATAGTCGTAGCGCGTCCGACCGCTGAGATATGGACAGCCGAAGTTATTCGAGCTGAAGGTGATGAGATATGGAAAAGTAAAAAATTGAAATTTTCGACGTTTCGAAGATCTAACCAGACAAATCGAAGCTCCTATAGCAGGGTATGTTCCCCGTAAAATTTCGGCCAGCTGGCCCTAAGGACTTCGGAGATACTGGCGTTTAAAGTTTTCAAAAAATCGACGCAAAATAGAGAAAACTCCTATCTCTTTTCGTATATGCATCCGCGATACGCCGTGTTGGTACTCGTTCGAAAGGGAATTTAAGGACGGATCGATTGCGCCCAATCCCAAACCTCTAGCTCTTCGTTCGGGCGAGTTTTTCGAGAAAAGAGAAATTTTTAGGTTCTCAAACTTTGAGCCGCCACAGCTCCGAAACGGTTGGAGCTAGGCGGTTGAGATTTCGCAGGCTTAAAGCGGCCGCCGAGACCTTTCGAACGAGCCCTCACTGATAGTCGTAGCGCGTCCGACCGCTGAGATATGGACAGCCGAAGTTATTCGAGCTGAAGGTGATGGGATATCGAAAAGTAAAAAATTGAAATTTTCGACGTTTCGAAGATCTAACCAGACAAATCGAAGCTCCTATATCAGCGTATGTTCCCCGTAAAATTTCGGCCAGCTGGCCCTAAGGACTTCGGAGATACTGGCGTTTAAAGTTTTCAAAAAATCGACGCAAAATAGAGAAAACTCCTATCTCTTTTCGTATATGCATCCGGGATACGCCGTGTTGGTACTCGTTCGAAAGGGAATTTAAGGACGGATCGATTGCGCCCAATCCCGAACCTCTAGCTCTTCGTTCGGGCGAGTTTTTCGAGAAAAGAGAAATTTTTAGGTTCTCAAACTTTGAGCCGCCACAGCTCCGAAACGGTTGGAGCTAGGCGGTTGAGATTTCGCAGGCTTAAAGCGGCCGCCGAGACCTTTCGAACGAGCCCTCACTGATAGTCGTAGCGCGTCCGACCGCTGAGATATGGACAGCCGAAGTTATTCGAGCTGAAGGTGATGGGATATCGAAAAGTAAAAAATTGAAATTTTCGACGTTTCGAAGATCTAACCAGACAAATCGAAGCTCCTATATCAGCGTATGTTCCCCGTAAAATTTCGGCCAGCTGGCCCTAAGGACTTCGGAGATACTGGCGTTTAAAAGTTTTCAAAAAATCGACGCAAAATAGAGAAAACTCCTATCTCTTTTCGTATATGCATCCGGGATACGCCGTGTTGGTACTCGTTCGAAAGGGAATTTAAGGACGGATCGATTGCGCCCAATCCCGAACCTCTAGCTCTTCGTTCGGGCGAGTTTTTCGAGAAAAGAGAAATTTTTAGGTTCTCAAACTTTGAGCCGCCACAGCTCCGAAACGGTTGGAGCTAGGCGGTTGAGATTTCGCAGGCTTAAAGCGGCCGCCGAGACCTTTCGAACGAGCCCTCACTGATAGTCGTAGCGCGTCCGACCGCTGAGATATGGACAGCCGAAGTTATTCGAGCTGAAGGTGATGGGATATCGAAAAGTAAAAAATTGAAATTTTCGACGTTTCGAAGATCTAACCAGACAAATCGAAGCTCCTATATCAGCGTATGTTCCCCGTAAAATTTCGGCCAGCTGGCCCTAAGGACTTCGGAGATACTGGCGTTTAAAGTTTTCAAAAAATCGACGCAAAATAGAGAAAACTCCTATCTCTTTTCGTATATGCATCCGGGATACGCCGTGTTGGTACTCGTTCGAAAGGGAATTTAAGGACGGATCGATTGCGCCCAATCCCGAACCTCTAGCTCTTCGTTCGGGCGAGTTTTTCGAGAAAAGAGAAATTTTTAGGTTCTCAAACTTTGAGCCGCCACAGCTCCGAAACGGTTGGAGCTAGGCGGTTGAGATTTCGCAGGCTTAAAGCGGCCGCCGAGACCTTTCGAACGAGCCCTCACTGATAGTCGTAGCGCGTCCGACCGCTGAGATATGGACAGCCGAAGTTATTCGAGCTGAAGGTGATGGGATATCGAAAAGTAAAAAATTGAAATTTTCGACGTTTCGAAGATCTAACCAGACAAATCGAAGCTCCTATATCAGCGTATGTTCCCCGTAAAATTTCGGCCAGCTGGCCCTAAGGACTTCGGAGATACTGGCGTTTAAAGTTTTCAAAAAATCGACGCAAAATAGAGAAAACTCCTATCTCTTTTCGTATATGCATCCGCGATACGCCGTGTTGGTACTCGTTCGAAAGGGAATTTAAGGACGGATCGATTGCGCCCAATCCCGAACCTCTAGCTCTTCGTTCGGGCGAGTTTTTCGAGAAAAGAGAAATTTTTAGGTTCTCAAACTTTGAGCCGCCACAGCTCCGAAACGGTTGGAGCTAGGCGGTTGAGCATTTCGCAGGCTTAAAGCGGCCGCCGAGACCTTTCGAACGAGCCCTCACTGATAGTCGTAGCGCGTCCGACCGCTGAGATATGGACAGCCGAAGTTATTCGAGCTGAAGGTGATGGGATATCGAAAAGTAAAAAATTGAAATTTTCGACGTTTCGAAGATCTAACCAGACAAATCGAAGCTCCTATATCAGCGTATGTTCCCCGTAAAATTTCGGCCAGCTGGCCCTAAGGACTTCGGAGATACTGGCGTTTAAAGTTTTCAAAAAATCGACGCAAAATAGAGAAAACTCCTATCTCTTTTCGTATATGCATCCGCGATACGCCGTGTTGGTACTCGTTCGAAAGGGAATTTAAGGACGGATCGATTGCGCCCAATCCCGAACCTCTAGCTCTTCGTTCGGGCGAGTTTTTCGAGAAAAGAGAAATTTTTAGGTTCTCAAACTTTGAGCCGCCACAGCTCCGAAACGGTTGGAGCTAGGCGGTTGAGATTTCGCAGGCTTAAAGCGGCCGCCGAGACCTTTCGAACGAGCCCTCACTGATAGTCGTAGCGCGTCCGACCGCTGAGATATGGACAGCCGAAGTTATTCGAGCTCAAGGTGATGCGATTTCGAAAAGTAAAAAATTGAAATTTTCGACGTTTCGAAGATCTAACCAGACAAATCGAAGCTCCTATATCAGCGTATGTTCCCCGTAAAATTTCGGCCAGCTGGCCCTAAGGACTTCGGAGATACTGGCGTTTAAAGTTTTCAAAAAATCGACGCAAAATAGAGAAAACTCCTATCTCTTTTCGTATATGCATCCGCGATACGCCGTGTTGGTACTCGTTCGAAAGGGAATTTAAGGACGGATCGATTGAGCCCAATCCCAAGCCTCTAGCTCTTCTCTCGGGCGAGTTTTTCGAGAGAAAAGGGAATTTTTGGGTTCTCGAACTTCGAGCCGCCACAGCTCCGAAACGGTCGGATCTAGATGGTTGACATTTCGCAGGCTTAAAGCGACCGCCGAGACCTTTCGAACGAGCCCTCATTGATAGTCGTAGCGCGTCCGACCGCTGAGATATGGACAGCCGAAGTTATTCGAGCTGAAGGTGATGGGATATCGAAAAGTAAAAAATTGAAATTTTCGACGTTTCGAAGATCTAACCAGACAAATCGAAGCTCCTATATCAGCGTATGTTCCCCGTAAAATTTCGGCCAGCTGGCCCTAAGGACTTCGGAGATACTGGCGTTTAAAGTTTTCAAAAAATCGACGCAAAATAGAGAAAACTCCTATCTCTTTTCGTATATGCATCCGGGATACGCCGTGTTGGTACTCGTTCGAAAGGGAATTTAAGGACGGATCGATTGCGCCCAATCCCGAACCTCTAGCTCTTCGTTCGGGCGAGTTTTTCGAGAAAAGAGAAATTTTTAGGTTCTCAAGCTTTGAGCCGCCACAGCTCCGAAACGGTTGGAGCTAGGCGGTTGAGATTTCGCAGGCTTAAAGCGGCCGCCGAGACCTTTCGAACGAGCCCTCAATGATAGTCGTAGCGCGTCCGACCGCTGAGATATGGACAGCCGAAGTTATTCGAGTTCAAGGTGATGCGATTTCGAAAAGTAAAAAATTGAAATTTTCGACGTTTCGAAGATCTAACCAGACAAATCGAAGCTCCTATATCAGCGTATGTTCCCCGTAAAATTTCGGCCAGCTGGCCCTAAGGACTTCGGAGATACTGGCGTTTAAAGTTTTCAAAAAATCGACGCAAAATAGAGAAAACTCCTATCTCTTTTCGTATATGCATCCGCGATACGCCGTGTTGGTACTCGTTCGAAAGGGAATTTAAGGACGGATCGATTGCGCCCAATCCCAAACCTCTAGCTCTTCGTTCGGGCGAGTTTTTCGAGAAAAGAGAAATTTTTAGGTTCTCAAACTTTGAGCCGCCACAGCTCCGAAACGGTTGGAGCTAGGCGGTTGAGATTTCGCAGGCTTAAAGCGGCCGCCGAGACCTTTCGAACGAGCCCTCACTGATAGTCGTAGCGCGTCCGACCGCTGAGATATGGACAGCCGAAGTTATTCGAGCTGAAGGTGATGGGATATCGAAAAGTAAAAAATTGAAATTTTCGACGTTTCGAAGATCTAACCAGACAAATCGAAGCTCCTATATCAGCGTATGTTCCCCGTAAAATTTCGGCCAGCTGGCCCTAAGGACTTCGGAGATACTGGCGTTTAAAGTTTTCAAAAAATCGACGCAAAATAGAGAAAACTCCGATCTCTTTTCGTATATGCATCCGCGATACGCCGTGTTGGTACTCGTTCGAAAGGGAATTTAAGGACGGATCGATTGCGCCCAATCCCAAGCCTCTAGCTCTTCGTTCGGGCGAGTTTTTCGAGAAAAGAGAAATTTTTAGGTTCTCAAATTTGAGCCGCCACAGCTCCGAAACGGTTGGAGCTAGATGGTTGAGATTTCGTACGCTTGAATCGCTGCAACAAAAAAAAATAATTCCAATAATGAACATCAAAACAGGAAAACAGACATTCAACACAGGTACAATTAAGCAGTATTTTACCTAAGCCGCTCTATTCACCAAATACCTGAGAGTCTTCTCTTGCTTAAGTATAAAGGTCTATAGTTTGAACCATTTTCGATTAATTGGAGCGGCCTATACCCCTACGGATTAACAACGTTCGATAATGGTCCGGTACATCGAGCGAGTGTATCGGGTTGCATGAAGAAATGTACCGAGACATGTATCTAATGGATCAATCGCTCCAGGTATTGAAAATTCGCTTGGAAGTAACTTATTTATGTAACCTCATTAACATATACATGTTAATGAGGAATTTCAATAAAAGCTCTAACATTGTTTCATTGTGAAGTACGACACATTTCGAAAAAAAATATATACATATATAAATATGTATATTGGATCTCTTTTTTTTTACCGATCGTGCACATTCGAACAACCTGGCTTGTAATAATCAATTTACCTGCACACTAAATAAATAATTTATCTACATTACGTAACATTGAACACGGCAATAGCAGCATTTCACGAGGTAAAGGGGAAGCTTGTCAATTTGAAATTATAAATTACACTTGTTACATTTGCATGTTGTAGTAAGTGATAATAAAATGTTTAATAAATTGTGGAGGGTTTTCATTATGTTAATGGAAATGGAAATGAGAATTAAAGAATAACAGCAGTAAAACGATCGGTTAGCTTGCATTATGAATATTGCATCTTGTATACTAGTCAAAGGAAATATAATGCATGAAGTGTATTGTTCGTTTTTCTCCTCGGTTATTTTCATACTCCAGAATTGGAAAACATTTCGCTGCAATTATTTCCTTGAAAACAGGGAATTTTTCGTTTCAAAAGGTAAAATTACATAACGTTATTTAAACATACCGAACGATACCAAGAGAACTCATTATAGAACTGAAATGAAATTCATCTATTTGTATTGTTACCGTTTCTATGGTCACGACAAAGGAAGAAATATGCAATAGAAAATATTCGTTTCGTCTCTAATTGACAAAGAAAAATATCTAGCATGTTTCTGGTAATTATATTTTCATTTTTTTCCCTTTGATCCAAAGTATATAAAACTAAAAAGCGTCTTTACTTATAAGCTAAAACTTTTCTAGGTGTCAAATTCAAATTTTGGCGAACCTTTGCGGAAATGCAGGAAATTATCTCCGGAAATTCTTCTTGAACGGAGGAAGCACTCTCTCGAAAGTTGATAGCTGATTTTTAGTTGGTTCAATATAATTGCATATCGAAGAAAGATGAAAGAAAGGAATAACTAGAGATGCCACAGGTCTTTTATTTACGATTAAACTTTTAAATCGAGAAAATGCTAAAATTTATTTTATTCCGAAACAAATCCCCCCGATAAAAATATGGCTTATGAAGTTTGTTAAACTTATCATCGCCTCCACAAACAATACAGCGTTAACGGAACACAAAATTGCCTATTCTACTGGAAATGTTGCGTTTAAAATATAGTTGTCATTTAAGCTGACTATTTCTTGTAAATTATTGCTTCGTTCGTCTAAATAATGTCAACAAATAATTCGTGCTCTTGGGGCTACACTATGTTTTCGAATTTTTGTTTTGACCCATCTGAAATTTTCAAATTCTCTATTATTCCTCGGTAACGGCTTCTGTTATGATTACCGAGATTACAAAGATATCTCATGTTCTCGACAGTTACAGACACTACCCCTAGGCACGATTCGGCCGTCCGCCACTTTGTGTTTCGCGAATAAAGCGTAATAGGCGATTTTTAAGTTTCCGTCATTGGCACGCTTTTATTCGTACCGTTTTCGAAGAACACCCTAGTGAAATGAATTATTTAAAATTTGTATTAATACGTTTTCAGATAAAAACAAAAAGTAGTTTGCCATTTAGGCGAAAGTGAATACGAATGAATTAATCGCCGCACGTAATATCGTTGTTGGTAAAATTCGATAACGAATTTTTAAAAATAAACCCTCCCAATGGAAATTAGGGAAATCAATGAAAATTGAGAGTTACGTTAATCAACTGTAAGTACCGATGCTCGCATAATTTATCGGAAGAAAAGCGATAAAAACTTCTCTTCGAGGCACGTACCTAATGCGTCCAACTTTATTGCATTCTCAATAAATAATAATCACAACCATAAACTGACGTTCATCTTTTATAATTTACATGTTTTTAAAACGGTGAATATATAAGTGTAACTTTTGTTCTTTTTTTTTACATGTACATATTAAAGCACAAAAATTAAATAAAAACGAAACGGAAAAAGAATTAAAATAATATGCATAGTATTGATCAATAAATAAAAGGAGATTGACAAGAGTATGCTTGAGAATGTTAAGTTTAAACAAATTTATCTGGAAAACGTGCGCAGCAGAGGAATAAAAATAAAAGAAACAGAAGCAAGTTTATCCTTTCTACGCTAACCAATGTATAAAAAAATATTTGCTTGAAGGAATAAATCAAAGTAAAAAAGAAAAAAATTAAAGTAGGTAAACAGTAAAGAATTCGTTGCCGCGCTAGGATTGTTCATAATTGAAAACTATACATATACATATATCTTCTCAATGTTGCATTGTTCTGTAGTGGTTCTAGCTCGCATGTCTCCAAAGTTGGATAACATCATCAACAACTACGTAAGCTACACTCTTATCGGTGTACTCTCCTTCTTTGGAATAAAATTGTGTTTCAAGATGCATACAATAGGTTTGTTTTTTTTTGTTTTGTAAGGGCGCTTTGATAAGAAAAAAGAAAAACATCTACATAGTTACTTTATTAAATAAATCTTAAAATTTAACCGAGAATTGAAAAATATAATAACACCTAAGAGCTCTATTTAAAAAATTATAAAGTTTACAGTTACTTTCGGTATAACCGCAAGTTTTAGATTTTTGTAAGCATTTTAGTTCAAGAGCACCTGCAGGCTTTGGTACATTTAATTTTGAGGATTTTCCAATGCATATTCTTTCATACATCAATCGATGTAGTTCCTCCTTAGACAACTCGTGTATTTAGGAGCTCACATTTAAGCATCCTTCATAGAAATATGCAATGCTTGCTTAAATACCATTGGAAGCCACATTAATTGTAGTGCACTATTTTTAATTTATATTAAACTAAAATCTCTATTATTTATATTATCAAGAACAGAAGACTAATATGTAATCACTTTCACAAGCTACATATAACCAACTTAAAAATTTGAAGGTAAAATAAAATAAAAACCTATTGACAAAACAAAAGTCTAAAGTGAAAAATTCTTCTTGAAAAATCAAATAATCTTCAAGCATCAATCTTTTTTATAAAAGAAACTTCATTTTCAATTTAGAACATGCCTGTATTACTTGTTACAAAGAAAACTTTGATAGCATATTTTGCCTTTCCTTCTTGCACAGCTTTCCTGTAAATTTCCCTTTTTGTAGCCGAATAAAACTCTTATATCTTAGAAACAACGTTCGTTTTCATTATTTATATTATACCAAGAAGGCTGGTATAATATATACGTACATACATATACGAAGCCAGTCGAAACTTTTATATTGTTCCTTTTACAGATCTACATTTCTCCTTTATTATAACAGATTTCGTTAAATAACGAACGTCACATATGTACGTCTTCTCTAAAAAAATCCATAAAAGATGCGAAGTAGATGATTGAAACAGACAGTAAACGGAATTTTATTAAATAAGAAATATCACTTGTAGTACTTGTACCACTTGAAATGATTCCATTTCTATAAATTTTATGAGTTTGTCCTACATTTCTTTGCTTAATAACTGTTCTAAGGTATTGGAATATGAAATGTGGTCGTTCAGTGCTTTTATATCTTTACGTATAGAAGCAATTCTTGGTTCTTTTGGTTTTAAAGTCATTACAATTTCTTTCAATTCTTTTAAAAAAGAAAAGTAACTATTGAGCCTTTTCTGCAAGCTCGATTCATACGTAGAAACTCATCCAAAATACAGAGAAATAGATGAGTCTTGAATAGAAGCCCAAACTGTTTATATTCTCCATTATGCCGAGCAACTAATGTGAAATTATTAGTAAATTAAATGAATGTTTCAACGGGAAAATGCAAAACGGTTCCGTTATATACATTTTTGAATAATAGTAATAAATTACAAAAGCAGCGGTATTATTAATGGTTACAACCTGAACTATGAAAAATAAATGTAATAGTTGGAGAAGAGCTCATCTAGAAACATCATATTAGTCGATTGCTGTATGTGCTCGACGTTAATGCAGATTTTAAGAAATGCGCAATACATCCGTACATACATTTGATAATTTTTATCCCATTGATAGACTTAAATAATCTTTGATTAGCTTCAAATAAATACTTAAGTGTAATGCTGCCGTCCTCAATTAAAGAGAAAAATTATGGATAAAGCCTCTCGTTATAAAAAAAAATTGAATCCTAACAGTTTTAATTATGTTAAATATATTCAACGGATCATAAATATAATAAACCCTCGAAATATGTTAATTATTTTCACAAATTACTTCAAGAACATTGTCAGTTGTTCGGCAATAAATTCTCGAATTATATTCTCCCTCCGATATTCGGGGACAATACTTGCAACTTTATTCAAATCTCATTTTATACAGGCAACAAACTCGCCCGATACTGCTCAAGGGCCTCTAGTATTCGGCTTTTTTGTGCGTAATTTAACGAAACGAGAAGGAAGTTTGTCCTCCGAACAAAGTTAAATTTTCCGCAAAGTAATTAAGGGGTTGTTAACACTTGAATTTGAAACTTCCACTTAGGGAAAGATGTTTGAGTTAGGCGCCAGTACGCGAGACATCAAACACTCTACGTTGATGCATAATTCTAAAGAAGACGTTTATTGTTGGTATTGCAACAAAAACACTGGAATTTATCGAATCTAGATGGTGTTTAATGTATTGTAATATGGAAATATATTCTTTTCGCACGTATTAAAGAAACTTTCGTTTTTCGAGCTTTATGGTTAGGGTGAAGCTTGTCAAGTGGAAGTATCTGAAGAACATCTTTTCCATTGCCTGAATCAGAATTGTCGTAATATTCTGCTATTGGATTGCATTTTGGCAGCTTAGCATGTTAATAACTTCCGATGGCTTGGTGTTGTATTCGTTTTTGTAAATTAACTGGATATGATGAAACTAAAGTGTCCGAAGCTCTATTAAATAAGACTTGTAAATTACGTCTTTTAGTGGTTTTCCTGGCACCTGGAACCAAATTTTTTGGTTCCATCAGAAGCAATAAATAAGCAATAAATTTTCAAATATTCGCCTGGTGTGCATTAGAACCTTACACGCTGTTGGGATCATTAGATATTAAAGATTTATTTACAAAAATAATTTTATAGTCCTATCATTGTATTCTTCAAATTTATTGGTATTTATTTGGTACTAACGTTAGAGTTACTAAAACGGCGTGCAGTATGTTTTAAGCGTTCGTGAGTAATGCTTAGTAGACGAGAACGTGCACCGTATAAACAATTAAGGCTCTTCGAACGTGGCCAGATTATTAGGTTACATAAAGGCGATGTTGTTTGCGGGAAACTGCGCGTAGAGTTAATCATTTGACTGTGTTACCCATGGATCCAAATCAAAATAAAACGCCCCCGAAGAAGATTTTCTTTTGACGCGATTAGTTGCGCAACCACTGCTTTACTACTAGTACTAGTAAATTTTGATGTTAATAAACTTTATTTTATAAAAATCTGTTGGTCGATTGCGGTGAGTGTACGTCTATTGTGCGTACGTCTATTTTAAAAACCATTTGTTTTTAAAATCTTGATTTTCTAGAGTAGTAGCACATATCGGACCAATTTGACTGGAAGGTCATAAATAAAAGATATTTGATATTAGCAGCAAAGATTCTCCTAAAGATTCCGCCAAATCTTCTAAATTTTCAATTTAAACATCGAAATTGCGTCTTTTATTTTCTTCCGAAAATTCCAGTCTGAAGAATCGGTAGAATCATACTGATTGTGATGTAAACAACGGCTATATTTTTAGTTTAAGGGTATAACTTTTGCAGCAGACATCCTTGCATCAGAGCTATCGGATGATTCGAATTTTCGTTTGTACACTAACCTCAATTAATCTGCTCTAAAATTCGTCCAATTTTTTTTTTTAGAACATAGTTTGCTTTGCATGAAATATATTTTAAGCTGAATTTGAAGGCTTTACCGCGCATTTTTTTTTGGTAATTTTATCCTACACGTTGGTTTCTCTCTTCCTAAAACATGATTGCTCCATAAATTCGTGTGCATTTAACCCTATTACACGAGTAAAGTTCCCTTCTTTTATTAGAGGTGCACTTTATAAATCAATATGGAAAGCAACGGAATTTTAAACCTACGAGAGGAAACGTTGTCGTCCGAAAGAGGATAATCAAAAATTTTTCAAGTCGATCGCATTTTTCTTGGTGGTCGATTGTGTTTATACCTTCGGGTATTCGATTCCATCATAAAATATGCGAAATCGTTGACGTGGTCGTGCGTAAGGTTAAATCGAACCTATCGGACGTGGGTATACGAATATATTGCCTTAGTATACAAAAGAACTTTGCGCGAAATACAGTATGATACGAAGCTTATTCGGAACAAGAATTATTTCCATTGCTTTGCTCACTTACCGTGCATTAATAATGAGGAAATATGTGACTTTGAATATATGAAGGTAAAAAAAAAGGTAAAAAGCGGGTATCCCAAACTAGCCGTATTTTTTATGCACTTATTTTTTATTCTTACAGTTTATAGCGTGTGGTGCTGTGCCTAAAAATTAGGGATTCGGGCGCTGAAAAATGCATCGTTCTTGCATCGTGATACTTCTCTGGTCTCTACATTTTCACCGAAATTTAAATTTGTCGTTTAGCAGTGTTTCGTTGTAAGTCTAATCTCTATTTTAAAGAAGCTTGAATCATAATTCTGAAGTGAATAGTCTAATAATTACAGTAATTTATTGGAAATTTTTGAAAGGCCTAAAAACAATATAAATACGGAATTTCGTCAATCTAAGGGCGCCAATCTATGGCTTTATAGTCGCATATATGCGGAATAAAAAGGTATGGTCGTTTGAAGTTTTCGGACCAGTCTTCCTCGATTATCTCCTTAGATTTGCATCTCCGGTGGGAGATTAACCGGCGAATTGACTGTGGCCAAGTAGAACTCTCTAGCTCTTTTGGTTCGCGAACTACGACGCTTGGAATTTGGAAAAAAGTATTTTCATTTTTCGACTTTGACACATTGTAGCGTCGGAACGGTTAGCGCTAGGTAGTTGAAACGGGCCCAGACTTAACCCACCAGCTTCTTCGGATGTTGAGATATAGAAGAGCCGTAAAAACTTGAACGCGAAATCACTTTACCTTTTCGTATCTTATTGATCTTGTCCACTTTGCGTAAATTTTTTTGTCTACACGAATTTCCATTATTTTTATCGAAGGTTGCCTTTCTATGCAGAGTGCCGTGGATACAATAAAGCACAATCAATACTTTGAAGACAAATGTCAAATCTTGACGAAGAAATGATCAACATTCTATTAATTCTCCAGCTGTAGAGTCGGTAACCTAGAGTATTGGGTTTTGATATCTATCAAGTGCTCCTTGAGATATTTGCTTCTTAAAAACGTTGCAATACAGAATAGATACGAGAGTTCAATTAGAAAAAAAATATTTATTTATCTTAAAAGTCGCTGGAATTGTCCTCCTCAAACGGTATATGTTGTAAAATTTCTAGTGCCACTAGATCTAAAGATTCCAGTTTCGCTTTTTAGATGATATGATAACAAAAAAATATATGACGTATTTAATGCCGTATTTAGAACTTCTTATGTTATGTTTAGCTATTCGCTAAATTTAAAGCGCTGACATGTGAACATTTCCCTTATACTAACATGCACCCACATCATAATAATTTAGTTGCCATAACACTTATCCTTTGCTAATGTCTTATTTAGCAGGGCGAATGCAATTGAAACAGGAACATTGAGGCAACACGTTCGCCCGATATTGATTTTTCAAATTGTTTCGCCCAGAGTTTATTTGGCACCTTTGGCACCTGCAACACCTGCATGCCATCTTAGAGCAATCCGCCGAACAACATTTCATTTTGCCTTTGCTAATACCAAAACAACGGATACTTTTACGAAACTCTACAGGTACTCCGTTTTACTGGCCAATGCCGCATAAAACAAAATAAAGACAGAAAGAAAAGTTTAATGGGATATCGAGGATCCTGTTAGCTAAGTAAACATCATTGCAAATAACTACTTCAATAGTATTTTCATATCAATTCTGAACCAGAGTGTAATGCTAATATTCCCGGCGCCTCCGCCACAATACATGCGAACGTTAATTAAGTAGTTCCTGGCTATTGTATTTGACTCCACAATAACGCTAACTTTGAATTAACAATTAGAGTCGCTATTGTATGCTCGAAATCGGAGTTAGGGTGTTTAGAACCTTTTACCCGTAGACTTGCTTATTTTATCTCGAATATCGTGTTTTGTTTAAATTGTTTTTGAAACATTAGAAATATTCAAAGTCGTATTAAACCGTCAATAACGTAGACATGGATCCGCGGATGTGACGGATAATCACCGTTGAAAGGAGGAATTTAATACCTGACCTATATTTCCCGCAATAAATCGAATTAGTAGTAACCGGAGAATGTGAATTGATCATACAAAGTGCCTGATAAGTGCATGTGTCGTAAACAAATTGAAAGTGTCCTGTACACACGTATTTGACATAGTATCTACGTACTTGCATATACGTAATGTGTTGTCCAAGTAATTGAAGTCGCCACGTGTTCTAATTCGACCTTTTTTATAGCCGCCTATAAATTTTACATTCAAATGCGAGGATGCGTTGATAATAGCGGATTAACGAGTAACATACGAAATTATTCCTAAATTTTAACTGCCTACGCTCGTTGTATTCAAGCATTAATTTATTTCTCTTTGTATGTTGCTTACTGTTGGCAGCTACCTTACCTTTAGGAAAAGAGGGCATGAGATTATATCGATTGTAACAAGCAAGAATTTTTTTTAATACGTAACTGACAGATTTGTTTGTTTGTTTCTTTGTTTGTTTTTACAGTTGGTGACAGGTTCGTTGCAGCAGCTTAAAACCATAAAAAGATATGCTGGTATTAATTACCAACTACAATTGTTAAATAACACTTTTTATTGTATTTTCCTCTTTGCTTATAAATTAAACAAAAGAAGACCCCAGTTTTTACCTATCAGCTCCTTCATGCATTAGTCGCAATTTTCTCCTTCTTTCTTAGTACGACTAATACAATACAAAAGCAAGAGGAAACTGACGGATAAAAATACAGTTTTTTTTTGTTTGTTCGTTTTAAAATGGAAATAAAATCAGAAGTTATATCAAGTAAATAGCAAACTTTTAAAAAGAATAAATGTATACAGGGTAACTCATGAAACTTGTTAATTACGGATTTTAATTAAGTTATTGTGAACGGAACTCTTAACTTTCGTAATGCGCAGTTATAGCATCGGACTTTTTAATTTTTAATATTTTCGTCTACGAAACGGTTCCGGTTGAACCGGGTCTAGTTACAAAGTTCTTATTTTATGTACATTTATATTTACTATATAGTAGGAATCTTAGGATTGACAACGCTCCTGTTGAAATTAAATACTTCAGAAAGTAATGAAGATTAAGGTATTTATTTTTGTGGACCGAAATGGAGGATTATAAGCACCACGCTTTACCTTACCGTTACTAAATTTTATACTTATACTTATTTTATATGTAAGAGTATCTACTAACTCTAATTAAAGGTGTACTGATGGGCCATAATACAGCGAAACATGCGTACGCATATGGTAGATGTTAGTACCTTACATCGTTGATAAAAGAGAGAAGCTGGTACAAATAATAACCTTTATATTGTGATATATTTGAATCCTATTGTAATGTCAATTTTCTTTATTTTTTTATAATTTAATAAGGTTTTTCGATTATTCATCTTGCGTTTTTCTTATTACGTTTAATTAGCAATGACCTACTCAGGCACTGATCTGCTGCTACTTTCTAGAAGAATACAACCTATATATATTTATAAAAGGCTAAAGAGTAAATGCAAATCATACTAAATCCAAGGGCTTCTTTTCTCTTTTTAAGAAATGCCAAAATTGCTAAATCAGTGACTTAAATTATAGTTAATTGATTAAATCGTTCCTGATCCAACTGATCAAAGAAGTTCATGGTAACTGCAAAAACAGGAAGTGGAATAAGTTCTAAGTGTTGTTATTGGATTGCACAAATGTACAGAGCTCTGTTTATATTATTCTTATTAGGCGTTTTCCGAAAATTAAATTTCTACCATCGATTTGGCAACGCTATCCCAAAATAAATATGCTCCTATTTAAGAATCAAAGAAGATCAGTTTATTTTAAATTAGGATAAATTGAACAACGGTATATTTACGAAAAGTACAATAAATCGCAAAAAAAAGATACATACACTTAGCAAATAGTATTTATAGAATACTATTTTGAATTTAAACAATAGCTTAAACTTAAAATTAAGCCAATGAATAATCAAAGAAGTTTAGTTTTTTTTTTCTATCGGCAATGTATTTTTTAAATTGGAATTGTTTCCATTCTGGACAGGTATACTAACATTATATTTTTCAATTTTCAAGAATATCATAAATATACAATACTTGAGTATGTCATAAACTTCTTTTTTTTCCAATTGACTGTGGCTGGGAGACTCGAACTTTTAACACTGTAATGAGAAGCCACATATTTTTTTGATTCTCCCCAATATAATTAATTTTTTAATTTAGTGGAAAGAAGAAGAAGACCTCATGGTGTACTCCTGGCCAATCCTACCCGAGTTAAAAAATCATTTCCATTGATGAAGAACTTAATTACGGTGGAAAAACCAAGAAAAAAGCAGACCTTTCGCACCTTTCCGGTGAATTCCAATATATTAGGTGTTTAGTTATTTAATTAATTAAATCCAAACTGAAGTAGTAAATTAAATCAGTTTAGAGTTAACTCATATCCTCCGAAATTAAAAAAAAATAACTCGTGAAAGCTGTAAAGTTGCTTTCAAGCTACAAACGTTGCCTTATATATTCCTCAAAACATCCCCTATAACATTATTATATATATTTTTAAGCAGAAAGCAGATTTATTGTGCTTTCTGTATTCACCAAATATTAAAATTACCAAATTGATTTATGAAAATAAAACTTCCATGACATTTGATCTTTAGACTATTATTTTGGAGACTGAGAAGGTAACATGAATTATTCACATTAGAAACCTTGAATGCAATTTGAATAATACGTTCAGAAATATATACAAGGAGTACTGATGCGTAAAATTATTCATGGCCATTTTATTCTCATTCCAAATTAGATCAAAGAGATATTTTTGTTCACATCTATGCACTAGATTATCTCCTACAATTCTAGCTCATTCCAGGAATGTATTATGTTATAAACTGTTCAGATCTTCATTTAGACTCTGAGCAATAAAGCAGTTTAGATATTTATAAAAGGGACTAAATCTGTTAACATCGCAATGATCTACTTGAACATAGATATACACGGATGTCTGATAAATTGGGTTACGTTCGGTAAAATAAACGATTAACACTAAAGCTATTGTTAAGGTACTGATGCTAATACGAAACATATAAATTAGATTTAGTCTATGCAGGTGAATACAAAACTACAATATTTCAATAATTAAATAACTATTCACGAATCCATTACATTACACAATATTACAACGCGAATCCATTCTCATGAGGCGAACAAATACGAGTCTATCTAGTCACTGCAAAAAAAGGGAATAATTCCACAAGCCTTTGTCATTTCTACAATTAAATTAGACAACAGAAGGCCCGAACTATATTTTACTTTTTATATGTGCTATATGTATATAATATCTTCGCCATTATGTAGTAAATTTTCTGCTAAAATTATTTACTTTTGTATTTTATAACCTATCAATATAAGCGCTTTCGCTTTGAAAATAGCAGATTATATACGCTCTTATTTAAGACTAGCCATATGTCGAAAGCAATTCGGTAAACTTAATACCAACATTACGGATGAATTATTTCTTCGATATACGTACATAGGTTTAGGGGGGAAATTAATAGACTTAAGGATCATTTTTAATTGTCGTTGTAAATGATGGTTTTACAAAGCCATTACCAATATGACAGCATACTTCTGATGTTGATCCAGCTACCGCAAATAACTTCACAGGCAAACAAATAGAACAAACAGATGTGCGACGACGACGACGTAAGTCAACTAACATATAGGAACATTTGCCGAGTATATTTAATATCTTCACTAACACAGAGGCACCGAACGACGATTCTTGTCGTTTATCTTGTGCTCCATAAATCTAGCACAAATTAAGTTTCTTTGAGAAGCCATATATTTGCTCCGGCCTTCGTTTAAGACTTCCTTAATTCTACGAAAGGAAATATCTGGCGGTTGGTCCACGTTCGTTCATTTTATTTATGTAGGATATCAATTAAACAGACCAAATTACTAACTTCAAACAATTTTTATTTGACATCATATTTCATTGTTCCAGGCCAAATGATTTATTGAACAAGTAAACTATTGTTTATTAGCCTAGTGCTCTAGTGCTTTGGTAAAAAAATGGGAAAATAAATTATAAATTATCCCGCAATATGCAATGCTTTATTACCATCATATTAATCTTTTTGTAAGAAGAAATGTTAAGCACGCTAAACACATTAAGTGACCTATTTCCATATTGAATTACCTGCATTACTTGAGCTTTCGAGATTAGTTTCAAATGTATGTCTAATGTACTGTATGTCAAATTCTGGCAGTAACATAACCATTTAAAAAAGATTGCAAATGCGGGCATGAACCTAACCTCTGCGGAGATAAGGCCATGCACGTAAAATTTTGTTCCTGTACTATATGCATATATTATGAAGTACTCCCTGTTTTCCGGTGATGAGGAATACATACGAAATTTACATAAGCGTCGTGTGCACGACGTGCGTAAAACTAATCCCGCGCGAGCTGCACGGAGTTTCCGATTACTAGCAGGAAATGTGATGCGAACAAGATGAGGGAAAAGCATAGATAACTTCTAAAGAAGTTTACAATACTGAGGTAGATTGTTATATGAACTCTATAGTAGAATTGTATAAAAGAGAAATCAATATTTCAATTTTTAGCTAGAAAGAATACATACGAAAATTGGCTGTGGTCGATCTGCTCTTAGCAAAAAGACACATCAAGTTATGTTGTTTTAGTATGGTTTCAAGTATTGAGGAAACAGAAGGAAACTTGGTAGGTTTTTCTATCATCTATGTTAAAGATGAATTCAGGACAAGGTTGAATTGGGCTCCCTAAGATTCTGTATCGGTTTGCTACTAAACCGAATACATTTTCCATCACTCGCCTAGTCCTTGAAAGTCTATAATTATTAACACGATTTGATCTCGGTTGCTTTCGAGAGGCAAACGGTTTCATTAGAAAGATTATTATCTGTCTTTCTACCTGACAAAGGTTGAAAATATGGGCATATTTAGTGTACGTACGTACATTTGTCCGGAGCTGTGTCCATCTTTTTCCAGTTACATCAGGTTGAAGAACTTTCTGGGGTGTCCGGTCCTTGGTATTTGGACCTCAGAATCTTCTACTTGGACTCCCTCCTTTGTTGGGCTCCTTTAACAGAAAGATATGCGTTGGTGTAGTATATTTGTTATGAATGGTAATACTTATACTGTAATCGTAGGTGGACTTGTGCTTCGCTCCTGAAGAGGTTCTTCATCGCAGGATTCTTATTAGTTCGCGACTTCTCGAAGAAGATTTTGTTGAGATTTGCCAAGAATGTCTACACCTGCTCAATCTCACCCAGGTGTGTAGTGTGGCTAACGAGGAATGTGGAAGAACGTGTAGTATCAATAGCAAGCAGCGATTATGTACACTCGCAAGAGAGACGTGCTCTCATGAGCCAGACGGGTCTGGCGTAAATAAGGATCGGGTGTATGTGTGACTTATGGCACTCAATTCTGGAACGTAACGAATTTGAAAAGGTGGGATCGTATCGCTCGATGTATGGAGCTTTCCTGAGATGCTCCGCGTAATTCAACCTTTTGTCAAGGATCATTTCGAGGTAGTCGATCTTGCTGTTCCAATCTCTTAAAATTCTCTTAAAATTCTCTTAAAATTGAATAAAATATATTAGTTTACAAATGAACTTCTATTAGGTTAACTAATGACAGTATATGTTCTGAATGCTGTTTATTTCTGCACATACGATGCGCATGACTTGTTACATCGTTGAAACCTTAAGTGATCAATAAAAGTTATTGTTATTTCATATTACTATTCATATTGGTTACACATTGAAAGCACCACAAACTACCAGTCGCTATTGAAAACACCCAACCAAAAATATATTCTGGAAAAGAATATATTTCCTCGAAACGACTGATTAGTGATAAATAATAAAACCACCATATGTTCATATCGAATTATCCACTTCCGTACTCATCCGTACAGGACTAGATCGATACGCAAGCATATTAAATTCAGAATGCTTCCGAGCCAAGGCGGTATCGGAGCGTGATAATGATAACGAAGAATATATAAGAATATATGATTCGGTTTTTGCCTTGCTCGCGGCCAGAAATGATACCACCATATTGTATCGTAGATGAGAACAGGCGATGTTCGCCAGCGTGATAAATAATAAGCGAAGCGCTGCCGGTAGCGTTCGATGGAAAATTGAAAGGAAAATGTTTTGTTAAGTGTAGCATCCAATATCTACCGCTGGCAATAGCGTCAGAACAAACGAAGCGTATCAGGAATCTACGAGGGCAATTGGAAAAGTTCTCAGGTTAACGTGGATATTTTTCGTTGTCGAACCGAGTTTTACTTCTCAACATAGTCTTCTTGTAAGTTTATACAGTTTTCTCAGCGATGCTCCCGTCGCCTTAATCTGCCCAAATAGCATTCCGCCTCCTCATTTGATGAAAATCTCCATTTTCCAACCATTGAAATGTTCCCGGAGCAAAAGTTTCTTGTTTTTCTTTTTGTTTTATAATGTATTTAGTTCATTTGTACTTACCTGTATGAATGTAGTTTAGTTGGTGAACATCCAACATGACAAATTTTTAATACATGCGCAATTACCAGAATACATATTTTCGATGAGTAGCGCCATCTTCATTATGATGGTTGAAACATTTTAGGCTACCCTCGTACAAAATAAAATTGACTTTTTTTATTTCTTTCAATAGAAGCACTTTATTCAGTAGTGTTGTTATTAAAAAAAAGTGAGAAGATTGAAGATTATTATATAAAATTTGTTGATTTATTTTATTTATTCGCCTATTCCGCATTCTTTTGTTGAAAAATATTACATTCAAGTTTTCTCTCGTACATATCTTGCACAGACAATTGTCACCGTTTCAATCACAAAGTTGTGACAATCCAAATATCCTTTATGCAGGAATACGCTCGTTAAACGTGATGTAAATTACCATTTCATTCCCTCCAAAAATAAACAAGCAAACCCGTAATCTTAATACTGTTTCGCACTGCACTCGGAAGATTAAAGCAACATCGCTCCAGACGCCAATAATAACATTCTCATACTCCAAACCATTCAAGTAGATTGTAGTTGGGTACTCCATACGGTTTTCCATAAAGTTTCGAGCAGCATCGTGAAGATTTAACAGCAAATGAAACCTATAAGAGCGCAGAAATAGTGAAATTAACGACACCATCCCTGTCAGATGGAAGACGTCTTCTTACTCACGATCGCGTAATTCAATTTACAACTTTAATTTATCCAACATAAATTGGACTAGCGATCGCGGGGATCTCCGTCGCCTTTAAGATCATCTGTCTTGGTTCGACAGCGAGTACTCTGGAAGAGACCTAACAGAAACAAACCGACTAAACTTGATAATTTTCTAATAAAGTTGTATCGAATTTGGGGTAATTAATATACAATGGAAAGGCTGTCAGGCCAATATTGTGTTTTGGAATAAATTGAAACTTAGAAAACAATAAGCAAATATCATTTTTTTTTTGAGAAAAAGATTATCGATTAAAGGAAATCTGAATTTCACAGAACATAGAAATTAATATAAGCCGGATATCAGTTGTAACAGAGATGTTTTATTTTCGCTGAGCCTAGTAAAATAATACATTAATTAATTCATTGACGGAATACATTTATTTATAATTTTTCAAAGTATTCCCTTCCACGGTCAACAAATTTTCAAAACATGTTCTTCTAATTTTCCGAGCGTTAATTTATTTCATTTTTAAACCCCGTAATTTATGCTTTATGAGCGAAAATAAAAAAAATCATTAAATGCTAAGTATGGACTATACGACAATTCTAATATTTTGGACGTTCAAATACTTTTAACATTTTGGAGAACTTGAGGCAAACAGACGCATCCTGTAATTCCAAATAAATGTGACGATAACGTTTTTGTTTCATCTTTTTTCACGAACAACTTTTATTGGAACCGGTACGTTGTCGAGGATCCTAAGAATTCGATGATCTCCGATAAAGAATCGTCAAGCGAATTTATTGCACTAAACTACATGCTTCTTGTTCCTTTACTTTGAGAGCTATCGTATTTCAAAGTTAAGCCAAACATTTCTTTCCTCAACTTTGGAAGGCTCTATCATCGAAATAGTTAGAGCTGTAGAGTTACGCTAAAAATCCATAAATCTATAGAAGCCTTCAAATATTTTAACAAGTTATGAAGCGACGATGGTTGTCCATTACATCATACCTGGAAATTACAACCGATCGATTGATCCGTAATTTTTTCGTTTCATTAAGCCGTAACAAACTCTATATAAACAAGTTCGGAACGAATGGTCCCCGATATCTGGTAATAGCTCTGAAGATATCCCATAAGTGTTGGAACGAAACGTAGGCAGAAACTGCGCAGGTCCAACTCGGACACCACGGGTACAGCAGCTCTTTATCTTGTGGCGTGTGAGATTTTAAATAAACAGTAGTTATTTATATATTCGATGTTTCTGCACTCACTTCTTTACTCTTTTACATCATTATTATTATGCAAAACTTCTTAATATTTTCAATCCAATTTTCGTAGAGCAACGCATTTATGTGTACTTAACTGTCTAATCTTTCTAATCTCAGCTATCTCATGTTGATCTTCGAAATACAATTAAACATCCTGATGATCCTTTCCATGGTATCTTCTCGTCACTCGATAACGCTAATTATCACAGTTTTACTACTCTGGAAAAACGTCATCGCATTTAAACTTTTGAATTGGATTTAATTTCAAATTCCTCAAGCAAGATCAATATTCCAAATGTCAAATTAAATCTTCCTCTTCTTCTCAAATAAGAGCTTTTGCGATCCTAGGAAGAAATATGTTAGAACTTCTACCGCGAAGTGTCTAGATTATTAGTGCTATACCTGCTTAGCAAAGATATAAATGAGCGTCTTTGGCGAAAAATTCGTCGGATTTTAATAATTCGATTTACGTGCAAAATGAACTTAAAGGCTCCCGTTTAGCTCGAACGCTCTACGATGCAGTACCCGAAGTAGGATTGTAATAAGATTAGAAGCGGATTTAAGGATTTTGTTCATCGGACAAATCTAGCGGATAAGTTACCCGAGGTTGAAAGGATAAATTTGGACGGGATTAATTTCCTTTCGAGCAAATGTTAAGTATGAAGGTACTTTAAACGGAATATTGGATTATAAATTGAAATTTCGCAGATTTTGATGTATTAATGCTGTAGACGGTCCAGAAGAGTGGGCAGTCCATTTAAAAATAAATTTCCTTTATAAGTTCGTAAACCGTCTGCGAGGCATAAAATTAATATTACGAAACCTCTTGGTATTGAACCTAACTGTCAAAACAAGAACAGAGATTAATTTCAGAACTGACAAATCTTCGAAACAAATGGAAAAGTATGCTGAGGGCCCATGCCGCTTCTAATCTGCGCATAAAAATAATACTCGCTAGAACTCAGGGTGAAGCAAACAGGGTGAACACAGAAAGTATACGTTCTATAATGAAAGTGAAAAAGATAATCTGTCTAAAAAAGATGAAATGGATGATTCCTCACCAAAGGAAGCATATTTCAGGAAGTCTTCTGTATAATATTGAACGATATAATTAGTAGATTACTATTCGCTTCAATAATATAGTGAGCATTTCGGAGAAGTTAAAATCTGATTGTACGTAAATATTTTAACGTAATATGTAAATATCGTTGGCAGCTAGTCGACAGAAATAGAACAGGCAAGGTTATTTCAATGGTTGCAATAATTAGAAAAGTAGAATTCGAATGCAAGGCGTGAATGCAATGCCCGCGTATACCGCCTGCTCTATTTTAATTAAACGTGATAAATGTATTCGCTTGAGATGCAATGAGAACAACGGATTAAACAACTTATACTGTAGAATTATGAAGGTATTACTTCAACAATATTCATCAGTTTTGTTACGCAATCTGGAATTAACATATGCATAGTTTATATAACTGTACATATGGTTGCCTAGAATATGGTCAGAATAAGTGTTTAATGTGCGGTATAACCAACAGGTTTATGCAGTTGCGATAGTTTATTAACTTCGTAATATAGTATAAAGAAACAAAATGAAATTACTTATAGTCCGCTCTTTTCCTTGCTGCAGCTTCCTTATACATACGCTTCACTTCGTATGTTTAATTAAGAAGCTTAAAGATATAAAAATAGAATCGCGGGGAGAAGCAAGTTGGTTAACAGTATCAGTATTTTTGCTAATAACATTACATATGACTTTAGGGTCGGAATTCCACTAATGTAAGGAGTAATGTAAATTTCACATGCTTTGGTAATGAATCATCACTGATGATACGTGATCTGGTGCTGGCAGAAACAGAAGCAGAAGATCCATAATTTCTATATTTTCTTTCGTACTCAAAAAATCGCGGTCTCCGACATTGGAAAGCACGCGTTGGGCTAAAGCAAAATAAAGAAAGGTCCAATATATTTTGACCTGCTGCATACGCTCGTTTTTAACTTGTGCCGATATCGAGTTACGTTTTCGGACAATTAAAAACGCCGTCAAAAGGAGGCCTTAAATCGACCTCGCTTTAGTTTTCCTCAATTTTATCGTTAAGTATGCGTTTTATCCGACCAATTTGATGGTTTCCTATAGAAGAATATCTACTAAATCGATTATGAACCAGAGGAGCCTACTACTTCTCCTGATTTAGAAGCAATGTCTCTTCTAAGCTAGAAAGAAAATCTACTCTTCTTCCTAGCGTCGAGATAATTAAGGCTAAAGGCTTAAGGCTTTTTTCAATACCAAAAAAAGCACTCGTCAAGATCTTTCGAGCTTTTAAACCTAACTTTCTAGATCGTTCGGATGCTGAGATGTAAGAGAGCCGCAAATAATATAAATCCAAAGTGAAGAATATTTGAAGAGCATGAAAAAATGATCGGAAATTCACCAATCTAATGTAGGAAAAATAATGCGCCTAATTGAGTCGAGTTATATACCAAGAGACTCGGCATTCGGCGTAGACCAAATTCAATCAATGTTGAACTTTGAAGACCTCTAGCGACAAAACAGAGTTGGAAAGTATTCGTCGAGGAACCCATAGATATCTTAATTTCATTGCAAATAGTTAACAGAAAGGGGTTACCAAAAAGATCGAAGATTGAGAAAACTAAATAAATACGGACATTTTTTCCTATCGTCAGAGGAGATGAGATATACCTGTACCACGTGGGATCTATGCTGCAGGAAACAATAATCATACAGTGAGACTACGTAGAGCCATCAACAGCTAACAACCTGGAATTCTATCGTCAGTCGATGTCGTCTTGCTTCATAACAATGCAAGCCAATATACGGCGGCTCCTTTAGTTGAGAGAAATTTGATCATCCGCTGCGAGTCTCAGACTTTGCGCCTATCGACTATTACCTCTACCGGCATCTGCGGATCTTCGTTCGCGGCGAGCGCTTCGACGTAAAGGGTGAAGTGAAAATGATCGTGAATAATTAGCTATCATTACCGGAGGGAGAATTTTATGAGGAGGGTATCAAATAACTAATTCTTTGGTACGAAAAATATTTAAACCAGCCAGGAAGTGATGTCGAAAAATAGATATTTGTATGTATGTATTGTAATATTTATTATATTAGCGCCCAATAGATATTACGTTTGGTGACTTCAATTCGTTCACCTATCTAAGCTGAAGGTCTCTCTCAGTGGCTAAGAGTTAGTGTAAATTTAGGCATATCAAATGAATTTGATCAATTAATAATCGTTCATTCAGTCTTATCATCTCCTATCTAATCGAATTCATTCGAGTCATATCTTATCTGGAATGGAAATTTTGTTCTAATTATTAGCGAAATTCTAAAAAAAGTATTGGCATAGAGCATGGTTGTCTTCCTATGATTTTGCAAATATTGAAGTCGAGAATTAATCTTGAAGATTCATTTCTAATTGCTGCAATTGCTACAATAACGTTTAACGTTTATTTTATATCATCTTGCGTAAATATGATTTAGTGCAAAATGAGTTGAGGTCACTTACCAATCTCCCAAATTTAATTAAAGTCTCTGCCCAAACGTGTTTATAGCACCGTGTTTAACGAAAATGCTGTTATACAACTTAGGCTGAAATGCCCTAAGGATGTTTAACGATCTTTTCCTTTATACACCTCATTCTACCAGACGCACTCCTACACTCTGAATCCCCTTCCATCTTTGTGCTCCATCTGTTTCAGGCATTTATTTGCACTTATCACATTTCGAATTGCATCTTATCACTTGTTTCGACACGCTTTTGTTTCCGTATTTTCCTGAACGGTCAATTCACCTTATCCCAAGTGTCTTTATTACATTTACTGACGTTAGAGTCTATGTGTATCCGTCTGGAAGATCCTTATCTCATCTTCTTCGCCGGTTATTTTGTATTTGAGCGTTGAAAAGTAGCGTAAATCTTTACTTTTTAACGTTCCTGGCTTTTTTATGAAGTTGTCTTCATATATATAGACAGATAAAATATGTCTATAGAATAATGTAGTGTAAAAAGTAACATTTGTATTATCAACAATGGTTAGACACCCTGCTTTTCAGCATTCATAAAAGAGAAATGAGCGAGAAATCCACAATACCAATTTTTTTACTTGTTTCACAATCATATTTATGCAATTTACCTAAATTCTATACCATCGGTGAGCTTTTTTTTTAAGGAAATCAACCTAATTTTCTCTTTAACAAAACTGGAGTTACTAACTTACCCAAATTTCAACCTATTTATTGAGATTGAGGGAGATATGTAATCCTTCAGTGAAGATATTTTTTTAATTTCCCACTTAACCTTCGGTAATTTGCCAAAGATCGCCTTCTCCGTCATTTTCTAACAACTTCATCGGAATTCTAAGTCGAATTACGCTAAACATTGGACAAAGCGCGATTTTCTCATCCTCCATTACCGGCGAAGCTCTCGAAAAGGTTGTAATTACTTCCGATTCTACGGATGCGGATGTTACCCGTGTATATTTCCGGCAGACCGTTAAATAGGAAGTTATTCGCTTGTTGTGCTCTCCATTGCTATACGACAGCTTCGAAACAATTTAAATTATACAGAGTTTCGCCGTGAAAATCAAATATCTAGATGGGAACTACGCTTTCTAGAAGTGTTAAAGGTAGTTTTGCATCGTTAATAGTAGTGAGTAAATTGCTAGAAACAATGAAAATCATACAATGATGCGTCGTCGTATCGTTAGTACGTTGCTAATTGGCAAATATTAACAATTGGAATTAAATAACGAGAAAAGGAATATTGGCATTACATTAAAATTGTCAACGTGAAGATTAAAGTTTAAATTTCTTCAGAAAACTCTTTAATAATAGTAGTAATAATTACGATGATGTCTATTGATATTAAATAAGTGAAAACCATGACAAAGACGGAAAAGAATACATTCAACATCATAAAAAGGAAACAGAATTATGACAAAAATAAGCTAGGAAGAAAAAAAATAAGACAAAATTTCAATCAGCTTTACACTTTAAAAACAATTGTTTTTACCCGACCTGGTCTTCGTTGCAATGGTTGAATGTTCGTTTTGGCTTGGTGTGGTGTGAACGTGTTCTCATTTCTAGAATGTAGATGTGGCACGTGAAATGTGACTTTTCTCCAAAGGATAGAGACAATCACGACGTTTTGAAAGGAATAGCATTCCAGCAAGACTAATTGCGATTAGCCAATCTCAGAGTAGGTTCCATCCGATTTATGTAACTAGAACTCAGGGAACCACACGCACAAAATTGGTATCATACCAAAGATGAGCAATCTAACTTACTAAGAACATAAACGATGTATAATTGTTAAAATTTGAAATAATTGAACATCAGTAATATGATACTCGCATCAGGTACCTAAACTCGTTCTTACAGACTGACATAATTTTTAGTATAAAGGTATCGAAGGGAACAGCAAGATCCTTAAATGCTGTTTTGTGCGGTAGCAAAGTATTTTTGATATTGTTATTCCCAATGATTGAGGAGTTGATTCGTGTGTATGACACAATGAACGTTGAGATTGAGCTTATTGGATTAAGTTTGTTCAAATTTTGTTGTGGAAAGATCACATAGTTGTGAGAAGAGAATTGTGGATATTATTTATCATAACTGGCGTAAGCTAGCGTTGGCCAGTTCAGACTTGTCGAGAGATCATTTAGGAAGAGAATGAATAAGAGAGGGCCCAATTATAGACCTTGTGAATTTCCTGCATGTAAGATGAATTATCTGGATGCAAAAGCAATAATAATATCATACATTGATGAAAAGAAAGAAAATGAATTGTTGAACATTTATAATTAGGAGTCAAAGTACATGTGAATATTCATAAGAGATCTAAATTTGAATATTTTGCCGGAATTATTAATATTTGAATTATCTATGAAATGGATGTTCCTTTCTTATTTCGCTATACTTGTTTCGTATCGTGTTTGCCGACGTTATCATTATATCAATATCTTCTAAATATACTAATTTGACTTCACTAATGAATCTACGGCGGTTATGTTGCACATGGTAAGAAGAGTTTAGTCAACGATACGTAAAAACGTTAATCGAATTTGATTTAGCTCTCATAAAGCAATTTTTTATGTTTGATGAATAACTATAACATATTTTCTATTATTTCATAATCGTGATATCTAGGCCCAGTTGTATTCAGTTACGATTTCTTGCTTTTTCTCTCTTTGAAGCCGTTTTTGCTTTTCGCTAAGTAACTCACCATTTTAATGGTCTTCATGACGAAGACATTACATAATTTGAATATATCCAGCGACCTCATTGGGATATCAACATCTAACAAATCATGTCCATTGAATTCTACATTATCGATCATATTGTCGGAACGTCTAAATGCCTCAGCTGGTCAGCAAGTGAAGTTGATACTCATACATCTATATCCATTCGTAGTATAAGCAGCTCCAATGTCATTGAACATTTTTAGGCATAAAAACAAAAGTCTATTTCAATAGTTGTAGACATAACGGTAAAGAGCCTATAACAAAATTGCTTGCGAACTATTTATTAATTTGATAACTTCTACACATTGGAAGATCTATTTCCTCCAAAAAATGTAGAATGTTAAGTTCTGGGTATTAAATTTCGTAAGAAATTTTGGTGAATGCAGGAGTCAAAGATGGTTTAATGAACTTAAAAAAAATAATAACAATAAAAAAATAATACTTATTATTAGATAAACAATAGAAGTAGCTACTTCAATTTAATTACTACTTTTATGTTTCATACCTTTGTATAATCTCTACATTTATATTCATTTATAATTGTTCATTTAATAGAATGGAAGTTTTATTCAATGCAGCTGCTTGCATGTAACTCTTACGAAATGCGTTAGTAAATTGAATTAGTATAATTAATAAACTAATCATTTAACTGTATTTCAAGGTATTTATCATACTTATGTGTAAGGTGCACCCATTTTAATTTACTCCTTTATTTCTTTGCCTACCTTGATGTGAATATTTTTTGTATTTGTATAAATCAGATACGTCTCACGCTCCTATTAAGTATTTTCGCATTAAATTTGACTTTAATGGAAAATTTTGTGGATTAACGAAAATTATGCAATTCCAGAAAGAATAAATTGCAATTGAAGTAAACACGGGAATATATAAAAAAAAAACGCCAAATGTTGTACCCCGCAACATTAAAGAAGTACAACAAAGATCGTAGTCGAATTAAATGCATTTAATTTCCACTTCATATTTCTTTTGATTTCCGCTCACAGCTCGTAAGTATCAAGCTTCACTTCCAGACGCAGCGAATTTATTCCTTTCAAGGATTTAGCACATTCACCGTTTACTTTGTACGTTCGTAAATCGCATTAGACTTAATATCATTACGTCTTGCTTCCGGCAGTTCATGAACGGGACACGGATCAAGAGAGCGAGCCAGAAATAACGATGAAAACTCAAATTAATTATTCCCTCTAGATCGATTTTAAATCGTAATTTTTGATATTATGAATATACCATTACAACGCGCCGAAACTGCGTTAAATTGCTCTCCGAAGAAATCTTACTTGACCGTAACAGGGAAGCAGATGGCAAAAATAATAATGAATATTACGTACATATGTATGTACACGCATTCGTATATAGTTATGTATATGAATTCACGGCGAGCAGTCTGCACCTGTTTTTATTTTATTTTTTTCCGTTAATTCATTCAGGAACCATTGGGTGCCATCTGCGTGCCGCAACATAAATATTAAAGAGGTCTTTTGCCGAAGCGCATAAGTTCGGAAATAACGCTGAAATATCCGTAAGAAAGCAAAAAGTGCGGCATAAACTCCGGTTTGCAAATGTTGCAGTCTGCATGTGATCATTAATGTTTAGCAGAAAATTATGTTTTGTTCACAAAAACACCAATGCGCTTGAATCAACTAAATTTATTCTGGTAAAGGAAAGTTGTCTGAAGCAACTATTTGTTCTATTCTTCCGTATCTATATCAAAAAAAGAAGTTTGTACAACTAAACGAATTATTTACTCCAAATATTTGAAGAGGTCATGAGAAAAACTAATTTACAATAGAGAAGGCAAACCAAATATCTTTCTAAAAGCAGCGATTTTTATAACTAAAGATTACTTCGAGAGTTCCTGCGAACACCGGCAGACATAGCGTCATGAAATATTCTGTTGTTCGTGTTGCCCACTGGTGTCCCCGCGAATCGACAAAGCATGAGTCTGTCTAGTCTCTGCAAAAAAGTAATAATTTCATCCGTCTTTGTCCTCTCTAGTTATAAGGCATACTATCGGACATTATTGAAACTTCGCGAAAATTCTAAGTAGGTGAGGTGGTGAGGTGGCCAAACCCGATTTTTTGTTGAAACTAGCATTTGTGCGATATATTTGACTTGAATCTGCCTCTGTACGGTAAAAACATGCACATACGCAACTACCTTCTTTAAAATAATGATGTTGCCGTCTCTCCCAAGCACATCGGGAGGGATTGTCTTATTACATTGAGAATAGATGGCAACACTATATTCTAAATTTTTTTTAGTACTTTTAGCACACTTTATTTTACCAAATAAATATATAAAAAATGCGGTGGCTGTTCGCGATAACTGAAGCTAAGGTTTGCAATCGGCTTTGCTGTAAAAAATGAAAATATAACAACTTATAAAGTTGTCATCGTTTACGAGATACCGAGTTCTTAAAGGGAAGATCGAAGAGAAATAATAACAAAAAAGGACCTATGAGGACCATCTTCTGTGTTTCCATCTAAAAATGAAAAAAAAAAATACAGGCAATACAGACAAACGAACTTCCCTCAAAAATTGACGACATCCAGAGAATTGCTTTCCAGTTTGCGAATCAATTAAATATTACGTACAAATTTAATAAAACCACTGGAAAAGGTGGATAGCCGAGCAATGAGCAAACCAGAAGTTGATGCTTACTTTTGTCTCGGGTGATACGGTGCCTTTAATATGGACGAAACTATCATACACTTAAACAATCGACCTAGACACGTATTATTTGCAAAAAATTCAAAAGCAATTTCCATGGTTACCGTCATGGAAAAAGACGAAACTTTACTAAGTCGCTTAAAAGTCAACGAAGCATACAGCCTTTGGATCAAGCAATATCCAAGTCTTCGTATTACTCGCTTATAATTCGAAGGAAAGCAATTTCAGTCGGAAATGCAATTTTTTAATTTCAAGCTCCAGGAGTCGTTCCATTGAATCAAGGAGCAATGCTAGCATATACTTCTTGTGATAAGACAACGGATTCCATTGAATAGCAATCAGTACCAACTGCAGACTCGGACGAGTTTGCAACAAATACTGCATAGAGAACCTTTCTGAATCAGACTGCAGTTCCGCAGCGATAGCTACGAAATTACTTCCGGATATTCCGGATATTTGAATAATGACCATCCTATGGAGCTTTTAGAAAACTATAGCTGTCTACTACAACCAGCAATGCAAGACGAAAGCACGCGCGAAACGCAAATTCCAAATCCAATTCAAAAGTATCAGATTTCCTAAAAACATAGACACATCATTACTCACACATCAAACCCTATTAGCGGTGCTACTACAAACAACAGTCCCGCATAACTGTAAATTTGTCAACCTACATTTCGCAGGTGTACATCTATTTAACATTCCCATTACCAATTATACCCGAAAGGGAATTGTTTAAACCAGTTCGCAGCCAACTACCACCGTAATCATTTCAATAAATATTTAGAGCGTCCATCCATTGTCATTTTTACGAGCCGTCCCGAAAGTAAACAGACCGCAAAGTCCGGCGTGTCCTTCTTTTCAGTTCGAAAACTAAACACTGTCTCGTTTAACAGAAACGAAGAGAATCGTAAAGCGTCCAACGGTAATTAGAACGTGCGACAAACCACCCGAGTAGTGGAACAACAACAGCACATTCTCACAAATCAGGTTGTAGTAATACGCGGCTGGTAGTGATTCTGTTCGTGAATTTTATCGCGAGATAAAGGCTATCTCGAACAAATGCTGAAAAATTGTATTGTAATATTATTGAAAACAACGAGGTTAGCTGTCATCAGCGCTGTAATCACTTCTTCTTCACTAAATTCACATTGTACACCTATCGGGTGTGAGAGTCCATCGGGTTGGTAGGAAGCCCGATCCCTAGAGAAATAACCCCGTGTTGAACCAAATATCTTTCGGCCGTAAAATTATAAAGTTAATATAGAATATTAATTAAGTCCGGTCAAAAGCGTCGGGAAGACGTATATTAACTACTTACCTATACCTATCATTCTCTTTCTCGAATGTTAACATAAGAAATTTCTACAGCAAGTCAATTAAATGTCTTTCGGTTCGCATCATCTAAATTCTCAGTACAATTTAACGTTGCAGGGCCGCGTGTGTTCAAGTAAGTCTTCCTAGAACACAGAATCTCGGCAGCAGTTGCGTCCCTACGTCACACTACAGCAAAATCGTTCGTTTCGGAATCCAATTCAATAATCGTATATTTTAAATTGTTAAGAATTATCATAGACGACTATGAAACAAAACCGTCGGCAACGAAAACTAACAATGATTAATTATTATTTGTGACTTTATGCCGATATATCATTCAGACATATTATATTGAGACGTTGGTCCAATATTTTCCTAGTTTCGATTCACTATTTAAAGTTAAAAGTTATTCAAAAGTGCATTAGAAGAATATTGTATTAAAAAAATGGCGTACGAGAAACACGAATCTTGTGTTTATGTAGAAGGAGGCTACAACATTTAAGGTTAGTAGTTATCTCAATTCCCGAATGAGCAATGCAGGTCGTTAATCAATTATGATGATTAGAGAGGACAAAAGTGAGTGTAATCATACATTTTTCAAGCAACTAAACAGACTCGTGTTTTGTCAACTCTCGGGAGAAACTAATAGGCAACACGAATCCTTTCTTATGAGACGAATAGACACGAGTCTGTCTAGTCGCTGCAAGAGAGGTATAATTTCACTCGCTTTTGTCCTCTCGAATGCTCTCAAATCAAAATGCAAACAAACATTCAAATATCGGTTATAAGCAGTTGATCTTGAAAAGCTAAGTCGAAATACGAAATCACTTTAATTCTCGTGACTATCATTGAACGTCCATTATTTTGTCAAGCAATAAGTGCAATTACATATTGTCTGAAGAATAATCATGGGATTTTTGAAAGTTTATGCTGAAAATACGTAAACACTATATTCCTAGATTCAATTTTATATAAAAAAAATAATTTAACTTTCTTCATTATGAATGGAAACTATTCAAATTTTACAACGTTTCTAATGCTTCTTTCCACACATCACGTCCAGTAATATATCTTTGTTATTCCTCAAATCTATCGGATTAAACGTAGAATGATACGGATGAGGTAAGCGAGCGTATGGCCATATTTTTCTGTGAATTCATCTGCAACATATTTCTCTGCAGATTTATCGAGTGCTACTAAACAAACACTTTTTAAACGAGTTTGGCTCAGATGTTTCTTAATCACTGTTCTATCGCCTGCTTATAGCCGGATAGTAACCTGCGTTACCGATAACAACCATTAATGATATTTTCAAATTAAACAATTAAACAATTTTTCTTCGAACCAATGAAGCCTTCAGTAATAACCGTTACTGGTCATCTACTTTAGTTTTTAAGGGGCTCCATAGTTCACCTGTTGTTTTAAATTCTTTATATGCATTTGACACGGCGTACAAACTAATACTAAGACTAGTTGCACGATCCTACAACAATAAAAAGTTATTGTTAAAAAATTAAAAATCACAAAATTTGCTCTATTCCACCAATAATTGGGGTATGCAGCAGCATAAAGGAGACTGTCGAGAACTCAACATATATTTTAGAGCTGGAGCTTTTCCTGGGCAAAACCCAAATAACTCTAGGACGCACAGGCTCTTGTATTCTTCTTTCGAAACCACGGAGACCACGAGAAAAATCTAAAATCAATAAACTGTAATTTTTATTAAGCACTAAGCTTATACTTACTTTAAATAAGCAACTAACTAAAGGGAAAAGGAAGAGATACTGGGGCGTCCTCGTTCGGTGGGGACGCGTCTGTGCTTTAACCCGAGTGAAGTCTCCTAACATGTTTGTTCAGCTTGCTGAAATGCATGCTAAGATAAGGTGGATGGAAGGAGAAGAAGAAAAAATAATAACGATGTTTATTCACATTTGCCGTCTTACGTATATTAAAGACAAATGTAGGGTTTTAACAAAAATGAAAATCATACGATTCAATTCAATTACAACTGAAATAGCTGAATTCCATTGAATCTACTCCGTAAACGGGGAAGCCTTTTTAAGGAAAATGGTCCAAATAATTTTACTGAATGTTTTTTTTTTCTTTTCTTGAAGAGATGACGATCTCGTGAGAAAATTGCTTATTTTCCGATTATTTTTTTTTAATCTTCATCCATAGAAGTCGAATAATCCAGATGACACCCTTGAAATCGTTGTACGTAAGTCTTTTGCATACGAACAACAGTACGCATGTCTGAATTTGAAGAAATATAACATTGATTTAAATCTAGTAATTTTTATTTCTTGCAGCACAAGTCGTTTAATGGACTTTCTTAATAAAACTTATCTTACTCGATATGTAAGACGAGGATGAAAAACATAATCTTGGGAAATTCTTAGGAACGAATTCATCAACACCGCTTCGCCTCATAACTAAAGTAGTAAATATGACAACTGGAAACACTTTCTAACCTAGACAAATATTAACACTACCATATATGCTTCAGAACGATAGCACATGTGACATAGAATTGAATTTCGGCACTAACTTTACACTCGTTTTTTAAATTTTGAATATTTCAAGGTATTAAATTTTATTGTAAACATCGCTAACCTTATAAGCAAATGAGAGCTCAAACAAAGCCAGGAAGAGTCTGCGTAGCTTTAAACTAATTGTTGAAGGTGTGAATATTTGTAATAGTTTTAGTTTTTAATTTTATTTACAATTACTCAGATATATGAACTCTATTTAATACGATAATAAATTAAAAAAAATGGACTCTTATTTCAATTTTCATATATAAAATTGCACCATCCCTAAATGTAGCAATTCTCTGAAAACGTATACGTTCACTTGTTAAAATGAGATTCGTGAAAACCGGCATATATTTGACAGCTATGCGCAACATACGGTCCAAATCAGGTTTAACGCTGACTACCTGGTATGTGTGCTACGAGTTCTCGTTCTCCACCGTTTATAAAGAGTAACAAGTGTACACATGAAGACCATGGGAACGCCGCCTTTGTCGCATAATAGAGAATTGTGTCGTCTAGAACGGTGGCCGGCTTGGACGTGGGAAGCGTTCCCCTTCAGCACCAATATTACATTTCTACCTTGATGCTTATTGTGTATTTACGTATAAGTATGTATGTACGTTGTATATATGTATATGTACATACGTAGATTACGTACTATGTGCTTTGTTCGTTGCTAATGCGAATTAATCCTTTCCATTGTGTCAGTTCTGCTAGTCCTTCAGGGCAGATTAACTAACCTCTTTTTTATCTGATGTTCACAGCGGAATTAACTATATGTCGGTGGTATTTTCGCACGTTATTAGTTCTTTCGTCGTTCTACAATTCCAGCAACCTAAGAAAATAGAGAATAAAAATACAAAGGGAAGATTTCTCAAGAGTGAAAAATGGATTAAAAATCAAAAATATGGCTATAGGGCCAATACTTTTAGACAACCTATGATATTGAACACAGTTAGGTTAGTGTTAGTAGCACAGCTGTGGATCGACATAGCAATTAATTTCGATAGTTTCAATTAATTCTATCTTTATATATGTGCGAGAATTTCTACATCTACCACTTTTCATAGAAGGAGCTGTAATACACATCTTAGAACAATAATCTTGTAATTTTGCGTTAAACTTCCAATTTCTTGTGCGTTTTTCCTTTAAATCATCTGAAATGGCTTCTCTCCATTTTCATCTGGGTCTCCCTTTTTTCCCTTTCGTTTCCGGTTAACCTATTGCTTTTAGCTTCACCTCATCTTTCATTCTTTCCAAATGCCCTGCTCTTTGATACATTAACTTTGGTTCATTAAATATATTGTATGTTTCCCCATTCGTTTATCTTTCCCACTCAATTTCAGTTCGTCCCCCATCAAAAATTCGACGTAATAATTTTCTTTCCCATGTTACTCTCTTTGTTTGTACTTTTCTGTTCGTCGCCTATGTTTCCGATCCTTACAATAAATTTTGGCTTAGTATAACTTTATATACTTTTAGTTTTACATTATAGAACTTCTATCGATGTTATTGTTATTTTTCGTTATCTTTAAGTCTATCTCTGTTTCTGCGTTACACTTGTCACTAATTACTTCTTTAAATTCCATTTCCTCTTGGTTAATCTTAACTTGTAATCCTTCTTCTTTTTTCTTATGATTCACTTGTAATTTCATATAATTGTTTTTCTCTATATTTATGCGTAGTTCTTATTTCCTAGATGCTGTTATTTGATTTGAGTTGCATCTATTTGCTCTGCTTTCTTTCTAGTAATCATCCAAGTAGACCAGACGGTGTTGGCCTTTCGTGAATATTAATCCCTTTGTATTGAACTGCATTAAATAGCATAGTTAGTCTTATCTGTTAGTCTTTTCACAGTTTTCCTGGAACTTGTGGCGTTTTCAGAGCTCCTATTCACAGGATCGTACCCTTTTTTGGAATGTACAAACAGCATGAATGCAAGTATTTCATATTTTTATGTACGTTGCTGACCTCCCTTTCCGAAATCTTTTTTTAGTTAATTTTCTGTTTCTAATAGTATCTTGTAAAATTAAAGTACAGAAACAATTTGTTATAATAGAGCGAACTTATTGCTAGCAACAAATTTTTAGAATTAGTTGCTAACAGCAAAACCATTTAATAAATGGGTTGCGTCGGATACCATGTGTAGTTGCTACGATTTGACTTGTTTAAATTAAAAAAAATTATTTTCGGTAACAGTTAAACCAATAAAATTATTAGTTTCGAATAACATGATATCTGTTTACCGTGACAGGAGTAACTATAATTTGATTGTTTGAAGTAATTAAATCTTCCAGTGTAAAAGCTGTTGCAACAAAGCAACTAATTCTAATACTTTATATATAAAATACACATATAGGTAAATCAATATTTACTTGATTTATCCCAATCAAAAGTTTGTTTTCCTTCTCACCTTTATAGATCAAATATGTACATATTTTTCTGTCGTAAACGATATGTACATATTTTCGTTGTAAAATTCATTGTCAATATTTAAAAATTACTAACAAAGGCACTCAGTCACGGCTCCTCGAAATAAGGAATATTCTGTATAGTTTACGTACGTATATATACTTAACTTCCACCGGAAATTAGATCCCTCTGCGGATAATCGACACGCCGATTCCGATATGCTTTAACGGTACGAGCATGTATGACACATAGTTCTACTCTTCTAACGCTCTCTCGAAACTAAATTCGGTCGCAACCGCGTCTTCAAATAAATGAATTTAAACAATTCTAGTGTAGAGGCATTTAAGTAAAGGGAAGCTTCTTTCTTCTTAGTTGGGACAATCAAATTCTTGTTACTCCAACAAAATCCTTTGTACGTAATTCCTTTATATCTTAAAAAGAAAACGTTATATTTTGATTTGAGGATTTGTCCGAAACTCAATTTGTTTCAATTTCTCCTACCACATACGATTCTGCAACGATTTCTAAATAAAAAAGAAAAAAATACCATATTTTTTTGTAATTCCAGAAACACAGATAAACGTTCAAAAGAAAGAAATAAGCTTAATGAGCAACATTCAGTTCGACGATTATTTCGAAAGTAATAATAATAATAGTAAAGCTTTATTTCACAGGTAATATGAGTATGCAACAATTCAAAGAGGACGAAACAAAATTAAATGTAAACATGAAAACAAATGTGGGAATATCGAAATACAATATATATATATATATATATATATATTATAAAGTCACTACATACATATGTATGTATCTGTCATTGAAGAACTCTTCTAGCGAGTAAAAAAGAGCATTTGGTTTATAGCCAGGACTTTAACATTTTCTTGAATTTTTATTACAGAGCGCTTTGCAATTCTTCGGAAATTTATTGTACTGTCTTGCACTTATTTTGTCTTTCTCTTTATGGATGTAGCAACTGGCTTCCAACATGTGTAGCCCAAATAGTGTTAAAAGGTGTAAGTTTGTGAAGTATCTTCGACAAGATGTTAATTGGTTAACACCAGCAATCGTTCTGATCGCATCTTCCTGTTTCAGGAAAACTTGGTTAGTCGATGAGCTGGAACTCCATAGTAGTATTCCATACAATAATAGTGATCACAATTCCGAATAGTATACTATCTTTAACGTATTTATATGTATTTATAGCGCTCTTTAGTTGTCGGAGTTTGAATATAATGGTATTCAATTTAGATACGAGTAGGCTCCCACTTCTTTGTTGTTGAAAAGGTAATACCCAGCAATTTAGCTGTTTTCGTTTCTGAAATGCAATGGTTATTTATTCTTATGCCAAGTTTGATATTTATTTTTTTTGTAAAGTACAAAAGATAACATATTTAGTTTTTTATGTTAAAAAACAAGCAACTAGCACAGCACCACTAGTTCATCCTATTTAACATGTAACGAGCCTCAAATTTTGTTCGTTCCCCGTCGCTTGCAGAAAGTAAAGTTACATCATTTGTATAACATACTAGATGGTAATCACAAATGAAACTAACAATGTCGTTTACAAGAACTGAAAACAAAGTGGGAGCAAGGATCGAACATTGCGCCACTCCAATATTATTTGGCATTAAGATCTAATTGTCCTCCCATCCTCCCTGAAAGGTAAGAACCGATCCATTACCAGCCTTGCCTCGGAATCCTAAAGAACTCTCGAGTAATAGACTGTGTTTTACCCAATCGAAAGCTTTTGTCAAATTACAGATAATGCCCACTGGATACAATTTTCGTTCGATATTTTGCAGGATATTCTGATGAATATCTAGCAAAGTCGTAATGGTAAGCCGTAATATTTAGCAAAACCGCAAGACCGAATGAATGTACCTAAATTTCAATGGATTTTGTTTTGATTGCGTGTTCACTTAACACATGTAGCTTAAATGTTTATTTATATTTAACAATATTCACTCGGTCTCCAAATAGGGCAACGTTTTACTTGAAGAGGTAAGTGTGGATGAAACATCGAAAGAAACCACGGCTACGGCTACGGCTGCGGCTACTGTGGCAACAATACTGTTCCAATCTGGAAAACGAAAGTATAGTATTCTTAATCTTAATTTCTCGTTTAATTATGCCTTATGCTTAGATCTAAAAAATATTTTAAATAAATAATTTATTTTATAGATCACATTAAATCCTCTTAAAATAGTTGGTTAGAGGAAACTCTTTTTAAATTTACTTGATTCAAACATATGAGCTCTTCAGTGCAACTCTTGAAAATTCAGCTTGTATACTTTAAATGTACACTGGTCGAATATTTCTAGGAATTCTCGTTTATATTTTGGCGCAATGCATACCTGGTTCTATTATGTAATTGTAGAATTGTTCGCCGGTATTTGAGGAATTTCTTTTGAAAATTATCGATTCGTTTAGGTCACCTACTAAGTAAAAGCAACTACAGCAAATAACTAAAATAACGCAGGGAAAGCAAGAAATATAATGTAATATTTGTATCTTAAAATAGTTACTCTTGGTCAATACAAAGTATAATAGCAATAAATTGTATTTACTTAGATATTCTTGTATTAAAAATAATACTATATAATTACAAAAAATCATGTTTATGTTGATTGAATTAATCAAAATTCATTCTAACTTGTGCCAATGAGGCTCCAATGTTTTTCAAAATAAAAGAAATTTACCTCTTCTAGATATGATGGTAGTTCAAAATACTTTATTATGCTTTTCTGTAAAAAAGTAAGCCCAAACATCTATAAATAATAATGAAGTATATTTAGAGCAATAGAAAGAGTTATTTGGGGAATTTTTTTTAGTGTCCTTTTTGCAGTCAGGATAGAGTTTTCTGTGTTGCCGAACATAGCGTAAAAAAAGCTTGTATGACTTTAACAGCTTTTCCTGCAGCATCATTAATTGCTTTAAGGCAGTTAACTTTTCTTTTTGCTTCCATCAAAGCAGCAGTTTCCTTCCAAGATGAAACGTCATCTTAAGGAAAAGAGCCATCAATTTTCAATGTTGAAAGTAGATTTTTGATTTAGATAGACACAAACTGTTTCGAAGTTTTGTCTGAAACAATAGATGCATTATATTCAGTACAAAGACAGGTGGAATTATTACTTTTTCGTTTTGTCGACTCTCGAGGAAACCAGTGGGTAACACGAATCCATTCTAATGAGACGAATAGACACGAGTCTGTCTAATCGCTGCAATTTCATCTTCACTGCCTTTGTCCTCTCTAATGATCACAGTCAATACATGAAAGAAATAATAGATTAAAAGAACAGCTAACCTTACGTACCATATAAAGATCTCCATATTTTTCCTTTAGATGGACCATATATAAATTTTTTGTATATAGCACGAATCTTCTATTCTGAATCAGCCACAATTCCCTTTATGATTTCAGCATCCGCCGAATCATCAAAGAGCGATAATATTGATATTACCTCTAACAAATACCGCGGGTACTATACTCTAAAAATCCATCTTTATAGCTTCTGCTCCTTCCTTTCCCATTTGGGATCGAACCCTTTGAATAGCCGATTTATCAATTGGATACTCGTCTACAGACGGAGCCGTCACCAATTTTGAACAAATTACATTATTTTCCTCCTTTCTTTCTCCCTCTTTTTCCTGACGTTCCAGTCGCTACAGCAATGATTGATATCTCCGGCAAAGGTTCTTCAAAAAACAATTCTCAAATTCTTATTGCGTTAGAAAATCATGCGATGAAATGGACGCAGTCAGTTTTCTTTTCTTTTCCTCCACTTTGCGTTGTCGTGTCGTTTCTTCTTTCTCATTTAACTTCTTGTCTACGCTCTGATACAAATCGGCACGGGTTATTGTACTAAAATTCGCTGTCCGAATGTTTTGTAGCGATACGAAAAAAGCAGACTATATGTGTTAAAAAATACTTAAGTTGAAAAACGAGGAACCGCTAATGGGTATATCAGTTAAATATTTAGATAATATTCTTTTGATATAAACCAAAACGGATTGTTATTCTATCCGAAACATAAACGAGAAAACAATATGGTAAGTTCATAGCATTAGTATATGATGAAATCATCATTAGCTCATGAGATTCATGAATTACGTATGTAGATATTATCTCTCGCCATAACTAATCACGCGTATGTAATTTTAAATGTTATTAAAAACATAATGGATTGTGAGGAGTTTATTCTCTCTAATAATTACGATGAAAATATGAATGAAATTGAGAGAAAAAACAATATGATTTACCAAAGATCTCGTACATGTTTGTCAACGAATATAATCTTGAAATTGAACAATTTTTGATCTATAATCAGACATTATTTGTCTATCGACCATCTAGAATCACCATTGTTTCAAATATTAATCGCATAAAGGTATTACGCACCAGAAGAAGTGCTTCCTGGTGTAGTAAAGCTGGTTATTTACAGACAACATTAGAGTATCACATTGAGTAACACATGAGTAGCACATTTCGCATCGCAAATTTAATTTAACTAGTCCACTTTCCAGAAAAAATATATTTACAAATGTCTACTTTTGCTGTCTATACATCCTGACAGTGATATGCGAAACATACTGAAAAGTAAACGTAAGGTTCTAGCACGAAATGTAAAACACGTCCCAGTATATAATTTGTGTGCCTTTTTATGTAAATAGCGCCTTATGAGTTTATTGAATATCGGAGTATCGTCTAATCAATGTAATCTTTATCATAGTCACTACATGCAATTTGTAAAAAAAAGAGACACGTTAGGCTTAGAGTATTTTTCTCCATTAATTCGGTCATACGGTTAATAATGGCAATTCGTTGCATCTTCGAAACAACTATTCCAGACTGATTAATTAAACAGGTGTAGGGCGAAGTTTGCCGATACTTTAGTGTTGCTTTCCATTATCATTATCATTATTGAGTTGTTTGCATCAATAAAAAGGTGTTTCTCTTTGACTATATTTCAAGTTAATGTTTTCGTAACGTCATACCTACTCGCTATAATCTTTTAAAAGTCATATCCTAATCTGCTCTGTATATCGGTATGGATGGATGGATGGATATCAATATATCAGAATTGACTAATTGCTTCAGCTGCCCCAGTTTAAAAATTGATCTACCGATACTGGAATTTATCTAATCAAGATGAAATACTCCGTTTTAAATTATGTAAAAAATTTGCTCCTAAAGTTTATGTTTTTAATGGAATCGAGATTAAAGTTTCCTATTTTAAGAATGAAGTCTGCGTTTGCCGAAAACGCATTGAAAGCCATATTTTAGTTCTATATAAATACCTTGTTTTTTTTTTCAAGTACTGTATTTCATTACATCCTATCTTTTTAATTTTGCAAAGAATATAGGAATAGCAGAGAACATAACGTAAATAACGAGGAAATCGGGTGATTGAACGCCTAAAAAATTACCACAGTTCTTATACTAAAGGTTCATTTAAAACGGTGTGTATCGATTACTGGCGCTTGCTTTACTGTGAAGTAGAATGGCAAATAACACGTATGACCGAATTCGATCATACGGTTGAAAATGAGAATCCGCTCATTCTCGAAACTGTTGTTCTGTATTGATTAATTAAACTTGTGCTATAGGAACTGTGCCGATATTTTAGTATTGTTTGGTATTCCCTGGTTAATTGAATTAGTTGACACCTGTATAAGTTGACACCTGATAAAGCAATATGTAGATAGATATATGTAATAAAAACAGTAAATCACAAAAAGTAAAATGGAAAATGTAAAGGAACAAGTCAGTAATGAGAAGCCGCTTACAGCAATAAGCGCATACATAACATATATTTACACATCTGTGAGTTAATCTTGTATATTTCTTTTAGATTCTCAGGGCTTCTTCGTTGCTTCTTTTCCCTCCCCATATCCTGGCCACGTGCCTCAACAGCTGTTTCACCGGAACTCCTTTGTACCATGTGCACCTTTAGTAAACGCATCTATCTCTTTTTACTTATTCCCTTTCACGGGCCATCTCTTTTCCTCATTCCATAACCGTCGCATAGAAGACATTTGCCCTACTAACTCCGATCGAATATTTTTTTGTGTTCAGAAGAGTCTGGAAGGCATGGGAAAATATTTTTTCCCTTTACCGTTTTTGTGGTCTCACGATGTCGAAAAAATCTTATATATGGTTTGTAGGTAACAGCATCGCATCAACGTTTCAAGGTGTGGTATGTACATATAAATACGGAGGAGGAAGAATGCTTTGGAAATATATCTTAACAATGGTAAGATAATAGGAAAATTAAATATGTATAACTTTAGAATGGTCCCTTCACCTACGTACGTACCGAAAGCTAAGTATGACTTCCATTTACCTTTTTTGTGAGGTGAATTATGTTTAATATAAACTTCAGGGCAGGTGTATAACGCCACGCAGGGCATTTTTCATATGCTTTAATCAAGTCATCATTTACGCCGTATACTTTCGTGAGTATTAAGGGTAGTATTTCAAGAGGGGTTACGTAATAAGCACGTTTAGTTAAAATATTTCACGTATAGGATAAGAAAATCTAAAGGAAGCGCCTTCAAGTTCGCGAAATAGAGGAAAAGGAGGGAAAATACAGAATTATTTTTCTCTTTCAATATATTCGCCTACAATATGAATACATTTTTCTAGACCTTCCAACTGCTCTTTTTTTATCGCATTTTCGTGGAGAAGACACCTTCGTCAATTTTGTCCTTCCTTTTTAGAAGGATTGAAACGTTATATATCAACAGAATTATCTTTGTAATCTACTAAAGGATACCTTCCCAAGTCTTCACAAGTCGTCGCTATGAGTTTTTTGGCTGACTGCGACACCAGGTCGAAGGGTGTTTTTTTATGCCTCAGCACGGAGACTTGTTCATGTTCATAATGATAAACCCAAGTTTCATTCCCAATAACAATCTGTCTCACTACATCATCCCTGTCTTCACTATACAACCTTGAAAGCACACGGGAATATTTCATATACCATTGTTTCCGCGGCGGTGTGAGCGTTCTTGGCAGCTATATCCCCTGCCTTGCTTAAAAGCACTGAGCCGCTTGTAATCCATGGTTTTCTCAGCACCATACTCAATTTTCTCCATATTTTACATCTGCTTTCCGATTGAGTTGCTTGATCGAAGATAGTTGAATGACTAATGACGCAATTATGATAAAACTTGATATTTATACTAATTATAAGTCACTGAATATGTCACTTGAAGGAGCTATCATCTAACTTTGCCATTCTCCGAATTTAAAAATTGTCCCTCGTGTATAGAACGTATTTTTTGTATATCGAAGATTAAGTTCCCTCTTATGAGAGAGGCTTTTATTATGTTATTTCCAACAAAACCAACCCAAACGTTCACTTTTTGAGGATGCTGTGTATGAACTTACTCAATTCAATGAGGATTTTCAATTAAACAATAACGATAATTGCGCCTGTCAACAATGCCACTAAAGCAAAGCATTACTTCAAATTTTCTTGAATTAATCCCAATTAACGACAAACTCTTCCTAAACTCTTCATAATTGGCCTTTGGTCAAGAAGATCCAGCTCATTGCTATATTGAGCCAAGATGACTCTTTCTGTCTTCGAGGAGAGCGGCAACGATAAACTTAAGGGCGATAATTCAGAGAATGACGGGTGTCCCTGTTAAATTTCAAAATAATAACGACAATGACCCGGTTCCAAATAATAGAAGAATGGGATCGACAGAGGATGAAGTTGACAACCCACAGTAAATATTGGGAGAAAAACACTTGTTGCAAGTTTGACTCTAAAGTTTCTCTAAAATCTTGAAATTTTATCCGAATCGTACAAAAGTAGATATAAGTGGAGAGGAAAACGTTAAAACTAATAACGTAAGAAACAAATCAATTGAGTTTGATTAATAACGTAAGCATAAACATAATAAACATATTACTATTAAGAATAAAGCCCGCTAAAGGTTAACGTAAGATCAGCTAACTTCCTATAAGTTGCTTATTAGTTTTCATATGTGATTACTAATACATAATTACTGCCTTTCGTTATTCTAAGAAATTTAGTGTTGTTCTCCGACTTTTTCAACAAGAATCGACTTAAATATAGGATGCTGCACGAAATGCTAACCGTACGATATACTACGCGTAATAAGCAATAATTTATTAATAGATAATTATTGGATTTCAAGCTCTGGCAACGATTCTACCGTTCTCGGTAACGATTGCGTGGTTGCATCCAGGAACAGAATGCTGTGCGTCGCCTATAGAATAGATTCTGCGCCTCGAAACAGGAAATTATTCCTTCACGGTTTGCAAAGCACGCAGCATACCACGATCAAATCCATGGAACAGATGTCTAGACGAATCGTTCATTGTGCTAGAGCCTTTGGAACTAGTTATAATTATAATACGTTTTTCTTTTTTACAAGTATAATAATAATAACGTTTAATAACTGTACGCTTGTTGTAGTCCATTTAAAAGGAAACAAAACTTTAATTGAACACAGCGAAATTAAAATAATGTATTATTTTTAAAATCAATAGACGCCAATAAATATGTACAAGATGACAGTAGTAGATAGCGGTGGAAATAATTAACTAATTGACTTTAATTGAGTGGCAAGCTATTTTATTTCTTTGATATTTGATAAATAATCACACTAATCACTACTAAGCAATATCAGTTGACGTAATCTACCGTAATATAAAGTTTAATGAATATCTAAGGTTGCGTGTTAGGTATTTTTAAGGTGATTATTAAAGTAAACTATAAATAGCGCTGTATTAATATTTATTTATGAATTAGCTTCAATACTAAATACGAAATTATATACGTACACACATAAAAGATGTCGCAGTACGAGCTTCTTAGCTGTATATTAGAAACTAATTGTAATTCAAATTTTGTAAATTAACAGATTCCAAATTAACAACATTAAGTTGTAAAAATTTAAATTTAATATTACTGCATACTTTGATAATAAAAGGCTAAATAAAGGCAAGTTACCGGCATATTTCCGACGCCTAACTCGAGCTGTTTTTGAGAAATTTCTTGAAGCTGTTGTTGCACAGCTTTCTGGGTTGTTCCTGGCACTATATTAAAGGAGCGTATGCGACCATGGGTCTAATTATTACTATGTACCAGTAGATTATTTGAGGCTTAACACTCGAGTTCTTACCGAGCTGTTTACGATATGCTAGTGGACGTCGTCGTTGCTCTTTTAGGTTGGACGTAGGTTGGACATATGGGAATTCCATGTTAGTTCTCTGTAGAATGTGACTTCGAAGTATCTAATTTTATCGCTGAAGCTAACAGCTTTCCCTTCGAAGAGAGGCTTTTAGTCAGATTTTTCTTCTTCTTGTAGAAGAGACGATTATAATCTTTTGAGTATTCACGCGCAGGCTATGATTTTGACATGGCTAAGTCATCGACGTACTCTTGCACTTCCTACCCGTTAAAGGCTAAATTTTGTAGTAAATCGGTTACAACAAGGCACAAAAGCAGAAGTGAGAGGACCTCTCCTTGGAGACAACTTTCACCAACCCTAATCGTTACTGTTTCGGATCCCAGTGTAGCACTTATTCGTTAACTTTGAAGCATGGCTTTAATCTATTTTGTAACCTTTGGCTTTCAATAATCCCGAAGGAGGTGCTATCAAAAGCACTCACTACGTCTAAGGATGAATACTTGTTAAAACATTAGTATTTTTGGTAGGTATTTTCTAGGTATTATCCTTGATAAGAAACTCCCGTAAACCCCACACATCAACCATAAGATCAACAGCTAGTATTGATTTTGAATAACACACAGAATGCTAGGATCTCTCACACAAAGTAATGATTTATACTGCAATAGCCACACCATTGCTAACGTACGGCGCTTGTCTTAGTGGCACGGCGTAAGAAGCGGCGGTCGTAACCAAAAAGCTGGCAAGAAAGAACAGGTACTGCAAGGACTTCTTGCCTAAATATGATAAGCGTATTAACAGCTACACTAACGACGACAACGGAAGTTACGTTATACTTATCACCTCTTTAGGTAGCCATGAGCTTATGATGAGACATTATTCGTGCTGCTGCTAGATTTCCATTCATAAACGAACGCTTTCACATTTTTATGTTATCGCAAATACCTAGCTTAAATACATAAGGCAGGCATGCAACTTAAATTTCGACGTATATTTTCAAAAGTGTTAAATTCCACCAAAACGGTTTTAGGTAGTTACAGGAAACATAGCAGCAGCTTGTCTTCTTTAACCAGTATTATAAAAATATGCAATAGTATCCAGGATATTCTACTTGAATTTTTACGCCCAGTATATCAAAACCTCTTGAAATAGACAATGTTCTGTAGTGCAAAAAGCTTTTTTAATCTGCATTTATGTACTTCTAAAACACTCATTTGAAGTAGTTGAAGTGGAAAGACCGCTACATTCGTCTAATTCAAAATTTTCCTATCTCTAATTAAGTTCAGATTGACGTGGTTGTAATGTACTCAAATTGCACATTATCTGTCTGTAGGGATTAATAGTATTAAAGTAGGAATTTGTCTAATATGTACTTCAAAATTAAAAGTAGCTATTGAGTACATCCGCAATAAATAATTCACACGATAATAAAACAAATTAACACGTCGCAATTGTTTACAAAAAGTTAAATTAATTAATTGAAAACTGAGTGTATCGTAAACCTAGATCTCTTATGTAGATTTTTTTACAATTAAATTCAGCAATTATATCTACTTAAAATTAACCTATTGCGGCAGGTCTAAACATTGCTATTTTAAAGCTAAGTTGATATTACGAAGACTTCAGAAAACTCATAATGGCGATTATTTGCTTAACATATCAGTCTTGATTGAGAATTATTACCAGTTAGTAAATTATAAATAGGGGCCCCTGAAAAGTATTTTCATTTCTGTGCAAATATAATAGAGGATGTTAGTATTTATCGAACAGATATGTCAAACTTCAGTTATCTTTAGATAGAACATCCTTTGTAGGTGATGGAATATTAAATTCTTCGCCAAATGATATTACAAGCATTGGTTGTTGGGAGCTGGTGCACTATCCAGTTGATATCAAACAGAAGCAGACTCAACAACTGGCAATGAATTAGATTCTTTTTTAACAATATCGCACAATATTTCTAAACACGTTTTCTCATTTAAATTTTCATTATCAAAATGCAGGAAACGGATGCCGTTATCTTTAATTGTATTAAGTTCGTTGCGATTTTAGCTAACCTTCTTAAAAAACCCTCTGCCTAACTACAAAGACATTTTCGGCTATCCAAAAATGATAACAATATTTAGTCCTGCATAAAACAAAATCGAAATAATAAATATAAGCGTATAAAGGTACAAGTCACGTACACTTGAAATGTAAAAACATGTAAAAACGTAGATAAGAAACAATAAACGTGCATCTGTAGATTAAAAAGAATTGCAAAATTCTCAGTATTTGCACTTTCATTGCTCAGTGAAACAAATCTGGAGATTTGCAAGAACGACAAGAAAGGCAAAATTGTAAATACGATAATTAATGAATGTAGCTTTAACTTACTTTTAAATTTATTTGAAGTTCTGGAGCTTTAATTTGGGGATTTAGTTTCTTATAAAAATCTGTATTTACAAAGAAAGGTTACTTTCTATGGTGTATTTATTGTAAACAGTGTTTTTCGTAAATTTAGCTCTATTTCTACATAATTTTTTTTCCATGAAGGCTACATATGGTGAAAAATTCTCAAAAATGCATTTTGTGAATGCAAGTTTCTTATATTTGCCGCTTTGAAAATGGTCCCCGTTTAACACTCTTTGAATATACCTTTGCAAGATTTTTTACATTTTCCGTCCATGTTCGAAACAATTTTTAAGTTAATCGTCGAATTACATCTTTAGACGATATTGACCTGTCCGGGTATCTTTTCCTAAACACGTTCTATTTTAAATTTTTCCAGATTCTCCATAAATAAATTTAAATAATCCCTATATGTCAATCCTTAATGTAACATTTTCTTATACTTTAAAAAAAACAATTACCAAAGATTACATGTTGAGAACTGTTAATGACGTAGAATATCGGTGACAAGCGTCCATAGCCACCATTCAAATTTTCAACATTTTTGAATACAATAACAATAATTATGAATAGATATCCAATTTTATTTTTTTAATTTCCTGGAGAATTTAATATTCAATCATCTACAAGGAAAATACACCGGGTGTATTATTTATTTAAGTTTACGTAAATATTGATGTTCCATGTTTAAAATACTTGGTCGCTAAGAATTAATACCCGGTATAATATTTGCACAAAGATAATATTACTTTATATATCGATTGCTCATGTTTACAGCTTGCAGTAATAATCAATCATCAATATGTTTAGATATTCCGGCAATACGCGGTAAAGTATTATGATGTTTTTACTGAAATCTTCATAAAAACAAATTAGCTTCAAAACGATTAGATCTATCAAAATTTTATAATAAATTGATTGTTGATTCGATAATTCTATAAAAATTAGGGCAGCCCCTTTAGAAGAACTAAATTTATGCCACATTCGGGTAAGTCGGAAGTTGAAAAGACGTACCGATAGTTTCTAGAAGTTTGCTTCTTCGAACAAAATAAGTCTACAAATTTACAAATTTAGAACCTGCTTACGAACACCGCGCATTAATGCACAAAAGTATCATAAATTAGATATAAATTCCTATCAACAATTAGAACATACTAACCTATTATCTATTACTGTGCATTTTTTTATTGCGAATATTATCAGTACATCAAAAGTGCTTTTTAATTGTTCTTGAAGTACATGTTAGACAGTTTGTTGACATGTTCGTATGTGCTTTAAAAATAGATTAGCATCAATGAAATGCGATTTAAACACAATGCAATCTCGCTAATCTGAGTAGCGCAAAGTTTTCCACGGGAAATCGACTGATAACGCAATTTTGTGAAGCTCTGAGCGCTGGGGAAAGCTAGTAGGAAAGCTGTAATCTTAATGCGTAACATGCTGCAAAGCTGCAAAATTTACGCCGAATTAAATTCTATTTTTTTTTATCCTATTCATACTACGTAACACGTATTAAGGGAGGTCGCTAATAATGCATTATACTAAAAATAAAAGATCAAATAGAAGTGAAAGAAAACAGTCTGTATATACGATTCTTAATTATATTTGCCAATTGTTTTCTAGAAAGTAAGCAACTGTCTTTGTCATTGTCACCCGGAGCACATCTACCGTAGCAGGTATCTTAGTGATACTTAAATATACAAATGGCGGATTCTGTCGCTCTTTTAGAAAGATCTTAAGAAAGTCTCAAATAGCTGTAATGCCAACTGTTGAAGAACTCTAATTGACCAACATTATTAAGTACCTGCTAATTAAGACTTTAGCTTTTGTAGTTATTTTAAGTAACTTGCAGATCGATGTGGATTTTTAAATAACGCGTAGCAACTATGTGGTTAACCTTAGAAAAGCTGAATACCTTTTTGTAAGAACAAGCACACCATGGATGTATGGGGCTTCAGAAAAGAGAATGATTAAAATCCACATTTATATGCAGTGTTTAACATTAATCAAGTAATCGTAAATATATAGCTTTTTAGGCAGGAAAGCGATTTGGCTAGAATTGTCATCTTATCTCAGGAGACAAATAAATGCGATTCTGTAGATCTACTAATATGGATACGTTTCGAAGAATTAAACATATTTTTTCAAATCGATCAACTTTGAATAATTTTTTTTTTCCAACTGATAAAAATAATAGAACAATATGAACTGTTTGTTGTAAATTAAAAATTTACTTGTAGAATTATGTCTCAACGTACCTTGAATCTTCCTGTAATCGACGTTTTTTCCCCGGTATTCTTAGTTTTTCTTCATCTGAAGGATCTCTGAAAATGTACCGTTGCACTATGAACAGATCGTCTTCTATTGGAAAGCCCTAAATACAATCTTAATTGAATAGTGGTATTGATATAACTGATTTAACCAAATACGACACTTTCAAGCAATGTTACTAAGTTTCTTAAAAATTGAATTTAAAGTGTTCGAACTAGTGAACACTATGCGTTAGTTATTTGTAACTCTAACCGTAAGTATAAAAATCTTCCACTTAGGGTTGTACATATTTATATTTGACTCAACAAAATGTTGATTTTCAATTTTCAATCAAAGCAATTGTATAGTTGTCTCAACAATAGGATGCGTTGTCACTATTGAAAAGTATTATTTCTTTAGCTGAATGTACGTTTCTCTAGTTTAAAGAAACCTTTTTATCTGTGTATCGGAATCACGTTTAATAGATAGTTGAACACATCCTCTATTTTCCTTAAATTTATTCCTATATAATCGTAAGCCTGTGTTCCCATACATTTTAAGATGACGGGTCCCGATTTTAATATTTCTACGTGTTTCCGTAGAGAACCATATGGGAAGTACATTTCCCCTAGGTATAGGGCTTTTCCGTACCTTCAACAAGTACCTCTCCAAAGTTCTTCGGAACCCAGATTAAGAACTGTTGGCCTGTGTGATTCCTAATATGTGACTTACTGCGTCATTTAAACAAATAGTAAACTAAAAGTAATCTCAAGCAGGAGTTTTTTTCTCCATCAAATAAGTCATCGAGAACATAAATTGAACACAAAAGTAGCTCCGGAAAAAATACTTCTTGAATAGACCATTACGTCCTATTTCTTATATTATTTACCATACTGGTTAATAAAACCAAGATTTTACGGCTCCCATTTCAAATTAATGCAGTGCTTTTGTTACGAAACATCGGTTGCTGTCAACGCGGTCTTTTATTATTCAACGCCCGCATAACAGTTTTATCTACGCCACGTAATATTACGTTCCCTAACTTCGTAGCAATCCATTTTATTCATTGCCAGTCCGCGATCGTAAACTAACGCTCCTTCTTTTTCTTCTTCTTGCCGCACGAGTGAGGAATTAAACAATGTCTGCGGATGCAAACTGTTTAGAAAACCGCAAGACAAGTGGCGAGGAGCATTTGTGGAAGTGACTAATCTGCAATACGTGCAGAATAGTTCGCGCTGCTACTACGTGAAATTGTCTTCCTACACATCGGGCAGATATGCATGAACCTATGTGCAATTCTCACGGTCCTCGTATTTGTCTATACGGTTTTCTCCCGTGCGAGGCAATTTGTTTGTGTTCCTTGCGTAGGTTCATTCTTAGAGTCGTCCATATAGTGGCGTTTCTGCGTGCATGTATATATATGGACTACCAATTATGCTATGCACAAATTCAGATTGATCAGTATCCTTGTTTTATTTTCGCCAAGAGACGCTGGAGCGTTGGCGGATGTTGAATGGGAACGCAGCTTATAGAATAACGTTCCTTGTGTTTTACGAAGGATGAAAACATTCAATCCCTTCGGGGCAAACAGCAATTTATTTTGAGGGAAAGATGAAAAATCTAACTAGGTAAACTTTCTTTTGTTCTCCCAGATGAGTCATATATTCTTTAGTTGCCAAGATTTGTTATTAGAGATGTATCCATGTCACGTTATTTCTACTTGATAAAATTTATTATCTAGATATTTCAGCTACATTGTAAACCTAATTTAATTGAGATAATCGCACTACAATCACTGTAACTAAATAAATGTTACAGTGTATATGTATATGTAAATACAGGGTGTTGTTTGAAAGAAATAATGTTGTTATTTTTTTCTATTCTAGGATTCTTATATTTTGAGTTGAAATTTACTTCGAAATATTATTAAAATTAACAAAAAAAAAAGAAAAATACGTTGAAATTTATGACAAATTAATTTCACGTCTATGAATTAATTAGATTCAAGTATGTTATGAACAAATAACGGCGTATTTTAACTAATTTTTTATGTTGATTACAGTTACATCTGACTGATATTTCGGTCATAAAATGATTTTATTATTAGTACTGACATGCGAGGACAATGTTTAATATGAAGAGATAATTTCGCTATGAGCAATACATCGCAATATGAGCAGAACAAAAATTGTTGATCTGATATACACAGAATTGCAGTAGAGGAGGTTCTGGAAGAATCAGATATTAAATACAACCAAGTTCCAATAAATCTCTTCGTAAACTATTATACTAAACAGGTATTTCTTTCTTGCCTTCTGAATATTCCTAATAAATATCTCTATTTTAAGACTATCACATGGAAGGGATATGACTATGCTCAAGATCTTAATGCTCGAATACGATATGAGACCTATAAAGATGCAAAACTTCCTTCCAAAACAGGAATTAGAAGATGATCGAATCGCTTTACACAAAACGACATTCCCTAGACCGTCACCTTCGACGCAAGCATTACTACAACGAGATCGAAAACATCATCAACCAAGTTATCGCAAACTTATTAGCAAGATCGAACGAAGATCTACATAGAAAAACCAAGAAGATCGTTGGTTTAAAGAGGAATATACCACTACGATCAACGATGCAATCCTTCAAGGCTAGCTGCACAATTGGTGAACAATGGAGGGATATCTAACTACTTGCAGTAGGGACCACATTTTAGAAATCTAATATACACCATTTTTTTCAGAAGAAGCCGGTCGCTGCTGTTGATCTTCGAATCGGATACAACAATCAAAAATAAAAAGGAAAAAGAGAAAGTAAAGGATAAAAGAGAATTTCGTATTTTCATTTGATATTATCGAACCTTACACGCATCATCAGTAAGACTTTTTTACTGGTGAGGCTCGATTTCATTCATCTAGCAATGTAAACTATCACAATTATCGTACTTCGTCCGCTGAAAATCTACACATTTTAACCAAACCAGCTTTGCAACCAATTAATTGGTGTATCGGTTCCCATTGAAAAAGAAATTCGAAATATTATGTAATATTGAGTCGTTAGTAATTCGAAAGCCAAAAGCAAAGAGTTTTATTCTACTACGAAAATAAAAGTGAATACTTAGACGAGTTTTCGTAGTCTTGGATATATTTAAACAACAGCTTCGACTACAAAACATAAATAAATTTAAGTTAACCCAATAATAAATATGTTTGTCGTGAAAATCTATCTTCTTCACACTGTTCTGCCAATTAAATAAACCAATAAATCTAATAATATAATCCAGGTGACATAACAATGACATCAAAAACCATATCATTGTATAATGGGTGTGTATTGCGGCACATCATGACTAATGGTGACTTTTATATAAAATTGGTTTGAGGAATAGATAATGAAATAGGTACAAGGAAGTATAAGTTTGTTGCAGAAACATCTCGACGATGTTCCAGCGATAGCCATAATCTATATCTCCGGCAAGATATAGGTTTCCTTAAAAGACGGAAACGGTTCAATGCTCACTGGGAGGTAGATAGAATGCGGTGGCTAAACCAAAGATGCGTATTCTAATTTAAAAATTTACAGGGTCGTAAGAGTAATCTTAAAATTTTAGATGCAGAAATATATAAATCGGTAGCTTATGCAGCAAAACTTAACCGAGGATCAAATAGAAACCCCAGTATCGATCTTCTTGAGATAAGCATCAGGTATTGAGTACATTGGATTGAGATATTCCTCGTATAAGTAACAACCATTTACTAACATTTATGATAATTTTTATAAACATCACTAGCTAGAGATAAGATCCAAATTATCTTGATAGTGAGCCATATCCTTTAAAGATCTAATGAGAGAATGTACTTTTATATAATGCGGGTACGCGAGTACTGGGCGGAATAAAGTTATCAGTATAACGTTTATAAATAATACATACAGAAGAAGCCCCAAGTGCAACCCTTGCGGCACTCCAGAAAAAGAAATGTACTCGAAGAATTTATGACCTACAGGATTATAAAGATTTATAATAATTAATATAAATACAAATAATGCAAAAAGCTTTACAATAGGAACATCTACCGTTAAAAAAAGTAATATGCAGTTAATAGATATAAAACACCAATTTCTTTTTTCTCATTACCATCACTTAATGCTTGTTTTATAAAGTAATTTGGTACTCAGCCAATGATAGCAAGCTAATGAATGGTTTTCTTTGACAGCGTATATTGCAAAATGTTTCCTTTCGATGTGATTTTGTTCCAAATGAATAACGAAGCCATTTGTTTACTACTTTACTATACAATTAAACCGCGAAACCTTCTATTAAACATAAATGTCGCGATCTTTACAAGCACAATGCCGCAAACGGAGCCTTTACATCCAGCTATTGGAGGTTTTTGCTTCTACCGGCCGCTGCGGAAATGGCACAAAACCCATAATTATAAAACTCACGGACTGCTGCAATCGTATAAACGAAAAACAAACACCAAGAAGCAACAGCGGCAGCATCGTTAGATATGTTCCGCTATACTGCTTCGGCTATAGGTAGGTGCCTTTTGTCCCATGGTTCAGTAGGTAGCACACATATTATATACATACATAGGTAGTCTTTCCACGGTTGTTGTTTGTTGGTAGGGAGCTCTCGCACGGCCTGTGTTGTTGTGTTATACGGTCTCAATCATCTGCAGCCAGTTTAGTTACTCAGGAACACCGGTGTCTCAAGCATGGTGAAGTGCTGAGGTCGTTATAGTGCATTTTTCGTCGCCGGAGCCGCGTTTTATTTCTCTGACGTGACGGGAGGACGTTGCGAGTTCCTAGAGCTGTCTACCTGCTGGTGTCACGCAGATACGAAGATACTAGGATAGGTTTGGTGTACACGACGGTCATTAAAACTAACAATTAGAAAAGAAGTGATTCGTTAATGTCGAACCTTTCGTTTAGCCGAGTTTTTACGAGTCTGAATCGAAAGTAGGAATCGTGTGCTTTTTTTAATACCTTAGTGACTTCTCAATGTTATTCAGTGTATACCAATTAGGGAATACCATTAGCAGGTATTAAAGGTGATATTAGTCAACAAGATTTAGCGTTCTGAAAACATAAATCACAATACTTCTCTTTACTTTTAATTGTAATCAATGCATTTTATATGAACGGAATTTCTAAAACGGTTCTGATAAGATAAAGATTGTCGGTGAAATTAAGAAAGCATCATATTTATCAGTAAAATGTACTTCAAATTTTAATTATCTAATTTTTACTAATGATCAATTGCGAATCGTTTAAGAAAACAATTGCCTTACACGTACTATCAGCTATTAGTCAATATTACTGCAGAAAGTAATAAATGTATATGTAATGTTGCCTAGAATAATAGACTGATAGGCTTCAAACAAAATTCGGTGCAGCTAATCGATGATTTTTTCTGTGGCAGATATGTAAGATTAAATAATACAGTTTAGGGCTTTTATATTTGCATCAAGGAGTCACGCAGGGCTCAATTTTAAGCTCTATTCTGTTCTTTTCTACACGTCTTCGTTTATTTAAAATTTACAATTTATTAAAGTAATTATATTGTACTTTGACGGCTCAGATTGGGTTGCAGTTAGCGAAAGTATAAATAGGGATCTTTCCGCTATTCACAGTACATCTAATATGTGCCCGCTAAGCGTTAATCCTACCAAATCATAAGGTCTGCAATAAGTCAATTGTTGAAGGGATTCGATTGGAATGTACTGACATTCTTATTGTTAGTAGGCCCAAGAGTGTGTGGTTGATACTGAATAATAATTATGTTGATATAATTTTTTTTCGTATATCAGGACTTACGTAATATGTTGTAATTTAAATTTAGATTTTGTTATATTATTGGACCTTACTTTACAATCTTTTTTATACATGGAGACAAAAGTCAACGATACAATAAGCAATCTATGTAGCGTTTTTGAAAATTTAGATTTTATCTGTTTGACAATAATTCCTGTCTAATGATGAGTGTTTTTGTAGCTTGAAACTGGTAACATATTCGATTAAATATTAATTTTGTGAAGCCTGTTGTTTCATTGTAACATGATATTTAATATAATTTTTGGTTTATTGTTCATTTATTTTTACAAAGAACGTGCTAAATTTATATAAAATTTATAAAAATACACCTTCAATTTACCACGTATTAAATGTTTGGTTAATTTAACTTACTTTCCTGTTTACATTGTTTGGTAAAGAAACCATTTTCGTAAAAATTTCCATTCAGAATCTCCAAAAATGATATTATGTGGCTGTTATCGTTCTGGATACAATTCCAAATATTTTCTATTCACTATTTAATTATTGTATTCGCTTATCATGAGGGCTACCCTGGGGGGAACCTCGGGGGACCCTGCGGGGACCCTCGTACACGGCCCTTTTAAAAACCTAGAAAATTGTTTAGTGACCCTGCTTACCAATCTACTCTGCTATTAATGAGCGACTATTGAAACATTTGGAATGTCATGACTATCTGATTTAATCTTAATTTTGTATCAACTTTTGTCAATATGTCACAACTCAGAAAGAATTATTTTTTAAGGTGTCAACCTCCAATTTGGCTTCGATAAGAAATAAGATTGAACCGAAACGTCAAACAAAGTCTTCAACTACAACATTAGATAGAAAATCGAAAGGGACCTTGAGAACATGAGAAGAGAACAAACTCTTTTGGTTTTCTTCTGCAAATCCAAATAAACATGTTAGAGGAAAAAGGAGGAAATGAGCTTTTCTCGGTTTTTTTTCAACATTTATCAAAATCTATTTTCTCTTCAGATCCATAACATACACAAATTTTAGCAACCCTGGCAAATTTAAACCTACTCTCCATCGCGAATAATAAGGGAGATTTCAATAATGAGGGTCGTGAATGACTCAGCCTGTATCTCTTTGCGCCTGATTCAACATTACTTTAGCATCATTACCTTTCGTATTACGTACGACGCGCCCACAAGTACACACCGAACCTACATTAAACACAGCAGATTGAAATTAATTCATCCTACCGTAAGGCAAACACAGCGTCTTGGGGAAAACAATCGATACGAATTCACACGGAAGTTCACCTTCGAGCCAACTAAGCGTTATTCGCAATCAGTGAAATCTAGAAGCAATCTCTCTTCTTGGCATACGGCATCTTTGTCGTGCTGACAAGCTCTGCTCTGCTCCGTTTTACCTGCTCCGCGTTCGCTAAACACATAATAATACCAATTAATTTTCTGATAAACGCGACTCTGGCAAAACATCAGCCGTCTAGACTGAGTCGCGTTGTGGTAGTAGTTGTTGTTGTATATGCGAAACATAAATTTTAATGGACGTTGGTTGTTTCGTTGACCGGTTAGCATTGGTTAAGAAGACGAAAGGAAGGTTAAGTAGTCATTAATGGTTGTTGCCACGTTGGTCACGATCTAATTAAAACAATTCTATACATAATAGCCTCATTTAGAACAGGGGAATTAAAGAAAAGGGAACAAAAGTAAACGATTATCCCTACATTGCTCGATTTTTTATTATGATACTCTTTCATGTTAACATTTAATCTGAAAACTGGAAAACATTATTAAAAAGAATAAAAGTTAAATATCCGTATACAGTGTGTTTCACTTTATACCCCCGTATCTTTGTTATTGGTAAGCCAATTGGTTCCACATTTTTATGAGATATAGACCAGCTCCAAGTTAGTAACCATTAGCTTAGTCTACTATCGTCAAAAATTAGATGCAAGAAATCAAAAAAGCGTAGTAGACCTTGTTTAATCGTGAAAGCATTAATTGAAATCATTTTAAGAACACTAGAAAACTAGAATCAAATTTGAGTAGCAACTGTTTTATGGAATGTTAAAATTAAATTAAAAATATTTCCTTTTACTTATTACTTTTACACATTTTCATGGTCACTCAAAAATTATATATATTATAATGACGTATAGGACATTTATACGTCATTATAATGTTCCTCGAATCTTCATCCCGCGTGCAGCATTGATTGAATAGATGTGGTTTTCTAGAATTTCTTTGTAGTCCCCCTCTTGCTAACGTTTCCTTCGAAAAACATTAACAGCTGTAGAAGGGTCAGGTCGCTAATGACGACATGCCTCATATTCATGCATAGAACAAGTATACAGGGTATGAGGTTTTGAACATACGCTTTCTACTATGCATGGGATATTGTATACAAGTACAAAATTTCTTTTACTTGAGGCGAATGCTATTTGAAAAAGAATAATTCCAAATTTGAACGTAAATTTAAACACACTGTGTAGTATTTTCAATCTACTGGTACTGCTATTATCGATGCTAGCTTTCTACATGTTAGTTCAACGAAACAACTCTCCCGTAACCAGCATAATTTATAATAAACAAATAATTAAAGTTAATAGTGAAATAGTCATTTTTTTGAAAGAAATCTATTTCTTGGAAAATTGTAAAATTTCAGGTGCAGGTAATTGTTCAGCTAACAAGAGTATGTTAGGGAATTCCGTAGTTTCAGAGTTCCGTAATTAGAGATCAATTTCTTCTTTATAGTCGTTGTACAGTATTTAATATTAGGCGTATTAAAAGATGAAAGCTGTAAACAAATTTTTCGTTTCCTTTAACAAAATGCAGGAATTGAAGTGACAGCATTTTGCAACCACGAAATATCTATTTGGAACCAAAGATATTTTCCTGGATGCGGAAATAAATTTAACATTAAAGTATTACAGAAAAAGAAAATATGAAATTACATTGAAATTTTTTTTACACGATATTTCTCAAGTTAACCGATAAACAGTTACAATATCTCACTGCTCTAAAAACTATTCGTAAAAATATAGCACCCTTATATACATTGTACGCAAAATGAATGCGGTAAACATTTGTTCTTTCTCGTACCATATGGAATAGCGCAGATGCGAAATCAATGGCTTACATTACATTTCGATTCGGTGTACAGAGTGCAGCTGTGTAGTATTGTATTGTGCGTGGTCGAAACGTGGATCAATTGAACACATGCTCAAAATCACTACGTGTGTACAACGTACGTAGTTATCCAACTGTTAAAACTTGCCGTCTGTGCGGTAGGCACCACACTACGTATTTAATACTAATAATAGTCAAACAAGTATAATAAGCAAAGCAAATGTTTGTGATTAATGATGATTCTCTGTTTAATTTCGGTTGTTTAAGCAAAGATCAGTTAACGTAAGCAATACAGATCAGCAGGATCGATAGTGGGTATAACAAACGAAGAAAAATAAAAGTCTCAATTTTAAGTCGAGAAACTTTCGCAGTTTAATTAATAGTTCATCAGAGTGGCCTAATGAGAGTTATGGGGCTACGTTGTTGGAAAAGTATCATAAAAAAATAAGAAAAGGTAAAACAAGACAGAAATTAAAAAAGTGCAAAAATAAATAAAACAAAAAATAAATGAAAGCAGAATGAATAATGATCAATGTGTGCAAGATGATGCTTTTGCAACAATATCTCATGACTTTCATTCATGGCTTTAATTAAACAGTGAAAACTTAGCGACCTAAAATTGACTCTTCGTGTCTCGTCTGGTAGTTATACCCAATAATATTTGCTCCTTCTATTGATCCTAGCGTTGTACAGCAGTACTTATACTCAACCAAAATCTAAAACGATGATAAACGATCTTATGATCTTTTTTGGAGGTCCTTTCGGAAAGTATTTGCAAAGGCATCATCCGCAATATACCTAATTTTAAATATTATTTATAGCTTTAAAATTTGTTCGATTTTTGACTCTCATAATAGTCCCAGTAGATCGTTTAGATTGAACAACTTGCAGAATATTTTTTCCGCAAAGGCAGGGAAGGGTAGTAATTTAGTTATTATTATTTAGTTCAAGTACTTATTGTTAATTAACTTTACAAAAGCGGTGGTTATGTGTTAATGCATTCAAACATAAATTCATCCTCTTATGCTTGATATAATTGCAAAATGCAAAGAATACAAACAAGATAATAACGCGAGAATTCTTTGGCTTCAAAGTCATATGGAAGTCTCCCCCGACGTCATTTAAACTTGCTTATTTCAGTATATGGTTGTCTTTCAGTGCGCATACATGACATACTTTAGCGTAGATCATACATTTAAAAACTTTCATATGTCATCTACATCAATGTAGAAATGCATCACGTTTTACGCTTACTGAATACAAATAGCGCTACCGGAAATACTTCCCCTTCCCGCTGGTATGTTTTAGCGTCCCGCAATTCGTCTTTTTTATTACCCCAAAGTGTTTCCGTTTAGGGTAGTCTATTCTTTATCGGCCAACGAGCTTAAACCAACAGAATACCTACTTTATATGGACCTCTCATGTTTAGTAAACGTGCCGAGGCAATAAACATTACAAGGGAAAGGGTGTTTTACTCAAATATAACATGTATACATCGTAAATTAGATAATGATCTGTGTATATCAGTTTTCATAATTAAGGACGAGAGATGATGCATAGTCGTTAGCGAAAGGGGCTTCACTACGATAAAGATAATTTAGCTTCTATCTAAATCTTACAATTCTGGTTATTCTTAAAAAAAGCGAGCAAATCTATAACTCCAATGAAAAGACGCCTTCCTGAATCGCAGTATTCCTCTTCTTCCCTCGGGAATTTAATTTTAAAATTGCTTGATATCTGCCATTATTTATTTAAGAAAAATTGTTATTTATCTAGTCAAGAAATTATAATTTTTAAAAGTACGGGTTATATTTTCACTGCTTAGAAGCTTCTTGTTCTTCTCCAAATGTCAATCTACACTATATTATACTTTTGTAAGTAATAGTCGGAAAGTTAATAGGGTGTTAGTACGCTACTAGTTGTACTAGATCTACGTACAGCCTATTCTACGGAGGTGACTAGTTATGATACCAATAAGACAAGAGGGGCCAAATCTTGTGATGGTGTAGGCCAGTTATAGGGTCCTTTAAGGTCGATCCAGCAACCATCAAAACATTCTGTTTGCTTCTGATTCACTTGCGAGATAGAATGGGCGCTGATACAGTATGTACGACAACTGACACGGGTATATATATTTCTGAACAGAAAATTTCTTAAAAATCTTTCTATCTGTTTATGCGTGGATTTTTCCAACACCAACGATGATTATTTCTTGTTTGTAATTCTCTCTCACAAATTATTTCAAGCAAAAACTTTGATCTTCTTGAAGTCTCACGAAGAATACAATTCATTCTTTCGATTTCATCCCCCTGCTGAAAAATTTACATTGGAATTTCTGAAAATGGATCCATCTTACTGCATGTCAAAATTCTATGGAAAGTCGCTTTTCACATTTTCAAATCTTCAGAAGCATCAGGTGTTGAACTACGAAGATATGCTGCGAATTACGCTAAAAGATTAATCTTACTTTCTTCATTCTTAGAAACAGGTTTTTTTTCTTAATTTAACACTTTACCAGTTGTAAAAGGAGTGTTTCAAATTTTGTGAATTTCTTTACATCTATTAAATATGAATGGGCGTATCTTCCATTGAACTTTCGAATTTTTTACTAGTTTTTTGCTGATAAGCAAAACTTGAACAAGGCAAGCGAAGATTAATTCAATTCAACGGTAAAACGGAAAACTGTTCGCAAAGATCGCAAGATCTTACAAATAACTGAAGATATGTAGGAAACCTTAGTTGTAATCATCATATGATCTTATGCTTAATTTAAAAGTTTAATGATAGGAATGTTCCGCTTAAAATAGCAAAGGTAATGGAGACTTCCAGTTAACCGAAAATTAACCCTGACAACTTTTAACTAGCTATTTTCATGGAAACCCCTATATAGTGGCCATTAGTTAGTATTAGCAGCCAAAGAAATGGGCTATAAAAATTACCAAACCCAGAATCCCCTGAATAACTAATATAAAATTATTACAAGAGCTGGAAGATAATGGCAAGGAAAAATATAAAGCTTTTGACTCGCAAGCTCATTTAGATTGCTGCAAACAATTAAGAAATTACGCAACGTCTGTTATACGTCTGGCAAGCCGCTATATTAAAAATATCCTTGTTTCTTAAGCCTTGTTCTTAATTTATAACAACTTTGTCTCCCAGACGTTTTCAACGGTTGAAAAATTATCTCTTTTATATAGAGGGAAAAAATGTACTTCTATATTTTTTATAAAACGTATAAAGCTTTGCTCAAAAAGCAATGTTTTGTATCAACAAAAGGTACATATTCAAATTAAAGAAATATTTGTACACATCCATGTTAACAACACAAAAGTATGCCGATTCTTTTGTGTTCTTTGCCATGCCACCCCACAGTTATCGCTATCATTATTACTCACACGTTCGCATAACTAAATATGCGGTGCTTCTCTTTCATCCTCCTCTTCCATACAGCGCGTTTCTCCGCATTCTAACGAACTGGCTTTTATTAATTAATGCACACACATTATCTTGTATTACGAATTGAACGTAATAAAATCAAAGACCTTTTACAAATTACAATTATAACGTGTAAATGATGCTGAAGCAATTATCTCCCGCTGCTTCGCGTGTAATTCGTTACTTCCTCTGAATGCAGAAATATATGAAACGAAAATATGATGACTTTTTTATAATTTGCAATTAGGAGAAAAATCTTATTCTATTGATAATTTAGAGCTCTAAAGCGAACAACAACATATGGTAATCCTAGCGTAGAACTTTGCAAAAAATATTTACAGGCCTTTCTTTTAAATTTTCCGCTTGTCGAGTGTGTGGAGAGGAAAAAAAATCGAATTTGCATACGCATATTACACACATTTATTAAATATTCATGAGGTAAAACTAGCTCTCGTTGTTGGTATCTATAATTTACAGCAGCCGCAAACGGAAACCGGAAATTATTTTCAACGAACCGAGGCATAATTCGCCGTACACACAACCAGTTTCAGTTCAAAAGGTGTAATGGCTATTTACGAGAAAAAGTTCTGCCAAGACAACCAGTTAATTCTCGCTTAATAAATAAGCGTACAGGGATTAAGATTACTCGAGATACCCTTGAGACGACGAACGTTTGCTACATATTCTTTAGATAATGTCTATTGCTATTGCATGAATTTAAACTGCACAAGTAACGCCGTTAATGAACTTGAGAACAAGGAATTAAATTCCAAACATTGACACAAGCACAAAGCATTAAAAGTGGTGAACGTGGGAAAATCGTATGAATACTGAGTGCGTTCTATATGCCTGAACACAATAATTTATTGACTTTGTGCATTGAATCAGAAATACGCGTGTACAAAGAAAAACGTAGAATACTTCATTAAGTACGAGAAAAAACTTGTTTTGTAACAAATAATAGGTTTGAAAGTATGAAGAACAAAGGAATAAATTTTCATCTTTTTCTATTTATTGTAGTAAGAAGCTTTTGTTCCGTTTGAAAGAGGCCGAAACTAAAGGCTTTCTTTAGAATAAAAATATCTGTTGCACCTGTCTTATTCTTATTAAATGACAGCTAGAAAACTCGTGACGTCATAATATTTATTTATACATTTCTGACAATAAACATAACCTCAAAATAAACTTGTGAAGGGATATATTATATTCCTTAATTTCATAACGTGGACGTCATTATCAAGACGGCGTAATTAGTTCCAGTCCAAATGAATCTGTTAATCTTCTAAAACATTGCTAATCTAACAATAGTAATGTGCAACGAATACATAATTTTAAAATAATTAGCCAGCTTGTGCGTGCATATAATCAACAACAATATATTTTCTCATTTACAGATTTAGAAAATGTTCCATTCCATGATATCTCGCGACTATTAGCTTCCAGTACAAGATGTTCATCAAGAAGGCTCTGGCGTTCTGTGTCCTGACGCTCCTCTTAACGACATCGTACGCCCTCGAGGACCTTCTGGAACAATACGTTAAGCATGTAGGATTAGTGAATAGTGTTAATTACGATACTGAGCGTCAACAAAGCAAACACCAAAGAAATGACAAAGGTCACAGTGATAGTATTTTCAATTTCGGTGCTAACAGAAAACTGAATTTCGCTAACGTGCGCGATAAACGTGAGTTGAACGAAGATGATCTGAGCCAGTGGACGCATTGGGAATACTTAGATGACGAGAAGAATATACTTTTAAGGTGGCAAACCAGGCACCAGGAGATCTTGTTTAGAGTGGAAGCGAAAACATTGGGATATGTTGGAATCGGGTTTAGCCCTAATGGTGGCATGGAAGGTGCTGATATTACCATGGGTTGGGTTGACGATGCCGGGAAGGCTTTCTTCTTGGTAAGTGTAAAATCTTCATCTGGTTTTGTGAATCGTTTGGTTTTTATGAAATAGTTCAATGTTAAAGTCACTTAATGCATTTGACTGAACAGTGTTAGTAACCACAACGATAGTAATCGCGGCATTTTTTTGTACATTATACTATGCAGTCATGTATGTTTAAAATAAAATATATCTCCACGAATTTCATGAATATATTACTTTCGGAACACGATGTACTGCAAATTGCGGTAATATGAAGCTCAGGCGACGACGCTCATGCATTGAAAATTGGCCATTACATCTGTAATACGAGCAACAAGAACCTAAAAATTAATATAGTAGCATGACTTGAGTATCATCGTACATCGTTAAATCATGCCGAAAGTTTCGCCTGCCGCCGAGATTGCGAACGAAGTATCTGTAACCGTTTTTCCCGGAGCAACACATCATTTTTATCCGCCCGAATACACATCTAAATATGACGTTTGGAATAATTACGAATTACATGTTCGAACCTAATACACATTTTAACGCTAGCATGGCGTTTAATTAATTTCCTGAAGTCGCTTCCTTGAGAGACGAAGTGGATATGTTCCCGCCGTTGTATTTCGTAATTGGTTTAGATTTTCCAGTTTGTTTTCAAACATAATTAGGGAACTAATTGCGAACATAGAAGTCCTAGAAATGTTAACTGCGCACTAATAAGAGTAACGATCATCGTTAAAGTATTAAAGCGAAACATAAACATCTAGTTAAGCCTAGCTAATTGCTTTAATCTGTACCAATTTATTTGCTTGATCATCGATAGTTAGTAAGTTATTTTTCTTTATTGGATTGTGTTTCTATTGTATCTAAAACAACATAATAAGTTACCATCGATTGACAAATTTTAATTGCAATCCGGATAAGTTCTATCACTTTTTCATTACAAAAAGTAGCGTGGCATTCGCTCAACTGGAAACTGTTGGGACGTAGAAAAAGAAAAACAAACAAAACAAGCGTATTCTAAATTGGTAGCGACAATTTTTGCTCGTTTCCATCTTTCTTTGATGATAGGTTTGTATAATACAAAGCGAGCATCTCTAATCAAGAAACTTGGTACAAGGTCTTCACCTACATTAATTTGTTCAGATTTGAACAAATCTGAACAAATCAGAACAAACGTCTCAAATTTCTTTATCCAAATCAACTCCATTAAATAGGAATACGTGTTCTTCCTTTCATTGCGAAGAAAAAGACCCGTAACTGCCTTCATTGGTTTTTGATTAGAGATCTTAGCCTACAATAATATTGATAATATTTTAAAGAAGATTTATTAGGAAAATGGGAAATGTGGGTACTGGTTTAACGTATAAGGTGTATAGTATTGTATAAAATTTGCCAACCGCATCAACATAAACACAGCAATGTAGAAAACTTCAGTCAGTCTCCAAGATATCTTTATAAAGATTCCGAAAATCGGCTTCGTGAAAATTATATTGTGATGCTATACAGCTTAATTTCGCAAATCGACAATAAATTTTTATCCTCGTGTATAATATTCTATCTTTTCTGTAGCAGAATTCACAAAAAATGAAGAAACATTAGATGATGAAGTGATGCCAGGCTCGTATCAGTCAAATAGTGTTAAGCTTACCTCTAAATCGTGATGGTATATATAGACTGCTATAGGATTTATGTGTAAAGAAAACAAACAAATTATTATATTAATTAATGCTCAATGGTAATTTGCTAAGCTAACTAATAGTCGCAGCCCGAGATCTAGACAAGCCGCAAAACTTTGAGCCCAAAATGATGGAATTTCGAAAAGTAAAAAAAGGAAATTTCGCCGTTTCGTAGATCTAACTAGGCCAATCGAAGCTTCTATATCCGCATATGTTCCTCGTAAAATTTCGGCCCGCTATCCCAAAGGACTTGCGAGATACGGGCATTTAAAGTTTTCGAAAGTGTCGATTAGTTAGCTTTAATTTTGAAGTAAACGAAAATTATAACATTGCAAAGTAAGTGACTGACTAATGGACGAATAAGATTACTGAAATTTTATATGCAATGTGTAGATCTAGCAAGCCGACTTTTTCTTAAAAAAGATCACCAGATCGGTCAGAAAATACAAGTTGGGTTCCAAGAATTTATATTATGGGAAACGTTCAAAATTCGGGGAAATATTGCTAAAGCAGCCGTAAAGAAATTAAAGAGAATATCTTTTTATAATCTGAGCTTTCAATCACTTTGTTATATAAATAGGGTTTTCTAAATAAGGTCATTTTATCGCCAATTCAAAATTGTTAATCAACGTATTCTAGCATGTTTGGCAAACAAACACATGTTATTGTTAAGATTGTATTGAATTCTTACTTTTCATGACGAACCTGTTAAACCCTTAGAAATGTTGCAGAATTTCTTTCTTTTATGGTTTATTACCTTTCGAATACGAGAATGTTTCTTCTCGAAATTCTTCACAACGAAAGCATAGAGTACATGGTATATAAACAGGATTAAGCTATCAACAGCAGGAAAATGCATAACACAAATATTTACCAATGTTGAAATTTGCTAACCTAACGAATAACTAGCATTCTAAGAAATCCAAATTAATGCGCGTTGACATTTTACCTAAGACAATGGACCGTTCAAAATTATTGCTTTATTTGATTATTGTTAATTTGCTGCCAACAATAGTCAATAGGGAACAATGACATCAGCTAAATTACAGTTGTGTACTAATTAAGAAAAAATGAACATACGAGGGTAATCTGAAAAGTTTCAAAGGTCGACACAGAAGACCTACCAGTTAAAAATATTTTGATAATATAATTAATTGCGCATGCATTTAAAATTTCAGCCATATTGGGCGTTCAATCATTGTATAACAGTCGTGTCAATTGATGTTAGCGCTTTTTAAAAGTTGATCAAATATCAGATCGTCACTAAATTCTTGCATTTGAAAGACAATACGCCTACCTATTAGAGCTGAAATGGGCGCTATTTACAGGGAGTTTGCACCATCACTTGTCATAGTGAAACTTTGAACAGCTAAATTTAAATGTGATTAGTATTAGTATCAGCGTAATGTTCGAGACGGCGAAAAACTACGGATAACATAGGAAAAGTTCATCGCCGTAGAGAAATAACAAGGGCTGCGGTGTGGTGTGTGTGTTCTAAAGAACGTGTCTATCATATATTGACCGAAGAACATTTGTCCTGAAAACTACACTATTTAAACAAGTCAACAAGCAAAATCGTCGCATTCAACGTAACTTCTTTATCACTTTTAGAGAAGTTTCTGGATCTAAGTATCATATCGTCATACGCCGTCCACCTTAAATAATCCGAGAACTATTCGATAAGCTGGAATATAAGAATATTTCGTCCTTCATTATCAAACAACACGCATTCGGTAATGGTCTTTAATCTATCAATTCCATTATTTTTCTTTTATGAGGAGAACAAATTATCCCTGTCGTTAATCCGGAACTATTAACAAGTGGAAAAATAAAAACAATAACGAAATTAAAAAAAAAAAAAACGCCATATTGAACAAGTATAAAAATCGCCGCAGCTGTTTCAATAAAAGTAGCGATTAATCACGCAATCAATAAATCCAGGCACGTCAAATTCATTTCGAATACCCATCAATCTACAACAACGTGTTTGTAATGATGCACGTTTACTTGCATGTTCAAATTCATTTACAGCTAATTTTTAATTCACACTCTATTTACGCTACTGTCCGAAAAATGATTATTTCCTCTTTTTAATGTATCCTTAAAAATTGTTTTATTGAATTTAAAATCGTTCGGTTTCGATGAACAATTAATGCATTAGGTAGAACTCTGATTAATGATATCGGTGCTCTATACGCAGATAAACCAGCAGAACCATATCTAATGGTTAATGAAGCTTTTTCAACAAGTAAATACAAAGGTTTTTTTATGTCTTTGGATTAAAATTATTAGAAAAAAGTCACCTTTATCTTTCACATTTTATTTATTTATTTATTTATCACGAATCTATATACCTAATAGCAACATGAATTGTCTACTTCAGAACTAAATGTAATTTAGCGTTAATCAAACCCAACGTAATAAAGTTTCGCTAATTATACCAATATACAGCAAATTTATTTTTAATTATTATCAAAGTAGTAGTTAATTTGTATGTAAAAATTGCTGAAATATTGTAATAGCTACAGACAAGACGGAAACTGGTCGATAATATTTCATTAACTTTGCGCTACTTGATTTGAAAACTGGCACAACGTTCGCTAGTTTCCATTCATCTGGAAATATGCCCGACTTTAAGTTCAGATTAAAATTAAGATGTGCTTTTCAAAGCTCTAGTTATTCCAATGGTCGTAATAACTTTCATTAAAGCCCTCTCGTTTTCAGCATCTAACGTGAACTTTTGTAATACCTTTCTCGATGAATATTCTTGACACTTTCATTTACAAAATTTACAAAAAGCAATAAGATATACTTGCTAATGTCTAGTTAACTTTTAATGGGTAAAATACTTCGCAACGTTGAGTAATGTGGTCGGCAGTAATGATCCTCGCTTACATAAATTACTATTATTAACGATTTTAAATATCGTGGAAATATCTTTTCATGCCTAATTGTATGAATTTTATTGAATTTGTCCGTATACAGGGTGATCTAAATTTAACAGAACAGTTTAATAGAACAAACCTTCATTAGTGGTCAAGAAATTGCTCCGTAAGCAAACCGTAATGATTCTATAATTCTAGTTTTAGTTTCAATGTTTGATGAATCCAGAATTATAGGACCATTTATCTGTGAAGGTTTCCTAACCGGCGAAATTTACACGAATTTCATGCGAGAGATATTTTAGACAATTTCTTAAAAATCGTCACAGAAAAAAATACTAATCAACGTAGCTTCAAAAATAAAAAAATTATCAATTGCGCGCACATAATTTAGTTCGCCCTGTAGTATACACATGCATGTATATCTCTGGAACTATGCTCATAAACTTCGAAAACATCGAAATAGTAGTCGACGATGGCCGAGACTTTCGACTTATGGGAACTTACAAATGCCGTCTCCCTTCACTTACAAACCTGATTTATAATTCATGTTCCGTTTGAAAATCCTGCACGTAACGTGGGACGAGTATGTGTACGTCCGCGTGTGTGTGTACGCCAGCTTAATGCCGTTTTAGAACAGAATCAATCGTCGTGATCGCACGGTTTATTTGTCAATGTTTTTATAGCGCTTTCAGCTCGATGAACGCGGAGGAGGATGTATATTTTCCACGATTCTATACGTATATACGTTCGTCTAACCGAATAGACATACTGTTATTGCGAAAATTGAATAATACGGAAGTCATCATAGTGGCTGAACTTTTAAAATCTCTGCAACGCGGAAGAATCATCAATTTTTTCTCCTTTTATTATGCATATTAGTACAACTTAAGAAAAGTTACGTAGATAAGTTATAATAATATCACAAAGATATTATTTGTAACTTCCTAAAGTTTTAAATAATGAAAAAAATTATGTAGGTGGCACACACATTCTACAATTTCATTTAATGTACTAAAATGAAACCATTTTCAAGCGAACATGATAATTCGACGATTGACGACAGGAAGAAACTTATTTTCAGACGAAAAATAAATAAGTTTTAATTCACCAGATGGACGTGGTTGAATCTGATGGAGACCAGGAGAAAATTTTGCAATTTGGAATATATCTCCACGGGTCCCATATCTTGGTGGATCAACAATGTTTTTTAGAAGAAGTTGTCGTTATGGTCGGACAGAATTACTTCTTGTATGTATCTATATCTGAGAATGCACATTTCTACCCAGAAAGCATTTTGGCAGAACATGTTAACTCTGTTTGCGTTATTTGCCAGGAACAATTTCATTTTTATGTCTACCTTCAATTCAAACCTCATAAAGCATCTATGGGATACACTGAAACAATCAGTTTAACGTCACATACCTGCTCCTACAATACTCTAAAGTATTCTACTTAAGTATATTCTTAACTAAATAGTTTTCAGCCATCCTAGTAATTTGCCAAAACTATTTCAACGATGTCAATTCCTATTTTTAGCCTTTCCTGCTATTCTTCTTAGGAATTTCATTTCCATTGCTACTGTTTTACTTCTATGTTTCTTCTAAAATACATGTAGTTCACTTCCATAAGTTAGAGTTACTTTACTATTTTTTTCCTTACCCATAATAGTTTAATTTAATGCGTAATATTTAATCTTGATTTGCTATGTTGTGATGTATATGTTTTGTCATGCTTTCAAACTGTTGTTATTTTCAATGTTCTTCCATTTATATGTATTGTCCATTCTTCATTTTTGCTTTGGTTATTTACCTCAATTCCCATTATCTGTATTTCTTATACTCATATGTCTACTAGCTGTATCTGTTTGGTACAGCGTGTCTATCCGCTATCGGGACAATATCAACGGCATAGATGAACCCCTCAATTTTCCGAAGCAATACCTTTTGGTATCCGATTGTTGTAAGTTCCTTGTGTCGTGTATTTGAGGATATTGTTCGTAATGATTATAAATAAAAGTGAGGTTAAACTGCCCCTGGCTTTGCATCCCTTCCTATTCTAAATTTTTCGACGCTTTACCTTCAATCTCTAATTCTCCTCCATCCCAGCATAAACTTGAGGATTTCAATTATGCATCGTTTGCAAATGCTGTCACTTTGAAGGTTTACATTTGACCTACATCATTTAGAAAGCTATAATTTTTATGATGCAACCGTTTTACCCTCGAAAAATGTACAAAAAGTGTCCAAACTTATAAACATGTTACGAACACTGTTAGATTTTAGTGCAGACAGCAGTTGATAACGTATTTTGAGTCATATTCAGCGACGAAGTCAATTTTCACAGCGCTAGTTAACAAAAGTGTTGGTTTTTGGAAACGAGAGATTGTGGAGGGACCGCTATAACCTTCTCGTAGACTTTCGTCCCAACGTATTGTTTGACCTTGCTCGTTTGAAAATGGGAATGGAGAAGCAGTAACTCTTAATGGTGAACGATGTTTTCGGATGTTGGCTATATTGTTATGGCGCATTTATTGGACGAAAAAATTCGAAACTATGTTGCCACTAATTCAAAATAATGAGATTGAACAACACTAGTTCTTTCCTGTGGGTTTTCTTAAGAATCGACTTAAAATAAATAATCCACAGACAGTTGGTGACAAAAAATAATGTTCGTGTAACTATTGGCGAAATTAACTTTGCAACAAAGTAAGTGAAAAATTTACTGTTGGTACTATTGTATTGATGAACAATGAATGATGAACAATGAAGTTTGTGTCGGGACACCCATTATATGCTTTCAGTTATTCTCATTTTTTTCTTCTACTATTATCTGTTCTAGCGATATTTCAATTTATGGCGTCGAAGACTATGTTCAATTCTTATAAAGCTATTTGGATTTTAGTAGAAGAGGATTTTAAAAAGACAACCATGGGAAGATTAGCTGCTCGCAACGAAATCTTTTCAAAAATTCACACAACGTTCCTTCATTATTAACAATAAGCCTATTAAAGCCGGTTCCTGTGTATTTAAATAATTTCACGCCACAATTAAGTCCGTGCTTAAATTTCATAGCACATCCTCCTCGTTACAACCGAAACTTACCGAAAATACGTACAATTTAACACCTACATCATATTAATTGGTAGATTACGATTCAAAAGACGCAGAAACCGGTAAAAAAACGATATACACCGCATATCCAATAACGCGTCTTCGATGAAGACTGAACGGATCGGGCATGCGAAGGATACGATTTCCTTCTGTCAATTCACATTTACATGCTCGTGTATGTATATTCTCGTACATGTACACGTTACATGTACGTAAGCATAAGCAGAAACTTCTACAGGTGGAGTCCGATTGCGATTCTAAACATGCCTTTTCTACGTAGGACGAGCACCAGAATGTCCTCTGCATGATCGTCGTTCAAGCAGGGCGCTTTTTGATATTCAAGACGTGCGCTGCGTGATTCAATAAATTGAAATGCGACGACTGTGTGATTTCGGGTTAGAGTTAAATAAAAGCGATTACGTTAAGAAAAAAATACAAACGTAAACGCGAAAAAAATTCTTAAACGTTAACGTTTACGTCACGTACAATATTGTTTCAGTACGCATCCTGAATCCTAGGCAAATAATCATGAAGATTACAGGACTTATTTTAAGTTAAGGTAGATACAAAGGTCTACCAACACTTACGTACACAGGACGTCTCTGTGTACGCGTTTTGCCGTTTACTGCTCATCTGCATAGTTTTGCCAGTGGTGTACATCTATTTTAATCGATTAAATAAATATTCTCTTCGATACTTGTTATTTATATCTTTTTCTTGATTAACCAAAATTAACAATATTGCTATTTTTAAAGTCCACTGTTACAAGACATCTACTTTAATTAATTAAGAAAAGGACTTATGAACAGAATGAAATAATTCTAAGCAAATATTTTATTGTAATATAAGGTAATACGTACATACCAACACATTATTTGTTGGTGGGAAGTCTTTTCGCCTTTTTTTACCTAAAATAAAACATATATATATCTTTTCTTCGAAATGCAACTCTTCTAGATTCTCGTTTTAGAGAATTTATAGTAGCTTAATTGGTCAAACCTTCGTCACGGAGAGTAGCTATAATAATGAGACCTACTTCCCGAAGTTGTCCGAGGATTGCTTTTAATAGTCTCGTTAGTCCTATTGCCTTCATTACAGTTTTTGTAAAAGCGTATACGAGTAACCGCTTCCATATGCTTAATAGTACTTGTATCATAAATACTTGCACGTACTGTGCAATTTCCAAACGCTTTTATTACCATGATCTTCAAAGCCTTCAACATCATCGCTAAATTGATTATGTTGCAACCGTGGTGTTAATTTAATCTCGTCAAACATAGGAGGGCAAATTCTCTCTTTTGACTTTAATTTAGTAACATTCGCCTATATCTATTAAAAATTACACTAGTTGCACCTGCCTGTATTGGAACATCATTTAACATTCGCTTAATGTTTCGCAAAATGGTCTTTCGAAGGAAACGACATCTGCAGGTGAATATTTATGTATGGTTAGTGCCAATATCTTTAGTTTTTTTTTTTGTTTAATAAACGGTATCGCATTAGTTTAATCGTTACATTGCGAGAAATGTATAATTTTTTCTTTGTCATATTAAATTGATCTGTAAAATAGTTTTCTTTATATGTTTTTTTTTTTTTAGTAAAAGTGCTTATAGGACTTATTTTGTTGGAACGGATAAAGAGGAATGCTGTGCCGCTATAAAATCTACGTTTTAGATCCTTTATCGTCACGGCTGAAGAATTTCGTCGGTAAAAGTTAATAACTTAGTACATCGGTTTTTAAAAATGAACAAATAGGCTGCTGAAGTCAAACGTCGTCGTACGTTTCCATAATCTACCTGAGGGGCCACCAAAATTTGCAACCATAGATGAAAAAATTGAAAAAATGCATAATGGTATCGGACCATATTAGAAGCAAGGATACGATATATTTTACATTAAGAATTAAATATGAAGAAGTTTAATGAAAAATAGCGCACCGTGTTTGTTATATGCAGGCCGAAAGTAAATACAAAAATGAATACATTTTTCAACAAGATTTGAATCATTTTAGAAAGGATCTATAGCAAGCTGAAAAAGATGCAACTTTTATTAAATTTTCAATGTTACAAAGATAGTTAACACCATTAATTTGGGCTTCCACTTTGAATCCATTTGCCGCATATCTGATATAAACCAAAATATTTGAAAGAAGTATCGATCCAAGATACGTATCAATATAGTCAAATAGCAAGAACCAATGGCAATATAGTGACAGTTTTAACACGCTTTGTTGTACCGGAATGTAAAAAACAAAATTCAATTTCCAAGCCTTTTTTGCATTGATAATCCTTTTTTTCCGTCCATTTTGAAATTTTCAAGCATTGTCTTCCACCCTAAAATAATCATATTCAAAACATAATGATAATATATAATTTAATTACAAATTAAGTGAACAGTCATAATCAATAGAGTAACTAAATAAACTACAAGAACCTTGAAAAAAGGAAAAAATTGAGGAAAGGATTGAATATCTTGTATATGCAGTAGCAATTTATTGAAAATCTTCACGCTCAAAGAAGATACACCAAGACTAATAGTGTTGAGAGTGACGTAGATTTTGTCTAATTTTAGTGCAATAGTTATCATAAGAGGCGATAGTTTATACAGTGTATCTATTCTTGTAAATGTAGCAAGCTGATTCTAAAATATCGGTATTAGTAATAGGTGTAAGCTAGAAAAGATACGCTTGCAGAAATCTTTGTAGCTCGCTCCGTCTAGACATCTGTCTATAGTTTTTTGAGCTATCACAAAAACCGATCATCATAAATATTTCGTCACGTTCTTTTTCTGCTAGCCCATTCTTCATAATTTCATAGTTTTGTTGTGTTAGCTCTTGTAATTTGTACAATTAATAAATTCCTTTTTTGTTATTATTGCATTGCTAAAAATTGAGTAAAGTTATTTCATTAAGTCGACTTCAACGAAGACAGCAGATAACAACCAACTCCATCAATCGACCTTAATGTTGATCTGATGTAAATTTAATATGAATTAGCATAAAGTTAATTAAACATGAATTCATACGGTCGCCACTGACTGACATGAGTGTGATAATAGCTACCATTCGATACAAAAATGACTCATTCATTTTGATATGTTGTTGCATACCGCATCAACTGCGTACGGCTTGTTCCACAACGAACTACTTAGTAGGAAGTAACATTGGCCGCTTTTAGCGTGTGAACGTCGCTTCGAAACTGCAATTATTAAGCAATTTTTTGCTACGTTGCCGTAACGTATCCATTGCCATGTTTAACAGACTCCAATTAAAAAAAGCTGACAGTTGGTTCCCAAGGGTTCGCGAAAAATTTCAAACAAAATTATTCGGTTCTCATTACATCTAACGGGACGATACGTCGGCAAGGGAAACGCAGTCTGTTTAATTTAATTATTGCCACGGTAATTGAGGAGTGAGAAGTGGTTTATTAACTGCATGTGCTGGGACACGTAGAAGATTTACGTCTTTCGTCTTGGACATCTTCCTCTGAACGGTACTGCGTTTTTGCTTATTTTGCGAAGATTAATTTGATCTCCAGAATACTTTGCAGTGATTAAATTCTGCTGCACCTTTAAACGTTTTGTGCAATGCAAACCAAACGAACATCAAAGTGATTTTAATTATATAAGTGAATAAGCATATGGAAGTAAATGGTTAGAGTAATAATAAAAACATTGTTTACACTGAAAGAAATGTGTTGTAGAAATGTTATTTTAAAACCGGAAATTGTATTTCTCTAAACAATAAAACCTGTAAAATATATATTTTAAATAGCGCACGTTACTCCTTACAATTTGAACACGCTCTGTATAACGTGTTAGGTTAAAGATACTAAAGAGCACAAAATGTACAGGAAATTACCCTCTAAAAATAATTTTTATTGTTTGTACGATAAGGGTTGATTACATTGAAGAATATTGTTATGAGAAAATTGTTCACATGATCAGGTCCGCCGCTAGCTGCCTGATTGCCGGCGTTAAGTCGCTCACACCCTCTAAATTTTTGCCGGTGCATTGTTGATCTTAAATAACTCAATAATGTTTAATTTTGAAAAGGACATTTCACCAAATACAACTGAAGTCTGCAGAGTAGGTAATATTCTTAATTGCTTGCTTTAAAGCATTGATTTCATCATACAAATCAATCTGTTTTCTTTCTGTGATCATCTGTGATCATTTAAAAATCGTGTGTTTCATCAATTGATCTTCGAGGTAACTAAATAATTTATTATTAGGAAAGCCAAATACATCGTCAAACATTTCTAATTTTTCAAATTTGTTTGTTTAATAATCATATCATCATTCAACATTTCTACTAGAAGTCGCTAATTAATATTTAAGTGGAAGAATCACATCATTTTTGTTTCTGGAACTCTGTAACTACTGACATATGAGCATAGAAAACGTTTATGCGTAAAGTACAAGTATTTACATAAGTATTATCTCAAACGATGTACACTAAAAGCGGCACTTTTTAAATCGCACGATCTGCGTTGAGCGTCTAATAAGTATTATCGTCTAGAGTTTATCTGCATGCAATGCGGTTTCTTACGACGTCTATGTATTATTTATATAAACAACTAAAAATTTGTTTATTAAACTTAATGGACACCAGTAGACGTTTTAACAATGATGACATAAGCTATTTAACAAAGTTATACCGATAGTTGGTGGTCGCGCTCAACACATGCATACTCTAAACGATAAAAAAATACTCATACCTTAGATATAAAACTTTTTGAGGAAATTGTCAAAGTATTACACTTACACACAAAGTATTGCACTATTAACACTTCGTACGTGGTCCCAAAACGTATTACCTACAGTATTTTTTTTTTTGTAATTGTATTCAATTGAGTTTCTTTGGACATTACAAACAATGAGTTAACAGAAAAATAACGTGTCGACTGATGGTTGATTTTGGAGAGAACCCATTTACTTAGAGAACTTTGCTATTCATCTAAGTCGTGCTCCAATTAGTAAAGTTATAAAGTTTACACTAAATTTCGAGGAGGACATGTTCGTGCAGCCTCGGAGTGGTCGTCCTTACCACACGATATTTTGCTCAAGAATTTAATATGTGAAAGAAGACAGTACGTAACATCCTTTGCAAAAACACCCTTATACAGTTTGTTTGGTTTACAAGTTGTTCGAAGACGATTCTGACCAACGTTCTGTTAAGGTTTGTGAATAAACAACGGCGAAAACGAACTGAAATGAGTATTTTTTAAATATCACTTAGAGAAAGACTACGCCTATTCAAGAATTAAGCAAAAGTACTATATTGTCATTACAAAGAAAATATATAACGTTGGAACTTTTTCAAGCACACTGTAAAATATTAATTATCTTTTTTTTTCTTAAAAAACATTGATTATGTTATTACTTGTAATGTTTTCAGACTTTTTAGACCTATGTATCTATATGTTATAACCACCTAAAAAGTAATTTTATAGCTTCACACTGCGGTGTAAAAATCACTTTATTTTTTCCAATAGATCTCTTTCATGCATTTTTTGTCTATGTATGTAGATGTTTATCTAGTTGGGAGCATTAGGTGAATAAAATCGAGTTATAGTTTTTTGAGTATATGTTAAGTGCCAAATTCATAGGTGCAAGTTAAGGTTTCTTCGTTCTCGCCTCGTCCTTATATCGTTGAATTTCTCAATTTTTCAAATTCATGAACTCGTCTATTCTTCATACACAACTCACCCAATCTTCATTTGCTTTACGATGTATTCCAACCGGAAGTTTCTTATTATATTAGGGAATGTATGAAACTCAGAGGAAGCCAAATCTAATGAATCTCCAAAAACTCGTCTCAGTTTCTCCGTTTCTCAAGCATTTTTGTGAGCTAGTGGATTATTTCGATGTTATAGGATCCTTTTTCTCTCGCAATCCGAACCTCTTCTCACGAATCTTTTCATCCAGTTGGTCCAGTTATCCTTTTTAAGGATACTTCTGATATGCCAAAAAGTACTGCTCTTTTTGATACATGCAATCGACGATCATTATTAAATTCATTATCAATAGTTTAACGAAGCAATTCGACGTATTATTATCACGAAATGGTTCTTTTATTTTTGAGGTCACGTCAATGCCATATGAGCTTAAATCCGGTGAGTATAGTGTATGGAAACATACTTCCCAGCTCCAAGAACAATATAGGGCGTGTCGAGTGCGCCCTACCGCTGCCCTGCAAAATGAAAGAAACGTTGTGCGTCAATGGTCTCCCCTGTTGGTTCGACATGTTGCAGGACAACTCCTTGCAAGAATCACCATAACTTTCACATTGGTAGGGGTACGACGAACTTTTGCACGTATACTTTGACTAATTACGTCATTCCCATTGTTGCTTGCAATACGAAGGATTTTCGACGTCCAATTACGTTCTATGTTCCTTTTAATCTTTTAACATTCAACTATTGTATGCTACGAGAACTTACTTGATTTCGTCTACACTTCCCGGAAATGGAAGATGGCAAATTAATTACCAAAACGGCAGCTCATTCTCTAAGAGTATTTTCGTATGCGTTAACACGTATGGATGTGTGTGTAAATATACCATTCGCTTACCACTTCGACCGTAAACAAGAGATATAATAGAAGACATGGCTGTAATTTCCATGTAATTATAACAGCACCTAACTATTAACTGACAACGAAGCGAAGCGTTACAATATAGGATCCGCGTCCTTGCTCTAGCGAGGTCATTAAATCCCCGTACGAGTCTGATTTCGTCCTCTTTGTAATTCGTTCTAAGTACTTATGTATGTATATAAAACGAGAGCCTCAGTACTACTTTTCTTGTCGTTCGGCCGGTATTAATAACTTAGGAATATATGTAGGTATGCCTGCTTATTCATAATATGACGCCTCAGATTCGTGTATATGTGAGGCGTATACATCATGTACGCGTATTATATGCCGTTGGACGTATTTAGCGGACCCAGACAGGAAACTTACTTCTTTTTAATAGCGTCGACATCCTGTCGTCGGTCACGGTTAACAGTTCAAAAACTTCTGTATATATTTTGCGTTTTACAATACATACACAATTATTATATATAATCTCGATAAAAATATGGAAAAACAAAACTCTTTGCTTGTGAAAATCAATTGAATTGCTAATGCTTAAAAAAATTTAAATCCTGAATCTGGGAGTTAGAAATTTTGCGGGCACATTTCGAAAGCCGCCGGAGTTTATTCGAATTTAATAAATAATAAAAAAGCCAACGGGTGCGAGAAGTTTTTTCAACTAAAACAAGTAAACACTTCGCTTCTCAAGATGAGAGGAATGCTTATAACCTCATTTAGTACTTTAAGTTTCTTAACAAAATCGGCCTCGCTTTGGCTTAAAATCTCAACATTTTCCGAAGTTTGTAAAATTCAGCTTAAAACTAGAGTACTGCTTCTAAAATAATGTAAAATGATGTAAGAATTTGAGCTCTTGTAATCATTTCTTATTTTTTTATATAATTATTGTCTGACTTCAGTTTTCATTATACAATGTGATTCATTTGAAGCGGTGCTTCCACCATATTTTACAATAAAATTAATCAAATTCTATTAAACACAGGAAATATAAAAAGTGTATTTTCAAAATTTTAAAAGTTCATCTAAATTTTCATACTATGACTACTTTTCGAATTCGTAAATAACAAATTTTTATCAGGATTTTTTTATTAAAAATTCGACTACCACTAAATTTGAATAGTCCTTAACTAGTTTTAATTAAAATACCGTGCAATACTTCAATGTTTATTAATTATTATCGGGTATTATTTGGTAAATCCACCACAAATCCATCACAAAATTAAAAAAAGAAACTAAAAATTACCTCAACAAATGTGTGTAGCGATATTTTTAATTAAAAAAATTCGCAGATAAATTACTGACTTTTTTTAATTAAAAATATGACTGCATCACTGAATTTAGTTGTCCTAAAATGGCTTTAGTCAACATTTCATTCAAATATATTTATTAATAAAAGAGTTATAGGAGAATCCTTTTTAAAACTTCACTATACTTTTTTCATAAATCTGCTTCTTACGGCACCTATTGACCACGGTATGTAGATCAAAATTTATAAAAGGAGCAACAACCAGCAATTAACCATAACATTTTTTTAAAATCTAACTGCAACTAAAGCAGTGAATATAGTGACATATCTACCAAATTGCAAATTTTAAAGATATACGTAATACTTTACTAGTTGCATTGTTGTTGTTTTTTTTTTTTTAACAAACCAGTTCTACTTTTATTTAATACATTTTTGCATGGCAATATCTTAAAAAACATGTTATTTATTATTACCAATTATTGCTAGCAATTGTTACTTTGCTCAAAAAATATATTTAATAAAGTACTCACATTCACATGATTTGATTATTTAAATTTCATTAAATTGGCAATTGCTGCATCATTGCCATTAATGGTTAAGTGATTGCGAGCTAGGTTTGATATTTTTTCTGGTACTTCAACTTTCTTCGCCGTAATAAAGACTTTATACAAAGTCGAAAATTTGACAAAACAAATAAAAAATTGAAGTTAGGCAGTTTTTTAACTACCTAAATAAGCAATTACATTTGCATATATTGCTTTTTTTATAATTTTGACCTGCCTTATTCAGTAGATAATGATAAGGTAATGACATAGTTTGAAAAATAACGATGGCAACGACTGTGGCGTAGTATGGCAAACAACACAAAAGTACCGATAACCTGCAGTCGTGAAACTTCCCGTTCACAGCATATCGAAAGGTATTAGTAAAGTTCATAGGGGCCAAGGTATGAACGTATATTTTAATTTCATTAAAAGGAGAGCAACCTAAGGTTTAAAATTTAAAATATTTATGAACAAATAAATTGCAACCGCTTTAAGCTTGGGTTATTGAATACCTTTTCCCAATGCGATAATTTATTGTTTTGATCACCAATTGCTTGTCTAGCCTTTTGCTTAACCGATTTTGTGCGTAATTTATCTATAGGTATATAATTACGTATATAATATAATATAAACGTACAGCCGTCCTACTCCAATAGTATTAAACAAGTCCACATATAATACTTAATCTAGATGCTTCCATATTAGTTTGTATACAGTAACAATCCTGTATTTGATTCATTAGTCATAACAATCGGAACTGTTATGTTTAATGGCAAGAAATCGTAATTACTCATTGTTGCGTAACCTCTCAACGAAGGTAGATGTGATATGTTATTTATTGCCGAATTGAAAATAATTCTTCCATAACTCCAGCAACGAAAACGACTAAATGGAAAGGGTTTACTATGCGCATAGTTCATAACTCACCGATCCGGAACGACCAGATAAATTTATTTCCTTTCGGATTTATTTATATGAATGGCCACCACCGGTTGCTCTTTATGTGGTGAATGCTCCGAACAGCCGTAATAGTAGCGTATACGTGTGCACGGTCCGCTAGAGTTTGGTCTGCTAATGTTACCTCAAATGCTTATATGTAGCGAGGATAGTAATGTTAAACAAATTATTTATACAAATTGCTTCAAATTACTGTAACATCGTTATTATAGTACTCACCATCACACATACTTATTTGTAAATGCTTGCTTTCGTATTGTTTTCTAAAACATCTAATCTAATGAGACTTATTTTTGATATCAATCAAATTGAATGTTCAAAATCAAAATATCAAAGTATGCATCTTTTTTGTAGGATCTACCTTTTTTTACAAATTGAAAAAAATCGAAAGAAATAAATTAAACAATTTATGTCGCAATCCTTAACCGAGAGGAAGAACAGTAAATTTAAAATTTGCAAATTAATTTTAAAGATTGAATTTATGTTTATTTGTATAATTTTGGTTACTTGAAATCTGATCTTAGTTTCCAAGTCTTGAAATCCTTGCAACTTGTGTTCGATTTACAATTCAACACCGAAAAAGCGTGCCGGTTCTACGTTTGCATCCATTTATTTTTGAACTCTGTCTTTTGCATTTATATTAAATAAGAATCCTTACCTTCATAACATCGCTTGCTTTTCTCTCAGCTACATGTAAGTGAACGCTTCTTAAAATTGTTTTATTATATTTAGAAGGTAATAAATCCTTTTGGATGCGCATTTCAATGGGGCAATTTGCAGGCAAGACAATGCTAAGAATATTCTATACAATCACAGTTTGTCATATAGTTTCCAAATCTGCTCATTGAACTTTAAACAAAGTTTTCGACAACTTATATCAAAGGTGGTATGTAGAAGAGGATTCATGCAAACCCTGATATTCTTTACAACGATTGTCTGCACAATTTTGTAACATTCCGCTTTAACCCATGTGTGAATATGTAAATAAGCTACGCATTGTTTCTTCTTAGAAGTATTGTATGGCTTCTGCGTCGAAGCACTAAGGAAAATGTTAGATATGTATGCATATACGGTCGTGGTTGTACAGGAACTTTTACCAGTTGACTATGAGAGATTAATAAAGATTAAATAACAACGATATATTGAATATCGCATTTTTCTGTGATAAGGTACAGTTCCATCCCATTGGATTTATTAACTCGCAAAGCTGTTGCGCCCGAATATAGTTTTTATATAAACCAAGTGTTTTAATAAATAAAAAAGTTACAGGGGCTTTTAAAAATTACATATTTTAAGAAAACGCTCTATATCTCTTATATTAAGGCAGATATAAAAATAGGAATTTCACCAGTCGATTTCTCTTTAAAATCGAGCTCCAGAAGCTTAGGTTGGTTTTTGTCTAGTTCCTTTAGAAGTTTATATATAAGTTTATAGTTAATAAGCTTCCTATTAAAAGTATCGAATCTGGTCTATCCTGTACATGGACAATTAAGAATCTACATAAGTTTCAAAAAACTCAGTTGCACCCAATTACGCTTTACGTTTGGATTGCAATGTCCAGAAGAAGAATTCTGGCTTTCTTCAATAATATCAATATTATCAATAATCAATAATGTCAATCAATAATATAGATGCCCAGAAATATCAACAACAGGTGATTACGAGATTACAACACATACAGTTAATGCAACACGTACATTTCTTCAGTGATTTTTTTTAACTGTTTAGTAAGTGGCATTTTATGACCTTTTCATTCACCCCATCTTACTGATCTAGATTTCCTTTTATTTGTTGCATATTCTATTTAATTGAAACCTAATGAAATTTCAACCGAAACTTTAGCTAAAATGATTTTTTGATTTAACTTTTTCAGTATATTTTATTAAAATAATAATGTTATAATTATTGCAATGAGTTGTACCGTGATTTAAAGCATTAAAAGAATTTGCCGAAATCTTTTGAATTATTTATTTAATAAATTCAGATTTGTCCATTGTTTTGGATTTGTCCACATACACATGATACCTTTAACTGCTATATTCTTCGATATACTTTCCGTTAAAAAAAAAAAAAAAAACAGCAGCATTTCGCAGAAAATCACATGTTATCAATTATTTTTAAAAAACCTATGTAGTTTAACCAATTGAAATAATTTGCCTGCGCAAACTGAAGGCTCTGTAGAGTTTTGGATTCTGCAGTACTTGCGTTGGAATAGTTTCTGTTGGAAAACTTGATTTATAAATTGCTCAGGATCTTCCATCCACGCGCTAAATGGATGCAGTATACATGCATACTAACACGTAATTGCTCTAAATCGAGTAGTTTCGTTGAGCTCGTTATAAATTATAAAATCTTAATTAACGGAATATAGTCAATGTCTGTAATTGAATTTTTGCTATGCTGCATGTGTAACCAGCATTCATAGAACTTGACATTTAGAAATAAATCGTTCCATTAAGACTTCGATTAACGTAAAACTAAGCAATTATCCCATACTGGAATATTGTGACACCGAAACACTGAACCACTTCTAAATATATTGCACCGTGTTAATGGTTGTAAAGATTCACGTTAAGGACGTTCCATTTGCTTTTCATGGTAACAATCTAACGCATAATCTCGCGTAGAAACCTTTCTCTAAAAGTTTTGTATGATTTTGGTTGGTTTTCAAGAAATGTATAATCCAACAATATTTTAAATGTATATTCTTGCTGATGAGATATCTGACTCAATTTCCCAACAAAATCCAACTTGACTCTAGGTTTGATTTTGTAGAATATTAATTTATGAAGGACAATATTTCAATCCGAACGTTATGGCTGACACCTTAATGTCCTATTCTACAACGTTGCTGTAAATTTCGATATGGATTTAACATTTATCTGGATCTCGCTACGAAATACATATGTATGTGCTCCCATAATAATACTCCTTCTGTACTATTCCAATAACTAGGGATGTGGGCATCAATTATTCTGCTTGTCAGATTTTATCACCTTTGAAATTAAACCGAGATGTTAATGTACGTAAATATCACATAGGGTGACGTAAAATCGAGGACAATTACAACACATAATTCATTTCAAAATCCGATGTGGTTTTCTACAGGGAAATTTGTAACGTATTAACAATTTATGTTGGAGTAACCTCGTCCCAAATTGGCTTATAATTAATTAATCCACCGTAATAAAAGACGCCTAAAAGTGGGAATATTTTGTGTTAAACTTTAACCAAAATTTCTTGTCTGTTTAAAACGATTCTTGTGTTTGGTTCTAAATCGCGTCAGTTGAAAAACGGACTTCTAAAAAAGAAATTAAGTTTTTGTTAGTACAATTATAGCACTCTTGCAACCGACAACATGGGATACGTGATCTTGTAATGAGTAGAGATGACAAAGGCAGGTACAATTATTCCTTTCTTGCAGCGAATAGATATACTCGTGCCTAATAAGAATGGATCCGTGTTGTTATTGGTGTCCCCGATAGTCGACAAAACACGAAACTGTCTAGTCTCTGCATAAAAGTAATAATTTCATCCGCCTTTGTCCTCTCTAGTAATGAGGTACATTCGTCTAATTACAATGTTCAGAAAAAGACATTTAGTAGTACATATTTCTTATTGATTGTTGAATGTACCAATTTATTTTTTATAGCGTCGCACCGAAAAACTCGAATGGCATTAAGTCTGAAGCTCTTGCCGACGACATGGTAGGATCTCTATTGCCAATTTGAAGATTTGGAAATTGATGTAGAGTCGCGCTGAAGCACCATTCCGCATTTAATTATTGACGGCGTATCATTCAAATAATATTGAAACTCATCTCGTGAAAAATTTATGTGTTAAGGTACTGCCTTTATTAAAATATGGACCCAAAATAGTACTATTTATAATTCCGCTTAATATATTGATCAAGAAACGTATCTGGAAAATCGTATTCAATGCTTCTCATGGATAATATGTATCTCTTGTTTGCCAATAAATACGTATTGTCTAATAAAATTTTATTTAAGAAATTTTCAATATTTTGCAGTATTAAGTATTTGCAAGATTGTGATTTTCTTATTTATTTTCTAATTTGAAAAAATACGAATGTCTTGAATGAAAGCGATCCGAGCTATTTGTACAGGTGCTTGAATTATTTTCTTCCTGTTAATTCAATACCATTATTAACACCAATAAATAATACATTTATTTCAAGCAAAGTCTATTGTATCTCAACAACAATATGGAATAATATAAATGTAACGAACAACACTAAGGTATCGGCTTACTACGCACCGCAAGTTTAATCAACCAGACCGGAACAGCTGCTTCGAGGATACGTGGATCCTCTCTATCAAGCCCATGACCGAATGATGTGAAAAAGAACTCTAGCTCGACCTCCTTAACTCCGAAAAATAATATTTTATTTACAAATATCTATTTCTGCCGCTTACACGCCCTAAAACTGAGACATGCAAGAAAATACAAATTTGCGTTTCTTTCTTTGTAAACAATCTCGCAAGCGTCTAATTCCAATGTTCTTTCACAATATCAGGTTTTCCAATTTTATATTATGGTCGATTTTATGCGTTGTGCTACGTTCGACAATTCTATCCTTCCACATCTGTAGTATCCAATGTGTTCATCGCCTATCGTTCCTTTCGTTTGACCAAAATATAGACATTATCTCAGTCACTACATGGAATAATAATTCCCCTCATTTTTCTTCACGAATTTTCGGATTACCACGAAAATTTTTGAGATTGTTTCGCAAACTAAAACATATCATGGCCTCTAAAACCTCTACTAATACCTTTCGATATGCTGTGGAATGTTTTCAAAGTTCATATCGTAGATTTCTGTTGAGATAAAGGTTGCGGAATTTCTTGCATAATGTCGGGCTTTCTTAAGAATGCTATCGAAGTCTATAACTAGGTATATCAATCTACTCCTTTTAGTATATTTCATACACCTTCATATAAGTGATACATCGAAAAAAGCCTATCCTAAACGCCTAATATTATACAATATATCAGAGTATTCAAGAGCTTGACAAGCCATCTAAAAAGTGATAATTTAACAACAATGAAAACATGTGATAGTTAATACCAAAAAATGTACAAAGTAATCGTTATTTATGATACTTCAATCATCGGCTTAATTGATCGAAATAACTATCTCGTTTCTTTACTGGAAAAACATGCCACACACGGAACTAGTTAATCCGACTCCAAATTGAATCCGCAGAAGATAATCTTCTCCATTAATGAATACGCTCGTATTCTACGCGCATTCCTGTAGCTGTTCAAGTTTATTTCATACTCCCCTACGCGTTATATCGCACATATCGAAGCAGTCTAAAATGAAAAACGCTCGTATAACCTTTGCCGTTAGAGGCAATCGCGGAAAGGTTATGAAAAATGATTATGCCCTAGCGAAAAAATTACGTCGCCGTAATGGATGCTTAATTGATTTTTCCGCTTCATCAGGTCCGAGTTGAAATAAAAACAAGTACTTAGGAACGAGGGACGGACTAATATTGCAGTAGATACGCGCATTTATGTTTAACGTACCGGTTTTCTTGCCGGTTACGTTAAAAGTGTGTAAAATTTATTATTTAGCGTCCGTAGAAGATATATTTATTTATCTGAGGTTGTCTTAAAGCAGTATGGTGAAAGTAATTAACGCTATTACTTCCTTGCAATAGCAAAGATGTCTTCATAATATGTGATTCAATAGATATGCGATGACAATCGTAACTTCAATCTTTTACACCCGTGATTCGACACTCACCACAGTTTTCGCTTAGAAACTGTAATTTTATTCATTAAGAGCAATGAGTCGCCTATTTTGGCTTCGCCGAAACTACCCAACTGAAGACAATACGGTGTTCAGTCGAACAATTTCAGCTTCACGGGACACCGACTGATGCAAAGTATAGTGGAAGATCGCAAACAAGACGATCAAATAAAAATATTGGGCGTGTGGGTGTAAGAATCGCAGACGATCCAAGAACGTTAATAAAAAAAACGAACTATGCAATTACACATTTCTCGAACTCCTTTGATGTGAACTTTTCAGGAACATACAACTATTTTTCAATTTTCTCAATTCGTTTCGTTAAATCTGCCAGCTTCTGACTTTCTTCACTGGGACTCGCCTAACAATCGTCATACCATATCACATCTAAAAAATAATAGCTGTCCAAACGCAGTGGCTTTAACGCCAGATATTTGTCATAAAATACAATACGCAAATTAAATGAACGTTTTAAACCTTTCTTTTATTTCTTCTTACATTACATTATAAATGGCAACGCCATCAAATCGGGTATTTGCCCAATAAAAGCTCCAGAATAAATATCCAACCGTTTCTAAGATCTTTTACAGTGCCTCCATGAAAGTTCTTAGATTATTATGGTTTCCTTTAAGGGTGGTAGTACGCTTTATTTCGCTGGCAGATCTGAACGCGAATTGGCGTTATATTTGTAGAGTCTAGATATGATAATTCTGAAACGACCGATGATGTGAATTATTTTGCCTAAGAGTAAAACTACTCCTAGGATCGCTTGCATGAATAGCCGTTCCGTATGCCGAATCCATATGTCGCAGCCAGGATGACGCCAGTCATGAATCGTTTGATATAAGAGTAGAGACCTAAGAAAAAAATCGTGTATATATATATGAAAATAAGGGCAATCGAAACCATCCGCCGTTCAGTACAAGCACCGAGAATGGCGCTCCCTGTTGAGATCGATCCCTAGCGTAGATGTGCTCTAACACTCGTTCGCATTTAGGCTACTTTGTGTTTCATCTAGCCTATAGTAAGACCGAGATCGATCGATTGCGATGGAACTATCGCCTTTTCTACAGTACAACTTTATCTTATCTTCTTTTCTATGTGTAGCCTGAAATGCTTACAATAATAAAGCAATATGTAATTAGCATGTGTAATTTTGTGAAGATCGTTATTGTCAAACTTGGTGATTTATGCTATGCATTAGTACCCGTCTTGCGTTAGTCTATTATTACCTTTTATCCCCAGGGACGTAAGATTCCGTTACGTTTCGCCGTGAGTGACAACAAAAGTAAATAAATCAAATCGCACCTACACATCTCTCCGATCGCATCAGTTATGATCGATTTAAGTAGCTAATAATAAGATAATATTGTTACCTTAAAGATACAGTATTGTTGTTTTAATTATGTAGATCCTTAAAACAGGAATATTATAAAGTTTTATTCTAATTCCAAATAGAATCATCTGTAATCTGGAACACGAAGGAAGCAGCGAAATATATAGTGCAAACGAAAATATACTTACTCTACTATCTGTATTCATTGTGTCAGCAGTTGTACGTACATGTTTACCAGAAAAAATTAGCATTTCCTTTAAACGGTGGCAATTACATCTGCGCTACTTCTTTGGCGAGATGACATGCGAGTCACGTATCGCCGTTTGGTCAGCTCCCAGAGGGGCATCGATTACTGGCGAGCCAAATTACATAACCACCTGCCCGGGTACTAGAAAATGTTTCCTTGAAACAGCTTCAAAATGAAGGTGAGTAAATTACCGGTTCAAACGGAATGCACAAATCAACAGTTGCTGGAGTTTCACCGTGTTTGTCGTCCGCCTTTTTTTGATTTGCTTCGTTTCGTATATGCGCTTTATTCGTTTTATTTATATATTTGTTTTATTGCATTGATTACTTCATATTTTGAAATATGCAACAATTTTGCAGTTGTTTTTTTGAAAAGCTAGATCGGTGACTGACTATAAGTACTAAATAATAACGGTCTAAGGGCGGATTCTTGAAAAACTCCACCATCAACAGGTAAAGAAGATAAGATTTAGTTATGCGAAAGCTCACGAACTTACACTTAGTCATCGAATAGAATTCAAAAAGACATATTACTAGGAAAATATCTATATTTACTGCGTCAAAAGCTTTAATGTAATCTTATATTATCAACAAAGTTAAGTATACCCAGCTTTTAAAGTCCGATTCACGCAAAGAAAGTAGTTTGTAGTAGAAAGTATTTCAGTTTCGGTTATCCTTCTTACGTTTAAATTATAAGGTCACTCAAGGGTGATATTTTGCAGAAAAGATAGCTTTTATTACTAAACCGCGTGCTCCTCAACACCCACACCTAATACAGAATAACTTATTAATTCCTATTCTTCTCGCCACAGGCGACTTATTTAATCAAGGCCTATAAAACGCCGACCTTATTATGCCTAAAGCGATACAACAAATGTATATGCCGATCCAAGCCGTTTCCTCTTCCTCCGTAATGAAGCCAATATATATTAAAAGTATCAACAGACCGGATGCTCAAGTATTAACGCAGAATGGACGTTAGCTCGTCAAAGTAATGTTTCCTTTTCGTTGACCCGTTAATTACCGACCAATTTTTGCAGTCCACAATGGAAAGCGAAGACGAGGATGGGAAGCAGGGAAACCATTTACTGCATAAATCGAGCTATAGGAATCGTTAAGGGACATCCTACCGGAAATTATATGTTACGAACTGCCGTAAAAGGCGTAAGTTCCGCCACAAGTTATGTAAGATTTATCAGCGTTAAAGTTAAGACGCTTGCTCGTTACTTACGTTGTATCGCTTTGTTTTTAATTAAAAGTTTTCATGCGAGGACGCTATCGACTTCGGTTCCTTATAATTATCCGCTTCAATGACGGTATAACATTTTCTACGATCGTCTCAAAACGTTAAGTGCTTTAAAATAATATTTTAAAGGGGAGGTTTTCTGGAAAATGATAACAAACATTTTCTTACACATTAACATTTAAATATCTTAGCAACAGAGAATAGCAGAAATAGCAATCAGAGGATGAGGAGAAGTAATTAAAAGGCAAGAGAAAATAACTACGGAAATAAATAACTGTTTCGCCAATATAGCAAATGCCAAAAGTTAATAAAAACAATATCCTAAGCCAATAACGGCTACAACTAATCGAAGCAGCAATAATAGAATACACGACATATGAAGATATAGAAAAAAATCATAAAGGAATTGGAAGAAAATAAAGCTCTTGGATTTAATAATATTAGAGGTAACATATTGAGAAAAATGTCGACAGTATTCAGGAAATGAATAAACGGAGTGCTGTAAAAAAATGCTTATTTTTATTACCTATATACAAGAATTACACACCAATAGCACCGTTGGCAACATTAAACAAAGTTATAGAAAAAACTATACGAAGAGAATAACAAAGCTTCTCAATCTACATCAAAAAACTTAAAAAGCAACAATATGCTTAAAGACAAAATTAACGTATATTATGATTTTTCTAGCAACATAAAACATAGATTTAACGCAAAAGAAACTGTGGTAATGGTCTTTTCTGGATACGAAGAGAAATGCTGATAAAATCCACCAAAAGAAAAATCACCGGATTTCAAAAGAAATTCCTTAAATGAATAGGTACAGGCCTACAAAATCGATAATATAGAAAGCCAAGAAATTGTTAATTGTAGAGCAACACATGAATGAAACCGCGTAAATTATTAAATTAGCAAAGCTTAAATTACTTAAAAGCTAGCTGCTTGCGAAGCTGTTTTTATGCGGAAGAATTCAAACCTGTTAACTAAGAAAAAGGGTCCGCTTAACCACTTAGCGAATATAGAAAAAATAAAATTGGTAATTTTATCCTCCTTGTGGGAGTCAAATTTCTATTCCAACTCAATCAAAGAAAATCCCTCATTCTGGCCCATTTTCTTTGGAGCGTGGACGGTAGAACGATAGTATAAGTCCAACTAACAGCGAAAGTGGAAAAAACACTGTAATAACACCTGATATAACTTAAACATTTTTTAAATAAATTTATAATCATTTTTGAACCATATGTAAAGCAAGAAGTTATTTGCAGTATTCTTTAAAAATTAAGAAACAATCACGTCTTTTGATTTAACACAAAATATATGTTCATCTACAAATCGAAACAAAATTTCCGAAATATGTGTATCGGCTCTAGTCAAGTAACCGAGCAATAGATTTAGCTACTTATTATTGGAACAACCTATATGTGTTGTTCAGTGCTAACTTGTCGTAGCAACAAAAGATCAGCGACAACAAGTTAACTTACCAAAGGAAATATAATATTCACATCCTGCATAACATCCAATTAAACTAATCTTCTCGCATTAATTATGCATTACTACTTATTATTACAGAGGATATGCAAAATGAAAGTGCATGCCATGCTTTAATTTAACGTTACATTAAGCACCGCATTCCATCATAATTTTCATCTATTAATAGTTGTTAAATGTAGGTGTACATTTCCGTCCACTTGACCTTACACAATCAAAAAGTTCCACCAATATTGTCATATCTTCAATTTCACCACTTTTACTTTCTGAAAAGCATCAGTAAAACGAAAGTACAAACAATATTCACGTTACAAAGCGACAAATAAACTCAGAAATTTATTCCGCCGCGGAATAAATGAGCCCATACACCATTGTTTGAAACGGAATAATAGAACACAAACTACGAATTGTATCCTGTTTGATATATTATTCATATGACGCGCTTTCCCGTCGGTATTCAACGTTTGCGTAGACCTTCGTTAAGTGCGGACGGCAAGCTAATAAAAACAAAAAGCCATCTCCACTTATCCACTCTTATTTTCTATTGTTTGTTTGCTTGTACATTCGTAAACGGTTCCTTTAACCGTAAATACACTTCATAAATTGCCTCATTAAAATGTTTGCGCCTATGTATGTTTTAATGTACAAGAATCTAATAAAACGTTCTTAAAATGGTAATAATTGATATTTAAATTGGATGCTATAGAGGATTATGTTCTTTTGTTTTTACAGGTAACGCATAGGAAATGGAATTTCGCAATTACTAGGATATATCATAAAATACTTTCAACCTAGCTGTAAAATCTGTCATTTATATTTTCATTTTGTCATTACGCCAGCTATACGCAAATTTCGAAAAATGCTTTCGAGAATTAGGTACAGTTAATTTCTGAATGAATTCAATGTGCTGAATCCAATTATAATCTGCTTAGGAGTTTTGCTTTATTTTAGCCTATCTATCCCGTTATTGTAGCAATGTCTTATATTAAAACGTCCAACGAGCTCATCAGTGACTTGCCCGTAGTTATTATTAGAGGAGAAATTAGGGATGTGATAGTAGAACATATTGCAACCGAATTCATTAAATAAAGCCAAGTTTTCGGCCTCTCTCTGTAATAAGAGCTAATCAATTTCTTTCGATGTGACATTGAAAGTATTAAACTTTTAAGTAACTCCCAAAACTATTTCTAAAAGAAATATTTTTAATCTACTAAAAAAGCACTTCTTACTACTATTCCTAAAAGCTTAATGCATTATTCACTCAGCATCATTCTTGCTACAGCTAAAGAACACGATAATAGTTTTAGATAATTCCAAGTACATGTGCTTCCATCGCTAGGTATTCCATTTGCAAAATCAAACCGTTTTTCCATGCTTGAATAGTCGCCTAAAATTCATAAGCATGGTATTTCCTTTGCTCCCATGATAGACTCCACATTTGCCGTCTATCCAAGTATTTAACCAATGTACTTAAAAGATATGCTAAATATACATACAATGCGTCACAAAAATAAAATTTGATCTCCGTCAAAGAGCAAATAAGATTGGTGATATTGTAAGTCAACTTGGGATCCTATTCATTCGGATTTTTACATTGCTGACTGGAGATTTCCAAAAGCGTTACGGCATCTTTCCGTTATTTAACTAAAAAATGCTGTTCGCCGTAAGACAAACTTCTTATCATTCTCCGCAGAAAGAGGATAGATCCTGAAAATATGAAGGAGACGGACGTGAACTCGTTTTCGTTTCGTTAAATCTGGACTTTACGTAACAAAATACTTGAACCCAAGATATGCATGTCTTATTGAAGTTTTTCCTGATCATGGCCGAAAGAATAATTCAACACATCGAATCGATTTTCCTCGTTAAAGGTGAACGGAAACTTTCAACTTCTTACTTCCAACTTCGCCAAACAGGAACGTTTAAGCAGTTCGATTGATATTTCAATTGCGAATGCATGAACGTACAAGGTAAACAGGTAGTCAAGAGCATCTTCAATTAACAACGAGTTCCGTGAGTTGTAGAAGCTGGAAGTCTTGGGCAACGTGAGAATTTGCGCGAATGTCGTAAAACGTAAGAGTTGTGCAAACATGATGAGGTAATTGCCTATTACGTATATTAAATTTTGCATGACGTAGTACGTTATTTCATTTATTTATTTCTAACCTTTATTAAATTAGGTAGGTACGCGAATCTTGTCTGAAAACATGCAAAATAATACGGAAGCATAACGTCTTTCGTGACTACCTATCTTAGTCGATAGATCGCATAACATATCGAGAAATGTTTAGCACGTAGCTTTCACGTAGAAGACGTTATTGTCCAAAGAAAGACGCGAAAATCTAATCGCGGGAACTTATTGCTTAGATTTATTATTAATTCTCAGTAAGTGGCTACATTTAACAAACATTTAGCATACTTTAGGCTTCTTTGATGAGATTATTTCTGCATATAACCTCATCGTTCCAAATGAATCCTAATTGAAAGTCCCGGTCCTCTTTAACCAAATACTTCTTAATATCTCTCACAAAATTCGATTCTTCTACCTGGATCGTCTTCATTCAAAGCATCAGCATGTAACTTTTTCACTGAAATAGCTTCAAAATACGATGGTATTCTTCGGAATCTCTAATTTGCAAGTAGTCTGGCGAAGTGATGTTCTTCGGTGCAGATCCTAACCAATAAATCAGATATACTGTTACGACTCAACCGCTCCAAATAAAAAAATTGTAATTACTAAAACAGGCAAATGCGTGTTTAGAAAGCGTCAATATTTCTCCTTCTTGAGTGTGTACATATGTTCAATGAATTTTTAATTTAAAAGCCATTACGAAAAGAACGGACAAAGCGACACCAAGCTTTGAAGCCCGTATTGTTAAGAGAAATTAAGAATCTTGTAAAAGAGTGTGAGAAAAATATTTCTTCTTGAACCTGTTTTCACATTTATTTTGCGGATATACGTACGTATATACAAAAATGTATTTGCATGTATACCTTTCTAAATCATTTTATCCAAATATTTGCGCTGCTAAAAAATTATCGGTTACATCCGGGGGAATTGCTACAAAGCAAACGATTCCCACGTTTCGTATAATTTAATTCGTCTCTTTTCTTCGGAAACATCGCCAGAGAATTCGTTTCTACTTCGAACCATATTCAGTGCTGGCAAGGCGTTGACGACGTTATACAATCGGAGAAGCCGGTGCTCTAAAAAACGGAGTGTAGAAAATTTTAAAAAGGTGGCTGCAAATGAAATCGGAAACAGATGATGAAGCTTTTATAATCAATCGGCAGCTGTTTTGTCATACACAGCCAGGCAGTCACGAGCTCCAAACATCTGTCCCTTGAGACGGTGCAGCTGTAACTTCACGTCTTATCTGACTTTACGACGTAATTGGAGAGTATTAAAGAATATCTTACGTACATAAGATGAAGTACAAAAAAATAGACGAAATACATTCACAAATATGAAAGCGCATGCCGGTAATGTAAATTCGTAGCTCAAATTGCCGACGAGATACATACAGAAGGAGAGGATTAACAGAAATGGAAGTAGCATATATTCCGGGTAAATTTTCTTTGACCTTTTTCCATTTAAAAAATTATAAGACCTTTTTTCATTGTTTTAGGAATCCTTTATCGCGTAGTTCTACGCATTGTAATTTTTTCAGTGTCATCCTGTAAACGCGCACAGATTCATAGATGGTAGTGGTTTTTTCAGAAATCATGAAAAAATTGTTATTTTCTTAAAACAATTCTTCACTAACATTGAACCCGCGTTTCGATAACTAACCTATCATTTTCAGCAGTTGAAGTGAACTAACAAAATGCTTCATTTAACCATTGAGTAGTCAGGCCAATTACGGTAAAAACAATTATTTATAATGCTAAAGAACCACAGATAACATTTTTTCTATTATTACCTATTACGCTGAGTTGCGTCAGCCATAAGTATGGAAGTTCAGATTCACCTGCACTTTCCCGATACTAGCAAAGCATACCGGCGGCAGACCGATGTGCTTTACACTTTTTCTTTTTTTACTTTTTAAATGTTTATGCAACATTTAAAAAGTAATATTACAGTCTCTAATATGCCGATCCTCTTCAATCATGCTGCGCACATCATCAAGACAACGCCCAATTTTAGTCTATTCGTCACCGACGAAAGCACAACTACAACGAAATTCTATCAACCAATTGTAAACAATATTTCCCAAAAAATTAACCATTAAATCTCAACAGCCCTATTAAGTGGTCGGTTGCTTAAGAAGCTACCGTTGAAAATCAATCAACGGTTCAGCTTGCTTAGATTGACGAAATTACTTGTTTTCTTCTTTTTTTGGGCTGCAAGTTATCGTGGATACAAGTGTTAAGTTTTTATATTTGAATAGTTTTAGTTGTTGTAATTCGTGACTGATATCAGTTGTGAAGATAAATGTTAAAAGAAAAGGTGGATGAAAAAGTGCTGAAGACACACGAAATTTACTTAAATAAAGGTTAGCTTCGCAATATAAACTGCAATATGAATCTGTCCGTTCGATCCTTCGAATACGGTAATCTGTGCACGTCTTTCACGCCCGAATCCGATATTGAGAAATCATCGAAAAACTTACAAATCCTTTAAACTTCGGTAGTTTTCAATAGTTCGTACCGTCCCTATTCCACGCAGAAAGCTCGTTATTTCTTCTGCTATAGATATTGCTGCAATATAAACTTCTCTCAGGAAGTATAGCTTCTTTAGCACCATATATATATATATATATATATCACTTTTGCTGCGGAACTAATTAAATTTTATCACTCGAGTAACATCTGCTGATGAGGAACGTGAACAAGTTCGATAACTTCTTCGTTTTGTAAAGTGTCCGTTGCGTCGGATATATAGCAGCTAATTGATTGAAATTCGAAAATATCTTCCACTAACCGAGTTTCAATCGAACCAATGTAATGTTCCAATTTAATTTCTAAAATATAAGCAAAATATCGTTACCGAAAGGGAAATTTCTGATGGTAAATAATTACTTGACACTTCCGGAATAGTATTAAATGTTGGTGAGATGATAAGTAATTGTTATTAACAATCAATTACTTTATTGACTTTATTGAATACTGGAATATCACGCCAGTTCCAAAACTCTATATATGCAAAGTATGCAATTGTATTTAAAATAAGAAAATCGATAGACTACGTTAAAAATAATTAATAGGTCGGAAGCTACAACTACCTATTCCAAAATTTTAGTTTATAATTCCATTCATAATAAGACTATTAAAACTTTTGATTAACGAGTTTCGCGAAATACCCCGAATGTTAAAGGTTATCGCAAAGTAAAGAAAATAATTCTTATTCATATTAATTGCATGATTAATAGGATTTATGCCCAACAACGCTTACCAATTGTTCAATGTGACCTCCATTTTGATGGATATCCTTTTCTAGAACTTACATTCCACATTATACAGCACTTCGACTTGCAAATCGCTGCAATTTGCCCCCCGGTGCGATTTTTTAAAATTTTTCCAGCGTTTCTGATCGTATTCTAAACACTGACTTTTTTTAATAACCCCAAGGCTAATGCGGCGATATAAGTTATAATTTATTTTTCTCTTTCCAGGACTGTCACGGGGGATCAAAAAATCAAGGCAGCCTCCCGGTGAAAGATGAGCACGAGAATTACACCCTAATGAAAGGAATTCAAAACGAGACCCATACCACTCTCGTATTCCGGCGTGCTTTGGATACTTGCGACACGGAGGATTTCGTCTTGAGTGTTAGTGTTTCTTTTTATTATTATTATTTAAAAAGATTTGATGTGGGAACTCTAACCTGTTTACACCAGGAGCTAGATCCCATTAATTAGAATAGAATTTCACGTTCAGTAAACTTTGTAACAAGGGAAGCCTTGTGAGAAAAAGAATATGATTAATTAGTGAAATCACGTTACATTTGAAACTTCCGCTTCGTCTGAAGCAGAAGACTGAGAAATGTTAACGAGAATATCAGGAAAAGTAAATAAGAAAGATTTTCTCTTGACGAGTGACTGTCTTTTTGTATTTTCAAAATGTGTTCAAACTTATAAATAATAAAAGCTAAACCTACGAACGAAAACGAAGCGCAAATAACTGCAAAAAAGGTTAATTGATGTAATCACTTCTTAATTAAAACGCGCATAACTAATCATTTCAATAAAACGCTGTTTATTAAGTAAACGAACTTGTGTGCACTTTCGTGAATAAATTAAAAGAATTTTCAAGATATTGCAAATCAAATTTAAATTAAGAAACCAGCTTATTTGTTGTTTTTATATGGAACATCTCTCTTTTGTGGCAATTCTGGTAGTGACTAAGTATTGTAACATTTTCCAAGTCAAAGGTGTTGTTCAAATCAGTATAGCGTGTAAAGAGAGATGTATTATTGGTAAGGTTACTACAGTCCCGTCCATGTTGAAAAATTCCATTTTTTAAACATTGCTTGGTGATATCAATACAATCTTTACTACAATCAGCGCAAGCAACATTGTATATATTTCAGAGAACTTGCTGGTCAATTTTACATTTAATGATTTATTATAATATGCGCTTTTTATATTGGAATATCTTTGAAGATCGAACTTAAGTTTTCAGACAAAAATGCTATACGCGAATAGGAGGTGCAGGTGATCTGCATACAACAAAATGTACTCGATTTAGGTGGTATAAACCGAAAATGAAAGAACAGTCGAAAATTTATAAAATTGCATGCGGTGACTGTAATAAAGTCTGCATTAGTCAAACGAAAAAGGCGATAAGCACCAGATTCAAAGAGCATATAAGGTGTTATCGTTTTGGTAGGTTAGATTCATCCAGTGTGGTACAACGCATAAACGAAGCCGGGCATAATATTAAATTGGAAATGTTGAAATTTACTAAGAATGTAACCTCGCCGCTCACGCAACGGTTTACAATTAAAAAAATTCTGTTTGATTTATTAGAGAAAGACTGCACATGTTTTATGTCTCGTGCTACAATGACAAGAAACCTTTCCGTCTATTTGTCCGTATTTTTTCGCATGTAGGCGGTAAAAGTAGGTATTTCTAAATAATTATTTCTATTATATAATAGAAATAGAACAATAAATAGGGCATGCATGGTAGTTTTAAAGTTTCCTTACATCGCTTGGTTACTGGTTGAGAATGTGACTATTCGTGTCCTCGAAACAGCCGTCCCCGGTTGATTAATTAAACTTGTGTGGTGCGGAGGTTTTAGGAAATTTTTCATAAAAAAAATAAAATAATTAGTTAATTTTTCGTTTTCCCGAAACAAAAAATGAGTAACTTGTTTTGCCCGTGACGTGTAATTAAAAGTTAGTACATTGGTTTTGCAATACGCTGAAGTAAAATAATGATTAATCTTCATAATTTGATACAAATGATAAATATACGTACTTAGCTGTTTAGCTGCTTCGTCAAGTTAATTAACGGATGCTTCATCATCATATAGTTTAGCAGTATATTTAATTTAGGGGATAATTTCTTGCCAGCGTTTTTGCATTGCGGCACTTCAAGATTCATCTTCATTTAGTTCTGAAAATTAGTTTTTCATTCAATTTCCTAAATCTGAAAATAACGCGTTAGTTAACTGAAACGAAAAGGAATTTTTGTTCTGAAATAATGACATCTTTTTCTTTCTTATTCTTAGTAATTCTTATTAATTCAATTGAATAGTTTTCTACAATAATACTTAGTAATAATAATTTTTGAATTTTTGTTGAAAATTTTACAAAACAAGTGAATAGCAAGTGAAGTTTCCAGTATTATGGTGGATCATATTTATTACAGACGTGAAGGCGAGATTACCTTTTAAAATCAATTATGCTACAGGAATGACGCTGACGAAGGAATTGAATTCGACATTTAAAAAATTAGTAAAACAAATTAACCACAATGTTAAAATTCTAACTTTTACGAACTTCTATCTAAAATAAGCCAGTAAGATATTTTCATATATTTCCTTTTCAGTACATCGTTTATTAAAGGCATTATAAGCTGCTCCATGTTGTCGTTCACATTTGTGAGAAGTACCATAAGACGGCGCTTCGATACGTCAATAGTCGAATGCTCTTTATTGCTAGTGTTACCAATTGGAGCATAATTGCCCTATTGTCGAATAATCTTACCTCCTTGCAAATCTTTCTGGGACTTCAACATAAAGTGAAGCAGATTAACTTTACATTATTAAACAAAGAGAAGAGAATCTGAAACTACTTAAACAAAATGAGACATTACTCTGAAATCTCTGAATCTATAACTAATTTCTAGATAGGAAATGCAGTGCAATGTGATTTACTCTAAATTTCTCAAACTTATTATTACTAGGCTTGAGCAGGTATTACAAGTGCAAATTTAAAATATCAATGGTAGGCTAAAATCATGCTGCGATTTCAGATTGCATAAATATACCTCTTACATCAAACGCTAACACGAAACGCCCTTGTTCGGTGGAAGACTTACCACAAAACATGATGAGGCATTTTAATTTTTTTTCTATTTAATAATTGCTTTGGCAGCACTAATACTACTCAAATAACTTACACAGTCGTCAAGACGCCGTAAAACTTTTTGAACGATGAAAATGATACTCATCCTACATTTATTCGTATAAAAAAAGTTATTTTTGAAGTTTGAAGTTTTCAATCGAAACATTCCGCTTCTTTTCTCCTATTTGTACACATACCGTAAATTTGCTTGGTGCTACCCCTAGGCGACGTAGGAGATTGCCGGGAGATGTTTCTTTGGCGCCCAATACCTAAGGATATCAGAACAAATAATCCATCTTACTTATTCAATACCCGAGGGTGTTCAGTTTTATTAGGTTTGTCGATGGGGAAAGTTTGAACGAGAATCTATCCAAAAATCTACCCGTCTGAATTCCATTCCGCAGATAAAACCACGTGCGGTGGAGGTTTTAACGTGCAAATAATCTGTTATGTGTTGTTTCACCCTGGAAGACGGGATATAATATAGGATATTATAATAATGAATGGGCTACTAATAATAATTTATTATTAGCCCAGTCATTCTGCTCGAAAATATGCCAAAAGAAGCATTTAATTTTTTATATTCAATGGCTTTCCACCCAGATTTTTTCCGCTATTTTAAAAATTCTTGTTCTTTTAACTTCCCCCATCTCCACGTACAACTTTTAGCATGTCTTTTATGAACAATTCGCTCGGCAAGTGAAGTTCATTTAACGTTATCACTGCTTATATCGCCTATATTCTCGTCGAAATATTTAAGGTAATATTAATATTTTATCACTACTTTAAGTGCAGGACACTTATTTAAAACGAAAAATACATTATTTCTGTGTATGTAAGGTTTCACGATGGTTGTCTACTGTAGATTAAGTTGCATGGATCATTTACAACTATAGTCTTGAATCTGCAGTGTTTCCATTAGCCATTAATACTGCTTGATTTTTAAAAAAATTTTGCACTCAGTCTAAATTTGCAATTTTTTATGCTGGTTTTCAATTTACCAGTTCTGACAGTTTGTGATAAAGACCGTATTGCGATGACGTTAAAAAAATAGAATTTATAGTAGTTATTGACTTCATAAAACAATTTTTTCAAACAAAGATTACGTTAATAACCGCGAAGAAGTACTACAGAATAATGGTCGCAATTACTAGAAAGTATTACTACAAATCGCAGCTAATATACGCAATTTTTCAAAGAAAAATATTAGATAGAATTTGCAATACAACATTTTAACAGATTCATTTAGAACGCGTAAGCAGTTTGCAATAAGAATTATCACAATCTTATTACATTTCAAAGATATTAAATGATCCATAACCCACTTAAATCAGTTATTTACCAAATAGATAAACACTCCATTTAAAGATTTGAAAAATTCAATCTCCCATGGATAAACATATGTAATCGTTGTATACAACCGTTTTTATGTATTATACATGTTTTTCTTTCGTATCGTTATAGGGGGACACCGTGCGAGTGATATGGGCGCTTCACGATAAAGATCCTCGTCACGATTTCGACATGATTTATCACGGCGATAGCCGCGGAACTCAGAGTCTACATCTATTTAGACCGCCTCCGGTGCCGCAGAACGAGGATCCGATATTTTTACGAACGTGGGACGTCACGTTAAAAAATGTAAGTCGAAATTGCTTTTCGGGTGAGTATCGTAATTTTAACAATTCAGTTACTACAAGTAACTGTGGTAAGTTAATTGGTAAAATTTGACAAACTGGAAACGTCACTGATAGAGTCATCTGTAGCAGTTTTTCTTTTCAATTCCTTCTCAAAGTTAAAGTTTTATACCTTATATAATTGCTGCAAGCATTTCAAAGTGAGTTCATTGCAAAAGTATCAGCGTAGTCCGTAAAGTTTCCAACCTAACAGAACACGTTCTTTTTTTTTAACAAATTTAGTTTTATTTATCAACATATTTTCCCTCCGAGTCAATATATTTTTTCCATTGATGCTGCTATCTTTTTAATTTGTTCAAAATTGCCAACGTATTCTACGAGATGTTCCCTTTATTCGATGATATCGAATAAAGAACGAAATTTCTCCCCTTAAAGCGAAATTTTAAACCTAGGAGACAGAAAAAAGTTGCTGGGAATCAAATGAATAACGTGGGCGGTCCTAATAGATTCTACGTCTTTGATAGATATTAACCAATGGCCTACCAAAATTCACGATAATACAAGAGTCCTCTTAATAAATTCAACCTTTAGATCCAGAGAAGCCTGGTAAAATGATGAAAGAACAAAAAAACTTGCTCACGACTGTATTTCTTAAATTATGTTGAACGGTGAAAAGATATTAAGAACGTAGATGATATGTTTACAAGCAAAGAGAAGTATTTACTGCTTTAGTTGCAAACTTTTCTTAAATTATTGTCAATCAAGTTTGAACTCTTGAAATAACTACAACGACAAAATATTAAAAAAAAAGAAATTGCAACAACGGGAATATTTGGCATATTTGGATACTTGCCAAAACAGAATTTAGTGCTCCGAAATCACTGGAAAGGTGTTAATCGGGAAGGAATTCAAAAGAAAATAGAGGAAATCTTTTTGGAACTTCTTATACTAATCTGTAGGGTAACAAGATAGGGCCATTAGGAGACGAAGCGAGAAAAAGAATTATTGATCAAATAAAGCAAGCTAAATATTTTTGTATCATATGTAACAGTTCTCTGAATATTTTTCGCAGAGATAAAACCAGCCAAATTATTAGATATGTACACTTTTGAACTGACAACTTTTACTCCAGAAGTGCTACTATTAATTACCATAAAAACCCACGCGAAACATTCAATACTCGTCATCAATATCAATTCTCCGTTAATGTACGGGGCGCACGATCACGTTTTTTGCCGTTGAGATTGGATGAAGCAATATACCATTTATTTTCTTGAAGAAAAAGTCTGCCACTACTGTTGCAAGTGTCGTATCAATTAAGAGACCAAATGTATTTTTATGTACGATGGTGCTCCAGCAGAGTTTAGTTGTTCGAAAGTTTTTTTATGTACCTAGACTACAAATAATTACTCAAACGAACGAAATTTTACATCTCTCATAAATTGTTGGGTATTTTGCCCAAGTTACGCCTGCACACTCAGTTTTTAGGTCACTTTGACCTATTTTTTATATAGAACATAGAATAACGATAATTGACACCTCTCCTTTAATTTCGATGCTTCCACCCTATTAAAGAGGCGAAATTTCCTCCTTTTCCAAATATGTTTTAAATAAAACCGTTTGAAGTTGAAAAGTAAATATGATTTATTTTTAAATAGTTTTGACTTAAATTCAATCAGAATAATTACAAATTTAAATACCTACTTACGAACCACTTACCATTAACCAACTTACTACTACCACCGGATCTCGAATTATAACATCACTTTAATTAAAACTCGTTAACAAACAGGAAAGCATTTGCTCATTAAATAATAGAACAGAATTGTTCTCTGAAGTTAGTTGACAAGCGACGGTTGCCATAGGTATTCAACGGTTCTCTTGCAGCTTCTATTTATTATACGTGGTAGGACTGTTATTTCATTGTAAGGAAAATATTAACACTCTTCGTTAAAGTACTTGTGTTGATTGTATCTATTTTCAATTGTTCTCGCCGACGGAGAATATTTGTTATGAACCTTTAGCGTAAGCATGGATGAGAGCTTTGTCATAGCTGTTATTTGTAGCTATACATATACATACATACGTACATATATAGTGCATTTTTATATAGATGTCCCATGTAAAGTACCACGGTAAAAACTTTTGTGACATCACATCTCTGTTATTAATTACTGCAAACTAAAATTAGAAAATAGGTATACTTTAATTTATTCAAGAGAAAAAAAGAATTTCATGAAAGTCTCATTGTGACTTATTTTAAGTTATGCTTATTCATTTAGTAAACGCCTGTCAACTGACAGTAGTAATTTTTTTTTATAGGGGGGTTATTAAATAATCAAAAGTTCCTCAAGTTGTTAACTGCTTCTTCTAACTTTGCAAAGAATTCCAATAAATTGCAGAATAATTTTTCAGCAAGTTAGGATTCGCCTCCAAAATGATCAGCTAGAGATCCAGATTTAACCTTTTTAAACTTATTTTTAATTGGGTTACTTAACTATTAAGGTGTTTGATGATATTAGAGACAGGCCTCGAGATTTAGAGGAATTGAAAACTAAATACCTCAAACCTCCAATGGAATTAGTGTCAGGCAGCTGCAAAATGTAATAAAGACATTTTCAAGATAGGTTGGTTCACTGTTTGGTAACCTTTCTTTAAATTTTTTTACTATGTTAAAAATAAAATATGTTTTCAGTGATTACATCTATTTCTGTTTAAATGTAAGAACACTCACTTGAAAAAGAAGCAAATATTAATTAAAATTATACATTATCATTTTTATTTAAAAGAATAGAATCTTGTAGGACATGGTGTAAACCACAGGCGTGCAAAAATTTATCCAAAAACTTAAAGTGAAAGACCATTAACACGAGATGAAGTACGTATGAGGCATCTATAAAAAAAAAGGAACGCACTGTATATGCATAACAAAAGAATAACTGCTTACACGCATGTGTAGACATAATGTATTTATTTTCTATAGTTCGAAGTAAGGAACAATATGAACACGATCTACTGGTGCAAGGTGTTCAAAGCTCCCACATTACAACAAAAGCATCACATAATCGGTTACGAACCGATAATTGGTAGCAACCATACGGGAAGCGTACATCATATGTTGCTGCACGAGTGCGAAATCAACGGTTTGGGCAACACGGCTGTTTGGGAGCGGTACGCGAAAGGCGAAGGGAAGGATTGCTACACATCCGATATGCCCGAGGATTGGGAGAGATGTACTACACCAGCAATTGCGTGGGCAATCGGTTCGAAAGGTAAATTAGTATTTATAATATGCACGCAATTTAATGAGGGTTATTTTCCAATGAACGACTTATTTTAGGATAAAAAAATATGTATTTTATTATTTAATATAATTCCCTTGTAATTCTACGCAGCGGTTTTTCAACCATTATTTAATAATTAGGAAACTATCTAAAGTCGAGTTTATATTTCAAATTTGGAAATAAAAAGAAATCAACGCAACCAACACTTCTAGTATGCTAGATAAAACAACAATTCTTAACCTAATTCGGTCGAGGATGCAACAGCGGACCAATGAGAGGAAGTAAGTAAAAAAGTAAAATATTTCGTTTATATTTTATCATGTTTAGAGTAATTGGCACAAGAATGCGGTTAAATTAAGTGTTGTACAAACTAATGCCATGAAACGATCTGATTTCACTGACGTAACCTTGTACATAATGGACCGTATAGACTGTTGAATGGATTTAATTTCAAAATGTTTCGTTAGAGATTTTAAAAGTGACTAGTTTGATAAGTAGCAATGTTTGCAAGGCCGAGGATACGATCTTTTTACGAGAAGAGGCTAAATAACATTTAATCAATTAAGTTCATTTAATATTTCATATAATGACTAATCTTCTCCGGTATTAAATATGTATTGCCACATTTAAGAACGAAAAGGATTAAATTATTGCGATGAATGTTTGATATTAAACACCAGCTTTACTCAAATAAGCCAGCATGTATAAGAGCCGTGGAACTTGGAAATCTAAATCTAAATTTACTACTACATAGTTGCTATTGCAGACCACGTCTTTCTAAAGGATTTAGAGAATTCCATTCGCATTTCGACCGCTACTTGCAGAATATGATAGCTTTTAAAAGCCCTTTTCAGCATGATGAATGATAGAATTTCAAAAAGCTCCAATTGAATTACGAGCTTCTGTGTGCGCTTTGAAAAGTTGCGTTTTTATCTTTCAATTATAGAACCCTCATGAATATTCAATATTCGTTACTATTAAATTTGCACTCTCGATCATTAACGCGGATCTATCGAAATTCCAATTTGCAGACGGAAAATTAATTGCAATTGTTAACTTCGTTGGTTTATTTTGCGTTTAATAAACGGTGAAAAAAACGTTTATTTTTCCAGACATCTCGAATATTTTTTATACATTTTTTTTTATACATACATACACGCTATTCGAGTTCAATTTTGCTTTCGTTCAGTAATAGGAGATAAAAGGCGTATAGTCGAGAGAAGTATAATTACATTAATAAACAAGTTCTTATTAAACAGTAAATGATTGTGTGAATTAGGTATTTTGTGTTAAATACAGTCTTAAATAAGGTTTCAAAATCATTTAAATATTAAGATGCATTGATTGAATACTGCTTCAATAATCTTTAATATTAGTTCAACCGTCTAAACTTATGTTACGAAATCTGTTAACGTGGCTAGCTTCACATACCAGTTTCAGCTCGATCTTAAGGATCACAGATAAAGTTGCTGATATTTTCCTCTCTAATAGAAAAGTTTTACCTACTTTTCACAAAACAATTAACACAGAATGCTGAACAAGTACTTTAAGTGGATACATGACAACACCAGACAAAACAAATTTCCGTAGCCGTTCACGCTATCGCATTCAATTGCACTCAAATACTGTAAATACTGATATTAAAAATAAAGAATTAATCTTTGAAATCGTTTTAAGCACTGTAAAGATGTAAAATAAAATATTTGATAAGAAAATATGTTACGGTTTCAGGCTATTGGGATATCAATTGATGTTAATGTTAATGTTACTTTAATTTTGGGTATTTTGACACGTATAACTAGGTAATATCTATTTTAGTTTATCACGAATCCACTTACTAATAAACTAGAATATAAATTGATGTCTAGACAAACTTACAATGAAAAAAAGTAATATCTAAATACCATTGAAGCAGAATGTGGAAAATGACAAAATTGGTACGCAAGTAAATTAAATTTGTATATGTGCTATCGTCTATACATTAAAGATTGAAATTAAACTTTGTTGCAACCTTATAGCCTTACAATTTTGATTTTGGTAAAGTTGTATTTTTGAAGTAGACAATGATCTATCAGAAGAACAATGGAACACCCAATATTTTACGTCAAGAATTTATATGTCTTTAGAACATTATTATGCTCTCCTATAGCTAACTCTTCATGTTCTTATCTGCCTGTCGGTTATTTACAAAAGTATTTTTTTGCAAATCGTCTTCTAATAGTAATGATGGTTTGCAGTTTTTGTTCTTTTTACTATTTTTATTTATATTTACTGGAGATTATTCTATTCAAATGAAGAATATCGAATCGATATCGGCACAACGTATTTATGCTCAAAGATTTCACAACAGAAATTATCCAAATAAGATCGTATTTGTGACTCTATTTTTAGACAAACTGATAGTGTTCAATACAAAAATAATGCAGCAAAAGAAGGCCGGCAACAGAAAACGACTAAACCAAGTTTGCGGTGATTGCCTCTGTAATTGAAAATCTCTATATGCATAGGTCATGTTATGGAAAATACGACATTAGCCAAGCAGAAATCCTAAGAAAGATTCTTAGGAAATATAATCGCAATCCTTGTAAAATCTAGCTCTGAAAAGAACTTTCGGAGAACAATTTTATTTAGTGATGAACGCACATCTCACAACAATGGATTTGTTAATAAAGACAACCTTCACTATTATTCCAAATCAATTAAGAATAACTAATAATCAGCACAGACGATCACTTAATATGTGGATAGAATAATGGGTTGATATTCATGATTCATGATTGATTTCGAAGAGCATTTAGACTATGGCAAAATCTATTTAACTGTTTTTCTCACTACTTAGTAGTAATAATAATACGCGCTTATCAAGATTGTAAGTAGCTATTTGTCCGCCTACTTTTTTGTCTCCTTCCAAGAAATTATCCTAATGTAAATCCTGTAATTGTACTATAATTGTCAGTAACGTCGATACCTATCTCTTAAAAATATTCTTAATTTAATGATAGTTATCGGCTGCTCTCGAAATACAAAGCAAAAAAAATACAATACATATAATTACCATCTTACCAATTTGAGGTTGAAATCAAGTGGCAATACATTAATTACTCTAATTTGTTTTAAATTACATCCGTTAAAAGTTGTTAGATATCACTTGTTTTTCACGTAGTGCTACACTATGAAATATTAAAATTTTATTTTATCACGTGAAATGATTTTATCTGACGGAATAGATACCAAGGGCTCTTAAAATAAAAGCCACAATATCTAATTATGTAAAAGTTATCTAATTTCAGATATACGTCGGTGATTCAAACACGCTGTATTATTTCCTTGATGTTTAAGATTTAAGCTGTCGATTACTGAATCAGGATCGTGGCATGACGTCTTTGGCAAAACTCAGGATGATGTCGAGCATCCACATTGAAATACACGACTCTCACTTTAGAACGATTTAGTCAAAAGTAACAAAATATAAGATTTGCGGCAACATTTCGCAGTAAAACAGGTACTAATAAAAAAAGGAATATTTATTGATTGAGCGTGTTGTAAACAATCACCAATTTTCGTTTTACAAAAAGATTTACAGATTGAAAGCGCGCCAAATGTGCGTCTGTATATTAATGCATCGCTCTGTATCGTACGAAAGGTTTTCTGGGCTGCACCACATCAAACCGTGCTAACAACCAATTGTTTGACAAGATGAGCACCCACTTCCTTTACGCGTTTTCGTAACATCAACATAAAAAAATAATATTTTTTAATAATATTATTTATTCGAATACATAATACGTATGTTCCATTAAATACATCACAAACATGCATCGTATATTACATACATTTAATGCTATCGGCAAACTGTATATAAAACGTGTTTATTTTAAGATATTTAATACATGTTTTAAATAGCTTTATGTTAAGTTTTTTCAATTTATTGGATAACATATTGCGAAATTTTAGCAAAAGATGGATTTAAGAGAATTCATATTCATTCAGAGTATAAAGTGTACGTGTGCAAATTGTTTGTGACTAGCATTACATAGTGATTGACGATGATTATGAATTTAGATTTTCTTTGCGATAATTAAATTGATTGATACAAGTTAAAATTCTCTACTTCTTTAATCGTTGCCTTTGCGAACCAGTAACTTCTCTAATTCATAACACTTCGAAACACCGCAGAAATGAATTAATATGAGCACTTCACCAAGGCAGATCGCTGTTTAAAAAATTAAAGTTGGTGTTTATAGCAAAAATTAACTCTTGTTTTCTTTCTATTTAAACATAAATTTATATCGTTAAAATATGACTAAGCTTGGGTGAGGGCTTCATCAATAATTTACGTAATTTCTTAACATCAGCCGCTTGATTCCAACTTCAAAGCAACAAAATTCGGCGAGAACTATTTAACGGGACGGCCATTTTCAAACTTTATTTTAATTAATATTTATTTATTTTCAAATAACAGAATTGGTTTCAGTTATTTGTTTTTATGGAATGCGTTTATTTTGAATATATAAATTACTTATTAATTTCGTCGCTATTTATTGAGTACTCTTTCTCATAATATTCTTATATGTAAAAGTTAGGCAAGTGCGAGACTCAAAGAATTGTGGTTCTCCATATGTATCCTCTGCGAGTTGTGATTAATACAAGATGATGACAATTTCGGGATAATACGGTGTCATCCGCCCAAGCGTCAAAAAAACTCTTCTCTCAGCGGCCAAGGCGATAGGATGTGTAACTATAGTTTAGGCGTCGGCGCCAGGTCGTATTACACCACAACTGTCCAGGAAGACGAGTAATTACCTTTGTATCGCGAAGATATTAATAGAATTACGTAGTATTACACCATAGTGGCCACGTACAAAGTTCCGCTAGGTGTCCCACGATGTAAAGGCGTTTACCATAGACCAAATAGTGCCACTCTTCGTTTCCCACTAACGGAACGTTGTCCATTTCCCGCCAAACAACCGCACCATCACCGCGATAAGACACATGTCTTCCTTGGTTTATTTTTACATCAATATTTATTTTAAATGTATTGCTCTGAATCATTTAAACTATAGATTCGTTTTAATCTATCCTCATGGGAGCCCATTTAAATATTAGTTTATATTTGTTACATATTCACTTTAGTATCATTTATATTTACCAGCTTTTCTAATAAAACATTGTTAGTTTCGAAATTAATTCTTTTATTTTTTGGTGCATAATTACTCAACTACTCGACAACCGCACAACTTTACTAGCTCAGGAAGTGTCACTTCTAGCTACAAACCCCTTCATCTGCGTCCAAAATGTTTGGATTGAAAATATTTTAATAACTACTTTTATAAGTATTGAATTTAAGCCAGTTTATTTTTGTACGCATTTTGTTGCGTTTTACGATCCCGTGCATTACGGCGTAATTCCATATTCCCAACGTATGTATCTCATTATTTTGTTCATGTAACCATGAAGAGATAATCCCAATTGCCCTCGCGTGTGGTCAGGCTAATCGGGATTATTCTTCTCTTCTCTTATTCCACTTTCTCGCGTTTAACCATCACAATCTTCGCAAGCTTCCCGCTAAACAAAAGCGCCTATCCAAACCCATATTAACGCATGCAGAAGGGCCACAACATGCATCTGACAATCTAATTAAGCTGTCAACGGAATATCACTGAATAAAATTAATACGAATACTTCCGTTAAAAAGGGGGTAGAAGAGGTCTCGAATCTCGATTGATTCCTCTAACCGTTCTTTCTATTATATTTTTTGACATATTTCGTTTAATGCCTTTTCCAGGTGAAAACTTTCCCAAGCACATCGGTCTGCCGTTGGACAATGACAAGGTGCGTTATTACATGCTAGAGGTCCATTTCGATAATCCGACCATGAAATCGCTGAAGGACACGTCTGGATTGAGATTAAAATACACGCGGATTCTAAGGAAGAACGACGGAGGCATCATTGCGACTGGAATATCGCCACATTACTTGCACGTTATTCCTCCGGGACAAAAGGAATATAAATCGGTCGGTTATTGTAGCACCGATTGCACCAGGCAGGTAAGTGATCGTCTTTTAATCCGAACTTTACGTCTAACATGTAGGTCATGCTCACACCATAAAATAGTAATTTCATTATCAACGTTGTAGAAATCGGTTTCCTAAAGCTGCATGCACGGAACATGATAGAAAATTTTAATCTATTTTCGTCGTTGTTTTCGTTTTGTTCGAAGAAATTACTTCGGTTATTAGAATAATATTATCGCCATTAAATGTCGTAATAGAGAACATTGATTTTGCTCTTGAAGTAAAAATTAGGTATTTTTTTAATATTCGTATCTTATGATCACATCTTATCTTAGCCATGTGAAAGCTATTAAAAGGTGAAAGCTATAAAAAAATGTGTACCTAATCTCTCTAATTGTAAAACGACTGAATAGAAATGGGAGAATAATCAAAAAACCCTGGCACCTGCGAAAGCCAAAACAAAGTCAGATAAAGGCACTCGTATCAGGCTCACCAAAGACACCAAAGATTGTGCTATCGTTCAGCAAAGGGCAACCCTGGAATACCATTTATATAAGTTAGGAAGAGCTGGAGATCAAATCCATCGTCTATACCAAGAAGTGTTGCCATCAACTATACACGATGCCAGTATGATGGTTCTCACACCTGCTGAACTGAAGAAAGGAGATCCTAGAGTGGTATTAAAATCTCCAACTACTCACAGAAGGACATTGTTACAATAATGGCCTATGTAGAGGACACTAAGCCATTTCAGCCATTGCCGTTCTACTATTATACTCAATTCCTTCAGTTCCTCGCCAGTTCTTTTGTTCCTTGTTACCTCTCTTGCCCGATCATCACGCGTCTTTCTTAATCCATCGTTGGAGTTCTTTTCTACTGTCCCCTATTCCTCGTTTTCACAAACTGGTTATTATTGGATCTGGCAAACGACTAATATATGATAATGTTTCTTCCAGATATTCCCTAAAGATGGCATCAACGTAGTATCCGTTCTCCTTCACTCCCACCTAGCTGGGAAAAAACTTAAGCTAAGGCATCTTAGAGGAGGAAACGAACTTGCTCCATTAGTTCAGGTATACACTTTGAGCACTTGATCAAGGATTTGAAAAAGAGGAAAGAAAATTATGCGAAAATTGTTATAATGTATCTTTATTGTCTGATATAGGACGACCATTACGATTTCAATTATCAACAATCTCGATCGCTCACCCACGAAATTAAAATTCTACCTGGAGACTCCCTAATCACCGAATGTACCTACTCCACAGCTGACAGAAAGAAACCAACGTTAGGAGGTTATGCGACTAGCGAGGAGATGTGCTTGGCCTTCATTCTGCACTATCCAAAGACTGAATTAGCTGGATGTTATTCGATGCCGCCGATTAGGTACTTTTTCGAAACATTGGGTGTGCAAGAATTCTACAATACGTCTTGGACGGATTTGGAGGATAGGATCTTACGTACCAGGTAACTTTTTATTAAACGAAAGTGTTAACGATTTACTTGAAATTTTATTTAATATTAATGTTTAACCAACACGCAGAAAAAAAATAAAAAGATAATACTTGTAACGATAATAATGTAATAATATAATAATTAATATAATAATAATGTCTTCAGTTCTGAAACGTCAACAATGACACCTGCTGTAAGGCCCAGCCTTTTCACGTATAAACCTGGTGATGAGAATTCTCCAGAAGCCAACGCTAGAGCTATATTGGCGATACAAAACGCTAAAGCTTATACCATCGAGGGAGAAGGAAGTGGTGGATCTACCCCCTTCGAGAAGCTCATCATCAAGGAACCGCTGGAATTCCAAAATAAAACTTTCATGGCGCATTTGGAAAATATGCCTTACAAAGAAGCTCTTTTCACGAGAAAGATGGAAGAATACTTCCATACAGGCTTGCATCTAACCTTCTGCAGGAAACGAGACGATACCTTGGCAGTTGTAAGTTATTCATTCTGCTTAATTAATATTAAAATTATTTAAAGCACTCGACTTTTTCAGTCGTACTATCCACTGTTAATTCGAATTTATTTGAGTCCAATTCGAATTCATTGGCGAAATATTGTCAATGCCCGAATAAAGTCGAATTCCATCGGTTCATTTCGAATTATAATTACAAGTTAGCATATATGTTTGTTCGATGTCGTCGTACAATATCCGACATGTGTGTTAATTCATGTTTTGTAACCAAGTTGCAATTACAACATTCGAGGTTTTTCTAAATAGCATTTTATTGCTGCACTGCTATAAGTCTACATTTAAGTCACGCAACGTAATAAAACATATTGCATATTCGACGAAGCTCTGATTGCCGGTTACATCAAAAGACTGTTGCAAAAAGTAGTATTTTTTTAATTGATTAGCTGCTATAAGACGCCAACGGTAGTTAGCAACTACAAAGTGATAAGTAACTCATCACTAATATTTTTCCACAAGTATTTTAGTATGAAGAAAATGATTCTGACTTGTCGCTTTCAATTAAAACTCAAAAATTCGAGCAAGTTTAAATCCGCAGATATGTTTTTTACAGCCAGTACCTCAACAATGCGTCCTGGGTGCAACAGTTTTTATAAAACTGCTCAAATCACTCATCACTTCAAGCACGCTTGCAGATATTAATGCATTCTATAAATTCCATTATAAAGTTCTTCGGGCATTTAAAAATTTCGTTGTCTGTGGTATTGTTGAAATTAAATCGCAGATCCCATTGCTTTGGGGACCGCAGTTTAAGAACCGCTACGCTTTTTAAACTAAGTTATAACCTAGAAGCTCATTTAACTGACAACATTTTATAAAATTAAGCTTATGTAAATAAAACCAGAATTTCTTCATGTTTAAGTTAAAATGAAAGAAAGTTCACGTCAGTTAGTGATGCGCTTATAGTTTTTGTAATCTTATTACATCATTAAAATTTTACAGTTTTTCTAGTTTTAAATTTATGACATGAGGGACACACGTTTACGTCTCGTAAATATTTTATATTTTAATCCCGAGTTTATCATACGATGATTTGTGCTTCTTTTTAAGTTTGTGCTATCTACCACTTTTTTCAGAGAGAAAACGTCGAGAGATTCCCGAACTTCACGGAGTTTCCATCGCAGCCTCAAACACAATGTAGCTACAGGAACAGGGCAACCTATTCATCAAGCCAAAGCTTACCAATAGTGTACTTACCGTTCAACCTTCTCCCTATTATTTCTGTGTTATTTTCAATCAAATTGGATCTAACTTGTATCTAAAGTACCTTTTATAATTTATTTCGATTAAATTTGTAAGTTGATTAAGTCGAATTAGTTCTATTTAGCGTTTACGTTTCTTTAGAGCGTTGAGTGTATGTGTATGTGTTTCAGGTCTGTATATAAAACTGTTTTACCAAATATATCGTCTAGGTTTATTAATTTATATATGTAAGAAATAATGCTGTGACTTTTTTACTTAATAAATAGTAATTTAAGTATACGTTTAATACAATTTTTGTAATGTAAATATAATTCTATTGACTATTTAAATATAATTTATTGCATTGATTTGGTTTAAATTTCTTTATTAAATCCTAAAATAGTACTTTTAATTACCAGTTTCGCTATAACTCCCTAAAAATAAATGAGAGAATTAATAGAAAAAGCATTTTAAATATTGAAAAAAATTGCTATTTGATTCAATTGACACTGTAAACTTATCAGCCGAGCGTATCAGCCGAGAAAGTCCAGCCCGCGCATGGAATCGGGCTAAAACGAGCCTAATACAAACATTCACCCTTCCCAAACAACCTAGGAAAGTCAAGATACCTAAATCTCTCTCTACCCTGCTCGCCTTTTGGATTCGTACCCTAAAAGTATCGATGAAGAACAACATTATTCATATTTATTGACAAAACCACGTAAAAAGGACTTGGGAATTAATAGAACTCTCTACAACATTTAGGCTAGATCATAGCTTGTAGAACTTTCTATAAGCACATAGGATATTGCAGAAAGATATGGAGTTTTGGTAAAGTTAATAGAAGCTTCTAGTAGATTTATATAGCATACTATCGGACATTGTCGAAGTTTCGCTAAAGTTCTAAGTTTCGGCCAGTATAAATACGACACCACCTCGGCGAACCAATTCAATTCCTAAATATCGATCGATGAGCAAACATCTGAGCAGAATGCGTTGAATTTGTCTTTGCAAGGCAGCAATATTTTGAAACTTCTGCAGATAGTTACGGCGTTTACAAAGAAGTAGCAGATGTGGATAAGAAAAATCAAGGAATTTTTACAGTTTGTTTTTGTTTTTAGTTGAATGATTCTTGTAATTCAATTTTAATAAATATGAGCCTAGCATTGTAATGTTTTTCTCGAGAACTGTGTTCATTTATATGCAGGATTTATGTCATTGTACACTCATTTTGACAAGGGCGTCGGACCGGCGAACTGATTAAGTTTGTAAACCACTGCAATTGACCTGTTAGCGTTATCAGTGATCCTTCTACATAAATTGTGGGCTTTGGATATCTAGAAGTGCACATCTGTTTGTCTTTGGCAATCACACAGCATGTAGACGGCATTGCCTTCTTCCGAGTGCCAAAACCTACATGTTGTTTGCTTTGTCAGGTCAATTGTTCGTATACCTTAATATAAAATGTCCTCTTATCTTACCTCTGTATAATCCTAATGGATTAGCTGGTTATGCAATATTTTTTCACCAGTTTTGAGGATTCTTTTCTTTTCATTGCCTTAGATATTGTATACGAAGTGTCTGGCGATTTTACCAGTCTACACGTTTGGTACCCTGATGCCTATTACCAGGCGTTCATGCAATCCCATACTACTTTCAGCTTTACTTAGCAGAGACCAGTACCATCAGCGTTGGCTAACTATCTAAATATATGAGAACGTGTCAATAATTACTTCTATGTACCATATAAACCTGACCGTTTTTCCGTACCTCTCATTTTAATACACTCCTGATCAAAGTTCTATCTTGAGTTGATGGTACCAAAGACCCGCTTTGCCATCCTTCAACAGCCTCTGAAATAGATGTCGTCAAATAAATTCTTTCGAAATTGAATGTCTAAGATGTTATCAAATGATTTATGATCGAAACGATAAAAACATGCTACGTTAGTAGGATTAGAAGATTACAATCTCCATTAAAATTACGAAGCTACCTACCTAGCAATTAACTGGCACATCCGGTAAATGTGGTTTTATAGAATATCGAAATCAGATTTAAAAATCGATTGAATCGGAGAATTCTTTCATTTTGGAAAAAGGAATTACATTATTGAGTACTTGATTCTGGGGAACATGTGAGTTTTCATACCGTTTTTTATTATTTATTTAATTCAAACAATTCTAATAAAACAAGGTGTTACGTTTGAAGACAAGGTTGAGATCAAATGACGACAGTATACGTGTAAGCTTTGTTCCTTCAGTGTCCTTTCCTCCATTCTTTGTTAAGGCTACAAAGTCATAAGAAAGGAAAAGCAAACATTTTTAAGTAATTTTAATTCTCAATAAACCTACAAACATTAAATATGTAATAATTACAGCGTCTAAATTAAATAAAATAGATAGACCAACTAGTTGCTCTTGCGATAATTTTGACTGAAGTTTTTAGAAATTTTAATTTCGGAAAAGATCTTTCTTTATTACTAACTGTAACTGATGTCACCACCTGAACAAAGGTGGATGAAATTATTTCTTTTTGCAGAGACTAGACAGACTCGTGTTTTGTCGGCTCTCGGGAACGCCAGTAATTCCACCTGCCTTTATCATCTCTATTAATATTTTTTCCATGAATATAATTTAATAAACCAAGAGGATCTTGGTTCATTAAACAATTTAACTTAATTTTCCCATACATTAAACTTTCTAGAAAATAATGATTACTTCAAAGATTTAATATTAAATTAAATTTGTTCAAGTAAGTTTAAAGTTAAATAAGCAAAAATACTCGTGGAAAAAATTTTTATGTTTTTAATGAGATATCTTTTAAAAAATTTGACAAGGTTCTGCGCATCCTCATCTAAATTGTCCATTACACTTGCAACATTTTCCAGATTATCAAAGTAAAACAAATATGATTCTATGTTCCCCGCCTAGTTCCCCACTATTGGAAGAGGAAGCACAGGAATCGGATATTTTTGCTTGTACAAGCAAATTTCGCGTTGGCACCTTTACAAAGACCTTTTCTTTGCATTTACGTGCTCAATTACTTCAACTGCTACTAAATAGAGTTCTATGGATATGTCGGGATGTGAAATGCCAATAATAATATTAATTATATCTCTACCTGGTAAATAGCTTTATCTGTGCTGATCTGGAAGTGATGGTTCTTTACTTTGTTATTAATTTTACCCATAACTTCTTTAAATACTTTTGGAGGAAATGTTTTTCGCAGACTTGATTCATTAGAAATGTTTAAATGTATATTTCGCTAAAAACTGTCTAAGGATGGGATTATCTGGGATATGGGATTATCCAGTCTTCTAAACGGTATATTTGCCGCAACAAAGGCTTTGCAGAGGTCTGTATAAAAACTGTCTGTTGACGTACTCGATTGAATGCGATGCATCTTAGTATTTAAATGTGTAATAATCTCGACTTTTTTAACATTTATATGTTTTAAAATAAATTTTACAATTAATCTTCGTATCTCTAACAATTTCAAAAAATTAAAATCCTTAATTCAGCAGCCTAGCCTCGTTTTGCACGCAAGCGATTTGGAGGAGCCATAATGCTATATGTACAGCACGATTATATATATGTATTAAGAAATGGAAGAGGCAATGTTAAAACTCAACCTAAATTTTTCTCTAAAAGAAAATAATTTAAGTTGACTGAAAAACTTCAAAACCAAATAAAAAAAATAAAGTAATTCTGAAAGTAGAACAGACATGAATAACCTATAAACAATTGAAAAGAATCGAAATAGTGAAGTGTAAGTGACAAGCAAGTAAATGTGAGAGGCACTCACCTACGTGTCCACTAGGGCACCGACTACCAGAACGTTACAGCAATTAATTAACCGACTCTGTATATGCGTATCTATGACTCATTAGAGAATAGCGTCGATTTCGCACTCTACTTACAACATCAAAAGATAAGACATTCATTAAAACAAAAAAGAAAGAAACCGCAACTGATATAAAATGATGAAATCAGATAGAGAGCGATTTCCGAAAAACTACATAACAATAACAATATCGCACATTACAAAAATTAAGATACTTTACATGATACTTACCTGAAGAAAAACTACATAGGAGGAGAGAGTATATCTATGTTGCTTTAGCAAATGAAATCGCTGTACATTCAACGGCAGTTATTATCAGGGATTCGATTTCAGACCACTTACTAGCTTAGCGTTTTTCGTTTGTCTGTACTGCCATCGGTATTAGCGGAAGCAACAGTTTCATATATTTACCTAGAGGCTTGAGAAGTACAGTGTCGCAGCGGATTGCGATCCTTACCAACGGCTCTGACCGTATCTCATACGTAACCATGGACAGCAAATTTTTGACATGTTTTGGACAGTAACCCACAAACAATTTCTACTAAAAATTGCTTTAACAAAAATTATGGTTAGATTTAAGATGAGGCCTTGCCGTATTAAATCTTACACCAACACTTTATAGTTTTAAATTAAATAAATGAAAAAATTAAATAAACGCGTTGCAATTCCTAGCAATGAGTGTTCCAATTGAAACTTGAGAATTTAAATTCCAAAAAAATTCTTTGTTTTAACAAATTTACGAATTTATTAACATGCAATACAAAGTACAAACCTTAAAATTACGTGTGCAACACAATAAATATCCGTCGCGGCCATCTCTACATACGATGCCCCTTTTTTGAAAATTTGTTGTGCATATTTAAGTTAATTTCGCCAATAATCGCACGAGTGCTATTTTATAAATCGTGGATTCTTGACGTAGATTTGATCCTTCAGAAAATCCCAAAGGAGATAGTCTAGAAGATCTTCCGGACCACCCAATGTTCTGTTGTTCTTGTCTTGTTGTACCAAAATCTTGTTGGAATCTTCCAGATATCTTCCGGAAGATACCAAAAGTTGGTCAACATCGTTCACCATTAACTGTTTTCCCATTCCTATTTTCAAAAAATAAAGTACAAGCACACCTTGGAACCAAAAGTCACACCGATAACGATTACACGGCGAGGATGCAGTACTTTCTTCGTAATTTCTGGAGGATTCTAGCATCCTCAAAAACTACAATTTTGTTTATTAATTTAACCATCGATTCGAAATTGGGCTTCATCGCTGAATGTAAAATTCGTTATCAACTGCAGTTTGCCCTAAAATCTAAACCCATCCGTTCCAATGTATTATTGTAGTCTTGCACGTACATATAAATAGAATTCATTCTTTGTGAAGATCATTTAGTAAGACACACAATAGATTCGTTCTTATATTTTTGCTACGTTACTGGGAGACTTGCATGTTGATTCACACCTCGAAAACCATCTTATTACTGTTACAGCATCCTTTCTACATCGTTCTATACTATATAAAATCAGCATTTCTTTATGACCAATCTGTTAACATTTTGTTTGTTAACAGTTTGAGACTAAAGACTGGTAACAGAAAAGGATCCTTTTTCTAAGTACGATATACGGGTCATCTACGTTGTTTGCTCTTGACAACAGGATGTGATACAATTTTACGTAATAATATATAATATTAAAAAGATAAAGGTTTTTTCGAAGTTCTGAGCCGAGGAAAAATATAAAGTACGTAAGTATAAGTTCATATGTAAAAAAAACCTTCCTATTGCTGGCTATGTAACTATGTCAGTGCGATCTCTAAGCTATTTACTTTGTTCGCCTCTGACAGCGAGAAGTAGGTCCCTAGGAATGCAAAGTGATAGATATCAATACGTAACAGAAACTGACAACTTTGACAACACGTATATCTACAAAGCAAATCTTAAATATTTTGATAGAATACCGATTTTATTCGAAATGTAGGACTGGTAAGTGGGAACAATGTAATTTAACATTTGGGCCGTAAGTGTTTTCGTGGCAAAACTGTATTTATGTCCCGCGTAATATAGATAATTTTAACGTTCTGTTTGTCTATTTTCTGTTTGAGAAAAATTACATTTGATAACAATCGTGTAAAAATCAACTTTTAAAGACAGTTTCGAAAACGAGATTTTTTAGAAAATTATCGTTATCTGGGGCAAAACAATCAAGGTAATTCTGGAAATCGATCTAATACGATTATATTAAGTAAACCGTTAAACTAATTTTTGTCTAACCTGGCCATTTAATTATTCTGTTTTAATCTTCGTTATCATCGACGCAATATCGAAAGTAAATACGTACCACATCGAAATACTGAGTTATTTTTGAAATTCAATTATCTAATTAATGAAAGCTGGTATCTGTTTTTTTTTTTTTTTAGAAGCTTGCCATGCGTGGCAGTTTGTAATTCAGTAATTTATTTCATTCATTTATGTTTAACTCCCACATCCATTGCTATGTTTAAATAAAGGTACTGGAAGAATCCATTTGAATAAAACTCTGTTTGGATGTATATGTACAATCGTATTTATAAATTTAAATAACATAAACCTATACAATATAAAGGTATACATATCACAAGGTACAACCTTCACGATCCCCGTATAAATGCTTCAATTGAGGTTTAATAACATTCCTTATCAAAGAATTTGTTTTCGACACCACCTTAGGATACTTCTTGATTTGTTCTTTGGATTTTTTAATGCCCGGCTTATGTATTAAGAAGACGTTATCCAAAACTAAAAATTCGTAATCCAGCAAACACATGGAATAAGCCTGTAAGGTAAAGGTAAAAGTTAAAACAGTTGGCTATAAAGTAATGAAATACCCGCAGAGGGCAACATCACTTCTGTGCTTGCTAAATATTCACTTTAATCACCGGATTAAATTCATGGATGCCGAAAGTGTAATCACTAAAATTTAACTTAACCAATATAAGATCAAATAATTAAAATTGTCATAATCTAGATAAGCTATGAGACGAAGCAACGTCTAAATTACGACTATTATAAGTAGAGAGGACAAAAGCGAGTGAAATCATACCTATTTTGCAGAGACTAGAGAGACTCGTGTTTTGACGATTCTCGGACACCCTTTCCTATAAGACGAACAGACACGAGTCTGTCTAGTCGCTGCAAAAAAGGTATAATTGACCTGCCTTTATCGTCTTTATTTATTAGTTCATATTGTTTTGTATAAACCAATATTTCCTCTTTAAATTAATTCGCCATGTTTCTAACCATCAACTGCTCTTCGGAAACAATTGAACTATTATAGTAATTGAGCATTTCATTTCTCTTTTATTGCGAATATTTGATAAAATATAATCAAAAGAATGTACAGCATATGCATGTTGTCGAATGCCTTTACTGATATGATATTTCACGGAATTTGAATATCTCTCCATTAGAATCATTCAATATGTTGTAACTTTTACTTTAATAAGACTGCAGAACTCAGCAGCCGTAAGAAAGCAAAATGTACGGCCATAGAAAACAGTACCAGTACTTGAGCTGTGTGAGATTGATATATTGTGAAATAGAACAAACGAAATAGTCACGTGGATAAATTAATTAGGTACCTGTGTTATCTTGTTACTCTGCCCCTCCCATGTGATACGCTCGTCGAACAAAGGTTCCTTCTGCGTGCCCACATAGAACGGTTCCCAGTGTTTATGTCTCCCTGTTCGTTTCGTCACCTTGAGGACCTTCAAACCGTCGTATTCCTTGGCCGCCATCCACTCCGTCAAATAAGGTATCTTATGGCATCCAATGCATAACTTAGCGTGGAACGTTTGCGCCGTATGGTTTTTTAACATCTTCAACAGTTCGGTCTTGGTATTGGGTACCGTGGAGTTTTCGGTAATCTCGAAGATCGGTAATACGAATACGCTAGGTTTGGTACGGTTCAAATATTCGGGATATTGGCGCATCATCTTCAGGAAACGTTTGGGGAAATCGTAAACTGTATACAACTCTATGTCAGATGGAAAAACGAAGTACGTGGTCGCCGTTAACCTCGCGATATTTCTAGCGACATTAATAGGATATAGTAGTTTGTTTTTGATTCGATAAGTTTCAGATTTGTCGCGAGCGTAGGGTGCGGCTAATTCGCAGTCATACTCGTCTTTGTAGGCTTGTGTAAGAAGGTCCTGAAAATGAAAAAACGACACTAGATTAGTGCAATAGGGTGCGAGAGGTTTTTTTTTCAAAGTTAGGCAGTATGAAATGTCTTTTAATGCAGTGAACAGAAATTAAATCAAATTTTCGTTAACTCAATCACTTTAATGTCCTTAATATCTACAAGACGGCCCATTTGGGCTGACAAGAGTCTATCACCCTTGTTTTCCACAGAGAAACGATTTCTAGCAGCTTTCTGAGTCATTAATAAAGCCTTCCCTAGAAAGTTCATTGACAGGAAAATAAATAAATCAATGTTCTTCTTGTTCTTTGTTAATATCCATCTTCTTGTTACAATTAAGATAGTCTCCTCTTCTTCAAACACTTCAAGACCAGTATCTTTGTCTGAGCTTACAAACCGTGAAACCTTCATTTCTTCTTTAGTAGTTAACCTACCAAAATTATGTTTTTTTATCTCCTGGATAATTTTTGGTTTATTTTTGATATTTTTTTTATCTTCTTTCTTTATGCAAATCTCTCCAATATCTTGATAGATTATTACTTCTGGATCTACAGCAGCATTTTTTTTCTTAATTGGATGGCCATCTCTTTGCTTTACGGTGTTTAACAATAGTCAATTCCGAATTAACAGGCGTTACGGACGGTCTAGCGATGTCAACAATCTAATCATTCTTGATACTATATCCTTGGACGTCGTCAAGTGTGTTTATTTCGTTTCTCAAAGGTCGCTGTTAAATATTTATATCTTTTTAGGACTTCTGTATCAAATTTACCACTTGATTCAAGGAGTTAATTTCCGCAATTTTCCAAATTCCAAATCCGTTTTCAAGTTTGCAAGTTTTCCCAATAAGTTTAAAGAAAATCCTTTTAAAGAGTTTAAAGAAAAGTTTAAAAAAAAGATAAGTTTAAAGAAAAAGCATCAATTAGAAATTGTCTAAGTTTCAAGAACTATAACCTTAGAACTATAATAGTTAAAGGTTTCTGCATGCTTTCAATCAATTCAGCTCGTTAAAATGTATCTATTTTTCTCGTTAAGTTTGCTAGTTTAAGAAATTTAAAAAACCAGTAAAAGAAATTCCAACATATAGTCCTTTTGAGGGCGTTGGAAATTTTTTATATGGAATGTTTTGACCGTGTAATTGGATAGATCATTTTATCTTTATTAGGCACATTTCTTATAAAATAATCTTATAAAATAAATTTTATTCACTTCATTGTAGTATTTGAAATAAGTAGGTAAAAGTTTAACTTTTCTTATATAAATATTTTTATAAATTCCTTGCACTACGAACAACAAGCGGATCAATTTTACTAAAATATTTAATCCTATGCCGAGATTGGTAAAAATTGATAAAAGAAAATAAATGGTTTCATTTCGATAACGTCGATAAAAGCATGGCTCGTCAAAGGGAACTATTGTAACAAATATAACACATTCGATTAAAAACTAAGCATAGCAAGTTCATCGAATGTCGTATATGTTCAGAAAATGATGAGAATATGATAAGAATCTAATCACGCTGTTAAATCCCGATCAAAATGTTACAATTCGTATTAGGATATTATCCATCATACGAATTATAGATTAATAAATAAAATAGATGTTATTGCTTCCATAAAAATTGATAAAAACCTGGCGCGAACGACATTAATCATTTTAAACACGTCTTTTGTCAAATATGACAAAGGAAAGAGAATTTACATCAAACTGTACAATATCAATCGTAAAGCGATGTGTTGCGCATCATTGATTATTGAGGTAAGAACAATATCCCGTTAATGTAATATGGTTTCCAAAGCCAAAGCCAAATCCTGGCTGATCTATTCGGGCATTCGCGTAAAATTTTAATATAAAAAAGGATATATTTTGATGTAAAAAAGATGAATGTTGGCAAGAAAAGCTCGTACTGATAGTTATAAAATCTCTAATTTTGTACAAAATGTTGACTTTCGAAAATCTGTTTTCAACTGCAATGGATGCGAGAATATTATCAAACTTTCCTGGATTTCAATCAACAGTTAGCAAAAGAATGGAGCAAAAACAATTCAAATTATTATTTTCGTTTAATTAACATATTAATTGAAAATATGTTCGAAAACGAAAGCTTCCGATTGGACAGGAAGTCGTTATCAATTTATTTTAAATACAATAATATACGCACATCCCGTACTAGGACACTTTACTTCTAAAATCAACAGTTTTCCATATATTTACGATCATGTTGAAATTATCATCTAGCTCGAAATGCTTTATTAGTTGGGCCGTCACCACATTAAGAAAGAAAGAAAATATCTCATATTAAATACCTCAAAAACTGTTCGAAAAAATTGTTCGAAGAAAATATTTTCATGTGATATGTGCAATTGATTAATCTCATAAAAAGTATAGCAATAAGAAAATTGGTAAGCATTTCTAGTTCAATAGGAAGCGTTTCGTTGGCGAAAATATTTGAAATGTATAGGTTCAATGCTATGATTACCTACTCCAAAATTACTGACATATATACATACTGACATCAATAAATCTTCTAATCGTAAAATGTCCTCTATATCTTAATAACTGTGTACAACTCAACAAGATAACTTTGTACTATCAGAATTGTGTCAAAATCAAGATATTGAAGTCCATCATCAGTCTAAATTTGAACGGAATGGGAAATATTCAGAAGCTATTCGTTAAAAAACGTTAATCGTGGAACATCTGAAGGTCAAGAAATAAGTCATGACGGAAATTTTGTTTAGAATTGTCTATCATTGTTTAAAAAGGACTCAAAGTTATTCCAAATGATGATGTTCCAATAACAGTAGCAACATTTATAAAACTACAAACGCTTTGTATGTCATTGAATTCAAGAATATAGACATCGTTATTTAGAATGAGTTAGACTACAACCAAATTCATAAATATTTTAGTAAACAATAAATAAATATGTATGTATACGGATTATGTATACATAAAAATATTTGGACAAAACCTATATATGGATATAATATATGTAAACAAAATTAGGAAGTAAAACGAATTCAAAAAACAAATAAACAAATACACATACAGAGAAACCAAAACAACGAAATATGCTCTAGCTGGTAAAATACACGACCGTATATTCTTAAACTGCTGTAGCGGTCATTTGAAAGCTTATTGTAATACTATTTTTATAAACAGAAAACTTGGGTATCTATTCACAAGAAAAAACGAATTCAAGGAGGTTTAAGTTTACCTCTGCCATCTCCTATCAAACGTATCATTGAAAATAAAATAAAATTTAAAGTACTCGATTCTTGGTTAGCTGGTGTTTCGAAAAATTTATATTTTTAAATTTGTTAAAAATGTTTTTTAGCCATTCTCTCTTACTATTCTATTGGTAAAATCTAGCTCTCTCTCAAACAATCTGTTAAGTAACACGTTAAAAAATGACTTGTTTTATATTTGTGAAATCTATTTCAAATAAGATATATGTTCTGTCTAACAATTAGAATGTCTAAGAACAGGAAAAATCATTATCATATTACAGTCTTACATGGAAACGCAATTAATGGACATACCATCCAAAAATACTTTTAAGATAAAATCTTTGTTAACGCCAGCAAATTTCGATTAAAAATTACGACAAATGTTCATAGAATTGCCTTTTTTATGTGTACTTATTAAATTTTAGTTTCCCGGGAACAATTTAAAAGAGATCTTTGTTAAACAAATGTAGAGCTTCAAAAAATATTTTTTGTTTTCTCATAAATAAATAAAATAATATACATCTACATCTAATGTACAAAAGGCAGGTGAAACTATTATTTTTTTGCAGCAACTAGACAGACTCATGCTTTGTCGACTCTTGGGGAAACCAGTGAGCAACACGAACCCTTTCTTTTGAGACGAATAGACACGAGTCTGTCAAGTCGCTGCAAAAAAGTAATAATTCCACCTGCTTTGATCGTAGTGATGCAGAAAAATAATACTAATACCAGCTTCAAACAACACAATAAAATTCGATCTCTCCCATTAAATTCTGCGTGCCGTAACAGATTGTATTTGTACTATTCACTAAAGAGAAGCAATATGTTTTCTAGCCTATCAACCCAGATCCTTTCAAAAACATCTCATCAGCAGCCACGCCAAATACAAAAATGGTTGGAGGTATACAATACCTATTAAAAAAACATTAATTTTGACAGTTATTTGTTATTGTGTTTCAAGAGAAAAAATATTTGACAGGGTAAGTAGCCAAGAAAAGCCAATGGCATAGTTGTATCCTTAATAAAATTATTTATTTTATGTGTTTCGTTGAATTCTGTAATTGTTTTCTGTTTAATAAATTTATATTTTAATACGATAATTCTGTGAGCCAACGGTAAAAGGTTACATAATTTCAGAGAAAATAAATCACATTTCAAAATAGAACGAAGAAGATAAGTACAACAAGTAAACAATTCCAGAAAACGTGCCTATCTATATTTTACACTAGAAAACAAGAAATAAATGGCAAAATAGAAAATTTTTCTTATCTATAGAAATATTACATAAGCTTTAATATGTTTTGTTGTACTTAATCATGTTTATTTCAACCTTCCTTATACTCCTGCTTACAACTACTACAGTAGTTAATTCAGATGACAATAAACATCTCTTTCAAAGGGTTCCATAAAGACAAAAGGTTTGGGAACCACTGCTACACACTAAATGTGTATACTGCATATACTGTACTGTACTGCTTTAAAACATTATTCATTACAAATATCATTAAAACCCGTTTTTTTTTCTAACTAATTTTGATCTAAAACTAAACTAAAACAAGGATCTGTATGTACTTTACCGCATTCGGAAAATGTTCATTATCGAAGAACAGGTGGAAAGTCACATATTTCTTTATCTTCTTGGTCTTGCATCTCCTTAAGTATGCGATGGATTTCAAGGCGACCTCAAAGTCTTTACCGGGGGCATAAATGGCGATACTTACAGGAGCGTTCCATCGATCCACTAACGCTTCCACATTACCCAAGAAGGTGTAATCTGCATGCGTCGTGTAAGTTACCGTTTCGTGACATGCGAAGCTCTCGGACGCCCTCACGAAATTGTAAAAGACCCAGAAGTTCCCTCTTGCACGAAACACCTGCTCCGCATGTTCGTTGGCACAATCGACGAAATTATCTGTACTACGGTCATTTTCACTAAACGATTTGACTAATGAAGTATTGGCGGCCGATACGTCATTCAAAGTGATGTAAATCAAAGTAATTAAACAGAAAATTGCCAGAAGTAGGAGGCAATTTTTGGGGTACACATGCATTGCGGCGATATACGAAGCATGTGGGTATGTGCCTTGATGTTTGGTATCATCACCTTTCGCGCTGCTGCCGTAAGTTTATTTTATCATTTCAAGTATGTATGTCAATAACATGCAGTGCGTATTTCGTACCGTATCGTATTCGCGATATCTACGCGCCGCCAATTACAGTGATAAATCTAGTTGTTACAAGAAGTTAAGCTCGTTTCACGAAGAAACCAAATTTTATTAAAGTATTCACAACTACACCAGCTAACGGAACGCTTCGAGTCACCAAATATTGTATTTTCATAGAGCAGGTATTTATATATTAAGATGAAGGACTTCGATAATTTTTAGAAGTGGAGATAATTTTAAAATAGTCCGGAGCTTTATATGCGCCATCTATGGGTAAAAATATAACTTAGCTTAGGTTTATCGGCGTCACGTATATTGTGGCGCATGTTTTAAATTTAAATCTATTATTTGAAAAAGAAGAACATACAGCGTCATCTATCCTTCAATTATTACAGTAACAAAAATATAAAGGTATATTTCTATATCTACCCGTTGTGAATACGAGACATCATATAGTATTAAAAATTAAATTTGAATTGAACGGATCATTTTTTCAATTTTGTCTACCACAATACGTAAGTATCGGCACCTCCACACCACACAAGTTTACTTATTATATAGTAATATATAATAATTAGTCCGGAACGGCCGTTTCGAGGGCACGAATAGTCCTCATAATCAACCAATCATTCGGTCAGCGGTTATTACTATACAATAAATAAACTTGCGTGGCGCGGAGGTGCCGATACTTATGTGGTGTTTACCACACTACGCCACAGTCTTTGCTATCATTACTTGCCTACCACCAACATTCACTCCAAGAATGTGCAATTCGTCTCAAAAATGTCTTTGTTAAAGTTTGCCAATTTAAAGAAAAAATAATATATTTTTTAATATAAATAGTGATTGTCTATTACCCTTTTCTACAAATTTCATAAATAAATGTTATAATTGAAGGCATGTTAGAAGAGCGCCATAGCTTGAATACGAACTAAACATGCGAATTAATTATGCTTCTGAGGTATAGATGGCCCAAAGTGCCATTTCAAATTATGAGATATTTGTTTTCTATTTAATAATTCCTGAACTATAATTAGGCATTTGTAGCACATGTACAGAAATCTGTAATTCAATAGCACCATTGCACTACAATATTTTTTCTGTTTCTTGTTTTTCCAAATCCATACTTGCCAGTCACTAATTTTTTTTTAATATTCTAAGGCGCCTTTATCTTTATTTACATATATCTTTCAATATTTTTGAATTAAATAATTATTCCTTGCACTAATTCATACCTACACTCCCACACAGAATTTTAATAAATACTTTAAAATAACTTAATACAAATTCTATAGTTGTTTCCTCTACAATTTAAGAATTTACTCTAAAGCAGTTTAATTTATTTCAGAAAAACGCCTGGATGGTAAATTATTTTTTTTCCAACGTTTGTTTTCCTAAGGCGGCTTGAGCAATCTTCCCTGCAATGCTATCATAAAAGATTGAACATTCAAATATAGATGGCGCAGCCATTGTTTTATTTTGTGTTACGAAACACAAAAAATATTAAATTTTGAATCGTATTAATAAAAAATACTAACATAATTGATAAAATCGAGGAAATGAAAGAAATGGAAATTACACATATTAAGTCACGGAAAATAAATGTCTGCGGTTATCTATACCACTATAAACCTATACCACAGTAGATGGCAGCACATGACTTAAATAAAAATTCAATAATTATTTATAAATAAACAAATCTTCCTGAAACTAAATATTGATTAATTTTTCTTTGAAAATAAATTTAAACGAAAATGACATGGAAACTTGGATATTTTTGTACTAAAAATTTAATTAACGTAATTAAAAAGAAATGGGTGGTGCACCACTTAATTAATAAATCTGATGAGACTTTCTAATGCATAGAAAAAAAATTAAATCCAACATATATTGCACAAATATAGCTAGAAAGTGCATAAATTCATTTTATGCACTTTCCAACAAATTCTTGTGTAAAAATGTGTTAATTGTATCAGTTAATTGCCGATTTATTTAATTATATAATACTGTATAAAGTTTATTAAATGCAATTAGTACATAAATAGTTAGAGAAATTCCTAGTTAAATAATTTATAAATAGGAGAGCAGATGCTTATTGATTTTGGTGACAGAATTTTTTAAATGAAAATGTGTCCTGCATAACTTTTCTTTGGGCATCTCAAGCTATCTTTTTTACATGATCAATTATTACATATATTGTTTATATATTTATTTAATAATTTAATAAGCAAGTCATTTAATAATATACATATATGTATATATTATATAAATAAATATCTTAATTGAGAAATCACATAAATTTATACCAATTTAAAGAGTCTCGTGACACAAGGATGCAATTAATTCTTAACAGTGGTACCTCATTTCACACATCAAGTGCCAACTGCAAATAAACATCACATTTATAGCGTTTCGATTCATAACAGAAGCAGAGACTACTGTATTGAGAAACTAAATGATGTTATAATTTGGTATCATTTAATTATTTGCTAATAGTAGTTCAGCACATGCAGCCTCCTTCCGAATCATTTTGGTCAGATTGCAATTGGGGTTGAGTTTGTAGGTCGACAGTATCTTCTGGCGGCTTATTCTCAGTAGAATCCATACCGGGTAAAGCAGCTGCTACTCTCCTAAATAATTGTTTCACGTTATATCCAGCCTTTGCACTAGTTTCTATAAACATCACATTCAGTTCTTTCGCTTTTCTCTCACCCTCCTCCGTGCTAACTTGTCTTTTATCAGACAGGTCGGTTTTATTGCCAACAAGCATGATAATTACATCAGTACCCCTTTCTGTACGTACGTCGTCTATCCATTTGGATGTTTGATGAAAGGAGTTAGCATTTGTTATATCGTAAACTACAACTGCAACAGTAGAATCACGAATATAAGAAGGTATAAGCGACCTGAATCTCTCTTGCCCGGCTGTATCCCATAATTGTAATCGAACAGTCCTATCTTCAAGATACATTGTTTTCGATAAGAAGTCTATGCCTATAGTCGCCTGATAGGTATTATCAAAGCTGTCATACATAAATCTTGTAATTAAAGAAGTTTTTCCAACACTTTGTTCTCCTAGGAAAACTAACTTAAACTTTCGCAGCGGGTTGCCGAAATCCCCAGACGTAGACATGACGAAACTAAACACGGTTATTTTTTTAATATACCCTGCAGATCTGGTATTTTATAGTAAGATATCACAGAAAAACACGAGTACAAACAGAAAGTGACAGAACCAGCCACGGCAGCGGTCATATACTAGACATGCGTACTTAAAAGTTATATTTCAAAAGAGATAAAAATAACAATATTGATTTCCAACAATAAAGTAGGATTCTTGGCTTCTATTTCGAACATTGTTGTTAAATAATGACATCTATTTGACAACGCCACAATAGCGATTATGGATAAGCAATTGAAGTTCAATGCTCACTAATTGCTCTACATTGAACCAAGCAGATGTTTTGAAATAACTCATATCTATAGAGCTGATTGCAAAGATTTAAATAAAATAATTCAATTAATACTTTAAACTCCTTTAATTCTAAATTATATGATTCAAGAGAGGTCAATGAATAAAGTTCTATTGAATCCTCCGAGATGGCGGAAGAAAAATGTAGGCCATTTTTTTTTAAATAGAGCGCGAATTCAAGTAACCATAATATTTTTAAAAGATGCTTTGAGAATTACTACTTTCGTCTATATTGCCGAAAAAAAAAAATAGAACTGCATCATAATATACTTATATGTGAATTATTAAAACAATATCAAAAATTTAAGTTTTTCTAGATCTCTGTGCTTTTTTATGCATTTTTAAATTAGGTCAGCTAGAATACTACTTACTACATTTTAAAATTGTTAAATTGTTAACTTTCATGGATAAGTTAGTAGTTCTGCTAATATAGGTATCCTGCCAACTGAAATTGTTCGCCAATTAAAAAACATATTGCTTGGAAATTTACCAAGTTGTTCAGTAGATTTGAACAAGTGTCAGTACGATTCAAATCTGACAACACGGCAGAAAGCGTACACATAAAATATAATTTAATTCAAATTAGATTTACATGTTTTTCATGTATTATTTTTACATTACTTTCAATCGTCTTTATTAATATTATTTTTTCGACCTGATCAACCTCAACCTAAAATCGGCACGTAAAACATATGAAAACAAATTTGTCGTTATAAAAATGTTGAATCTCGAACGTCCATCAAGATCTTTTAAAAGGATTTTAAAGTGCAATCGTTTTTTATTTATGTGAAATACAAATATACGCTTACTTTTCTACATATTCACCAATAGGAACTATTATACTATCCTTAAGGTGTTTTCTTATGTTTTGTTTTGAAAAACGTTTCGCTCCCAATTATATGGAGCTTCTTCTGGACTGCTGCTTGCTGCATTACTACTGTACGAAGAAATCTACAATTTAGAGCAAAACGGCGCGGTTTCAACTTGGAAGACCCAAATTCTTTAAAAAAGAAAACAACCATTCTGGAGTATCCACAAGAACATAAGTAGTCTATTGTTGACATACCACAGATTGAAAATAAACTAATAAACTGCGATCCTGGGATTTATTTGAATTGCCATTTTAAGGAATTCATTTAGGGATATGTTAATTTCCAATGTTTCTCTCTCAATTTAATTCATTTGTATATATGCATAGGCGTAGATCGGAAATAATTCCACTTTCGTATTTTGTCATCTTTAATTGCTCCCCTTTGACCAAATTCTGGTTACGCCCATGTATATATGTTATGTTAATTAATCTTATGGCCATATTTTAGTCTCAAGGATAAGCTCAAATTTTTTATCATCCACCCAATATTTCTTTGTCCCAATTCCTAATGAACCGTGGTGTATACGAAGTTGCACTAATTTCTTAATTTGCAATGTTGCAATGTATTGTTTTTCTAGAATTAATTGCTGACAACTCATTCGATCATACTCCAATCTGATGGAGAAAAATTTGTCGCAATTTAAAGCGAATTAAACAAAAAAAAAACATGCGGATTATTTAACATTAGCGCCTTTTCACACGCTTTCACTACCAACTGTCACCAATCAAAATGCAAACTGATTAAGGGAATAAAAAATTCTGAACAAATGTAAAGATGGTGGAGCCGTTTGATGCTTTTAGAAAATACGATTCATACTAAACAAAGATTATCTGTATACGAACAATAATTCAAGCGAATCGTATAAAGTGATGTTTTCGTAAAAGCAAGCCATCGAAATAATTCATATTTAGTGATGATAGTCCTGGAATCAACTGGTGCGCTCTCAAATGAGTCATTAGCAAAAAAAATTAATACATAATGTAAATCAGCGCTTGAAACATCGAACCTTCTTATTAAATCTTGTAGGTAATATTATATTTCATCTTAACACACTGAAAATGAATTCCAAGAAACATGGTGTCAGTTATGATATGTGAAGACCATAATTATTTTAGTGTTTCACTTACGCTGATGTAATGAGATGATCGAAAGTGTATCTAGGAGAGCGTTTAGTGGTTCAAGTGGAACATATCACGTGCAGGCTTTAGAACTGGCGGCTGCAAGAGAGCGCAAATTAAAAGGTCTAAGCTTAACTGTATATTTCCTTGACGAAACGGAGCATACCTTTAATGTAGATAAGAGATCGAAAGGTTCCCACTTGCTTGAATTAGTATACCAACATTTAGAACTAGTTGAAAAGGATTATTTTGGTTTACAGTATTCTGAGAATGGTTGTCTACCTGTTAGTAGCAAGCCTGAGTACATGGTATGTGATGAATTTTGTTAGCAATTTAGATCTAATTACCTGTATAATTCTGTAGAGATGGCTCGATCCGTCCAAATTGATAAAGAAGCAGCTAGGAAATCTTCCGCCTCGGTTCTATTTTAGGGTAAAGTTTTACGTTTCCGATCCTAGTAAATTACAAGAGGAATATACAAGGTATCAATTTTACCTTCAAGTCCGTCGTGATATTTTAGAAGGTCGTTTGCATTTGCCACCAAGTAAAGCTATTTTATTAGCCAGCTATACTGTTCAATGTAAGTAATAAATTCTCTAAATGATGTTATGCCTTACAGTTCCCATTTATATACAAAAAACAAAGTAACATTGTGAAATTTTCATTGGTTAGCTTATTTCGAGAATCATGTATTGGAAGTTGAATATAAAAGAGCTTCTACTGCGTTAAATTGTTCTGCAGATTTGTAACAGCTAAAATACATAGGTACTATTGCAAAGTTTGTTCTCTTATAAGGAGAGATATGTGGGAAATCGTACAATATTCGACAATAGGAATTAGTAGGTAATAATCTCTGGTTATTCATTATACTAATAATGTATTTATTTATTTAACTAATGTTAGTTCCCATGATCTTTTGCTCCTTTGCAATTTTTGATCTGTTTTGTTTAGATTTACCCGAGTAAGTTCTCTCTGGCATTCTTTTTCCAAGTAACCCTAATTGTCTGCATTGACCTGCGCTGATATATAATTCTTACAGAATAATTGATTGATCGTAATTTGTAATTCTAAAGAACATAAAAACAAAACACCGGAAGAGTGCTTTACTCTAAATTGTTACAAAGCTAGTACTTTACTATCTATCAAAAATAGGAAGTAACAATGATCTAATAATACCGAATTATAAAAGCTAATTAAATGATCAATATCGTCGGCTGATGCAAATCTCAGAAAAGACACCTAACAAAGTTATTCGATACTTAATTAAATGTTACCAAACAAATGTATCCTCACTGTATATATTTCCTTTAATACTTAGACAATTCACCAACGTTGTGCAGCTATCCACATGTGCTAGTGTGTCAAACGGAATGGGATCTGTAATCTGGGAGATTAGCTAAATAATCTTAAAGAAGTTATTAATTTGCTTTTATTTAAATAGCGGAACTTGGTGACTACCAACCTGACGAACATGGCCCCAATTATCTTTCACACCTGCAACTTATGCCTGGACAGACGGAAGATATGGAAAGGAAAATAGCGGAGATACATAAATTACACAAGTTAGTTGAAATTCTTTATAAATGCGCTCTGAAGAAAAGAAGTAGTGTGACGTATTTTTTTCATCTTCAGAGAATTTGCAAAATTCGGCAAATTCGATGATTTTATTAGCTGAAGTTGGTAGCTGTCTAGTTAATTTAGTATTTTGGCGTAAATTAATAAATCTTTTACAAAAAAATCAACGACCATCGTTTATTGTTTATTTTTTGTATTTGTTCTGCATAGTACATATTCAATTGTAATTAGAACAACACGTGTGCTCATTTTTTTAGAGGTCAATTGCCTGCTGATGCCGAATTTAATTTCCTAGATCATGCTAAGCGTTTGGAAATGTATGGTGTTGAGCTTCATAAAGCGAAGGTAGGTAAACATTAAGAGTTGCTGATAACTTGATGAGTTTTTGTGATGCGTTCTAGGATAATGCTGGTAAGGATATTCAATTAGGTGTTACTTCTGTTGGGTTGGTTGTGTTCCAAAATGACATTAAGATTAATATATTTTCTTGGTCCAAAATTATGAAGATATCATTTAAACGGAAACAATTTTTTATACAACTAAGAAGGGAGCTGGTAAGTTCAATTATTATCTAGCTTAATATCAGTATACTTAATTCAAGATCAATTCAACAAGTCAGTATGATGTTCACTATTGTGGGCAATTAGTCACAATCGTTATGTTTATTTTCTGACTGAAATGATAAAATCCATATAATTTAGTGCTACATGAGAAATATTTTTTACAACCTACAGGTTGTTGCTAAATATATGGCTAGATTTATAGCAACTTTATTAGTTTTAATATTTCAATTTACATTTCTTAAACTTGAATTACTTGGTTCAATTGGTAGTGTAGCTTAAGAAACTCAATTGCAGGTATTCCTACCGCCTCTCAACTTATTTGTCTCATTGCAAGTGATTGCCGCGATTCGGTTGTTATACAGTGGTATAAAAGAAAAGGGAGATGGAGTCATAAGACTTGATGGAATACATCGTATACTCTGACAGAACGCTTATATTAGATTGGCAATATTATTAGCCAAGACCGTTAAGGTTACATATTTCTTCGTCTTCGACAAGCCCTCAAAATACCGAATACACCAACAGATCATTAGCGATGAGGACAGTTTATCTTTTTGTAGTCGTATCAAAAACCAACAAATAGCAAATGCTGACTAACAATGAACCAGTTGATTGACAGGCAGTCAGTTTGAAGCACATATTTAGTAATTAGAGTGTAGGCCAAATGCCCTTCGACATATTATTAACTTTAGCAGTTTTTCGTAATATCTTGACATACATGTTGCTGTATTTTCAGTAAGGGCACGTTCAATGTTCCTTTTTAACGCTGGATTCGTAGCAGGTTTGTTGACATAAACCGTCTTCATCAAATAGTTCCAATAAAGTCAAAGCGCAAGGTTCCGTAATCGATTGATGCCACCCCTCTGAGAGATAATACGACCAGGAAATTTGGTTTGATATAAGATCAAAGTTCCATCATATGTCATTCACATTCGAGTCGTTGGTCAAAATTATAAAAAAAAGGTAGCTTGTAACATTGATAGTAACATAGTTTCCATTTAGAGAAAAGCCCATTCTACATCTAAATGTAGTTTTCTTCTGCGAGCCTTTTACTGTGCAGGAATTTCCTTGATTGAGCATGGTCTGTAAGGATTACGGCTAGACCCCTATCAGACTTCCTGTCAAGTTCTCTCAACTTCCTGGATCTGTCTTGACTGGGACGTACAGATTTCCTGGTACAAGAAGAAGATAAGCTTATTAGGGAAGCTTTTCTCCGCTGGAAAGCTTGCAGTGCGGCCTGATCATTGAAAAAATTTGTATTGTTCTGTGTCTAACACATCTTCTCAATAGTAGCCATAACTTAAATACCGAATTGTTTCTTGAAGAAATTAACTGTTTTTTTTTTTAATAATGCCTTCACTAGGTTTAACCACTGTATCCTATAAACTTCGTTTCTTTTTGTTTTTCTTTGCAATCAAGTTTAGACGAGTTAGGACCATTGTTTTAGAGTGTATTGTTGAAATATGGAATCAAGTAGCATCATTTTCTCTATATATCAAATCTTCATTTTTTATCATCAAATCATGTAACTCCAACGAGGAGCAAAGGCTGCGTTTCTATCGCGATGACCGTTTTATGGCGTAATTTCTAGTCCAGAAGTCCCATCGTTCCCTACCTGGAATGGACTACCTTTACAACCATATGACGTATATACGAAACAAGAGATTCTCCTCCTAAGTAGAAGAAGCAAATATTGAACTGATGCCATGCTTGTTTTCTAACTTTATATTTATAAGTTGCATAGCAATCTGTGCATTTCTAATTGTTATAAGAATAACCAGTACTGTATATATTTCAATAGCATCCATTATCGCAATAATATATTTTCAGTCTGAGAATTACGACACTCTCCTTGGTTTCAATATGGAAACCTATCGCTCATCAAAGATGCTGTGGAAAGCTTGCGTAGAACACCATACATTCTTTAGGTTACATTCTCCGAAACTACCTAGAAGATTTACACTTTCCCTAGGCTCTAAATTTACATACTCCGGTAGAACAGAATTTCAAACCGTTGAGGATATGAAACAGAGAGGTCGATTGGAAAGGAAGTTTGTTAGATCACCTAGTAAAATTCTTGTAAGCGCAAAAAGTATAAATATTAAGATCGTACTTATTTCAATTTGTTACTTTTCAGGTCAAACAAACCCCACCCCCTGTATTAGAAGACAAAGGAAAAATTTTGCCCGCCCCTGGGAGACCACCTAGATTATACGACAATAAAATCACTTCTTCGGGGGCGAAAGAACCAAGGAAAGCATGGGAAGATGATTCGCACATTTCGGATGAGTAAGTTCTAAAGTAATTTTATATTCACTAAGTTCCCGATAAAAACTGATAACCGGAAATCTGTCTTGCACAAATGTTATCTATGATGGCGTTTAAATAAAATGTTTACTTTTTTATCTGATGAAATCTATTGCATAGTGGTTTTTATAATTTGATGTACAATTCGTGGCATAAGTGTTTAGATTTTTTCGTACGTCAGCATATGTAAATATTTGTATAATCCGGATGTTTATTAATTAAATAAAAGCTTGCTTGCGAAAAATCGCGTATCCTAGATATTTAAATATAAATCTGTCAATGTTCACTTTATTAAAACAAAAATAAGACCTAATATAATATACCATGTACAGGTTGTTAATACATGTCTGACATGGAGAGAAATAATATTCAGTAGCGGGCATAATGATAGCTTAAGAATATCTTGGATGGTTGTCTTTTTTATGTATTCAATACAATAGTAATTTTCCGCGCAAGTAGCTCGTTAGAAGTTTTCGGGTTTAACAAAATTCTTAGTTCTGTTCTTTCTAAAATATGGTAAACAACACATAAGTATCGGCAACCTGCACGCCAAACAAGTTTGATTTATTATGCAATAATATGCATAATAGTTAGTCCGGGACGGCCGTTTCGAGCACACGAATAGTCATTATCATCAACCGGTGACCGAATGATGTGAGAAAAAATTTCTAAAACTAAACATGCATGTACTATCTCTACTTCCTAGAAAAAATATTCTTTACAAGCGCATATTTCTAACTCCTGTACGCGTTGAAGCTACGACGTGCGAAAAAATAACATGCATGTACCATTCCTTCTTCCACGAGGAAATATTGTTTGCAAGTGCCTATTCTACCCCTTACGCGGTTTCAAACTACGACATGCGAAAAACAACGGCCAGATGAACAGAAAAATCTCTTTTGTAATTCAAAATATAAACAAGTGCTAGTCTGCTGCCAAAGGTCAAAGAGGACAGAGGAAGTGACAACGGTCCGTTTTCTTTGTTTATTAGATTTTTACTACTTTTTATGTAAACCATCTCGTACGCGTTTAATTCTCACGGCGACTTACATTTTTAATTTATAATTTTAAGTCATCTAATTTAATACTATACCCGGTTTCATTATTTTTTCTAAAATATGTTTAAGTTTCTTACACATCTGATTAACTAGAAGTCGACATGAACTTTGTTATTTTAAGTGAAACATCCTATATATTATACGTTTTTTGAGTTCAGCATAAAGTTCTGTAACGATTACAACCTCATTTGTTTATCTTCAATACCCATTAAACGTTCTGTTTGTATCATACAGGATGTTTAAGAAAATAGTGATATTTCAAAGAATTTAGAAGTTATAGAAGCCCGTTATTTCAAATAGAACATCCCTGTTTGTTTTAACATTGTGAGTAAATATAACGGTGTAAATGTCAAAATTGTCACAAAAATCGTAATAGAATTTCAAAGTTCATTGCGACTTCCAGTTAACAAGAGGTGTAATAAAGTCGGTAATATTCTAGAAAAAAGGGAAACACCATATTTTTGCAAACCACACATTTTAATGCTGAAAAGTAGATCTAAAAACTTCTAACCACACATTTCCTTGGAAAACCCTGTATATATACGTTTTCATTTGTGTTAAGAAATGACACTTTCATTTGAAAATTGAATCGCAATTGTCGAACACGCTGAATAATGTTTTCAAAAAATTCAGTTTTGCAAAATTTCAATTTTCCAGGTCACATGTGGTGTGGTTCAGCTAGGTGCACATGTAGTCGTGCACCTATCTAAAATGCGAATATTTCAATATACAGGATGTTGTATTTACGTTCTACGTTACGTTTATGTAGTATGTTGACAGCTACTTAAGCATTGAAATACTCTAGTTCAGTAGTGTATGCAGGCGTTAACATTTTATAAAGTTTTCAAAAATTTTACGTATTATCGATGCAGTTCCTCGTGAGACACCAATATTTTCAATAATGGCATCCTTAAAACGGTTCTTACCATATACAATCTTACGAATGCAGTTTCATTCACTTATCTAAAAACAATAATTGTACAGGTACACCCATTTACAAATGAGGGAACACCTCAATCTCTATTTGCCGGGACTGCGAAATATTGCTCCTTTAAACACATGAATCAGTTTTATGCAATTTAAAAACGGTATTCGACCAAATCTCCCCGTGACTAATAATAAACTATCGTAGTCTGGGCGCTTATCTGATAAAGTTATAAAGATAAAGAAACCATTATTAAATATACGGTGCGCGATACAGCTACGGGTTTAGCTTATTCGAAAGGAAGTAGAAAAATTAGTTTCACCGCCACAATACAATTACAGTTGTTGATTCGTAAAGTGGTGTACATATGTTCTCCATCGCATTCAGATATGTAGAGCAATTTTTATTGCTAGTTGTCACCTATCCACCATCAGAATGTCAATGTATGTTAAATTTTCGCCTATTGTGATAATGGGATCATGCTTTTCGAAATTTTGGTACGTTCCGTTTTCATTTACTTTCATACAACATCATTTGTTCATTTGAGCTTAAGCTTTTTATCATATTTTTCTATGCAATAATTTCCTCTACGATGCATTTAACTTGAAGAAGGAAATGGAAAATGCTTTTCCTGCTATGGTGAAATCCTTCCAACTTATTTCAGTTACAACCGCTTCTTTGTGAGAACCTTATTGAATATTTTAAATTGTTAACGAAAACAATCCCTCAAAATGAATTAGCGTTCAGTGTACAGGGTGCAAGGTTTCCGTGAATTCTAAAGATTGTAACTTTGTGAATTAAGATTTCTCCAAAACCTTTTTTGTTTGTTGAAGTCTAATTGGTGATTATAATTGATTAAAATTATATCGAGACATTGTTGGAATTCTCGTTAAATTAAGATTAAGGGATTCAAAGTTATTTTTTTTATATTTCTTTAGTTACCATTTATAGAAACCGCCTCAAAACGTGTAACAAGTTTATTTAATAAAAAATGTAACTTTAAAAGAAAAGTTGAATTAAAGGATGCTGCTCGTGATTTCTGATCAGTATCATAATTTCTATTCAGCCTAACTTCTTTCGTGTAAAAAGAATATAATTTTTGCATCAATTAACATAACCATAAAATTAACCAACATAGAATTTAGACAAAATGTTTCTAAACAAAAAAAAAGTAACATGCCAACTCAGGGCGGGCAATATTGCGCGTGTTTCGTTAACAATTGGAGAGCCACATAAACGCATCTATACTAAAAGGACACCTGTACCTTTACAGTTTTGAATTGTAAGGGTAAAACGAAATATCATATTAATTTTCGGAGAGATTAAACAATTCTAAGCAACAATCGATTGTTATTTATGTAAACATTTTATTAATTCATTTCAATTTAAAATGATGAGGCTTTCCTCTTTGGTTAATCCTCTAAACAGATACTTGTATTAATTTACGAGTAAAGGTTGCTATCAAAAATTATCTAACGTTGGCATGTAAGTACAAAACTTAATTTTTAATAATAGTTATAAAGTGTCTTTTTTTAATCAGTTGGATAGGTTTTAAAGAAACTGTATAGCGACATATCCAAGAATTGGGTTAGTTATTTACGGATTGACATTACCTAACAATTAATAATTTTGAATTTCTTTCATATTTAACATAACAAATAAAGCTTAGAAAATCTCTAATTATTCGATACTAAAAAAATAAGTTTGTAGTTGACCTTCATGCTTTACAAAATTGTACCCGTTATTTTTATTTTCCAGAATATCTCGCCTAATCTGTAAAATATGTTTAACTTCGTGAAGGAATGCGGTTTTTAAATATTTTATTAGGAAAACTGCTTTAACGAGATAGCACGCCTTTCCAATGAAAATTTGAGGTGTAATAGATATTGTTTCAGTATTTCGAGTTGAAAGCTTAAAACAAGGAACACCTTAATTCGAGAAAAACAGTCACTATTTTATTTGTAACTATGAAATACGCGAAGTATGTTTTAGGGACAAACATTGTTTGGCTTGTTAGGTACATTTACAGCTGATAATAAGATGAAATAAACGATAAATAACAGAAGTGAGCTTGTATCTTATAGTTTTATTTATCATAAGTATTCTGTTAAAGAAGTTTTCTATGTTTATGTTACAAAAAGCAAAATGCTTGCAGTTCACGCCACACTCCATTAATGTTTATAAAGCCTAATTCCAGGATATCGGTTTTTGGCTTAGCGGTATAATTGCATGATTCCCTGTGACTTGGAAAGGTAAATCATTTAATCATTTACAATCGTCTGTATCATCCATAGCTAACTCTTGGTTCAAGTGACCTAGTTTAAATAGGCGACCGAAGAACTAGATCCGACCCACGCAATTTTATAGAGCATTGGTGTTGATGACGGGCATTCAATGTTGTGTTGTTAGAAGCACTCATTATATCCAAGAATGCACAGTGTTATTGCTTTAGCTGCTAACAATGTCTCCAGCCTGTTTGTAATACACTGGTAAGCCGTCATTGGTTTTGCTTTCCGATGGGCGCATTGATTAGAATGAAGCGGATTTGTTACAACAAAGATTCTTTAAGTATTGGCCTAATACCTTTTCCACTCCCTTGAGCAGGAATGATGAAACTTTCAGGTCTATACTCTCCGCGAATTTGTATAAGCTTAAATTATTGGAAAGAGAGTATTTATACCTTTCTACAATAGCCTAGGGAAGATGCTACCTGCTCCAGGCATTTTAAATGTCATTAAGGTCCGTCTAACAGAAAAGCTAGAAGAATATTCTAGCTCTTCTGCTAGACTAGCTAGAATAATATATAGAGCTAGAAGAAGGAGGGAAAAGAAGAGGGTGACTTTGAGAGAAAGGTAAACGAGGACTTCAGAAGTGTAGTAATTAGAAGCCAAAGGGAGGAGGAACAAAATGGAAAGAGTGAAAGATCTCGAAGCCTTTGATCTGGACAATTGGTGGCCAACCCAAACTGTATGAATGACTGAATAAATCAATGATCTCGAAGCCAATAGCCTAGTAACTGCAGAAAATATAGTACATAAAAAGCTTTTACAAAACTGGATAAGTAACCTACTCAATTTCGCGAATATTAACCTCACCCAATTAATTCGGAAAGCTCTTTTTATTAACAGGTGTATAATTTCCCACTTCCATATTGTTATCCATTGATATAAGTTTCCTCTTTCCTATCACGCAGGAAATTTTCTAATGAATCACAATGATGTTACTGTTACGCAAAACGAGTTTCCCATTTCAACCGCAAATCCCATAAAATTTCAGCCAAGTCTACACGCTCCTTTTTTTGTTCCGTTTTGGATTACATTACTCTTTACTCAACGTGTTTACCGCGATGATAATGGTTGAGCTCTTTATCGCGAGATAAATGTATAATGTGTGAAAAGCGACTATACTATCTACACTTAAACTTGGTTTGTGATAACTGCAACATAGATTTAAGTGTCAACGTGAATATAATACGTTTCTGGTGCACAGTGAAAGATTATAAAAAAAAAAAACATGAATGTGAAATATGCTTTTAATTATTTTCCACCACAATCGAAGCAAACCTTCTGTTTGATTAGTTACTTCGTACGCAATCGGACTCTGAGAAGACTGTAAGTGTACATTAAATTATTCTGATGCTAGCATATACCACATAGTATCGCAATTGTGTAACAACATTGCGTACGTATATTTCTTATCGCGTACAACAATTAATTTCAGTCGATAAGGAATGTCCACATTTATAATTTCTAATGAGTTATCGCAAATGGAATTTGGTTTAATACTTCTTTGGGTAGGGCAGATTTATTTTATTTATATTCTTATTTTGTTATTCGTAAAAATATATTCATAATAATAAATAACACGGCATCTTACGTCTCGGACAATTTGCAATGTTTTTAAAGAAAGAAAACAGTAAAAAGAATTAATCACCAAGATAATTTAATAAGCAGAATGTATGCATTCTACGTATTATGGCTATTAGCTGATAAAAATGACATTACACATCCTTCTTTTTTTATTTCCTTTTTAAAGGGAAAGAATCAAATTATTAACATTACCTTAGTAGAGTATTAGTAATCATATTACAGGAATTTGAGGGATTATATTATGGCTCTCTCTTTTACTTTTTTTGCATGGACGTCCCCTGTTAGCTGATAGATTGTCGGAAACAGAAAGATATGATTACATATTAGAGTTTATCATCCTAAGCGGACTCTTTATTAATAATTGATTAACGTTTTTTAATCTTTCCCTTCAAAACGGGTCCAAGTTCTTAAAAATCCGTTAACACGAATCAAAAATATCGCGAATTCTTTTACATATATAACCTTCGATATATTGAAAGAATACATCATTGAAACTTAATTCAAAGTTATCCTACAGGCTACGTACTGACACCCAATATCTTGCTTTGCATGCTTTGCTTCAAAATTCTTTACAGTCTGGTAATTTTTTTTCTAATGATTTTTGTTTGAATTTTTCAACAGCCCCGAAAGAGGAATATCATCTTCATCATCGAATAGATCTTATGTTATTATATTTACCTCGGCTGGAACTCGAAGTTGGCTCCTTGCTAATTTATCTTTGTCAGTAAGACATCCACAAATGTTATCTTGTGGAAGTAAGGTAACAGTTAGTTGTGGAGAGCAACATTCATTGTCTTCAATCATTAAATACTTGAACCACAAAGAAATATAATGACATACATTTTTTAATGTCCAATAAGTAGATAAGTTTATCACAACCTATTAAAAAACAGGTACTTAAACTAAAGTGTTATCGTAATTCAAACTGAAACTTATGACGAATTTTCCAATTACTGAAAGTTACGATATCTTTTGCACATTTAGTAAATGTTATAATAATTCATGGCTCGTTGCCCAAACTTATTTAACCAATTCTTTGGAAAGAAGACAACAAAATTTCAAAACGTTTAAAAGATTAAACAAGAGTATACAGCGATATGGAACATTGGAAATGTCCGTTAAAACTAGGGAAAATAATTTATTAGTGGAACAACGGTGAGTTAATAGCAACGGTTTCTGTCGCGACTAATCTAGGCATTCCAATTCGAGAAATAGAAGGACAGGTAGAAGTATCAAAATCAAAGGCGTCGCGAATTTTGACAAGATACAAGTTCACTTGAGGAGATACAAGCTGAGGAACTGCGCGAAGCAGTACTAGAAGCGTGCGCTAGTACTCATCGAAATACATTGTGTAAAGTATTCCGAAGTGTTGGTAAACGGTATCAACTATGTTTAGGTAACAATAGCCAGTTTAATATATATATATATATATATACAATACATATATATATATATGTATTGTTTGTTTCTGTATCTCGATTCATGTAACCCTACTTCACTAGAATATTGATCAATATTGATAGATACTAGATACTTTCATCAATGTTGATTGATGAAAGTATAGTATACATAGTAAGGTGATGGGTAATCGTCAACCTTACTATGTATACTATACTTTGAAGAAAAGGTTTCTAGAAGCAGTAATGGATTTATAGAAAGCAATAATATCGTATGCGGTGATTATCGACAGAAATACAGATACATAATTATCAGTCGATATGTATCAATGTACTAATTCAATTTTACTTTATCAAAAAACGTAACATAAATGAATTGAAGATAACATTCTAAACAAAAACAATATGTTATTGCAAGTAAAAAAAAATAACATGTGGTTCTAGTGTAGGTTGATAAATACAATACGATGTTCTATATAAAAGTAACCAATAAGATTAGAACTAAAAGTTTTTAAAGAAATTTTCTATAAATAATACGGATCATATATTTAATACATAAAAACTACAATATCGATACATTTTGCACCACACAAGTTAGTTGATTAATTGGGACAATTGCATCGGAGTTTCGTGCATTTCCATGTATTCACTATTCACAACATATCATTCGCGTTTAGGTTAGACCGAAACATTTCATTCTTCCCGTCAGTACAATTTTAAAAGAATTCTCCATATTTTGTAGTTTTTCATCTTGTCGCAGAGACGGTGGCTTCATAGATAAACCCATCGAACCTCCAGCATTTTCGCCCGGTAGGGTACTCAGTTACGTCGATGAAGAACCCCAATCTCCAACCTCAAACGGAGGTACAGGAAACGGAGGTTTGTATGACACGCCGCCCTATAGTGCCAGTCATTCTCCTACGTCGCAAGTTGCTGAAGAAGACGAACAGGTGACCATCGTTCTACATCCAGACCAAGATGGAAAGTATGGATTTAAAGTTTGCGGTAAGAAGAAATTGTTTGAAGAACGTTGTTTATGGGTGTGATTTTATGAATTTTTCCATGTAGGTGATCGAAAAGTAATTGTATCTCAAGTTGTATGCAATACACCGGCAGATAAGAGTAGTCCAAGACTGAATAAAGGTGATCAACTGCTGCAAATTAATGGTCAGGATGTATCCCATGCCCTTTACAGTTATGTCGTTCAATTAATACACGATGCACGAAATACTGAAACTGGTAAGTCTAGTCGTTATAGAGTATAGATTTTTCTTTATAGAAACGATAGATAATGTAATCTGTTACACGGGCTTCCGCGATCGTCAATAACACTATATTCTATGGCTTCCATGTTGAAACTACTTCGTTGTCGTAGCTTCTGACAACGTTCGTTCTCATAGAACTTGCTACAACAAAGACTGATAAAACTTACTTGTTCTTTATCCTTTTTATTTTCTATTGAGATTCCTATATTTTCCAGCGGCTTTAACTTTGCTCCTACGTCTAATCTTATTCCTACTAGCCATTACTAGTACTCTTCCATCTGAAACCACTGATCCCATTCTCTTTGAAATGTCCAAAATCCTCGCACGTACCAAACCTCCTAAATGAAACTTTCCCAGGTCAGAAACTGATCTTAAGAAAGCTAGAAATTGGCCCTAAAGTTGCTCTACTAATATGAGGAAAAAGTTCTTTACTTATTGCAAGACGGTTACAGGGTCTCCCTAAAATTCGCAAACCCAACTATTACAGCGGAAAAATTAATGAATCTTTAACTTTCAACCCTTTAAAATATTCCTGAAAATCACAAGTAATTAAACATTCTGGTAACCACCACGATTCATTAAATCATAACTTTTTCGCTCCGTTGACCCATAACAAGCCCGATATAAACCCATCCGGAAAGAATACTCTACAGTTATTGTACAACGACGATACAGTTCCAACCCGGAAAGCAGGAATATAATAGATGATATACTTTCTTTGCTTAGTAAATGTGTGACAATAGTTCCAAACACCCGCAGTGTTGGTGCTTGATCTATATGTTTTTTTCTTACAGGCAGACTAGAATTAGTTGTTAAACCTAGTGCTCCAAGTAGCGGTGATGAATATGAAGAAGTGTACAGGGACGATAGGCAAAGACCTCGCTCAATTATTTCCCCCCTTGAACAAAGCTTGTTAGATCTTGAAGAGAGCTTGCGTACCGGAATATTGCTCAATAACTATCACATTCAGTATCGTAAACATCCGGATTTAACATGTGATGATGCAGAATTGCCACACAACTTAAATAAGAACAGATATAGAGACATATCACCTTGTAAGTGTTGCTTATTTATGATAATATACAAGGACTAATCAAAGAACATGTTCCATTTTAGATGACAAAACCAGGGTCATTTTAAAAGGCTGTCCTAGCGGAGATTACATCAATGCTAATCACGTTAATATGCGCATAGCCGGCACAGAACTAGTAAATAATTATATCGCTACTCAGGGTCCACTACAAAATACAACGGAAGATTTTTGGCAGATGGTACTGGAGCAGGAAAGCAACTTGATCGTCATGTTGACTACATTAATGGAAAGAGGGCGGCCTAAATGCCACAAATATTGGCCTTCCGTCGATGAAACTTTGACTTTTACGAATTTTAGCGTTAAATGTGTGAAGGAGGATGAAGAAGATGAAACTGGCAGCTTCGTTTTTAGGAGTTTCATTATAACTGATAATGTAAGTTAATCCAATGTTTAAATCTAATAATATTTAAAAATAAATATAAGAGGCGTTATCAGAAATTTCCATAAAACGCATATTTTTAAGTGAACTCTCAAAAATGTTTCCACTTACAAAATATTCCTGGAAAAAAATGTTGGGTGAAGCATAAGGTAGTCCCGACGGCGGCGCCTCGTTTAGATTATAAGAGATTACCCAATAAAATAAAATAAATACAGAAATACCCACGCAGGATGTTGTAGCAATAAAAGGTCTATTGAATAGACAGAACGGGGGAATTTTTGAGCATCTGGTTTAATTATTTTGATATAAATCGTACTTTAGAAGTTCTAGTTTCATATATGAAACAATTTATCTTCGTGATTTATTGGTTGTTGATAATAACTATTCCAAGTATTGTTTTGTTGGGTGAATCATACGGTTCGATTTAAATTTTATTTTTTTGTTTGTTTTTTTTCTTATTCCAGTTTGTGTGGAATCTTTAAGAACCATGTTGCAAATCGCTTTAATTTTTATGTTAATAAAAAAGGGAAAATGTTGGTAATAAATAATACAGAGAAAATATTTATTAAGACATAAAGGCACCAAGTAACAAGTAATAATAAGTGCTTATATAATAATACCAACACCTATGACTTTAACACTCTGGTTAGGATTCTAGTTTCTAGATATATTTCTCCAGTAAAATTTAAGATAATTGGAGCCGTCTGTTGGATCTAACATTGCTTTCGTTCAAATGACAATTGCGACATCTAAAAGATGGATTTCCTCAAGTCGATAGGGTTATTCCAAACTAGTTAATTTCATGCAATACAATATACCATTATAATCCTGTTAGAGGACTACAATCATTTTTGTTAATAATAATGTTAACATTCTACCACTATATCTTCTCTCAAAAAAATACTTTTCTGCATAACATTAAATAAACTAAATATACATTTTTCAAAGAAGCCTAAGCCGTCTATTCAATAGGCCTTCTTATTGCTAGAATTTTTCTGTATGCATGTATGCTCATTTATTTTCTTCGGTGTTATTAATTAAACGACACGCAGCCATCGATACCACAATGCGCTTATTCAGTTCATCCTTTTGAAAGATAAATACAACTCCTTCAAGTTTTACTCACATCCGTCCAAACGTCTTTAAAATTCTCAACTGCCCTGAGTGCCCTGAATTTTTCTGTGAGAAATATATATTGATTGTTTGTAAAGATCTCTAATGTATTTGTTTTTTTTTTCCAATAGTACTAAATTTACTTGTTTATCTTATAGGAAAATGTGGAACGTGAAATTAAACACATGCAGTACATAGCGTGGCCGGACCACGATGTTCCCGATTCTCCAACGCAGTTCCTCGATTTCACGAACAACGTAAGAGAAGCACGTGGTTCGAACACTGCTCCGGTGATAGTTCACTGTAGCGCCGGTATTGGCCGTACTGGCGTTCTCGTATTGATGGAGACCGCCTTATGTTTAATGGAAGCGGATCAGCCAATCAATCCGTTAGAGATAGTAAGAATGATGAGGCAACAACGTGCCATGATGATACAAAATGCTGTAAGTAGTCAAGTATCCAGAAAAGTAACAATAGTTGAGAGTTAACATAATGTTATAATTACACGATACAATGAAGTCATTTTTATGTAGATTTTTTTGCACCTTTTTTTTAATTATATAAAGGAACCTCTTATACACTAATGCCAGTAAGCCTTTTGGATTAGGAAATATATAATTGGACAAAGGTCTGGGTATTCTGTGATTGTCAAAAACCTCTTTGTAAATAGTTGACAGAACTATCAACGAAACGTTACCTAGTTTTAAAATTTTCTAAAGCACTCATAAATCATATTTTATCTACTTTCGTTACAGAGTCAATACAAGTTCGTCTGCGAAAGCGTCCTCATGGCATACAACCAGAGAGTATCGTAAGAGCCTTAGAAAACGTCCATCCACCATGTACTGTTATTTTAGCCGCGTGAGTCTGTGTATATGTGTAAAATTAGTAATTCCAAGAATTTTTTGGAAAAATTCAGGGTTAACGTATTTAAATTATTAACACGATGACAAAAAACAAAAACACGCAGAAATATGAAGTCCATCTCAAAAAAAATTGATGGAATTGTGATTTTTCAACGCCTTATACGGTTGCAACTGTTATTAAATACCAGTAAAGCCTTACTGTTGATATCCCGCATCTTTTCGTAATAAATAATTTTTAGTAATTCAAATTCAAATTATTCGTACTTAAGATTTCAGAGTCGCAAATAATAACCTTTTATTGTGTAATATAAGGTACTTAAAATAATGATGTAAGTACGAGAAGAATGCGAGATGTAATGTATTAAAAAGAGATTGTTTTGAGAAATCTAATACCGTCGATTTACCTTCTCCGGTATGAATTTTCGAAAACTTTTAACTTCTTATAAAATTTATATACATTAGGATGTTTACGGAACATTTGTATTTTGATCCCCAGTACTCATGATAAAAACACGTAATACTCATTGTACTTTTAATGTAAGAAATAGTAATATTGTAAGGCACCAAAACGTAACGAAGTATTTGTTAGATATCATCTATCCGTGGTGTTCATATAGAGACTTTTGTGTTGAAGGAAGACAGTGAATGTAATTAGAAATTCATATTCATCTTGTAAGGTCCAAGTTTCACATACATACCTTTCTCGTTAATTTCAAATATTGCAAATTAACAGAGAAAACGCATATGACGCACGTTATTACATTATCATCTCCATCATTATCCTCACAAACCCGGTGCCAAGATCATTAATGTATAGAAAGATGTATAAAAGCTTTTATCACGCACATACTTCAGAAGAAAGAAACTTAACAATCACGTAGAAATGTAATTTTTGTTCGTTCGACTTTAGCGTATTTTAGTATCAAATCAAAGTATCAAAAAGTATAAAATTATTATTCAAAGAGCAATGTTTGAAATTTTATTTTTCAAACTATCCAAGCTTCAAATACGACGGTAAAAAATGGTGACTGATCATAGATGAATTAACAGATTCGAAGAAAAAATCACCGATACATATTGTAGTTGAAATATTAAAACCAAATGGATCGGCACTTCCATATTTAATAGCTAATACAATTACAATTACAATTGTGGACTGGTGAATGTATTAAAAATATATTAACCACTTTACAAAAGTTCTAAATTTCGTCAACCCAAGTGCTAATTGATTGATGGCGGATCAATTATTCCTCATGATGGTCACTTTCTTAAACTAATCTTCCCTAATTTGTTACATAAAATGTGCCTAATGGGATACCCTCCTAAAACCCCGTTGAGTTGAAAATATCGAGGAATAATTTTGAAAATAAATTTAATAATTTCTGCGCGTTCTTAAAACGAGTAACGCTCTACAATGTAATCCTGTATCCTTCTACTTTCATATAAACCTTCACTTTTGACGATTGTCAAGGAAATAACAAAAAGAATACAATATTCCATGGTCGTACCCATTTCGTTACTTTGTAATAATGTCGAAAATTTCAAGCACATGGTAACATCTTCACGGCTGTTGACAAAAAAGACATATTTTGTGGACGATTTATTCCCTGAAATTAGGTTATTAGGGAAACGGGTAAAAGGCAAAAATTATCTCTGGATAAGCGCAGATGAACTTAACCGATTAAAATGATTTTTAATCAATGTCTGTGTCAATTAAGAATAAAACTAAGAAAATATTCTCGATACAATACGATAATGTATTTGGAATTTACAAGAAAAGTATGTGCGTGTTACAAAAATTTTTAATGTTATTATACAACCATTGTGAATATTTTTTAATTAATAATTTAAAATGCCTAGTAAAAGTATATAATTTAGTTCATAAATCATTTATCCGTATAAATGGTGCCAATTAATTATTTTTCTGTATTTGTTCTGACTGAATAACATTTACAATTAAAAATAGAAGATGATACTGTTTGGCACAGTACGATTCATAACACCTAATAACTATTAAGGCCATTTACATACGAAACACACTCATTCTCTCTATTTCTCTCTTTTACCCATCTAGTTTAGATAGAGGATTTTTTGATTTGTCCATTTTGAAACTCCGGAATGTTTAGTAGATATTCGGTAGACAAGAATAAAGAAAAAAAATGCGTACATTGTGTCTCGTCCGTTTTGTGTCATAATATAAATTATATCCCAAAATTCCTTAATCATCTAGAGTTACTCCAAACCCAAAAATTGTGCTTAAAAAATTACGTTGTAACCTTCTACGTGATCGTGTGAGTAGTTTTATAAAAAAAAAGTTTCGTAAAGTTGAATTTTTGGGATTGAACGTAACGTAAAAAAACGTCTAAAAACTTGTTTGTAGTTTTACGAAGTTAATAATCCTTACATAGACTTGATTTAATTGTATAGAAATCTGTTATTTTAGTTTTAGATGTACTGCGACAATCGAAGACGAAATTGTAACTATTGTATTTTATATCACCTATATACATCCGTTTTTAGTCCACTTTACCTAAAACTAAGAATGGACCTTGCCAAGAATAACTATAAATGTTGCATTGCGATCCTCTGTTGTCGCAAAATTTTATATTATAATTTATTGTACACGCTTTTTATAATTGAATTTCCTATAATTACGTACTCTAGAGGTTAATTTCTACCACTCCGGATTTTTTTCATACAGATAGATGCAGCGTGTTTTATTGTAATTTGCAAAAATAGATTTTTTGTATTATGTTATAAGAAGCTTTATTGCTGTTACATAGCCTTATATTTTTTTCTTTATTGGATCTCTTTATTTTATAATAGTCTTATTTTTTTTTATATGAATCGATTTACGTAAAACATGCTGTACGTATTCCGAAAAGATGAAAAAGAAATCATATTTGTAGATTATTGGGTATTAACAACACTAGAACAGATTTAGTTTAGAAATAATTACTTCTGCCTCTTTATTTCAAAGTAGAGGAAGTTACATCTCAAAATTTCCCAAAATTTTAACTTAATTTTATAGTTGCACTAGCGTCATTTAACAAAGATACGTAAAAAGGTAATATAAAACACCAAACTATATATTTTAAAGTAATACGTTAAAGTAGGCCTACGGTTTAAGAAATAAAGTTGACAATTTTCCGTTGCTTCAGAGCTGAAGCTCGTTTCTTACCCCTAAACCTCACAAACATTTTAATGAGAGCAATCGAATAACTGGATCACTTTTTTCTTGCTATAACCACTTTACAATCCTCTCGCATCTTTAGACTCTTATTTGTCGTAAGGGTTTTAGTCATCAATGTGGTTCTACCAATGGTCTTTATTCCATTGGTAGAAAGGCTGAAATAATGCCGAGAAGCAAGAAGAAAACAACTTTAAAGTTTCCATTTTCTATACTTGAAGGTGCTACCAATCAAAAATAAAACATTTTTGGAATTCTCACTTGGAATCTGATGCTTTTTGACTTCATTAATAAATACAATGTAAAATGTTTGAAACCATGAATTCTTTTGGCGACTTTTTAAATACTTTAAAGTATCGCAATTAAAATTAGGTGCTGTCCTGCTTAGAATCTAAAAATCTTCCAGCATAAACGAACTTCATCTGCATTGCAGATATTTTTTTTTTTATAGAATTTATAAATTGTTTCGAAAAGAATTCTAAATCCTAGTTGGCTGCGATTTTCATCGTTTCTCTGTGTAGGTTTTCATCTCCACTGTTACACTCGCAAATTTTGTAATGGCATCAATGTTCCTTTTAACGGAAACGCAGAGACTAACAGCAACGTGCAATGCATTAATAATGTCTTCAATTATCTGTAGTAATTGTAGATGATTTAAATATTTCATAAAGATAAGCTTAATTTTTACCAGGTATCTTTAATGCACGTAAACTCTATTCAAAATTATTGCAAACTAAGGAACAATTACTTGTTAGCTTTTAAATTACAATTGGCATGTTAACATGTCATACCCTGATGTTGATTAAAGTTGTCCCACCACATAAGACAATAAATTTTATATATTGTAGTATTTTATACATCTTGCACATTTTTATCACGTTATTATGTTCATATCTGCAAGATCTACCAGACAACTAGCAACCACCAGAATTTAGGAGGCTCGCATGTAAATATACTGCTCAACAAACACGTTTATATAGATCCTTGATCTATGTGATTGTAATGAGATAGTGTACTTTTCTAAATTGAATCTGTTTAAATAACAGTTATTATACATATTTAAACATGCTAAACTAACAAAGAAACTTTAATTGAAATAGGATTACTGTAACAGATTTTTCCTTTACTTATTTGGATTTAGACAGTAAACAAGGTACATTCTATAAATGGTAAATTGTAATTCTAATATGTATAATAACTAACCGCTTATAATAGTTTACTTAACTTGAAGTTATTAGTTTATACAATACTAAGCAAATCCATTCATTATCAATTGCGTCCATTTTTTATCTTTTAAGTTGTATACACGATAAGTACAAAGATTGTGTATTTAATAAAGAGAAAAGAAACTAAGTGTACCTTTTATTAACTGTTCATTATTTTTTACTGTGTTGATAGTTGATCGAAAAAGGAAAAAAAATGTATAAATCTATCTATTGTGATTATATATTATTCGAATATATTATATATAAATATATATAATAAAATCATAACATTTTAAATTTGCGTGTTACTGCTATGTTATTGGCTTCCTGTACTTCGCTTGAATCCACACCCTGTACATTTTTAGCAGCTTCCCTCTGTTCACTTGAAGTCTCCTGTCGACACGATTTTGAATTTGCTCAAAACCAGCATTTTTGAATAATGAGTCCACTTCATCTAAAATTAAAGAAAAATATTTAAATTTATTTGAAATATGAAATAAAGAGCCCGTTTTTTACATAAAAAAATTGAGGCATGGGGCAAATTACGCTAAAAGATAATTTTCTAGGTCAATCTAGAAGATTTGACTGAAATGTATAGTACGCTGTACATCTCCGTCAATAGCATTGCGCAAGGAATTAATTTAGTAAATAGTTTTACTTAATTTTACGTATAGCAAACGACAATGGTCTTCACGACGGAGTATTAGTAAAAGTCAGCCCTAAAAATTTAATTTCTCACTAAACACTGGGAGACTTGGCCTTGTATGGAATAGGAGAGTTACAGTTTTAGATGGACTTATTAGAGAAGAAACATAAAAAGCTTTTCATGTTGTAAATTACCGGTACGAATTGCCAACAATCATAGAAGTATCGTTTAAAACATAGTTATAAAGAAGTAAATTAAAAATATAATGTCATTCAAATACAGAGAAAACCAGATTAAAGCAAGAACCGAGCCTTGGTGGACTCCTAAGATAACTGCAAAAATTACTGATAATGAGTGACGCATACGTATGTCGACAAAGTGAGAACGATTATCTTCTCGAATTTCATAAGCTGATAGTTTCTTTAAGAAGAGATCGTGATACGCAATCAAAAGTTGGACTAAAATCGCAAAAAATACCGGCAAAATGCCCTTCTTTATAACAATAATCTGAAGAACGATATTATGAAGCTTGAAGAGTTCTTTCTTTAGAGCTCTCTTGCCCTTCAACTTATTAAAAATCAATAGAAACTCCTCCTCTAAGTACTTCAGCAGTATCTTTTCTGTTTGAAAATTATTCCGAGCTGTCAAACAGATTAGCATACAAAATTATTTAATTTTATATTTTCATTTTAAATTTGAAAATTTTTACCTTGTGCAAAAAAGTAAACTCTTGTTCCATCACCTCTTACGTAAAAATTTTCACTAATACAATGACCTTGCTTAAATCTTAATTGAGCTAAATCATATTTTCCATAATCCCTGAACACCACTATTCCCCCAGGCCTTAAATACTTATGTACCTGTTTCAAAACATGGATAAATCTAAAAAATTAACTGTGTACAATTTCAAATTGATTTTATTTGATATTTACCTTTCTGGATTTAAAGCAGATAAAACAAAAATCAGTATAACTATATCAATACTATTTTCCGAAAATGGAACATGCCATTGGTCCTCTGAAACATCCAAAATAAATGCTTCGCATGAATCTGAATCATATTCTTTTGTTTCTTTTAATATCTTAACGGCTTTCTCGGAGAAATCACAACAATAAATAAAAACATCTTCATTCTTTGTACATTGTAATATTGGGAATACTGTATTGCCAATTCCGCATCCGATTTCAAACATAGTTTTTCTTTCGCCGGTGTGGTTTAAAGCTAATTCCGGGAATTCGGTAAATAGCCAATGTCGATCTTTAAAAAATTTGTTGGTATGAATATCGTAAAAAGAATCCCAGTATTTATTTGCGTCATTTTCATACTTGTTTATTTCATCTTCTGATAATTTAATAGCGCTATTCGCTTGTACTTTCTTTAATGCTTCGGATTCTTGTTGTTCGTCCCATTCAACATCATCCCTGTAATAATTAAGGTTATGTTATTAATATTACTCTCAATATATTTTTGTTTACTAAAATAGCAATGAATTGATTCTAAAACAGTTATTTTGGAAATATTTTCGCTTGGTATAAAACCTACCAAGCGTTAAATTCAAAAACGCTACTTTTGTTTACTAGATATCTGGAGCCGTGCATAGGCTTTTTCCTATAGCGTGTATGACATGTGCGTACCAAATTTCCATTATTTCTTAAAAATAGTGTAACTAGTCTGCCCATACCAAGCGTTATGTTCGAAAACATCGTCCTCGTTTAACAAATATCTATTGCCGAATTGTGGTCGTTTTAAATCAGCCTCTTCCGCCATGATGGATTCGTAATTTGACCATGGAATAGTAGAACAACTCGAAGTTCGTCCGAACTTTATATCTTTCAGACGAAATGGGTGACCTTGGCGCCATTTTCAATGGTTACAATTTACAAATTCTTGAGTTTTGAGATTAATTCAATGTAAAACCAACATACTAATACTATGAGGTTATTGCAACAGTGATAATTTGAGAATAAATAGTAGAAATGCCTTTCAGCAAATGCGTATATTAACTCGAAATACAATTTTAAAAGGACAGAAAATTATTTACTTTGATGCGTGTAGAAAATAGTTTTTTAACGAAAATAGAAGCAAGAAGTTATTTCCAAAGAAAAATCAATGTCTCCTCACATTGAGTGGTTTATTTGACAAATTACTTATAGGTTAATGACGCTCAAAACTTTTCTGTAACTTATTGTCGGTAGCCACATATGTAAACTGGATGGGGCCGACAACGGTTCGATTTCTTCGTGTATTTCTGCCCATAGTGTAATGGGGAAAATACACGAGGGAATCGACTAGCTATCCGTGCCTTACCGCTGAGGTCATTACTTACCTTTATTGCTGCTGACAACAGAAATGGATTTCTTTTGTAAACCAAATGAAACAAAAACATTTCTTATGAAAGAAACATGCAATAAAGCGTAAATGGTTTGCAATCCGTATTAAATTTTTCTGATCATCACTCGTGACACTTTCAGAATGAGTGTATAATATATATATATATATATATCCTTTCTTAACATATAGAAATGAAAGAAGATACATATACGTTCACTCTGCCCTAGAGCATCCCTTGGAATACGTGGCAAGAAAGTAAATGTATAGGTTCGGCAAGATTTCTGCGCGACTTGTGTATATTCCACAAAGAGACAGTTGCATATGGCATAACCTCTACGTTCTGTTATCCCCACTGTTCGATCGCTTAGAGTTGACTTCAACTCATGATTCGTAAAAATAGCGGTGTAAGAATGATTGCTGCTTGAGGCTTCATAGGTATGTTATAGTTTTCAGGAAATAAACACATGGTTCAGAAATTAGATGCTATTCATCCCGCAAATACATATCGTTCAAAATAGTTGAACGCCTACATTCGAGAATAGACTTCCTGCAAAGTTATTCTTTTACTATGATTACATTCGGATAAACACATATGGATATGAAAACGAAGGCTTATGCTCATACAACATAACACATAAGTTCACATTTTGTTTAATAACATGCTATTTCATTTCAGTTATTTATTACATTTCTGGCAAATGCTCTACGACCTAGCCGTAGGTCGGGATTTATTTTGCCCTAGGTGTACTCTTCACTTGCTGTTTTAAATTAGACCCTATTAGGTCCACAAGGAAGTTGCTAATCTCCCTTGACAGGTGAAACAGTTTTCTACGTTGCTCATCTATCAAATGTCCTATATATGGAGCTTGATGAATTACTTCGTTCGTCATTAATATTTTCTTCAGCTGCTACAATTTCTTCCAAAAAAACTTAAAAATACTAATCGATCAATCAATACGTAGAATAATACGGAATGTGACGTTAGATTATCGTTTATTTTCGTTTTCCACCGTTCGTGTTCTTCACGAATGAAATAATGCGCCATACGCATAGATGAGAGAAGCCAAGGAACTTGGGAATTGCAAAAGGCCTGGAATATTATACTACTCCTAACTGTTTTAGTATTCTATGATTTAACTTTCAACTGAACAGCTGTTTGTTACTTGCCAATTTAATTCAGTACATTATATATAATGAAATTGTAGGGTGAAATATTTAATAATTGGCAATAAGTTTGCAGTAAAATCGTCATTTCATTTAAAAATATTATATATACATTATTTCAAAACTTTTTTATCCTTATAGAACACTGTAATAAAGACAGATTACTGTAATAGTAATAAGGACATTAAGATAAATACGATATTATGTCTAATTTATTTATATTTCTTTTGAACATTGTTGTCAATTTTAATTCTTAACTAATAATTCTTTGTTTAAGGGATTTCAAATGAAATTATAATCTTTATTGTTCTAGCGCCATCTATTATCTATTCTATATATGAAACTACCTTTAATTTCATTTATAGCTTATTGAACGGTAACATTGTTTTATTTTCATTATACCCAAGCACAAGAAAAACATATTTTTTTAATTTACAAAATAATTCTAATAATTTCCCAGCTCTAAGTGAATAAATTTAATCTAATAAAACTAATTAGGTAAAAGTATCTTAGTTCCTTTAACGATACGGTTGCGCTGTTTTCTTGACGTCATCGAAAATGACATTAGAGCAAATATCTCTACAGTACATGCGATATACTTGCGGTACCTGCCGCAATCTCAAAATTTCCGAGTTTCTAAAGATTATTTTGTGTACATTTAGGTTTTTTATACGAATTTATACAGTGTCATACAGTACAAAGACGAATTAAAGACTGACGAACCGATTTGTGCACTTTTACGGCGTTTTAGACCAATTTTTGACATCTGTCAAGTCGGAGGGCGGTGACTATTACTGTCTGACCTGTGAGGAATTCCCGAAATCGGAACCCTCGTTCGCCCTTTTTTTCAATAATTTTTACGGTGCGGCTCCCTTGTAGTTAAGTGCCTTCACCAACAAATGTCCACAGTATCCTGATCGTTGCAGATTTTTGCAAATTCTAGGTAAGTAATAAAATTTTCGCTACGAATCCGAGGCCATAGAAACAAGTGTCTGGATTTCTTTTTTTGTATTATCCGTCGTATATTTGATTGTTTATCAGCGAGGGTTTTAATTTTTTTTTCAACGATTGATTTGATTATTTTGCGTTTGAATAACTAAGACGACATCGATTTGATCTGGGTGACACATTTTTAATCCGTACGTATTTTTATAACGCACTATTTATACTGTGATTTAGTTTTTTTTTGCGTTAAAGATTCTAAAAATATCACATATCGTGTATCCGATTTTTGTATCGATTTTTGTGTAAAAATCCTGGCGACTTCCGACTTCTTTTAGCTCAAAACGAATAGAATTAGTAGGAAGGATGAGATACGTTTACTGTACAATGCCACATATACAAGAATCAATGTTGATCTTGTACAAATGCATCGGAATACGCCCAAGATTTGGGAAAATGTGTTCGTGAAAAAATTCTTAAGGTATCCATGCTGCAAGGTTAAAATTTTGATGTACGAATTAACACAATTCAACCATTAAATGCACTAATTTGATTTATTCGTTTTACGTTATAATGATTTGGATTGTTAGGAATCGCCAATGTAGTTTTAAGTTTTTTTTTTTCTTTCCTAATGACTAGTCTGATATTAAAATGAGATATGGCCTTCTCCAATGCTTAGCCTTAACTTAAGAACTAACACGTACTTTAAAAATGAAATTTTATCAATTTTTGTTTTTAAAAACATGGCGTCCTTTCTAAAAATATTTCAAATATCGTGGTACTACAATTATTTCAAATAGAACACTTTATATACTATACATATATATTTCTGCACTGCTCTTAAATGTAAGCTATACAGTGGATAAATGATACGATGCAGAGTGTACCAACCATTAGAACTTTTTTTTATTATTTTGGTCGATATGAGCTTCAATTTAAATGTTAATAACTTTTTTTAACAATTTTGAGACAATTAAAAGAAACAAGTGTTAAGCATATTCTAATTTCTGAATTTACCCTTTTGCGAGATAAACTTCACCTCTTTTCGAACAAAAATAATTGTTATATAGATGAACATATACTTTTATATCTACATTGTGTACAATAAACGGATTTATTGATATAAGGAATACATTTATTGATAATGAATGGCAAAATCCCTAAAGTTTGCTTCGCTTCCCATTAAATAAGTCAATAAACGGATGTTTATCGTATCGATAAACAGGTTTCAATTTGATAAACGTCATTTATTATCGTAATAAATTTATTAAACAACGTAATCATTTTTTGTTGCTTTAACAAAATGGAGCTAACAAACAATTAATTTCTTCAGTGTAACTATAGAGTATTAGGCTTGATTCTCAATAAATTGTAAATTCGATTTCCAATTAAGTATTTAAATTAGATGAATTTCTAGATTCAATAAAAAACACAAAGTAAAGTCGCCCCAAAAAGGAAAACGTGTCTATCGATGTATTGAAAGTCGCGTAAAACAATTTCTTGGCGATAATTACGATTTTTGGGCGATATATCTTTTTTGGTCCGATGGGGCAAGCTGCTATTATACTAAATTAACAGATAATTAACTTTAGGAGTGGAACTTAAAATATGTATCAACAGATCAAGATCCATCCGATGTACCGCATAGAGCGTTCTTGCATTCGGTAGAATATCGACTGCTCAGCTTCAACAGCAGCTGAAGCAACGTACACGTAATGAAGACTTGAGAATTAATTTGATGGTATTTTTTGGGATAAAATAAACGAGTTGCATCTTATTCTTGATTCTTTGTACCTTTTCAGTTATCAGATGTGGTTCTATGTTCCCCTTGTACCAATTTTTTCTACTCTCTTCTATTGTTATTATCTTAATTTCTTCCAACGTCTTCTTTTCTTCGTCACTTCCATTATCTAATCAATCCATTTTCTTCTTGGCCATTCTGTTCATTTCTCGTTTGAATATCCTGTCTCTATTATTTATTTGTGATTCTATCTTCCTCTATACTTACTACGTATCCATTATGTCTTTTTATTTTTCTGATTATTGGTTCTTGTTTTGTTAATTGTGGCTTTATTCTTATTCCTTTCCCATTTGTTTTCTCCGCTACTTTTCTTAAGCATTTATCTTTGCTTCATATTTCTTCTGAAGTGTCCGCATAGATTATTATTGGAATTGTTATTGCATTATGTATCTTTCTTTTTTCTTTTTCTTTCACTCTTTGCGGCTTTCCTTGGTTTAAAAATCGTTTTTCCCGATGTATTCTTTAAGATTCAATACTACAGCTGTCAAAAAAAAATCAAGAACTTTGTTAAAGTGCTGAATATAAAATATGATATTGCCATTCCAAATATATTTTTACTTAATGTTAAGCTAAATTTCTCAATAAATACTTTATGAAATCCTTTTTTTCTCAGTGCACTAGGTTTAAATGTCGTGTACATATGTGTCCGAAAGCATATTTTTGTTTCTGCTATCTGAATTTTAATAATTCCTCTCATCCGGTCAGAAATTTATACTAAAGATGTATATTTTGCGTTTAACAAGATTCCTAACGGTTTCTTATCATACTTTACAGTGTTAGAAAATATGCAAACCAAATCGACTCGTTTCTGCCTAAGGCAACCCAGATATTTTTAACTTTAATTATCAGTTTCGTGAAAGAATGTTGTTTTTGCTAACGTTATTATTATTATTTACAATTAGATCTCTTCACATTTTGTTGTAAAGAATGTAGGTACACGCTTTTAAGTTTCTTGAATTTTTTTAGTTCAATTTAATTTTTCCAATATTTGAATGTAAATCTACCAATATGTACCCACTGTTACTGTCAAACAAGTGGTATGACACATGTATTTGAAAATTAATAAATCTGCGTCATTTAACATCAATTATATATTCTTCAATATGTTCAGTCATCAAGAGAGTGGCTTCAATAACATAGTTATAGGTTTATCTACTTGCATTTCCTGCTTACTTTTCTGTTCGATAATTTGAGGATGACTCATTAAGTAACTAAGTTGGAAGATAAATGGATAACTACGTGAAGTTCGATATTACATATGCCATATTCCCCATAATAGTATATTGAACTTGAATATCGTATTGAAACGTTCGTATGTATTTTCAAGTTCGGCAAATAAGCGGAAGCTTGTTTTTTTTTATGAGTAGCAACAATAGCAAATAGAAGAAATAAAACTAGGCAACGTTATGACGTCATCTTATCACGCTGTGTATTTTTCTAAATATTGATTATTAAACAATAATTTTGCCCTTTCAATTATAAGATAATAGGACTACGTGCAGAAGTTATGGGTATCTTGTTATTATACGGAATGGAACAATTAACAATATGAATTTCGGTTTATTATAAAGCACAATTTCTCGCATATTTTTCTTTTAGTTTTTTTATATTAATAATTAATTACCATATTCATAAAGAAGTGTTCATTTAGGGTTCTTTTTCAAATTAAAAGAAGTCGAAAGAAATCCGTCGCCTTTGGCCTTGCAGTCTCTGCAAATTTCAGATTCATAGTTCTCATCGATTTCGACCATTTCAGCTTTTATCTACATCTTCGTCTATTTATTAAAAAAAGTTTTGTCGGCCCTGGTTATTTCCAAAGTTACGACTTAAGTATCTAACAGCTTTTGTAATTATTTTTAATAAGAATAATTATTTATAAAATACTAAAACAAAAAATAAATTACTATTATTGAAGTAAGAAGTTGTTGGAAGTCTGTTTCATATTTAATATTTCTTATTTAAAGTTGGATTAACCAACCCTAACTATTTGTAACAAAGAAACTTCTTTAGTAATAGACAGAAGATATTAAACTTATACTATCAACGTGCAAGGAAAATCTTTATTGTTTTTGAAAGAAAACTAGTGATATCCAGAATGCCTTGGTTTTTTCTCAGGGCCGATAGGCATGGGCGGTTTCTAGTGGTAGCCATCGATAATCAACAGAGATTGGTAAACACGAGCTTGCGCACTATTCCATAAGGGAACCTACCAAATATAAGATATTTTGAATTTCTTGCTGGCTTGAGCTGATTGAAATCAACTGTTTTTTTTTTATTATTAAGAAAAAGATGAAAAGAACTCGAAATTATAAAGAGGGCCCCCTTGTAGCAGTTTAAGCGACTAATAACTGCAGATTATAAAAGTTAGATACACCAGTACGTGCCTGAAGTCAAGACCCGATCGAATTAATGGATCGCGAAGGAGAAATCGGCTCCGGAAATGATGAGGACTACCATTGGCTGGTGAAGTGATGGCTACTGTTTTTTGGAATAGTCATGCAGTTGAGCATACCACGTATCATTATTCGGCAAGCAAAAGACAGAAGTTGCGGAAGAATGACCGCATTGGAAGAAAAACAAAGTTTTATTTCATCATGGCTAACATTCCAGTTGTGGTAAAAATTCACGAATTGTGGTTCGAATTGATAGATCACCCACACAAGACACTAGATCTGGTCCTCAGCATTTTTTTTGTTTTCTAGACTCGAGATTTCCTTCGAGAACAAACATTTTCATCGAATGAAGAGACTATTATATTCGCAAACGCTTATTTTACAGAACAAGATGCTAGCTACTATTTGAACGGATTGTAAGAATGAGACCATCGATGGGAAAGACTTACAAGGAAAATACGTTGAGAAATAAAATTAAATTTGACAGAAAATACTTTCATTTGGGACTAATCTCATAAATATGTATCGCCAAAATCGTATTCACAAAATTTAAAATTATTGCTTGGTTAGAAGAAACCAAAGTTAGGCGAAGTAGCAGCAGGACTTATTGATCAATTGGAGTGGGTTATTTAATCCTAGAAGCGGGAAATTTTATTCGGTTAGTGGCTAATAGGATAAATATAGTTTTTCTAAATATGACTTTTAGAACTCGCCCAGAGGTAATATCTTTTTATACGCAAAACAGTAACGGCATAGAAAATGCTCAGTTAAGGGAATCTAACTCAAGGCTTTATTATCTCTACCAATTTGCCACGCTTTAATTAAAATGAATTGCACTTCTAGCATAGTTTAGAAACCGCAATCTTCTCTTATATTCTGCTGTAAATACTTCACTTCTACAGCTTTACGACTTTTCAAATATAAACTACGGCTGCACTCCTCTCGTATCCTTGATACACGAGGCAGCTCTTTATTCTCGCTAGCTATTTTATGAATCCCGCTTGACAGTAGTGACAGGAGTACAGATACATATGTATGTATACGTATGGAAAACATAAAAATCCCCATTTTCGGTCGTGGTTTTGCTGTGGATGGCTATGATGGTGTAAATAGGTATACATATTGAGATTTACTTTATGCATTCAAAGTATAGGAGCAGATATTTCCTGATATGGTAGGTTATTTGAGTGGTATTAGGGAGTTACTACAATACGTACTTGCATCGTAGTTGGCTTAAGAAACGAGTTTCGTATGTATCTAAAGTTTTTTTTTCGCCTTTGGCGTACTTAATAGGAAAAACCGATGACAAAGTCTTCTACTATAAAATATTAAAATTCCAGTGAAACATGTTTTCAACAAGTTTGGGAAAATCAAAATATAATAAATAAAACATGATGAATACCAAATTTCTTAATTGATGTTAAAAACCGTAGATTTAAGTGAAGTCTAAATTAAAAACTTGTTAAATTTAGCTATTATTCTACTGGACGAAGTATTAGGCTAAAAATTAAGTTTTATTTCTGTAGTGGATAGAAGCCTATTATGTTTTGAAATTATTTTCATAGTATACAAGTCGTTCAAAAATACAGAATATTTCTTAAATGAAACCCTCTATCTATTTAAAGAAATATAATGCTAAGATGGCTTAGCTTCCTCTTTACCATCATGTATATAAACAGAACAACACATCTGAAAATGCCTAGAAACAATAACTAAAAATATTTATGTCGCTGCTTCTCCTGAACGGCAGGCATACGTTGCTTTGGTATTAGAGGGCGTCAAGAAATATCGAGTGTGAGCCAACAGCGATAGAAGGTAGAGATAAAAAATACTCTCGAAACCACACTGGTGACCCCGGGTAGATAGAAACACGTCTGCTTGTTAGTGTATTTTATTCTTTCCTTTTGTTGCGTTTGACGTAAATTATTCCATGAATACCATGAGAAAGCTAAGCTACCTTAGCATTATATTTTTTGGTTATTGTTTCTAGGCGCTTCTTTCTGACGTGTTCTGTTTATATACATCATGGTAAACCTGTCGAAATATTCAGATGTGCGGTTTACTAAAGCGCTACCAGCGTCGCTAGTATGAATACTAGCTTCTGGTATACGAACTTTTCTGACTCAGGTTATCCGAGTCAACCTCTTCTAAAGAATAGTCATCCATTTCTAGACGAAAAAATTGAATAACATATATATATATATATAGCGTTCATGAATTAGAAGATATGAAGACTAAATATATCAATAATTTGTTTAATTTAAACAGTTTCCTATAGCTAACTCCTCACGTTTGGAGACTGCATTTATAATAAACTATTGGTATTTTCAATATTTCACAGGTATTTTTAACAAATTGAAATCTTATCATAGTTTAAATTATACCCATTTATTTATGAAATATTTAAAATTTTATCGACTAGTTCAGATAAAGAAAGAAACAAACAAGCGTGAAAATACAAGAAACAATTTTTTATAACAAATATTCAGAACTACGACTGATCTGTTTTAAACTTTTTTTCCAATCCTTGAGCGATATTTGAAAACATAATTCAAAAACCTTCTCTAATGTTCTCCTTCCTATTATTTAGCGTTGTTATGGGCGTGTTATATACGAATCTTTTTACGAAGTAAGTCGGCTGATGTTGGGAGTCAAATTCTGTGGCCTATTGGTTTAGGAAATGGACAAGAATTCTCGTATACCACCCCGCAACTTTATTCATTCGAAGCCACATCGCTCTTCTTATATCCAAAAGAATTTCTTCTAATGAGATTGGAATTTAATTTTTTCAAAATATTTAAAAACAATTTTCCAATTAAATGTTCTTCGATAAATACGGACAAATTAAATATAGATCCATTAGTCGACCCCACACAATCACCGATCATCTATGTTGATTATTAATAATTATTGATTGATTTGAATTGAAATCGGAACTTCCTTTATCGTTTTTCATGAAAACGTTAAAGGTAGGGAGACTAAAAAGTAGAAGGGAGAAGATAATAATATTCCGTATATAACTAAATTCTACAACTGTTATCGACATAAAATACAGAATGTTCCATTTAAATTTAACCAATTTATTGATACTTAAAAAAACTTTTTAACAATTATTTAGTCTTAATTCTTGAACAATTTCTACCTGTTGGTAATTTTTCCCAAATGCAATATAAAGACTAATTAAATCTTGTTTGAACTTGACTTAAAAAAAAGGAAATACATGTTAGGAATTAACGTATTGAAATTGTTACTACATTTTCATAAAAATATTTCAAATGTGAACCTAATTGAAGCCCGCCTGTACATATTTCGTATTTTCGGGGCAACTGTGTACTACAAAATATTTTGAAGAAGGATTCCTTTCTTATAAATTCTTTATTCAACTTATAGCAAAAAAAGAATCCTTTCTTTCATTCAATTTTTTTCCTATGAATACTAAAGTAATAAATACTAAAATAATTTCCTATAGATGTACTTCTAACGAGCTCCTATCTACTGCAAAAATAAAATTTTCTAAAAGCCAAATAAGTTGCCATCATGTTTCGCATCGAATAAAGTAAATAACCCCCTGTATATTTACAACAGGAATGATAAAGATACCACTTGAATTAGGAAAAAAAATATTTTAAATTTATCTAATTTCAGATAGATAAGCTGGAATTCATTTATCGCGCTGTAAATAATTCTTAGAAGTCAATCCTACTGTTGGTATTCCCCGCAACTGTTTCACAAATCATCAGTGGTATATGTGCAATGCTTTTTTCTCAATGGTAATTGTTGCGGATTTTCTCTTACGGATGTTTATAATTTTGGCAGCCAACTTTCTTCAAAACAATCTGAAACATTACATAATTTATAAAAAATAAATTAATTTAACGCATAGGCAAAAACTAGAGTTGAGAAAATAGCGATTTCTTGTTTTTAAAATTCATACATATTTCTTAAGCTATGGGATCATTGCTTGTTCCTGAAACTTTTTTTGATATACCTTATCGTTTACGGTTGCTTAAAGTAAACATTTTAACTTGTTGTCGACACATTATAACTTGTTTCCGAAGATTTTGTTGTGTGCTTTTATGTCTTATCGCATTGTTTATGAATATTGAAATACTCTGTACTGCTGTAGACGGAACCTTTGTTGTCGCATCAATATAATAATAATGAGTTTTTTTTTTTTTTTTTTTGTAGACAGAATTTTTATGGTAATGTTGTTTTCGTTCTGTTTCTTGTGATTAGGTTAATCAAACTATCAGCAAAATGTTCCTCTGTGTATCTTTGGATAACACGATTGAAGAGGATCAACATGAGATAAGGGAATCTTTAGGCATATCGCATTCTGCAGAAAACATTTAGGTGCGAAAAAATCTATTTCCGATGGATTCCGTCTAATTTGATCCAACCACCAAAAGCTTGGGTCAATTGGTATAAGGAATTGTTCAAAAAATTCGATTGAAGAACTCATAATTCGTATATCGTAAGATCTGTATGTTTTGGGAGGAAATGCAACTAAGTGTATTGGACAGCCGATTTGTTTTGTTACGATTTGTACTAAACTTCATCAATCAGTATAATTAATAGCTTATTATTACTTGGCACGGTTTTGTAGTTTCCGGCAGTTTTACGGTATTACTTATTGAAAAATTGGCAACAAAACGTGCTAGAACCAAAATACCAGTATTATGCAAGAGAGGAAACTAAAATTATTAATTTCTCATTTTTTATTTTTAAATTTTTGGCTCACTATGTGAAAAGATGTTGTAAGAATTTAGGGTGAATCAATGCAAATAATCGGAAACATTTTGAAAAACAATATAATGATTTGTATAAAAACCATTTTTTTATTTCGTTGTTTTTGTGAAAGATTAAAAGGTATCCCTACTGTAATTTTCATATCTACGAATACTTTTGCGGGAGATTGTAAGCTAATTTGAGATGACATGTTCACAGTTCAGATTTTTCCTTTGCGCTAAATGTCAACCCTTTTTCCGCTTTGAATAGATCTATTCCATTACGCTCCGGTATAACCTCGCGTTCTCCCCACCTACGGTCCACCCCATATCTTAGGATGGCATCACGTCATTAAAATCTTCCTTTTTCCTACTTCCGCTTCCCTATCTCGTTACTGGTCTAGACACGGATCTCTTTTTTGCGCCGAAGATTTAATTCCGGCGCGCTTTCGCCTTGGTCGGAGCTTTCGGCGGTACGCCTGTACCTTTCGACGATTCCCAGTCGAAGTCTAGCCGCACGGCGCTGCAGTCGCGGTTGAAACCGACCGGCTAGACGGAGTTGATGTATGGACCCGCGTGCTGACATTGATTATCCGACAGAGACGCGAAACCAAACTCCGTAGACGCGGTCCAAACTTAATCCACGAATTAAATTCGTACGGTTGATTACATCAGTTAAAGGATTTAGTTTTGCAAAATTAGATTGTTCTACAATAGGATTTCCTTCTTTTTTAATGAAGAAATTAGGTTAAGTTTTAGAGTATTAGACTCTTAGGATTGCTTAAGAGATTTTATAATTTTGAAGAACTATTTCTATGGCTACGCCATTTGAAAGTTGGTAGATACACAGATGAATTAAGGTATTAATGAACGATTACCTTATACTGTAAGGGGCTAAAGAATGATGGTTTTTTTTTGTTGGCTGCAGAAACCAAACTTCTTATTATCCATATTTCCATGTATCATGGATAATAAAATCCAATTACTGTCCGAAATAAGTGAATAGTTTTTATTTAGGGAAGTCAACAATATATTGATATACTTATATCGAAATTTTACTCCGATTCATTAAAAGATAAAGCAAGCGTCGTATCATGTGGGGATATAAAATTCTCTAGCATGTCGTCATATTTGAAGTAATTTAATGTGAAAATAACTAGATAACATATATAAATTAATAAAATAAATATATAGGCAAGTTAGTGGGAGACATCTCTTGGCAATCTCCGCAGACTATTAATTCAAACTTCAAACGTACTCAAAAGCACAGACTCTCAAGTGTATCTGAATGCTGTAATATGACAGCGATTAACCAGGGACGATGTAACGAGACTTTTACTATCTACAATATTTAAAATTAATGTGAAGGCGGTAAAGCAATTAAGCAAAAAATGTTATTAAACCTTTCTTAAAGTATCATCCTAGGCATTTATATCTGCCCTAATTTTGTTTAGCGTTGGCGGTTGATTTTTATTCTTTGTTCCTTAACGACTCTGTACACAAGTAACTTTAGATGACTACTATAAATACAAAAATAATACTTATAGCTTATCCCAAAATATTTAAAATTTCGTTTTTCTCGTCCAGAAATAAATGTCCCGCACTAGAAAACACTAGAGAACTAGTCACCCGCGTGTTTAGCATAATTTGACGTATTAGTTGCGAAAAGAACTTGTTTTCTTAACATAGAAGCCGCCAGATAACCAAGAAATAATGTTGAAGAAGATTCAATCATTAAATACCGATAGCGGCACATTTATATGTTGGATGTGTTATTTATATGTTGTATATAGTTATATTGTTTATAACTAAGTCGGATTTAATCAAGGCCATTGTAATGTTTACTCTTTGTCCGAAAATTTTAAATTGCTCCGCCTCTTTTTGAGACAGATCATAATTTGATCTTTGACACAGATTTTGTGGCAAATAGTATTGTAAAACAATCCAATGTTATCACTGCTGGAAATAAAGCATTGTTACAGTAACCTACTTGTTATATTGACTTTCTGTTATTTCTATAAAATTTTCTCTTCGCATAGCTTCCTCCTCCCAACTTATGCAACTTCATCGCAGTACTACTGTAACAGTAATTGTGGAATCTATTTAGGACTTGCTTAAAACGTCACACACATTTAATTAGATCATACATATGTGGACATACAATTATGTACTTACCGAGGGTTAAATACTATATTCTCCGGCTCCCTATCTAAAAATAAATAAAGCCAGACATTTTATCAACACGCTGAAAAAAATAACACGGACGATTTCCGCCACATGTCCCTATCGCCCTCACGCACAGGATATGCATTTGCACCCGCGCATCAAGCTGCTACTGCATAGGAATCATCATCCGTCTTAAACGCAACACATTGAACTGAATATATGCGTTTGTGTGCGTGTATTCATATATATGTGATAAATTATTCATGAGACGCTCACGTGCTATGTCACTAAGTCGCTAGGGTTGGACCTTCATGCGCGTGCAAAAGGGTCTTATAAGTGTACAGTTCCTTTAGGTTGAAGTGTCTGTGTAACCTAATTAGATTCGCTAAAATTGTACTCTTTTTTTGTTTCATTTTTTTTTTAACTTTGTCGACCAACAAACTATATATATGCTGGTACTTTTTGTTATGGCAGTATACCCACGTATCATCGCCTATGATGATCTTATAAATGTACAGTTCCTTTAGGTTGAAGTGTATGCTAAACGAGATCATTCGCTGACAATGTCACATGGTTTTCTTCTTGGACTGATATCAAATTGTGGGGGTTCAATGGAAGCAAAGCTGCTTTTACTCCAACCTTTAATGTTGCTTGAATGAGTATCATGTCGGTCCTCTTCAATTAAGCTTCAGGACCAATATCCTCTTTAGTAACTGCTACCTTTGATTTGGGAACTGGAAATTTAAAGCCAACCACTTTGAAATTCACCAAACCACTGCTTCATGATTGCTAAGGAGCAGAGATTGTCATCAAACACGCAATTGGCCTCTTCAAAATCTTTACAGCTTAAGTTACGCTTGAAATACCAAATAACGGCTCGATAATGCTCCTTATTCAAGTTTTTTTTAACCTGATCCAATCTATCCTAACGAAATACAACAAAAATTAAAATGCATTCGTTTGGGTATTTTTCCATTCGGATATTGCAACCTTTATTAACAATTCCTTGAGTATTATTAATATCTTATATCTTATCTCTATTAAGTGTAATCGCCATCAAATTTTAACGGAAACTATAGCAGAGCTGGTGGTAAAGAAGATTACATAATTGACATGTAATCTTGCAGAAAATATCTTGTTTGAAAGTCTGGAACATTAATTTTGCTTCACAAATACCAAATAATTGTTTTAAAAAACCAGGATTTGGATTGCGAGTTCTTGTCGAAAACTATGTTAATTTTGAAAAAAAAATATATGAAAAAATGGAAAATTGAAAACTGGATATGGATACATCAATTACAATAAGTAGTGTCATGGGACCGACTGATTTTGACAGTTTTAATGTAGTATAAACAATCATAGATGCCTCCAATTTCAACCTGATTGAAGTGGGGGATTATGTAGTTGAGGAAGTAGTTTACACATAAATGCCATTGTTATTTTAGCATTACTTTACAGACATTCTTGAAGACGCAAGAAAATACGTCAGACGAAATGTAAGAAAGTATCCGAGTCCGTTAGTAAAATTGTTTGAAGTGAACAAATTAAACAAAAAGTCGCTTTTAATTATCTTTTTTAAGAAATATTAAGTTATAAAACTCGGTAAGTTCTAATTGCGAAGATTTTATTTTTACGGTAATTGTATATGCTAGTTTTTTTAAGGTATTTTCGAAAACCTCCTAGATTTTATGCAGGGGTTAATTTAAGTGCCAGCAACTGTACGTATTCCAGCCTAAAGTGTGTCAACTGTCCCTAATGTTATATGTCTATTAATAGGCAGTGCACCCTTACCTATAGTCTTACACCCATATGCACTTAATTCGGGACGTACTGGGGTAAGATATTGTTTAGATGCACGCTTAAGGGAGCACCTTAAACTACCATATGTGACATTCTTTAATTTCTGCTGAAAGTCTTCTTCGCTCCTGGCTAAATATACCAAGTAATGTCTAGGTAGCTTTTCCCCTACAAGGAATATAACCAAACATCCGTAATGGATTTTGGCGTGTGGATATTTTAGCGTTTGGTACGCTAACACAGATGTTAAATTTCTAAATTCCATTTTGTATAAAACCCAAAAATTGCTGGTCTTCTTTCGTATGTCCTATTTACCTTTCTTCTTGTTCTTAGATACATTGAAGGTATATTGTGTTCTCGTATCTATCTTTATGTTACATATAAGAAATTAATGCACGATAAATGACTAACAATTCTTCATTCGCCATCTCGTAGCGGATCTTTTCCTGCGCACGTCGTTTGTTCTACATAAATCTACTGTGGTATGCATTACATTGGCGATTGCTCTGTTTTCTTTATTTTATCTTAATGGAACTGCTTCATTCTATTAACTGATAAGAGTATTTGGAGTTAAATAAAATATTGTTCACATATATTTGCCGATGAATAAATCCTGACGATATAAGCCTACGAATATAACATTAATATTTAATTAAATTAATTGATCTACCAAGTTGTTAGAAGGGAGAAACAAATTTATGTGCTGTTGTTGGAAGCTGGTTTCTGCGTGGTTATGTAAGTATTCTATTTTTAATATCCAGGTAGTATATTCTTAAATCTAGTTTATTCAGCTAGTTCAAAAGTAGCATGTAAAAGATATCCAAACGAGAGCGAGAAGTAAAAAGCATTAGGTTGAAATTAGCGACACGTTGTCAGTTCAATGAGTAAATCAATAACTAAATCTCACAAATACCTTTTGTAAAATGTGTCTTTTATTTACTTTTGAGCCTCAATTAAAAACTACGATGCGATAGGTTCAAATACTTTTATTGACTTGCTTAACTGACTTAACCTAACTTACTCTAGCGCTCTTTCGATTTAGAGTTCACTCCATTCGCTTCTGTCGATACACTCTACCACTTTAGTTCCTGCCGTGTTCACTACACACCTTTAATTGAATTTGGCGAAGTTATAAAAAGAAGATAAATTAAAACTAATATCGGGCGACGCAACACGTTAAATTGCTAAAACAATATCAGACTCGATGAAACTGATCATTAAATTCAATTAAAGATACTTGTGAGATTTAGGTTTTATTTGCCCATTTCTAGTGTAGAAATTTGGGTTTAATCATTGGTAACATAAGACATCTGATGAATGCCTTTTTCGATTCTGCCGGGCATATTTATGTTATTTTGTCGTTTTCAATACAACTGTGCCTGGATTTCAGTGACATAGTATCTCTACTAGCCTTCTTCAAGGCTTGGATAGTCGACATAAACTGTTTACCTTAAGAAATTCCAGAGACAGAGGCCCAAATGTATTAGATCGCACGATTTGGGAGAGCAATTCTGGTGGTTCACCTATCCGAAATGCAAAAATTGGAGTTATCATAGCCCAATATCATTCGCCATCGAATCATTTACTTTTATCTGAAAGCAATTGCTGCTGATACCCATTAGGTTCTCAGAAGTATTAAGAGTGAGCTACGAAACAGATGACTTATTATTTTTATCACGCTGTAGTATGTATAACAGGATATTAATAGAGGGGCATTACGAATAATAATTCAAAAAAATGAGCCTGCTAACTACGAACAAATCAGCATGAATTGAAGCAATTGGAAAACATGTGCCATAGTAGGTAGGTTCAAAATTTGGGTTGTGCATTATCGTTAAGGTTTGAAAATTTTATTTCTCTGAGTTGAAAATTTAAGATAAAAAAAAACAAACATTGCTCACCGTAAAACTAACAAACAAACAAACAAAATAGATTGAAATGGACTAAAGAATTTAAAAGTTGGCTTCCTGTGCAGTAGAATGGGATTCATTAGAGCAGTTAGTCTCGACTTGAAGTTTCTATGGGTGATAAATCGAAATAGAGTTACTCGATAAAACACAAAATATATCATTCAAAATGCTTAGAAAGGAAGCTAAAATTTCTAGTTTCAGTTATGGCGTGGGACTCAATGTCTGCAAATGGTGCCAGAAACCTACGGAATCATCAACACAGAAGAATATTTAAATACTAGCAGATTCAATGTGACCATGCTTCGGACGCTGGGGAAGATTTAATTTTTTTTTATTTTAATTTTGAATGATTTTAATTAATATTTATTAACAATACCCGGCAATTAGTCGATGTCGTCGTAATGTAGATTGTTTTCTGGTTGTCTCGAGTCTCGAGAACAGTTCATGCATATTTATTTTAGGACTGTCCTACTCAGTTCTGGTTAACGTTGTCTCATTTGTTCTCATTACTAAGACAAATTATAAATAAAAACAAAACGATTTAGTCACTAATTCCTATTCCAAAAAAGTCTTGAACTTCGCAGAATATATTAATTGCACAGAAGTGTACAATCTGGAAAGAAACGGAAAATCGAAACGGAACACTAATAAGCTAAACCATTCACATTGGTACGTATGTATGTACTAAGTTAATTGTACAATTAGACGCGCATTATTGATTTTGCACTAATAGCATCGCTACACTTATTTCACATTCGTTCGTATAACGATACCTACACAATGTATGTATATTCTCTAAGTCGGCAGCTGCGGCCTTTTCTAGGTTGTATCGGTAAATTAAGAGCGACGAGGCTAAAAAAGAGCTCATGTACACACATCCACATATACTGACCTAGTGATTTTCATTGATGTTTTCACTCAATGACAAGATCACGGCACGGCGCTGCGCCTTTATAACCCAAACCAGCAGCGCCAGTCGCCCGACCTCGCCGACCGGGCCGCTGGGTTGCGGAGACGGTTCAGCCCGGCGCGGCGCATACATACAGTCGCGACCAATAAAACGGACCATCAGTTGATTTTCGCAAATGCATTGAAAGTATTTCTTATTTTAATTTAAGCAAAAAAAAAAATTAAATGTTATTATAAGCGTTATTCTAAAATAACATGCAAGTGTTTCTCTCTGAGAAACCAAATAAAATCATTTCTAAAAATAAAAATCGCTGTACAAATATTTTTTCTAATGTTCAAGTACTACTCGCGTTTCAATTGCGTATGAGTTATTAAATTAGGCACTGGAAAGTAGTAGGCGTTTTTCCATAAATATTTACAATGATTAAAAAGTGATGGTTACGTGGTGGCGTTTTTATATTACCGGACTAAGCATGCAAATAGCAGAGGTTTCAACAGCAATAATTTTTTTTTATACAGGCCCCTTGCTTTTGGATATCGTTTTAATTACATCTCTCGTCCATTATAAAAGAAATCCTTTGGTTTTTCTGCAAAATACCTTTTAACCGCCGCTATAAGTTCATCATCGCCGGCAAATTGTGTTGCTTTGAGGTTTGGAAGCAAAACATAGTTACGGAGCTAGATCTGGATTGTAAGGTGGATGATTAATCAACGGCAGCTTTTGAAGGTCTTACATTATAGACTGATGTATTACCATGGACAAATATAGATGTAAGGCAATACAAAGTGACAACAGCTACGAACGACCTTCTATTGGGGAGGCTTTCTTTTTGGATAGAAAGAAAACTTCTTTGTAGCCATCTGTAGAAATTAATGCAAAATATTATGGCTATAAGACGGACGATTCGAAGGTTGTAAAGTAAGAGAAGAGTAACTTCGCGTTTCCACTATCAATTACGGAGGTGATAGCATTATGATATGGAAGTGCATGTTATCACAGGACGTTCGCACTATCAGTTATTTACCTTATTGACTGTATTTATTTGACACGTTTATTGCTTTTTAGTTCACTACTGCATGATCAGTACTAATTACGTTAATATGTTTTATGTTTAGAATTAGGCAAATACGTGACTCAGTGAAAGCTTTGATTTGTTGTGATTGGTGACGGGCGAGATAAAAAATGATATCATCCCGAGCGTTGTAATACTAAAGGAAGGTCTTTTCTTAATGTCCAAAGCGTCTGAATTTGTAATCAGCGCCCAAACATCGGCGATTAGCTATAGCAAATTCCAACTGCCCAGAGTAATTAATCCCCTTTACCCTTGAAAAGTAAAGGCGTACCCACAGTCCAGATAGTCGGTTAAGCAAGCGGCATCAGTGTTTAACGAAAAGCTGGTTACTATCGCCAGAGAAGCTTCAAGCTAGAGACGCCACTGCATCACTTTTGTGTCAAAGGACCACACCCATCGTGGAGTTAAGTATAGCTTTTTTTCATAGTCATTATTTTTTGTAATAAATTGTTAGTTTTGTGATCGATTCTTTTGTTTTTATTTTTTTTTTGCGGGCGACTATTCTTTACATCAGAATCATGCGCCCTGGGAAAGCTGCGAGCTACGAAACTAATTTAAAAAATTTCATTAAATAAGTCGCGATCGCATGAATAAAACGTACATGGAAGGTCTAAATTTCATTAAAGCCATCGTATGCAAGACCTCTCTTAGATGACCATCTAGAAAACATGTTCTTCCAACAAGTTAACATTCCTTGCTATATAGCCCGAAAAACTAGAAATTGGGCATTTTTGGGGCTACATGGAAACGTATTCAACAGTAAGTTGGTGGGTACATACTATGCAGTCATTAAAGTCCGAGGAGGTCATGCAGAATCTTGATTTACATGCAGAGTGTTATAATTTGGTCATCATTACAATAATGTTTTAAATTTTGCAACATTAAGGCTGTTCCGTTTTATTGGCCAAGACTGTTCAGGGAAAGGTCGTTGACCAAGGCGGGTGGCTGATCTCGCCGGCGCATACACCGCTGTAGAGGTGTACGCCGAGCGCTAGACGACGGACGACGGTGGTCGACGACTTCTCACTTCGAACAATGCACACACGCTGTGGCCGTCGGCGCAGAGGACGACGACGTTCCTCGTCGATTTAACAACAAGCAACGAAAAGGGAATTATAAAACAAAAAAGGAGACATTAAGATCCGCATGTCCGCCCGTACGTGGTGCGCGAGGTCCTTTATATTCGCGCAGTTTCAAAGTCGTTCGGGTGTTCTGCCAAATGTCTGCGGCTTCTTTTATTTTCGACGATGTCCTTGGAGATAATCAATTTTTTTCGGTGTTGCTAGGGTGCGATGCCACGTCCGCTATTTTCTTGTGGGATGTTGATGGAATTTCATTGTTCGTCGTATTTGTTTTCCTTCTGCTAACCGAAACACAATAAGTTCAGCGCTTAAAGAGATTGGAAATTATCAAGGGCATGCACGTTGGGTTCATTACGAAAGGAGTAAATTCAATAAGACTTTTACAATTTTTTTGTGAAAGAGTCCTTGGGTACATCGATTAACATTTTTCAAATACCATATTTTGTTTATTTCAACGGATTTTGGTCGAGTATTTTAACTTGCTACTCAAAAACTGGAATGATTTCGATGCAAAAATATATTTTTCCATTTTGTAGCTGCCCGACACAATTCATTTGGGAGCTTGAAGTGTTCTAATTTTCAGTTACTCCAATGTTTTGGCCTGACTATTATCAATCACTTTAAGAGCTCGATAACCCCAATAAAAGTCCAGTGCGGTCAAATATGTATATACTTTTACTCATTTTAGTCATCTAAACGCCCAATCCATTCATGAAGAATGCGCACTATGAAAAAGCGCACAATTTTGGTGAATAATTATTCTGCAACTTATCATAGAATTATTTGTATAACTGAAAGAATTGTATCAGCTATCAACTAGTCAAGTTTGGTGAAGATGTCAACTACCTTCTCTACAGCAAGAAATATTAGAATCGTTCGGAGCGAAATTTGTATTACGAATTGTGTAAGGTTCGAAAAAACGCTGGTCATAACCATGTAGTATTGTATTTAAAAACCCTTTAAAGGTGATAAGTAGAGAGGACAAAAGCCAGTGAAATCGTACCTTTTTTGCAGCGATTAGATAGACTCGTGTCTATTCGTCTCATAAGAAAGTGTTCGTGTTGCCTACTGGTTTCCCCGAGAGTCGACAAAACACGAGTCTATCTAGTCGCTACAAAACAGGTATGATTTCACTCGCTTTTGTCCTCTCTAGATGCCAGATTCGAATCCTCACCGAGATTGAAATATTAAAAAATTTTAATCCTTTTCGCCAGGGAAACCAAGAGAGTCGTGGATTTTTAATACACCTATTTCTTTTCGTTTTGACATTATTAGTATTTATTTTTATTTTTTCATTAAAACTAATATTAGTGAGCCTAATCCTAAAAAGAATTTATTTTGACTCGCTTTAGACGAAATATGAGTGCATTAGGTAGAAATTAGCGTTATTGGTATTGCTTTGCATCCAGATATACCAGTAAACTCTAACTTTATTTTATCCCAAGAATCTTGAGAAAGTTGGAAATATTGCAATGTTTTAATTGGAGATACAGAATATATGCACATTCCATCTCCGCGAATTAATTCAACTTTTATCAATGAACATCTTAAGTTTTTTGCAAAAAATAAATATTTTAAAACACAAACCATAAAGTTAAATAATAGGAAATTAAGAATTTAAATATTCTAAATTAATTGAAGAATATATCCAGTAATTTTGGTACTTTCTTGAGTCAAAAATTTGATGCAGTTTTTTTTTTCTAGGGCATGTTTTAAATATACTAAAATGTTTTTGCAATGAAAATGTTGCATATAGTGAAAGCGGCAGAAACAAAGTTTTGTACCTCTTAGTTTGTACACCTTTTCCGCATTTAAACAGGGAATATATGTACATACATTCTTTTCGTTTTACACACGACCTGATCGTTGTATAATTTGACATTCCATAATCCTGCATACAAATGCATTTCCATGAATAATACGTAATCAAAAATCGAACTGTTCTTCCATTTTGAAATATCGAGGCGTAAACAAATCAACCTGCAATCGAAATACCACCGGAAATAACCAAAGCGACATTCTTTGACGTCCTTTGACGTTTTCCTGTTTAACAGTGTCTATTTCAATTCGGTTTTTACTGTTATTTTTACAACGTTAGCATAACCGAGCCGGCTATCATTAGAAATTCAAATTATTTTCGTTTACGTATGTCTCATGCTCGCAAGGTATCGTTAGAATATGAATGGATATGATAATCTTGGTGCTTCTAAAAATATCCACCCTCTTTCCAGTCTGTTTTGAAATTATTGAAAGGAGGGAAAAATTATTTTAAAATTGCGAGGGAGTTATTTGGGATTTTATGTGTTCTTCAAAGGCTCCTCGTCACGTTATGAATAAATAACATAACAAGGAGATATGCAGTTGAAAAATAAATTCTGTAAATGTTCACCGAACAAGTATATTTGACCACAGATTACATAAATTATCACACAAAGGACTACGATTGATTGCCAAGGCAAACAAATGAATGTACAGGATAAAGGAACTGTTATCAGTTACTCCGAAAGAATTTGCTTTTTGAAAAGAGAAAATTCTACTAATACTCAACATCGAAAACATGTGATATACTTAATCGACAATAATTTGTAAAGATTATTTGAAGGGTATCATTGTAAGAGAGAATTCGGGATATTCCCTAACTTCTCGATTAGAGCGTACGGGTAAGATTGGCGTATTTTTGATGAAATACGCAATGCGACTACATGACGTTAAGGTGTAAAAATGTGACTTTGCTGCGCCAGCAAGTTCTGAAAGCACCTCTATATTCCGTAGCATTTTTTACGTTTGTAGAATACGATGATCTTAATCGTGTAGTTCGACGCTGCTCTACTGAGTAAGTATCTCGGATAAAATATCTTTCTGCTATCACTAATTATGATAGTCGTGAATATGGCAAACAGCACGTAAAGTATCGACACACTCCATACCAGACAAGTTGAATTAATTAGCGCCTGAATTCTTATTATCAATCATATGACCGAATGATATGAAATGATGCAAACGCTTTCGTAAGTGTCTAATTTCCGCCGTGAAGTTACGTTCTTAATCAATTTCAGGTTTTCTAATTTGTCATTTTATGTTATGCTATACTTGACGATTCTGCCCGCCATATCTGTAGTACCTGATGTACTCAATGAAACTGATGCATATCGCTCTTTTCGTTTGACCAATATATATTGTATCACAGTCACTACATGCGATTTCGTAAATATCCTTCAGCTCTCTTGCATTACTCGGATCATCAAGAAATGTTTATATAACACATCTAATATAATGACATGAACAAATACTAATTACATGATAGTACATTTTCTATTAAAAAAAAGGGGGACAAATTTGATAATTATTGTATCATTTTTTTTGTTTATTAGATAAGAGCTCAGTAAATTCTTATCTAATAAAAAAAAACGGATACGTCAGTTAGTTTGAGAATGACGACTATTTAAGGTAAATAATTTAAATATGTATTTTTGAAGAGGAAAATGGTTGAATGATGAAATAAAAGGCGAACCCGGGCAAATTTATCGGTATTGTGCAGCTTCATTACAGATCATAGAAAAATCATTGCAAAGGTTCACGATATGGAAATGGATGATCGGAAATTGAAGGTACGTGAGATTAGCTCTGGGCATTCCATTTCAATTGGCCGGCTGCATAACATTTTACAACATGTAAGGACGCTGTCCGCATGATGAGTGCCGCGATTACTCACAATTAATCCTAACACTTAATCCTTAAAACACTTGACCATTGAGGACACATGGATTCATCACAACACACCAAAGACCAAAGCAGTCAAAATAGTGAGTTTTTGTTGGCCAATACGATCATGGCCACAGTGTTTTTGGATGTACATACGGCATAATCCATGTTGGTTAGCTTGAAAAGGGCAAAACGATTAATAGCGAGTATTATGCCAACTTATCATCTGTGAAAGAAATCGATCGCATTTGACGTAGGAAAATTTTGCTTCATCAAAACGATGGACGCGTGCACACCTGTGTCGTCGCTGTGGCCGTGAGTTCGGATGCGAATTACTTCCGCGCTTACCATTCGTTAGATTTAGTCCTCTTCCCTGATGGACGGGTGCGGCAACTGTCTTAATGTAATAATAAACAAAAACATAAGTCCCATAATTATATTAAGCATGGAAGCAAAGTAAAGAAACGTGTTTATCAATATAATTAGAGTATCTTCGACGCTGTAATTTCTTGAAAGAATATGGAGAAACAAAGTTCAGTGTTGCTGTTGAAGATGATAGCTTAGCTATCAAAACGATTGTATAGTTCAAGTGAAGTATTTGTGGTAAGTGCTGATAGCGAAGTGTTTCAGTGTTCCAGTGCCACAATATTCGAGTACATGATTTCAAAAAAATTTTGATTAAGCAAGTAAAAAAAGTGAGGCAAAACAGAAGTCTTGGAAGGAGATTGGGGTAAAATTAGAATTAGAAGTAAAGTAAGTCAAAGGCTTTTTTATAAAATCTAAATACTAAAAGGGCGTTGGGAAGAATATTTTGAAACTCCTGAATTCAGAAAATGTGAATGAACATTCAGGACCCACGAGAGAAGAAAACGAATATAACATGGAAACTGAAGAAACAGGAGTAACCTACGAGGAAATAAAAGAGGCTATTAGAAAGCTCAAGAAAGGAAAGCCATCAGATCAGGACAAAGTAATTTCCGAAATAATTAAAAGCATGGGGAAAATGGTAGGCCGAATGTATCATTAAAAGTGTATATGCGGAAACTTTCAGCTGTGTGAGTAAAGTACGAGATTGGAAAAATTTGCCATAACAAAAGGACTAAGACAAGGAAGTAGTTTGAGCCAGTTTTTGTACGTAATCTTTATGGATGAGATTATTCAAGAGATAACGAAGAAAACGAAAGTGACAAACAAAAGAGTAGATATCTCTGCATGTATCTTCGCAGACGACGTAGTTATAATAGGGAAGAAGATCTGCAGTATAATTTGGAAATAGCTTATGAAGTATAGGATGAAAATGAATAAAGAAAAGATGAAAATAATGGCATTTGCAAAAGAAAAAGCAGGATATAAACATACAAATAAATGCTACGAGAATTGAGCAAGTAAATAAATTTCAGTACTTTGCTGTTACACTAGAAGAAATAAGAAAACATGAAGTAGAATTGAAGAACAGAATAGTTAAAGTAAACAAAATGTATTACTCGCCGGGTAACAGATTATTAACACTAAGAAAATAACAAGACCAATGAGCGTGTATAAAGCTATATGTAAACCAGTACCAACTTTTGCGTGCCAGTCCCGAGTAATGGCATAATGGGAAAAGAAGAAATTATAGGCAAGCGAAGTCAAGTACTTAAGGAGAGTGAAAGAAGTTACAAGGATGGACAAGATAAGATATGAAAAAATAAGAGACGAGCTAAACATAAAAATCTGCCGAAAAAATTTATCCAGGAAAGGCAACTAGGATGGGAAGCTAGAGTTCCGATTAAGAAGAAACGACGAAAGGCCGGAGAGACTTGGGATGGCGTATTGGGAAGGATATTGCGAAGCAGAAGAATTACATAATGTACTTATTTTTTTGTGAATAAAAGAAAAACTTGAAATTAATTAAAAATACGTTTTTGTATCTCATACATTAGTAATACAACAAAATGGCTCGTGTTGGCATCGCATTTTGCCGAATAAATTTGCCGGCCGATACGGACGGCGCGGTCAGGTTTGAAGTTGGTGCGACGCCCGCGCGAATATCGATCGCGCCTGGTGGCGTGCGGCGATCCGATAGTGCGCGCCTCTAGCGGCCGTCCGCGGAACCACCGGCAACCAAGATGGTGTCCGGTCAGTGCGGGTAGCGACTTATCACTCGCGGCCGATCCAAATAGTTTCCGTAACTCGGTTTTCGGTGTGCATGTGTCGCGACTGTGCGTGCCGGCACAGACACATAGGGGGGCCCGCGCCTACAACACACACAGCCCTGAAACGACGATGACATTTCGGCAGCCCGTACACAGTGTCATGGCGATAGATTCTTAGGAAGGGACACACCCCGCCCGCACATTATAACATACTGTAAACAACACACATCCAAAATTTATATTATACAAACATACTGACATACATTGTAATTAAACTATAGTAATTATCGTAGGAAACTAAAAAGATTTGACATATTTTTCAACACACACAAATTTACACGTAGTTTTTTGTCAACTGTCTGTGATATTACAATGGCCGTTCGTATGGAAATAGCAGCATCAGCAGGAGTAGCAGCAACGACGAATAATAACAACAATAATAATAACCATAGGAAGCTGTACGGGAAAACGAATACGGTAGGTTCCACTTTCCACTGCAACTAATTTTTTTTTATATATTTAACCGAACTTGAACCATCCGTTTCCTTTCGAGCCGAACGTGAATTTCAATACGCCGAAAATTAACAGGTGATTGCGTAATGATCTCCACCCTATTCGCTCGCGAGAAAAAAAAACAATGGAAAATTGATTTTTCTCCTAAAACCGAGATGCCAGATTGAAGGACGCTCTGATTTTCCGCGAACGAAATTGTCTTTATCCTTACTCCTTAAGAAGACGTCCATATGTTCCTGCCATTCCTGCTGAGGCGTTCCTATATCGAAAATCGAATGGGGCAGACGGTAACCGCCCCCTATTGCGTGCAGGAAGTCGGCGACGATGCATTTCAGTCTGGTTCCGACTTCGTTGCGATAATGACGGCTTCGCCGCTCCTACTTGGAGAATAGAATCGGACATAACCTTAAAAATCTTCGGCAAAAACGGGTTCGCCGCTATTTTTCGGGCGTGACTACTTATAAAGTGCCCTTTTTCTTGCCATCGTCAAACCTAAATGACACGCAGCTTCCTGAATTATGCAGGATTCGTAGAATACTATCAGCAGGTCAGTACTTCTCGTATCGTAGGCGTGGTCACCGGTTTTTCTGAGATGGTTTCGTTGAAAATGAAATGATTTCTGTTTGATTTTACCAGAATAAAATTGATCTGTACATTTTCATAAATTTTTAATGAGAAAAATCGTGAAAATCTTTGGAGAAAGGTTAGGTGGTTCTAATGCTATTTGTGTGTGCGTGTAGCGTTTCCGGTTGAGGGTGGCGATTTTGCGCCTTCCTAGAAATAATACGCCCATGATACTCGTGCTTTTCCGACATTCGTCAGATCTGTTCTGTGTGTGGATGTCACAAAAAATTGATTTTGATAATAACGTAGGAATATTGACTTTATTTTTTTAATTCACGCGTCATATAAAATATCCAATACCATTGAGGTATTTTTGTTTTTGGAATATGGTGATTTTCTAAACCGCAAAGAATATATACGTAGTTTGTCGAGATAAATTTTTGCAAATTATAGGCGATACTGCCCCTTTTTTTTGTTGCGTAATCTCCTTTACACTAACCATACAAAAATGATCAAAACATCACGCCAATAATATGTTTTTTTGCAATACAGTGATCGTCTAAACCACAGAAACTTATACACGTTATATTCATATATTTATTTTAGTACGTTGTATTTAATATTTGCTTCTGCTTAGTATTCCTTAATTCATCCAAAAAGGAAAAACAATGGGGCAATATTTGTGGAATCGCTTACTTGATGATTTTTCTTCCAATGCAGCAGTTACTAATCTCTTTTAATTATGGCATTTTGTGAAGAGACTTTCGTGGAAGCCGAAATTTCATTATGTACTACTACAAAAATTCATATGAGCAGATGATGACGATGTGTAGTTTAGCCTTAAATGTGATAAAACGAAACGTTTATTTTGACAAAGAGAAGCATGTACATGTAAATGTGTGCATAGTGCTTATAATTTACCAAATTATCTTTCACATTAAATATATCCTGAACAAAAAAATGTTTTAGAACTTATTTTCTATTTTTTTTTCTCATTCTTCTACGGAGCAATTGTTTTTTTTTTGTCTATCAGGACGAAGATAGTTCTTAATCAATATACACACGATTTTGTGAGAGCAGATCCGGGTCAAAGGGGGACGTACAGGATGAAAGGACCAGACATATATGTTATATTACAAGTATGTATGTTAAATTGATCCAAAGTTAAAAGGGACGAAATATTAAAACGATATTCTTTTTTTTGATTGATTGATTTTTTTGATTTTGATTAAGTTTCTAATTTAATGCTACTTTAAATCTGGAACAATTAATATGGGTTATGGAATATTATGGTGTTCATTTAAATAATGTTCAATTTTAATTCTAGTAATGGATGTAATAAATTTCTTTGAATTTGACTAAAAAATGTAAAACTACGACTTGAATTTCGCTTGATCCTGCGCGTCTCGAAAATGTTTTCGTTTGTCGTTCGTTAAATAAGGGCTTCCTGGAGAGTTAGTGATAAACCGGTTCTAATCAATTGATTAGCTCTCTCATTCCCATAAATATCCACAATGTCTAGAGATCCAGCATAAACCTTCTATTTCAATAGAAAAATTGTTTCTAATTCTCTTTTACGCGAAGTTACATGCAGCTTGATGTTTTAATTAAAGAGAATTTTGGATACTATTGTAAAGTCGTAGATACTCTAACTACTAATTTAATCTTATGAATTATGTCAGCAATGGAAAACCCATAAAATAAGAACAAACAAGCAAGCGTAAACCTTAACTGGTTATGTGGGTTTTTTTAAGACTTCATGTATTTCTTGTTCATATCGCCGTGCAGTTGCTCTACCCCAGATTGCATAATGTACCTTTTAACGCTGTAACTGATGAAAAAAGTGCGTAGAATATTTCAAAGAAGACGTCATTCTTAATTTCATTAAATTTTTCTTAATAACAGCTCTTGTAGTTTATTTGTAGATTCTGTTTATAATGATGCTTCTGAGGGAAGCAGAACGCCTCCAAATATTAATATTGAAGGTCTAAATGCGAATATGAATTTTTTATGTTTCTTATATCACTACACGTCAAAGAATGAATTATTCATTCATTTTACTAACTTTGCTTATTAAAAAGCGTAATTATAATAAATAATAAAGCTTACATATTGATATTATGATAAAGTTAACATGATGAGGAAAGGTTATTAGCTCATTTTTATGATCTGGATTCTATTATCAATTTTTTAAATCATTATACAGGAAAATTGGCATCACTGTTGGCGACTTCTTTTTCAAATATCTAGGGTTACTTCTCACAAAAGGAGAGTTAGTTAAATCAATACGTAAACTACGCCTGAGCTGATATATTGAAAGACAACTTTTAGTTTAACTTGTACTTATGAGAACATTAGCTTTTATCAATACATTAAGAGCATCGTCTCTTAGGTTAGTTACTTAGAAATACTGTGTATCTCTACGCAACCTCTTTATGCTGCAAATTTCTAATATGTTTACGATTTGGGTATCGTATTATTGCTGATGCAATACGATAGCTGTGGGAGACTTAATGAAGGTCTACTAGCTGTATTTACTGTACATGTTGTATATATTCTAACATATTATAATGCAAAAAGAATATCCGTATTTAATATAAAGATTAAGCTGTTAATTTTCTTTTTACCAGAAACCTTTACTCAACTTTTAAAAGTAAATATTTAATTTTTTACTACTACTTTACACGCAGCAAATCTCCCAACAAAATCTATATAAAAAATCCATAAAAATCTTAGCGGTATGGTGTTTGTATATTATGTCATCGATAATGACTCACCCTGAATTAGTCATTGAAGCACACTCCATTATTTATTAAAAGAAATCCAGTTTATTATCTGAAATGTATTGCGGAAAATCAAGTTTGCACTAAACCAAAGGACTGCGTTTCTCAAGGTAATATTTTTACATCAAAATTAAAAATAACTCGGAGTATCTGTGTGCATGTACTTCGAATTTTATTATTCTGCGTATTATACTTTCATTAAAGTTCTGGCACATCGTGTGTCTTGCCAAGGTACCACATTATGCTAATGTTTTGCTGTTAACGTAAAGTGTATAGTAAAAGCAGGTTTAAATGATTTATAGGTTTTAAATAGAGGAATGCTAGTAACGAAATATTTACCTGTAGAACACGATTCGTTTACAGGTCGAGAAGTATTTCTTTTAGGCGCAGCTAATAACAATATTTGTAGGAGTTTTATATTTATTATGCAAGTTAATATTGCCAAAAAAGTTACTTGTATAAATTGTAATAATCAAGGTTTCTCTTGAAATAAATTAATGTCTGGAATATGTATTTTTATAAAATGATCTTTCATATTTCATTATAAACTATTATTATTTTGAAGGCACTTAATTCCGTTGTAGTAGCAAGCTTGCTATCTTCTTGTCATCCTTTTGAGTGGCACTTGTCAGTCTTCTGATAGTATTTATGGAATAGCGTTGATATTTTTAGTTACGAAGGTTGTGTTAATTTGTTGTTCAGGTTATTATCACTAACAGTATCACTTCCTCTGAGCGTCTAATTGATAGAATCTAAATACGCACTGACTAGCGTTACATAAAAGCAATGGTAGGCTGTTTTTTATCATTTTAGAACTAGAAAGTTTGAAGTGGTGTATTAATAAAAACCTCCACAAATTGATTGGCTTTTATTTGACATAAAATTTTTATAAATTTTTGGATGTCGTTAAAAATAATCAAATACCTGCTTTTGTATTTTCCCATTACTTTGGATTATAGCCTTAATATAAAAGAACTATATTAAGCCTTTTTTGCAAAAACACCGCACGCGCTATTTTAGACAAAGAACAATCCCTTATAAAAAAAATCTTTGTTAGATTTTTATAATTTGATACCTTGCCGCAAAGGTGCTCTTACCTTAGCTTTACAAATTTCCTTTTCGGCGTTAACAAATTAATCCAGTTTAAATTCAAACCAATCAGCGATGTGTCTCTTCCACGTATAGAATAAATGCTGTTAACCCCTTATGAGTAAAGGCTGCTGACCCGCGTTAAAAGTTCCCAACCAACTAGGAATTGCTCGCGCGATTCCGACATTCTGGCTGGCCGCGCTGGATGGGCCTTTTGTTCCCTCAAACTCCCTATATTTTAGAAGTTGCTTTCTCAACCTTTCATCTACTCTAGTTCGCGCAAGGCAATATCTATCGGCCCGTCGGAGCCTAGAACGCCCAAGTGCAACAACTGTCGGCCTCGCGGGGTCTAGTCTTGGACGGAAACGGAATGCAATTATTTTGAGTTAAACCGCATACGGTCTACGCAAGGAACTCCTGAAATTGGGATGAATCCAAAAGATTTCCCAACCAACCAAAGATACGGTGCCTTCTTCTCTATGTGTATTTGCCTCTGCCACGCCCGTTACTCTGTTGTCAGCCAAAGATTGGGTGAATACCTACTCACCGCTTACCGCTCTCTTGTCCAACGTGAATTTTGAGAAGATTTCGAAATTTTTCAGAAAATTATTTATGTGAAATTCCACAAAGTCCCTAAATACTTTCTCGACAAATGTAGGAATTCGAAAATTCCGCTTCATAAATCCAACATTTATAGTAACTGATGTCTGAATTATTAATTCGAAATGTTAAAATAACCAACAACCTATAACTGAATATATCGAGATACAAGATGGGAGAGAGAGACACATAAAACTCGAAAATAACATCAACATTTATTTTGTTCCATAAATGGTGTATTTGAAAGTAACTAATTTGGTTTGTTTGATAACGTTTGTTTGATCATGTTTGTATTAAGAGGTGTACTTGGAAACTTGAACTTAAAATATAATTTATGCACGAATTCGATCAGTTTTGGTCAGCACTGAATATGAGATAAAAATGCATTTTTTCTCACGTATCAACTTACATTGCGATAATAGTCTTAATGGAAGTAATTATTTCTGTGCCTGTAAATGCTTTAATTGAAGAGTCGCCCATTTATTAATGAAGCATTTACAAGTATTTCAAGATTCCCTCTCTCTATTTGCTTTTTCCTGTTTGGGGAATACCATTGAGCTATTAAAAGTGTGAATTGTTCATTTAAACGCTTCATACTTCGAATTGTTTCCATACTTTCGAATCAAGAGGCCACGTATGTACGCGACGCCAAATCTCCGCTCCGCACGTATGCCAAAGAGTTCGAATAGGAGGAGGAAGCTGATGAAAGAAGGAGAAGAGAAAGAGGAAGGAATCAAAGCCGATTGTAAGTCGAGGTCGTTCGTTCAAGAGAGAATGTGAAGAATGCGAGATACAGTAATATGCTATGGTAGTAGTAGACTGTGTGCAACATAACCGACCGGCAGACGCAGATGGTCTGTTCTCGTTATCGCACCGCTTGCTTTCTTGCTTGCTCGCGGAGGCAATTTAACAAGCTGTAGACGAGAGTACTACCTACCGCAACTACTACCATGGTCAGACCAGAAGCATACTCGACTGACACCACGTCGGCATAAACACAAAACACCTGATTGGTTCCATATACGTGAGAGGTATGCATGCTCTCCCGTCTAAAGTGATTCATTATTAGATCGCTGACAGGTGTTCTGTGCCTTTAACATATCTCTATATGTTTGAAACTAATATGTTTGGACAGGTGTATCAATTAGACAAGTCAAATTAAGATTTCTTCGAGAGACAAGTTTGTGATTCGATACTTCGTATTAAAAATAATGAGTGCTTGGTTTTGTTACAATTATAATCGCACGAAAATGTCTCAGGCGTGCTTAATATATATCCAAATTAATAACATTTTCTAATATAAATTTAATAAGTGTTAGCTTCACATTTATTTATTTATTATTCGTTTTCATACTTATTTATTCATTGGAGATTTTCCTGATATTTGCTGTAATTGCTCTAGAACTACTTTCTTTTCAAATATAATTTTAATGAACGTATTTATTGCTTCGTACAAATTTATATGAGGACTTATGCTGCTGTTGAAACTGTATTATTTATTAAGAGGACCTTAATTCTATAAAATCGTTAAATATCCATAGACCTTAGCTTATTGCATAATTTCATGGATTTTGAAGTATTCATTATTTATTTACACCTTTCTACGATTACTACATGTACTATACAAGAATTCAAATATGGACAATAATTTCCTAATTTTACGTGTAATTCCCATAATAAACTCACAATCTCTAAGAGCTGCTTAAAATGTAAAACATTTATTGAAATCAGTGGTGTCACTACAAATTGTGGGCCCCAATGCCATAATTGTTGTTGACTCCTTGAAATCGTGTAATATTTAAGTTATTACAAAATGCAATATTATATTACCATTTTCTCAAGAAAGAATCAGTTACAATTATGCTTCTGGAAGTACTAGTAGCATCCCTTCAAATTAAATTTTTTTTTATGTTATTATTTAAAGGTTCTGTACAAAAAAAAGGCAAATAGTGTACCTTTATTTTACAAATTTAATAGATTATAATTTATCAGAACTTCAATATTTGAGTCATTTATTTCAGCAGTTTTTCTAAGTAATTGATACAAATTTATTGCTACATCTTCCGAGCCTGATCCGCATTTATTATATTCGGTATTCACAGAACGTTTTGCTAAGCCCATGTTTTCACGTCTCTATTTTTATCAATATAATTTGTGTTTCTTAAGTCTTATGTTGTACACAACCATTGCAATAATGACTTTTAGTTTGATAGATTCCAGATTTCTCCAAATAATAATTTTTTAAAGTTGTATTGATTAGAAAAAAACGGTTTTAAGTTAAATTTTTTATGTAAATTCGGCGCCTTTATTAGTTTTTCCTTGCTACGTTGCCGATGATGATTTCTGAGTCATTCATTCATTTATACTAGTCGGGTTGTTCACCATTCTAAAGATTTGAATTTAATGCTCTCTGTACCATTCCCAATGGAATTCTAATTTCATGTTATATAAATGCTTTTTTTCAAGAGACAGTCACCAACTTAATGGTCTTGATTTTTTTTTGCTGCATCTAATTAGGTTAACTGAAAACTTTGCATCTCCATTTCCTATTAGTGCTATGGTGTGGGCTTTCAGCCAACTCCACGCTAATTTTTTTTTCATGTTTTTTTTTATATATAATTAGCTCTAGATCTATTCTAGCGGAGCCTCTTGCGATTCCACAAACGGTCTCTGGTCCTGTGAAATCTTTTATAACTCTCCTTCGCTAGTTCATGGATATATTATATATATATTACATATATTGCTCTTACTATTCCCACGTCCTGGCAGCAAGACCAAAGATAACTTATTGTTTTATGCCAGTTTATTGAGGAATTGTTTATAATGCTTTACTAATTTCTTCTAGTAATAGGATTCATAACTGCCTGACTCGTAATCATTATGTTTATTTTTCTTCTCTTGCAGCCTTTCTTTGTGGTGACTTCAGCACAAGTTTAATAAGCATCGTATTTCTAAATTTAAGCCTTCCATTCTCTTTGCGTGCGTGCATCATCTTGTTAAGAAGGCGATGCACTTTTGTTTCTAAGTTTCTAATACTTTTTTTGTTGTTACTGTTTGTTTACATGGTTTAGTCACGTTCGTTTTTCGCTCGACATTAAAGTGCCGAATCTTTTCTGAAAATCCTCACTTTCTAAGAGAGCAGGTAATAATGTTCTTAAAATTTACAAACTTAATAATATAATATAATAATTGATTTGATACTAAGTGTACACTGCTATTAAGCATAAAAATTATTTGATCAGTACTACACCGCTTGACCGATACTAGACTACTTGTTTGCATAATAAATAAAAGTGTAAAAAACAACATTTTTTCCTGGCTATTTAAAAATTCAACAAAATTTCGATTAACCATGTATTTATATAATTTTGTTTAAAACAGCAATTAAGCGTTTCACCGTACAATTATTATTCTTGCTGTTTCTAAGAAATTTGTGTTTGCTTTGTGATGATCGCTAGTATATTTACAATATTCTTCCTATCGAAAAGAAAATTATAGTTGGAACCTTTTAATTAGAGCTATTAAAATTATAATAAATTCACAATTCTCGTCCAGCTGGCAACTTTGTATGCAATGAAATGATTCATCAAAATTTCAAACATACGTACGTTTTCCAACGAAAAACGATGAAATACGCGATAAAATTATTGCATCCATTACTCTCGGAAACACCGCTTCTCGGAAAAACCATCATTAGCGACCTTGACGTCCCTATTTTGTTCTCGCTCTTTAGCTTCAGCGCACCGCAAGCTTCAATAAAGAAACAAAAACGAAGACGAAAACAGACTGGAGACCAAACAACGTGCCGAAGATGATGATATGAGGTGGAGCACGAAATCAGCGTGCATAACATCGAAGAGGGGGAGGTCGAAACGTGCGCTAGTGTCGCTCCAAGCGGCTAAATCGCGCACCACCTGACCGTTACGTTCCTGTTTTGTGAGAACGTCAGGATCCAGTTATCCGTACAGCGGTCAGTTGTTTCATGTCTGCTTCGCGTCACCATGTGATTATACGTGTCATATGTTTGCGTGCGTTGCCTATTTGTTTTTCTATCGGTTTTTTTTTTTTTTCGTTCCTTTTAATCTCATGTACCTTGGATTTTTTTGTGATTTGAACGGTTATCGGAAGGTGTTTGCAAATTTTATATTGTTGGTGGTCTCTTTGATAATTTGTATTTAGGATTGGATTATTTTGGTTTAGATTTTGGTAAGTTTATTTTTTAAATTGGTTTTAGATAGAATATCTTTGATATTTCAAATTACAATTCAAGGAAAATCGACATTGTTTTACATTTACTATAAAGAAGTATTGATTTAAGAACCCATCTATGATGTCCTAAATACCATCTCGGGTGTACCAACCTCTGTGCTGCATTCCTTCTTGAACGTAGACACTCCTTTCTAATTCTATATTCTGCAATTCATCTTTACTTCTAAAAAATTATTACAGCTTTATGCATATAGCGTAATTTTAAAGGTAAAAATGAAGCACTCGATTCCATTTACGAGCCCGAATCCATTAATTCGAGATAACATCAGAAAATAAAGTCAAGGAAATAGCGGAAGAAGGAAATGCACATTTTCTCCTTCCTTTAATGGTTTTCAATTAGTCTTTCTATAATTTCTGTACATAAATTGCTTGATTATAGTGCATCATTAGGCGGTGATGGTTAAAAAGTAGATCAAGTTCAGAAAGAGGAACTGAAACCAGGCGACTAACAAGTATTGAGCAAGCAAAGCACTTCAGTGCGACTCGCTAATTTCCATGCATCGCCTCTTAGACTTTCTGTGGCCTTGGAAGGTCGTCGGCCTGTAAGTAGGCGCATGTCGGCACTAGCGCGACATTCTTCCCGTGATTCTATAGTACACAAATGAACGACAATGCGATGGATAGGTACGACTCATAGTCATAAAACGACGCATCTTTTATGAGTGCACGCATTTATTGTCGATCTCTGTCTTTTTTGCTTCTCTTTCGGATGTGGCACGGTAGATGACGTGTCATCGCTATTTCTGGAGCTGTGCATGGATCTGAACGCGATGCATATTAGCCTCTAGTAATTAGTAGTTTTGTCCAAACAAGTTGCTAAGGAGTACGGGTCGCTTTTATTTCAAAGTTACTTTAGAGGTTGGATTCAAATTATCGCATGTAGGTTCCCTATATGAAACATGTGGATTGTCCACTACTATCATACAGTTGGCTTTTACCAATCCTTATGAGAACCGTAAAGTTGGACACAATATAACAAGTTATATTGTGTCCAACTTTACGGACGATAACTGTGCGATTATATTCGTTGCTCGAAAGAAGTGTGCACGAAGTCGGTAGTAGCAGTTTCCTGCACTTTTTAATAAAGAATTTTGACAGCCACGCCTATGCTTTTATCTCCTTAGTTATCACTATTATTAGAGATGACGAAGATGCCGGTGGAATTATGTATTACTTTTTTGCAGCGACTAGTCAGACTCGTGTTTTCGTTGACTCTCGGGGAAACAACACGAACCCTTTCTTATGTTATGAATAGACACGAGTCTATTTAGTCGTTGCAATTTAATTTGTCCTCTCTAATTATTATGCTTTAGTAACTTTATTAAGTTAGTATTGATTTGAAATTTCTACAGGAAGTATTATTTTTGTGAACTGAAAAGCGAAATTATCTTTGACAATATTTTTTTTTCTCAAAAATATCTTCCCTTTTAAAACAATTTAACCCTTGATCGGAAACTTTTATGTTCAACAATACATCAAATGGTACAAGTTAAAAAAGTTAGAGTATGTAGCACGACGCGATAGAAGGCCATAAAATAATATAAAAAAGTCTTAAGCGGCAATGTTCGTAAGCCCTCTGTTTTTAACACACAGGATAATAATAATTTTATTTTTTTTTCTGTTCATAACAAAACCAAATCACCACTTGGACTACTTGATCTTGAGCATTTTTCATAAACACCCAAATATGACAATTTTTAATTAATCCTACATAAAACTGGATTTTACGTATAGACCCTTCAAATTTAAGAACTAAGGTAAACAAATGGTTATCAAATATTTGGTAAAATAAAGCTTTTTTTTAAGTTCAAGTTAATTTACACGTAGACATGTCACCTGTTTACGTAAAGTGACCCACTATTGCCCTTGATTTAACACCATTAACCATATAATATTAGGGCAAATATTGGGTGATGCTTATATCGCGTATGAAACTTGGATGAAAAAATAAGATCGGATCTAGTTTGAAAACTAGTGTCTAATAAATGAGCTTGGGCGAAATTTTCTGATTTACATTATCCGAGTCGACCTAATTTAACAAATAGTAACACATTTCTATATGAAAAAAGTGTAATGCGAATCAATTATATACATGTAATTTTGTAGTAATCCATTCTTTTCATTCTATCTAAGAGAATTCAATAATTCTAGCAAATAGAATTTCAACTATACAACATCCAACATGCTTGTTAAGCATGCACAGCACAAGAATTTCGTTATCTAGATTGATAAAGATTATATAATTGATAAAATGATTGGCCAAAGTTCAATATGGTTTGGGACTATGTAGTATGTATGTATTCTGTCACGTTCGTGTGGATGTTTTGATAAAATGAGAATTTTCACAGAGAAACCTGTGTAGTTGTTATCGATATTTTTGTGTTATATTATTGAGTACCTGATCTCTTAAGGACTTGTACAAATATTTATGTTTTTTCTTTTAAACAATTTTATATAATGTATGTGATATTTCACAATTCAGTACTAGTGATACCGGAAATCAGGTGCCTCTGTTAGGATCACTAATTGTGAATTACTTTCTTTATAATTTTTGTAAGTATATTGAAGAATGGATAAGTATTAATAAATAAACAACCATATGCAATAAGCAAATCAATGGATAGTATATCTGTTTATTGTTAAAATGCCATTTTTATGTGCAGTGTATAATGTTTTTTATTGTTTCATAGATTTTTGCTATAATTATGTATTTTATCCACTAAGCCTAATTTTTAAATGTATCAATTGATATATGTTCTCAAATTGAAATATTCCTCAATACTTATTTCATTTCTTCTAGTATTTTCTCTTTACGCGCAGATAGAAATGATGTCTTAAGAAACGTGCTTTTATTATTATATATATTTTTCGTAAAATACTTGAGGGGTTCATATTTCGCACAAATGAAATTAGCACATTGGCTTGTATCCTTAACGAATTTACCTGCCTTTTGGCGGCATCTAATCCTGTTCTCCGATAATCTTCGAAATCATATCCGTATCTTCAAGAAAACAATGACACACATTTCTTTGCTAGGCTTTAGTAAAGAGTTATTTTTACATTCAGCAACTGCACAATGTTTATTCTTATTTTTTATGAATTAACACGTTTTTTCGCTGCTTACTTAGTGCTATTTATAAATGGAACAAGGTATAATACAAAAGCTAAATTTCAAGAAATGAAAACTATTGAAATAAGAAGAGAAAATTCAGCAGTGTAGCACACAATACTCCACTCTACATAGAATTCGGCTAACGTCACGTAGAGGTTGGCTGTAACCTATAGAATGAGTTGGAAGGTACAGACCAAACTAAAGGAATGTATTGTATACGGGACAATACTCTTGAATGAAAATAAAATCAGAACGCATCAGTTTTTCGACGTTATTTTCACGTGCACAATACACTTCTGGAGGTTAAAAACTCTTATTTTTATCATTGACATACAACACATGTAGCAATTGACACGTCTTCTTGTTAATTTCATCCATTTCTCATCTATCTTGCAACCTTGAATTTGGATGAATAACTTTCCGCTTGCTGTTTTTCTCTGCTTAATTTCTTAGAACAATATCGCATTAATTTCAATTATTTCCAAGATTAGCGGTGATAAATTAGCATATTATCTTATCGATTCTATACAACTATCTCTCATCTCTTATAACATACAGCATTCCGGGGTTTACTATTAAAAACGGCATGTTTATTTTTGTGGTGTCTACATCTTCGTGAATAGTTCACTTCTCGATGTGTTTTCGATGTAAATAAACTATGTACTGTTTATATTTTGAAGGAGACGAGAGAGTTATTCCTCTTATATATAAGGAATTCCACAAATCTCATAACATCGACAAATATTTGTACAGTACATGTACAAACATGTATCATAATTGTTATATGAAGCTCTGAAGAGTGCACAATCTTTTAAAATAAATACAGATAACCTCGACCTCTTATCTAAAAACTTCTAAATATAACGTAGGCAAAAGCGGATCCTTGGTTTAATTACTATCTTATATATTTGTAACTGCCAGTGCCGGGTATACAGGAACGAGATTACACTTTCGAATAGATTCTTTTTCGTCGCCATGCTTGGGACTTTTTTTAAGTTTTGCAATTACCGGTGCGGATGCTAGTGACAAGTTTTAGTTGATATTGGTGCATACTTTCTATTTAGCTGCTGTAAAAAAATCCTAATCGAAAGGAAACGGAATAAAAACATCGGATAATTACAGAATATAATAGTATCGGTTATCAGGAAACATGATGAAATCACACTTGAAGTGCCAGTATTGCGTAAGTGTCTAAATATATTTAACGGTTACAATAGTGCATGATGCTTCGCATTGTTATAGCGGGTGTAAGTGAAATTTTCGCCGATTACTCACTATCCAGAGGGAACGGCATTGGATTCTAATATTTTGCAGTTCTCTCTCTGCATTATCCTTTCGAAAGAGGAACCAGCTTGCACGCACTTTTCTACTTTGATTGAACACTAAATATTGGTTCATCAGTCCATAAAATATTTTTCCTTTTCCACTGTTCTGTCGGCTAGTTCCGATGTTCTCGGGCTCACTGTAGCCTTTTCAATCGGTTATACGGTCGTAGTAATTTTTTACAAGCTACTGCGTGACCATCTAAATTTCCTTCCGCTAACCGGAGCTTGACCGTGATAACTGAAATCGGATGCTCTGTCAACTCATTTAGTGAAATATTATTGTTTTTTGTTCAGTATACTGCTGTTTAGACCCCTGATATGATCCAACACTCGTGCGACTAACTAGACGTTTACAGTTGACTCAGATCTGCCTTAACCTGTTCAAGCCACACCCAATTGAGAGTACTTGAGTTTCTTATAGCAGGCAGCACCTCGTGTCCTAGCGCTATTTAAAAGAGTATACCGATATACTGGTCAAAACACCCCACGTAGTTAAAAGGGCAAGATCTGGATAAATCTAGGTTAAATGAGCGGGTGTAGTACCACATTCCATTTGCAATGTTTTTGATACAATATCTCTTCACTGGTATCGATCTCAGTTCACTGGGTATCTAAAAAAGAAATGAATTGAGAAAGATGCCTCTTTTGTATTTCACTTATTATATTGGAAATGTTAACATTTTATCTGTTAACTGAAGTGGAAATGTCTCCAAAAATCTTGATAATAAGCCATCTTAAGATTGGAAAGAAAGTATGGATTTAGAATAGACATTTGTTTTGATAAAATTAAAATGTCGATAGTGAAGTTATCGTGCTGTTTAGCCCACACGTAGCGGCCTTTCTTAAGGTGTTTCATTAACTTGACTTGACTTAACATTTCTAAAAACAAATTACTTTAATGACCAACTGTTTAAGTTTGCATGAAATATAAAATTCGAAGCGTTCATTCACTGTGCATTACAATTTATATGGTGCGTATACCACACAAAACAAACCTTGAACTTATTACTCTGGAAATGTATAAGAAATTTAACTACGCTGTCAAATTCTCCCACACGGTTTATTTTTAGCAACAACTCGAGGAATAGAATTTGTCCTTGCACAATGGTTTACACGAGAAATTAAGATATTTGTAGTTATTCACATGTACATTTTTCACTGCTAAATTTCACATTGCAGTATTAAATGTCGTTTACTCGATAAAGGGAAGACCCTTTCGTGGAGTGGAATATAAATAGAATATTAGTAGGATCCAGAAATCTTAATAATTTCATTTTACTGCGTTCTGCCTCAAGGAATGTCCTTTAATTAAAAATATATTAGTGGAATAAATTTGTTTCAGCTGCGATTAATATTGGTTTTGATTACGTCATGTTTTCAGTAGTAATGAGCAACATAGCCAGCAGTAATAAATATTTATGGTATGGTACTTGTTTTGAAAGGTTTCTCCCATACTATTTAGACTACAAGTTGTTTTCTGTCTGTTCTACATTTTCAATCATTCACCATTAAAATCACTGACATCACATATACGTTACAGATAAAGTTTGAGAAAAATCTCATGGGACCAAGCTACGCAGAATGAGTGACGTAATTCGCTTGTTATCTCTGTCAAATCCCACTTAGACGTACTGTTTTACTTTTTCTTTTTTCACAGACTGCAAATGCATGAGATTAATTCTTCAGTGACTATTTATCTGCGATCTATTTTAGTTAATAGGTCAACTGATTTTCCGATACCTTTCGAATAAAATAAAGTCCGTATAATTACTAACTACGACTATGTGCATATGTATCAGATGCCCTTGGAAAAACCTCATATTTTCTGTGCTCTTAGTTTTTTATTTCCTTAAAGTTTAAGTACCGTTATGTTTTTAGCTTTTTAGTCGTTACAAGATATAAAAGGGCAGGCATTTGTGCGTGATTGGTCTGTTATATTCTTTTGTTTCACAAAACACTACAATTGAGATTTGTGGAAAGGGGCCAAATCGTACTGTTAGATATGTAAAACATTCATCGTATCCGACATGTGCCATACAAAACATGTTAAAACGGAGAAGGCGGCAGTTGTGAAATTAAATCAAAAATTGAACGAAACCACCCAAACAATGCCAGAAATGATCACTCTTTGGAAAGAATGGGGTGTATACAAATGAAGTTTTTCAACTGCAGGAATAATGAATATAGTCCAGCTTTGGATTTTCTTGAAAGTGACTCTAGAGAAATCCATAATTGTCCGATGTTAAAAAATTTTGTTAATATCTTATATGTATGTATGTATTAGAAATTGAGATATATATCTTTAATTCAAAAAATAAATGAATAGGGGTTAATAGAATAGCACTTCGAAATGTCAGGAAATTTGACTTTGTACTTTTTCAAAGTTGGTTACATCAACCAACGCGCTCTGGTTGGTTTCATCGTAACATACTCCATAAGTTTTAGACGTAGAAATGGCCAGATTCGATGACAGTACTTGACTGATTCTGAGATAAACGAAACTGGTTTGTGTCGGAATTGACTGAATTGATGAGCCCTTATGGACTTTTTTGGTAGCTTGTACAATTGGTTACAGACAAATAAATTTGTATATGTTCCAAACGTGTCCTCCTTTTCGTGCACTCTGCAATAGGTTTACCAATGATAGATTGAGATAAACTACAAGTGTTCACAACATGCGGGGAATAAATAGGACATTTGTTTTAGTTTTTGTAATAAAATTTAACTCGTTTACATTTCAACCTCTGTTTTCTGTGTAACATTAATTGTATCATTGACTTTGGAAGTTAATGTTTGCCAAATAAAAAACCACATTTTTATAGCATGTTTCATACCTTATCATTTACATCATTACTACATTTTCATGTACGTCAGAACACTGACATTAATTCTTATTCTATTCGGATTTGTATTTATTTTGCAACGTTGAGTCATACAATACAAAAACCGAGTATGCGGTCCCTGATAAACGATAAGCTTCTAATCATCTTCGAAAAACACGCCATATGATCGATACGGCAAATTTAACCGACGAGGTATTGGTACCTAAAAACCGAAAGTTGGTAACAGCTAAATCGTCGTATATACGTCACAATCGAAGGCAGACACTTCAATTCTCGAAGTATCCCAGTATATCCCAAGGAGTTCACAGCGAATCAAACTAATTAATACCGACAACATGTATGTGTACTCATAAGAGAGTAGGTCATTTCGTTGTTTCTGTACCGGATGCTGATGTTGTAAATGTGAACGTCTTCTACGCGGTTTTCACACTTTTGTTGAGAATCAATCTCCGCGGAAAATCCGTAATCGACAGTATAATAAGTGGCGCGGTGATATTCACATGATTCACGCCATTAGGCCATCGTACTACCATATCGTGATGGGGAAAATTTAATTCTCTTAAGATTTTTCCACGTTCTCCAATATATTAATTTTGCTGCTGATATAAATTAACTGTTATATAATATAACGTTTTTCTTTACAGCAAGTAGAGCGTATACTCGGGAGTTGTTATCTGAGTTATTGTTAGTTGAGTGTGGAGAAACCTCTTTGTAATTGTTTTTTTTTAAGATATAAATTACATGTATTCCGTTTACGTGCATTAATTATAATAAATTAAACTCTAACAATATTTAGCGACGAAAAGCTCTCCGACACGCCAGTTTATAACTTTGGTTTGTCCTGTTATGAAATACACGTGCGATCATTTACGATTTGAACAGAAAATAGAATAAATCAATTATTTTCAATAGAATATCCTGCACATTATTTACTTATTTTGTATAGAAGATTAAGTAAGATTTTTAGTAAACTCTCCTTTTTGAGTTATTGCTTGTATCTTTTGCAATCTTTCCACGTATTCGCTCTTTTAAATTATTTAAATTAGTCGATTTATTTAAATAGACGTTGTATTTTAAACAACTCCACAACAAAAAGTTAATGGGTGACTTAGGAGGACATTCGATAGTTCTTCTGCATCCAATGCCGATTTTCTTTCACTCAGTGCTTGTAATTCTGCCTATTAACAAAACAAGAAGTTCAATGAAATTTACCTTATTACCTTATATTCTAATTATCTTTTCATAGAATTAGGTTCTTTGATCATTCGTATTCTGGCAACTTCTATATAGCAAATATATTTTATAAGGATGGTGTTTTGCAATGTGAAACGTATTTAAAACCGTTCCTGTTGGACGATCAGAATACCGCAAGTTTTATTAAGTAACGCAGTGCCATAGGAAACTTGTAAAGGTACAATAGTATTAGTCATTTTAATCCTAGAATTTTGTTTGAATATTCATCTTATCAATAGCAATTTCTTAATTAAACTTGTTTTGCATTTGGAGCATGTGTATACGTATGTATTTTTTCCAAGTAAGAAGCCGACGTAAAGCTGTTCTTGTTATTATATAAATGTCCTTCGGTACAGGGCATGTAACTATCATTTTTATTTTTAAATCGAATAGCTTAACCCAACAATTGTTTTCTTATTGACTTATAAATTATGCAAAGTGCGCAAGGATTTGTAATTAGAATTAATTACTTGTTGGAATTTTGTAAGTAGCGGTTTATTGAGTAATATCTGCATACCATGCATCATTAATATAATTAGTAACAGATAATATTCACATAATTTGCACGCGGCAGTCACACGTTTGCGGAGAGACTGTTGGAAGGTTTCTTCATATTTTTGATTGTTCCCGGTAATCACAACAATAGTTACATAGGTAATGAGACATTACTTCTGAAGGCTATCAACCTGTTAATGACCAAAGATAAAAATAACCATAGAAAATATCTAAATATTAATTATTTATTGTCTTCTAATATAACCTTACACAAAAAAAGGAACAATTCAATAATATAAAAAATAATGTTTCGAAAACGACGCCATAAATCGGAATAAAAAGAAAATAATAATATATATATATATATATATATATATATATATATATATATATATATATATATATATATATATATATAATATTATATATATAATATAATATATATATAATAATATATCTTATTTTTTGAATGTATTACAGAATGAATATGGTTAATATCGTTTCCAGAGATTCTAGACGGTTGAGACAAGCATAGAAAAAATTCAATCGGTCATAGACGATCGATATAAAAGGAAAATATATTACTACATATACGTTTGACAAGACACTCCAGAAGTAACGACAAACAAAACGGCAGAAATATTTTTTAATACTTATAATACATTTCCAAAGTAAAAAAAAAAATGGGATACGTATTTTGAAGATCCAGAAAACGTGGATAATACAGAATTCTTGGAGGTTGTACGGTGTTATCTTTCCAAATTGATAATGAATCATTCCAACTTTTCATATCATTTATTTCCTTCCGAAAGTGTCGATAAGACACATTGATATCTAACAGGAAGAATATTTATATTGACGCCGCGAAAATTTCTACCACAGTCCGCTGCTCCCGGATCTTCAGTCGCCATATAATACGCGTCTGCGAACGGAATATGCTTTCTACTATACTATGGGGGCCATTCACGTGATCGTAGCTCGTCACCATTGACACATTAACATGGTGCACTTCACCTTGTTCGCCATCTCTTTTCTTCTGTGCCCCTTCCCAGTCTCCCTCATTATTGTACCTACTATCTCCTCTACCTGCTAACTCACAACTACTACTACTGTACGCGGAATATTGTTCTTCTTCGGGCAGTGTTTTGGCTTGTAACAAACCTGATTTGTTCGACTTTAGCTTACAGCAACATACTTTCACCGTAAATACCGGAACCCAATCGCTATACTATAGTTTTCTTCTTTTCTATTCGTTTGTCTTAATAATTCGAATTTACTCTATCTTTGTTCTAGTTATTTCCCATATTTTATTCCGACATTGTCTCTATTATTGCGTTATATTTTAAATCTCTTGAAAATAATTGAAATTATGTAATTTATAAATATTCAAAGCCAAAAATGTAACTGTCAAAAGCCCAATTCACAATTCTTCACGTTTATTATACTTTCACATATTTTTATTATTTATTTATTCTATGCGTCCTAGAAAATAACATGTCTAAGGCTAGACGAACCTCCTACACACCTATACGACCGTCTACAATACGTCTGCTAGCATACAACTTTCCTAATACAGAATCCGGTAAGAATTTAGCAGATATTAGCAGTAAAGAATGTGTTGATGAATACAAGAACCTTTTAAAATAGTTTTTTAATTTAGTAATAAACCATTATTTGTGTTATTTGCACTTTTATATGCCTCAGAATTGCTTCATTTGAGTCAAAGCAGTTATGATGATATGTCTATAAGAGAAACTTTAAAAATAGCTTCCTATTTGGTTGTTAAGAAAAATTGTTAAGACAGTACCTGGTTTCAAAAGTGAACATTAGTATTATTATGTGCTTTTTGGGGTTTATAATCTAATCTAGTAGTAGTAAAATTAACAGTCACAAACTGCAATGAAACACCATCAGAAAAAGCTGTTTATAACTGGTTTTCAGTATTTGGTTCCCGCCAGTGATGAATTCCGTGAGGTTGAATAAAATCGGTTGTTCCAAAAAGTATTAATGCTGCACAAGAGGTGAACAAATTCGACATATGAACTTCAAACACCATATAAGACATTGTAACAGGTCTCGAAACTTGTATATATTCGTACGAGTTGAGAACTAGGTAACAGTCAATTGTTTGAGTGTTCTCAGCTGAATCAGACCCAACAAAGGTTGGTCTTTAGTGAAACACTGAAAACATGAAAAGAATTGCTTGTTTCTTTCATGTCACAAACGTTACATTGGAGGTTCGAAGATCAGTTGGCGCTGAATGATATACAATAATTTGTTTCCCAGAAGTAATGGATGAAATTAAAAACGTTGGTTACTTCAAGCAAAAAAACGTCTAATGACTTCATTTTTTTCTCGAATGTGAAATAAAAAATACGTAAGCGTTGACTTTTATTACTCCAAGTAGTCGTTGAAGCCTTTAAAAACCATGTTTTGGAGACACCACCTTCAAAGTGGAAAAAATTGACTCAAACGTGTGGAAACGTTTTGGAAAACAATAAAATGATTTGTGCAATTTTTTTTAAGATGAAAACACATTGAATTGTTGCGTCAAACTATTTATTATCCATGTAAACTATTGAAGTCTTAATAACATGTTGATAATTTTATACGTAACGGAAGTACCAAAACATCATGGAAACAGTTAACAAAGAATTTTTTCAACATTTTTGTGGGAGTTGCTTTCAATTTTTCACTGATATATATAGATCCAGGTCCGTATCTTTTAGCATTTTATAGATAATATTGTTTCGACAATTATCTATTGCATACGTACAAATATAGTGTTACGCATTGTTTACTTGGATTTTTTTCCTTGCACGTAGTCAAGTTCATTGTTCCACTAAATTACAACGACTTACGTATTAGCATGTTTATATGTGCATGTAAGTACATAGCAGCACCTATTAACTCATTACAAATTACAAGGTTTTTAGTTGTACAGGAGTATAGATTTACAAAGCAGAGTTTGGCCTACTTATTAATTAAATTAACGAATTGTGTGGGACGGTTTTTTATTGATTTTGTTTTGCTTTTTTTTCTTCTACTGTATTATGATAACACATCAGGTCGCTGTAGAAAGGCGTGTTACGTTATTAATTTGCGCATAATACGGATTTTTTTTGAAAAGGTAAATTACTCTACAATCGCAAATTGATTCGCAGTTAAGTATCCTTTGTTTAGAGGAAATCTATGCAAAGGAGTATTGCAATTGTTTTAATGGAAAATGTCAAATGTTTGTTTTTGCTTGAAATCCACTTTTAGATCTAGTTCCTTAATACTTAATCAAAGAAATTGTGGCATCCGGCAGTCCGGCATGGCTCGTCATTTGTGTTAACTAACCAGACTGTAAGACAAAAGTTTGGAATTCTCAAGATTATATTAGATGAGGATATTCCGAATGAATCATTCTCATAATCAGATTTCACATAAAACCCAGACTTTTTTCGTGTATCAACATTCTAATCAAGAACTTGATAAAATTATTTTGTATCGCTGTAAAACGAATACACCTCGGATGAAATACTTCTACACCGACTTTCAGGGGTTCATCTAAATTTTCAAGGTAATTATGATTATTTTTCGAGTTCAAAAATAACAAAATTTTATTAGCAATTTTTTCCTTTTATTAAAAATGAGATAACTAAAGGATTCAGGAGGTTCTAAAAGAGTATTCACCAACACTTTCTAGTTTTTCTTTTTTTATATGTAAATTCTAACCACTTTGGTCAATATGCTATTAAAAGCGGGTTTTTGAAGTAATGGACGGCAAGTTTGAAAAATGATTCTCTTTACATTTTCATTAACAAATTTTTGTTAAAACTACTTCAACACCTTCTGAGTTCAGTGGCTAGTCAAGTTTTCTATATCAGTATGGTTTACAGTGATGCTTCCATTTGAAATAAGTCATACTGTATAATTGGAGATATTTTTTTTGGATGTAAATATCTCAATATCGACACTGTTATGAAAAATTGCTTCCATCACATCGTATAAAGAATTGTCAAGGTATATTATATCATATGCCGGTATAATAAAATAGCAGTGGCTAGTTTTTGATCGAAGAAAAAGGTTTACAACCCGAAAATAGGAGTAAAATAATGGTATAGGTTAGCTGTACATAATGATTTTTATTGTTGCGGCTTCCGTACAGTATAAGAAAATTAATTTAAAATTGCGTACGGAAGATCAGAACTACAAAAACTTACGACAGAATGTGCTGTTACTCGGTAAAGAAAATTAGAAAAATAAAAATAAGATAAATTAACAAAATAGAGAAAAAGGAAATTGAGGTGGGGTACTGAAGAAACTAATTTAACGAATTAAACCCTCATATTACTGGTCTCACAGTAAGGGGGTGACAAAACGATCCTCTATGCTAGAAAACCCAGAAACTCGGAAATATCCAAGTCCAGTTTTTGTAAATAAGCGCGCATCACATTTATCCAGAAACGTTCTTGGAAGTATATAATAATTATCGTAGACAGTTTGGGCGACGACCTTGAAACACGACATTTCTTCCATAACTTTAAGATTAGATTTAATTTTGTAAAAAGTACCTACATTTGTAACCAAAACATAACCTTTGAAGTGAAACATTGATTTGGCCTAGCCAAAGAACTTATGATACGTTAAAATACTTAACTCATATCCAAGCTCCCGATTAATAATGCATACTCCAATCGATATATGGAGATACCTACCTAACTAAGAAACAATATTTATAGGTAAATGATTGCCACCCGAATTTTCTCTACAATTATCGATGACGTAAGCCACCTATTACGTACTAAAGACGCAATCGATTTCAAGTATTCAGTACTCCGCGCATCTTAAAATGCCCACTTTTCCTTATCAACAGTATCGAAGAGGAGACGAGCCCGAGTTCAATTATCCAGCTCATTATCAATGGCAGTGTCGTTTGGTGCGCTCGTTTCGGTAAACACAGCGTCGACACACGGTGTTCGTTTCCTTTGTTTGATTCCGCAAACGTTTTTCCGTTGTCATCTTTGACGTGCACGTTCTCACTTCATTAGCGGCCTTTGCTGGTTTATTGTGCGTAAAAAACTATTCAGTTCTTTGCCTGCGTTTTGTTACGAAAGTGTTTCTCGATTCTGCAAGCTTTGCGGTCCTTTGGTTTCGGCAATAAAGCGAGGTAGGTGTGGGATTCTTAAAATTTTACGACGATGTAACGAGTTGACCTAGGTTACGGTTAAACTTTCTTTCTGCTCGTGTTGCCGAAGATATAAAATGAACAAGTTGACTCATAATCGGATGAATCATTTCATTATACAAACAATGCATATCGGATATCTCGGTGTTGGTTAAACTCTTTGTAACGAATGTTTTTGATAATGGATGCAATAGTTAACGTTACTAATTTGTTAAGAATGCGTTATACTCCTGATATTAAAGATTGGATCGGTGTTATATTTTTCTACAAATTCTTTGTTAGATAGTTTTTTTTGTATTGTTTTTTGCCGGCATCTTTAAATTTTGGTAGTTGAACTCCATGAACAATGCAAGTGTCGATAAAAATCCTTGATAAGATAAAATCCTTTGAGTTCTATTTTGTGTTGATTGTCATTTGTGCGCGTTGTACCTTTAAAAAATGGTTTCAGTAATCTCCAAATGAATCGGGGGGAAACCATATAATATCTAGACATTTCCTAGATCTCATAAAAAAACAGGGAAAATTCGTAGTCAATATAGATTATATTATCAACTCCATTATAGTTGTATACTATCCGCTTAAATATAAAAAGAACTAATAACAAGTGCGCGTTGTTTGGGGATTCACCCGCTGTATAGTACGGACTTGCTTCAGTTACAACAAGCGGTAATTGTGATAAATTGTGAAATTGGTTAAAGGGAATGTAATAAAGTTTTTTTCTAATACAAGGTTTTTAAGTGTTACATATTTTAGAATGTAATTTTTTTGAGGTGTTAGGGTATTCCTTTTACCTAGTTTTAGAAATATGCAAAATAGATCATTTAAGGAAAATAACTTCCAAAATAATGGGAGATATTTAGTTAGTACAAAAAAAATAGAAAAAATCCAATATCCTAATTGTCTTCTGATCATTAATTATTAACCTGTTTCATAATTTTATTTTTTGGTTTCATTCGAGATTCTTACAGAAGGATCCAATGTTGGTTTACAGTAAGGCAAGAAAGAAAATAGTAAATTAAAAAAAAAGGAATACTGTAGAAGCAAATACCTGATAAAGTTGAAGAACTACCTCATACGAATGCTTGAAAAATCAATATTGAAATTAGTGTTTGCTAAATAATTAGTACGCTCGAAAACCACCTTAAATAGTGATGGGAGTGATTTGAATCTGGGGTGAAACGGGTCAAGGTTAAAATATTCAATTAATTTTGATGTTGTGCGAACGTTACGTCACTGAGTGTCATTTTGAGCACCTGTTGGGATTGCTCGATAGTGTTGAATTATTGCAAGCAAGATCGAGAAACTCTAGTTCATTACGTCATTTGTGGCGCACTAGATCAGTCCATTATATTATATTATGGAGACTGTTTGCTAATTTAGCTTCATCAAACACCACAGTAAATTTAGTAAAATTTGTGAAATGATCTTGTAACGATAACACCTGTACCTTGTGATAATGATGCAGATAAAATTGTTGTTGTCGTATCTATACATAGCTACTATAACTTCAGCTGCTACTTGTTGGATCGCATTCGAAGATTTAAAAAATTGTTTCCTTAGCGTTTGCCAATTTTGCGCGGCTTCCTTGGGAATCTTGTAACCTCATTAACAATCATCCGTAACATCAGATGTATAATCTTGATGCTATAGTTGCGTTTTGTCGGTGCCCCTAGCATGTTAAAATCAGGTCCACAAGTTCATTGTTTGTCAATCATACAACGGATGAAAACGAAAATCTCATGGATCTGAATATATTGCATAGAAAGTCGGATTTATTACAAAGCAAACGATATATGAGATAAGAACGCGACTGTTTCTAATCTTCGTTATTTTTGAATTTCTATGTAACCAATATTTACTTACTTCATTCTGGACAGTTTATTACATAAGCGAGTTAATTATTGTGCTTATTTTTTTTACTTTCTATGTAGTGAAACTGGCACTGAAACGGATGTATCTTATGCTTTTGAAGTTTCTATGTAGATTTCTGGTTTACTTACTGAAGATTTTTTTTAATGGCATTCATATTTTGTTGTTTAGGCTATTTAGAAGGAGAATGACTAAGGAAAAAGCGCTAGTATCATGCGATTTCTTGAATTTTGGAATAAAAGTTCTTAAATCTGATACCATGTGATATGATTGATATGTTTTTTCGCCTGAAATGCATCTAACGTATCACCTATCATTTCCATCGAAGTATCTTTGGTCAATCACACTAATCCTTTAGACATAGTTTTAGTTGACTGACTATAACCTTTAAAAGTAAATAATCTAAGAAGATTAATAGAAAATTTAAAATACGTAATCCAAGATACCAAATGGATAATTTGTAACACCATATTAAACATACCAGAACGAGTTCCTCAGTATAATCCATAGTCGACCTTGTTTGCGATTTAATGAACTATCATCTGTTTCCAATTTTTTTTTTTACGTATAATTTGACGAACATATCGATTTGTCTCTACTAAAACTTACAACAATCCTTTCTAAAATAGGTTTTATTGCATGACAAAATCCAGGGAATTAGAACGGATCATTGCATGCTTTGTTACTCTAATTTCGATTCTGCGAATAATAAAAAATAATATGGAGGATTTAGATTGATTTCTTTCATTGACGAATATTCTACTTCTCGACTTGATAGAAAAGAAAGTTACCTGTGAAACGTAACAATAAAAAGCATTGATAAAGTGAAAGGATGCATAATTGAAATACTTGAGATGAAATTAATCCGATACAAGAGCAAATTAAGTACCTCAATTAAGTCTTGCTTATTTAGAAATTGTAACTTTTATAGTTCAAGCTTGTCTTAATTTTAACTTCAGTTAAAATTCTCAATCCATAAATCTGACCAAGATTTTTATAATTCGAACAGAATTGAATAAGTAGTAGATCATAATTTAAAAATGAAATAGCCCTTTCACAAAATTAGGCCTCGGAATTCTATCAATATTTGTAACTTTTATTTGTAAAGAATATTGAATATTAAATGGAGAAAGAAATTAAACGTCAACAAAGGAAGACCTAAATAATTTAATGATGAACTTTAGAATGGTACAGTTACAAGTATAGCATTCTTTAAAATTGCCAAATTAGGATATTTTTTCTCATAAAATTAATTTATACGACATTCGAAAATGGTCCATATTGGAAGGTTTAATATTAATAAATGAAATCAAAATCCTTTTAAGGAGTAAGGGAAATATGATCCTATAACGTCGACCAAATTTAAATAAAACGTACTGTTTATGTTGTATGGTTCTCAGTTCTTTTATAATTGTTAATAAGGTAATTTTAAGACTTTCTAAAAATATTTTTAACCTCAAAGTGCATTATGTCCCAATCTTTTCTTCAAAGTAACATATGTTATAAGATTTGTATGTTGAAAATAAGCTACATCAAAGCAATCGACAATATCCTTCCTTGTTATGCCTTTTCATTTAGTCAACATTAACCATAGTTTCAACATTCAATGTATCAATTTGTAAGTCAAAAAAACAAAATACATTATAGCATACCGCTAATGATCATATCTGGGAACATATAAGATACATATGTCGTCTTTTTTAAAGAATTTTAATTTGCTGGCAGCGATACTATTTCTTAGAGATACATTAACAGAAAACACGGTAATCCAATGTATCACGATTCTCTTCTGTTGGATTATCTACCAGATAGATTATTAGATGTTCACTCATCTATTAGATACTCAGTATTACAGGAAATTACTGGTTTTAGCAACGACGTCTTTCAAACCGATATAATCAATAATTAAATTGCACAGTGTGGGAGGCGATGAAAAGATTCTAGCTATGGATGAAGAGACAATTTCATCAATAAAAGCGGAGTAAACTAGAAATACTGTGAAATTCTCACCTCTTTTTAGCTCATCGCTTTCGCCATGTTCAATTGGCGAAAATGTGCAATCTACCTTTTGTTTTGGTTGGTTTGATAATCTGCAGTTCGTGTACCTCCTCCCATTCAAGTTCTTCAATTAATTAATGTAAATGGTTCTCCTATTACTTCGAATTCTCCAATAATACTTAACACTTCTTATTTTTTTCATTATATATAAAGATTCTCCTCATCTCCAATATATATATCCTTTCTCCCAACTTAATATGAAAACCTGTTCCTAGAACTTAAGTGACCTGATTTTACAAAGCCTATGCTTAATAGAATGTTTAACATGCCCACGCGTTTTAGAATATGTTATATTCTCAGTTGTTCAGCCTAATACATTTTTTAATAATACCTAACGTCCTTGTATCACGTGTGATACAAATGGTTGAATTGCGAACACCGGTTTTATCTGTAAAATTTTTCGTCATCTTCCCAGAAACCAATACATAATAAACATTTAGATAATATGATAAGGGAATTACTGCGAGCTATTTTAGCGATTCGGTAACAGTAGATTGCTATTTATTGTGCGTGACACTTCTGCCACAATAGTGATCTGGTATTTTTTTGCCTAAAATACAATTGTTTTCAGTGCATTAATTTTTTAAGAATAACGTTTTTACTTGAAATATACGTATTTTGAGAATAATATCTGCTGTGCAATATGTGTGCTGCAAAATTATATACAGTGAAGTCATATTATCCAACAGAATTATTATGTAGATTGGAACCAATATCCAAAATCTTTAGTTTTGACTAAACGGGATCTGTACTTATGCACCAGATGGAATAAACATCTTTTTAGATTATCGGAGCAGATGGTTAGCGGAAAGTAACTGTGCTTTAGAATTATTTTCCATTAATAACAGGCCAATATTACTTGATTAATAACATTTTCTTGAAAGTTAAAATATATAAAAGTTGCTATCAAGATAAGGAGTTTCCCAAAATTCCTCCTTCACGTCGAGAATTTATTATCATTTTAAATATAGCCAAAAAGTTCTCGTCGAACATTCACGCCATTAAAACGAATATTTCTTTCATGTGTTCGGAGGTCGAAGGACTCGCCAAACAATCGACTTCACTTTTTCCTTGCACATGTTATTTAAATCTGTTCAAGCGAGAATATGAAATGTACGTGGTAGTAATAGTGTTAGAATATTGTGGGTCCCCAACATGCAGATAGAATTTCAAGGTTGTAGTGGCCAAAAATAAACAACGCTTATTATTTTTTTCTACAAGGCGCCGTCCAAGTTAAAAATTTTCGAGAGAAAATTTTGTTGAAAGAATAGAAAGCTGACTTAATACAGTGTATATTTACTGTATCGAAAATAATTATTGAAAAAATATTTGATATTGATAAAATCTAATCATGATTTTATGCATTCTTTTGCATGAAGTGACATCAGAGACAAAATGATTTAACAAACGCTTGAAAACGCAAAAATTTAATACGACATTTGTGCTCTATGAAGTGGCAAAAATGCGAGACTTTGTATAGACCATGGCCTTGTGTTTTACGATCGTGTTTCTATTCCAGAGTAGTAACGGAGACGTCGCCAGGTCGCCGTTTCCGGGCGGCGGCGTAAAGCCTCCCATGGCCACGCAGCACCAGACCGGCGGCTACCGCCAGTGGGGTCCACCACCTTACTATCAGCAGCGATATCCTTCGCAAGTCAACTCCTTTGCACCCGCTTCGTCGACCAACGCCACCTACACGTCTACATCAAATTCGGTAAGAATCCAATCCAAACGTTGTATTGATTTTCTTTTACAGGGAGACACTACGTCTTAATTTTGTTCTCTTACAATTAGATATTTCATTGTTTTCACAGAATCTCTATGTCGCATTGGGTTTAAATTTATACTCTAAAAAGGACGTGATCCTTTTACGTGTTTCTCAAATATTTTTTTTATTGAAACTTGAAACGAAAAAAATGATGTTCAAAATATTTGGCAAATATGTACTGCTGTTCAGACTGTATGGAATAGTTGCCATAGCGCATTATATCAGCAATTATTTTATATAAAAATCGTTTGGTGGGGTTCCTGAACCGTTAAAAAAATTTATAAATAACAAAACGCTCATTTGGAGTAAATGCACAAGAATAGTTTGTTCACTTATTTATTATTTTAATACTGCTGTACGGTAACATAAGGTGATAATTTTAATTGAAACTTATAGAATATTTGTGTTTTTTGAATAAGCTAACAAGAAACCAATTATTGAAGCTGTTGTGTACAAAACATTGAAGCGTTTTAGTGAAATAGATCGCGTGAAGACCTGAATCTAGTATCTTTCGTACTTCATCGAAAGATACTGGAACTAGTGGTAACGAGAAATGAATGATTTCGGGCGAGGTATTGAAGTTTTCATTAAGTCATGATAGGCTAAATTGATAACGATATAAATTTGGATATTGTACATAGTCGCCAACGTCATACCCAGAAATTAAATGCATGGGTAGGAATTTATTGAGCATATTATGCTGCTGGTGCACATTTTGTGTAGCTGATGAAAATATTAAAATTTTGGCGAATAACTTTTTTAACATTACTCCATTAAAAATTTGAAAACACTGGATATGCATCGCTATTGTTACAAAAGACTACTCGATAATCCACTAACTTCGTTAGTATCCTTTATTGCCTTTGATAATCTCTTGATTTACTTGTTTAGAATTACAAAGCTCTGTACCAAAATGTTATTATTTGCCTACCACTCGCAGCTACTGTGCTGGGTTTTTTCTTTTTTCTTGTGGTTACTTTAAAGAACAGCTGGCTATATTTTTGTTATGTTTACTCCTTTGGATACCGATTAAATATGAAAAGATTAACAAACATCCTAAGCAAGCAGAGATGTAAGTACATACGTGATATATACTTTAAGATAGGCAACTTCTTATACAGGTCGCTAAGCCTTGCATTGCACATAATCTCTTGGAGTAAATATATCGCCTAAAATATAATAAAGCCTAAATCAATCCAACAAAATAAACGGACTGTATTCAAAATATGCTACCCCTTTACAAAATCTAGAAGGTGCTTCGGGTTATTGTTCTGTTGAAGAAGCATAGTTTCCGCGTAAGTCTAGATAGTGAACATGAAGATGGCGTTACTTGTAACAAATATTCTGGTCATGCTTTATTCTATTATTCTAATTTAATTTCAATCCACATTGCCCACATCGTGTTGGTATTTTATTTTTATTTTTTTGTAGTCTTTGACAATGCAATGTTTATTAAGCTGGCGTAGTCACATAGGCTCATCAATAAACCAGTTTTTTGTTAATTCTAACTTTATAAGTTTACGTACAAATGATAAGCACTTGGATTCTTTTCTTTCAAAAATAAAGTATATTTTACATATTTTTATTTACTTTAATTAAATAAAAATATCTGAAATCGACTTTATTTTGAAATTTATTTAAAGGAAATTATGATAAAACGACGAGGAACTCGATTGTCGGTTATCTATGTTTTCCAGTAATTTAGATTATCCTTGAGACTATGTAAAATATCTCAAATTGTATTCTAAAAATCCGTTATATAAAAATGTAATACTCGTGCTAATTTTGGAGGGTGCTGTACACCGAGATCGATTAATTCAATGACTAAAGAAAGATTGTGTTGTGCTTATGGCAAAGTACTCGGTTTCCAAAGTCTCATCGAAATATGAATTTTCATGTTACAGGAGTTCCCTTGCTATTCACAGACAATATAGGAATTTTAAAATGGCGTATACCACAATATATTTTATTGTTATTCGAAATTCCAATTCTTTTGTTCGATCCGTAAGTAGTACTCCTTTGTGCTATCCAATGAGTGATTCATAGGAATTGGGCTGAATTGCGATAGCATCGATATCAGCTCGGCGATATGGTAAACTTTGCACTAATTGTTTACGTTGTCCTCCGCAGTTTTCCGTGCGTTCAGGTGTGTAATAACACGCTCCATACGCAGTTCTTCTGTCTCATCTTTGATTCAACTTCGAAAGTTTTTCCGCCTACTGTGTGAATTTAAATAGTACGTAAAATACAATCGTCATTCCAAAGATAACGTACTAAATGAACATTTTATTTATTCTGTCGAATCATCATTCAGTTGTTTGAACACCAGCATACGCATACGTATAAGGCTTGTTATTTTATTACTGTGCTTCCGTTATTAATGGATAATTATAAATTCATGGATAATTTTGAAGATCTTCGACTCTTAGATGGCTTGTTGGTCTTTATTGAAGAAGTACGTGTTACCAATTATTTGTCTCCGTATATTTCGTCGTTGAACTTATTAATTGTCACAGCTTATCTACTGTGTTAATCGCTATAATTTGATAGTGAGGATGTCCATTCGATTAAGGTTGAAGTTGAATGTGCGATTGATTAGTGATTATTAGTTTAAGATTTAAAATAATTTCAAATTACTGTTACTCCCAGTCTTCATCGCATTTGCGAATATATCGAAACGAATGTCAAACCATTAATTAATTAAGTCTGGTAAGAAAAGTGCTTGTCCATAAGTGCCAACACAGGAAAATTTTCATAAATGTGGAGCGCGAAACTTGCGAAACGTGCAAATATCTATTTGCATTGAACTACACATATTTCGAGTCTTTTCTCGTATAGTAAGCGATACCACCGGTCACGAAATGCGAACCTCTGTAATGGGGGATTAAAGAAATTTTAAGTGAATGATTGTTTAACAACATTTTTCTCGGAATTACCTAATAGGCGTTCTTTCTGCTGTGGTGCGTATGCACTTTTAGGGAATCGACTCTCCGGTTTTACTCGGAAACCTGTGACTAAAGTGTTGCGCTGAAAAGTCCTCAAGGTAATTTAGAGTAAGACAGGAGGAATAGAGTAGATCAGAATTTTAAAAAAGAATATTACACGTACTATGTGGTGATCTTACCAGCCAGGAAAAAAATATATTTTCAATCAAATTCCTTCTACCAATAACCCCTTTGATGTATTCTTCTGAAGAATCAATGAATACACTTCTATATTGAAAGATTACATACTGAATAGTTGGTATATTTTTAATGAATAGTAAGATTATCTCTACTTGATCTAAATTTCAAGAGTAAATGTTCAATGCTCTGGATTATAATTCATTCTAAATTCTCTAAATTATTAAAGCGCAAACAAATGAACATTTACAGTTTCTTTATTGTACGGACGCAACATGTTACAACTAGATACAGATAATCAAACATAATAATGATAATGTGGCGATAATGTATCTTTGATAATGCGTTTTATAAGGAAAATACATATTTCCTTATTTCCAGCAATAAATCATACTCTGGGTTGATCGCTGAGTTTTTGTATATCCGTAGTTTAATACTTTTGAAGGTTTGTATAAGGATTTTCACAAATATTATTTATTTCCGCATAGCTTATTTATTTTAATGCGTTTTTCTTTTATTTATAATTACAAATTTAAAACGTAACGTAAGAAAGAAAAATAATAGGTACTAGAGGAAGATATGAGAAACTATCTAAACTATCCTCGAATTGCGTAAGTATAAAGTCGTTTTGGTTAATAATCTTTTCCCCGTAGTTATTGTCTATGCACATGCCAAAGTATTTTTATGTGAATTTAATGACGTTGGTATCCACTTGGGAAACAACGAGTCTAAACAATGTAATCAAACAAAGAAAATATTTTGAACTGATATACGTTTATATATAGGGTTATTCAAAAGCAAATCTTTTGTACTTATTAACAGTCTTGTTCCGTACAGATATCATTATGATTTAGAGAGGTTGGATCTTTTATACATAGGATGTACTGTCTTTTATAACACAGACTGTATGATAGACAGTGTAGCAGTTGGATATTTTGTTAGTATAATATAATACTATTTGTGCATCTTTATAAAACATATTCCGATATATTGGGTGTAAAAGAGGCACAATAAAATTCTTGAAATGGAACTTCAATATTTTTCTGTTAAAAAGTTGGAAGATCATCACAACTCGAAGAAAGTATTCCTATACCCAAAAGCCAATAAAATTTGTTGTGTTTTCATCGTCGGATGTACAGGATTGTCATTAAAAAGTATTGGCTTTAATAATTTAAAAATAAGTCTTCTAGATTTTACGTTTACAAATGCCGTTCATAATTTAGAAGGATGATTACGTTTAATTTAACATCATCGAAAAATTAAACCCTATTTCTTTAAGAACAATTTGTATTTTTTTAATTTGTTTATTTATTCCTTTCTTTCTATGTATGGATTTCAAATCAGAATTCATCAACATGCGTGTTTTTGTTCTGTTTCCTTTTCGCGAATTAGTTGAATAAAAGGAAATTTTGAATTTAATTGTTTCGAGAAGCAAGTTATTAAGCATTTATTCGTACAAACAAAGAAAGAAATTCGTTAACAAAGAAAATACAATTGTTCTTCATTTAGTAAAATTGTTTCTCGTCATACTCTTCTTGTAGATCAGTTAGTCTAGCTATGTTCGAACTTTTTCAGCCATCGAAATAGTGGAATTTATCGAATGCAAAATAAGCTTCCGTTTCGAATTGACTCAGTAAATCAGCATTGTCTTTCCCTTCTCCAAATAATCGATATTATGCCTTGCGAATCTCAAAGATTGTCATCATAACTTTTCCGGTTGATGGAGTCGTCTTTGTGTTTTCTGGGAAAACCTCATTTTGTCGACTCACCTTCGATTTCTGTCATGTAGTAATGCATTATCCATATATCTCACATTGCGCTGAAACATATCCAAACATTGCTTTAAAGTTAATATCGAATTTCGTTTTTGATCAATCGTGCGCAGATGCGACGTCCATTTCGCCGATAGCTTTTTCACACTCGATTTTATAACTTTCATTTTGAGACAAAGCGCTATTTCTCGTCAAACACGGCTACTTCTGACATTATTGTTATATTATGAAAAATAAACCAAAGTATTATTAAGATCAATTTCAAATTTACTCATAAATAGATCAGCTGTATAAAAGAAAATAGGCTGTTACTTGTGCTTTTGATGAAGGAGAAAATGTTTTTTTATAAAGTCTTAATCTTTTCTTAAAGTCTTAAAGAATAAGTTCTACAGTATCAATTTGGTTATCCAACAAAAGTTCTTCAAACAAAGGGAATTAAGGAGTGATTTACTCTTGTAATCATGTGCTTAACCTTCCATTGTTGGTGATATAAGAAATGCAAATTGTCTTATGCTGCTGTTACTCTCTTACTATCCAGCTTTGAAGATCTAAACAATCTAAACTATTAATATTACCACCAAATTCGACAAAACCAATGGGGTTAAAGTAACACTATGTCACTTTGTACACACGTATTGTTTAATTTATCCAATAAGTTATAGAAGAAATTTCCAATAATGCCATTCATACTAGAATTTACTTTCCAGTACGGTAACAACCAGAGAGTGCCGACGGCAAATTCGCCAAGCAACACGAGCAGCTCTAGCAGCCACACCGGAAGTCAAAGCGGGACCGTATCCACTTCAGTCAGCGGCAACATGCCGGTCAACAATAGTAGCGGATCGGAAACATTATCTAAGACGAATCTCTACATCAGGGGACTGTCGGCATCCACCACCGACAAAGACTTGGAGAACATGTGTTCGAAGTAAGATATCTTACTTTCCATTTAATATCAAGTGGGCCAAATTTAGATATGACCCTCACTCGGCCCTCTAAATTTTTATCGCAAGTACATATGTATCTTACATGGAATTATGCTAAATTATAGCTTCGTAAATATTGTGACTGGACCACAAATGTTTACAATGGTTTGTTTTCCCATGTTGCGACAGTAACAAATAAATCTTCAAGTTTCCTTACTGCTCATGATTTGAGGAGACTACCATGTTGAAATTCAGCGGTTCACTTCAACTTTTTGGGCCCAACAGTTTAGTTGTAGACTAACAGATCAAAATATGACACAGTTTACTGTAAAAATAGCCCAAAAATGTTGTTGCGACAAATTTGTGTTTGTGTTCGTCGATAATAAATTGAAGTAAACCTGCCATGTGTTGACCTCTTAGTCTACAAGTAAGCTGTTGTATATAAAAATCTAAGCTGATTTACCAAATTTCAGCATGGTAATCACCTTAAATCATGAGCAGTAAGGAAACCAACTTGATTATTTTATTCGTTATTGTTGCGATACGAACTTGGATAGTGGCCTAACCATGTTGCTTAGGAAATTTTAAAATACCATCAACATCGAAGAGGGTCAAGTGGGGACGTATGGTTCTCCTGCCGTGGTATGACCACTCTATACGCTGCCATTAACGCATTTCAGCTAGATATTTTATCGCAATAGTACTAACTTCGTTATTTTGAAAAAAGACAGATAACGGAAAATTTCTAGACGGCATTCCGATCGATTTTATTATTTCCTTCGATTTGACACTGAAAGAAACCTCAGGTGTTATATAAGTGCGTCGAGATCTAGAAATAGCGCGATTTTTTTCGATAATATGTAAATGCTTCTGGCGAAACTAGTTTCACAAGTTATGTGGAAGTTTGGATGAACGGTAAATGTATAGGGCGTGTAATATATACGGCATTTACGGCATTCGAGTTACAGAAAATATAACTGGAAGCAAGAGCATCGGAAGCCAACGAAATTAGGAATTTGGATGATGGATCTTTGAATCATGACTAAATTTTGTTGTGTAAAAAAAAAAATAAAAAATTATTTCAAATACGAATACTGTAAATAATGTTTGTCTAATTCTATGATTATTAGTCTGAAAAACACTTGTGGATTTACTAGAAAAGTACATCCCGGAAGAGAAAAAAAAAGAACAAAATTGCACCTACCTCGGGAAAAATATAAATGTTACTATTATTGCATTTACACAGAGAGAGAAATAGTTCACGTAGTATGTAGAAAAATATATAAATCAATGTCGAAAGTATGACGTCGCGACATCTAGTGGTAGTTACGTGAATAAAACATCCACACCTTACATTGTATACTGATAATATGGTACAGAGATTTGTAAATCAATAATTTGCTGTTATTTTGGGATTACTCCGTTGTAAATGAATTACAAAAAATTGAAAGTGATACTATTTCTTTAAAATCCTATCGATTTGTTTAAAGCAGTGTTGCCAGACTAGGAAATGAGAAAGTCGTAGGCTTGGTTATGAGAAATCGTGAGATATCTTGGAGGATTTTTTTTATTCGCACATAAATTCAAGCTAATGTTTAATTAAAACAATGACAAAACTACGTGTGTAAAAACAATGATTTAAGACATTAAAAAAATAAACTGCAAATTTTATTATTAACAATTCTATCAGTCTCTTTTATAAGCGCTTCTAAAATTAATTCGGATTTAACAATGTTATCCACGCTATCTTTTGAGACATGCATTGTTTGATTACTCAAATTCAGTAATTCACCGCCATTTTACTATGCAGAAAATTATTTTTTTTAATTATTGTAGGCGACTATTAAATGCAACGATGCTAAAATACGCAAATATATGCTTTTAATCCAAAAACTTATCAGGAAATGATTCGCTTTTTGATTTTGTCGCATTAACATACCCCCCCAAATCTTGTACTCTTACCATGGAGCTAATTCACTCTTCACAATATTGTGATGTTTCCACAGTTATTAATCATCACTAAAGTTTCGATTTATTTCGTTTAAGCTGCTTTGGAAATATTCATTTGAATGTGAAAACGTGACATCTAATGCTCGGTTAGTTCTTTAAAATTTTCAGTCAATATATGCAAACACGAGGTAAATGATGAGTGTAGTCCTCGTAAACAGCGTCCATATTGGCCTTAACTTGAACAAGCGATTGTAAGAACTTAATGACGAGCGACTCCATCTTCGTGTTGAGGTTTGAAACTTTTCAAGTAATCCTCGTAGTTCTTTTATTCGAGTAAAGTACGTGTATTGGTTCGTCTTAGCCTATCTACTCCAATAAGTACTGCGACAATGTTGTAAAGGATATACGTTGAAGTAATGTAAGTGATTGTATCTGCATCGATGACGCAAAAGACAATTTTTGTTTACTGTATTCCAAAAATATGTCTCTCTTGCCAATATTTCAAGCTGCACTCGTTCCTATTGGCAAAACAAATTTAGTTAAGAAACATGGTTAAAAAAGTATAATCTGACTAATATAATTTTTTCTCTCTGTTTTATCTTACAGATATGGTACAATAATTTCAACCAAAGCTATTTTAGATAAAAATACTAATAAATGTAAAGGTACGTATGACGTAAACGAAACGATTTCGTTCAAGTTTTAATTTACTAATTCTACTTCTTATAGAAAAGTTTACCTTGTTTATGTTCTTATTTGCTTTTCGGTACGTCATCGATTGGAATGCGAATAGGATACGGATTCGTCGATTTCGAACACCAAGGAGCGGCAGAAGGAGCAGTTAAGGCGCTGACTGCTCTAAATATCCAGGCTCAAATGGCGAAAGTGGGTAACAGCCCCCGTAATAGACTGCCCACTGTACGTTTGCATGCAAGTAATACCTAGCTTTACCACTACGCCACTGCTCAATATCTGAATTGAAGATTTCTTTAATAAGTTTTGCAAAATTGAAGATTTGTAGATATTGTCCGTATTTCTTTTATTAATTAATTTGAAAGTATAGTCTAATTATCACAGATTTTTTTTTAACCCGATTAATTATAATTTTCTCAAAAAGTATTAAATTTTCACTTAAACTTTATCGACAGAATACCTTTGAGCAGTGGCTGGTCTAAATTCAAGTCTAGCAAGCCGAATAACCAACCAAAGTGCACATAACTTCTCTCTTTCTATCGTATATATACATATATATTAAAAACACACCAGTAAATACTCTCACAGCATTCAGCTTTGTACTTATACTAATGGCAGTCTACTCGAATCATATTTTCAATCGCTAAGCCCGACAACTAGATTTGAATTTAGCCAAGTACAGAAAGTAGTTTGTTAGATTTGTTTTATATTGTTTCTTCTGTAGCGCTCTGCATGCGACACACTAGAATATATTATACATATATATATTATACAATATGGGTAGAGGAGAATGTATGAAATACTTGAAGCCAAGAGACGCGTCTATATTCTTTTCCGTTTCATTTTTATTTCAGTAAAATCGTCGTCTTTACACTCGGATCAACAGTAATTGTTTGACAGAATAAATTAAAGGAGTATCTATTTCGGAGTGTTCTCTATAAGAAATAATAACTTAATAAGCGCTCCCAGCAGCCGTTTTTATTTTGTCAACATACTGTATATTATAAAGCTTGCTTTATGTACTTTTGAGTTGGAGCATAACGCGCAAGACGATTGAAGGTGAAAAACTTACATTCTTAAATGCCCCAGTATCAAGTGTTACAATATAATAATAACTGATCGACACCTACACATAGTAGATTCCGTCTCCTCTATTTTGAAAAATAATGCAACGAAGTTTTGTCGCTTGTTCTTTTTTTAGTTATGTTGGATCGTCATTTGCTACTTGGGAAACAGCAATCACCTTAAAATAAGACTTAATATTATAAATGTTGAATTTCCTACTCCTCGATTCGTTTATTAGAATTTTTTACAGCTTTTAATTTTGACGAAATTAAACGAAATATCTTATTTGTCGATATCGTATAATGTATGTCCTTTAGGAGAAAAGGAAAAGGAAATATATTTTTATTTCAGAAATTCATTTTATTTTAAATATAGTCTCTTTTGAGGTCTATCCATCATTTTCCTATCTTGTTCGCCAATAAAGTGGCTTTGGTCTTCTTTGGCGTTGGTTGCCTACGAAGAACTCGCCGTTTGGATTGCTCCATGAATCTCTAGTGTTCTGTTTTGTATCCGTGTTTTGTTGAATCAATGACAAAAATCATTCCGTTGGAATTGACATATGTACGTGTTTGTGGTCATTTGTAAACAATCGCGCCACTTGTCTTGAAGGAAGCTTCCATAGATTAAAATGAATTATTAAAATATGCACCAATTGCCCAATTGTATTACTAGAATATTTTTGTCAGGAAACGCGATCTTCATGTTACAAACTTTTCTGACCCCCCCTGTAATCTGAGCTTTTTCTGTTTGTCTAAAATATTTAATTCCAGGTACAAATCCATCAGTATTTCGCCAATTGACAGAAGTGCCTTTTTTCTATTCACTTTTGTTGTTTTAGTAGATGGTATATTCTCGTTTTGTCAAGATTTGTCAACAGCTCCGGCATGGATGCCCCAGGTCGAACGTTATCAATCATCAACCTTAACCAACATTATCAACGTTAGCAAGATTTGTTCCAGATTCGGTCCCAATTTGGATTTATCGGTATAACTGTCGCTGGTTAATTGAAATATGTCAACGTAAATATCTAAAATACTTTCTGTTTTCTAAAAATACGGAAGGATTGATAAATATCGTGATGTCATACCTTTCGCATATACGTGACGACTATTACAGTATTATTTTGACAACTTCCTCCGTCAACTTCCGACAGGAAAACACCGCCTTCGCATAAGTCTGCAATGCCACTTTTTGCAAATTCGCTTATTGGTTAATCGAGTACATTTTATAGACGAACGATTAACAACACTTCAAGATTTATTTGAATGGTATATTAGTATTTTCTCGGTTTAGATTAGATCATTTGTTTCTAAGCACCTTTAAGCAACTTAGTACTTTTTACAACGACAAAATAAAGAAACAAATGGGTAATATTAATTTTGCAATCGTTTATTGTGATAATAAACATTTTTATACTATCTGGTTTTGAGGATTCATTATTCATACTCGAAAAGTGTAAGTTTTTCTTCTAGATCGTCTAAACTTTTAGATACTTATACGTTGAGAAAAATATCTAATGGCTTTGGTGGGTATAAAATCACCTAAAGATAATTTTATATTCACCCGTAAATCAGGAAAATAAAATATATACAACATAGATATAAAATGGTGATTAGTTAAACTTCATTACGAGTGATCCAGTAGAATATATTTAGCTTTTTTGTAGATTTAGTTTGAGATAAAAGAGGAAAATCTTTGGATAAATCTTGGCGGCCGGGGAAAATTATATATATAGGTACTTGTTTCTCAATTTCATAAATCCAATAAGTTACCTTACGCTAAAGTATAGGATTTTCACAAAGTAAGAGATATATTTTAAATTTGCTACACATTTAGGAAATTGAAATAATTGCAAGTAGGAATTGGATCTTAGTTACAAGTGTTAAAGCTATTTAGCAACTTAGTAATTTATATTCAAAATTATGTCCAAATTGCGGAAGTTTTTTGGGAAAATCAAAACGTATCTAACTTATCTAATTAATCCGATAAAAATCTGTAGTATTAATACAATATCAAAATGATTGCAAATGCCCACAGCAGAAAATTTTATTCAAATTTAAAATTGAAGCCGAATAGTTGCCCGGTATTTTCTCGACAGATGAGGAGCTTATTTTTCTCATAGTGATGGACTCAAATTGTCCCAAAGTCCTGTAAACGTTGAGAGATTGCAATTCCACGATTCTCCCAACACGTTTACCCACCAGCTAAAAACTTTGCAATTATTAGTTTTAGAGATTGTGGTATAAGCTAAGCATACATTTTGAAAATTCCTGCGCCAAATGTGAACATAAAGATATTGACTTTGGCATTATTTTAAAAATTTAAAGTTTAGAATACGATCAAAAAACGATGGAAGAGTTAAAGAATAGTATTAAGGAGCAAATTGCTGCAATTTAACCCGAAATGTTGTATAATGTGGCGTATAACTTGGATGAAATGTTGGAGCATATATACTATTAACGTCAAGATCATATTGAACAGATGCAGTAAATAGTTTTGGATTTAAGAAATGTATTATTGAGTTGTATAATCCAAGTTATTAAAGTTGTATAATAAATTGAAATATATCCCTTACTTTATGATAACTTCATACATTTGCAATAAAATTAAATCAAAATTATTCCGATTGTTACATTTTAAACGGTCTAGTTTATGGTAGGCACATAAATTGAAGTTTTTTTTTTTTAATAACTGCGCTTAAAGCAGCACTTAAAGTTAACAGTCCTAATTTTACTTCTTCTATATAATTAAAGTTAAATTATTTCAAAACCAGAATTATTTTCAGACACTTCGAGATATGTATACGTAGTGATAATTACAAAAAAAGTAGCTTTATACAATAGGTAAATAAAACGATTCAATTTTATTTAAAAAATGTCCATATTTCGCCAAAGAACATTAATATAGGGATTTTTTCATGGCGCCTGTAGAAGGATAATTTTATGAAATTCGAGCAGGCTGTGCACATTTTGGGAAGAAATAATTTGTACAATGTAATTGAGAAACAAGACAGGATGGGGAATCTTGCAAATTTCTATCTGAAATATACCGAGTCTACCATTATATTATTGCATGTTGTATAGCCATATGTCACGATAACAAGATACTAATAATAACTGTAGATGAGAATCGATAGAACGAACATTAACCACAGTATAATTGCTTTGCATTTTTGATAGATATATTTATACGTTTTGAGTACGTATACGCGTAAGATACTTACAAAATATGGTATTTACGGAGGAATATTTAGAGTGTATTAGGGCCAAAAAATATAAGCAAATCTCTGCTATAGTGAAATGCGATGGATGTTGTTCCTCAATGGTGATCGAATATTGTTTAACATTTTAACTAATAAATGTGTCGAATTGTTATTAATTTCTTAATTAGATCTACCTTTGAGGAAAACTGCATAACTAGATATATATTTTCACTGCGATTTAATGCCAGTGGAAGATATTGTATTTTTATTGAACTAACCTAAACCTAAAAGTCCCCTGAGTACACCATTTCCTTAAGTAAGATAACCTTGATCATATACTCGAGGGTTTTGGCAATTTACCCAATTTTTTCCATTTCAATGTCATTTTTTTATAGATTTTATCAGGTAAAAGCTCCAAAGTATAAACCACTTTCATCTGCATTATAAATATTTCCTAATGCCCTTTTAACAGTCCGGGCAACTGTTCCACATCTTGGTTAACGTTGTTGAAAACGCGTTTCCGAAGTTCATCATTCATAAAGTATGAAAGTTTATGATTAATACGAAACTATTACCACGAAGATTATAAGCGAACTTGACCTTAAAGAAAGAAATATTTGAATTTGAATCGAATGTAGTTTTGAATCAAGATTTTCAAGAACAAACACTAACAATTTATAGAGAATCCATACAGCTATCCATGAGAACGGATTGGTATCCCCGAGAGTCGACAAAGCACGAGTCTGTCTAGTCGCTGCAAGAAAGTAATGATTCCATCCGCCTTTGTCCTGTCTAGTTATAATTTAACGATCAACAACTGCATTACTAAACCCTGTGCATTGCAGAAAATTGTAGTCAAAAAGTAGAGGGTACAGACAATATCCTTCGCTCTTTCACTTTATTCTAATTCTATTTAATGGTATATATCTAGATAATGCAGTTCTTTTCCATTGCAATGGGTACATCACTTTAAAAAAAAAAATGACGAACGGTACAGGCACATGTGATACATATCCGTTAAACAAACATTTTTCTTTCTTTATTCTGCATTGTAAATAAAAATTCTAACTGTGGATTTTGTGTTCTGTTTCCTCTTTCTAATACAGCAACAAGAACAGGATCCCACGAACCTGTACATAGCCAACTTGCCCATCAACTTCAAAGAGAGCGACGTGGACAGTCTGCTGGTAAAGCACGGTCCGGTGATATCGACGAGGATTTTGAGGGACGCGTCTGGAATCTCGAAGGGAGTCGGCTTTGCACGGTTAGAATCGAAGGAGAAATGCGAACAAATCATTCAGATGTATAACGGTGTCAAATTGAGCGGTTGTAAGGAAGCCCTGCTAGTCAAGTTCGCCGATGGCGGTAATAAAAAGAAAAATATATACAAAAATAACGACAACAACAAGGTGTGGAGAGAACAGGCCGAGTGCTTACCCGCAGTGCCATTCGATCCTAACGCTCTAGCCCAGAATGGTGTCGCGACGCCCCATATGATGCCCACGCTTAATTTTAGGCCTCATTACTCGCAGGTAAGTGCAGATTTTCGTGAGTAGGTAGGGAAGTTGCATTATTTAGGAATACGGATAAAAGGCTTTTGAAAATCTTTAAAATTCAAATTTTTATCGCGTGATTTTAAGAACGTCGTCGATTGCTGTGACGTCATTCGGTTACTAAAACTGCTTTCCTTTCGCTATAAATATGACATCGTTATAGGTATGTCCCTTTGTATTCGAGGCATAGTAAGAGCATATGAATTAAAAACTATAAAATGCAGGTGTCCCTACTGTCGTCTTTATTAGACATATATTGTGGTATTTCTGGAAAATATCAATGTTTATCGGATATTATTGCTTGCTGATATTTTCTTTACTTATGGTTGCAAGTTCTCTTCCCTCAATTTTTCTCTAGTTTTTTTTTTATTTCTTTTTCTTAATACACATAAGCGTTTTTTGTTCTTGAAGAAATGGAGGAAAAAACGCCCAGTAACCAAATTTCAATGTGCAAATCGAAATTCAGCATCGTAAACCATGATTAAATGCATGCGTGTGTCAGTGCTTGTAACGCTGCTCGCATGTGTAAATTGAAATAATTTAGATCACGTTAATTTGAAAACAATAAATTATAAGGAAGATTGAAAACAATCAACAGGGGACGACATACGGAAATGATTTCAAACAATTAAAGAACTGAAGAACTACGAGGAATATTAATTCATAACTTTAACAAGCAAACTTAAAATCTCGAAAACATCAACTAAGTGATTTAACTTCACCTGTTGCCTAGGTTTTAGGTTAGGAGGGTTAGGAAATTCAGTAAATTTTAAAATCGACTGAATTTGAAAAGGTTAATTTTTTAACTCGTTTGTTGCGAAAGTAGGTTCACCACTAAATAAGTTATTTAAAGAAATGTCTGTCATTAATGTTCTCGCCTAGAAACCATAAATAAAATTACAGGTTCTTTTTTTTTTCTCATTTTCTAGACGGTTCTAGCGGTTCCTAACCGTCTCTAACCTCCCTTCTTGCTCTGTAAATAATCCACACGAATAAAGATAATAATTATATTAAATTCAAATTATATTATGTATGAACGAAAATTAGATTAAATATTTTATTATTTTTTGTAGTATTATTATTTTTAATTTTACACAAATATATAGGAATAAATTTTCTGTAACAAATTCAGAAATTATTCACAAAGGTAGATTTAATGTTGGGCTTAAAATTGCTTAAATTACATCGAAGGTAAGTTATTCACTTGATTTAAGGCCACGCTGTTGATCACACTGTTCATCGTATAGGTGCATATTCAGCTATCGACCGACCCCATGGTTATCGTTGATCCTCCCAAAAATTTCATCTCCTGTTCTATTAGAGTACGGGGTCGTTTTGGTTTGATTTAAAAAACAATGGGTATTTGTAATTTTGTGGTGGCTAATAATGCCTTAAGTTAAATTTTAATTGTTTTTTAAATTACCGCAACATTAAATAAAGCAGTTGATTATTTCGGCCGCATGACGTCACAAAAACGCAGATTGCAAGCATCCGCGTTTCGCCTACGTTAAAAAATCAGTTTGTCATAAATTAAATTTCTTCGTTCGTTTTTTTTGGTGAACTTGTTGTATTGAAGATATCGAAAAGCGTGCAAATTCCCTACCGCCTCGCTCGAAAGCAGATATTCGATACTCCTTCATTTTTAGGTGCCCAGTTATTCTATGTCGACCGGGGCACAGTGGCTCCCTCAATATGTCATGCCCGCTGCACCATTACAATCAGTCGACGAAAGTTACAACCTCGCGGCGGCTGCTGGCCACATGGGTCCTTACAAAAGTGACGGTCAGCCGCCGCCTAGAGGTATATCTGTGATGATGCACTCACCGGAAACATACAACACCATGATACCCCAGGTACGGTCTGTTATTGTCCAGTATAGAGGGAATATTGGACAAAAAATGTTAATTTAATAATAGTATCTGCATATTTCACAGCTGACCGCGCAGATGAACGCCGTTTCATTGGGTTCTGGATCTTATATTTCGCAACCTTACCAGTACTATCCGCAGTACGTCCACATGCCCATGCAGGATTCGGATCACACTTCGAACGCGGCCAGTCCCGAAGATCCGTATCAGGCTTACCAACCGCAGCAGTCCAAGTAAATTGGCGGCGTTTAAGTAGAGGGCGGCACATACGAACATGTTCGGCCTTCTAGACAGTACCATTTTGTCTACCCGACCGGAAAAAAAATTAAAAAATAAAAAAAAATCTTAAGCAACAAAAAAAATTAAAAAAGCCAAAAAAATGTGCGCCGAAAAAAGGAGACTGATGGCTGCAGGTGTCGAACATTCCAAGAAATGGCGTTGCACGATTAGAGAGAGAAGCAAGCGTGAATCGAGAGTTTCACTTCTCCGATTCCTGTTATTGGGTTAGCCTAGCACTAACACGTTGTTGTCCCCCGTACGAAGAGACTGTTTTTTTGTTCCCCAAATCTTTTTGTTAATATTGTTGTTGTTGGTGTGGAATTAGGATTTCTTCGGAAGGTTGTTGTCTGTTCGGTGCACGAAAAACATTTAGTTAGAATTTAAGAGTAATTTATTTAAAATTTAGGCAAGCCAGAGACGCAGTTAATCCCCCGCCACGGTGAGAAATGGTAGTGTCCCAGCCGTTTAAACTAATCTATATACATAAATTAAAAAAACTACTTTAGATATGTACCACCTTAGCTGTCGACCAAACGTTTCACTAGAACATGGGATAAGATGTATACCGTCAATGACTGAATTTAGTAGCATATACATAATAAATATAGGAAATAAGTTAAAAAATTCAAGAACTTTGAAGAAGGAAAGATATTTTTAGCTTACCGACTTAGTAGAAGTCGCGATTTTTTTTTATATATATGTTTAGGATGTAGAATAAAATAAAAGCGCGTCGATTTTTGTGTGATTGGTGAGAGGTACTTTTCTATGTCTCTACTGAAATGTATGACCGTCAGAGAAGTTGGCCATTAAAATAAAAAGAAACAAGATAGATTTAATGATCTTCCCAGCCGGTTATTCAAAAAAAAAAAAAAACGGCCAAGTAGATTAGGAGATTTGCAATTTTATTTTTGATGATAATCTACATAGGTAGTTATGTTTGCAACAAAGTAAATTAAAAAAAAAATAAGTGAAACAAGCAGGTATTACTCTTGATGATATATAAAATAAAATTAGAAAAAAGGATACGTTAACTGCTCACGAGAATCAAATATATCTTCCTAAACGAAAACTAAATAGAAAAATAATTAATTATAAAAAAAAAATGGAAAAGGTTTCATTAACGTATTATTACACTTCGAACTGACTTCCAATTGTGCATTCTATTCGAAACAAAAAAAAAAAAAACACAATTAAATATAAATATATATTATATATACATACGAAGACAAATCGTTGATTTTTTTTTTCTCTTTTATATTATAATTTATTTTTTCTGTGTTAATTTTATTATAAAATTTTAAAATCGTGGGATTTTGAAAACGGGCGAATGTATTTTGTGTTGACGAAACTCAAATCCTGATGGAAATATACTAATTGATGTTAAAGACTGATGATATCGGCATGCGTATTAAATAAAAAATAATACTGCGCACCTACACATACACAGATATTTTGGGGAATGTCCACAGAATTATTTAAACAGTTACGGAAAACTAAAAGCTAATAAACGCTGCCACATCAAACGCCACTAACAATTTACCTAACGAAGGTGTCTACCTGAATTTGCCATCCGTATTCCGCCTTACGATGTAGTTTTTGACATCCCACAGAAGAAATTAATTTATTTATTATTTATACTTGTAAATTATTTATTTCAATTTTCTTTTTTTTTCCTTTTTAATAATGTATCAATATTTTCGTTGTAATCGACATTCCAACATCTCAATTTATATAATATAAAAGAATCGGTTTCAAACTGATCGTCTCTTTCTTTTCCTTGGAAGGAAGAGCATAGGGGAGTTTTCATTTGCGACTGTTTTCAAAAGAAATATCTATTTACGAGGAAATGCCTCGTTTGAGGCGAATTCGACACCCATATTTGTTTAGCCCGCGGCCCTGTCTTTACTTTTTTTTTCCAAAAATGCTTCTGAATTGTTGGCATTTTCTCGTAAGGATAGCTCATTATGCCAAAATCTTATATCGAAACATTGTTGTGACGAACTTTTAGATATTGTCAATGTCTTTCATAGATATTTTTACGTCTTACTCTACATTTTACGATGGATATAAGTTCCTTGTAACAATGTTATGAATGCGCTTTGTATTATACATTGATATCGACTAAAATAAATAGAACATAATAGCCTTTTGAAGATCAGATTGTGGGCTGGACCTGGTGGCACATTTTTTCCACTCTATTTTCGTAATTTTTTTTGTTATAATATTAATATAATTTACATATTTAATTACGTCATTCATTTTTTTTTTTTTTCGTTTTACAAGACTGGGTGGCTTGTATTTAATGAATCGTACGTACATGATAGCATTATTTCAAAGAAATCAATTAAATTTAAATATTCCGTAGACCCTGTGGACAGATTCAATTCATGTTTATTATTGTGACAAATTCTTTACGATGAATTCCCAATTTGTATCAAACAGTTATGCTATCATGTATGGATATACGTTTTTAATAAAATTCATAACTTTAATTGTTTCCACATCCTCTTTTCAAATGTCAATATCCAGGTTTCGTTTCGAGCAGGAGAGAGATAGACATAGGGTGTGTACGGAATTTTCACGTTATAGATATCGTGCCTTTTTCAGAATAGTCCATTGACAGGGATCTACTGAAAAATATTTTAATATATTTTTTTAACTCGATGTTTTCTTACTGATATAACCAAAAAAAAATTTTAACTTCTAGTTGTTTCTGTGTTGTAGGCAGTTGTGAACGGTTAGGTTTGGTTATTCCGTTTTTTATATAAATATAAATAAATATATAGATTGTCAGTGGGCTAGGGGAAACTATTGGCCCGGTGACCCATATAACCCCTGCTATTGCAGCCAAGTCACCGTGTTCGCATCAGTCGTCCCCTCACTCATAATAATATTCATTTGTGTGTGTATAGCTAAGCTATTCAATCTTTAGTGTTAAAAAGAAAGAAGAGATTGAGAGATGATTTTGATGAATAATAAAGCGACGTACGAAAAAAAATTAATGTTCCGATACTGGGTTTCGGTTTGTACATTACCTTAGTGATAAGAATAGGATTAGATGTATGTATTGTATCTGCCTGTCACTTCTTTTTATAATTATTACGTTAGAAGAATCGCAACAATTCGCTAGCTACGCGTTATAACACTTGAAAATGTCATTCTAACAGTTTCTATCCTATTTGTTTTTAATTAATAAATTGCATAATTACGTAACGAGCATTATTTTAATATTCATTTTCCTAATTCATTTTTTGCTTTCGTTTTTGTTTTGTTATTGGACACCTCTAGTCTTTGAGAAATGACCGGTAGAATACACAATACACGCAAGAATTGGACGAAACTAAACGGTTCGTCGAGAGTGTTTTATAAATAAAATAGACGTTGGTTGGTATCGGAGGGCTGAAGATGTGCAAGATACGTTTTGCGATTTTTACACAATGTTAACTGATAAATTCAGTTTATTTTGGTATACCGTACATTTGGGTGGTATAAAACTACTATTTTTAGATCATATGTATCTATAATCGAGTGCATAATGCGAGACTACTACCTATTAGTCACAAGTCCGGCATTTTGTGAAAAGGCGGACAATTGTAAATTAAAAAAGAGAAGATAGTACGTAAGATTTAGCTTCTAGATTGTAGCGATTAGAATGATTTAGTTTGTAGTGTCTAGCTTATATATGTAGTTAGGACATTTTAATTAAGGAAAAAGCAAAATAGATACTAGGTTTCTAGTTCGTAAGAGCAAAAGAAAAAAAAATTAAGATGGGAGGATTGGATAAAATTTGGAAAATTCTTATTTAGTTAGTGTTTATATAGTATATAGATAGATATATTTAATTGTATACATGTAATGTACATGTATATATTGCATGAAAAAAAAGCGTTGCGCTCATTCATTATTGTACGCGACATTAGTTGCTGTTTTTCCCTTCTTGGTTATTAAGACACGTGTTGCGATGGGTATGAATGGGCTTTAACGGTTTAGTCAGAGTGGTGCATTTTCCAAGTTCTATCCGACCCGAATTAATTATAAAATTCTAGGATAAGTAAGTGTTTTTTATTGAATAATTGCAAGTTTTGTTTTCAAACTCTCCTTTTCTTTTTGTATTGTAGACAATTGTGTTGGTAAAATAAACTGTATTTGTCCAGAACTCGATGCACTTCCTTTTTCCGTATCTTCTCACAGTAATCTTGTTTCGTGTCATGTACTGTTTTGAAAATCTATTACGTGAAAGAGAAGTATTTCTCAATATTCTGTTTCAAAACTTGTTTTTCTCGTTTACGGATCGTAATTGCGATTTACATTTTTCCCAAATTTTGTCGACCACAAAGTGATGGTGCTCGCAGTAATATAATGACGTTTTTTATTTGCCAAAAATCTGTTGGTGAAACAATGCAAGTTTTTAACAATGTAGGATGGCATTCCGACCATCGAAGACGACGTCAAGTCCGAGCAATATATATTTTTTTATAAGCGAACTAAGGTAGCAGCTGTGTTTTAAAATTATTCGGACAAGCAATTAAAAAGCCCAGCCAAAACTTCGAATACTTATTACTGATATGATATATTGAAATGTTACCGAGTTTAAATAAATACAATAAATACTTTGATTTTCCTATCTGCTAAGTAAATCGATTATTACTGCCCTGATCGCACGAATATAACGTTGATTTACGGATTACTTTCCTATTATTTTGTGTTCCTAAGGACTAATCTTTTTTGTGATGTGAACGCCATTACCTATCAACTTATCCTAGAACTAACCGGGCATTACATTGATAATTTTAGAGCATTCTGCAGCAGCATTGAGCAACTTGGACCAATAACTTGTGTTCTGTTAGTAGCGTAAAATCAGAGCAGGCAGAATTGCACTCCGAGCAATTTTTATTACTCTGACTAGAAGAACTAGATTTGACTTGAAGTAATATGATCGATTGACAACAGCCAACGACAATACGAATAGGAGGGTGTACTGCCTATGTAAATCGGAAAATAGTGTCTTCTAATTTAAATCTACAATTAAACCAGGAGGCCGTCAGCAGACTAGTTAAAAAATTTTTTTTTTTCCTTCAGAGAAACGAGCACTAAATCACGTACTCGAATACTGCGTACTGGAACATGGAAACGCTTCACTATTACCCCTTAATAAAACACTTCACTGGTACTGTACGCACGTTTCGATAGCTAAACTATCTTCATCTTCAGCGGCAATACTGAATTGAACTTAGTTAACAAGATGATAGGTAGTAGTGAAGTATCTCAGTGAAACAAGTATTTTTGTCAGTTTCGTTTTTATTTCTCAACATAATCTTTTTGTAACTTTAGTCATTTTTCCTAGCAATGTTCGTATCTGTTTAATCCGCCCACGTACTATGCGAGGTCTTCCTCATTCGATGAAAATCTGTTCTTCCAGCGAAACTTTGATTCTAGGAAATGGAAAATAGATGAACAGGATGACCAGTCTATTAATTCAAACCTTTTTGCGTGAATTGTGGCATGGCGGCCACCGACGTATAACACGATGTGTTCTCTTGACGAAACAGTTTCTTTCTTCAGTTTTCTTGGTTATCATTTTTCCTCTTTCATTCCTCTTACAATCATTTTTTGTAGTATCCTTGTCATCACGATTTCCTCTTGGTTGGTATATGAAAATATTTTGGTAAAGATTGGTAATTTTAAATCAAATAAAGCGTGTTATGATTACAATGAAATAAAAAAAAACATTATACTTAACAATTGTTTATTAAACAAAAACTTTGCACATAGGAAATTAAGTATGTTATTTAATGCTCGGATACTCTTACGAATTAATATTGAAGAAAATCGGTTAAAATTAGATCAAAAAATGATTTTTTACTGCTTGCATAATAATCAATCCTTCAATTATTCGATTGTATAAATAATCCAAAGACTGAAGTCGTCTACCTTTAAACTAAAGTTTGGTGCCAATCACTAAAATAAATATTTTTACGCATCTCAAGTTTCGATTATGCGAAATGTTCACAGCACCTTCGAATTCAATACATTAATTCATTGATGGCACAATAGGGTATGAGTCTATAAAGTCTCCAAAATTCATTTAACCAAATTCTGGGTGCGCCGATGTCTGTTAACATTATAAGAATTCTTTAGTAGGGGCCATGTTATCTACAAGATGTAGCATTTGGATATTATTACAACCGAAAAATAAAATAAAAATAAAACAATTATAAAGATATAGTAAAAATAATGATTACGGTATCCGCTTATTACATCGGCTGATTTGAGTAGATTCAAGAGCATCATGTAAGTAAAAAAAAAGTAATAAATGTATAATAAGACTAATCACACAGACAGAAACGATTCTTTATTAAACCTAAATATTAGGTTCTAATCGAATATGTCCCTAGTTTTTTTTTAGCAACCTATATTCTTATAAAAATCCGGATACAACACAATACAGCTAATTTACCGATGAAGTAATTTCCTATGTGAAAATTACGTATTGCGACGCAGTCGTAAAATACGAAAGAGAATACGTAAACATACTTAATATTACACGTCTAGCGATTATAACATGACATTTTCGAATTTGAAGTGAGGCAATATTCCAACGAAAAAATATTACGCCTGAGTACAATCGTCAAAGTCAGGTACGTCCTACATGTATTTATACGCTACGCATTACATTAGGGAACATGAGGCATGACATCAAACTTAAAAGTGAAACTTATACACATAAAAATAAATGAGGAGACGGTCAATAGATGATCTTTCCGTAACAGATGAATTGAAGCTTGTATACAGTACACTAGACACGTAATATATCTTTCGCTTGTTCTAGACGACGTTGTAAATAAATTTCTTTTATAACATTTTTTTTTCTATCCTTTACTGATGGTTTCTTTAACGTTTTTACACATACAAAAAAACGTATTAATATGAAATGTTGCACAAATGTAAATTATGATCTCGTTTTCTTTTTAATTGTTTACCAATTGGTCTGTTCTAAAAATTACACTTTTCACAAAAAATGAAAGCTTAATTTCAGAAAACGAATATTTAATTTGGAATAGCAATCTTCGATCGGAGAATAGAGACTATTGATTAGAGATGACAAAGGCAGGTGGAATTATTCATTTTTTGCAGCGACTAGATAGACTCGTGTGTATTCGCCTTATGAGAATGCATTCGTCCCCGAGAGGCGACAAAGTACGAGTCTGTCTTGTCTCTGCGAAAAAGTAATAATCTCATCCGCCTTTGTCCTCTCTACTAATGAGAAGCGGTACTTCGGGTTACCAACGCCAAAACTTGAGCGTATACCTTATATTCCTTATCTTTTTATTTGGTTCTCTGTCAACGTATTGCTATTCTTAATATGTGTTTCATTTTCCGATTAACAGGTATCACAAAACTGTATTTTTTTTACGTTTTGTTTACGTAATGTATATAAACGTCAAAAATAAGTAGAAATTAATATAACATGGCAACAAATTTAGTTAAATTTAACTGGTAACATTCATTTAGATTAAAGCATAATAAATTATTTAAATTTCCCGCTAAGAAAACAAAAAAAAATACAAAACGGTTAAGTTATCCGATCAGAACTGCCAGCTCTATCAATTTTAACAGATTTCTACCGATTCGATCGACCTTTTCTAAGAAACAAAATTATATATAATCCTAATACAATTACTTGAACACTTGCACGTTTATATTTTGAGAAAAACGTACTAAGGAAGCCATATATAAGATTTTCTTTGAAAAAAGTTATTTATATGGAAATTTAATTTTCAAGAATAGAATGATCAAATCTGGAAAAGTTCCTTGAATATCTACATTACATCTATCCGAATTTAGTAGGAAACATAAATTTTAAATATTAAAAACATCAGGATAATTATCCCAATTTCAGGGATCGGTGGTCGATGACGTCTTATTATTTAAAACACATTAAAACAATTACTTTCCACAGAATTTGTCTTCTTATTCTTTTGTAAATGCGGTAAGAAATTTTTCACAAATAAATTTAAAGCGATGAAACATACTTTGGGCAGCTTCTAACGAAAAAACTACCTGCGCAATACTCATTGGCTATGTTTCTATTGAAAATCAACTAGTATTTAATAATAAAGATGGCCAATATCTCCCCAATCCATGTTAGAAAAATACTGTTTTTGAAATTTCCCGTTGCAAAAATAACCAATAAAATGATCAACTATCATACAAGCCGTGTCACGAATACATTATTCTCTGGTGAATAATTAAAATTTCCCGCTACAAAAGCAATCAACAGAATGGTCAACAGTCAACCAATCCATATTTATAGAACATAAATAACCAACAAAGTTGATATATAACAATCATCCAATTCCAGTAGTACGAATTGGATGATTATCAAACATCAAATGTGGAACCCGAAGTGTGGCTTTTTGTTTATTTGTATTTTCTACTTTGGTTATGTTATTCTTTGTTTACTTTTAAACGTCAAAATAAGTTATTCTTAGGCGAGAAGCATTTACTATATTTACTAATGGAGTTGTTAAGAATGGAAAATCCAAATAAAAATAGATAACGAAGTTAAGACGAACCAAGAACGGAGAAAACGTCGTGGTAAACGAAGAAGTATTATTTCTGAACTGGATTGAAGCATATTCACAAAACACTTTGAAGAATATTGCAGAACGTTTGACCCAACAACATAACTTCTCGAGCCATATCTAAACACTTAGAAAATTCATGATTTACCGTTCAAAAGGTGTATAATTTTCCGATAGATGTGAATGCTATTGAAAAATACAGATGGAAAAATGGTAGATGGCAGATCTAAATTTACATATCCTTGGCTCCTACAGTCTTTTTTTAGAGTTACAAAAAGTACACGAGTTAAAGTTTTCTTAGCGAAGGAAAATTATTTGCTCCACCACGACAATGCGCCAGTTTAAAATTAATAATCATAAAAATTCTTTCATTCGCAACTAGTTTGATGCTCAGACGCACATCATCAAGCCAATTACACGTAAATTTCATACGATGCAACTAGAAATTTGTTTAAATATGAAGTTGAATAAAATTAATGTTTAGTTTAGTTTTAAACATAATTAATTTAAGTAACTTTTAAAGGTTCTTTTTCTAATTTGAAATTACAAATTCGTTAAGTTAAATATATTTATTAAATTATAATGTTTAAAACTAAACTAAACATTAATTCTCTTTTATTTTACTTTTATACGCAATCCTTGTTCCGTCATATGAAATTTACTTTCTAATTGACCTGATGAGGTCTGAGCACGAAACCGATCGAAATATTTAATTGAATTAATTTGTGAGAAAAATGACTTTTTTTTATTAACAAGCTTAAAAAACAAATCTACCTCAAACGTAATTACTGAGACAGAAGGTTATTTCGAATAGCTTGAAAAACGTAGTATTGAAGGGGATAAAGAATGATAGGGGCGCGTTGGAGAAAAAATCCTTTTCAAAAAGTTTGTGTCTGCATTCGTAATAACACCACGGATATTTATTGATGTACCCTCGTAGATAACGAAGATTAACAACACTGTAAATGTGTGTAAATTAAATAAATAATTTGATAAACGCTTCATAGCTTATATAATGTAAGTATAATTAGATGAAATACGTAAATAGCTTTTTATAACCATAACGTCAATATTTATATTCCTTTTTGATTCAATTCCAAAATAGCAAAGGCACAAATTGAAAACTGGATAAAGCAAATTATTTACCTTAAGAAATTATTTCTTTTGCTATAATAAATATACAGCGTCCATATTTATGAAATGGATTTAAAATGGGCGTTAAATTAGTTGATTATTTGCAAAAAAAATCGGCAGCTTCTTAACATAAAATATCTACCGCAATTTTCTCCGCCATTACTTCAAATTTTCTTGGCACACCCTATACGTAAGCAACGGATCTTGAACAACTGTTTACTTATAACTTCTTAGAGATAAAATATTAATTGACTCTCGTTACTTAATTCGCAAATCACTAAATAAATGAACGGATTGTACTTCAATATTACGATACAAATAAGAAGTGCAAAAGATACAAAACGCGTAAAGGACAGAAAACATTAAATCTGTCTAACATCAATCATATCTCACAGATAAATAATTTAAGTTGAACCCACATATGCTCATCCATCATTAACTAATATTCAAATTAAAACGTCTCGATTCTCGCCATACTCACAAAAATCACTACAATTTTACGTTATTTAGAATAACATATAAATTAGGATAAATGATCGTTGAGGAAACAGTGATTCATTCGATTTGTTTTCTTCTTTCAGCGTTCGAAATGATGATAATACAAATGTTAACATAATAATGTACAATAGAAAGACCTAACAAAGATAATATCGCCGCGATAAAAACGACAGGAAGCAGAATTATTAGCACGATCATCTTGATTTTTTTTTCTTCCATAATTCACGAAAAATCAACTAAGGCATCTTCTATATGAATGGTTTGTCACTATATTGCCACCGTTGCCAGTAATACGGTTATATCGTCTGGTTTACCACCTGCAATTGAAAGAAAAACAGAGTTAAGTCATCATAATCATATTGATAATATCAGTAAGTCGTTTCACTTTTGTTTTGGCTTTTATAACTGCGTTTGTTATTAAGAATAGAGGGTAAGTTTAAATTTGGCAAACTAAAATGCTAAATTTTGCTTTTGTTATAATTTTATTTTAGTGCGGTGACAGACCAACAAGGCATATAAACTCATTTAAGCTCGTCATAACCTCAGAAGCCCTTTTAGAGTATAGGTTGTTTGTAAAGTATTCAATGGCCTTGTTATTGTCATCCTCTCGCCGTAAAAGGTAAAACGCAGTTAATCAACAGTCAATCTAACAGGGTATAGGCTTACAATATATTATAGTTACAACACAGTGTTGTTAAAAGGGTCATATTGAAGAATTTGCAGGATTATCGCTTAAAAATACGCTCGTTTCCATCGAATTGGAAAAGGACAAGTGAGGCTTTGCAAGGGACTTTTGAGCACCATGTAAAAGAAAATCAGCGATATTCTTCTGTGAGAATTTCAACGTTAATTAATAAATTCAAAATTACTCTCTCAGTAGTTGGTAACAAAGTGAAAGGACCACAATTGGAACGAGTAATTTTATGAAAAAAAAATCTTCGCTGTCCACGTGTATTGTAGAAAATTTGAATGCGAAGCAATCAACTATCTGCTGAGATGTGATTGAATTACTAGAAATACAATATAAATGCAATGGGAGAAACAAAGAATACAGATGTAATTTGTTCTTTCTCACCTATGGTATTAATTCCGTTTGCGAAGGCGCTTTCAGCGAACGGGGATATAAACGTTTCATCGAATGAGAGATTCCTCGCCATCCACGCTATTGAATTTGCTACGGTTTGCAATCTACTAGCGCATCTTTCTCCCTGTACCTGTAAAACGTAATAATACACCGTTAAAGCTTAGTGCAAAGTTATGTAAGTGCATTTACTAATATTAAACAACTGTCGCTATTTAATTTAATTAATTAATTAATATTAATAAAAAAATAATTTTAATTTATTTCTTGCGAATTTAAGTTAATCATTGTTAAAGTTCAAAAAATTCTACTTCCAAAATATATACATTTCTAGAAAGTAAAAAATTATTATATAAATAGTAAACTCTTACACAATATAAAATTATGGTTAAGTGTACAAGTTTTTCAGTTTCTGCTCACGCAAGTTTGGTTTGTCAAATGCAACATTCTGTATATTTCTGAAGTTTTGGATGGCTCTATTAAAAGCTTACACTTTTCATTATATCTATTTACCTTAATTTTTAAAATAATTTTAGATTTCTGCAAAATGCCCTTGTTTCTTTAATCCTCAACCAGTATAGTGGGTTATTTCTGAGTCACCCAACTAGTATTGTTTGGTCAGGCATGATCCAAACCTAAATTAAACTGAACTTAATTCTAATTAAAACTAATAAACAAAACAGCCAAAACAAAATGATTACTTGCCTAAATACAACTGAGTGAAAGTACTTTTGGTCATCAAAGATTTAACAATTAATCAATTAAGGATTAAAGGATGATATGTCAAACACCACACACTAGAACAACGATTCAAATTTTATTCGGTTGAAGTTTTATGTCAACTAGCGTCTAAGAAATGGCCAATGAAATCGTCGCCATGCATGAATCTCTGTTTTAACGTTTTTAAACGGAGTACCTTGCATGTTTCTCCCGAAACACTGCTCTAACGTTTAAGAAGTTTCAGATTCTGGCTGTAAAAGAAACAGTGGAATTTCGCACAAAATCTCAAAAACCAAACTTGTAGCGGAAACGGAACATTATCTTTTGAAGAAAATTATTTGAAAAGTTTTCCTCCAAATTGACCATCAGTAAAACCAACCTTTAGCAGTTCATTAATTAAAAGGTTCTGAGGTAGGTTATCGAAGACGCCGTCCGTCGCGACGAGTATGACGTCACCATCTTCGACAGGGAAGTTATCCGTAATGGCCGAATCCGGCTGGTCGGAAAGCACGTCTGCTTGATATCCCGGAGGCGGTAACGACAGTTGAAAGGGGGTGTTGAAGTAGTGTTGTTGCTCCTCCGATTTATGGATGACGCGACCATTTCGGACGACCATAAAACCACTATCGCCGATGTTGGCCGTGTAAAGTCTACTATTCTCTCTATTCAGGATGACTACGCACGCAGTGCTGCTACCTATTAACATAAATTTATTCGTGTAAGTTTGCTACAACATGGATATTCAACGTACAGTAGTTTCCAAAATGCATTTCCGCAACCCGATTGATACTTTCTTAGCGATTACGTAGGCAAACGAGTTTGCAATTTCACAAATTTGCATTTCATGCTAGCATATATCTTAAACTTTAGCGTATTACGTTACAACTTGATCTACAAACTATTGTTGCCGAGACGTATTTACCGGCTGCTGCATTAACGTTGCGTCTAAAGTAGGTCTTGGGCGTGAATTGCAAATTTATATACGTGAATGAATTAATAAATCAAAAAAAAACACGAGTGAGTAATGAGCGAACGAAATTAATGATATTGCGTATACATGTAACAATTTTATCGGAAAAAATAATACTAGTTCCTTGGAATTGCATGACATTGCAGAAAATGTCACTAAATGATGAAATGTATGCTATAGTTTCATAGTGAAAGCATTGAAAGAAATTACATAGAAATATGTCAGAACATTGTTCAGCCAACGAAATTGTTTTACAAGGTTTACGCCGACAACTTGAAGTTGTATAAAAAACTATAAAATATAGTGCCCAACAAATGGATATTCTTTTAGATAAACAACCTACTTTTAGAGGATTCAAAGAGTTTAATTATTAATGGGAAAAGAAAGCTTTCTTTGGATTCAGACGTTTAACTGTTCGAGCACATGGAACACGACGACTAGGAAAACGACTGCGAAATTCACGCTGCCTTAAAACAATAGACTTAAAATTTGTCAAATAAGAAGTAACAATAATTCCACGTTCTTGAGGTGTCTATCGCTCCATGGTTTGTTGTCAATTAATTCTCTATACACCTACATCATAAATGCCAAAACATAGTGACATTTGGCGCCAACAGCAAAAATGGCGGCCAATTACGACTACTTTTGCGCCACCAGGTACAGGTATAAAAGAACTGGATAGTCAGGGTGCTAATTGTATTTTTTGCTATTTTGTTTCTTACTTTTGGTAAAATTGGGCCTTCCATTTTTTTTAAGTCTCCGGCATCCTCATGGGGAGTTTCATTTAATGTAACCCCATAAAAAAAGTCCAGACAAGTCAAGACTATCAAATTTGCAGACCAAACAATGATGTTGCAACTTGTCGCGTATTATGCCATCCTGCTGAAATATGAAATTTTTCTACCTATGCCGCAATCTCGTCGACTTTCAGTCTTAAAAGCTCTAAGCAGAGTCAGTGTTGTGAAGTCAGTTGGTGAGATATGGCAAAATTAAGAAAATTATGGAAAAATTTTTACCCCGTTGGAAATTCGGACGATTTCAAAAATATTTCAAAATTATTTATTTCGATGGTGGTTCCTTATGTAGTTCGACCTGCTGATTACAGGGATCGAAGCCATTTTGCGGTATCTTCAATAGTTTTTGAGAAATTAGAGTTTGTCATTATTTTGTAACAAATTTATTTTGGTAAATTTGGTAAATAAATATCGTTCCAGAAACATCGTAAATCTATTGCAAAATCATTCACAACCTCTTCGAGCCCTATCCAAAATAAATAATAGCACAAAATTTGTAATCTCAAAGTTTCCGTTAAAGTTATTAAATCAACGATGATATACGCATGATTACCAATTTGCTTCTATAATACAGGTGGTATCGCTGGCAATATCACCACATGATATGTACCTGTGCCAAAAAAGTACTTAATCAATTGCACGTTTTGTATGAAGTTAAGATTCGCTCCCTACGCAATAATTAGAATTTACTTTGAGAATGTACCTAAAAAAATAACATTTAATAAGCAACTAGTAAAAGATGTTTATATTTAGAGATTGCATAAGTCCCTCTTATCATTATCAGATGTGCAAAAAAAAAGATTACGCCTTGATTTCGGAGATCATGTCGTGACCTCTAAAATGTTTAAATATTGCCGTTCTACGTCATTACAAGCGATGGATTACTGTGCTTGCATTATATATTCAGCGATATCATAAAATATAAGCTCTATGTTGATCTAAGAAATGGTGTTATACATTTTGTATGCTAATGTTAATGGCTAATAAAGACTATAACTACAATTGGGCTAATCGGTCCTCTTTTTTTTGTAAGAAGCTTAATAATTAATTAAGAAACTTCTACTTCCCATTGATCAAACGTCTAATACAGCTATTCTCTCAGCTCTAATAAGAACCATTTGTGTACATAACGCAAAGTAAGTTCGATAACTAGTTATCGTGTATTACTGTATGTCCATAAGGTAAAATATACGATATTCATCATTACATTATAGCCTGAAAGTTTGCAATTAGCTTTAGATATAGATTTTATAAAGTTTCTCTTTTCGTGTTATTCATTTCTTTCTGCAAGATGGTACCTATCAACTTCTTAAACATGGTTCTCGTCATTAACTCCATTAGCACGTTATCTATCCCTATCGATCGATCGATCAATCACGCTGTCGATATTTCAATAGCTCTATCTAAAATTATCGAAATTCCTTTCTAACCTTCCTAAAACCATATGCGACAGCAACTCTGTTTTATCCAACATTTTATCAAGCGATTGAAAGAGTTGACAGGCAGATCCTGTTGATTTACTTTTCAACTATCATGCTTAATCCTTATTCACCAAAGTTCCTCTACTGGATACTGTATCCATTGGATCTGTTGACCAACTTAGTTGAAGTTAGTCCTTCCTCTACCCATTTCCAGTTTCATGGTACCAGCAAATCTCAAGCGCAGCTATAGATTCTCCTTTGTCTTCAAAATCTTTATCAAAGTATTATTATCCCATAATATTAAGCTAATTCCCAGCATGGTTCTATATGCTTTACCATGGAGGTCGAATCAGACTATTGACTTCATTTTTTAGATGTTCTTGTACACCGGCGCTCTGATGAAACACGATGTTATCAATCCCTCATCTAAAGGGCTATTTTCCTATCTGAATCTAATTTGCTTCCTCAAGAACTGAACCATATCACTGAATAGGAAGAGCAACGACTGTGGCGTTTTATTAAATAAGTTGTTTGTAACGCATTAAGAAGGAACTGTAGATTAAAATGGCCCATTTGAAAATGCAGGGAAGCGAGACGTTGATGACAGTAAAATGGCTAATGATGGCTGACAAGTAGTTCGCCAACTGTTTAACAGAACGCCATAATATTCATTATTTCATAGCCGCGACAATTAAAAAACGTTTTTTTTGCGCCAACTACGCTCCATTTTATTACGTTCTTTTATCAACTCACTGTACAAGAAAACTTCATGTTACACAATGAAAACAAAAAAAATGAACTCAACAAATAGAATTATGTTCCATCAGATTTATTTAAGGAACACGTACAGTCCTAAATCACCATTTTGTTATAACACATGTGCTCACACAACAAGGAAGAAAATCTTTAATGTATACACATAGTCTCTATTGCTGGCACCACTTTTGTATACATATTTTACCTATAACACATGCAACATTACTTTAGTAAGGTATAATTCTTTTTTGGCAAACATAAAGAAGCAAATTCTTTCGAATTATTTTTAATTTTTCGTCTAGAGGTCGTAAAAAGCCGCGAATCAGGACATCTAAATAAGTAATGCCTATTTATCTGAAGTGAAAATAATTTTGCAAAGAACAAGTAAACATTTAAGTATATCGCCCAAATAATAAAACCTTCGGCAAAGCGTAGATAGTTTGCTTGAATTGATTTATTTTCGCCAGTGTTGTGGTAATTTCTTTTATAAATTCAGCTATTTATCTACATTTATGTCAATACGCAGTAAGTTCGTTAAACATAACACAATGCAAGCATGAAAATCCAATACGAAATGATTAATAGAGAGGAAGTTGGTTATAAAGACCACAACAGCCAAACAACAAAAATTGTTAGGCAAAAAGATAACAGGCTGCCTAAATTTAATTTTTTATTTATTTTAAATTAAAGATGATTTTACTACTAAAAACGACACATTATGTTTCGATACGATTACTGTAGCTGCACACATAGACAATTGCATAAAGGATCTTTGCTGTTGTCTACCTTGAATAACAACTAGCACAACAAATTATATTTACGTAAAAAGTTACAACGTAAATTGACTACATAAAATGATACGCCAAATGACGTAATTTTATTAATGTAGGTAAAAAAATTCCATCAAATTTTGATTTTAGGAGCAATTAGGTTATAACGCACGATGAAACTGGTCCACGTTCGACAAATTGCATTAAGAGGGATCAATACAAGTGCATGAATGATAAGTGGAGCTGGTAATAGAAGTTAGCATATACGCCCTCCTGTACGGAATCGATTATAAGCGAGGTAGTAATATCGTAATCAGTCTACAAAATCGTGTGATTCATAAAAAGAAATGAATTGTCGTCGCGTCGAAAAAATAAACAATTATAGTTTTCCACCTAATCCATTTGTTATGGAAAACTATTCTCTTCGGATAAGAACGTGAATATGCTTCACTCGTTCATTGTAGCTTTCAATTATTAATTAAGAGCGGAAGTTTACTTTATGGGCTAAAAATAAATCAATAAAAATATATATATAATAGGCTTTTACATCTTACATATATAGGCTTATAATAGTGCATAATTACATCACCATTATAGTTTGAATTTGCCCCGAATTTTTTTGGTCTGGTATATTGTCATAACTGAGCATATGACCTTTCATATTGAGTCAAGGCAGTAATCTTCAATTTTTGCCTATTTGTTAGGTAATTCTTCTAAGTTTGGCGTGGAAAAATTGATCAGAGTTTTTGATAATAAATGAAATTGTTAGAATCCATTTATTTGTTGGTTAAAACACCAACCGTCAGGAAAATCCAATGATTTTACTGTAGAACGAGCGTTAAAATATATAGACCAGTGCTTTCCAAAAGCAAGATTGTCTTATTCGTTTCTAGCACCAACGATACAACTGTTTTTCTAAAGACCACCTTTCGTAATTAAATATAAAATGTAAATACTTGGTAATGTCTTCAGTTTTACCGTATTTGGATTGAATTATTTCCTCTTTAGTCATCAGAAATTTGCTTCTACCCTGTTCAGTGGCAAAAATTCCAAATTAGAAGAGTTGAACTGATAGATCATCTATATTATTCATCATTTTTTTTCTGTTTTCTAGGCTCAAACTTTCGTTTGGAGGAGAGACAGATTTTCCTCGAATGAGGAGGCCGTCACATTCCTAAATGTGATGGAACATCCCTTGGAAAAGTTGTTTTATAAATATATTAAATTATTATAGTGACTGTTCACTGGAAACAACAAGGCATAAAATGAAAAATAAATAATACTTGTTCATACTTGTAAAAATGATGTAAATAAAGCGAAATATTAAGTTAGTGAATAAAGAAGAAGACTCATTTTTTCTTTAAACTATCACAGACCGATTATTATTATTATTAAAATTTAATATACTTATATTAAAGAACCAAAGTGAATTTGACAAAAAAAAAACTTGTTTCTGTGTTAAGCTTCAACCTTTCAAATTGCCTTTGTAAAGTAAACTACCCAAATTCTCAATATTGTTGATGCGCGGTACGCCGTGCTGGTTAATTCAATGACGTAGAATTGTGGCAATTATGAAAGTTTTTCGAGGCAGGTTCCAAACTCATTTTCCAATGTTAACAATTGAGAATAGCTGCAATTATATGTTATTTGTTTATGTAACATTGAACAATTCATAAATATGTATGTTAATACCTCAGTATAAGTGCCTGTCAAAATAATTCTCCGGGATTTACAAAAGGAGAAGTACAAAATTTAAATTGATACTTGTCGTCAGAGTATATCCTGTATTAAAGCGTAAACATTATTTTAACAATAATTACAGGTTAAATTAATTGTTTCCGTACTTCATTAAGAGTTAAAACTCAATATTTATATGATGAATTCCTCAATTAGATAATTACACCAAGTTAACAATGTTATTACTGAATAGAGGGCGAAAATAATAAATAAATCTCGTATCTTACTTAATTTATTAGGCGACTTTAAGAATCAAATGAAATACGACCGATAAATTTTACAACCATTGCGAATGATAGTCAGAATCTTAAAGTTGGATGGACCATTACAATAGCACAATGAAAAATTTCCATTCGATAAAAATATACAATCTTCCACAGCAATAATACATATATATCTATGTATTACAAGGATAAAAATATTTTTTTAAATTAGGTCTTATGCGGATTAACATGAGTACCATTCTGTAGCTTATTGTGAATGTGCAAGTCGATTGTAATGTAATTAATTGCATATATCTATAATGCGGTTCGTTAATGAACATAAAAATATTACCAATTAACAGAGTACAATATATTTTAAGCCCATCATAGCAAATTAACGTATTAAGATGTTCGATAAGCAGACAAATTCTCACATCACGAGATTGAAACTCCAGTATTGAGTTATGATTTATTGTTTGACAACTATGATTGATATTAGTACGCAGTACATATTACTAGATCGACAAAATCCATTTGATTATTCAATATCAAAGTATTAGCATCATGAAATTATAAATGGTATCTAAATCAAATTGAAATATGGAAAACGTTATAATAATAAATCATAAAATAAGTGTAGGCGGAGATACTTTCAATATACAACATGAGAAAACAGAAATAAAACATAAAACAAACATTTCAGCAAGCTACTTAACTCTTAATTATAAAATGAAAAAAAAATTCGATTGAAGATATCAGGTAAACAGGAACCGGGATTAAAGAACACATAGCGCATTAGCTCTATGGGATAATTGATTCGTTAAGTGTAGCACAATAAATAAACGGAGCATTAGATTAATTAAGAATGTAACTTCACCGCGAGAGTTAAACGTTTACGAAACGAAAAAATCGTAAGTTTGTTAAAAATTTTACTATGTTTTGTGTTACATTTATCCTTTCGCTCTCAATGTTTAGAATGTTTCAGTTTTAGGAAATAAAAGAAGGTACTTGTATCTACGGTAGGAATAGAATAACTTTTTCTCACATAATTCGTTCTAACGGTTTATAATGGAATCAAAGAATTTGTATGATGGGAAGTATACCGATACTTCAGTGATTGCCATACTACGACACCGTCCTTGGTATCACCATAAAGAAATTTTATCAAATATAGATAATTAATTATTCATAAAATTTAATATTTTGTCCAATATGCTTTTGCCGATATAACTGCTGCACAAAGAAACTTAACCAAACCGCTAGTGTATTCTTGTTTAATAATTTCCCAATTCTCTTCCCAAGGTCAAGCTGTTACAATGTCGGCCTTTAATTACATTATCAACCCGATGATTGTTAGGCTAGCTTTGAACAATGCCGAGGATCATCATCTTATTAAAATTGATGACTAGAAAGGGCAAAGGCGGGTGGAATTGTTACTCTTTTGCGGCGACTTGATACACTCGTGTCTGTTCGTGTCATGAGAAAGGGTTCGTCTGCCTGTTGGTGTCCCCGAGAGTCGACAAAACACGTGTCTATATGGTCGCTGCATAGGAGCGGTAGTTCCACCCGTCTTTATCCTCTCTACTGATGACGAATAGACACTATTTCGTCGAAATATGATATCAGATTATTCTGCAAAATGTCCTTATACTGATATCTATCATTTTGACTTCTACTCAACATAGTAGCCTGATACGGGATCAAAAAATAAACAGTCTCAAACGACAATTGATCCACTCCATGTTTAACAGAGGGATGGATGTGCTTTTTATAAATCTTTTGGTTAACTTAGATCGTATTACATAAAAAATTAAAAATTATTAAAAACTTAAAAGTGTTGCTGTTGTTGGATTGGCCTAAAATTCTCCTGATCTAAATAGAAAAAGCATACGGAATGTTTAAAAAAGACATGGTATTCTTGTAGAAATGTGGAAAAAGCAGAGATGAAATAAAAATTAGGCTTCCGTTATTAAAACGAAAAGAGGTCATAATAAACACTAACCAATCTGCATGTATTTTCGCTTCTTGTAACAGTTATTAATAAAGTACTACAAACAAATCGTTTCCTACTTGTTTAATGTAAAGAATTACAATAATTTCCTAGTGATCCTAGTTTAATGACCAGTGGCTGTACATATTTTAGCTTTTTAAAAGAAAAGTGTTAAGGCAATACGTTTCTAGTTTATGTATGTCAAGTTTATTTGATTTCATTTTTATTCTTGCTTTTATGTTTGTATAATTTAAACTAACATTCCAAACATGTAGCTTGTAAATTGCATTAGCTTAAAATGATTCTTTCTAGTTGCGACTAGTTTCTATTAAATATAGTAAAGTATATTCAATTCGTTATGACGTAAATAGTTGATTAAGTCATGAACTTAAAATAGATACCGCATATTTTTTGGATGTAAGGATAAATAGCTGACAATACTTATCGCCAGATATGTATTCATATTTGATTATTTGAAAATTTAAAGAGACGATATGTTCCAAGTTAAAAAGACCGTTCGAAGTTAAAGAAAACAGAATGTTACTGATTATTTGCTAGATTGATATAGAAAAAGGTCATTCATTTGGTCTTTAAACTCATACATTTTCAATGTACGGTAGATACGACTGCTTACGAAAATTTGGATCAGATAAGGGAAGATGGTGATCTTTCATATAGAGTAATTATTGCGAATCAGAGTTTTGGTAATGTGGCTCAGTTCTTGATGAAACGATTTGTGTTCAGATATAGAAATCGCCCATTGGATACGAGAATTCCTGATACGTATCTGTACGCGTAGGTTTTCGGTAAACGGAATGTGCCAGCGCATCGTTAGGACGTCGGTATATGAGAACATCTAGGAAAGGAAGGCAACGATATGATGCGACCTCCGTAGGAATTCGGAAACGATAAGAAATTGTTTAAAGATTCGGCCAGATGACAAAGGTATCATCAACGCACCTGTACCAACACTTTGGCTTAAGCTCGTAAAGTAATAGAGCTTGTTAGAACGCTTCCATAAAGACATTGACGAAGACAAGAGAAAGGGGAAATCCCGTAGCTGAGTTTGAAACTCGTAGTAATGACAAGCTTTAATCAAGTCAGCAAGATCATCCGGTTGCTAATTAGAGATGAGGAATTCTCTAATATAGGATACTGTGCCCGGTATGGTGAATAAGGATTCGACATCAAAGCTATTGACGAAACGTTGGGATTTTCGGCTGGAGGAATCGCTATATCCATCATAAGGTTTTAGAAAGTCGGAAAGGTATTTTTACTATTCGTAACTAGGGCTATTGATACTGCAGAGAATAGAACGGAGGGGGAGATCTTAATTCAATGGGATGGATCAGGTTGTAAAAGTTGATAGGTTTCGCTTTGCGGTATTATTGACGACTGCGCAGGCCTATATAACAGATGCATGCAAGTCCCTTTTCAATCTATATACTAGCACATGCTTCCACTAGCGTCTTTACTTTAGTTTGACAAAGCTTCTCAGTTCTCGATTACGATAGCGCAACCTAATATATCCTGTTCTAGCACACAATTCCTCTTGCTGGGAATTTTTAAAGAAATATCTAAATTTAGCCGATTGCAAATGAAAATCTAAATTTTGAAATGTGTAAGTAGTCATATAAGACCAATAATAACATCGAGTTATTTAACCAACGGCAAATGAAACCCGAACATATTTCATCCCCATACTTTCAAATACTATTAATTAACGTGTTTAGAAATTACATTATTAGCAAATATGGTTGTGGTCCGTTGACGTGTTCTCTTAATATTAACACACCTAACTGTTAGTTTTCCGACCAAAAAATTGAATTTCAAAAAAAGCTGAAGCGCGTTATTTGTTGTGGATCAAACCATTTCTTTACGAATGAAAAGAGGAAAAAGCTATACCAATATGAGTAACTTTATAACGTTGAAGCCACATTGCTTCTAAACTCCTGAAATCGTTCGAGTTGAAATAAAATATGAGATACTTTATCCTGAAATCTCACCCGGAATCATTGCTATTTCTAAAAAAATATGCATTACAAGACATCTTTCACTACTGACAGCAATCTTTCAGACGCCGGCAAGCGGCGTTCCGAACATATTGCGCTATATTTTCAAATTAATCAAACGTCAAATAGCCATCGTTAGAAATATGACGCCGTAACTTACCCAGGATCCGTTTCTTGTGGTATAACAGCTCGTAATAGCTTTTGGCTAGAAGATCGGAAGGGTTCGTAGGAGCGAAACATCCCAGTCTGACTAGACGTTCGCAGGTGCGCATAAGATTCAGGGAGAATTCGCCGGGATTGATACCGTAAGCTCGCCATCCTCCAACACCGTCTGCAACTCCTGCAAAGTACATATTGGTCCAGTAATTAATACAACATCTTTTTTTAATAATTAATAATATTTTCTGCTTTAATATTTAAGCATAATGTTATTTTTAATTCATTTATTTCTATTTCTGTGCTTACAAATTTTATTGTAGGTTGTGGGTGAAGGTATAAATTTTGTTCGAAAAGCTCTGGAATTTGAGGAAACAGTAAAATTCTTATTGACGTGTACTGTTGCGAAACAATTGAAGTTAGGTACCATGGGTTTGTTTGCAAAGTAATTCTCAAAGTAATCAGAGTAATTAGAGCCAATCAAGTAGCACTACATCAGTTGGATTTCAGTTGTGGATGTTTTTCCACTAACCAAATACGTCTGAACAATTTACAAACAAGCCTTAAAAATTTGTTCGTGATCCACTTAACAAAACTAACCTTCTTAAAGTAATGTTATTTTTTTCTAAACTCTGCGGAGCATAGTAAATACTGGGTGTTTCAGAAGTCTATCGGAAAACTTTCAGGGTCAAAATTATGAAAATGAGTTTAAATTTAAATAAACACGTGGTCAAAGACGCTCAGGATCCAACATATTGGCTAATATAAGTTGTCAAAAACGTAAACCAAAAATAACGAGAAACAAAAGCAAATACGAATTATGAAATGAACGTATCTGATATAAAACATTCAATCAGGCTGTGTTATAAAAAAAAGAATGTCTACTTTTCATCTTAACGCGCAACACTGCAGGCACATTTCTAACCGATTTACAAGCAATGATTATACGTGGCAGTAATTCCGCTTGTATTTCTATCGTTCATCCTAAGCTAAACTCATTAGATGACTTCCCAAAAAAATCCAAAGGATTTTGACATGGCCACCGATATAGTCTGAGTGTCGAATCATTTCTATCTATCCATCTATAAAGGTACGCGAAATCAAGAAATGCCTGGGAGAAGGATGGCTAAAATGAACTGCCTAAGCTCTAGGCTTCATTCATTTACCAAAAACCTTCGCCTCTTAAGTGACAGGGGACCTCTTAAATAATCATCAACGATTCTGCACCATACGTTACACAAATCTACGTTAATGGCCGATATATTTCATACCGATTTTCTTCAGCCCATACGCGTATATTGCGACAACTGTTTAAAAACCATTTACAGAAAATCATTAGGAAATAGTACTCGCACTTTACGAATGTGGAAAGGGCGTGGAAGGTCATCCCGATCGCCATTAGCAACGCCATACACTAAATTCATATCTGCAAGCTCTTTGAAACCATACATTTTTCAAAAGGAATTATATGATTAAATTATACCCCGACAGTTTGTCGCTTGCATTCAGAAACATTCTGTATATGCAACTTAGAATTGGGTATTAATGTTTTTAGTAAAATCTGCATTTTGATTTTCTTTCTATTATAATAGCTCCAAAGCAATGTTGACGTATCTTAATAATTACCAATCACGGAAGCTTTAACATTATACTTGGATCGTTTCAAGAACACTTGCCAAAACAATTACTCATGGCATTGGAATGAAGTTTATTTAATGGTCTAGCAATATTTTCGAGTTATTGATGTTATGGTTTTTTTAATGATGTTACGGGCTATTGTATTTTTATGTTTTTACAGGGAGAAACTCTCTAACAACAACAAAACTGATTCATTACGAGGTTTCCTAGAACAGATAACTTTATGGTACCTATACGAGAAGCTGTTCTATCAACATTTACATGTTCAATATTGTCGCTTGTAATCTAATAATTTCCAAGCAATATTTACGTTCATAATAGACGATATAACTAACGGCTAAATTAAGTAATACATTGAAAAATTGCGAAATATTTCATTTTAAAGCAATACTTGATCATCAGATTCCAAAAAAAGGTTCACGATTGTGTTACTGCATAATTTACTTGCATCATCGCATGATGCTTGACGAAACCAATTACCGACCGTTTGCTAAAATGAGAGATAATAGTTTGCATTCATGAACTCCGGCAAACATACATATAGTATTTATAAATAGCTTTCTCAACCTAAGAAAACATGCCATGGGGTCAATATAGTTTACTCGACTTTCAAGAAATTTTATCCGTCAATATTTTTATGCCTATTACTACCAATCGCGCAGATAATCTTATCCGAACTTTACGTGCCCTCTATTTGGGACTGGTGCGTAGAGTTTAGTTGTTGTTTTATTTAGTTGATTAAACGTAAATATACATAGTCGCTGGGTTTTATGAACCGAGTCGGGTAAAATATAGGCAACTTCAGATCAATCAAAGCAATAACATGTTTAGTGTTACTGCTTTGATATATAACCCCGGGATGACTTTAATTTTATTAATGCACGAGAGGAAGAAATGGTTACTAGCCATTTGTATTCGAAGCTGTTATGTATCTCAATATTGACAAAGATGAGGACCGTTATAGTTGAATCTTGAAACAACATCAAGGCCAAATATTTCAGTTACAATTTTTTGGAAAAACTTACGACTTTAATTTGACCATGCTTAAACGATACACCAATTAGCAATCACGTTCAATTCGTTCTGATATTACTGAAGTCAAAAGTCTTGAAACCTTAGCAAATATACGTGTTTGAACGGACGAGTAGTAATGTTAGAGATCTTAAGTTGAAACCTTCAGCAAACGAAAAAAAAAGGATGTGGTTTAAATAGAGTAATTATTATTACTCTATTTAAACCACATCCTTTTTTTTTCATTATTATGACGTCAGGATGATATCTGGCGTAGTCACTTCATAGGCAAAAATTGATTTTGTTGCTTCAAAACGGCGGAAAAGGTTCAAGCAGCAAAATCAACTCTTACTCCAGTACATCTGTATAAGTAAATATGAATGTGGTACAATCAAGAATTCGGCAAGGGAAGAATTCGAATACGAATTCGACTCCGCATTATTTACTTTAATCGACTTCAAAATCCCCAGCGCTACGTATACGTACATATGTAGATAAATTTATTACAGATATTTCTGACTAACCATTACTCAACTACGTACGTGTAATACATATTAAAAGGAGATACTTTCCAAATAAGCTTTTAATGAATTCGATGTTTCTGTTTACAGCTAATTTTACGACGTCGAAACTAAAGCAAAGAACTTATTTCAACGTATGTACCTACGATTACGCTTAATATTCCAAAGCCAACTTGTTTGTATTTTAAATACTATATCAGTGTTCTTTTTTTAAAGAGACGAAATGCCACGCCATTTGGCACTATCCCAAATATTGTGACTACATTGAAGAATACTGTTCCTTGAAACAAGTGTTTTACTTTTGCTTACGATTAAGTTATATAAATGACGTCGATATAACGAAGAAAAAAAGAAAACGGAGCTATTAGACTATGATTCTGAAATTAGTTTACTAGGTTATTTACATATACATACATCCAACTATCCCTATACCTTAACGTACGAAAATATATACTACAATATACATGCGCATTTGAAATACTTAGCATCAAACTACTTTTATATATAAATATATTAAGTACCAACAAAAATAAAGCAGGGCAAATGGAACAAATTTAAATTTGAGAAATTCGTCTCCAAATTTACATGCATCTAAAAACGTGGTACATACAAGCTAAGCTTGCCTATGAACAGCTAAATTTATGCAGAATAAATATCTTTCATCTCATGCAGAACTGCTTCCCAATACTTTTAATTCTTTGGCATATTACTTTAGTATTCTCTGTCATAATTAAGCGGATATATATGTTCGAAAAGGGGTATTTCAGGGTAGTATTTTAAGGCCGCTACTTTTTGCTCTTTGTCTATGTTGTCGCATTCCCGGATGCAGACAATCGCTTTTTGACAATAAATTATAAAGGCGGTACTTACTACCTTTCGACTTTCCCTTTCGTTCCACAAAAATATGAGAAAAACAATAAATAGAATTCGTCTCAACTCAAAAAGTTGCTGTTGTTAGATTAGATAGACTCGTAGTAACTTTTTCCAAATTGCCCAGGGAAGGAAATATGTATATTTCATCTATGCACTAGGATGACGCTTGTTTTATTTCCTTAGTTTAACAAAAAAAAAGTAATAAGATGCATGAAGTCCGGCAGGATCAAAAATAGAAAGACTTATTCAAGGTGCAAAAAATAATGTTATGCAATAAATAAAATTGTACGAATTCCATTAAAAAGAAAAAAAAAACGTCCATCGGTTATTTTAACGCAACAGTTTAAAGCCAAACTGCGAAATGTATTAGTTAAAATAAATACGTTTCCATGTCTGCAAAGTTTTACAAAAAAAAAAAAATAGATTTCAACAATTTGATAGCTCACAGATATAAATAACCATTTAACACACGACTATTTGAATCAAGAGAACATGGTTGCGAAGTTGACAATGTAAATGTATACACAATAGCGCGCCACACCTTCGTTAACGTTTGCACAGCTAATATGCTCTTCATTAATGGACACAGTTGCGAAATAAGCTTGACAAATATAGATTAACAGAAGTCAGCGGTAATTTTATCACTTTATATTGCGTTTCTAATGAATGTATGTAAATGGTAACAAGACAAACGTTAGGAAGGGTTATAAAAAATTATAGGCAAACGAAATTGTTTAAAATTTGAAAGTTAGAACTTAACAGGATCAGATCACTCAAACAAGAAATTACAATGACCTTTAAAATTGTGTACACGCACGTATAATGAATCATATGTAAATATTTATAAAAATTATAAACAATCTTCAATCAAAGTCTTTCCTTATTTTAAATACAAGATAATGTTTTCCAGCATAAAATAAAGGTACATTTAGAATTTTTACAATCAACAAGTTAACAAGTCGACATCTATAAAAGAAATTTAATTTGCAAATAATGCAGACTTCACTAGGACTGAAAAAAAAGCTTTGGTCAGCGAATAAGTAGGCATACATAATATATTTTATGCATGTATACTTATGTCCTTCCATAATTTAGCATTCATCGGTAGTCCCACCATGCAAAGATGTTGATTTTCAAACCCAACAATAAGTAAATATTTACATTTGCAATTTCTTCTACTAGCTCAGCATAAACTTCTACACATATGATAGACGTAGTTATAATATTATGAACTTTGGAGATTACTCATTGTATATCAAACATATGAAATAATAAATGTCCTGCATTCTACCAATATACAAGCTGTTCTCAAAGTTGAGGCATTTATGATTAAATAAATTATTTTACCTAAACGATTGTAGGTAATATTTCTTGATTTAAGAAATTAAGCATTTTCTGAATCTCTTAGAAATATCGCGGTTGTAGTAGAGCCTATAGGATCAATAGAAGTCTGCCATAACATTTCTAAGAAATTCAGAAAAATCATCCTTACTTAAACGAGTTAACCATATCCAAGCATTGACTTGAAAAGGTAACATTTATCAATTTGATGTGTAGAACAAATAGATTCAAGCCTCAATCCGAAGACGGCCTTACTTTTCAAAGACATTCTAGTGATATAACTACGCATGAGTTAAAAGAAACTCTTGAAAATTTCAGCTATTTTGAACGCTCAGTTGTTCAACAATAATTTGTGTTAATCGATGTTGGTAGTAACCACTACCGATAACATAGGAAAAGGTATTAGATATCTCGAAAGAACATTCATAATTTTAGTGACTGTAAATGAAACTTGGATTACAATGCTGAGGCCCAAACACAGTCGAAACAGTTGAAAGTGATGGCGATTGTTGAGATAATCAGAGAGTAACAAAACCACATGTCTTGAAAAACGAAAAACGATAACGGAGGCATACTACGTCTCGTTGTCGTTGATAAGCTGAAGGCAGAAATTGCGGGGAAAAAAAGAAGAAAACAAGGCAAGGTCTCATACTTGAGAGGTTCTCGTGTGAAATAATTACGAATTCGGGTTCGAACTGATGGACTCTATTCATCACTAAAGAGGACAAAGGCGGATGAAATAATTACTTTTTAGCAGAGACTAGACAGATTCGTGTTTTGTCGACTCTCGGGGACACCAGTAGGCAACATGTCCATTCTCATCCATTCTCATAAGGCGAGTCTATCTAGTCCTTGCAAAAAAGGAATAATTCCATCTACCTTTGTCATCTATATTCATCAGACTTGCTTTCCAGCATTGATGTTTCGTTCGGAGCCTAGCGATCATCACCGAATTTCTATCAACGGCTATTTTGCAAAACAAGATGCCAACATTTGTTGGCAATCTTAACACGTTAGATTATTTACAAATCCTGGCAAGATTCAATATGGTGTATTTTTTGTCTGAAGTAGTTTATCCCTTCTAATAAGTTAAAAATATTAATAATACCAATGATAGCAAATCGAAAAATAACGTAGATAACCTAAAAAAGATGTATACTGGTCTAGTCATCCTAAAATTAATTAAACCGCTATTTAAAATTAAGATAAAAAAAATATTCCTCCTCCAGCATGTATTTTTAAATATGTTAAAAAAACGTATTCATTTTACAAATATACAAACCTTATCCATTATAAAAGTAACAATTGTTTAGCAAATAATAATTAAACAAAATTCTAAATTTCAGAGTGGAGATAATTTATTATCACATATATATGTGATACATAATCCACTTACAAATACTTTGGAATTTCCATGAAAGTTACACAAATCAAACATAACATATTTAGTAGATTTATTGCATCTAACATGATAATGTTTTTGAAATATACCAGGTACTTAACAAACGGTATGATTATAATAATAAATATGCTTAACCCGAATACTCTCTACACTGGTAAACTGCGCTAATAGCAATACCAAATAATCCTCGTCTTGAATACAAAAAAAACTTGAGAATTATTTACTACGTTGATGTATTATCTCGGGATCAACAACAGTATCCTCCGTTAAGTTTTTCTTGGAATAACATAATCGAATTCAAGTGTTTAATTTTATTGCGTAATGATCTTTAATATTTATTAAACCGCAAGAACATTTAAATTGGCCGGATTTGGATTTGGTTATGGTAATGTTTTTTTTTTTTTAGAAATATTATTTATACATCTCACGTGATAACACATTCGCTAACCGCACCCAGAAGTGAAATACAATGATTATCCAACGGCAAACAAAAAATCTTAGAGACGACTATTGTTGGGAATAATGACAACTATTACGATTATTGTCAAACTAAGTTTGTCACGTGATAGAATAGAATAAAGAATGAGTTCGTTTTCTGGCAAATAAAAACAGCTATTCAAATAAGCCTAAACATGAGTTGCATTCCACAGTGATATCGTTTATCTACCCAGGTACTGTGACATTTTTATGTTTTGTCCCTTCTGAGACGATGTATCTATACTTTCTATCATTCATAGTCTCATAGCTCATAGCAATGCGCTTGGATTATTGTAGGATTCGCAGGTAGATTTTATTACTTCCATTTTAATTTATGATGGGTATTCCCAATAAACGCGATCCTCTGGTTTTACTTGCTGAACTATGTACACGCGGAAGACAGTATTGACATTTAGTCGTTACTAGGGAGGGAAAGGGGGTGGAGATAAAATATAAACCGGCCACTGTACTTAATGGTTTCTGGAAAACTTCAATCTTTCATAGCAGGTACTTACTACCTACCTAGTAGGTAGTCACCTATTACAATTTGAATGTATAGCGAAAAATAGTTTTGTACAATATAAATTACGTTCAAGTATACAACCTGTTCAATGTCCGCCATATACAATACATCTTCAATGTTTTAAATGAAGCAGCTTATATACTATTGCACTCTTGGGTGCATCTTTTCAACTTTGCTTATTTCCTACAGCTATATATGTATAATATAGTTCAGTCTTTTTTGAATTTTTAGCGACGTATTGAAAAAAATTATACCGACTAGATTTTACATCATTGCAATTTTTTTTTACATAAAAAAAGGAAAAAAATTATTCATTATAAGTAAAGAGATGGAAGACTTATTTAAGACTTATTTCTCATTTTTTCACTTCACCCACAATGAAAATAAATAATTATGTACGAGTATCAAGTATATGTATATAAAAAAAAAAAAAAACATCCCGACGAAACTAGTAATACAAGACAGGTAAGAAACCTCATTGTAATTCCAAGTCTTGTAAAAACATAAAATACCGCTCAAGAGTGAAGAGGAATCAACAACTACCGCTTTGACAGACATTTTTAGGTTTAACGACGATGGAAGTGAAACTGGCAAATCTATATCTAAACTTATTGTAGTCTTTAGCAATGTTGTCTGAAAAGAACTTCTTAACACACAGCTGTTAAAGAAGAACTGTGTGACAGTGAGTTTTGACGGTGTTACTAATCCCTCAACTCGAAAATTCGAAATACGGATATGTAATTCTATTCTACGAGCAACTAGTTTTAAGAACCGTAACTTTATTTGTGTTCTTTTATCCAATATAATGAATTGTATGCATGACTAATACTTTCGAATTCTGTAAATGAAGGGGATGCAACAATTTTGAAGCCTTTGAATTCTATTCTTCCTTTTATGAATTTAGATTGAGACCATTCGGGGTATCGCAATGATTAAGCCCGCTTAAAACAAAAGCTTTCGTTGTGTGTTGATCGAATATTCGTATATTTTCAATTCATTCAAGGGAAAAAAATGATTTATTTTCTTATATATTCTTCAAAACTTAAGGTTTAGGTAACTTGTACACCTAGAAACTTAATTGAAGTAGATAACTTCAACGATTAATTAAGAACTTATTCCTCTTCTGAACGTCATCATAGCACACTTGGGCGGGTTTAGTATTAATCTATGATTAGAATACAAATGAACAGATTGTTCAATATCTTGATTCATTGTTACGCGTACTTTACGTAGAGAATACAAGGTATGTAATTGGAAATCGACCATATATGAGTGATAATCACGGGCTTTTATTACTAGCACTTAAATATCAAACTACTGATACAAATGGAATACAATTATAAAAAAAGCAAAAACATCATGTGTGAGGTTATAAATTTTAGTTGAGCGAATCAAGCTCAAACGTAGATGTTCTTTTGTAAAATTTTTGTAATCCTGATCATAGGACCATCACGATTTCTCGTTACCAGCGAGAAAATACATAATAATCATAAAGAAATGTAATCGAGAGAACCATGTTTTCATTTTTTCAATTGGCTAATACGATAATCTAACTAAATAAGAATTTAGCAAACAATACAAATCCTTATTCGTTTTATCTTTCATGCTTTGACGGGAGCGTTCAGGTGTTATCATATCACAAATATTTTGATAATCTTATAATATTTGATAAATTCCAACATAAAATCAAAATTTGAATTTCTCTGAATCTCCCCTCCAGAGGACCTTCCAGTGCAATACAAAGGCTTCAATTACATGTTTCTGATGAACTCGTAGAATCAATTCCTACCACCCTCGTTTACCTATTCCGTTTACTTTTCCTATTCTACCCCGAAAATTGGTAAAGATAAGGATCACAGTTTCCCATCGTTCTAAAACTCATCGCTCGCTTTTTGTAAGAGACAGAAAATCGGGGTAACTTTTCATGGATTCAGCGTATCGAAATCTACAGACGAAATTGTTAGTTGGAGATATACAAGAAAATTAAGAATATTACAAAAAAAATAATTAAGGTGGTTTTCTGGAAATTCTAATGATTTGACGATTTCAAAAATATATAAAAAAATTATTTTGATGATGTTTCCTTCTGTAGTTTGACCTGTTGAATAGAAGGATTATAACAGTTTTGCTGTGGTTTTTTTGAGAAATTTGAGTTTGAATGTTGTTATTTTGTAACAAATTTATTTTGGTTATTAAGTTGGTAGTTAAATAAAAAAGTTCAAGGAAAATCATAAATCTATTACAAAATCATTTTACTGAATCAACGTACTTATGGGTATCAATTTGCTGTTGATACAGACGGTATTGCTGATATCGTACAGTGGCCAGTTTATGTTTTATCTCCCCCTTGCAAGCATTAAATATCGATAACTATCTTTTGCATGGTAAGACTTCCTCTCCCGTTTTTCTTTAATCCGTTTTCTAATTAACTTAAAATTTAATTTGTTATTCAGATATGTCATTTTTTTTATTATTTTTTAATAACAATCAATTTATGTTTTAACGATATTCTTTTCTTTGACGAAGTAACTTTTCGCTTTACTAGTGAAATGAACAGACATAGCTGCAAATACTGGTCATTGAAAAATTTGTGGTATTATGTTGCTGTTCAATAAAAGTTGTTGTAAGTTTCCTGAATCCGTTTTTTGCGACAACAGTAGGAGGATAGCACGAAACAAAACGAAAATTACAAGTTGAGGTTTGTAAATTCAAAACAGTCGTTAAGCTACAGGTACTAAGCTTTCGTTTTTTACATTTTTTAAATGGACGAAAAAAGAAAATTCGTTTGCAATGATGGAAGTTTAAGAGGAGCACCCAGAAATATTTAAATTTAATTCGCAATTATTGAGAACACCATGTATTTGCAATCCAAAAAAATCTAAAATATAAACGCAGATAACTAAGAAATGGGGACGTGAGGTGCAGTGTGTCCAGCTATTGAATCTACTGAAGAGCCGAAAATTCTTCGAGACAACAACTATTAATATGTCACGAAAATTTGTAGACATTAGATTTAATTACATAGATTTAAAAAGTATAAGTATCCGACAACTGTTTACAACATAACTTGCAATAAACTGCTCCAATGTAGACGTACATATTTTAATATTACATTTTGAGCTAAATCTTGTTAGGATGCCAAGAGAACATACGGCGAAGTCAACGTTTTACGCTTACATTAAAAAGCACGTGAAATAAATGTCATGTGACAGTACGACGCAAACAAAGTCGTGACTGAAGGTGCTAATTCAATAATAATAGGCAGAGATTTCCCTTGCTAAAAATAAGTCTCACACGATCCACGATATACATAACCTCAAATTTCCAGGTATTTACATATAATTCTCGTGATTTCTAAGATAATTCGGGCGAGATTGGCGAGATATTAGAACAGGAGATGTGGGACAATTTCGCAACAGTTAATGTCATGTAAACAATACGTTTTAATAATCCTTAAAGCGAATATTACGGATTATTAGATTAACATTTCTGGGTTTAGAAATTGCATAATTAGTGATAAGGGTATTAATTTTCGCCGAAAAAAACATGTTTGTTCTTATTATGCAATTTTCATTTGAAGCACAAAAAAAATAACCGATTACAATATCTCTTATACGTCATATGAACAAAGGTTATGTATTTACGTACCTAATACATCGGCGGTTTTATGTTTGATGGAAAACCACGCATCATCTCCGAATTGTCCTTTTACTAATTTTTGTATTTTCCTTTCTTTGGAGAATCCACAAACTGCAGACACAAGATAGGGTTCGCTTTTTCTTTGGACGTTTGGATCGGCCGCAGACGATATGTTAGCAATACCATTCCATATAGCACGCGACAATAGTCTTCCAGTTGATAACAACGTGTGCATTATACAAAACCATGCAAATTACACGACACAATGGCGAATTTCGTTCATTCCAAAGATGTTGCACTCATTTTTCAGATCATTTATTTATCGTTAAGTTGTTCTCATCATTAATGCGGACCAATACAAGCCATACCGTGCTCCATTCGCTCACAAACGCACGCTCCTGTCAAAAACAGTCCGCTTCTTAACCGAGTCCACCCCACTTGTTCAATTTGTGCGTTCAGCCAACGCGAAAACGAATTGATAAATAGCGATTTGGGTATTTAATCACACCGAATCAATTAAACTTTTTACTTTTAACCAAAATAATATACTAATATCTCGGATTTAAACAAAACGTTTTATCTCGTATACACTGTGCATTGTTTTCGACGTGTAGTAAAATTTCCATGTTTACTGAATGAAAACATTTCACAAACGAGAATGCTTAAATAAGCAATTAAATTTGTATGTACAAACAACTGTACACTATTTATTACCTATTAAAAGAGTAAATAACGTTAATGATGATCTAACCCAATATTTACATTATTGTTAATTACGGCAATAAATTTAAAATTAATCTGGTTATATCTGTTTGATTAATTATTACTGTTGTTTGCAAATATTTTTACTAAAGAATGTGGGTCGTGGATTTTCCAGAGCTGTAATTGCAAGAATAGTTCTAAGAAATCATTGAAAGCAGTTCGGTGGTGAATGGCTCACAACCTAAATAAACTATAACCCTTTAATGCTTTGTTTTAATGCTTTAGCTACAATCATTGTCACTTGAACATCTATTTAAAAAATATGATAAAATATATATGTATATATATATATATATATATATATATATATATATTTTTTTTTTAAGTGGCGACATCTATCAATAGATGAGTCAATAATCATAAGAAGAACTGTGGCGTAGTATGGTGAATAACTACACAAGTTAGCGGCGAGAATTCGGGTCTTTTTTGATTTTTTGCAGTAGGTCAGCACTTGTTTATATTTTGGGTTATAGCAAAGATCTTTCCGTCTATCTGTCGTAGTTTTAAGACGCGTAGGAGGCAGAATATGCACTTGTAAACAATATTTTTGATGGATAGTACGTGCGTGTTATTTTCTTTCGCATGTTGTAGTTTAAAGGTGTGCAGGGGGTAGAAATAGGCACTTAAATATTTTTTGTAGGAAGTAGGGATAGTACATGCATGTTTAGTTTTAGAAATTTCTCATATCATTCGATTACCGGTTTATGATGATTATCATTTGTGTCCTCGAAATGGCCGTCCAGGATTAATTATATAATAAATGAAACTTGTGTGGTGCTGAGGTTACCGATACTTATGTGTTGTTTACAATAGATGACTCGGTCACCTAGGAGACGCGAAAGGAAGTAGGAGGCGCAGAACAGAAATGATTGGTTTCACTGCGGAAATGATGGCTCAAAATTTTGAAATTAAAGCATTTCTGCGAAGTATTTGAAAGTAGATCTATCTGTTAAAACCATTCATCTTTTCGGTGATTCTTAAAATTTGACAAATACAAAAAGAAAACGGAAATTAATTGGCCACTTAATTGTTCAAATAGTTTAATACAAATGAGCCTTTTACAAACAGAGTTGTTGTTTCGATCAATCAAAATCGCTCAAACAGTTTCTTAGAGGTTCAAGTAATTAAAAAATACGTTATTGCTTCAAATAGGTGAAATTTGAACATCTAACCTCACTTTAGCTGTCAAAGTGTATATCCTCACTCTTAAATTAATGTTTCCACTTCTAACTTCAGTTTGATTTCTTATAAAATATTCAAACAGGAACCTTCTTTTAAATATTTAAAACAATACATTTATAAATAAATTTTAAAAATAACAGAAGAGCTGACATTACTCTTTCTTATAACAGCGTTTGGACGTTCTTTTTGCTTTGGACTGCTTTTCTCTTATGCACGAAGAAAGAAAGGAATTACGCAAGCCGTAAGGTGCTAGATTAGAAAACTTTCCAAAATACCTCTTCTGCTCGGTTATAGTTATACATGCAAGAATGGTCACAAACCTTCAAATTATGGAGTGATAGTTTGTTGGTAGTGTTGTGAAGTAGCCTGTATATACAGATATTTACATAAAAATAAAGACAATTACTTAGTTGTCAATATTTTTATTTTGGGGTCAACATTTTGCTATTCGTGATAAAAAAATTTCTTCCTTCGGGGTAATTTTTACAAACTTATTTAGAGTGTACGCCTATGTTTCAGCGTGTTTTCGATGATATAAAAGAAGTCCACCGTCTTATGTTATACATTACGACATATTTAAATTTAATCCGTTTTAAACGAGAACTGTAAAGTAATATATGCCTTGATTATTGTGTAATTACAGAAAATAATTGCTAGTGAGCCATACTTTTGGTAGCGATTGTAAAAAGATAATTATGTATGTAATACAAAAGTGATAAGTGATACCAAATCATCCAGTTGAAGGGACAGATTAGCACCTACCTTTTACATGTGCAGCTTATCTATAAATATCGTATTATATTTATTATCGCTCTCAATTTTAATGTTCTAATTGCATGAGTCGCGTGATGAGCCGATTGGAAAGAATTATCTCCGCAATTCCGAGGGATTTATCGCAACAACCGTTTTAAAAATGATCTCCAAAGCGTGTAGGCAGCGAGATATATTTAGTAAATCGTAATAATTTGACGTTGGATATTTTCAGGTGACTAATCCGCGACTGTATGTAAAAGTTTTCGCGGATGGAAAAGTGGATTAACACGTCACAAACAGTGCATGAAATGAAATTGAAGTTACGATGACGTTATTATTTTCGTTAAGAGCACGCGAACAATCACGTGAAATGGAAGAGCCTGTACTTTGGACATAACTCGTGATGTAAATTCGCGATGCCAATGTGGAAAATAAAATATACATGACCAGTTCAAAAGAGTCCTTTCGGTTTCCAAATCTAAATATAGAACAGCGTACTGTTGTGGAAAGGACAGAAGTAATATAAATACGTAACTATAAATATGGCTTGACATCAAAACAATGTGTTACTGCTTCAAAATAATATAAATATATTTTATATTTGTAACAGTCAAATACCTATTGTATATAATATAATATAATGTTTTGCAAGGTTCAAACTTCAATGCGAATTAGTGTTAATAAAAAAATGTTTGAATGCATTAAAATTCAGATCTAGTCGAACAAATGCGGTAGTAAACAGTTTTCGATTTGATTCATAAATAATATTTACTGAAGTTTGGACTAAGCGGACAAGCAAGCAAAGGAAAAATTAGCTAAAAGTTTTCTTATCTGTAATTTATAGCATCATCAATCAAAATATTTTGTTCAAGTTCACCATCAATTATATACGATCAAAAATATAATATAATTCTTATTATGTTCATTTCTTATTCTTCTACACCATTTTGTACTTTGCTGCCTAATTAACAATCAAATATTTACATTATGGCTGCATAATCTGGAATTTTTTAATAATAAAAATCAGCCGGGAAAACATGCCTACAAATGTAAAACGAAAATTGTTTATTTAAGAGCTGTTACTATAGCAAATAAAAGTATTATGTGTTATATAAGCATAGTATTATTGAAGGATGCAAATAAAAAAATTCAGACTGAACTGTTTAGTATATTGTTTGGACGATTGTATTTTCCACAACGAAGAGTCAATAAAATCCCTAAAAGAGAAAAGTTGAAGAAGGTAGCGGAGACGTCACACAACAATGATGTCTCAAATCGCTTCGTTCAATTTTTAGAAATAAAGCACTATTAAAAAGGACAGTTTATCAGAGGTTTACAGAATTCCATAGCGATTGGTGAATTCCGCGAAGTTCGACCGATATCGGTTGTTCTCATGCAAGAATAGTGAATATTATGAAAAACAATAAGTAAACAAAATCTTCTTCCATTGTTTTTGTAAAAAGCTTTTTGGCAATGAATATACATGAAAATATCGGAAATCCTCATGTTATCAATTAGAGGCAGTTAATACCATTTTAATGTGAATATTTAATATAGAATTTTTAAGGAAAGCTTTTAAAAAACTTTTCTTAAAAGTTACAGCTTTCAAAATTAAAATTTTATTTTTGAGGGTTTTTCAAAGAATACCGTTTTAACGATTTATGTTTAAGATGGTTGCTAACAATATAGAATCCGTAACTTCCTAATGTTTAAGTGATGATAACTAACTGAGATGCCGACTTCTTAAATGCATTTTATTAATTTATTGTAATTTGCAGAAATAACAGAAAATTGTTACTCGTTTGTGGATAAATTAATCGACAAAGTAATTGTGACAAAAATCACAACTAAAATCACGTAATCATCGTGTCTACATGGCGAAAATTTGTTTCCGATATTTTTGCAAAATAAGTTTGGACAAGTATTTCGTAAAATTAACTTGGATAATTGGTGTAGCTGTCATATAGTATTTTGTAGAAGTTTTGATTGTGTTATAGGACCGAGATCGTAAGTGTTTTAACTTTTAACAGTAGTCTGGATGTTTTAATAATAATAATAATAAATTAATGAAATCCAAAACATTAAAACTAATCACTTACAAACCTTTAAAGAGACATTTCTTTTCCTTTTCTTATTTCCGTCACGGTCATGTTTCCTTACTTACTTCCAACTACATGCTTCCTTATTTACATTCATTGATTTATAACCTATTTTTTTTAACTTGATAATAAAAACGAAAAACTATGCCTGGCTAGACATGATAGTTTCCCTTAATTAACTGAATAAAATTTTGTAAGTTTGTTAGACATACTACGTTTAAAATGGTCCATAACTTATTTTACACCGTATGAAATGTGACTAGAATACATTGTACCGCCTGAAAAGGCCCTTTTCGCACCAGTTTTGGATGTAAATTTCTGATCTTAGACAAAATGCATTGAGAAAGTCCGCTCCTCAAGCTGAACTTATAACGAGCAACACTATTATGGAGCATTAAATTCGTTACCTATCCGATAAAAAAAAAACGACCATCAAGAGCCTTTGAAGGAATAGTGTTACTTCTAACAAGGCATAATTGATATAATTATGCCACATGCTACGCTTTCAGTTACATCCTTTATTTATACACTTATAGTTTATTTAGCATGAATCAATTAGATTGTTTGCACTTAACTATAATCGTGGCCGTGTGATAAACTCTGACATCGCGTACGCCAATACTCTTTAGAGCAAGCTAGTACAAATACACATATCAATTTTATTTTGATTTATTTGCAATATATACGTTACGTGCAACAATTTGAATGACTAAACTAAATGGAAGTAACCAGAGCGAGATCTATGGCTACATTAGTCTTTCAAGAAGTCGACGTGTTAGTTGTTTGACAAGAGAACCGAGTCAGTAGATATGGATGAAAGCGTATTTTCTGAAAAAGATACGTTAATTTGAAATGTTGCTATATAGAAAAAATATTATTGCTAATTGAAGTAAAAATCTAGATTTATTTGAAGCGAAATGTATTTTTTGTATCGATATGCATAATTTTAACCGAGTCGAAACTATCTTTGCATTTAAAAACCCAGGTAACATCGGTATCGCAGCGTGATATCTTGGAATTTAAGTAACTGTTAACGGTCAAAACTTTCTATATATAATATTCCATATTTCATAAAACGTTTTCATGAATAAAGGTATCTAGTTAGCACAGCAGACTTTCTCTAGAATCTTGAAGACTGCTCAATTTATTGAAAAATGCCAAATACATGAACAAAATAGTCCATCTTGATGTTTCAAATAACACCACAAACCATGATTGATATTTAATTATATCATCTTTTAAATATACTCTGCCCAAGAAAGGCTCGAGTACATGGGTGCATGGTTCAGAGCTCTCCATATAGTCCACTGTGTACGCGCTTTATGAAGGAATCAAAGCTATCACCCATGAAAAATTCCTGGAAATGTGGGACCAAATCAATTCTTCTCGTTGACGTATTCGAAGAAGTGAACCTGAAATTGTCCAAAACAATTGCACGCCTGTTGGGAATCTAAATAGATATTTCCGGCTGAAGGGGCACCTTGGATAGAATTAGTAGAAAACCTACCGTGCAGAGGCTGTCAAGTTGAAGGCGAAACGCTGGAACACTTCCTCCGCAAATGCCAGGTGCTGACGTCGATTAGAAGGACCGCGTCAGGTAACGAGGTGCAACTTCTTAGCTATACCAATTCCCCTTATTGCCCACAACAATAACCATAACCCACGATCTACTATTTTCCATACTGCGTTTCTCTGAAGTCTCATATTCTGCAATGAAATTAATCCATAATTACTTAATTCCTACTTAATTGACGTCAGGAGATGATAAACTTTCTACTTTCAGAAGGCTTACCGGAGGGGTTCCGTAGGTATCTACGATGGCTCCTTTATTATTTACGGTCTATAGCAGCCACATAGATTTATATTTCCTTTTATCCTTCCCAACTTGCCGCTGCTCCTGATCTCTCTAAACAAGGTCTTGCAAGAGTGGAACACTCAACACATCATTTTCTCTCGCTTGTAATTGTTTTTTGCAGTGGAAAGATTGATTGCAACGTTGGTGAAGCTCTTACCGGTTATGGTTGGCGTGAAATCTTGGTCGTTATACGAATAATTTACTCCGGTTTGGCTTATGTTACCAAATGCCTTCAGCGTGGTTTCGGTGCTTTCAAATTAATTTATCCCTATAGGCAATGCCATGTAATGCAAACAACTCCGCCAATGTTGAGCCAAGCGATCAGAGATAGGGAACCAACGTTGCGCCAATTGTCTGTGCTACAAAGGGACGATTTCTAGGACCAGATAGTAGATTTAATGTGTCTTCTTTACTGCTGCAAGCATAATTTTACGTCTGGCAGAATAGTAGGTAAGTGATTGATAAGAATAATAAATAGTAAGAGACTTAAAATAGATCATTGTGATACACCGCGAGCATGTGTTTTATATCCATTCCAGTGCGTTGCGTACGATCTAACTAATGGAATCGTTTAGCTTCTTATTCCATAAATTTCTAAATATGGTGTGATCTACCGTCAATCATAAAGCTTTCAAAATTACAAAAAATTGTTTACCGACAAATTGCTTTATTCTACGCTGATGTCATTACTGTTCTTACAGAAAGTTTCGTTTAAATCGGAATTTTCGGATTACTTGCGTGACCTTATAAGCTCTATATTGCCCGGGAATAAAATGTTTCTGTTATATTACGTCTAGTTGTTGTAGCCAATTTAGCATCCAGCAATTAATAGCAAATCGTATTTCAAGTAAGTCTTATCTGAAGCAGAGATGGACTGTAGGAAATCATCAAAACATAATTCGGTATCTCCAGTAACTTGATGCATACATAATAATTATTTACGTACATATACGGATACACAAATGACATTGACCACGTATGCACGCATCAAAATAAGCCAGGAAACAAAGAAGCACTTCCGTTTCGAATAGAATAAATCGGAAGTCGTTTTGTTCCGCGTTTGTATGCGTGCACATGATGATGAAGACAGCACAGAGGTGATCGCCGGAATTGAAGTAAGAGAGTACATTAGTTAAAGCGATATGTTCGGGAATATTGTCGGAAATCATGAAACGGTTTCCCCCTGCGAATATATAGAATAGATGGTTCCCTATTGCACGTACACATAACGAGCCTCTTGAAAAACACAATCCTATTTACGTTAAGTGCGTTCGCACCTCTCCCGCGGTCGTAAAGTGAATACCTTCCTCTTTGAACTATGAAGAAGATGACGGCCAGACGTAAGAGTCGGAAGAAGATAGAGTTTCACGCGAAATTGAACGAAGTGATTTTACCGTCGAGCAAGTTGAAGCTGTGTTCGGATCAGTTACATAATTTGAACTTCATCTTTCAGCGAAAACTGGATGAAAGGAGACATTCAGAAGGTATGGAGAATATAGAAAGCAAATATTTGGAGTGCTATTAACGAGTTGTTTGGTCACATTTGACAAAAAGACATTAGATTACGCGTGGTGGCTTATCCATATTCGATAAAGAACATTTTTCCTAATTTTTAAGGAATTCTGTAATTCAGGATTTTTAAACAGATTAATCTGAAAAAAATGTTGATTTTTATTCAAATATTTAATAATGCTGCATGAAGGCTACGAAATTTTAAACCACATCAATAATTAAACCCGATCACAGCATGAAAACCGTTTGGAAAAATCGCGATTATCCATAATGGAAGGTAAAAAAATTACTTCACATTTGCTTCACATTTATTACAATTACACAAATGTTATTTGATATGTTATTGTTAGAGTTACAGCATTAGATGTTTTGCAATTCGGAAGTTAACGTCTTTGTTGCTATTTCATTCTTCTAATCCAGTGTTTGCATCAGGTATTACGTTATAAATGTTGTCCTTTGTTATTGCACCCGTATACAGTAGGTTTCAGAACATTGCGTTATTGAAAAATCCTCAGTTTTTCCTCATAAATTTCCATTCGAAAAGAAATTCATAACTGAACGAGGGAAACGTTGCGTAATTCTTTCTTATGATTCTTCTACTTTTATAAGCTAAGTTTGCTAAATGTCTTTTTTTAATTTGAATATTATACCTGAGGGTAATTCCACGAAAAATGGTCTTGATTAGATAAATTTAATATATATAAGATAATAAAAGAAGACAAAACAAAGAGCTGGAAATTGTTACAAATTGATTCGGCAATGTCGTGCTCGTGTGAGTATCAAAACACAATTTGTCCTTTGCAGTCGCCAGAGGGTTCAATTATTTTCCGTTGATCTTTTTGAAAAAAAGTCTTCCCAAGAAGACATTTCTCATTTGTTGAGATACGGAGGAGAAAAATAGAAACGCTATTTTTGCGTTTTTATTGACCTTGTATAATTTGCTGCATGAAAATCTTATATAAGCAGAGGGTGACGACAGCAATTATTCCAAGTATTTTCTAGTTAATGTAATAAAGATTTTATATGGAAATACTTTGTAACAAGCCATGGGAAAGATATTGTACATAGAATTAGGGATCGAGCAACATTTCTTGTTCAACGAATCATTTAATAAGAAGAAAAATCCTAGCATTTAATTTCTGGAAGACAAGCACTAACAAATCTCCACTAATGCAACTTTAAATATTATTTTCAGCTTTATTTTCGGTTCTTATTTTATTAATTCTAAATAAACACAAAAAATTAAGTAGATGTGCATATCATACATGTAATCCATTTTTATCATACTTTAAATTACAAAGCAAGGTATAAAATACTGAAAATGTTAAATGTCTTCGTTTACAAGAAAATAATTATGCTGAACATGTCTTCTCCAGTGAAGCACAGAAACATCAATGATTTAAAAATGTTTGTGTCATGTTATAACGTTATAATGGACGTTTTAATTTTTTTAATTTAGCTATAATAATTTCGATATAAGAATGTTACTGTATTTTAGACAAACAAAAATCAAATAAAAAGCATCCATTACATTAAACTAAATTTTATAATCAACTTGCAGGCTTGTGTCTAAATATCACACGTAATAGTAGAATAACCCATCTACGTTAAAATACAAAAGCGATATACAAGCATAAATTTCCTAGAAGCAGTGTTTGAAATTATCAAAGTTTCGGTGTATATCACAGTTTAAATGAAGACGAATGTAGATCAAATTTATTCTAATTAATCTTTTTCAGATACAAACCTGCTTTTAGCAAAGTCGGTTACCGAACGACTTATACAGCGTCTGGTGTGCGGAGCTGGCATGATAGATTCCAGATTTTCTTCAAAATTTCTCATTACGCTGCAAAATGACGAAAACGTAACAATCACTATTCAAAATTTCCCCAACAAGTTACACATTAAAGAAAAATCATTTTCCAGGATATCTCCAACAATCTAAAATACTTGATTAGAATAGATTCCTTATCCTTGCCAGTACTATATCCGAACGATGCAAAACCAAAATATAGTATTCTGGAAGAGGAACCTGATATTCCAGCTGGATATGCTAAAATCCGATTGCATGACAATTCCTTGAAAGATTGGTCAGAATTTGCTAATTCGTCAGGATATCTTAGGAGGTAATCAAAGTAAAGGTAATTTTATTTAAATGTAACTAATTTGAGGTATTTTAGGGATAAGATACAAGCGAAGTTTGTTGAACTATTGGCTAAGGCAGCCGGAAATGACGGGCCAATTTCGCCATTACAGATTGATGAATCTATACTTTGCGGATCGCCTGGTAAAGTTGTGGATGCTGAGAGTCTACATTATATTTTACATCTTCGGTGCGACGAGCAAATATTTTATGGTGCAGGTATATAATAATAATAAATTCGGAATATAGACTTTGAAAAAGGAAGGCGGGAGAAGATGTTTAACTAGCCTTGTCCCTACTTTATTGATGAGTAAAGTTGACAAAAGCAGATAGCATTATTTCTTTTTTGCAGCGGCTATTTCGTGTCTATTCGCCTCATGAAAATGGATTCGTGTTGCCTACTGTTTCCTCGAGAGTCCACAAAACGCGAGTGTAGTCTCTGCAAAAAAGTAATAATTCCATCCGCCTTTGTCTACTCTACTGATGAGGTACCTGCCCAAAGAAGATATTGAATGTAGAGGTTATTATGCTACCATCAGTCACAGCAGTCTATCACGTCGCACGTTAATTTTATTCGATAAATTATTAATCACAGTTCAATAGATTTTGCTTTTGTTACCGTTTTTTAATACCTTGTTTGAAAAACAATGTTTTTTGATGTTGTAACAGTATCTGTATTTTTTTCTTCTCTTCTTGTTTCTTTAAAAATAGACAATGTTTCAATATCCTAGATTAGACTGAGGGCATTACTCATATAAAAGAATAGCAAAAACAATTTGGAAGCATAAAATATAAATGGCGTATATAACACGTGATAAATGAAACCGCCCTTATTATTCGTTTTCCGCTCGAATAGGAAGCGCACAAGTCTTTTTTTTTTGTGACACAATTTAATCGGAGTTAAAAAAAAAACAAAACTATGCGAAAACTTTTTCCATACAGGCGGAAATTCTCCACGATATCCGGATCCCAGAGATCTTAGGTTGGCAATTGTTGACGAGCCCGGAGGTATCCGCCTACGAATTGAGTTTTTGTCTCCGGCCTTGGCAAACATTTCGATAAATGTACGTCTCCTAGTTGCGGTAGGCGTTGATTCATGGCCCGGATCCACCGATTTTCCTTTTAGGGTGTCTTTAGGGCACTCGGATTGTTTGCTGTATTACACGGCCGCTCAGACGGTAAGTAGGACATACTACTTTTCAGGAGGTAAGCTCGAACACTCTTTTTAGTCGAGTTTAGAAAAAAGTAAGTGGTTTTCTAGAGCTATAATTGAAGTATAATCGCCTTTTAATGATTATGAAGCTAAGAAATGGAGCTAAGACTAAACTAATGCTAAATTACAATTTTATTATACATATTTTTCGTAGTTGACTGAAATTCGCCAGTTAAAAAAAAAGGTATCGTAAACTAATAGTTTGTTAAGCGTCTTTCCAAAGATATTTGAGAGGGTTAACACTGCCTTTCTAATAGTGACATAGCGTGGAAACTGCTGCATTTCAACTTTCCCGTAAGTTGGCAAAATGCTTTGTATCACATGGTATGGCGTGTGATGTGCTTGTTGATTTGTCTAGGGTATTTGACTATCTGTTTTCCTTTCTTATTAAAGAAATTATCGCTACCGTATTCGGGAAAATGTTCTGTATTGGTTAAAATCTTACGTATCAGGATACAAACGGTTAACCTGATTGATTTAGCGTTAAGGACCTTCCCTACCAAGTGTAAACGTTTACCCTGTAGCATTTATCCATAAAGTCCAACAGATTCACCGCCCAATTTCTGTTTTGGATCCCTCCTTTGGATTCACCTTAATAACAGGAGCTCCTTACCTGAACTCTAAGGTCTGGATCAAATTCCAGGTTTTTAAGTAATAATACGATAAGCATGATTTGGATAGACGTTTGGGCCGGCCATCTCCGTTGAATAGGCCTAAATTAGGCGCGGCCCGATTGTATCTCACGATCGGTTCTGTTTCCACTGCTTGTCGATAGTTACCAGTGCTTGGTTAATGCCTGCGCAACCTGTTGCTCGGCGGGCAAGTTTTGTGATAGGTTCCAAAAGATCAGTACCGATTATTACCTGCTAGAAGTTGAGAAGAGAACGTCTTTAATTTAGAGAGCCCAGAGAAAGGAGGGGTTCCTTCCACTGAGTTTGGACTAACTAACTGCATGCGGAAGCTTGTCATCAGTCTTCCACTAAGTGGGTTTAACATCACATTTCTATCCTCTACCCCAGATATTTCAATTTTCCATCTTCGCCTTCATTATATGATTATATCGTCATGAATGATCTGAATGTTCCCATGGATGATTCTTTCATGATATGTTATGCAGATGACACAAGCCTTACAAGCTTCGCTAAAAGGGGAACTATTCACAGATATTGTTTCAAGCGGTAATCACGTTATGGGGGCTGTGGAAGTTTTGTTGGATAGCAATGGCCCAGTTTTAGATTACTCGAAGACGAATTATATCTTGTTTAGATCCGATAGACAATTTAAATAAAACCTTATTTCCGATAATGAATTTATTTGCAGTTTATCAACACTAAACCATCCATTACAAATTTTTATTTTCAGGGCATGTACTTAGTAGGTTTTGGAGTTCATTCCTCAGCTTGGCAAATTCGACTACCAGGAGCTGAGCACGTTATAATGAACCATTACAATTCGGACAGCGCTATAAAACTCATAGCTGAAATATTGTCGCTGATAATAGAAGATATCAACCAATCCTACAATCGAAAAAAACACGTAAGAGACTTACACTTTCATTACGCCACGAATTTGCTTTGGAATTTCATCAATATCGATGTTGGAGAAAGGGCTTTATGCACAATGAAGTTTCTCGCTTGATTAACAAAGTTTGAGCAAACCAGGTTTCCTATGTATTGATTTTCAATTTCACTTTCAGCAATTACGGCCAAATTCGAGGGTATCAGTTTTAGAATGTATAAAATTTCGGCGAACGTGAATTAATTATGCAATTGTAAACTTTAACTTGTTAATTATTCTGGGCGCTTTTAAATATAACTTTAACTTTTAGACTTCGGTCAATCTAATTTGGAATTCAAACGGTTTCAGGTGGTCTACAGGATCCTAAATAAATATGTCATTCGAACGGTGCTCCTGGACGAACTCGAAACTGATAATTCTAGTCCAACAACGGTTATAATGAATTGGTCACCCCTTTATATATCGACATACGTATTAAAGATCCTAGACAGATTAGTAGGATCTCTACCACGCGAACGAATTTCGAATTACTTTTTCAAAAAGGCGAATTTGCTGGCGAATCCTGGTCACCTTTGCGAGGAAGATTATACAATGGAGGCTCGCAAAGTTCAGCAATATTTGCTTAGGCTGTTTGATGAGTCTTTGATGTCATTCAAAGGGAATCCGGATAATTTGAAATTGACGAATCTAATAAATACAGAGACGATGCTGTTGATGAAATGGAAAGAGATTATTGACGGATTGATACCTCCGCAGTCCACAAGGGGAAGAAGAATGTGCCTGGCGTTTTCCACGAATAGCGTGGATGCTGCTTTTGCGCAATACACCTGCAGGCAGCTTGCGTATGTGGGATTTCTGCTAAAGAATATGGTTAACGTCAAAGAAAATATATGGCAGGTATTTATTGGTAATGGTTAATGTAGAATAAGAGGAGTACCGTTGGACCCTTTTTGGAATATTCAGAACAAATTCTTTAGTACCTTGATTGTTAAGGGAACTGAATCATCAGAAGGTTAAAATATGTTATATGCTTACGTAGGAGGCTTTTTCTTTATAATTTTTGAACAAATTTTTGTCTGTCTTATCCGAATACTCAAACGTCGGTCCCTTCACACAATTTCATTAATTTTTTAAATATTTTTATTAATTCCTATGTTCATCATTCTCAAGCTTCTTTCGGCCCTGCAAAAATCGTTTTTGGCATTTAAAAGCTTGAACGGGTGCATGTATCAAAAACTTAGTTTTCTAAAGTTTATGTTTCCATGATTAGAAGCGTATAAAGCGCTAGAATTTGTCAGGTATTTATTAGATTATCCAACAACTGTTTTTATAAACATTCTAAAATAACATAGATCGAAACATTAATAAAACGTAAGATTACAACAAACAAGACCAGAATTTCGTTATAAGTAAGGATCAAGTGAACGGTCCTTAATCTTTTCAGCAAACAATTAAATTTGTCAGATAACTATCTAGAACTCAAGTAAGTTGGACCACTGATGTTAAAGACAATGCCTTACATTCTAATGTGGTCTTTTTAATCTAACAGATCTTTGTGATATGGCCTCCGTAGCTTAGATAAATTAATCCATATATTGTGTATTTTCCATCCAGTCATCTTTCACATCATAAACAACTAGACCCAGTGTACGAGTGTATGAATTCCGTAAATCTATTAGTTCTTCAAATTATTGCGCAATGTCTGGTCCAATAAATTTCTTCGAATTTTCCATTAGGAAGTTATGATCAGGTATATGTTGTGATTTTCTTGAAAGGCAATCCTAAAGGTCCATCACTCCTGTTAATGCAACTATCTTTCTTTCTGTCCCGACCTTGTTAAATAACCCCTGAAAATTTGTAGAATAATGATACTGGATGGATGCCTTCATTCCAAGATTACACTAGAGATCATCCTGTAGAAGACATCATTTACATTTTAGTTACCATCATGGAACAAGCAAAGGATATCTATTTGGAGCAATGCACAGATCCAAAAACCATCAGTAAACTGAAACTGTATTTTAACAATTCTACAGGGAAATTAATCGAATTAGTCAGAAGAGATAAAGATATTACCTATACAAATATAACCGATGATATCATGTTAGTTAAAATCATTTTGAAATGGCTCTACAAAGCAATAGATCAAAATAAGAAATGCTTGGCTATCATACTAAGGCCTTTCGTGAATACCATGTTCATAGCATCACACGCTGTTAGCTGGCACATGGAGCAGGTAAAGAATAAAGCTATGAATTACGAGTTGCAAGCCTTGGGAGCTTTCTGCAAGTTAATAAATGAAGGAAAAGTGACACCGGCTGAAGGATTAATGGATGCGTATCACAAGAAATGGTCTTGGGCGAAAACAATGTTGGAAATTGTGGGAGAAGGTAGTCTAAGGTTGATACTTACTCCCGAAAGAGGAAGGGTTGTTAGGCATATTTTGGCGATGCCGGTTTGTAGAAAATCAAGACGTGGGAAATCCAACGATGGTCGCGACGTCAAGAGAAGCTATAGTTTTAATGATAGGAATTACTTCAACTCCTTGTTGAATAAAGGTAAAGAACATGAAATTTCAAACCGTCCTTCGCATTGTCAAATAAAAATGATGAGTCCATTAACTTTAACGATTCGTGAATCCATTCGGAGGGGTAGCCATAGATGTTATGGCGATATTTTCAAATCGATGGTTCAAATGCACAAAGTAAATGTGAGTTTCCATAACCATTATTATTATCATACAAAAGTAAAGTAAAAGTCCTTATTCTAGGTATTGCAAGATATATTTACCTCCTTACCGGAAGACGAACGCAAGGACCTATACGAGATGGTTTATCACCTTTCGACGGAGAAAACGAAGAAAATAAGCACTACTAAATGGTCGAACACGCTACCGAGTATAAAAAGAGCGCCACTCCACGAGAAAGTTGACGATATTCAAACTTACACGCCTACTGGAGAGGACGGTACTTTTTTATTGGAGAACTGCGAAGGTCCGCTGACAACAACCAACAAATTTCATGAGTTAATGAAGAAGTTGGAGAAAAAGGATTCACTAATAGGTAGCTGTAGGGCAGCCAGGTTGAAGGAGGATAATAGCGTAATTTATTTTCATGAGAATTTCAAGACAAAGTCGTTGACGTTGAATTACCGGACAAGTGGAAAATGAGTATTTGGTTTAAAAGGATTTGTTTGTTGTGATTTGTTATTGTGGCTTTTATATTATAATAAATTATTTTTGTGTGAGTTTGTTCTCCTCGTTTAATTTTTCTTTTCATCAGAAAAGAGCGTACTTTCTAATGTAAATATTAAAATATTCAACAACGTACTTTTACATTACAATAAAGCATTTTCCTTAGAAAGAAATTTAAGCAAGTCTATGGATGAATACAGCTCCGAGGTTTGAAACAATTCCCAAAAGCTTAAGAAGTTAAATTGGGTGTAAGGAAAGAACATTTCCTTGGAATTTATGTCTTTAGTGTTCCAAATGAGTGTAACGTGATATCATACATTTTTCTCCACATTTATCTAAGAAGATTTAAATGTAGCTTTCACATCTATTTTAAATAAGCAACTTTAGTGAAAGTAGTTTCTTTTAATGATATATAGGATCGGTCAAGACGATGGTTTATGGTCTCTGGTAAACATCAATATTTAAATTCATGAGACCTTCAATTTCCCTACTTTAGGATGAAGAATCCTGTATATTATTAATTCTTTGTCAACTTAAGTTTATTATAGCACATCAATTTAAAGAAGTTAACTTTATTCTCAAAATAAAATACATTGCCTGCCTAACCAATGTACAATAACAACAATTATAAGACAAGTTAGAATTTATGACCAATCACGAGATATATTAATTTTTTCGATACACAATCGTTCAAAGCTCTTTGTTACGCCCTGTTCTTCAAATATGACTCCACCGGACACTTTACAAATGCTAGCAGAGTGGACCGATGTAAAGCTCCGCTGCTGGTCGAAAACCACAGTGGTGCAAAGGAGGAATATCGGTGTAAGTGATGAATTCGTGGAATTGTTTCTTCTTTCTCTGCTTTACGCAAATGATTATAAAAAATCATAGCTCAAATGAAAAACTATGAGTGCAACAATTTTCCTCTATACCCAACCAAGCACCAACTTTTTAGGTACCTAATGGCGTCTCATGAGGATTTTCTACCGCCCATATTCCCATGATCAACCGGACTAAATCCGTGAATAACTTGGATATAATTTTAGGTTATTCTTTGACAATACCCTGTTTCGACTGAAAGCTGAACTTTTTGTGTTTATGTCCGTGTAAAATTGTTAAATTTGATGATAAAAGTTAAATTAGTAACTTATCCCTTGTTACACATTTGAAACGGTGTAAAATTCCAGCGATCGTCGTATTTCAACAAAGATAAATACCAATTAGTTTGACGCCGTTGGTTCGAAAAACGGAAGATAATTATACGCGAGATATTGTGTTAATATTTATTACTATCGACATCAGCGTGGCGTTCAGTAGTTCGGATACCGGAGATATACGCGCCGAACACAGTAGGACGGATACGCAGGACAGCATCACAGGCGTTCGTCTCTATGGCCAGAAAGCGACGCCTGGAATCAATGGCCGAACGCGACGCCGCAGTTGTTCGCAGCATCTAGAGGTGTGCCGACGATCGAGAGAGGGTGCACGTACAGCATCCCCATCCCGTATTTGCGAGTAACGTGAAAGCTTACTAAAACCGCTTAACCCTTCGTACATGTCCTACTACCCCAGCTGCGACATTCCCCTTGAAATGAGACGGCTGAATAGTCGCGTACAGCGATGAGAGTTGGACTAAACAGATCTCTGAAAAAAATACGTCGGAGAAGATGCATGGAATCGTTTGAATCTCGTTTCGTAGCGTTCAATCTTTGCTGCTGTTCGCTGATTGCGACAACTAGGCAGGTGTCAAAGGGACGTGGAGGAATTGAGTGAGTACGTAATTAGAATTTTAAAGTTGATCTGTCGTTTTCTGTCGTTAATTTGAACCAAACATATTATTATAATTGCGTTCAGAGAGACCTTTTTGATAATTAATTAAACAATTAGATTTAATTTTGCAAACTTTCTTTGATTATCTTTTTAATTTCTCTTCACTTGCGTTCTTTAAGATCTTGATAGAAATTCATACATATGCAAACTTGCTTCAACATTTTTATCAAGCTCTTTTCCTGCTTAGCAACCATTATTAGAAAGCTTTATTCCGAATGAAAAGAATCACATCCCAACAAAAATCAACAAGTTACAGCAATGTCAAGGTTTCTCTTTTTCTGGATTAACTTCACCCTTACCATAATATTTTATTAACACGGGATGTTACGATAAGCTCACCGCAGTTATGTCTGATTAAAAAAAAGAATGAAAGCTGGAATTTAAGGGTTCTAAATTTGAATGAAATATAATATATTTGTTGTTCTAAGCTTTCATAGCTTTATAACCTTACATTATTAACATCATGATTTTCTTCAAGAATATATGGGCTAACTCTAGATTTCTTACCTTAGCTTCTGATTTAAGAAGAATCAACTGCTTCTTGCGACTCTGCTTTTACTTGCATACTTGGTTACAATTTTTACATGAGATTTTATATATTCCTAACTTATCTATGTTATCTATTTTGTTTTTGAGGATTCCTGTATTGTTTTTTCAGACCATTGAAGAAGATACTTTGAGAATCTTTCAATTTGTTTGACGAAAAGGGAGAAAGATGTTATTGCCGAAATACAATTAAAAAGAAAATAAATAGAAAATTCACCAAAATATCTTACATAGAGATAATCTCGGTAATCTTCTTAGCGTGTTTGTATTCCTTAATTGTATTATAGCCCGAAATTTCAGCAAACCCATTAAAATTTGTCTTTAGTTGAAGGAAAAATAGGCAAACTATGGCTCATAAGGTCAATTGAGAGAATCCCATGAATAATTAAAATCTTCTAAGAATTAAACATTTTTTTTTAACTATGGAAGAAAAGATAGCTTTTCAAAATATTCGCCAAGATTACTTATACACTTCTGCATGTGTTCGAACAATTTTTCGAAACACTTTTTTCCACTCTGAAGATGATGTTTGCGTAACATGAAGGCATCGACAGCTTCTTTAGGTGATAGAAATCGCTGTCCACATAATTTTTGTTTACCATTCTAGAAGAACAAGTATGTAGTAAGTAGTTATGTGATGAACCGGTATTGAGACATTAATTCGATACTGTTGTTTTGATTATTCATCAATTGTTATCATCAAACGTTGTCGACTACTTTTGCCAATTATATTACTCAGAGTTAACTGTTCTTCTATTCTCCAAACGAATGGTTGCGATACTTTAATCAACATTTTCTTGGGAGTCCTTGGTGGATGAATTTTTGTTGGGTTTGGTTCATTGGGGAACACTCAAACAGTTGATCGTGGATTGGTTTCCGGCTCGTACGAACATATTCAAGCTCTATCGCCTATTACGATGTTGTAAACGGATTATGAGTTCCTCTCTTAAATTTTCTGAACACTGCTTTGTACCGTTCAACAAGAGTCTTGTTTTGTGCTTAGATCACATTATATGGTGTTCATCAGATTCATACTTATATTAACTCTCTCTCACGAAGTCAGATGCCAATCCCCTTAAATCATGTTGCCAACAGTATTGATACTTTTTGGAATAACAATCGATCTTGGTCGACCTTAACGAAATTCATCGCGGATTTACTATCAACAGTTGAATGAAGCGATTCCAGGCATTGTGTTGGGCTTTCCCTAAAATTGTAAAAATCTAAGCTGTTCGTCTGATTTCTGTACTGTCACTACTTCAACAATAACAAATGCCAAATTGTAAGAAAATAATGTAAAATTTCAATAGCGTCATCTAGTGATTGCTTGTAAATAGTAATTAATGATATTGTTGATATTATTAATGATTAATGATAATTCGGTTTAATTTGTTTACTATGAACAATAGATTTTAGACTACTAGTCTTGAAAGTAATGTCTTCGTTACTGGCACGCATTTATCCGATCATGGCTATGATGTTTTGTATCGCGCGATTTCGTGACTTCGCTAAGTCACGAAATCGCGAAAAAGTCGTTTTACAATCTTGATGATGGTCAATCCTCTAACTTACCCATCAACAAAGATGTACGTCAAGGAAGCATTCTGGGTCCAATCCTGTTCTTAATACTTTTTAATGATATTATTAATTTGTTATCAGAGTAAGACTTGATCATGTGCCGATATGTGAGAGATTCAATGATCTTAGTAGACTATCTTATAGTATCGTAGTATGGGATGGATCAACTTTTGTTAAGGAGGTTTCTTTTTAGCTCAAAAGAGAAAGAAAGATTTTCAAACTGGTTCGCACATCCAGCAATGCCCAAAAGAAATAAATAAAGCAACCATTAACTGGATATCTTAATCATCACCTTTAACACTTACCATTCGAGAATTATATCGAAAAATTTCAAATTATTCAACGTATATTCAATGGGTCTTGCCCTGAATATACTCTACATCTCTACCAAGTTTCATTCGATTCGGATACCCGGAGAACTTTTATTGTAAGCTAAGTCGACCAGGATGCTACAGAACAATGAACTTACATCAAACGAGACTAAAACTTAGTTGAAACATTTCATTATCGCCCTTATACTTCACTCGCGTTGAACGCACGTTTCGATAAGTAAGATATCATCTTCACCAGTAAAACTCAGATAGTTTTCATAAGATGGGAAAAATCTGAGGCGATTAACTAGGAAACGTTCTCTGTGAATTCGCAATTAACTCTGAATGACATTTTCAGCTAATGCTTATCTAAAAGCACTTCCATTTAATCAGTTTTTTCCCTTCCCAATAACAAACCGTGACACATACTACGTATATTCAGAAAGTATTCGATCAATCTCCCGCGATTGTTATTTAAATGAAAGCCGAAACCACGTAAACAAACAGAAAGTGATTTTTCTGAAGGAAAGAGGCGCTAGAACAATAGGATAGGGCCGAAAGTGCTTTGCAAATGAGCCTCTATTCACACTTGATTGATGTTTCAACATGTTACGCAGCGCATAATGTAACCAAAGAAGTGTCTAGACCTTTTCAGCCTAATTCAATTTCACTGGTCGACGTTCACTTCCACGAAATGATCTTGAATAATAATCGTAATTTAAATAGATGTAAATTTCATCAAGTTATAGTCTGGTAGTCTACACAGGGTGTCTCATCGGGAACTGCATCGATCAATACGGTCTTTATTGCAAACTTTTTTCGACAAATAATTCTTAGTAAAAAAGCGAAAGTTTTAGTTGAGAAATTGATGCAGATAGGGAATGCGGTCCAAGTAAATATTGGCAAACGATTAATGTTAGGTAATGGATGTCGTGACCGGTTGCAATGCGTTCCGAAGGATACTCGCGATTTCAAACTAATACTTTACCGTTGACTGCAAGTGCCAAGAAGTGGTTAAATTCACTGGAAAGACAGACTTACATAATTTTGAGCAAAATAACTTCAACGTCCTCAAACGAAGCATCTACGAAGGAAAAGTTTCTAACCTGAAATTAAAAAAGTACGTATATTCAAATTCAGTTTTATTTCTCAATGTAGTCTTTTTGTAAATCTTACAACACTTGCCAGCAACGCTCTCATCTCGTGAAACAGTCCGAATAGTAGTTGGCATCTTGTCTTATAAAATAGGCGTTCACAAATGTAATGATCTCTTCATTCTACGAAAATCTCTGTTCTCCCAGCGAAACTTTGAATGTAGGAAACAGAAAACAACCCCCAATTTTTGTTATTGCGACATCAAGTATGAGATTTATCCTGGCAGAACAAAAGTTTCTTTCCCTTCGAAAGCTTCAAACTTTTAACCTTCAGCTGAACAAGTAACGATGCCTAGCATGCTTCCGTCATTGTTTCTTTTTCGCTTTAACTTCAGGAGAGTATGGTGTATCCAAGTCTCATCCACAGTTATTAATCGACGCCAAAACTTCAACTTATTTCAACTGAATTGATTTAACGGGGAATTAGCTAGCAAGTGCGGTTGGTTTTTCATGTCCAAATTTAAGATAAACACGTTCTTTCGAGAAACCGCAGTCTTCGCTAACTCGATAACCTCAATTCGATTTGACACCATTCGGTCAATTTTTCCTGACTGAGCCTCTGAGATGGCCGAAATCTTCAAAAATATTACGTTCATCACATGCATAGTGCATATTACCTTAATAATAATCTTGACGAGCAGCACCATCTTGATATTGAGGCGTAAAACATTTTGACTGCATTCGTACTTTTACAAATAAAGTAATAGGGTTTTCTTTGCATTTATTTAAAAAAATACAATTAAATAAAAATAAATAAATAAATAAAAATGTGTTCTTTATAAACATCTTTCGGTGTGTCATTTACAGAACATGTAAAAGATATCATTCGGATATTCTTCGGTAATCGGTGGATATCCATAGCTATATTGTTACAGATGTCAGATATTCATCTTTATGGAAATGAGATATTCTGTGGATATCCGTTTGATGACCTGTGGCTATAATGGTAACCTCTGTCATCGAAAATGTGGAGTTAATTGTTCAAGTTTGTCACATGTGTTTAACACAACAAAATTTTTTTATTCGTTGGGTATTTTATAGTTAAATGAAGAAACGATCTTCAAAACACGTTAAATCTTTAGAATTTTAGGCCCTTAGATAAACTATTAATTAATCATTCGCATTGGTTGTGAAGTATGAATACTTTGTAAAGATCTAATGATAAATTGGTAAATTTTATATCAAATTAGTGTCAAAAATTGTATTTCTATTTAATACGACTATCCAAATAATACGACTATGTCCTCCAATTAACTGAAAAGTTGTTAATCATTCATAGTTGCAAAGATTCATTTATCAAACTTTAACAATCAGAAAAATAAAACATATCAATGTCTGTTTAAGCCTTATTCTTAGACTGAAATCATTTTTTATAGAAGAATTTTATGGAACTTGATTAACAAACTTCAAATTTCCCATTGATGAAAGCAACCTTTCAAACAATGGAATAGTCATTCGCCATAATTCATTTTACCAATGATTGGCTGAAAATCCACGTTTGAGGAAGGAAACTTGTTTTGAAAGGTAATCTGTAAATGTTTGGCGTGGAATGTTGGGAGGCCGGTTGATCGGTTAAAGGAACAAGACGACGCCCCTGCTTATTTGGGTCCCTTAGGTCACTTTCTTTAAGAACATTAAAAAAAGTATAGTGTACAATAGTCCTTTTATAAATGTCAGAAAATTAAAGGAGCTTGTGCCAGCATAGCTCCAGATACTTTATAAAATGTAATTAATACAACTTTAATTAGCGGCTATTAAAAATGTTTAGAATGTGATGGAGGAACGTTTGAGCACTTAACTAATACAATACAGTCAATTTTATTTTGAGGTATATTTCTGACTGTCTTTTAAATTTAATTAAAGTTGGTCTTTGATTATTTACGTTTAGATATTACAAGCTTTTACATCTTTCTTAACTTTATAAAAACTTTATGATTTTTCTGAAAAGTACAAAAGACAGATTGTTAAAATAAGGAAAATTATCACGAAGGTGTTGCAGATTCCAAAAATCACATAAAAAATAAAAGATATAGTTTGTGTTTTTCTTTTTTTATCGAATTTATAATTCTAACAATGTAAAGCTCTTCTTTACATGTTTGTCAAACCAAAGTACCTGATCCCTTTGGTTTATTAATCCGTTACAATGTTTGTACGAAGTTAGAAATCAATGTTTAAAAAGATGTCACTTGTGCCGAACCCCGGTAATTTTCGTAATGTATCTGTTAGGAACTCTGCAGTTGTAATTAATCATGAAGTTCGTGGGACTAATTTAATTTACCTGAAGACTACCTGTCGTACACATTCTGGTAACTCAATTACTTATCCCAAATTGCTGTTTGTAAGGAAAAAAAAAGAATAGTAGATTTTGTTTTGTTCGCCAAAGAAGGATTTACTATTGTTTTGCTTCAAATTCTTTAATTAAAAGCTACAATAGAATACGACGTTCAAACGATATGAAACACAACCATAGAAAATTTGGCAAGTGAATGTAGGAAGCATCTGTGTTCAAGTTTAAAGGAAAGAAAATGTATACGTATACAACTAACCTATTTATTCTTTTAAAAGATACATTGGGTAGTTTTGTACTTGTTAGTCTATAGAAATCTCCTCGTCGTATATTTTCTTTTAATATCCCGCCTGTCACAAGACATTTCTTACATGATACATTAGTTTCAAGAACTTCTTGTACTAAGTTGCTCGTCGCATTGTATCAGAGATGTTGTATAGACAAGATAGAAATTATGTAAATTTTATGGAGTTGTTTGCGTTCGTCTTTTAGGATATTGAGCCACATGGAAGGATATGGGGAAAAAGTAACTCTGTAGGAAATAGAATCGTTTAGACTCAATCCAATTTAAAAACAATTAACGGTAACGAGGGACAATTTCCTAAAAGAGTTCTTATCTACTGATGTCTTTCAGCGGAAATTCAGCCTATAGAAGAAATAATAATGGAAGTGAAGGAAATTCTAAGCTAATATTGCAAATGGTAGTCATTGAAATACAATTGTTGCGAATTAGGCACTCTTGTGAAACAAAATCCTTCAGCACAATTTTCCAATCTGTTTTTATATGTAGCTTCGACGAAATATGGGTACGTGATTAGACTGATGGCACGGCTATTGGTCATAACATTTTAATGAATTCTTGTATTATTAAAATTTATCTCTTCTAAATATTTACCACGAGGGATGCCTTTCAAGTTTTTCCAAAACTAATAAGAGCATTAAATTGGTAAAAATGGTTTTGCTGTTTTCCAAAATATTCGCCATTAAAGTTTATCAACTTTTGCATACGTTGGACCCAATTCTCGAATAATAAAAATTGTTGTCCCCGTATTTTTTGTTTATCTAAATGTTCATGCAAAATCGAATGTACTGTATGTCTTGAATATGACAAAGGATACCTGTATCTCACGGTAAGTCGTAGGCCCATCCTCTTCAACCATGTCGCGTGTAGCAATGACATTTTTCGAACAACAACAGGTTTTGACCAGCAAAATTCATTCAGTATTAATTGCTAAACCTTATGCAGTGTAAACGCTTGTTAATTGAACAAAGAATTTATTCGATTATAAACGGCAATTAGTTTGGGACTGCACATCTCATACTCTCATTTAAAATTGAAGAGTGATGCGTCAGAACCATCGTTAATGAAAATAATAGAACTCATGTTAAACCTTATTTTGAACAAGTACAAATATTGACAGTTTTCTAATTATTCTTACCGAATTGTTAGGTGACGATTACCGCCAACTACAATTAGAAATTTGGCCTTTAGTGTTCAATTGCAAAGAATCTTGCTATCAGGAAACTAAAAAAATATTCAACTATGTTGCATACAAAGTTGAGAATTTCTTTACGTATTAATTTCTCTATTTTTTTGTCGATTTTCTTAGTTATTTCGTTTTTAATAATATAATTAATACAGCAGGTTGTCTGTGGTGAGAACTCGCTCACTATTTTGCTTTTTATTTAGAACTCCACCATGAGCAAAAACTTAATTATGAAAAAATGGTTGCAATAAAGCAAAATATCAAAATTGGTTTCACCTAGCATCAAGATCACTTAAAAGAGCAAATCTGATCTTCGGTTGTCCAAACAACAATCACCATGTGTTGATTCAAGAAAGCCGTTGTAATGTTCGACGTGTGAGGAACGTGCGAAAAATGTTAGCAGTGAAATTAAGCAACGTTTGGATAGTCTATGCGGCGAAGATTTGCCATTATATTCCACAATAAAATAATAAGCAAAACAATTTCTCTCGTTTGGGGCGAAAGAGCATCGAATACGAACAACGTGTAGGTCGGCCAGTTAAAAGATTTTCCGGTGAAAACGTTGCTCTGGTCGAGCGTTAGGTGCTGAAAGATAAGCGTTTAAAGGTAAAAGCATTGCCAGCAAAGTTAGGGCTTTACGATATAGTCGTGCGACGCATTTTATATGAGCGTAAGCAGCGGTGCAAAAGGAGCATCGTGTGACCTGTAGTGAACAATCTTTCAACCACTGTCGCAACAACCAAGAAGAACTTCTTCGGTAAATTGTTACAGGGAACGAAACAATGATCCTTTAGTAAAAAATAAAAAGTCAATGAAACTGCCAAAAAACGGTAAAGGAAAATAATGGTGATGTAGTCCACCAAAATGGTAATAGCAGCGATTTTCTGAGATTCAAACGGAATTCTGTTAAGGAAGGAAACACAGTGGTAAGCGGTGAGTATTACGCCAGCTTACTGCATAAATCGCGCGCTGCGGATCAAAGAATGGAATCAAAGAGTGGTCGAACTGTCCGTCTTCTGCACGGCCCACAAGGCCACAATTCCCCAGCTTGCTGTGAAGGACTATGGCTTCTAGGAGACATCTATGCTATAGCGTAGGCCTAGTTCCCAGTGACTATTATCTATTTTCGAAACTGAAGAATGACCTACAGCGACGAACATTTTGCAAATAGAACTGCTGACTATTTTTCCAAGCGTATTGAAAAAATTTCAAAGTTGAAATACATTTGAGCCTATATTTTGTTTCTATCACGCCTGGAATATAGTTAGTCCAGAAATTATGAATTACAAAGGACGTAGTTATTAAATTTAAAAAGATCCTTGATAATAAATTCCTAACCTTTATGATATTATATTTAGCTATAGACAAGTAATTGAAGGGCAATTTCTTGCATTTGAAAATTACATTACTGTGGTCTGTGGAGCCATTATAAAAATTGAAATTTTACATAAATTTATATAATACATTATTATTATTACAAAAATCTAACGGTAGAAATTATGGATTAACGAATTAAGTGGAATGTTAAGATTTGCTAAACAAGAATTTTCCTTAAGAATGAAATGAAAGGAACTTAAAAGAATATTTTATTTACCAAGAAAATCCACTGTAATGGAGTGCAATATTTCGTGGTAACTTGACAAGTCCAACTGCTACGAGTAGCAAAATATCTTTTAGTAAACGTTGCAATAAACGTATTATTAAAAATTCTTCCCCATTTTTATTTCCGCTCTCAACGAAATTAAATATGAATACCGTAATGCCCACTAAATTTTTTATCTTCCTCCTAGGTGCATATAACGTGGATTGTTACCGGCCAGGAGGACTATCTCACATACATATATGAAGACACCGTTCAAATTCAAGTGCGTGTCCAGGAAAGGATGAATTCCACGGAGTTTCCGGGTACGCGTATTAATTTAGGAACGTTCAACGTGACCGGATCGCCGGAAAATTTTCGTTTCATACCCGGATCCGAGTCGACCAGCGCCAATTTAACAGGTGTATCCTCCAGAAGGGACAAATTATTCAACGGAACCGGCTATTACATCGAGGAGGAAGCCGAATCAGGTAATTCTATGGCGCCCATGATACAAGGGAACGATGTGCGGTGAGAATAAATGAAACTCGTTTCAAAGGAAGGCCTTTATCCGCGAAAAATGGAACCAAACGAAATGATTTGTATTTTTATTAGGATGCTATCTTTAATGAAACGCTTTGAAGTGGCTGAATAATGTAATTTCGTATTCATTTTTTTCCTTTTTTTGAATTATGCCCGAGGGAAGATTAACTGTTAAAATTGTAATTTTTTCCATTGTCAAATGTCATTTAGCATCAGGAAGGACGGAAATTAATAAAAGAAATTGAGAATAAAAGCCGTGGTTGATTTGAAGGGTGTCTGGCAGTGTTAGTTAATGAACTGGGCGAGCCAACGGTTTGATAAGGTTCATTTATTTTTTGGACGAAGATAAAATTAATTTCTAGGCAACATAAGATTATGTTCAAATATACAAGGTTCCTTGCTCTCTATTTTTTACAAACGACATAAGTTTGGTTTTTCTAAATGGAATATTGTTACTTTAAATGGATGCTTCTTTTCATTTCACGTCAACCTGCTTTTTGAAATAATTAGATTTTTGAGAAATTCCTCTGTTTTTTTAACGCCCAATATCTTAAATGGCTCACAAGCTAAAATGGTGATTTCAAATTTATTCGATTTTGTATTTTTAGGAGTTGTTAGCAATGCTCCGAGAAATTTTTGTATCAATTAGCGTCTATAAGATGGTCATTGATAATATTCCCAGAATATTTTGTACGTTTTCTCAGAATCTAATCAGTATCTACATCCTAGATCTTTTTATAAACATCTTTCGGTACCTAACATGTATCGTTGCTTTGGAAATTAAATATGAAGATGCTTATAAGTTTTTCGTTTAAAAAATCACTCACCAGTTATTCTCAGGAACGCTAAAAAGAATACAAATATTGAGTAGAATTAAACATAAAATAAATACATTTATTTAAAAGATTTCAACTTTTTTAGTGTTAAAAAATATAATAATGACATAAGGAAAGCAGTTACTACTTTGCATACTGTGTTACTGTTATTATATACTATAACTACGATGTGAGTTTGTTAATTACCTGTCCTCAATAAGAGACGCCGCTACTAGAATTTCAATAAGTTACTTTTCGTAAAAGTAACCTTTCACAAGAATACCGCCGAGTTTTCAAATGGATACGTCAGTTAATGAAACAGCTTTTGAAAGTAGATATGAATTGAGAAGAGGCATCTAATATACCTCAATATAATTTTATGTTGTACAGCATTTGTCTTCAAATATTTTTTTATTTGGAAACCTATTCTCTAATTTGCCCAGGAACGGAATGATCGTCCGTTCACGCATTAGGTGGAGACGCTGTTTAATAACAATAAGAACAATGTTTTAACATCTATTGCACGATTGTTGGTAATATGTTTTTGAAAGGTCTATTTTTTGTTAAGAATTAGGTCTTTATCAATGCACGCTGTTACTACTCAACCACTCCAAATCAAAGTGTTTTCTGCTGCTTGTTCTTTAAAAACCATCGAAAAACGAGAAACCTGCGCTCCTTGTTCTTGAATATGTTTATCGTTCAGACGTCAAATTGATATCGAATCACGTTTTGAGAATTTGACCAGAAAGATACGAAAAAGCATTATTAGTTATAATTTAAGTTTGGCTTGGTTAACTACAACAAAAATAGTATTTCGAATAAATATCATCGTCCGCGTTTACTTTATATAATATCTGTCGAGAACGCAATACAGTTTACAGGAAGCTCCGATATCTAAAGTTTGAGAATAGCTATGTACTTTTGTTTTGTTGTACACTGAACAATATACAAACTAACAGCGGTATGTCGTGACTGGATCCACCTATTTAGAATATTAATAGGTAGACATACATATATTATGAAAGGTGATATGTACTTCATACATCCGCTAATGGTTTTAATATCTTTAGTCATGAATATGTACAGTGTGTTCAGCTAGTGTGTGAACTATTTAAATCAACGACTTAGTATATGGTGAATTACAATTAGTAGTGGTTGGTCTGCAAAATCATCTGATTTGTCTCCTCCTGATAACACTTTATAAAGTCTATGATTAAGCCTTCAAAAATGAGTACACTTTCCATGCGTTTCACGAGATTAGCAGAGACTAGACAAACTCGTGTTTTGTCGATTCCTGGCAGATATTAATGGCGATAATATCCGTAAAGTAATTTACGGATTTAGAAACGCTGACAAGCTTGCATTACAAGCAATGGTGATTTATTTGGATAATTTATTGTTGTCAATTAGTGCATTCATAGCCTAGTCTGTTTGTTAATTAAAGTCTTATTAGTTTACATAAGCCTGCTTTTCGTTTCGAAACGGATAACTTTGTAAACAATCATGCAACTGGTGATTTCTCTCCACAAAAAGAATTTTTTTTTCAACATTTGAAGACGTTTACATATCACGTAACACGAATTCAGAAAAAGAAATCCTCTCTTAAAAGATAGAATACACCAATTTAAAATGTTGAGGCTACGATTTCCAAAAAATTGAAAATTTAAATTAGTTGTAAGTGTCAATGAAAGTTAAAACTAAATGTGCTTCGGGCTCGGACCGTGTCATGGTTGATCGAAAACTTCGGTTAAGACGTGCTAACGATGTGGAAGACTACGTTAATATGTCCTTGAAAATATTTAAGTTAGTTCAAAGTACATCCCAATCTCTTACTTAATATAAAATTCTAATTTTAATTCTAACGAAGTTAGTCATGATAAAAGTAATGTTCGCAAACGGATTCTTAGTAAACTCCCGAAATATTACCTTTTTGCTAAATTAACCAGTTCTTCAAATACAAAAGTTTTAGACAAACTATTTTAATTAACTGTTTCGGCCATAATGTTTGTTCCGTTTCTAATGCTGTTCGACAAGGCGTACACAGAGAGCAAGCATTAGGTCAATTTTATTTATATTATTTGCTAAGAATCTTTGTAATTTCATGAGAGAAATTTGTATCTATAGTAGAGTAATCATCCTAGCCCACTCTGAAAGGAATATTGGGGCAAATTGGAAATACTTGTTCTAATAACATATTCATATCATCTAGCGTAATGGACTAACCATGAATAAAACAAAAGCTGTATACTTTCAACTTTCCTGTTGGTTGATCTCCGCGGAGAAACGATTCATGTTGAGTCAGATACAGACCTTGTTACGTCGCCTCGTTTGGAATTACCGTAATTCGCAATTTTATGTTTGAATTAAGTTATACTTTGTTCAAACTTAGATTGGCACATATTACAGCTTTATTACACCCACATTTCTCCTCGATTAAGATATGGCTTTTTATTCTGGGCCCAGTCAATAGAGTTTTCTCCTTCTTGTTGTTATCCCTTGATTTATTTTAGGAATTATTTTCCGCCAACGCAGTAGATAGACACGTTGTGTAACGAAGAGTATATTTTTATTAACATGTATTATTGCTTTATTTAATCAATACTACAAGTCAATATGCAAATAAAATGAATTAGAACGTATTGAAAATTTTTGCCGTGCTAAAATCTTCGGAATGGTATTTATGAATTTTGTATTTTTTAGGCTTGAATGATCTTCAAACGTTATTTTTGGCATGCTTCGCGACCCTCATCCCATTGATAATTTCTCTCGTGTCTGCATTTGGCATAAGGTAAGGGAGGTTCGATATTTATCTAATTTTATCTTAAATCTTGCGTTAATCTAATTTCCCCAGAACGTCTCTAGAATATTACGAGAGTTTTGGAGGATAATTTAATATGGCAATATCGATTACATGTCTAAGGCATTAATGAACAAATTCAATTCATAAGGAACAGAACCCTTACGAATGAATTATATCACCACCAAGACGCTAAAATAATGAAATTTTATCTTTTATTTGTACGTAACCTTCTTTTAGAGTCCTATGGAGGAAATACAGGAGAAGAAGAGAGTGCAAACAATACGACGGGGTGATTCATACTGAAGAAAGTGTGGAATCTGTCTCGCAACCGTTACATGCGCATCTTTTGAATAGTGACAAGGTAATTTTGAGGAAATATAAGCGGTTTTGTTAATATTAGTAAAAATAATGTATTGGTCTTATAGAGATAGCTCCAAATATTGAGCGATTTGCATAAGAAGTGTTACTGCATTTAGTACGTTGGTAGTTTGCGTAATTGATAAAAAACATTTGCAAAACATACCTCTAGATAATGACATGTTTAGAGGTATATGCAAAAAGCTATTAAATGACAAACTGACAAACATTTCAATTGTCGCTCATTAACAGCAAAACACTAACGAAGTGGAACAAGATACATATGTTAAGTGCAATAGCAAGTACAAAGGATTTACAATTCTATCCAGAACGACAATAGCTAAATCGAATCACTTTTCTAGATCCAGATAGAAGCTTGGTTTAGAGCAGATTTCTTAGCGAACGGCATAATGTTTATGTCAATAAGAATTTGAATAAAAATCAATAGAGCGTTTTATAAATGGTAAATTGAAATTGTGCTTTTTGCAAAGTTTATTTGCCATTAAATTTTAAAATAAACTTTTCGACAATTATGAAGTCAGGAAAAAGGCGCTGATGATGTCGAAATCCAATAAGAAACAAGGAACTTGATGATAATGAGATAGGACAACCTAATTCTCATAAAAAAATTAAAGAACACTTTTGGATAAGAGATGAAAAGCGGGATTGAAAATATGTTTTTAGTTTCTCTCTGTAGGAGGAAATAAGGGTGGTAGAGAAGATCGATCAGCTTGTATATTTCGATCGGGTCAGTAACTTCAGTCAGTAGGACTTTATAAAGAATCAAGAAAAAGTTATTAGTTATAAGTTGTAAATTAGTTAAATTATTAAACTTATTATTGGTTAGTAATCATCTAAGTAAATAATCCAGAAAATTTCTTAGATTTTGTAAATAACGTAAACGATATTGAATTGAAAGACGGGGATATTTTAGTATCGTTTGATGTTTGTTTACTCTTCCCCAACGTACCTGTTATACATCAGAAACCAGAGAATATTTGGTTGAGTTCTTAAAACTCAACAAACTCGATGATGCCAAAATTGCAAAATAGAAAAGATCAGATGAAAAGCTCGGGAATTTATAAAATCGCATGCAGCAACTATGATGAAGACTATTTAAGTCAAACGAAAATAGCGATAGGCATCAAAGTAAAGAAATTATTAATAACAAAAATAACAATAAATGCAAATAGTATATAACTAAGGTAATGTTGCCGAACTTCCATAGCAATGTTAACTCACACAAATAAAGATAAAAATAAAGATGCAAAATGAACGATAAAGCATGAAGCCTGAAACTATAATTTCAACGTGATAAGGTAAGAATTTTTGAATATATTTTAACAAACCGAAACCTTGCGTTATACAACCAGTTTTACACTGCTGTATGGGTGCAAGTTAATGTATTTTGTAGCATTTGGCAAATTTAGCGTGGAGAGTTGAGAATTTAGGAGAGAATTTGGCGTCAATTTAAAACGATACTTTTAAATATTTTTTATATCGTTTGTCACTATATGCAAGTACATAAATGTATGAGTGTACTGTTTACATTTTCAATATTGATACAAATTTTTATTATAAACATAATTAAGTATATTTGCATTACATGTTTTTCATTCATTTTTACTTCGGAATATATAAATCAGATTATGGTAAAAAAAAATCAAATTATATTTATTATTGACTTCGTTCAAAGATGTATTCTTAACAATGCAAAGTTCACCTGCATATAAATCACTTGGCCAGCCTAATTAGCGTGGCTTCTATAAATTTCAATTGAGTTTGGTTCGGTTAATTGAACTTCCAAATCCCGTTTTATTTATTCGTGCCTAAGCCTATCTATGTTTGTTATATCTCTCGCTTTTTTTATGTTCTTCGTCTTAAAAAAAAGAGCAAAATATAGGCATTTTGCTTTTTTGTTATCGTGTCTCGAGATTGGTTTATATGCAGCTATGAATATTTGTTTTCGTTTTTCTGGACGCCTTTATTTTTTAATGATATTTATATTTAGGCTATAATCAGTAGCAGTTAGTAATGACGTAAATGGGAGGGCGTGGACAACGATGTGATTCCATCGTGTATTTTGGTTGCTTCTTTTTCCTGCTGTCCTGTGTTACTTCTATTGTTACTTTTGAATAATTAAAACAGCGTACTTGTTCTAATCTTATACTACCGTTTGTTACCGCAACGATATTCGTTTTATATATATTCATTTTCATACCACCTTCTTCCTTGCATATACATAGTTTCTTCTGCTAATTCCTTCTCATTAATTGCCATAATTATGTCATCTGCATAAGCATACTCTCAGATATCTCCTATTTGCAATGTAACTTATAAATAAGTTATTTGTGCTTTGGTTGCATACGGTCCATAAAAACAGTATTCCTCGTAATATTATTTTACTTTCTTCCTAAGATATACTTTCAATTTACTTTTCTTCTATATAACTTGGCATCTCATCTTCTTATTCCGCCAGTTTGCTTTTTTGTTACTTGTTCTTTTACATGTTTCACACATGTATTCTTAAAAACGTCAATGTAATGTGTTTCATGATGTGTACTATTTGGATAGCAATCAAGTTTTATCGTCAAAAGTTATTGTGCTTGTATACAATAAAAGATTTGTCGTATTCGAAAAATAATTGGCTGTTGTGGGCGGCAGAACACTGTTATGAGTAAATCCGTAACATACATCGCAATGTAATTTATGTTTGAACTTACCTTTGCTTGTCTGTGGTTATTGAGAATGACGAAGTATCTGATTCTCAAATTTTTCTTTCTTGATATTTCACTTTTAGTATTTTTAAATATATTACAAATCGCTGAATGCGCTGAATGCGCGTCAATACTAAAAGTAATCATTGATAAGTTATAAGGAAACAACGGAAAGAAGTTGTAAAGTGTAAATAGTAAGCAAAAAAAAAAGAAGAAAGTGAGTGGAAAAACAAGAAAGCAACTAGAAAAAAAAGAGGAATATGTTGATTCATCCCATTTGTTGAAAGAGGGCAAATCTTGAAGAACTTCGTCGTTTATTCCTGAAAAAAGAAGACATTTTTTTTCAGTATTGATATTTCATTTTTATTCAGTGCTTCCGATAAGTGTGCGTCCACTTTATCAATTTATTACGATATGTTCCGTTGTTTGCCACAAACAACTGACCGCCCAACGTGGCTGAAATTTTCAGAAACGTCTTCCAATGGATATATAAAAATATTTTTGGTGAGTAACATCACCTTCATATTGAAATTCGCAACTTTTCAAGCTACCCTCGTATTTCAACTAATGATGATTGATAGGAGGAAGCTTAGTAACGATGATATTTTGACTTTTTTTGTAAATTCATCATTTCAAAAAGTGGTTGATAGAGCAAGTGAGAATTCTAATTTTAACAAACCTGTTTGTAAAATTTATTAAGTGACTTCTTCTGTGATGTATCATTTTTGTATGTGTGTTTTGAATAGTTCGTATTTTCCAATATAATTTGAAGTATTTGAAATATTTAGCAATCATCGGATATACGGTCCGCACAGAGTTCACGCCAAAGTAAGAAGTAGGAGCAAAATTACGTATTTGTAAACACGTTGAGAATTTATTTAAACGCAAGGAAGCTTGTACATGCAGCAATAAATTAAAAAAAAAATATGTTGTTTGGGACGCCACTGCTTATTGCCAAAGAAGAAACTGCATCCGTTCGAAAGAGGAGAAGAGAATGCGAAGCATAGTAGTGACGGGGAATGGAACGCGGGGTGAAGGCGCGGAGTAGTTCGCGAGGAGTGAATGCCGCCGAAAATTTCGGCAAGCGCACTTTCTTCTTGTTGCATAGAAGGACCCGCTGAACTAGCAATGCACTATTCGAAAGTGCATTGCTCTCTGGTCGGGTACCAGTCGTACCAATCATGTTTACGGCTTATACGAGCCAGAAGATACACTCCCTAAAAGCATCAGAGGTCGTAAAGCAATTCTTTTATCAATAAAAATAATGCGGTGCTAAATGAAAACTCGTTCCGATTTAACATTTTACGAAACGAAGAGGGAGAAGATGGAGAAACAAGTTAATGTTCTTGTCTTTTTCAATGGAAAAAGGAATTAAAATAACAATTTACTGGTTTAATAATATTTGGATATTTGTAACTAAGCTTCTTGGTCCAGCAAAATGCAACTTCGTGTATTTCTTAAGAGATGTTAATTAATGACTTTAGTCATATGGCTGCTAGGTGTAAATATATAAATTAACCAAGAAAGAAATTGTTATTATTATCAATATCTAATCAAAATATATAGCTTTGGTGTATTTCTTAACTATAACATATTGTTCTTGATTCGAAGTAATTTAGATTTCAAAGACGTCAAAGTAAAAACTAAAATCGTCCGACGATAACTTGAAGCAGAAGATGCGAGGTGTTGGTTACCCAAAAGATTTCGAAACGTAGCGATTGGTTTCGGAATCATACATGTAAATTCAATTTTCGTCACCTATGTCGATCTTACAAAAAAAATGTGTTTCTATTCGGAGCTGTTCTTTTCATTATCTACAGACATCCTTGCGGCGTTGTGTCTGTTTGTCGTTTAGCAGTTGCGGCACGAACTTTATTGCTATTCTTCTCATGTTTAGTTCATTCGACAATATCCGAAAAAAATCAAAAAAGTTTTTACATTTTTTTAATGTAAGCATTTTCGTTGTATCGTCTACATTATTGCAATAATAGTCCCGGAAGTACCGACCTGATGTACAAATGGTGATTGTTGATAAGCTCAAGTTTGAAGATTGAATGCACTACATTGTTTAGTATTTGTTTGTCAACAATCAATAGTGAACGGCATCAGTAAACATGGAGAAAATAGGAAATCATTATGCGGTACAAGTAAGGTCTTTGATGAGCCAATATTAATGCCGAGTTTGTTTCTACTCTAAGGAGTCTCTTCGTTTACAACATTAAAATATTCGGTGGCAGAGTTCAAATGAAGTTACTACGTCAGAAATGGAGGAGAAAATACATAAAAAGGTATCGGCTAGCTACCATTTCAAAAAGTCCTGTACATCGTATATTAGCTGAAAATTTGTACATATGAAAAAGTACGCGAGATGGGTGCCACGATTGCTGATAATGTAGCAAAAACATTGTTTCCATTGTGTCTTTGGCGATCTATTGCAACAATAAGGCCGCGTTTTTTCTTTGATTCATAAAAATGAGTATATCGCTTTACATTTGAAATAACGAAATAACGGTCGAAACAATGGACTGAACTGGAAGAATCGGCTCCAAATAATCGTCGAGCATTATGCAAACTTGTAGGATTTGCATTATGAAGCCAAGAAAAAATAGCCGCATTTGGTTAAAAAGGATGTTCTAACTAGATAATGCACGTACTCTGTTCGCTAGATTTTCCGTCTCGGATTTTGTTCGTTTTCTAGCTCGGAGATAAAAGAATTGCCAATGATCAAGATGTGGGTTGATGAGTACTTTGACGGTTCTCACTGTAAACAGAGTATCCAACATATTGAACATCATGAGAAAAGTGTAAAGGCTGAAAGGGACTATGTTGAGAAATAAAGGTATTTTTTTTTCAAATTTCTTACTTTCTTTTTTAGGGTTATTCCAGGACTATCCATATGCCTTGTTATTTTAAGAAGAAGATAGCTTAACCTTCAACGTTACATGTTACTTTTTGTAGCAAACATCCTAATTCTGAATATTTTTAAATGAAAATTGTCATTGGTAAAATGTGAAAGTGGTAAACCTAGCCAGAATGATTGGATTCTTGAACAGAATTGTTATTACAATTATTAAGGATTATCTTGCATTACATTTAAGTAGGAGATCAAAAATTGTTAAACAAATAACAAACATACTTATGAAGTATTTACATAACTTCAACGGTTGGATATTTTTATATAAAACAAATGTTTTGCAACATTATTAAAGAACAACTAGCAGATACCCATTTAATTCTAACATCTTATTGTACAATATTAAAGCTAAGAATCTACGTCAGCTATAATATTAGCTTTTAAGCTTGACGCCGGGGATAAGAATATAGTTCACACACTTCAACGATAGATGGCGCGGGATTAACCGATCTGAATTAAGCACGCATTTGCACGGAACATTAGAATATAAATAATATTGAATAGATAATAACTCTCATTAGGTGTTACGAGATAAAAAGAACAATGATGATTTCATAACCACTTTAAAAATTGGAATACAAAAACATTGCTTTTATATGAGTAAATTTATTTATAAATAGAGATTACTTCCTAAAATTTCACCCTGTTTCTCGGTAAATATTGGATTTTATTTTTTTTATACCTAGAAAAATAAAAGAAAATGTTTATATTATTGATTATGAGCCGCAGGAAGTAACAATGTTTCTAAGTTCTATTATTATTTTATGTGAATATTATTTTTTTTTATTATGATAATGAAAATATAATATTCACTTATTAAATACCATTTTAGAGTTACCCTTTTAATGAATGTTTGGATTTACCTAATTTAAAAAATAAAAAACTATTACATACGCCGAGTACCATTTAAGATTTTACAAGTACAATTAAATAAAAACGATTTTTAAAATTAAAAATGTTCGGCTTCAAAACTTTGAACCGTTTGAACCAATTCTCGAAATATTTCTTCAACTCTGAAGGTGCTATTCCCAAAACATGTTTTTTGAAAACTTGTTTGTGATGATAAAAATCGTTGTACACGCATCTTTTAGGAACGAAAAGAGCACGTTGGGTGACAAATCCCACGAATATTGACAGTGAGATAATAATTCGATGTTCTTCTCCTTCAAATAATCAATTGTTTGACGTAGAGCGTGAAAGCGATGTCGTTTCTCCCGATTTCATCGTTGGCTTTTGGCAAACACTTAGCATTAACTGTTCTTCGATCCTCAAAAGTGATGCTTGTAACATGTTCGCTATAACGAAAAAAACAAGTATTCATTCTCTTATTGGATTCAGTTCTTCTTCTATTGTAAGTTTGATAATTTCGAGTTTTGAAGTAAGTGTCGCGAGGAAATCCGGAATTATACTTCCCGTAGTATCAACCATCGCGCCTACTTCTAAGAAAATATGCGGTGTTCTTTCTTATATACGTTTCAAATTTTCTCATCCGCGCCTTCTCATTGTTTAATTGTAGTTGAGTTGTTTGCATGCACCCCGCAGTCATTGCAACAATCCCAAAACTAATAATAGTTTGGGATTATTTTGCCGAAAGACTTGATTAAAATTACACAGAAACATTGAGAAATGAAGAGTATTCGGAATTCTAGAGGGAAAGGCGCCAGCAAATAATGGTGTTTATCGCCTATTGACCTTAGTCTGTGGGATGAGCGGCACTTACAAAATGCCCAGCAGCTTTGAAATTATTTACTAAAGGCGTGGCAACGAATTGATATCGATTATCTAGAAAAATTGCTGAAAAGAAAGGCAAAAATTTGTAAATCCGTGATAATGGTTACAGTAGGACATATTTACAATTTTGATTTTAAAGTGACGTTATTCTAATAATACCTTTTGGCAATAAATTACAGTAATCGCACAATTCAAGTCTGAGTAGCTATAATGCATTATACATTATCGTTTTATAAACACATGAAATACAAATTTAACCACTCCTTTTTCTGATTATGATTATATTGATAAGGATGTTTGCAATTGAATATATGTGTCGACTATGCAACTAACCGTTATCACTTTGTCATATACTTGGTTGTTATTGCCCAGTAATTTACATACAATATATAAAAAAAATAATAGTGCATTGTATTGCATCGTCAGAGATCCACTTTTGTGTGTTTACGAAACGAAGATATGTAAATCTCGACTAACATCTGAATGCCACTGGTAATATTAATCGGGAATAAATAAGTTATAGCACACATCTTTTTTCTTCTATTCTTATGCAGGAGCAAATTTTCTTTGCGGTTTTGAGATACGCATCGAAGAAAGCCTAGATGTTTCTATCCAGTCATGGTGGATGTTTTCTGTTGGGATTGTTTGGCGATTCTTCAAGTACATTTATTCAAATTCAAATATAGTAATGCGTTTGCTTCGCTCAAATTGAAAGTAATGAAATTGTTTGTGTCAGTCAACGAAGGTAGTTCTTCTCTTTCTCTAACTATAGTCTTATAAGTGTAAGGAAAATAAACAATTCTCATTGTTTTAAAAAAAGAAATAAAAATTATATTGTTGGGTTAAAATTGAATCATTTCTTTTCACTGACTTCACTGACTGAACATTGCTTACTACACCTTCTTTATGCTGTCTTTACCTATTTCTGGTATGTTATTTTTTTTCCTATTGTAACACATGCTTTTTGAAACAAATGCGATGACTACTTTTATTATCATTATTACTATTTAGATATATATATATATATATTATATATGGCATGACGATTTCTGAGGGCTACAAGGATTGAATAATAACCCCATCAGCCAGAGAATGAGGAATTTAATAATAAAGTTAGATTATCACCTAACCGTCATGTATAGGGATGTAACTTAAACTTTCACAAATGCACACTGATGAGCCGTAATACGGCGAAACGCGCATAGTGGTTAGGTAGTAGTGTAACAATTACTATTATTATATGTAATTAAACAAAAGTAAACTTAGACGATACGCATAAAACTTGTACGAAAGTGAGCCTTCTACTTTTGTCCAGTCGTAGCACCTTCGGCAGTTAAAAAAAAAACTTTGAGGAGGATAATATCGCCTAAAATAATCAAAATGTTTGATAGAATATATAAAAAGAGATTAATATTGGAAGCTGACAATCATATGGTAAGGTAATCAATGCTGAAACAAAGGAATGTGTTTTGTCCAGCCTAAAAATCTCAAAAACTTCCGCATTCTAATCTGTTAAGTGCGGGGTTGAACCAATACCTCTGTGGAATAGGTAAGCAAATTTCTGTATTAACTATCGATCTTTAGCGCAACCTTCGATCCCACAATATGAAGTCGTTCTCCTTTGCGCCTATTACTTAATCAGAAATTGATAAAATAACAACTAAACAATTGTTTCATAAGTATCTTGCCTGAGATGTTCAAGAACTTCGAATAGGCGATAGCGGAAAGCCTTACCAATTACCTGGAAAACAGAGGATACTTAACTAGTAAACTAGGTGGATATAGAAAATATCACATATAGAAAATATCACATATAGAAAAGGACGTAGAACATAATGAATAATCTTTCAGATGATTCTGGTTTGTACCAAAGGGTTTTGAAAAAATTTATACAGGAAACTTTTGAAATAAAAAAAAAAACAGTAAGAAAATATCACGGCTTCCAACATCTTCTCAACATTAACATCTTCCGATTTAAATCTCCTAGACTTCTTTATTTGGGAATGTTAGAAACTCAAGAGGCTGCAACGACGTATGGACCAAGGATAACAACTAAGTGTTTTTTTGGAAGAGTTTTAAGATCTTTGTCTCCAAATTTGAGGGCACTTTGAATATTTTGTTTGAGTTCTTGCCTTTGTGTTTTTGTTTGTAAATTACATTGTTGGCTTGCAATAGAAAAGAAAAATGTGCATACCTCCAAAAACGTTCGTTTGTGGACCCATGCAAATTTTTCTGCACTTTTTTTAATGTGGACACATATTTGTTATTTGATTTTAAACTTGCGTTAGGAAAAGATTAAAAATATTTTATTTTTTTTTATTTTTGTTATTTTGTTATTTTTCAATTATTTTTTTATTCTTTATAATGATAAACTCACGCAGAGTCACCATCGATTTTATTTTTTTGCCTTTAGTCACGTAGGAAATCATATACGTGTAGGTAATTAGGAATTTCCTTTCCTCGTGTGTGGTATCTGCATGTTTCTAATTTCTATGAATGGGTAATATGGGTTTTCTCCTGTATTTATAAATTATCAATAAATTAGAATTACTAGGTAGCATTCATAGAACAAATGCATGCAAATTAGACTCCGAAATTATTCTTCACTTAAACTAACCACAATCACATACAAACTATGCTACGTAAAACCCATATGCTCATGTTATAAGTAGATTTCTCGGTATATTTTCTATTTCAATTAGTCTATTTCTACATAGACGCGCATATTAAAACTTAGAATGAAAGATTAGTAAATCATTCCTGGAAAGTTGCCAACGACGACCGCAAAATTTATTCCAATCGTTTGAATAAGCGTACGACTATTCGTTTCTTTTGTTTTTATTGCAGAAAAATTCCGCGTCGCGACTCCCTAACAACATGTTAACTAAACTCATCAAATGTGTCGCGGTCAGGGCGTACAGATGAGAATTTGTAAACCGCGATCGATTTTCGAAAGTGAGCTCCTAAAAAACTGCGAGCGAAGTTCTCTCCGGTTCACGTAAAAGGGTCGTTTAGTTTAAATTGCTTTGATACTCTCATGTATCTGGACCGTTTTATGCCTGTTATTGGGTCGCCTTTTACGTCGTCCAACTGCTGTTTGGTTCAAACGCAGCACGATTGTTTGTATATGTACATTATTTCTTGCTTCTGCGTCCAGCCTCTTTATGGTTAGGTATGCACTTCTTGAGATTTACCAAAACCTCGGTTAATGGTTTGTTTACCGTTAATAAATGCTTGGGGTTTATTGGTCGTAATATTGAATATTTACTTTTGTAAGTATATCATACGGTATAGTTGCAAATTCTTTAATTATGAAAGCTGATGAATAGCTTCCATAATCATATTAATTCATTAAACTCACACTTATTTGGATATCCAGTCGAGTAACAATATCTGTAACTCTTCTGAAAGTTCTTCAGTAAATGGTATCGCCATGCTCTTTTTTCTTGATATTATCCTTTTTTTTTGAAATTTTGTAAATCCTTTTTTTTATAAATTCATTTGAAAATCGAATTAATTGTGTAATTAGCATTTATTAACATTTTTTCATTTTTTTCTGATTAATTTGCTGCAGACTTGAGTACGAAGAGCTTTGCATCGAAATAAGTTTCAATCAATCATTTGTGTTAATTATAATCTGAGGTGAAAATTTAAGATAACCGAAATACTGCAACTAGTGAGAAGATTAGAAGGCGACGTATACTTTTTGAACAGAACAATTTGGACAGATGATTCAAAATTTACCAATCCTAGAATACTCTAACACAAAGCGGATTATTATTGGGCCGTACAGAGTCTCAGATAAAATAGGGCGAAGAAACCACAACAGTATTTTGGGCTAATTGTTTGGATGAGCATTTTGAGAAATTGTCTCTTAAGGCTTCTTCACATGTAGATACAACTTCTTACATCCTTACAGCTAGACTACAGCCTTTATGGTGGGAGCAGAACTATTCGCCGATTTGCAATGTGGCAATTGCGAGGAATTAAGTCAAGAGTTTCCAAACCGTTGGATTGAGATGGTAGAGTTATTATGCGGCCGACAGGATAATATTCAGATTTGCTTAACTAATCGGTGTCATTTTCCAATTTTCCTCTATTTTGTACTTATTACTTGTTTTAATCTACTCTTCGTGTGTAGCAAAATTAATTGACCCCCAAGCTTGAGCGGATCCCCAGACTTCTGCTAATGAATTTATTAATCTTAAACTTATTAATACTGCCGTATTAACAGAATAGAATACATTGATAACTAATGAGAGTTCCAGATTAACGAGATTTCAAAACAACTTAAATTATAAATTCTATTCGAAGCCTTCTTTATATATTTGGTTGTAACTAAAGGAATGAGGGGTCAATAAGTAGGCAGGTTGATCTGCTTCAGATGTTAACGCTAAAATTGCTTGCACCTGGCTGTCCAGCCTGCTTCTCCCAAAGAGTCCAATTAATGGGAAGGTAATTAATGATGAGATTACGACCAACTTTAGTTATAAAAACACTTCCAAAATCCTCACCCTAAAAGTATAAAAAGGTTTCCCTTGTATAAGATTTTTTCATAAAATTCATATCGTGCACCGATTTATTCGAGAGCGTTAAGTTGGATTTTAAGGGTCTTGAAAACAGTGAAAATCAAAGGTGATGATTACAACTACGTAAAATATAATATTTACTTGGTTAAATATTTCTTATCGTAAAAATTTGAAGACAAATGGAGTTATCTTGGTTGCATAAATATCTGCGTAGCGATAATAATCTGCTGAACAAGATATCACTAAAGTTACTGTACCTATTTCAAAAAATATATTAATATATCCGAACGAAACTGGTTTAATTCAATTCTTGCCTAATTTATTTTTGTGTTATTGTATGAGTGAATAGGTTTGCTTATAATTCTTTTCAATGCAATAATATTTTCTCTTTTTTTTGTACAACCTTTGTTTAGTCTCTTTAACGTTCCTTAGCTATATAAGCTATCCTGGAATTGGTAGTTTAGTTACTGGTGCGCAATAAATATATTATTATTATTACTTTGGAAATAGTACATAAAAATCCAAACAAAGAAACATTTACAAAATAAGTGCTACATAAATAGATTAAAAATACATGATTGTAAGTCTTTAAAATTTGCGTTACGTATATGCTGCTTTAAGAAGGTATTATGTAATTTGTTTTGAGAAGAAAAACTAGTTATCTCTGAATGGCGGAATTGCAAGGTTACCGCCCTGCATTACGTAACCGAGCGCTTCGATACAAAGGCTTTCGCGTAACCCGACCGTCCGAAAGCGCAGACGCATCTGAATCCGGTCCTGCCTGCCTGATTAACATCGTACACAGTCAAACGCTCACCCATGCACACTAAAAATAAGTTTGACTGTATTCGTCTAGTCACTATTATTGCATAGATAACGTTCAAAACAACCGAGCAGCGAGTTTATTCACTCCAGATATGCAATTGTTTTCCGCTTGTCGATTTCGGCCACGTACCCGTTCGATCGCATTTCGTTTTTCCCGTGGCCGGGCGCGATCCGCTCTACGACGTGTTCGAAAAATCACAAATGTCAGCGCGCATTTGACTTTCCCAAAGTCAAACATCTGCTAAAGCGAAACGGCAGCGCGAATAGAGGAGGATGCAGCTCTGAAAAAATATTTCAGCGGTCATTTTTCGCCACCCCCTACCATTCTCCGTCCTCGTTCGATGGCGTGGAAATGTTGGCCGCGAGACAAGGCCGACGCGATGACTATGTGCGATGCGATGAAATTTAAGGCGCTGCGTTTTTATTGGGTGATTGGCCCGGGCTATGCACTCTAAAATGATGCGATATTATATACGAAGTGCGCGAAAATATTGCGAACGTCAAACGTTATCGATTTTCAAGAAACGTTTACAGAGATTAATCAGTTTGTTTTATCTATCTATCATCTATTTTTACTGATATTTAAGTTTAATTTCAGTTTTATTCTATTAGATTAAAAGCTTGTATATTGACTATGTATAAGTGGCAACCATCGAAAATACATTTACAATAACTAAATAATTATATCACCATGTTGAACATCAATGTTATATTGTATCTAACGACTAACAAGGACAGTTCTTCAGATGTGAAAAAGCTTAGTAGGGATGTAGATGATGTTCAGATATACAAGAAATTTTTTTATCGGCGGAAATTTACTTTGAAGAGGTGAAACACCCGCCTGAGTTTAGTGTTGCTAACAGAGAACGAACGTACGTGAAAAGAAATAATCACGAAGAGCTAACAATAAACATTGATAATGATATATCTTTGGATCAATTCGTGCTACAGATATCTTCAGAGTACATTAGTTTAGCCAATGATTTACTAGCTTTCAATTGCCAAAAACAACTATGAGGTTTATTAGTTATTGTGCTAGAAGAACCCAATGGCAAATTTGATCCCCAAATACAGCAAACACTATTCCGATCAGGAAATATTGTCGTTAAGCCATCAAGTTCAGGAAAATTAACTGACTTATTTAATTATTGTTTCGTTAATATTTATTTACTTAATATTAGGACAAAAAGCATTATACCTTTAAGATTCAGACAGGACACCGTCCAGAATCCTTGAAAGTAAAGTCCACTCTGAGAAAGATGCCCAAGTACTGATAATATCAAGGAAATCTACAGGTCTATTTCAGTATCTGGACGTGTATCGATTTCAGATATAGAAAGGTCGTCGCCCAAGTATACAAATCTATTCTATTGGTTATGAAGAGACCTCAATTGACTTTATTTTTTCAAATCGAGACTTCTCGTATCCATCATGTTGTTCTCTGTGTTCATCTAATAAATTGTTAGAGAAGGTAGTAACAGCAAATGTAAATTCTACCTTCCATTACATGGTTCTGTATCTTTTAACGATCTCCACAACTTATGCAAAAAGAGATAAAGGATAGGTTGATTTCACGTGTGACGATTATTTGCATATTGTATAATTTCAAGCCTGATAGTGAATGATATTGCTTTTGATCTATCTTGGACTTTAAAGAATGACATTTTTGTTTAGCTGATATTGGTTTAGTCAAAGTTTTTTACTTCTGACATTAATCAATATTGTATTTAATTATTCAATAATCTTTAAACAATATGTTGAGTAATGGAGACCTTTAATAATCAGCTTACATTGTGCAATAACATTGTACCCATTTTAAAAAATGTTCGTATTTCATATTGTTTAATCTAATCTCATTACGGCATACTCCCAATACTGACAATGGTATTAGTTTCGAAATGCTCGGAGATCTTGTATGTCAACTGAAAGAATACTTTCGTTAGATATTTATTAATATCATTCAAACATTTGGTAAGCCATGTATAACAACTGCATTCGCGTTAGGTTAAACAATCTTTGCTCTGTTAATAAATAAGAATTTGATAATTGTTTTCTTTTCTTTCGTTTAGAGACACCTACTTCTTTCCTCTAATTCTGTTCACGGCTAGGCTGGGCAAATATTATTTTAAGATAGGATGGTAGGAGAAGATCGTCAGAGGTACATCTTTTTATTGTCCTTTTTTCTCGTTTTACTTTCTAGCCACGAGAGCGATGACTTTTTTCCTACGTAAGCCGACTTTCTGGGATCGCGAAGTTTATCTTCGCCGAAAGTATTATTTTTAAGCGTGTTGCAAATATTCGCAACCCGCCTAGGCGAAAAATGACCGCGTTTGTCGAGGACAGGGCCGCATTCTAACGATATAAATGCATAATCATTTTATTTTACGTTACATTGCATTCAAAACGGACTGTGATCATGATATCATCGTTATCGTTGTAATACGAGGATAGTCTGAAAAGTTTCCAGCTTGACACGGAGGCGAATATTTCTTTTCAAATTTAAATGGGATGGGTTTGAACTTGAATTTTTGCCATGGCAACTGCTAATGTTTGATACTTTAAGTAGTTATATTACCTGAAAGATATAACTAATCTCTGGTTATGATCGAACTAACATGAAATTTCGTTGCTAAAAGTCGGACTAATCGCAGATTTAATCGCCCCTATTTAGAGGCTTCGTAGAGCAGGATAGAATGTACAATTCCGCTCAAGACCATTCTTTTATCATAGCTCGATCCTGCTATACTTGGCATGATATGTGCGAGCATTATTGTCTTCTCCTCCTCAGCCCTTTGGAAGATCCTCTTCGTATGCTTGGCGAACTTAAGCCTCTCGTTCAAAGTTATTCAGAGGTATTTCACACCTTAGCCCGATATTATTCTAGCGCGTATCGTGAAATACATTGGATCTGTATTCATGTTGCTTTTCATGATTATAGCTTTAGTTTTCTGTGCTGCGATCCGTGAGCTGTTTTTGTTATTATTATTATTATTACGATTATCACAAGTCTGGCGTCAAGTATTCGCAAAAAAAGTAATAATTTCATCCGCCTTTGTCCTCTCTACTTATCACGTTTCACGTTTGATTGCAAATGCCGGAAACTTTTAAGTATCGCCTCGTATTCTACAGTATTACATACCCTTGTCACTAGTCTACAGCAGACGAATTCTGCCACGCTTTATTACACAAGTTGATAATAATTACACGAAATAACCTATTACCTGTTCTGTTATTGTGCATACGGTGTGCGGATTTATTTTGGTCAAGGTTAGGTGGTGTACTGAATACATTACGCCTTTAAGTTCTGTTAGTTATATCGGATTAATTGATATCTTTACTTATACAGTATTAAGATTCGACGCGCCACATATTTAGTAATTAAGGAAATACGCACTTTAGACGCTATTATCAATTTTTTCACTTCAAATCGCGCGTAGTTTGCGATCTGAAAGCTTGGTGTGTCTCAAGAACCTTCAAATGGTTCTCCATCTCATAAACAATAAACAATAAAGCTGTCAATAGTATAACGCTACAGTGTAGCAGTTTAAATTCACTGTCCCAAGGACGAATTGTTCTACGCCAGTTTATTTAATAAAACTAGAAATACGCCGACCTTCCTTTGAAACAAAGGATTTCATTGACTGGTTATAATATGTTTAAGTTTTAATTATTTTAGCGTTTGTATACGCGCAGGTAACTCTCGTATAAACTTTGTTTTTGAAATACTTTCACATCGAGATAACATGACGATAATGAATGCAACTTTGAGATGTTGGAGTCGTTATTAATACGAAATATTTTCGAGTACGAAATACTTCCGCTTGAACCGGAAGTGGGTTCCAACTTTCTTGTTTTAAACAAAATTATACACTTGTTATTTCCTTAATCGTTTGGACGCATTGCATGCAAAAAGCTACTTACCCGAGCATCTTACATTTAAAGTCGACCGTTTTGGAGGTATTTACTACGATCATGTTGAAATTTTAGAATTTGGCCGCTCTTGTTGAAATTAAATATTTGAGAATGTCATGAAGATTAAGGAATTTACTGTTGTAGAACGAAATGGAAGGATATGCGTACCACACCTTATTGTTATCGTATACATATACATATCGTTTCCAAATATAGATATTCTCAAATTAATTCTTTATATAATGACTTAATGTTTTACAATAATATACCACAATAATCGATGCTATAACTTTCTATTTAACATAACAAGACCAAGTTTTGGAAAAGTTTTGAAAATGCAAATTAAGGAAGGAAGGTTCCCAATTGAAGATGATCATGAAAAATTTGATGCGTTGCACTTTGAAAAACTAAATTATCGATATGAAATCTTGAAATGTTATAGAATCAAGATTATGGTGAGATCTGTTAATTTATAGAGATCGTTTGAAAAGCATTAATATTATCTCCTTTTCTTTTATATTTCCTTTAATATCTCCTTAACCTCTTTGATTACATTTTATCCGTTCTCTTTTTCTTTTTGAAAATGATCCAGACGATATTAAACTAATTTAATTAGATTTAACTTTCCTTTAGTTTTTAGTAAAATTTTTAGTAGGATAAGAGTATTCAATAAAGAATCTAAAGGCACCTCGACTTACGCTTAAGTTTTGCTCTTCAAATTCAATGAGTCTTAAGATTCTTAACTGCAACAACGTTATATGAGCCTGATTTCTTTGTCTGAGAAATGTATTCTTAATTGAAGAAGGCGGACAATGTCATAAATTGTAAGCTAATTAATACAATATTTTGTATTGTAATATTTATAAATACTTGTTGTCATGATCCACATAGGATAAATAAACGCAAGACAATAATGACAATCCCAAAATTAATTTCCGTTTATATTAGTGCTTTTTAATGAGCATTTCCAAGGCTCTTGTTGAAGAAGTTTAAGGGAAACAAGTAGGAGTGTTGGCGTCGATTAACGATTAACAATAGATGAAATTTGGATACAGCGGTAGATTCTTGAAGCCCTCTAGGCAGCCATCCCTGTATTCAGTGATTATCATTACCAAAACACAGTTTTCTAGGTACCTGAATAAGATATTATTTATGTCTATTTTTATTTCTTTTGCACATCCCTCCAAGTTATCGCTCAGATCTTTTCGTCACTAATCCCCAAATTAATTCCGACGACAACCTAAGACAGAAATAACAAAATGATGTCGCCATCAACGACGAGCTAAATTCAAACAGGATTTTAGTGACCTTAATCCAAAACATACGACGTGCACACAAAATGCACCAAACGAGAGAGTAGGATAACCGCACCAACAGTGTTAAACAACAATCACAGAGAAAAAATACGACGGAGAGTAAAGGTATACATAAATAATGTGTAGCCTAGTAGAATTTTAGGTAATCGCAGTTTTTCCATTCGGCTAGCGTTACGCATTGGTCTCCTCGTCTCCTTTTAGAACGATCGCGTTCCGGTACGGTGAGAAAAGGACGACCTCAACGTTTGGAAGCAGACGGACCAATCAAAATCTAGAAAAAAAGTGCAATGATACGAATTGAGGTCGCCAAATGCACCAAGGCCGGATTATTTGACTGTGTTCATAGTGTAACATACGTATGTGCACACATACAGCGTTAATGCAACTCGATATATGTTAATTGCGTTCGTCTCACTTTTTTCTCGTTTTCGTTTGTTTGTTTGAAGGCGACTTGTTATTGGATTTAAAATGCCGAAGCTATGAGTGCATATATGTATGTATGTATGTACACGCAGCAAAGATTGTATATACGTACAAGTTGGAAAAAAAGGAATAAACGTGTGAAGGAAGTCTGGTTTTGATTAACGTTTGAGCACGCAAAACTTTTCCAAGAAGATTTTGTTTCTATATTTTTGCTTTTACAATCGTCTTGTAATTTGAAGAGTGGACTATCGAGAATTATAGATTTCTAATTATTGGATACCTATTCATTTAGAACGATGAAAGGAGTAGCTTAGGGTAGCTTAAAGCAAAAACAATGTACTGCTAGTTAGGGTTGGATAGTAATTTCAGTATATAATTTCATTGTCGTTCACATCTATATGGTTTAGAAAAGATGAGAGCCGACCTTAGGTTGCCCTGATTTGTTTTTTAACGAATTTTGGAATTGCAAAAAGAAAAACAACTATCGTAAATTATATCCTTTGATATGTTGTATTAAGCCACAGCAGACAAACATGAACAAAAAAATAACTCTATTAAATCATTTCATCGTCTTTTTCTTGATATTTTTATCTTCTGTAGAGTTTTTAGAAAAATATCAAAAAATGGTTGAAGTGGAGGCTTTTGACTAAAGGTATCATTTCAAAAACATTCGGATTTTTTTGACATCCTCTCATTTGATAATCCATCAATATATTAAAAGCAGAAACTACTAATAATAAATTATTTTACTCTGCAGTGAGCAACATCGTAGAAGACTATTTCTTAGTGTTAAAAATATTAAATCATATGAATTCAGTACTAATATAGGGACTCCTAAGGGTAGCATTTTGGGGTCTTTTATTTCAACATTTTACGAATGTAGGTATTCGATCATACAGAGATTATTTAAAATATTGTTTAAAATATATCATCTTGGGTTCAACATATTGTTATGTTCCGGAATAACCGGAAGTAATGTAATTTCAAAAATATTTTTAATTATCTTTGCATAGTGGAATATTTACATTCTCAAAATTTCGTTCTTCTATTGTACGTACTTCTTGAAATACTTTTAGCTTAAGCTCAAAACGCCGCACCCTGTATAATAAACTTAGAGAAACAGTATATCGATTATTTTGTCTTTATAACGAACAAACAATGTAAGCTATTGGGCATAGGAGATAAATGAAAGAAAAAGATGATCTCAATCTCACAAAACTCTGTAGTAAAGTTTCGAAACATCTTTTTACTATTTATCTCATTATGCAAACTTGCTCAGCTCTTCAGAATTTTCAAATCTGTATTCGTTCCCGAGGTATCGCGCTGTCCATTCCTTGTCGGACACGTATGTATATGATGTATCCAATTTGTTTTTGAAATAAAAGATATTTCCAAATAAATAATAGCTAAAAACCATTGAGTAAAGTTCTTCGTAGGAGACAATTATTTTGATAGAAAAATTACGTAAGCTACTCATCAAATCGTTTCAAGAAAGCATTAATTCATAGCCACAATTTGGTGTGGTTTCTGTTTTTGTCCTATTTAGCATTAGATCCGTATATATATTATAATTACACATTGTCCTATTTCAACATATCGACTTATATTTAGCGTGTGGTTAGGCACATTCAGTAAGAATGGTATTTGCGTATATCATTAGCTTGGAGGCGATAGTTTTGTCTAACCACAACTTGTATAATTCCAATATAGCGTTGTTGGTGGATATAAAGTTATTTTCATCGCAGTTTTCAACGAAATTACATCATTTCGGTTTAAAGAAATCCATTTTCTGCATATCATAGAAGCGGTATTATTAATAGTGCCACGCTATGTTTGTTATGTAAACAAAAAATCCATATACGACGTCCATAATTGTTATTGTATAGCGCAGTTTTAAAAGGGATAGTAAAATTAATACTTTGGCTTGTCATACTAACATATTTTTGGGAAAATAATTTTATGTTTTCTTGGTATTGGCAAAGTTATCAGATTGTTAGATTTGGAACAAACTCGGTGAATGGTATTTGTTATACAATTATAATTGAATCTAAACAGTAAAACTGGACTAACAAACTAAGCTGAAACTAACTTATTTATACATAGCAATGAAATCTAAAATTTGAATTCAGTGTACAACTAAACAATTTGGTTGTACGATCGGTTTACGCTTCTATTTAACTTTGTACTATGAATCTTTTATTTATTTTCAAGGATATAAGGAGATAAAATTCATTGAATTTAAGTTGAGCTAAATATATTTTGTATTTACATAGCTCCGATTGATTTTTTTGTACGCTCTTGTTTAGGTAAACCGTTGGAGTTTTTATTTTTGTTAGTAACTAAGTTACTTAGCAACGAGGTTGGTAAGTAACCTATTACGTCTTCTGAATAAGTTCTTATTTCCATTATCTCTATGTCCTATAAAAAGTCCTGAATTTTCTTCAGCTCTTTTTAAGAAGTTTAAGAATTTTCTCGGGTCCGTCTTTCGTGCTCCTGAGTCACTGTGCACTGTTTTATGCTCTGCAGTGGATTGTCAGGCCCATACTCTACACACAGATTCAACTATGAAACGCAGTTTTTGTATATGTTTGTTTAATGGACGGGAACCAGTTACGGTGCCTGTTCACAACCTAACGTCGGATTTGCTGATGATCAATTCCTCATGGCAATTCTTTCGACTTTTAATCTTCGCCTTAACCTATTCTTCTAAGGAGGATTGTGAAGAGGGCACGAAGCCGGTTAACAGGAGTGCACTATCGTTCCTTGCTAGTCTGCATCTTCATTACCTGGCATATTGGGATACGATGTCACCCATAGCGGTTTTAGTACATTCTTCCCTTTGAATGTCAATCTATCAATTGAATAAATTTCTGTCCTATTCCTGATATTTTGGCGGCACTAAGTACTTTTAAACCCTCTCGACTGTCGATTATTTTAAAGATCCTGTCTTTTCTGATCAAGATTTCTAACAGTACTCGAGTTCAAAAAGTAATTGGATAAATTTCCTCTTGAAATATGCTTACAAGCTTTCTGAGCCTGCCAGAAACGCCATCTTTTAAAATACCCGCTTAACATATTCCGGCACCTGTTTCGAAATGGATTTTAGATTCGTCCGTGAAAAAGACGAGACCATGCAGATTAATTTGCTCGTGCTCTCGCTGTTCTCTAGTTGGTACTTGTATCTTGTATCTTGTAGAAAGTCGCAAAAGAAAATGTATTCTTTACCAAATTTAGCTATTGCAAATAACGTCATTGAACGACGTGCTAGAGTCACTAAACTTCTAGGATTAACTATTTCTCTCAGTTTGAAATTAGATGATCCTTGTCAAGGTCCAATATAAAAGCTTAATGAAGCAATTTTGAAAATTAGGCCACTTAGTGAATCCATTGGCAAAGGAAGCTGAATACTAAATTTCGTTTTTCTTTGGACTTCCGTTGTTGGACTCTAGTCCAACTATTATTCATTCTTACTTGCTAGGGCGATTTTTGTTATTTAATTATCGTTGTTAGCGTTGTAATGGTTTATTTCGTGTTGCTAAATAACGGCTTAAACAATAATGTGTTGACTACTTACGAATCATATATCTTTTAGGTTTCCACGAAAATAATGGAAGGAATCGTTTCATTTTTTTTTTTTACTTCTGAACGTGTTCGAACCAATTCTCAAAACATTTTTTTCTATTACGAAGGCGGTATTTTCAAAGCATGGTTTTGGAAGGCTTGAATAGATCCTTGAGGTGATCAAAATCATTATTAGTGTATTTTATGTTTGATACTCAGGAACAAAAAGAAGTTGTTAGGTAACAAACTAGGTAAATACGAGCAATGAGACATTAAATTCGATATATTTCTTCTTCAAACAATGAACTGTTTGACTTCCTGTGTGAGAACTCTCGTTATCATGATCGACGTTGTCGATAGTGTTTCCTAATTTCGCCGATGACTTTTGGCACATTAATTGTTGTATTCTATTCAGCACTAACTACTCTTCCATCTTGCAAAGCAATGCTTGCACATTAAAAAAAGAAGCAATAATTTCCTTGGAAGTGCTTTGTGAGCGAATAACTTTTGTTGGGTAATCTGGGAACACTCAAATAAGTGCTTAGGACTTGTAATAATATCTAGGTTTTCTCGTCTATTACAATATTGTGTGCAGATTTTGGAGCTCTTATGTTGAATTTTTTGAGCGTTACATTACATCAATTAGCATGGGTGTCTTTCTATGGTTGGGTCAAATTATGCAGAATAGATCTCTTTTATATGTAAATGTTTATGCAAAATCGAAAGTACTGCAGTCTTCGGTATACCTAAGAATGCGTGTAGTTCACAGTAAGTTATATGGCGATCTTCCTCAACCAATCACATCGATATTTTTTGCAACAACAACCAGGACGAAATTCTACAAATTATTATTTTTTTTGAAAGCGTTTTGATTAAGCCGGTTTTGACTCATGAAGGAAACTTAATTTTTTAAATCCAGGATGTATAATGTGTGAAGTATTTATAACAAATTTTCTTTAAATTTCCTTTTTTTTTTTACTACAGCAGATCTGTTCTTTGTTGTACCAGGTTTTACGTGTAACTAGTTAACTGATAAAACTCATAAATTTTTTGATATCTCCTCGTAATGGATTCTTAAAAGTGATATCTCATTGGATTTTCTAAACATTTTTTGGACAATCATTCAGAGACCACCCGAAGACTTATTAAGGCGTTATTTAATAACCACATCCTTACGTCAGCACGTAAGCGATGATTTCCGAACACGCCGCGCTATATTATAATCTCACTTTGTAATATTCGTAGCGGATAAACATCCAGGCGTTGGTTACGGCTGCGTTCAGGATAGCCGGCCGGGGTAGAGGCATTGGACAAACCGCCGCTTACATTAACACCGTTTTGGTTATTGGTCAATTAGGCGCACGCAAGGAAACCGTAAATTTAGTTCGCTTTTGCGTGAAAACCGTACGCGTGCAACGCGAACGCTTATACGGATTTAAATCTACTCGACGATCAATTAACGGCTAGGATCAGATAAGTTTCGATGGGCTACCTGTTTTTGAATTGTTGTCGCTTTCTCTGCTTTCTTACGTAACCGTTGGTTATGCTTTGGAGTTTGGTAACTTTTCGGGATGGGAAGATTGCGAAAGCTTCTGCTGTACTTACACATGACGGTAATCCTAGCTGGCGAAGTCCCAGAGGAAAAACGGATTGAGCAACAAGGGGTTTTTCAAAATTAATGCACACAAATTATTTTTTAGTTACATGTCGGTTAGTAGCATTCCTTAACAAGCTTTCAATGTATGGCATTCTTCATAATGACGGAGTCTCAACGGCTTGCTCGGTAGACAACACCTACCGTCAACACCGAATAATCTCTGGCAAAATTTAGCGTATACGTAATACTATGTCAAAATAATGGGATGATCAAGTATATCATCGAGATCATTTCGTTCAAGAAAATTTAGATTCTTGAATTTACTGCGTAATCATGTTGTGCCACAAATTTATGGATATTGGGGATCCGTAATTTCAAATGCAAAGGCTCCATCTCATTCCACTGTACCAATTATCACTTCCTTAAATGCTTTCGTGGTCGCTAGATTTGGAGATTTAATCCAATCGCTTAATCAGCTTATTCTCTAGATTTATTTGTGATGATTTTTTTCAAGGGCTGTGCTTTTGTTTTCAACATACAGCGTCGTGTTAGCAAACGTTCAATTATAGGCTTGCTAGTAGGATGCTTTGACGGAGTTTTAATAGTCCTGCTGCATATTTAAGCCTGTGTTCAATTAGAATTTCCTTAGCGTATCTTCGTTCGTTTCAGAACGAAACTAGGAGCCGTATTCACATTACAGTAGCGAATAAAACCTCGTTGTACTTAACAGAGCTTTTAAAGATAAAAAGCTACTTGATAGTCCTACATAGGGGATCCCAAGCATTTGAAATTGTAGAATTGCATCTATTATGTGAATCGTACGAGTTTCGTACATATAGGATGATCGATAAAGTGATGACCCTTTGTTCGTAAATGAGCTGAAGAAAACCAATTGCAGTGCAACATTCTCATGTATTTTTATGTCTTGTTTGCTTTAATTAATTTTCATCAAAATGTTATTTTGAATAATAAAACAACTTTTTTCAAATTCGTTTTTAATTATATTTATTTTTCGCCGATAATTGAAAAAATACATCGGCATCCTTGTTTTTGGTAACTAACCAATACTTATACCAGACACCAACATCAATATGCATATTCAAAACGTTTCTAGTTTAATTTAATATTTTATTTAACTTATTTTAAAATCAAATTCCTTTCCATGCCGACTTAATGCTGTAAATATGTTTGCTACTTGTTAAATTTATTTCGGGAGTGATGTTGATACGTAAAATGGTTTAAACATTAGTGATTCAAGCGCATTCTTATTCTCAGAAGCATCGTAATCGTCTCCAAATGATCCCATTAATTCTCACATGTGCTCCGTAAAATTTTAGCGGAAAAAGAGATGAATTAAACGTCTAAACGTATGTGCGACGGTCCGCTTGGATAACAGTGTCGAAGCGCCGAGAAGACGAATTTGTGCATCACGCGTGTGAACGTTCTATTGGTCGCCAAGTTCTCTTTCGAAGTTTTTTGTCTCTTTTTCGTTTCGAGATTACCAAGTCAAATTTTGCGCAAGTGTCCGTCATCTTCTTATTATAAAAGCACCGAACTTTGATTTAAGCGTGTCGCTATTGCCTCGCAGCGAGGGCAACAAACTGCAATTGAAGAACAAGGAGAGGAAGCAACCCGAAAAGAAACGAACGGAATAAAAAAGAACAATAAATAAATAAGCAATTGCACTAACGATTTCTAGTGGGAAAAAGGGGTTTATTATCGTCCTTGTTTCGAAACCTTTCTCTTTCCAACGTGTACGTATTATGTTTCGGTGCGTACAGGGTGTGCCAATTATTTGGGGAACGCAATTTCTCATATGACAATGAAAGCAATCACAAATACGCAGCAAAGCTACTTCAGGCTAGAAGTCCAATTGATTGTCAGAATCTCTCTATGATTCTGCAAATAGTGGCAGGACATTAATGGCGCAAAGGACCTTAATACCTTTAGAATAAGACGATTTTAGCATCAGCACTCATTCTGAAAAATTATAGCTTCAAAATGATTACATTCAGATCAATAATATTCTTATAATTCTTGTAATTAAAGCAAACTTTTAATTAATAAAGAATTGTGGAATTTAGACCAATTTTTTCAAGAATATTCGATAGATCAGTGAAGGTTGCTAATGTTCTTCGCGTCACATATTTGCTTTGATATGTTCAAGAAAAGTTGAAAGTATCATTGATATCAATATTTCTATATGGTTTTCCCATTTGAGAAAATGAAGTTTGACTGCTTTGAACGTGATGAAATTTAAGCACTCGTCATGTTGGATTTACCACCAAGGTAAACTTGCAGTGTTTTTTCAGCCATTTACTTATTATTTCAGAGATTATATGATAAGATACTAGTGTCTTCAAGGCTACCTCAAGAAGGTTATACCATGGCTAAACAGGAAATTCTCAAATAATTTAAATCTTCTTCTTTTGCCACACCAATCGTAGCAACTACTTATTTAATGTAAAGTTTTCTGAAACTTTTCTGCTTCTACATCGTAAAGGTAACAGTGAATAAAAACTAATAATGTTATCTACAATTTTTAATCGAGATGCAATAAATACCAACAAGGTAACATACTCTATTTTTTTGTTGAAAAAATGGCTTTGTTGTAATTACTTGTACCTTGTTTATGTCGCTTAAAGGTTTGTGCGAATTCTCAAACGCCATGGTAAACGCTAAAATTTGCCATCAGAAAATTGGCGCACCCTGTACATTCTCTGTACAGCCCCCTTCCTTCTTTTCCTGCAACTAAGTATTGCGAGGTGGTTTTTTCTTTTCTTCTTTTGTCCCCCAAACACAACCGACTCTCCGAGACACATTTCCGCCTTGGTGGGTTTCGGTGGATTTTTGCCGTGCGAAGGTCGCTTGTTATCCGATCTAGCGCTGGGCGAATTTTTGGCGTGCAAGTGAGAAAAACAACGGATGACGTAAGGGTGCATAAATTGTGGATGTAGACACACAAAACAACACTTGCACACTCGCACACATACGCGCGCACGCCCAAACGTATACGTAGAACACAGTCACTAACCACGTCGTTGTGGGGAACGAATTTTGGTTAAAGTGAATGGCCGGGCAAAGACCCTGGCCAAATGCAACGAAGAATGCAATTTAGTTGCATCCACTGGCGACTCGTTGTTACGCTCGGGTTCATTATCAGTTATTATATTGCACACATTTACTTGTATATATTATAAATTAGACGTAATTGACACACGGAATGGGGTAATGATGGTCGTTTTTTTGATGATGGATTTGTCGTTATCGTTTTGCCTCTCTCTTTCTAGAATTGTAAATAGTAAATAAGCGTGGGAGCTGCTAAGAAGGCTTTTATTTTATTGCTGTTAAAGTGGGTTGAAGGACAGACGTCTCTAAAAACTATAAAACTTTCAAAATGAAACATGGTCTTGGAGGAAACTGGAATTGCACTCTTAAAGATGTATTCTTAGTTAAAGAATCTGTTGTTAAATTCGAGTAGAAGATTTATTTGATTCATTCATTTGATGTAGATATTTTTACATTATTACAATATAATAATATAAGACAAGAAGGTTCCTTATTGAAGATAGTTATTAAAGATCTTTGACAATAAGTCGAAAATGCAAAATACTTCGAAAACGGCTAGCTGTAGGTACGAGAAATGTCTTGCACATGTAATGCAAAACGTCATTAGCAATACAGAGATGGCCCACGTCCACATTAATTTTATGTGAAAATATTACTAGCTCTACAGGTTTGTTAATATTCAGAGTGGATATGTGCAGATGTTATGTGCAGATTATGCTGCAGAACACTAAAAATCCATTCTTCTTAAATACGTAAACAGTTAACTATAAGTAAATATACGTAGCATACCTATACAACATATCATTGATCTTAACCTCTTCTGTGGTCCTCAAAAGAGTCACGTAAAACAAGCAATAAAGACATGAGAGAACAATCAAAAATCCTCAAATTCGGACAGTATTCCAGGACAAAAATAGGTGAGAGCACTCATATCAGGCTTGCCAAAGACAGCAAAAGCAGCTATCGCTCAGCAAAGGAGATCTTTGGCAAGATTTCTGACAGGTTAAGTAACCCTGAAATATCACTAATTTAAGCTAGGAAAAGCTGAAGATCAAATCGGTCCTGAAGAACATCTATTCTAACACACAGAAGGGCATTCTGTTACAATAGATTCATTATACACAACACCGAAGGTGAAAAATTAATCGCCGGCGGAACTTACGCGCTGATAGTTGAATGAAGCATAGAGCTGATAGCAAACCAACACTATACATAGTTCTATAGCGCGAAGTTCTAGCACATCCCGAGGTTGAGCAAGACTTATTATTTTGTTTGTATATGTTAGTAACTACTGAAGAATTTACTTTCTGCTGTAATATGATGAGTCTAATCAAGTCATTAGGATAAGACTATAAGCGACCGAATAGATTATCTTTGTTACAGCGATCAACGTTTGCTTATCCATCTTATTATCTCAAGCATAGAACGTTGATGGATAGAAACGATATTAAGAATATTATTGCAATTTTCTGGGATCTCCTAATATATGGTTCGAATGAAATAGAATATAATATGAAATAGAATATAATAGTCAATATATGTACATCGTAGTGCATTTGTACTACTTAGTGCACTGTATTACTTAGATGTTGTTTGAAGCTAATCGTTCACTATATCTACATCTCAAGCAACGCAATAATTATGTTTATTCTAATAATGGTGATTCTTTAGTTAAGAGACAAGCAAAATCTTACATTTAAACTGAAAATAACGTAATGTTTGCAATGAACTAGAATAGAAAGCTTCATTTCTATTCTAAGACTCAAAACTTAACTCTTCCGCCCAAAACAAACTATTGATACATTTATTGTTTAGCCACCTTTAGTCATGTAGCAAGTGAAGAAGTTGAAGTAGTGTAAAACAAGGTTTTAATGTGCAGTACAAACACTTGTTGTACGGTCTGTGTAATTTCATAGACATCCTTGCAGTATTATTTACAGTTGGCTGACATTTTCTGCAACAATATTTACTGAAGGCAAGGTTGGTTAGTACATATTTGTAGCAACAAATAAATGTCAAGGAAATTGAACTGCAAACGGTGTTGACTAGTAGCTTGCTTTATTTCTTCACTTCTGTACGTTTCTATCTTTAATAATATGTATATCAGAGAACTTTTAGGTAGATACGAAATAAAATCAAAAGTAAACAAAACTTTTTTGTTTACTTTTGACTGTTGACGAGATATACTCGTATGTAAATTAAGCATTCTAGTAATGTGAGGCTGAAATAGTAAGTAAAATAAAGTGTCTCCGCTTTACTATCATCCTTAGCACAACATTACAATCAATACTAGACGTACGTCCCAATGCTTAAGCTATCATCTTTAACAGCAAAGCTTCAGTTCAGTTTCTCACGGAAATAATTTTAACAAAACATGATTTTTACAGACGCGTTAATATTTTAATTTGAATGTTTAAGGTGTTATTGGAAAAGGGGGAAAAGTAAAATAAAAATAAACGTCTATCTTTACTAATACTATTTAATTTCGTTGGGGAGACTTTCAGTCTGAAGTTAATTTTTGTTACAATTTTTTAACACATTTATTAAAAAAACTGAAGATATAAAATGGCTCGTTGGACAGAAAAGTCATCTTACAGTTAGTAGGATATTTTAAAAATTTACCAATACCGGAAGTCTTAAACCTTTTACTTGATACTCAAGATAATCCATATAATCTTAGTAAGCAGTTTGGATTAAATCGTAATATTCACATATTCCATAGCTGCAAACAAAAAAAAAACGAAAAGGAACAATACATTTAGGAATTGTTTTTGGCGGAGGATGATCCGTAAGGGTGATTATTTTGCGAAGAATTAATGCAATATTGCTATTTGAATCCTACTTCTTTACACAATATATGATTGATATATGATTGGATTCGAGGATCAAATAGACTACATCAAAGTAACGTGTTCGCTAAAGATATAGTGGTCTAAAATTTGGCTTCATCTTCTTATCGAACGCGTTATCCAAGACGATAAATAAAGATAATGTCTACCTTTTCAGCAAGGAAAACAAAACAGGTGAAGCTGATGCAGTGGACAAAAATTATTGACAATTTTTATGAGAAATATCAATGCTCAATTTAACTATTCATTTTTATTGACTTGCCTGTGGTAAGATATCAAATAATATTAAAATAAACAATTAACCTCCAACCTGTTGAGTTAATTGTTAACCGATACGCTACTCAAAAGGGATAGATTACGCGTAAAATGTACTAAGTGGAAGCTACACCGAAAACGGTTTCAGCAGCAGAAATAAAACAAAATAAAGGAAGCCGCTGCCGCTACGCACTTATATACATACCTATCTCGCGTATATACGGCTTGCAGGAGTACTCGCGAGGGTATACCTGCTATGCACATCACAGGATCCTTTCTCGAACGTCTTGTTTATAATATCTCTTTAATTGCATTAGCTATCTCTATCTGGAAGACGTGTAATTTGGAGAGCGCGCGAAAGGGGCCAACGACTCCATAGTTATGGTCGTTAAGTTTTTGGACAGCGCGCGTTTTAGGCAAAAAGGAAAGCTACGATCCGGTTACGCCGTATCGGATTGGTCTTGTTGTTGTTACTCGTGTGGTGTGTGCTGTTGTTGTTCTTGTTGTATCGTGGGCCGGTAGTACTGGATCCTTTATTATTTTCAGAATTCCGCGGATGCTCACTATTTCAAAACGTCTATTAGGTGTTTCGCTTGAGAATGCTTCAGCTTCTCCTTTCGTAAAGAAAAAAAAGATATCCGAAAGGTTTGAAATCTTAATGGTAGTATTCTAAAGAAAAAGCTTTTTGATCTTATCAATATCCTGACCAGTATTAGTAGTATAGTTCCAGGAAGGAATTGTGTTTACCTACCTCGGAAGGTATTGATTATTTTACTTGCCATTAGCATATTTTAAATTTACTGAGATACTTTGCATCTATTTAATAATTGGCGAAGCAACATCTGGTTTGCCGTAACACTTCACTAACATTAGTCTCACGTTTAATATCTAAGCCGCTACATTCAGTAGTAAAATTGAACAGTGTTATATGGAATATACCGTTTCCTGCGTTGCACGCACTAAGAAAGAGCATAGGCTCCATTGTCCCCAATGTCAATAGTCCAACCTACTTGGTTTCCAGATGGTTGTCTGGCAAAGTTAACCAATAACCCGTAAAAATTCCCGTTTTGGCAGTTGAACATTCATCTGAGTTCCTTGAGAGAATTAAGAATATTCGGCTTTCTGATGCGAAGTTTCAATATAATTTGAGTAGATAACTTCGAAATATTTAGAAAAATTTCTGATGAATAATCAAATAAATAGACAAGTGGTTGTGAGCTTATCTGAAACAACGTTTCTTTCAAATTTGTAACAACTTTTATTAACACACCGAAGAAAATGTAAACAATAAGGAACTGACAATATTTTAGTTAAGTTTGGGAAAATAATGTTTAGATCAGTTGAACTTTAAACTTTTGTTCTTAAGAAATATTTTCTAACCAACTTTGGAGTTGCTTTTTCAGTTTTTTCGTTTTGTATTTTTCGACCTTCCTCCATTTTGCGTCTGTCATTATTTATGTTTTTTCTTTTTTTTTTACTTTAAATATTGGGAAATTGATAAATATCCTTGACATATATCCTTAAATTTAAAAAACTGATTGTTGTCGTTTCCTTTTCCAGCAAAGCGCAGAAACTCATCTAACCATCGACACCGAAGAGGTAGTCTGCGATGAAGGACAAGTAACATCGTCCACACAGAATTCCAGGGTGACGAATCATTCCAATACCAACGGAAGTATCATCACTATGACGCTGAAGAATAACCATTTAATTGTGGAAACCGAAGAGAGGACTGTAATATTCCGTAATCTACCTTGTTTCTGGACTGAGATAACGTCGTCCTGTTTCAGGATATTCAAGAAGACAGTCGCGAAACGAAATTGAAATATTCTCCTAGCGCTAGAGGAGTGTTTGTGGTAGAAGTCCAACAGGGTGCGCGCAGAAGTCCAAAATCTACAAGCTTGCCGACTGTAGGCTCTGATGTTGAGCCGTCGATCTCGCTTAGCGATCAGTGTGCTTTGATTCATAATCCTCCTGATAGGTAATACGCAATAAATAATAAAATATTTTCGGTTTCGTTTATTAAATCAAAATGCCATGAAAATGTGTAAATTTAGCGAATGTTTTCTTTTTGTTGCATTTTTGATGAAATAATATTTGTATCGCAGAAACATAATCTGACGTCTCTTGTGAAAATTGTTTATCAATTATTTTGGTATGGAGTATAAACAAATAAAGAACGATCTGTGGATTTTGTGGCAGGGTGGTGCTGTTTTTGCTAGACTCAACGTATAGCGGCAAAGTTGTCGATGAAGAAAAGAGGACCAGATCAATAATCGAGTCTTCCATCTGTTATGGGCTTGAAATAGAAGATAAGGACAGTGTGAAAAAAGAAGAACCCAACATGCCTTACGTATTCCATTACCCTGATTTCGAGGTAAATGATAAATCGCACAGAGTAAGTCAAGCCGGAAGAAGAAGATTTACGTAAGTACGACAGATTTCTTTGACCCAATAAAATATGCTGAAAACAAGTGGACAATCTGTGAAGATCTAAGAGTTCTTCCAATGCAATTTATCTATGCGGAACCGAATGAATAGGAAACCACATCATATTGAAGCAGTCTGGCCTGAAGATAATCTTAATCTTAGCTAGAAAGAAGTTGTTGTTGCGCGTAAACCCAAACGATGTTATTCTTCCACTCCTACGAATATAGACGGGTTTGATGAAACGAAGGATACTTCTTTAAATATTTAAGATATAAATGTTCCAGATTAAGTAATGCAAAATTTAACGAAGGTATTTTTGTTGGACTACTTATTCGACAGGGATCCTTGAGTTTTGGACGGGAAAGAAAATGAAACTTAGATAGTCTTCGTGGATTTTTCGGCAACAGAGATGATAATTGCATTCAGTTGGTTCAGTTGGGACTTGAATTGATTGGGACCGAATTGATGGCAAAAATGCCATCAATTCGTATGTTACATGTCCCTTAAAGTCCACTTTTTTCCATTCCTACCCAGAGCTGTCACTAATGAAAAGAGGTTTCCCCAAAATCCTTCTTTAATGGAACAATGATATCGGGGACCTCGGAATAAAGCAATTTTTGTAGATAACTGCCGGAATAATTCGCTTTCAACTCAACCACCTACCAAGTATTCTTTCACCAATTTAGCGCTATTAAAACGTAAAATGGACTTTCAATTTTGTTGGCTCATGTAATTGAAATGTACAATTTTCTTTTAATCCTAATAATAATAATAATAAAATACTTCCACCTATTGTATATAGGAGAAACTAGAGCTAATACAATACCAACGGATATTGAGCTGGGAATATTAAGAAGACGCTTGCAAAAGCAAACAAAGCTCGTTAATTTCTAATTACATTTTAATCCATAACGTGTAAAATACATAATGGATAGCACTACCTTGTCTTTCATGGATTCGCTTTCGATACATAATGAACATCTTATCCAATTTATGATAATCGACACAAGAGAACGCATGGAATGTATTACGATGAAATGCATAACGTCCTGACCGCTAAGATTGTATGAGAAGCAAACAATAATAATAATAGTTGGCATTCGTCATAGGATACGTATTTTGCGTGTGATGTGGCTAGGTATCGAATGTTTAGGAAATTCCACTTACGCACTGCTAATATCAAAACACGCGTTTTAATACATAATGGCGTTAGCAAGTATTTCCTCGTTTATAGAAGTAGATATGTATGTGTATAAACAACATTATCTATTTAAAATAACGCAAGTACTTTTGACGAAGGAACAGCAACGGTATTTAAAATTCCGTAAGGCGTGAACCGTACCACGACATGGACATATTTACTTCATATTTAAACGTCATTAACGATTGCATCAGGTGGAATGCCATTTGCATACTTTCAAGCGGGATGACTATATTTATATTGTAGCTTACCAAAAATCTGCAGTGAACTTGTCGGCGTTAAAGTGGATAAGGTTTACTTCTTTTACTACTTTTAGTTACATTTCCAGAGATGTAGTGATAATAGCGGTATTGATGGCACTTATGTTTTTTCCTTATTTTAATTTTCGAATTAATTTTGGTGCTGAGCTAAATTTTCCTAATGTTCATGGTAAAAGCTTATAAGCCTAGGATTTCACTCTAAAGAAGGACACCAGCAATCTACAAATGCAGATTCCGATGAAATTGTGGACTCTGAAAGAGAATCATGGAATATGAATAACACACTTCCTTTTAGGGCTGAAACGCCCGATTTCGGGGTACATCGTCCCAACTAATTTGCACGATTTCTGGATTTGATATAGTCGCGAGAATTAGGTAAATTATCTTCGGAAAAAATAAGCAATAAGCCAAAATTGTCTTTTATTTTCCAGAAAATTTTATTTTATATTTTTTAGGGGGTTAAATATGCTCGCGATATTTTCTGTTTTTTTTTCAAGAAAGTCGCTTCATAACTATCCCAGGAAGTAGTTACAATCATCATTTTCCCGACCGACGCAACACTCCGCTTTCTTCGGATCCGACTCACTTTTCGCGATCCACTATTTCGACTCCGCCTTGCCTTCAGGAGTGCTTTGGTGTAACCAAATTTCATCTATTGTTATTGTGAAACGACGTCAGAACCATGAAATATTTCACTTAAACTGCTTGAACAGAGTTTGAAAATGTTCATTTGTTTTGAGTGAGGAAGACTAGCACCGGGCACACGGTTAATACTTCATACCAAATATTTAACCAATATACCACACAAACGTTATTTCGAGATAATCAAGCCTTTGCTATCTCTCTAATCTTAGTTGAAAGAACTTTCAACTAAGATTTGGTTAGTTTCAACTAAGTTCATTCGGTACCATTTGGCGAGCTATCCCGGTGTTATTCGTAGTGGTTCAAATGTTTGCTCGCCCCGAACGTTTGTAGTTAACCAAGCTGATACGATCAGGTTTAAATAAACCGTGTTAAGTGATGGTGCGGGGTTTCAATTGAGTGTCGACTAATATCGTTTATTATGTATTATTGTATCCCCGATTTTTTTTTTTTTTTCAGTGATGACCATCAGTGATTTTCAGTACTATCATACTCATTATCTATTTCCAAAATTATTCCGGTAAAAATTGCATTCATTGTAGTGAATACTATTTTTCGTTAATTCAGGTACAGTGACGATGATACCCTGGAGGAAGTGGACGAAGCTTACTATGCCGAAACTACATCGCCAATTAACAAAGAAAACCTAAGCATGATCGCCCTTAAACCGAACACTTGTTTAACCCAATCAGATCAGAGTTTATCAAAATGTTCATACGCGTATAGCAACCAAACAGAATACGACAGTGGAATGTACGGTTATCCAATAACGAACGATAACTGCGATAACGAACTTCCCGTATGCAGAAAACCGGAAACCGGAACCAAGCCAAAAATAACCTCCGCGATTTTGAAGAGCGCAGACAGCATGCGCATGAGTATCGATATCATGCAAGATGATCCACTGAATTCCGATCTATTTCTGCGTGCCAAGTCTCTGTCTAAAGAAGAGGACGATTCAATACAGGAAGAACAGAATAGGTTAGGGAATTGCTTTCCTTGTCCAGCGAAAGAAGAAGTATTCGATACCAACATGGTAAATAATCTAAGTGATGGTACTATGGCGTCCAAATTGACGCAGAGCGTCGAAAACGAGAATCAAAATGGTAATAGCTAAGAGGAGAGGTATCTACCTTTGTAAATAATAGATTTGTAAAGTTATTATATACTTATAAATAGTTTTAATTAATTTTAATCGGTGTGCAACGTTAATACATACATTCCATTTTATACCTTGTAACTATTGATTGAAAAAATTGAAGAAATTTGCTGTAATCTTCATACACCTGCACAGTGAATGATATTATTCACGTTTGTGATAAAGATTTTAAAAAGCATCTTAGGGAAAGTAGACCACTGAATTTTATTCTGCCCATATATCGCAATTATATCCGCAATTCGATGGGTTTGTAAATAAATTTCGTGCATTATTTCCAATATCTACAGGACCATTAGAAATTTTTAAGTCGGAATTACGAAGTTCAATTACGATAAAAATATTCGAATTCAATATACAAAGCATTGCCATATCTACCAAATTTAGTTTCGGTGTCTCCAGAAAGTCCAGAGATTGGTTCCAGACAATTATCCGCTGTTGATCCACTGAAAATTCCGTGTTGTATGGATAATATGCTTTTTAGAAGAAGAAAATAATCGGATAACGCTGTTTAAGATTCTAAACATAAATCTAATTACTTAGTACCTTGTAGTCCAGCTTCGAAATTGTTGATTTTGGTCTAGACTACTTTCATGATCATGTGCTAAATAAATTGTAGAAGAGACTTTTATCACCAACCGAAAGCGGAGCGTGGAAAAATCAACTTGGGAACCTCAAAAGCTTAGGTATATTAACCTTCCGTCTACCAGCTGAGCCCAGACAAATATTTAAATTCGGGTCGTATGGATTCGGCCGGAAGAGGGACGGTTAAGTTCACTAGGACTACTAGCTATGTAGCTGTTTAATTAGCTAACGTTTAAAATAATAGCTACAAATATTTTTAAGTAAACTAAAATAATACTAATTTATATTTAAATGTAGCTGATTAGTTAATAGCAATCCATTAGCTATCGGAAAGCTATTTAAATAAGGATAATAGCAACGAAATAAAAAAGGGATGTTTGAATTAGGATGTGGTTTTGTGTATTACGACACAAAAATGATCAATACACCATAGCTATTTGATCTTGATCAGGAACAAAATGAGAATGTGTCTAGTAAATAATTAAAAGTTTCATAAATCATCTTCAATATTAAATCGTCCGAGTTTCATATTAAATATAAACGATATATAATCGACAACAGTGTAATTACTGTTACATATAAAAAGTTGCATCAATTTTAAAAGGAATATTATATGGTAACTGTACCGAATTGACGTTCACGACCTAATTTTATTGGATTTTCAAGATTTGCAGTTCATTTTAGCTGTATGCCAGGTCATAAGGAGGAATGTGAAGGTAATGCTCCATTCTTAGTAGTTGGAAATTTACTTCCGTGACCGGTTTTTTAACGATTGTCAAGTGATATTAATACATCGTCAACCTTTACATATTCGAACTTGTTGTGATTGTTATAATAGCTGCGTTCTAAGCTAATAGGATGAACCGAAAGCATCCGGAAAAGATGGAGTTATAGAAACGAAGTCTGTATAGGTGGGCGACATAACAGTTGAGATAATTACACACGATGTCCTAACTTTCCAGTTTCTTAAGGTTTTCTAAAGGTAAACCAATGCAATATGTTTATAATTTTGTCTTCAATTGTCTAAACTTAGAAAGTACTCTTAGAAGAGTCCAAGATGCAAATATGCTTTTGTCTAACTGTTTACAAGATTAAGCTATGTTTGAATAATATTGATATTTATATTTATAATAATAATTATAGAAAATCGTCAATATATAATTTTGCATGTAGAGGGCACATTATCAATAATATAAATATATTCAATTAAAACAATTAGAAAAAGAAGTATCACAAACAATGGGTAAATAAATAATTGATAAACAGAACATTTATAAAGTTAAGTGACTAGAAACTTCCGGACATCATAAAATTCCCACTCCAGAAAGCTTACCTTAAATTTGTTAAGATTTTTAATTGTTTGGTTACATCGGCAATAGTAAACGAAACATGTTGGCGTTCCCGTTCTTTCACTGTTGATTCGTTATTGCAAACTTATTACGAAATAAGTTTTATAGAAACAGTGTTGCATTCAGAAATGCAACAGTTGTAACGTTAAAAAAGTGCCGAAAAACGATTACGGGAGTGTGTTTTGTAACGGTTCTGTACTTAGGCTTTAAATTTTATATCAACAGTTTAGAAATGCATTACCCACCTTTAATTAAAAATATCCGATTTGGTGCTATTAAAGAAAAAGTCGTTTCTGCTGTTTGAATGCGTTAAAAGTTTATGTTTAATACTGGAATAGATATAGCCAAATACTCAATTCAAAGACGTAAAAATTTACACTAAAATGTATTTGCATTTTGAACTTTTTGAAGGAAATAAGTCTCCACACAATCGACGATAAAATATTACGAAATTTGGAGAATAGATACAATTCTACAATTTCACAATGCACATCTTAGTCAATGTTATCTTTTTCAATTCAAAAGCTGCTATATTTCCTTACAGAACTTCTTAATATATATTTAAACGGTGCATCCATCCTTATTTGTTAAAATTCTTAAATTTATGACGTTCAGCCAACCACATTTCTTAAGCTGTTAAAGCCAAGCAGCCGCGAGGAGTGTTGCAGATATATCATAGTCGCTTTTATAGGATTTCAGGGGTGTTAGTTGAATATTTGGCAGAGTGGCCACGGCGAAAACCAGTTTATCCTTTTATTAAGGTTTAAAGACCTCTAGGTCATCATGGTTTATTCGTACGTATGGGAGCTTTAAACTTACTATTGCAAATTCTTTCATGCCGAAGACTGAACACAACATTCGAAGCTTTCTGCTTTATCGCTACGCCAGGTAATTGAAAAATAAAAATAAATTTTTAAGGTAAACCGTACAAAAGGACGGTACTTTTTAATGTATTGCCGATGTGCTTGATTCACTGTGTAATGTGCGAGTTTTTAAACTAAATCTCTGAATGTAATATTTTTGTAAATGGAAAATGGCATTCGCTGTACTCGTGTCGTGATTATATTTTTCGAGATATTTGAATTTAAATGAATTTTAATCTAAAAAGAGTACGTCATAGAAATGTAATTATTTGTATATAAGTACGAAAATTGTTTGTATAGTAGATGAACAAGTACAGCTTTGCACGTTTGTATTAGGCGTCCCTAGCAAGACCCATTGTTTACGTGATTATGGTTAATATTTAAGGTTATATGTGCTCATAAGAACTTGATATTTAATATAAGTTGTATTTGTGATGAGTAGATGCTTTATCTGGTTTCTACCAAAGAAAGTACCCGAAGTGTAGTGATGAAAGTTTGCCAGTTTATAAACGCGATTAGGTGCATCCTTTGTTGCGTTGTACATATACTCACGGGATGTAAGCTACTATTTAATGTCACCCTAAATTTCCTTTTCCAAAACAACTCTGAACTGCTAGAAATAGAAAAATAGTTTCAGCGGCTGATTTGGCCCATTCAAGGAACTTTTTTGGACAGTATGGGTCTTAATATACAGGATAAGGCAATCAACAGGGCACAACGTGTGTTATGTTTATTCGTTTGAAGTTCAAAAACGATTATGTTCACTGCATTTGCCATAAAACGTGCAAAACCACGCATTTCGATTTTTGGTAAAAATTTGATTTCGTAGTGTTCTTGATCGTTTCTGCCACCTACAGCGCTATATAATTTGTTAATAAGTGTTTAAGCTTTTAGACGGGGTACAAATTGGGTACACCATGATGCAGTTGGCTCTGATGATGACCATAGAGTATTTTGTATCTTCCAATATTTTTCTTACGACAATTATTCGTTAAAATGGTATTGAGACGTTGAAGCCTAAACATATACGGTATTTATTTTGAAAATTAATAAAATGAATTGTGATATTTTTGGATAGGCTTCAGAGGGTGCGTAATACATAAGAGCAAAGTTGTATATGTATAAGTATATGTTATGTGTACGTATGCAATATTTCGCTTGGTATTAAGAAGTTGCAAATACGTTACGTGAATATTAATATTAATAATGATAATAATAATAATAAAACCAAGTCGGTGCTTTTAAAGAATAATATAAATGTAAATAAGCTACATACATGTATTGAATTACGTTTTTTTAAGCGTGTAATTACTGTACTTGAAAGTTGGCTTGAAGATAGGTGGCATGCGAAATTTTAATTCCTATATAGGCACGTGCTCCATGTATAATTATAGGGTTCTCGAATTATATAAATTATTGAAGATAGATCTTTCGAAACAAATTTCTTAAGAAATAACGTATACATGCGCATTAATTATATGTCGATATAAAATTTAATTGGGAACATGACAAAACACAACTTAGTTGTTTCGCGTACTTTTTTGCTCGCAGATTTCCCTACAGCTGTCCCAGTGGTTTAGGAATAATGAATTGCCGAGGTAGAATTGGAAGCCATGATTAATATAATCGGTACTTTGCTTGCATTTAAATTAATGATTATGTAGCGATAGCGGCATTTTATTAAGTAAATAAAAAAAACTAACTGCTAATTGTAGTCGATGAGGTTTGCAACCGACGACTTCCTCTATCGCGTCTCAACGTATCTACGAACGTATGCAGACGTAGACGGAGTTCTCTAGCAGCGCACAGAGATTACGTAAGGTGTTATACGAGGGGAGTTCCCTTTCCGCTAATCGGTTACAACTAGTTATGTTTTCCGCTAATGCTTCTTGTGCACAAAGAACCATGAAATTCAATTGTGATTCTTTGCTGTTTTAAGGATGGTTTAAAACCTAAGGAATTTTTCGAGGGCAAGTCATATTTCTTAGTTACCGTAAGAACGATAGCATAAGTGGTCGAAGTCCTCGGTCAAAAAGTACAGTCACTGAAAAGAATATTGATCTTGTACGAAATATGTTGAGAATCGTCATGTTACTTCCAGGAGTACTCAAGCAGCTTTAAAGATTGGTGTGAAAGCAATTTACCAGACCTTACCTATTGGATTGATGTAGCACCAGCGACAAATTTTATTTCAAAAAGTTACCTTAACAGCAATAAGACAATTGATTAGTATTTGTAACAGTCGTACCACTAACGTAGCTAGAAAGGAATATATTTAAAGCACCTTTTACATTCCAGGATCTATCACAAAAGTGTCACAAAGTCCCAAGTGAAGTCACTCGATTGAAACGGCTACATTTGATTTTAGCGAATTAGACAAAGGATTACTTTTCGATCCTTACGATGGTTTTTACACCATTCGTCATTAATACGTTGTCCGGTTCGGGTAACAATGGCAACATTAACACGCTGATTATTTCTTTCATAACCAACTTGCACTTGTTTGATCCGAATTCTGAGTAGCTTGATATGGATGTCAGTAACCAGCAAGGATCATCGTCGGGATACCGTAAGTTTCTACTTTTTTTCATGATTGAATAGCTAGGAAACAGCCATCAGAATCAATTTTGCAAATGCAACATGTCTCTCCTACAACCAAGAGGAATTGCCGGATAAGCCAGGTGTAGTTGTAAACGGTATGAAAGAATGGTGTCATCGTAACAACTTAATCCCCAACACCGCTAAAACTACGATGTGGCTACAAAGTTTTTGAAACTTGTTTTGGGTCCCGATCTCTTTGGAACGAAGCAGGTGGATCAAGTAGTTTGTGAGTATTCTACAAGAGGCAATCTTAACACGAACTCCTCTCGTATATTAAATTGCTTGTGTCATAGATGGAAACTTCCTAATGTAGTATTGTCGTAACGAACTTGCAAATCTTATGATATTGATAAGTGCCAAGATGCTTTTTCCAGTAAATTCTTTAATTCCTCAATCACTGCACCCGATACATTTATTCTTTGTCCTTCACAAAACCGTTGGATGAATCTTTGAAAAATCGCTCGAAAAATTGCATTGAACAAGGCATTTTGCGGAGAATTATAATAATTCAAGTTATGTTCTGATATAAGTATGCGTAAGACTTAGATGGTCTTTATTAAGTTCTTCTATTCTTTAAGTCTTGAGTTGTGACAATTTGTAGTTTGGTAATAGTTAAAAGAGGAAGTAAATAAAAAGGAATAGTAGCCTGTTATATTTCCTTAAAGTTAACAGTAGATGGCCCTTTATTAACAAGAAAGCAGACGCTAACTTTTCGTTTTTTTTTTTGCTACCCTACACATTCAAAGTAAAGGACAGAAGGCCGAATAGATTAATAAGTTTATTACAAAATGATTTATTTAAAATACTAGGACCAATTTGGGGTGATAAACTATTGTTTAGATAGAATGAGCATTTGATTTGAGACGATCTAAAGGTTGTAAGAGCTTATGGAAAATCAAAATAAAATATGTTGCGAAATTTTGTTTTTAAATCGATAATCAAAATAATAAATACAAGCTTATCTAAAATATTTAGCAATAAGTTGAAATTTCTATGATTTCTTGAAATCAATTAAAAAGAAATGCTGTTATCGCCATTATTGGCGTTAATTTTCAAATAAACACGCTAACGTATCTTCAAGCCAAAAAAAACTTGCATTTATAGGTACAAATATGATTGACAACGACCACCCTAACCAACCAAAATAGTGGTTTTAGGAAAGCACGTTGCAGCAGGAAGTAGCTCAATCTTTGATGTACTTTTATAATTGTTGTTGAAATAGACACGAAAATCTTAAGAAGAAGATATAAAATTACATCAATCAATAGATGCAATTGAGAACATTTCTAGAAACAACCACCTTATTAATTTGTATACGTTTCCTACAGCATATTAATTTCAATGTAAATTTCTTGTAACCGTCCTTCGTACATAGAGGTTGTAAATGAAGTCTGGAATTATTGCCGAAGATTGCTAACTCCTTCAGATTTTACGTTTACAACCTCGATTGTCTTTAAAATATTTTAAAACGTAAAAGATAATAAATTGTATTGTGATATATACAGGGTGATTCAGAAAACAAGCTTGAGAAATTTGATGTAATGATACAAGAATCTCATGTGTTATTTTTCATTGTGAATTTTTATCAACAAATTCCTTTTTGGATTTTGTCTAAGTTAATCACCCGTATATAAATGTTATGAATAAAAGAGACGATTAAATAAACATGTTTATGGGGGAGAATGAATTTAGTTAATATGTACTGCACATTGTTAACTTAATTTTCTATTTTCTCTATGTGTGAATAATTTGTTGGAGATTACTTTCTTATTGTAATAATTATTATAGAAAGCACTTAATCTACAAAATAAATAAATTTAATCAGTGTTTTCATATTGATTTACCTTATTCTAATCACTTCAATGACGTTAAAAACATATTTCTATTAATCCTACCTTATTTTGTGGGAAGTAGCAATATTTTGTTGTAGGAAACCCAACGCTGCCCATGTTAAACAGATAACCGCTTATCGGGAAATTACTGGGAGGTATCAACGGACGATACGGTTGTGTGACGAATAAAAAAAAAATGCGCCCAACTTTGTTAGTGATCACTAAAAACAAACATAAAATTGATGTATCTATCATGCAAGTTATACAAACAGAAGATTTGGATCCCCCTAAAAGGATTTATTGTGCGCATTTCCAGGTGTGTGAATTTGCGAATAGCAAATAGTCAAATAGCGATATCGGAATTTGTTTAACCACTATCATATTTTTTTCGCTTATTGAAATATTAGTGCAAATAAAAAAATCGTTTTTTTTTCAGGTAAATAGATTTTATTGTGTCTAAGAGATTAGAAATCCATGTGCAACGTTCAAATTGGCAAGAGGGAAGGTGTATTATTTCTCAGCTAATATGGCCGTCGAAAGCTTTACAGACGGATTCATTTTTGACCCTCACTGTGGGGATCTCGTCTATTATCGAAGATGGAGGATAGGTTTAAATTTCGGAAAGTCGTAAAATGTTGCGTCTCTTATGAGCTCGTGGAGAAAATGGAGAACTGTAACGTATGACTAGAGATGACCAAGGCAGGTGGAGTTATCCCTTTTTTGCAGCGACTAGATGGACTCGTGTCTATTCGCATCATAAGAATGGATTCGTGTTGCCTACCGGTGTCCCCGACAGTCGACGAAACACGAGTCTGTTCAATCTCTGTCTTTGTCCTCGCTGCATATGATGTTCGAGATTTAAACAAGAGTGCCCATTTTCTTCTTTTACCACTAGCACATTTATTTGATCTTATAACGGCGTTGGCGGTAAAATGTCTTGATAAATGATGATTACTTCGATCTTAGCGTTTTAGAACTGGCTGACGAAATAAGTATTTCTTTATTTTTAACAAAGAATGAAGAACAAACTGACGTTTTTAAATTTATTACTTTCCTTAATGTTGGATCAAATTTGAACAATGGGGTAAGAATTATTAAAGCTGGCCATAACTGTTGCTACCGGTGAAAGAAGTTTCTTTAAATTAAAAATAAACAAAAAGTACTTAATATCTATTAAAAATCGCCTTGTTAGGTTAGTAATGTTGGCAGCTGAACATGGCTAGATCTGAAAGGAATTATTTGCGATTTTGCAAAAAAAAACTTAGTAAGAGATACTTTAACTTCTCACTAGCTCCACCCGATCATCAACAGTTAACAAAAACAAAAGAGGATCCAAAACGGAGTTCCGAGGAACACCAACGATTCCATTGAATTCATCCGAAAGAACCCGATCTATTTTTACTTTTAATTTCAATGCAATCAAACGCTTTCGTTAAATTAAACAAAGATACCAGCCGCATGCCTACAAAGATCCATATTGCAGTATACGTACTGAGCTAAATCTCTTCGTCATTTATCAAGGATCAAAGTAAATAGATTCGTGAGAACGTCTGATAATTGAGAGGAAGACTGTTTCTTCTGTTTTTACCACCTCCCGAAATTTTAAGCGATATATTGAATCAATACTCAAAGAATTAAAGCGTTACAACAAAAAAATGAAGAATAATAGTTAATAATAGCTTGTTTGTCAGTGATCCTCTGACCATTTTATCACAATTGCACTTTATGGTTATTTATGTAAAGCAACAAAATAAATGATCTGATCATGTTTCTTTATTTAGTCTACCAATAAAACTTTCTCCTACTGTAAAGCATGGTTATCGAATGTATTTTGACATCTAAAAAAAGATAAACGAAACAAAAAACACGAGACCACTATCCACGTTACGTTCACATTCTGCTTTTTTTTCTTCTCTTAGTTGTTCGGCGATGTTCGTTCTTTTTTTTTGTACTATTTTTCTCTTTCAAGAGAAAAAACATCCATTCGGTCGTTTATATTAATTAGAGGTTTCTCGACCTTATGCTTAGCGCACTTTGGTGTCCTAACCGCTTAAAAACGTCACAAGCTGCATACGCTGCAAATAACAAGTGTAATTGCTTGACACATTTATTAGCAAAACTTTCGAATATTTGGCAATGGGATACGTTACATGTAGGCGAGGCCTTTTATCCATTACAAATATAATACGCGTACTTACATACAATGCATATATTACTTTTGTATTATTATCGCTACCCTTGCTCGTTATAAATTAGCCGTTTCTACACCATCTATAAAGTATGTTAATTTTATCAATGTGACATGTGTTGTTGCGCTGGAGGCTAAACGTTGCTGCAAGTTGAAAGGAAAAGAAACGATATGTTTGCCGCTTCAATATTTATGACTTGCGTTAGCCAAAGTTGCTTGAAGAAACAAGTATATTACTAAGATTTATCCACGTGCTATTAAATCTAACACTTTGATTGAAAAATAAATTTTTAGTAACTCAAAAATTTTCAATTATTGTTATAAATAGCATCTACGTTGCATCTAACTTCGAGCTATTCATTTTAGGTTGATTGGTATCTTAACCAACATTACACTAAATAATGTTGTAATAATGGAAAAAAGGAGCGCCTATAAAGTTCTATTAAGGTATATTTAACAACAAATTAACCGAAAATATTACAATATTCACTTGTCGGACCCACATTCATCGAATTGCTTCTCTAACACATCTCTTGGATTTAGAAAAACGTTTTCTGAAAGTTTTATGCCCAGGTCTCACGTCAAAAGCAAAGAACCAGAAGTAAGTAGCAAACTACTTATACGAAGGCAAGAAAAAAATATTTTTATGTGTAAAATTTATTTTACTTTTTAACGAGTCCGTTGAAGTTGATACGCTTAGTCCAACGCTTTTATTTTTTTATATTTCATCTAAATACGCTATTAGTTACTGGCATACCAATCTACTTTCCACCAAAACATGATAAATTGTGACTAATTGTTGTTCTGTTAAGGTAAAAAGGATTTATTAATTTGATTTAATTTCGAAAAACTTTGTTTACGATGAGTTTTCTGGTTTAAGGGTTAATTAATATTTTAACTCAAGCGTTTAACATTTTTAGCTTGAATATACAAATGCAGTTTGGGTGTTTATCGATGATCACTATAAAGTACTAAGCACTGTCTTTTATCTATATTTAGATGTAGACTCAGCCACTGATAAATTGTATCTATCTTAATCAGTAATTATAATAGCCGTATCATTAGTTACTTAAAAGTGTTTCCAATATCATTAATAAAAAGTAGAAACAAAACTGGGCCTAACGCAGAACCTAATCGTACACTACAAACATGACGAATTGATTAGATTGATGGATTCCCCTACTTAAAATTAATCGAAATTTATTAAATGCAGTAACACAAGTAAGATGATTACGACGACGAGCTGATATTGATCTAGATCTTGTTGTAATTTATGCAAATTGATTAAACTTGCGAGCGGCAGTGTACAATACTAAAAGTCGAACAACACTGCGATGTATTTCAAGAAGCTTTTTCACACTTACGTACGCATATAGTGAAGTGGCAGGTATGTATTCATTTTGAAGGTCTTTCACGAAATGCAGGCAAATATTTTTGCCAGAAGACGGTGAGTATCTCACACCTTTTTCCTAAGGGACATTATCCTGAAATACGTCACTATTTAATGGAAATATATATATGTTATTTAATTTCGAGTGATGACGGTGTTGTTTTTCCCTAAGGTCTTACATATTGTATTTTTATTAGATAGCAGAGTTCTCAAGGGAAGAATTTTTCCTTGAACATTAAGAAAATTATGTAATGTTATTTGTAAGTTTGCCAATCGTTGTATATATCGTTGCTTCAATTTGCTCTTTATCGATTCTCTTTGTAGGATAACGTTCATTGTTATGATGAATCATGATAATCTTTGTCAGAATAAACTGGAATTTTATGAAGTATTTCAGTTTCAGCTCACCCTTATAAGCAAGCAAGAAATTGATGTAATTTTTTCTTATTTCAAATAAAATATCCTTTAGCACCAAGTTCAACCGTTAAAATTAATGATTTCATTTAACACAGGTAAGATTGAGTTTGGTAATTCGTATTTCTCATGCTCTGTCGTAAATAATACTCACCATATATACAGTCTGTTCCAAAAAGGTTTAATATAAATGGAGAAAAAGTTTATATTACATTTCACAAAAAAATATTCCTGCTGCCATGACTCGTAGATTCATAATCAAGTACAACATTTTTAAAATAAAGGCTAGAATTCAGGGAAAATCAAAATTATGGTTTGAAGAAAGAGTAAAATACGTACAAACTTTAATGATATCCCCAGATAAAAATTACAATATATTATTAATTAGATTATTTATCTAATAAGACATAATAATAATAATAAGACATGATAAAAAATGAATAATCTCCTTATCAATTTATTAACAATATAATATATACGCAAGAAATAAATGTTTTTGGGAACAAATGGGTAAAATTTCTTAAATACTAGAGAAATTCGACATATTCACCGTCTTTTTCTAAACAGGTTGATTAACAGGTACTACACTCGCTCTATTAAACATTTTGGAAGGATATACTGAAGTGAAGGAAAAAGGTGTAATAGAAAGTTTATCATTTTAATAAATAATTATTTATTATATTAAAGAACAAATACTTTAGTCTATACGGCATCTACAATAAATGTATCTGCTTAATACTTAAAACTTGTAAGTTAACAAAAGGACGTTTATTATATTGATAAATGCAGTTCATTGTTGTAATAAATTTATTCTTTAATATAATCATTCCTTTTGTTGCAATGAGCACGATTTATTGGATTAACTTTTTCAGTGTATTCACGGAGACGCAGGTGTAAACATTATGAGTTTGAATTGCAAGTGAAAGCACGCTCCTCTTATAAAAGTAGATCTATAAAAGTAGATGTGTCTTCAGAAATTTTTATATTCGATTTCAGATAGATCCTTTCAAGAAAATCACATAGTGTACCACCCTATGTATACACAATTCTGCACTTTGTACTATACTGCAAACCGTACGTGGAACTTATCAATTGCAGAAGTCATTTGTAAAGAGTCGAACATCGTGTTCGGTGAAAGTTTCAGTAATACATTCATGCAGACAATATCTGCACCATGTGTAGATAAACGCGAATGAATAAATTAATGACACGTTACGTATAGACTGCGAAGGGTATACATGCACCACTTAAATATGTATACGGCAGGATATTTTTAAAGTCCATCATTATTATTTTTAAATAGTTTGCGTTTTTCTTGGCCTACTTTTGCGCACACAAAAGTATGTAGCTCTGCGCGAAGCTTTGCCATAATTGCATGGCAATTTGGTGGGTGGTTTGGCAAGGATAAGGTGCAGTTTCCGCTCAGAAAAATAATCGCTCATGTGTACGATGAGTATGTTCCATATATGCTTTATTTTGTTCTTTTTTAGAATACGCACCGATATTTAAGATATCTGTATCTCTTAAAGGAAACGAGGAAGTAGAAAGAATTTGAATAGCTTCAAAGAAACGACTATATATACGTTAAGTATGCTTAGAAGTAGCTATAGTTATCTTAGGTTTTCTTAATCGATCAAAATTAACGGATTCCAGGTAAATTTAATTGTTCGGTGGTCAGATATGGATGGTCTATCACTTCGTAAACTTTTTCCATCGCGGTCATTGCGTGGAACGGTTGTGTTGATGTCCTTTTCTTCAAATGCGACCGCTTTTCCGCAATTTATGCAGTCAGCTTGGTAAGTAATTATGCGTAATATGCCTCCGTAATTATTTGTACTTTTTAAAAATAGTCACTCCGTGAATATAAAAAAAAAAACATATGGAACGGTCCTCTCCTTTGTTTTGAAAGTGGTTTATCCCTCACAGTCCACAGTTTCGACTGTGTCTTGTATTCAAGAATGTATCCAAGTTTCATCAACAATTACTAATCAAAGATAAAACTCGTTTAAACTGCTTCGGTAGAGCTTTGTAAATGCCTTATTCGAATGCGTTTCTGGTTTTGAGCGAATAAGCGCGACGTCCAGTGGACGGTTTGCTTTTTCCATGCCTAAACCATTAGTCAATGTATAGTACGCATGTTCTTTCAAGATGCTCACAATATCTGCTATCTCTCTAACCTCAATTCACTGGTCATCTAGCACCATTCGATGAACTTTTCCGATGTTACCGATGGTGGTTGCTCCACTAATTGGTGATTTTTATAATTTCTCAGCTTTCTTTGCCGATATGATCGAGAGTCGCGATCATATGAAAAAAATATTGATAACATAGGCACAGCCGGGTTTAATAGGGGTAGGCAAGCTTCAATCGGGGGCGGCCAAAGCGATACTACATCGTGTACATCTGTTGAGATATAGGCGGATTTTTCGATACCAACATCTAATGAAGTGTATAAATGTTAAGGGTGCCATTTATAAAGATCAAAGATAAAACAAATGCCAACTTAGATCCTTAAAGTGGTAGTATATGTACATACTTGACAATATTTTTCGGACAAAGCTAACATACAAAACAAGGCGGTTGTAACCAATAAATCCTTGGCGCATGAAACAAAAGCATATTTTTAAGAATGAGCGTTCGGTTGGCCCAATATTTTCTAAACATCCCTGTATTAACGCATCTTTTATTTTACTTGTTCCATTTATGTTGTAACTGAATGTACGCACATATTTAAAAATTATCTCTACATTCTCATATGTAGATAATACATGCACTATTGTACATAGGTTTCGTTCAATCCATTTTGGAAATACCTAAATCCCCAATTTGCGTGCGATATTCTACAACCGTACACGTGGTGTTATTACCCGAGCATTTCGATGACGTGAATAGCAAATCGAGTATTATGCATACATGCATAGACAATGCTGTCTGTGGCGAGAATAGGGTCCCCACCTTTCACAGTGTCAGACTACTGTCATAGCTGTAGGGTATAAAGCATATATGCATCTACAGCGGTGACTGTAGAAAAGAGAACTTAAGATTTTTTGGTCGTATGAAAGATATTCAATATTTTTATAGTGAAATAAAAAAAAATCATTACAATCATTAAATATCTTACCCGAGTACATTATATTTCTGGACATCTGGAAGATTTCTCAATTTTATTGATCCCACACCCAATACGACCAATGCAGCTGATGAAAATGAAAACAATCACTCAAACTTTACCAAGATGAGTGTCAATTGGCACAAAAATATAAAAATTGGAGATTACAATCAATTTTGTCGTGAGATTTTAAAGATTTAATAAAACTTAAAAAATTCGAGAACCTTTTTGCGGTGCTTTTTGCACGAACCTCGTTCTCTTCGAACTCAATTTTTGTAATTTTTTAAAAATATCATAGCATAGTTGATTCTAATGTTATAGTTCTTCTATTTCTCTGCTAACCAATACTCACTTGGGTATTCTCTTGTGAAGCAATAAATTAATTTCGAAAGCTCATTATTATTTTTTTGACTACGGAATCCATCCTTGGAAGTCGTACTTATTTCCAAGTTAATTTAATTTTGTAATTTTCTGAATAGAGTGAAATGAAAATTAAATAATTGTTAATGCTAAAACTGTTAAACAACACATAAGTATTGGTAACCTCCGCACTATACAAGTTTAATTAATCACATAATAATTAATCCGGGACGGACACGAATGATCCTCATCATTAACTGCTACTCGAGTTTCCTTTGTCGATACTTATGTGTGGAGAGAACAAAGACGGGCGAAATTATTACTTCTTAGCAGAGACTAGATAGACTCGTGTTTCGTCGACTCTTGGAGACACCAGAATCCGTTCTCATGAGACGAATAGACACGAGTCTATCTAGTCGCTGGAAAAAAAGGAATAATTCCATCTGCTTTTGTCATCTCTACTTATGTGTCATTTACCATACTACGCCACAGTCCTTGCTAACATTATTATTATATTATTCACTGTTTTATTGTATGTAAAAATTCTTTCTTTCTTTTCAAGCTAAACATTTTCCCAAATCAATCCTGAGCCGACAGCTGTATTTATAAATTTACTTGATTAAATCTTTAATTTTTTGTTTTTATTTGGGTAAATTAATGAAAAATACCTGCGGTGATTCTTTAAGTTCTTTTTATATTTATTATAAACGTGCCTAATTCTTTTTAAAACTGCAGTACACTAGTGCAATAACTTGTTTAGTTTCTTGCTGTAAGCTTGTTTAGTTGTTTAGTCTACAAAATGTCCTCAAATTTAATTTTAAAGAACTTCTACTGACAAAAAAGCTAGATCATGGAAGACCTACACCGGTGTTAAAATTTATGTAACAAAACAAGGACAACGCTGATGCATTTACACAGTTTTTGGAAGAGAATTTATGAAAAAGTTCATTTTTTGAAAAGTCTGTTAGTAACCTTCTCTCTCTGTTAGTTGGAACACAGATTATTATTATTATTATTCACATTTAACAACAAAAAACCGCAGAAACTCAATTTTTCATGTTAACTCTCTTTATTTCTGTTATTTTAGTATTCCGTGGGTTCTAAATATGTAACAATTATGTTTTTCATTGAACACAGTTAGTGACATACGAAATTTATGGATGTTGATTGGAGAACTATCTTATAGCGTTTCATGGAAGACTAATAACATAATTATTGACAGTAGTCATGTTTTAAAAATTGCTATAACGAAAAATTGTTGATTTTAGACTACTAACATATTAATAATATGTGCATGGCGTGGTTCACATGGATCACTTGCTTTCCGTTCAGTTAGTTTCGCCTCTGGCGTGGTTTACCCATCGAGTTACCATGCTAACAGTGGCCTAAGACTTTTCCCTCTACTGAAGAAACCGCATATTATTGTGGGCGAAACATCGAATTCTCGATAAACTACATTGACGTAGTCCAAACCTGGGACACGTTTAGTTTTAACTGACTCTTGCCGTAGAAACCGATGTTATTATATTAATAATAATAATCTCAGAAACCCAAAACTAATAACAACAATAATAGCAATACTCAATAAGCTAATAATATATTGAAAGAACGAAAGAAAGTTTCATGGTATTAGTCTTCGCGAATGGAAGAATGAAGGTCGATTTTTAGCAGTAGATCGTTAACGAAAAGCACAAACAGTAATTGCTCAAAATTCAATGCCAGGGCATGATTTGAGAAGACCTGAGCTTCGATAACAACATTCCACGATTGACCATGTCAAAAATGTTGGACAGGTTTGCCTAAATTACATCCACCTGGTTTCATCAACTGTAGATCTACCGGGAGTGAAGTCATGTTGATAATTGTATCTTAAAAAACAGCTTCTTATCAAAAACATGTTATACTAACTTCAAGGATATTACGCATATTAGGTCGGCAATTCAGGATTACATAAAAGTGTGCGTATTAGGTGCTCTTATAATAAATCTAAGTACCGAAAATTTCATCTGTGTAATGCGCACTTTCTATGAAGTAGCTTAGTTTTAGAACAATAGCACCTTATTACATTTTATAACATATAGCATCTTCCATTTTAAGAAAATACAACATTGGGTAACTACGTACTACGAACAACTATGTAGCTTTCAGTATAAGAATAGAACATGTTCAAATGACAAGAAACAAGATTGTTTTCAAAATTCTCCATCTTCCCAGCATGTGGAGGTGACTCGCCCTGTATACCCATTAAAACGTCTCCCGGAAAAAATACCTACGGTAAGCAGGTTTTATTTATTTTATCCCTACTACTGTTTGAGATCCGTACACTGCGAAAGCAGAAAGGATAACGGCGTAACGTAAATGGTTGCCATTATTGCTATTACTTCGTCATCTCGGTAGGTAGCGTTCATTTCACGTATTCTCCCAAGATTTAACATACAGAAGTCACAAACGATATATCTTTCCTCGAAATTGAACATCTCAGGCGGCGTTGTAAAAATGAGGAATGCCTAATCTCATTTTTACGACCTGTAAAATATATTGTACGAGGACGTCCCGACGCTAGCTAGTGCAGCGGCTTTGCTTTTTTAGTATGTTAGAACTGTGCGTAGGAACGTCGGTTATGCGCGTGGATAATGCCTGAACGTCTTCCTTTGCATAAATATTTCAAACACCGCCGGCAATCTGTCCTCCGACCACGAATAAAATCGGAGAAGACCCTTACGTACTCTGCTGCATCTTTAATGCAACGGTGAACATGTTTAAATCGTTTGCCGTTTTATTATAAGAAGGATTTAGTATATTTTATTCATAGCGTATAGTTCTATGTGTTATTGGTTGTAGCCCCGAACAAATTTCTTTCTCGTTTTAGGCCTTGAATAAACGCTGTAATTTATTACTTTGTTAAACGAATGCAATGTTATTTGTAGTCTACGAGAGCTGTGCAGTATTTAGTGTCACGCAGCAAACGTTGAAATAAAGTTTTCGTAACGACATAAGAGATTGGTTTCTGCGCTTTTTAACAATTAGTTAAGTTAAAATACAAGCTGTCCAAATATTAAAAAAGAAAAAAAAATGGAGAAAGACTATCTTGAGGCTATCAATAAATATCTTTTTTTTGATTAGTGTAGTTGTACTTGGAGTTGATGCTCCTTCATTTTAAAATGGATGCTCATTTGATTAAACAAGAACTTTTAAAGGGTACAATTAGAACAAGAATCAACAATAACTTAAGGTACTTGCAGGATATGTTGACGCCATAGCGAAAGCTAATCAGAGCTCCAGAAGGGAATTTGATATTATAACAGTGGTAATGTGAAAAAATATTCTGGATCAGTCGAAATATGTATTTAGCACCTTAATCCTGAGTCTAAGCAACGAAGCAAAGAATGGAGACATCGTATACCTCTGCTACCTCGCAAATTTAGGAACTAAGATTTTCGGTGTCGGTTATCTGAAATGTGATCAGAAAATCTCGGGTTAATATCATGTTCCCATTAATCAATCAATAATTATATCAAAGAAAAAAGAAGAAGAAATTTGTTGCCCTTGTATTTTCTTTCATCAGGTCAATGCTCCAGTGCTAAAAGGCCCCGTTTCTTTAAACGCAGTGCCGGTTTCAACTAAATGGGGCTCACCCGACTTGGCTCCTAGTTCTCGATAAACAAACCAGATAGGTTGGTAACAGCTACAAGGAAAGTTATCAGAAATATACTGCAGAATCACATAATCGAATAAAATCCATAAAAAAAGATCAGTTAAGGCAAGCTACTTAATGGTGACTCATCTATTTTCAAAACAATTTTCCATTAAATATGTATGCCTACCGGACATTTATAGTAAAGTTTTTCGAATTGTAAAATCTACATTTGTTGCCTTCGCTGAATACGCTTATACATTGTGATCCAACAATTTTAAGACGGTATGTCTACAGCGGGGATTCCCAAACTTTTAGCTAAAAAAGGGGCCTCTTCTTTTAGCTAAAACCTGACCGCGAGTCTCCTAGTAAAATAACTCTATATAACTGCAAAATTGAAAATTAAAGAAAAATTCTTCCTTTACAAATCTCAAAAAGCTGAAACTAAAAGCTTAGCTTCCTGGCAAAGCTAAGTCGCCAAGCTGTAGGACGTAAAAATTGCTAACAATTTATTTGTTGCTATTCACATTAACTTTCGTAATAATGAAAATGGGTCACAATTATTTTAGTTTACATTAAACCTTCCAACGACTGCCCAACATTGTCCACGAAGCACCAAATTGGTTTTGATTTGCTGGACGCTCTCTCAGAGGTTGCATGGATCCCCATGGATCCCTAAGAACCGTTGGTCTATAGAATCGTATAAGACATTCTAAGGATTTGGTAGCGGAATGCTCGTATTATACAATACGTCAAAGTTTCTCATTCTAAAAAGGTTCACTGTGTGTTAGTAATTTAAAGGATCCTTTGACCTAAGCTAGCTCACAACGGCGTACTTATTTAAATTCAAGAGTATTTTATTCCCTGTATACTAGGCAGCTATCGTTTGTAGACGGCAAAAGGAAAAGCAGACAATCGCTTAGAGAAGGGACGGTGTTATAAATTTTAAGAATATCGGCGTATATCGGAACATTGCGCTCTGATTTCTAAAGGAGATCGTCTAACTACATAAAGCATAAACTGGGATCTAAGTTGGATATCCGGCATACACTTGAGTTGGTAGTAAAAGGCTAAGAAGAGTAATTGTTATAACGAACATAGCAAGAACGATCAGTTAAATAAGGTTGGATTCAGTTTGCTATGCTGAAGGAAAAACTGATGGTAGCTAATTTTGACGACAATAATAAGTGATCGATAGTACGTAATGCGTTATTAAATTATGTATTGTGTTATCGCAGCAAGGATTAGCAATGGTGGATCTGTCAGAGATGAAGTCATATTGTGGCGGAGACAAATAAAGTTTGAATAGGACTTGAAATTCATCAGCTTTGACGATGGCTTGCTTTGTATTCAATGGTCCATTCTGTAAAATAGTTGTAATTTAAGCGTAAAGGGCTGTCAGGTTTAATTTAACACCAACATCTATTTTACTCAATTATCCATTCTTTAAATTCTTTTATTGATTTACCAATTTTTCCTAATCTATTTTTAACTTCTTCCGGACACTACGTAGATAACGGTTTTTATGGATGCTGAAGAGTTATTTTTAATTTAATTACGGAAGCAATTCCAATATATCAAACTTGGGATCATACCACCATCGTCGAGATGAGTTTTCTGCATATTTACAACAATTTGTCCTCATTATTTTGCAATTTTACCCATCCAACGTACAAAAGGCAACCCGCTAATTAGCTTATATTTTTAATTGATGTAACAGTTTATTTCAAGTGGACAAGGTAAGAACATTTTTTATTCGTATTTCTTGCGTAAATTTTTTGCCGAAAATATTCATCACGGCGTATTAAAATGTAATTAATGTTATCTTAATGAGGAGTTAATTTGTATCGAGAGATAATAAAAGAATGCTTAATATTATTGTAAAGTGGAATAAATGGAATTCCTGTTTATATTGTTTTATCGGGAAGTGTACGCCGTTTCCTTTTTACTTTTTCGTAAACAATAAACAATGCGAATATAGAAACGCAAGGAAAGGAACTTTATAATAAGAACGGGAAGCAAAAAATAAACGGCAAAAAGTATCCGGCGAAAGAAAACTCACGTTTACCGAGTCCCTTTCTTTAATTTCATTGTCTTCGTTTTTTACAACGCTGGCCATGGATACTTTGATGTATCGACATAGAGAGATGCAATTTTGTGGGCAGAGAGCGTTGATGGACCGTCTCTGTTCAAAGATTTCGATCCGATAAGGTGGAGCGAGATGCAGAAGTGCATCTGGCTCCACCAATCTACTGCGCATAACGGTAACATCACCTTTCCCGAAATGATGACCTCTTGCCGTGACTCTAAATTAACGAAAGAAAAATCTCTGACGAACGGAGAGGAGAATTACGGCGAAGATTATGAGGAAGGTAGTCTTTAGATTTTTTTTCTGACGTATTTATCGTCGTTAATTATATTGCATGAGAAAAATAAATAAATAAACGGAATCCCTTTTGTTTACTCGCAGTTATGTTTGTCGATCATATTTAAATTTAAATAAAATATAACAAGCTTGAATTATTTTGGAATACCTATGAGTTTCTCCCATTAGTTCAATTCCAGCTTTAATTGTTACAGATTTTTTTAGGGCAATGTAATACCACAGTTATCTTTTCGATTAAAGTTTCCATTCGAATATGTTGATAATTTGTATCGAAATTTGATACTTTTTCATTTATTTTTATTTTTTATTTCTATATTCTGGCAAAGCATGCCAGAGGAACAAGATCACCATTTTGATTCTGATAAATTTTAGATTTTGAAGATTATTACAAGAGCAAACTTTTCTTTGAGATATAAGTATTAAGTCAAAAGAAAATAATACAGTCAATTTCAAATATTTTGAAAACTCATTTTCTCTATTTTCTCTATCTTCTCTATTTTCTCTATTTTCTCTACCTTCTCTATTTTCTCTATTTTCTTTATTTTCCCTATTTTCTCTATTTTCTCTATTTTCTCTATTTCTCTATTTTCTCTATTTCCTCTATTTCCTCTATTTCTCTAGTTTCTCTATTTTCTCTATTTTCTCTATTTTCTCTATTTTCTCTATTTTCTCTATTTTCTCTATTTCCTCTATTTTCTCTATTTCCTCTATTTTCTCTATTTCCTCTATTTTATCTATTTCCTCTATTTTCTCTATTTCCTCTATTTTCTCTATTTTCTCTATTTTCTCTATTTCCTCTATTTTATCTATTTTCTCTATTTTCTCTATTTCCTCTATTTTCTCTATTTCTCCTATTTTCCCTATTTTCTCTATTTTCTCTATTTCTCTACAGTTTAATATTTTAATAAACTGAATTAAAAGTTATCAATCCAGCTGTACGAAGGGAAGAAGATGGTGATCAGGCAGATGGTGCAAACCCAGGGGATATCAATCATGTTGTTTATAAAGCCCGAATGGCTACCATAATTACAAATTTTTCGCAAATACATCTTTTACCTTTCGGTGATCCGTCTACTTACTACTTACGTGGTTACAGAGTGGACAGTCGCTGTTCATCATTGTTGTCACATTACTAAACTCTACAAACACCTGGCAAATCTCTCCATCATGGATTATATCCAACTATCCAACATAGGAATATCCTGTTTGGCCGCACTCTAAACGACGACAGAAATATTACATAGCATTATAAAAGGTTATTAATGGTATTAACCCATCAACCTCAGCATAGAAACTAACAAAAAGGACCTTACGCTCACCATTATTGTGGTCTCAAAAACAACTTAGAAAGGAAGAAAAGAACACAAAGAACGTAAACTGAGATTAAGAAACAAATCCAGATATTCAAACACCATTACACAAGCCAACGACCGTTGGCCATTCAATACAAAATCTCATTCTTATTATTGAACATGAGTAAAAAAATGGTGAAAGTTTGATTGCCACGACTGCCAGATTACGTTAACTGTTGATGAAACAAATCTTGCTGGTATATAAACTGTGAAAAGAGCGGAGAGTGGTCGAACAAATGGGACGATCACTCTAAACATGTTGGAGAAAATCAATAAAACGCCATTGGGTTACCTGAAAGTGCGTTAGATAATGTACCAATTCACACGTCCGTTATCGCAGTGGTCAAAATCAATGAGTTCAATTTGGGATTGGCTCCTCATGCATTTCATTTGTTAGATTTAACCATCTTGTATTATTGTCTCTTTCTAGATTTAAAGAAATGGCTCCGGGGTGAAAGATTTACCAACCTTGAAGATAGTCTGAGGTTCTAGCCATTTTGAGGAGCTTGACGATTCTTACTATAAACGTATGTTGAGAAATAAAGGTATTTTTCCCAATATTTTATGTTCTCTTTATTAAATCGGCTGATTCTAGGACCACCCTGGTACAATGAGATCATTTGCGGCAAATACCGGGATATCTTTTTTTAATCTCACAATTTTATGTTAAATGTATGTGTGCAACTTCCTTGGAGCAATGCACTTTGTTCTAAATAAAAAAGCAAACAAAGCTTTAAGTTTACATTAATTTGCAAGTACGCAGAATAATACCAAGACAAATGTATACGAGTACGATGCGATAAATTATCCCTGTTGGATGTTGTTAAAATTCTCCTGATATTAGCACTTTCTACTTGTGCTTCTAACATCGTCGCTCTCCGACACCGCTGTTCGTATAGGCCCCCCTGTGCATACGAAATGTTATTGACACTTATGTTGGACTAATGCATATTTAATGTTTATTTTTTCGGGCTGCATGGCTACTGGAATGCATGCACATATAAATTCATGCGTACACATAGGCATCATTGGCCCCGCTCGCTTCGGGTACATTGTACTTGGGACGGTCTACCCGAATAATACCCGAAAAAAAATTAAAAATAGCCCGCGACTGTTTAGAGTGCGGCTGCAGTATATGCGAATACATCCTATAGCTTACACACATGCTAATATAAAAATCGCATTTAGAATTTTAATTTTAGAATTGGGTAAATATTTTTACGATGTCGAGCTGCAATGGGAGCAGTGTTGCAATTTTTTTTCTCATGGTTTTTATCAGAGGCGGCTCGTTTAACAAATGCAAATAGTATTAAAAAAAATAATAAAAATATCAAGAAGGTTCCAAGGAGAACGCTATAAATTAAAGAAGGTAAAATATTTAAACAATAAACCCATAAAAAAATTCGTGTTTAATACATTTCGTTTCCTTTTCGCAGTGTACTTACATTATTCTACTACCAACGAATAATAATTGGGTAAATATTATTACGATGTCGAACTGCAGTGGGAGCAGTGTTGCATTCTTATCACTTGTGGTGATTACCAGGTGCCGGCCCGTTTAACAAATATAGATAGCACTTAGAAAAAAAAAAACAAAAAAAACAAAAAAAAAAGGTTTCTCAAAAGGAAAGTAGTCTCTGCAAGTTTAAATTTAAGTTTAAGATCAAGCAAAAGAACTAAATATTTGACAGACCTTCGGGTTGTTAACATTAGAAATATCTCTTAAAGAGAATACTTTTGTTGTGGTCTTATCTTTATTGAGGAATATTCGGTTTGCTATACACACAATTACGGGCTGAAGATACTTTGATTAACATGTTGACAGAAAAACGTTGCGTCATCTATTCCTAAGATATTACTCGAAATAAATTTTATCGACATGATATACATGGTTGAAGTTATGAAGAAAAACTCTTGTTGGCGGTGCTAAAATTTAATGTATCTCCGATTGGAAATGGTTGGAAAGAAATGAAACGTCAGTTAAACGTTTCGTGTACATCATCAGATACAGCTGGAGGATCGAAAGTGGCCAAGAGGAAGTGGTTCTAATTTCTCTCCGCAGTGCCAAATATAGATGATACGAGTGAAAGAAGGAAATGAGCTTCATTTTCTCATCCAGTTCATAGCAAGCACAAATTTAGCAGCTTTGCCAAATTCAAACTTATCCTGTTTTTCAATTTTTTTTTTATTAAGCAGCAGAAAGACCACTACTTTACTACTTTAACTAACTTCGTAGGATCAGCAATAATACACATAGCAACATTTATTGCAATTTATGTAAAATTTAAGGTGTTCAGGCATAGAAAGGGTAATGAATTTGTTATGGTTTCAATTGACGATCATTGGGAGATTCTAACTCGGACCGGTGGGCTTCTCATGACAAGCCGCCACTGTCCCTCATGCACATAAACGCATATAACAACGAGCGTGCTATGCTCGATTTCGCGTTTAGCGCGCTTAAAAATAGCAAATCGCGAGTGGTGAATTAGTGGGCGTCAAAAAGAATCGGCGATCATTTTTCTCTTTATATTTTTTCTCTTTCGAGGGTACAAGGGTTGAAATTACGAAATATTTATGTAACCTTTTCACTTGCGAGACGGTTATTATGCTGTTATTATTCGTCGATGTCCTTTCTCTGATTAATGAATCTATTAATTTGCTGCGAAAGCCGATCCAAGCGCATAAATACCTAACGGTATTTGATTTAGAATGGGCGAAATTAATGATTGAGTCTTATGGTCCTACGCGGTCGATATTTATTGATAATTAATATTAGTGGATTTAGAAACTATGATGAAGTACATAAGGTGCGTTCAAAGTCTGCGTATAAATCCAAGAAAAATTGTACCAGATATATTCTTTTTTCCGATTAAACTGAGATTAATTGAGATACTAAGCAGGTTACCTAAAATTATTGTTCTATTTACCACTTGTAAGTTCGTAAGCGAGCTGCTATTTAATTAAGATCAATTTATCTCACATAAGTAGATGTTACGTTTGTATTTGATATGTTACTATTTTCTTTTCTATGCCTAACATGCGAGTAAGTATGCATAAAATAATAATAACATTTGTTTAAATTAATTATAATTACTCGTCTGTTAGTATGATTACACATGCGTTGAAAGATACTTAGTTTCGGATACGTTGGGCAATTAGTTGCTGTGTTAAACTAGAAGAACTGAAATTTCCACAGCAACATTCAGTTAAAACTGAAATTGAAATATCTTCAGGAAAATGTCTTTCTTCTGGAGTATTTTTCCGGAGGAAAGAAATTTATGCAAGAACAATTATTTTTGTTAATTTGTTACTTATTTATGTTATCGGAAAAAATATTTCCTACTAATGGATCGAAAAATGTACAATACACTGAAAAAAAAATAGATCTTGGTACGAATAACCTGCCGGTTATCCATTCTTCAATTTTCGTCTCAACATGTGGAACATATTTAATTTTAAATATGTTTCAAATTGACCCCGTATAACGCGATCCTGGTCTAGCATTTCCGCAACAAATAAACCTGGTGCAAGTTTAGACTTCGGCTGTGCGATTTGACGGATATTTTATCAAAATCAAATCAAATGTTAATCAGTGTTAACAGAAATATTAAATGATTCACTAATATCGTCAATTAGACCATCTAATTCACATATTCTTTGTTTTTTCTTAATAATGTGTTCAATACATTTTTTACAATTGGCTGTAGTAACATCTTGAATTGCTTCTAACGGATGATCTCTAACTTCTACTAGCTTGAGCGCTGTATTTTTAATTGCTATTCCGTTTTTTTGAAGTATATTTGGGCTTATACTAGCTCATAACGGCAACGGTCTCTAAAACATTTTTACCATCATCTTTGGCTACTTCAGCAATTATATATATCTCCATTGATACACATCAAATAATGAAATCCGGATCTGACCATATCTGCAGAGTATGTATTACTCTTTAATTTTAACCAAATCTGTATTTCTTTTTTTATGTTGTCTTAAGAAACAATTATGAACGTTTGGCCAAAATTCTAAATTTTTGTTCAAACCAGATATCTAAAATAATAAATTTTTAATTCAATAATGAACATTGTGCTTTATTGTCTTAGTTACCATTTTACTTAACTTTATTTACTTGGCGTACGACATTTTCCTAGTAAGAAGGATATGGTATTTATCTAAATAAATTAGAGATTGTAACATAGGTTTCCACGGCCTGGTTCATTTAAAATTAAACGTGTTCCGAGTTTGGATCGTATCACGGTATGTAATTGAGAAATCGACATTTCGCTCAAAATTATATGGGGCTTCTTCTGAAGAAGGAAAGATGGTAGATCACAACTCTGTCGTGTAAACCACGCCATAAGAGAGACTAACTAAGCGGGAAGCAATTGGTCACTATAACTTAGCATGTTAAACGTACCAAAGGCGAAAATCAACTGAACAACTTTTGCTGACAGCCACTTCACTTAAAGACCGGTTTTCTTTTGATCTTACGCTTCCATTTCCGATTAAGCATTTCCTTTTAGCAGAGACCTTTTAAAATAGCCAGCGGATCAGTCAGCATACATATTCCTATTAAATTAAATCTCAAGAATAAATATGGAATATTAAAAATATACTGTATTATTCATTAAACAAGTTGCCATAGATAAGAAAAAATAACTAATAACTGCGTGGGTGTTTGAGTCAGTGTATTTACTTGACTACTGATAATGATTTTGTGTATTTACCTGGGAATCGTTATCTTCTACAACTAGTTCTAATCAGTAGCAAGTTACAGTTACACGCTCAATCATTGCAGATGTGTTCGATTGTGTAGGAAATGAAGGGACCCAACAGAAACAGAATTTAGCAACCAGATTGATTTAATATTTTCTATTTGTTTGTTGCCGGAGATGTTACTGTCATATCAAATAAAACATACATCAACGTTTAAAATATTCCATAAAAAATTCACACTAATGATATGGATACTACATCATATTTCATCGATTAAATATACATGAACATTCAACATGCAGAAGATCAATACCCTAAAGCTTTCTCGTTCCTCGAAAGGAAGATTATTACGTATAATTTTTGTAATACATACGGTTTACAATGTATTTGTCGGGCTTCATTTGAATAGCGAAATGGAGAAAATAATTTCAAAATTATTTTCGAATCCTTTGAAGTAAAATTAAAATGAGCAGTAATAACGCAAATTTTATGTGAAAAACTGGAAATGCGAAAGATGAATGAGCACATCAGTTAGAATAATTGAAAGATATACGATGTCGTGGATGAATGAGCATCGGTACAAGGAATAACAAGAAAAAGTGGGAAATCTTTTGCAACAACTTTAATTGTTACCTTGTTAAAGGACAGTATCTAACACAGCAATATAGAATTTGTTTTTACACAGTGGAATGGGGTGCCGAGTAAAATTATTCTTAACTTTATATTCTTAACGATGTGACAGTGATAAGCGCTGTAGGTCAGTATATCAACCATGAAATATGTCGGTGTACTCTGCATCAATATCGTTCACTTTTTTGTAACTCAGCTCGATTTGTGCAGGTACTGGAATTGAGAGTCCTCATTGATTATTCAAATACGCCCGTCAAATTAATATGTGGACGGAGGTATTTGATAATAAAATTATTGGTCTTCCCTTAATTTGACGAAAATTTGGATGTTGGATGGAAAATGGATGTTATGAAGAGATGCTATATTGTTTATAAGAGACGGAACAGTATTACTTCACATTTCTAATTATACTAAATTGAAATGTACATTAAATTATGATCAAATCTAAAAAAACCTTTTCATTGAAATATAAAAAAATCGAGCTAACTTGACCTTCTACCTTTTATTAAAATAAATGTTTATATGTTTTCTATTGAAATTAGTACAAATTATTTTATGGCGAAATCAAAAGTTGAAATTTGTTGGCCAGCGTTATTTAATCATTCGGCAACCGGAAACTACGTTTATCTCTTCCTTACAAACCAATCTCATTTTTTTAAAATATCTCTATTACCACGATTAATAGCACTGCTTTTCATTAAAATCTAAATCTAATCTACCACTTTTCTGATCTAGAGCTCTCCAAATAAAGCCCTAAAATTGTATACAAATGCAACACATACATTTAATACAAACTATATTTTTATAACAGCTTGATAGGCGGCAGTTTGTGACATTGTCGTTCACCAGACCTTACTCCCCTGGATTTCCTCGTATTCGAATATTTGACAAACAAAATATGCAGATCCCGTACGCATACCATTAAGGTACTACTTTAAAGTTTTTGAAGATATTAGAGGATGGATTAGCGTAACTGTTAAAAGAATTGAAGGACATTTCCAATTTATAATTTATTGGAATAGTAATGTTATAATTATGGTAATAAGTTGTATCTTCAAATTATTTATTTAGTATTGTTCTCTGCTGCAATATTGCATTAATTTTAGACAGTATTCGTTTTTCCATTAAATAAACGAGCTTAAAAAGTAACTCCATGTAACATTACGTTACATGCAGTTGCCTTTTAAGTTCAATATTCTCGTGTAGATAATAAATGCGGCACGTGTCTTATCTTATACAAGCGGCACGTTTCAAACTTCTCTATTGTATTGGTAGATAATTCATATTAGACACAAATTTAATCATATCAATGTTGCTTTTTTGAGACGAATTAGCATCTACATATTGAAATCGCAGTTGTTGTTCATATTACTACAAATTTCCCGGCGCAACCACCAAATTTCTTCGGAATTTATTAGAATCTTAGTCTAAGAGTAGAATTAAATTTTATATCTAGTGCGTACGAAAAACATTCATGAAAATATAAACTTAACGGAAAACTCTAACAGTTCGTTTCGGTGTGTTAATTTGAATGTCTATTAGCTTTACGTCACTCGCTTACACCTTATTAACCTCTTGTCTATAGCTTATCAAATTTCAACATACTACGTTGAACTTCGCCGTAATATTAGCGAGCAAGAAGACCGGATTTTAACCGTTTGATGTTCTTGTACCTATAGCAACATCAATAAGAACATGTAATAAGCGAAGAAGAGGAGAAAGCGCCGCTCAGAGTTTTTTCTTTTAAATACTGCGCGCGGTTGGTTACTACAGTAACGTCGAATGCGTCTCGTACGTATCTCGGTTAGCAGTTTCCCTTCGAGTAAAAAAGGACTGTAATGGATTTCTCCTCTTCGTATTACTCTATCGTGTAGATAGGACGCTGCGTATTTCGGCGTACCTACCAGGCAACGATCTGGATGAAGTTAACGTACTAAAGTAAACGAAATATTCGGTTAAAAGGAGATAAACTGAGAGTATCTCCTTTACGTTGTATCAAAAGCAATTTCTAAGACGAAAGGAGCTTTCAAGTAATTTTGCTAAAATTTCGTATAATTAAGCCTATCTCCGGATTTTTTTCTGAAATAGCGCCGATTTATATGATTTTAAAAATACAAAATTGGCAGTTTTTGAAGAGAGCTTCCCATATTTACCTTTGATTGGAAACAACGTTGTATATTAAATGTAAGTTGAAATAGTAAAAAGATGATTTCGGCTATAATTGAATATTTATTTAATTTATTTTATATGGTTCAGATGCTTACACATTTTGCAATGTATTGACATCAATTAGATTAATTTATAATAATTTCCTGTTTCATTTTTCTCTAAACAAATGTTAGTTATATCCATTGATTCTGTGTAAATCTTGAAATAACTAAGGGAACTGTGTTGATTCTTTGTAAATAACTTCAGCCATTGTTTATTAAATATGTAATTAAGTAGATGGTACAGGACCACGCCTTATCTGTTGGATTTGATGCTGTCTGGTTATAATCTTCAGATGTCCTATATTAACCTTAGTCAATCCGTATAATTCGACGTGTAGCTAGCGGTCGATCCCTTGATTTCTTCAAAATTTGGCAAGTAGTGTGTTCTCTAAGCGTTTTTAATACTACGCTAAGATGCTCCACGAAAGTGAAGACCTTGAATCCACTCTACGTTGCACGTTACTAACGAACCATCGAGCCCCGAATCCCTTTTTCCACCGTAAACCAAGCCAGTCCACCGTGATGATAGGCCGCAAATATGTGACACGCAACAAAAGCTTCGTTCTTAAGTTAAGTTGGTTCCTTTTACAAAATAGTCGAAGAAACATGTTCTTTGCTGCAGCAAACCTCGTCAGCCTTCTACCAAGTAGAACTCCCAAATACTTCGTCGAGTCTTTCCACGGTAATTGGCGATCGTTGATCGTTAGAAGATCTTTTTTTGTGAGGAATCGTATGGCTTCACACTTCGATTCATTAATATGTATGCCCCACTTCTCTCCCACTTCTAACCGTCCAACGTATCAATAATAGTTTTGAGATAAATGTCAGAAGTTGCTTTTTAAATTGTTCTGTTTAGATTTTGTCAAGTAATCACTTAATGTCGGCTAGAATCGCCGCTGTTAGTTATATTTCTGACCATTTTGTGATTTACCATGATTTTTACGCCTATTTAAAAATTGAAATGGTCCAAAGGAAAAAACAATCTTTCTTTTTAGTTCAAAATACCACGCATTTGGGTAAGTAAGTCATCTTTCAAACAATCTTTAAGTGTTTAAATATTTACTTTAGCGCATTCATTGGTGGAAGAGATACAAATATTCTAGGTCATCTTCGAATAATAATCGTTCGGATGAAATAACATTCGCAATGTCGTTAACAAAAATATGAAATCATAGTGGTCACTTATTAGGATCTCTGGGAACTTCCGAACTTGCAAGGCTTTTTTTTCACACAGCAATAATTTCTTTAAGAAAGAAAGAAAGAAACTCTTCAGCACGAAGCTACTGAAATCGTATTTATCGTACTTATTATTTTAATAATTTAATTAAGCTAATAAATTTAATAGTTACAGCAGATCTCTGGGGAAAGATATAGTATGAACATGTCCCTGTTAATTCACGAACCATAATAATTTACTTAATTGAATGATCATTGATTGTGATTTTTATGGGGAGACTTTTTATTTGCGACAAATACGTTAGGCTTTACCCCAATAAAAAGTAGATAATAACGTTTCATGATGTACATACGTAAATTGCTTGAGCATTTATAATGTAACGTTCTTTCTGATGCATGTTGTATAATAGATAATAACGTATTGTTTACGGAATGCAGTTTTACGTTTAAAGGAAAATTTTAAATTAACTATTGAATAATTAATGACCGCATACATTTATTTCCGAAGAATTAAATTACTCATTAATTGAATACGTTAGTACTCGGAATTAGATTGATATTATTAATTAATTTAAATTTAGTACCAACTGATGACAACATTGGTCTCAAGGAAGAAAAACAATAATAATAAGTCATAATATCACATTATAAACCACATTATATCCGTCAGGGTGGCATATAATAATCGTTATTGTCATATATAGCGTGTCCACGGTTATTTATATTTTGTTTTACATTTTATTTTTTATAATTTATCTTGAAAAATGTTTGCGATCAATCAAAATATTTACCACATTTTCATAATGATTATATATTAAGTATAATGACTAAAAATTAGGCTCATCTTTCTTCACCTTCGTTCAACATGTTCGAAAAATAAATCAAAAGAATGTTAAGATTTATTTAAGAAAAACGTAAAAATATATAGGCTGTTTTGTTTGAAATAGTAATGTTGACCGTTACTTCCGGGACAATCGGAAGCTTTAAATAATTGAAAATATTTTAGTTCAATAGCACACGTAGGTACGTAGTATGTCAACAATTTTTTAGAATTTTCCATTGTATACTCTTTCGTATATCAATTGATATAGTGCCTCGTAGCCCACCTTGTATACGTGCAATAAACGGAAAATATTTAAAATTTTCTATGAGTTATTACTTAAAATGTTTATTCAATGGAGAAATAGATTATATTCACACGATACTTGAAATATGAACAAATTTTAAATTAGTGATACTTTGCTCCCGGCACAATTTTCTTCTTTTTAAGTTTTAATCCTCCCGTAGATTTAATCAATATTAAAATAATCACTGTTCAAAGTAACCAAACCTTTGTCAAAAATTATCAACACAAAAAAATTGCAGGTATAATTAGGTCTATTCGTACCGCACTATATTGACTCCTATTCAATGTTGTGACTAAATTTGTCGAAGGACGGTCAGTGAAAGTATTATTTTTTACCAGGGTCTAATCCCGAAGCTTGGCTTCTAAAAATACACGAACCTATATCTGTTGAACTACTTTCACATTCTGTCAGAGTTAGCTGTGCGCGGTAGCTTTTGCTGCGAATAAAAAAAGCTCATCACTTTCACATTCTGAAATTTACTTTCGATACGGCAAATGGCTTGAGCGAAAACGTTTTCCATTTTTGCTTTTTTTTTCCTGTTTATGATAGAGTTAATTGAATAAAAAAAATCATTTTAATTAAAGTTGAAACTTTGAAGAACGTTGAAAATAATGAAGGGAAAGTTTTATAGTAAGAGGGAAATTTGTTATTTGTTTTTATTCTATTTCGTAACAGAGGAAAAAAATTCTAATTTGCATTCGCAAATGCTGCCTGCCGTAAGAGATATTTTTGAAATGGGTAATACATAGTTTGAAAACGAAAGCTCTTTTCTCCTGCTGATAGTCTGAGCCGAACAAGGCTGGAACGACCGGGAAAAAAGAGAACAGCATATAATTAAATCTGAAATAGAAACATCAATACTACATCTGCATATCCTGTTTTAGTTCGGCGGCGTCGGTGGTGGTTGGATACCCCCCAAAAACCACGCCTAAGTTTTAAAATTCTCTAATTCTGCGCAACGCACAGCCTCATTATTAGATTTTTACCGAGAATCATACCCGGCAAAAGAGGTAAGCGGGGCAAGCGTGAGCTCGGCCTGGCGCGCTTAAAAATCTATAATTGTCTAAAATGGGTTTTTCGGTTATCCCGGACCGGCGGGCCGCGGTTATCGTTCCGGCCATCTGATCCGCACTATCGCCAAGTAAAAGTAGCGTTCCGGAATTCTGCAGGATTCCAATTCCGGACGCGGTCATCGCAGAAAGAAAAACCATCATGGAGGGAATCCGGGGAACTATTTTACACCGCGTAGGCTTATAGAAGTTATTACGCATTAGAAAGGGGAAACAAAAGTGAAGGTGGAGGGGAGGAATAATGATTGGTGAGCGCGAGGGGGCGGTGAGGCATGCGAAGGGTTAGAGAGGAGGAGAGAGAGGAGCCGTTCCTACGAAACAGCGGGTTCGGTGTTAAAAAGTTCCGATCGATATGAATATGCTTTAAAATGTGGATTTTATTTCAACAGGCTGCTGTTGGATGACTACTGTTCCGACCCTGCCCTCCCCCGCCATAGCGCGCTACCACGCCGTTTTTCAGTAGAGTACTTCCGCTCGGGGACTTCCCGCAGTTTACATTTTGCCCCCGACCCCTTCCTGCCATCGCTTTCTCTTGCCCCGCCGTCACCCCTCCCTACCACCACCAGCATCGCCACCACCACTGCCACGCGTTCGGGTTCTTTCTCACGACCATGGCCTCCTACACAACTTTTGCTAGGACCTTTTTCGCGTACGCGTACTTTCTCTATTTTGCGTTTTTAGGCGATCTATTTTGCCGGGCCTCTCTCGTCCCAGCTCCCAACTCATTGTCCCTTTTATGAAGGGACGTGCTTTTTTTGCTTTTCCTGTATAATTTTACAGCACCGGACTTGAACGGATTTTGTTGATAGAAATGTAATGTTATTCCTAGAATATCTTGTATCCTTAGCTAAACTTTGCCATAGTTAAAATATGTCAATAATTCAATAAAATGAATCATTTTATATTCTTATCATCTCTGATATAAACGACCACGTATGCAACTTACTTTTAGGAAAATTAGAAGTAATACAAAAGATATTTTTGAGATGTTAGGGGTGCATGCGGTAGCTAATATTATTGTTACTGATACAGGACAGCAGTTCTCGCAGTGTGGCCCGCAGAAATCTAAGGTTTTAAAAATTAAATCGGCAGACGTATTTAAGGAGAGGAAGAGGAATATGGGCTTCTTTAACCGTCTTCTTTACACACTTGTTAGAACGCTTTTGGTTATTCTAGCAATCAGCAACCAATTCTTCGATTGTGGGTGGTTGGCCTATAACAGTGTGTCTAACTACCCTGGTTGATTACAAAGTAAATCTTATCTCATCTACATCTTTCAAAAAATTCTCACCAAAAGCGGTTCAGTTTTTTTCCATAAAATCACAGAAATGGTTAGTAGTTTACCATAATTTTTAAATTTTGTTTTTTTAGTAAAACAGAAAAATAAAAATTGTATTTTCAATGCCATCATCATCATCATTTTATGAACTTCATGGTTTATTTTTCTCTAAAATTCATATAAGAGATAAGATTTTAGTCTAAATTAAATTGAATTACATTTTAATCTAGTCCTGGGTACTGTAAATAAGATCATTATTTATTGTGCAAGTTGTAAATTCTATGTTTCATCTCTATTGCCATTCACTTGGCTCTTATGTTTTTCAACAGTATGTTATATTTTTAATTTAGCCTTTCCTTTTGGATGTGCGTTTCTCCTGTTTCTTTTTTTATTTAAATAAAATTGTTTTAGAGCATTAGTTTATTCTTTTTGAAGATGTATAATTATATGTTCGCTTTACTCTTTCTCCTATAAACTATTTTATAAAATTAATTAAACTGATTAACATTCATGTAAATTTAAAATATAACATTTACCGTTGGCATTACGACAGAACGAATTTTTAGTCTTAAAAAATAAATAAAAGAAAAGGAAAAGGAATTAAATAAAAAATCGTTTTTTTATAAAGCCAAAGTTAAATGTTAATTATAATTTGACATAGATGTTAATTAGTCTAATTAATTTTATATAATTATTCTTAAAATATAAAAGAAATTATATGTTTTGAAAAAGGAATAAATTAATGTATCGAAGCCTAGTGTAGCAACTTTATTTAAACAAAAAAAAGACCAATCGAAGGACATCTGACATTAGATAAATTATTAAAAAAGGAACTAGAGAAAGTGAAAGAGCATTTATCGAGAGGTTTTGAAAACACCCACATATAAAACTGATTGTAAGTAAATTATCTAATCTCTGGTCCTAGTTTTCTGCCAAGTGTGGACTTTCTTTGGTCAATGATTTTGTAACTGCATCTACACAATTGTCAGTTGAAGCCTTCGCAAGAGTATGCATCGTCATATTTGTGCTGTCTTGAATATTAATTTAATTTAGTGGAAATTAGTTCTTCACTCTTTCCAAATCAATTGTCTAAACTATTCATTACGTGAATTGTCTCCTTACCGAGATTTCTTAAAAGTTATAACAGCTCCAAAATCGATCAGCTACTACATTATTGAAATATTATCTTACGTATTTTAGCCAGAACTCTTCTTCATCTAATTCGTCTTCTATATTGCATCGAAATCTTTATTCTTAAATAAGCCAGTTTGCAATGAACCGATAACAACAGGAAACGTAGTAAGAATAATATGAAGTGACATTAGGTTAGGTTCAATAGTTTCTGCAATTCTAATTCTGTAACTCTAAACATTGCTTATTTAAATTTATTTATAAATGCGTTGCACATATGTTTTATACAAAACACATAAATTTGAATTCTAATAAAATTTAATATTCCATAAATGCGATTTTTTCTAATTACATCTGTTTTCATTGGTTTATTTACGGGAAGTTTGCGAAGCTAGGTTTATATTTAAAATAATATAATTTTGCGTATATTCATTAACAAAAATAAAAGCATTGGTTTTGTATGATGCGGAAGCTTTTGTCAATATTGTCTTGTTATTCAATCTAGTTTCGTATTTCCGCGAACTGGGTTGTATACAGGGGGATGAGTCTTTTCAGCTATTTAAGCATTGGTTAATAATAACATATATTATCCAGCAGTAGCCTACTGCTAATTATATGTATACTAGCTGCCGTTAAAAAAGCATCATCCCTAAACTATTGACATATTTCATTAAAATTTTATAGATGTATTTCTGAAGATCAATTTATGCTGTTCTTTATCATATAGATATAGAGCCTGTTACAATCTGATAATTGCTTTAGATTAGCAAAATCAGTTAAACGTTGGTCGAGAATCGGGAAATGATAGTCAAACTACGCTTGACAGTGAACATAAGCAAGTCGATGTTGAACTAATTCAGTCGGTGCAGCGTTGGTTGAAGATCAGTTGGCAACCGTTGTAACCATACGACGGTGACGGTTATCAGACAATAGTGAACAAGTTTTCAGGGAATCTTCGTTAAAGGTCCGTGTATGACAAAAGTCGATAGTTTGCCCAATGATCAGGTAAATATCCGGAAAGGTTGCGAGCCAATGTTTTCGGAAAAATGTTAAACGTTCACGTTTTCACGTAATACCGACGGTCTATGCTTTTGGGGCAGTGAAATGCGAAACTTGAATTTTACTAACAAATTTGTCTTAAAACTTATTTTTTTCTCATTTTGAACTCAATTATCAAGCAACAAGCTAATGATACTATAATTGTCTCTTTTTGTAATTTGTAACAAACGGAGAAACTACTCTTACTTTGATTACATTAATTATTCTTACTTAGGATTAATATAGTAGCGACTACTGTTTATCCTCGTCAATAACTCTTCCCACAAACCTAAACTAAAAATATCAACTAGCAATATGCTAGTTTCCAACTCTTTCTGTTCGCAAACCACGTTAATTTCAAAAGATATCTTTTGAAGTTAATCAATACGCTTTTGCATCTACGAACAATTGTAGAGACCCACGCAGTCTCCATAATACTGGAAATAATTCGAAACATTCAATTTGCATCGATTCAGTGAGTATCAGCTTGACGCAGGTTGAATCAACTAAGCCTGTCGTCCTTAATAATCCTAGTTCCGGCACTGAGTACGGAACGCAAAGCGACAAAAAGCTCCCGGTTTTTCCGGGTAGAGAACGCTCTACCACGGCGCAAGCGGACCACTGTGTGAGGTGAGGGAGGAAAAATATGTTTTATGGATACAGAATCGGTCTTGTTGTATACGTTTGTTCTAGATTTATCTTTATGTGCGTTCATTTTCTGTTTGTTTTATTGTACTTTCAGGATGTAGTGTGTGCTTTGGATAACCGGAATTTATTGTCGGTCGTATCGCAGATCTCTACGCCCCGGGAAATTCTAGTTAAAAGAGAGATATAGGCTTTAATTTATTTCGGCCGGGCGCGTTAATGTTTCTTCCACAGTGCCATGCGTGCTGTCCCGCTGTCGTAAACGGTAATAGTTCATCGTTGTCTTATCAGCAATTTGACAATAGTTATTGCCACAGTTATACGCGCCACCTTATCGATGTAAATATTTAAGCTCATGGAGGTCCCAATAATTACATGTATGTGTACGCCTTAACCGGAAGAAAACTTTCTCGCTGCCGTTATTGATATTAATATTTGCTATAAATTAATGCTTTGAAACGTTTGCGTATATAATGGTTTGTTGAAAAAATCTAATATACATAAATGGCCACAAATACCGAGTACTACATGATATTAAATAGGTTTAATTTAATTTAATAATAAGCTACTAACTAGCTTCATCATGGCACTGTAAAAGAACAATCTAAATAGCGATGGGATTGTAGGCAGATAAATCTTGAAACGGTGAAAACATTTTATCAAGTAACTATGGGAAAGAAAGCTGAATACACACCCGACACCTTTCCTGATCACCTGTTTTTTCTTTCGATGTATCGAAAATATCTTCATACTTAATTTTTTTCCTTGTCTTGAGGTAAGGCGTTTTGGAATTAGAATTGGCTTATGTCCTTTTTATCATCTGTTTCTATCCTGTGTAGTTTGCTGTGTATTCTTCCAGTTTTCTTCTTTCCTTACTTCTATTAAGCATACCTCTTCCAAACATGATCTTCTAGATCCTGCTCTTGTTTCTTGATTACTTGGGCTTCTAGGACTTGCTTTGCTATTCAACTATATCAGATTCTTGTCGCACGATCACATCATATCATTTACACTTCTTTGATGACTTTCACCGTGGGTTTTACTTATAGATTACTTCTGATAGTTGTTTACATTTGTAATTCTATCCCCCGTCGTCTTGTTCTCAATTCTTTTTGAGAATCTCATCTCTGTCCCTCTGACAGAGATGATCTCTGATTCTGCTCCGAATATTAAATTTTATTACTTTTCTGAATATTTATACTTTAGTATCCTTTGGAATTCCCTTCTTTTCGAGAAAGGTATCTTTTGTGTTGTTGTAAATTTCCTTCCTGCTATCACTTCTAAGAGAATAACACTGTTACCTATTTCGGTTAAAAGGGCACCTCTACTTCATAAAGATTGCGCAAAACTATTAAATAACTTATTTACGTCAAAGAGAAACCTCCACATCTAAGGTTTCACGAACGAAACCGACCGATTTGAACGGAATCAAAAGCAAGAGAGACTAATTATTTTCAGGGATGAGTTTAAGCATTACGCTTATATACACAATAATCAAAAGCAAGAGATTATAATTAATAAAAGAGAGGCTTTTTATAAATACTTCTCCAAAGGATAACTAAATTTCCAAAAGGGAAAATGAAACAGGTTTATATAACTGCCAATAATTTAGGCCACTTGCTGTTGACCATAGATAAGGTGCTGCAACGTATCAAGAAATTTTCTAGACGAGCTTATATTATTGAAAAATTATACCGAAGAAACATTGATTTTATTTTCCAGCAGGATAGCACCTCGCGTTATACCACGCGTTTAACAATAAACAATATGTTCTTCAATATGGCTCCCAAATAGTCCGGAATTGAATGTAATTAAAATTGTAAGGCAGGGAATGAAAGGGTATGTAAGCAACGATTCTCGAAGAATAATCGCTTGAAGTCCAAATTACGACAAACTGAGACAAGTATGGGTCTTTTTCATTTTATGCCATGCTTTTTTGACTATATTGTTTAGTTGAACGCACATCATTTCAATGCAGACATGACAATAACGCCACTCCTAATCAATTCCAACTGGCCCAAACTACTGCTAGACATGAAATTCCATGTCATTTGCCCTTTTGGCAGAACTGTTAACTAACAATTCCTTCGAGATAGTCAATATAAAAAAATCTTCTCCTTTAGATTTAATCGCTGGTTTTTGATTATTCATTACGTGAACGTTAAACTTAGATCCTTCACTGAAAATAATTTTCTTCTAATCGCCAAAAGTCAGACTTGGCAGATTTAATTTTGTTTTTATTCCTTTCGATGATCCTGTGTTGTCACGCATAATTCGATACTTAGCTGGCTACGTATCTTTTTTTTTTTTCGCTTTGTGTTTAGTTAACATGATTGTGATGTTGAGGGGCAATAATAGCAGCTTCCTTTGCAAGTGGCTGATCCTGAACACTTTGGCTGTATATATTTCTGTTTAATTTAAGTTTCCCTTTTATATCCTGTTACAATTTATTAACCATTATTTAGCAGCTTCAGTTTGTCTGTCATGTTCCCACTCAAGATTTTACAATTCTTATTTCGATGCCGATTCGCCTTAACGATTTTCCCCGACGATGATGGGGCACAATAATCTTGCGTATTCCTTGTGAAGTAAAGCTACCCTGCTACCTATTTTTTTTAAATTAACGCCAATATTCTCTTAGGTGTTAACAGTGGATTATCAACGTAGATAATTGTTTTCCATGATTATTTGATCAAACTTTTTCACCGTCCAAACAATTTGTTCATACGTTTATAAAATTTCAATTAAAAATACGATTTAAGTAACGTTAATTGCAAAACGTTGACAGATGTTCATGTTAATTTACGCGCGAAACTGATTTGCATGAATTAATATAAAACCATAAACGATGTGAAAAACGATCAGATGCAAAAGTCGTTGTAAGATCTGAGATAATTAAATTGTCATGAATATTTGAGAGCGGACATTTTACGTTTATCTCTTGAATCATACAAGAATTCGTTCGAAATTTGACGTTTTCCAAATATTTATTTTTTAGGTTGTTTAATTTCACATTATTTAATACGTAAAATATGCTTTTTTTTTAATTAGTGGTTGATTGAGGATTCATTTTCCGTTTTCAAGTTTCTTTTTTCGGAAACTGCAGATAAGAATGCAATCTTGGTATTTGATTTACATTTGCGAAATGATAAACTTTATTTAATTTATTATTTGCATTGCGGTTGATAATATTTTGCAGTTTATTCCGATAATCGCTGCATTTGTTTGGAAAACCGGGGAAGGTCGGTGAACTGCATCTTTGTTTACGTGTTAGAAAACACTTTCATAACAATCAATCGAATTAAACTAAAATTATGTTAACATTTCAACGTAAACAACTACTTTTATTACTCATCATTAGCGAAGATATGATATCCAAAACAATAATACTAGCGGGTCGGAAATAGTTTCATGACTATAACTACCTACTGCATAGACAGATAAGTGCGATCATGTGGTTCGTTATCGCGGATGTGGACCAGACTTACATATCTAGCAGACTAAATAAGGAATGGATTTAGATGAAAAGCACACGTAACAAATTCGTAGACTCTGACTCGCCCGCAAAGAAAATAAAAAGGTCGTTGATCGTTTGCAAAAGTTACTCGACTGCTTACAAATAAATTGAATGCACCCATTTGACGACAAAGATGCATTAGAGGACCGAGAATACTTGCGCAGTTATTCACGGCATTGGCTATTGAAGGATGCACATATATTGGGTGTTTTAATTGTTCGTAATAGATTGGGAAAGTTTATATCATAATGCTTTGTTTCTTTATATCAAGGAGCTGTGTATCGTATTATAATAGACGAAATTACAATAAATAAAGAAATACATTTGGCAAGATTTGTTTATTCTTTAATCAAAGATAAAGTAAAAAAATTGGCACGTGTAGAATTATATATTATTATTACCAATGCATGAAATCATTTGCTGGAATTCCACGGTTAAATATATTGGTATGTGGTTTGATAGTACAACTAAATGGGTGTCCAATATCTAGAATATTTCAGATAAGGCGACAAAAGAAATAAATAATCGATTTTTCCTTCGAAAGAAACAAGTATGAGTTTCTTAGAATCCTTCGTCCAGTGCATACTACATCCATTAAATGTCGCTTTGACTATGGCTGTCTTCTTTCTGCAAATGCTCCAAAAGCTGCTCTTCAACATTTGGATTTTCTTCAGTATCAACCTTTACAGAATTTTCTTGGACGGATTAATGCCGTCCACTTGTTGCGGACGTTATTCTTCAAAAATCGGCTGTTTAAAGGAATGCCACTATTACATAATCCAATCATACACAGTCTTCCAAGGCCTTTCAACGGATTAACAAAATATCAAATTCCTCCCTACTTTTATGATATGCTTCATTGCTCAGCCTAAGTGGACGGTATTTACCGAGACTGTATCCTCATTTGACGTTAAGGACGACTATTTGGAGAAGTCAAAAATTGCAATCGTTACTGATAATGCCGGAAAAGTTCACCATATGGTACTAGACTAGGTTACAAAAATAGCAACAGCTGTGAGCATCTTGCATAAGCAAATAGCCTCCGAAAAAGGTGAAAACTGTTCTATCAGGCCGGGCAGACGATGACGACTACACATCATCAAAAACAAAGGTATCTTCCCCAAAAATGACGTACTTTCACTTTTTGCCGTTCATAATTAGCATTTGAATTAATAAGCCACCCTATTCACCAGATTTGACCCACAGTCCACATCTATTTCGCAGAATAAGATGCTACTACTACTACTACTAGAACTACAACTGGAAGAATGAGAAAGATGACAGCATTGTTGGGAAGAACGTGCAGACTTACAAGGAGGCTAGGTTGAGGAACTAAACTGACTTTCATAAAAAAAGCTTTGTTTCTATGTTAGGCTACAAATCGTGTGCTCTTTCTGCTTGCGTCGAGTAAACAAGATCATGTATTCACCGACTTATTGTAGAATTAAATACTGTAAATGTCTGACCGTCTCGCTGGGCAGAATTAGATGCTAGGATCAAATTTTCTTAGCGAGTCACCATTTCCAGTTAGGGGACAATTAGTTGCGCTTCACCCCTTATGGCGAGGGGAAGGTAATAACAAAGCGATCAAACACTTTACACGCAAAGGTTCCTGAGCTTATGTTAAGTTTTAAAAAGCTTATATACCTCTTCGAGTGTCACCATAAAACATAACTATATCCGATTCTTTAGTAAAACAAAATTTAAACGAATGCCATTAAAATTAACATTGAAATAACGTAGATTCTCCTCAGACAAAATTATCTGTGTTGCATACTCCAAACAAACACAAGAGATATATGATGCATGTTAGTATTCTTAGTATTTTTAAAATCGCGTTTCTTAAAAATCTGCATATCGATGAAAGATTCTATCAGCGTGCCAATCGTACACAATTTTGGCGAATTACATCGTAAACCAAATAGATGGAGCCAGTCCAAATTTAGTGAATGCGAAGCGTTAGTTTTGATAACCTTAAGCGAAGGAATAAAAATAGGATACAAAAACAAGAATGTGTGAGAGAAAAGTGAAGAATCTTGTGTCTTGAGTTTGAACAGTTCTTGTATGGATTAACGATATTGCAGGTTGTAGTAAGTTATTATAGTATATCACTTTAATAATTTTCTTTCTTTTGGTGGATATGAGGTTTAACATAGATCTAACCATATTATAATCAACATACAGGGTGCTTACAAGGTATTGAACCAAGTGGAATAACGTGCAATCGGATACAAACGTAAATTTGATATTTGACAGTGTGAATTCTTTTATTATAATCTACTTCTTGACATAAGATTGACTTGTTTTGTACATCTAGCGTTTACTGAATGTCTCCATTTTATTTATTTAAATACAATCTTGAATCATGCGTTTAAAGCGTGGTGACGGCCCAACGGGGTATATAAGCTTTTTTCAAGCTTGTCATAACCCCAGGTACCTTTTAATGTGTAAGTTTGTGTGTGTGTGTAAAGTGTTCCATGGCCTTGTTACTGTCACCCCCTCGCCGTAAAGGATGAAGCGCAGTTATTTGTATCCCAATTGCGAATGGTGACTCGGGAGTGTACCGGTTCCACTAAGAAAATTTGTTGATTCTAGCAGGACTTGAACAAATTAAAAAAAATAATATGAAAAAGTTTATTATTCTACCTGCTCCAAAATAATGAAGAAACATAGATAATAAAAAAACACACATAACGGGAAATGATAACCCACTCAGATTCATAGTTAATGATTGTACAAATGTTTTTGCTAAATCATTGTGTTACCTATTCAATCTTTCTTTAACAGCTTTTGTGCCACCAAATTACTAGAAGACAAGCAAAATCATTCCTGTTCATAAAAGAAGAAGCGTTAGTTCTACTGAGAACTATCCCCTAATGGCGATTATTAATAATTTTACCAAAATGTCTTTACCACTGCATATACCCACAAATCTGGCCAATTCTTTCAACATATCAAATATACTGTTTCCTATTTAACAGGTACGTATTGAGTAGAGATGTTAAACGTAAAGGTTTCAAGCTCACTCAATAATACATAGTATAGCGTGTTGTAATGGTTGTCAATCAGATTTTTTTGAACCAACCTCAGGAGGAGGAAGATTAGACAAGAATGTGCCCAAGTGCGGTAATAATAACTACACCGTTGTGCAAGTATTATGGACTTAGGTATCATATTGCATTATTACAATCTCTTAGGCCTTAAACAACACATAAGTTTAATTTATTTTATAATAATATAATAAATTAAACGTGTGGTGCGGAGATTGCCGATACTTACGTGTTGTTTACCATACTACGCCACAGTCCTTGCTATCATTATTGATCTTAAGCCTTAGGATTTACTATAAGACACACCCAATTATTCAACTTTCTGGAAGTATTTGTATACTTTAAGTTAAAGCATGGGTCAGTAATAAGATCAACTATTGATGTATGTAGCGCACATTAATATGTTAGGAGCCGTTCAGAGATATTTTTTTAAATATTTGCGTTTCAAACAATCTGCTTCGTATCCTCCTCAATGATATGGTCATATGGTCTTGTTGAAAACATTTGGCTTCAAGTCACCGCATAGTCGATGACATCAAACCGACTTTTGATAGAGTTCAGTTTACAGTCCTCCAATATGTACACCGTATGTGCAAATACATTTTATTGCCCGCAAGCAAAAGACCCGCAATCCATCGAGTATTACCGCTCCTTCTAATCGACACGAACTTTTCTCATTTTGTTCTGTAATTAAATATGTCGGGCAAATAAATATTTTTTTATAGAAAAGGTTATATAACAAATTTTTGAGACTTTTAGTATTGTAAATACTTAAATTGTTTTCATAATGTTTGTCGCAGTAACATTTAACAACGGTTTGAGAGGATAAAATGTGGAAAAAATTGCCCAACTTCTGAAAGACAAAACACAAACGATATCATCGCTAGTTGAATGATATCACATTGGATTGTTTATTTGATATTTTCGAGAGATCCCACAAACATCCACCACAGATCCACCACAGAACGTGATACTCAACGTAAAACTTTAGTCATTAAAGAAACATTAGTCAGAAAAGAAAGCAGCGTAAACTTATACCCTTCCTAGACACATTTGGTGCAGGAACTATAGGGAAACGATATTGACTCCAGAGTGAGATTCGCCGAAATCACGGGTACTAACAGCGAAATTAATGAATGTTTCACCAATAACATCGTTTATTTTTGGATGAAGCCACGTTTATGTTAAACGGTTCTGTAAATAGGTTTAATTGCAGATACCGCGTGGTTGACACATAACATCCTGCAAAGGTTAATGTACAAAGTATGGAGCTAACCAAATATGTTTATTAACAAAGTAAAAAAATTGAATAAAGGACCAAATTCTTATAAGTTAAAAATAAATTTTTCACTTGTCGTGTCATCATCATCCCATTTATCCACTTGCTTTATTGCCTAATTTTAATTTTTACAAACTGATAATTATGATTATTACTTGATATATGATATGCATTACAATAGTTAATCGGATAAATTTCTTGTAATTGTAACTTAAATTATAGGAAACCGGTAACCAAGGCTTTTATTAAAGGGACTGTGAGAATTTAGTCCTTTATTTCATGTCATGACTTTATTAATATGAATTTACAAAACTATCGTAAGATGCTGTTTGTCTTAATCCTTCCCTTAAAGCTCCAAGACGATTTCCATTGATTGAGTCAATATATCGGCAATCACATTTTCACTTCTTTGATTAATATCTCTTTTCTAATTGCTTCACATATGAAGCAATGTGCTTTAACTTGGAACTGATTATTGCGCAGATTTCAACGCCTTAAAGATAACTTAATACACGTTTTGCCGCTATCCAAAGTCTTGTATCATAACATGTACGAACTGATTTATGTAACTTGTTGCAAATGCTATGCCTGATTCGGATACCACAGCAAGTACGTTAATGAACCAATTAAGTTTTGATATGGTACATTTTGCTGCTTTTCAACAATGTTACTATTTCCTAGCCATAAACTTTGATTTAAATTAAATTAATGATTGATTCCACTCATCAATTTACGTTGATCTATACTTATCATCCTATTTTGTCGTCAAAATAGTTCGTAAGTTCAAATTTTAGATTTTCTGTGGTTGTGCTTTGATGCACTGATCAAAACGTCTACGTGAATAGCATTTGAACACCGGCTAATTTCTTGCCTTGGAACAATACGGATCAGATGATTGGACGCTTTCAAGCGAAATGGGTAGCGATTTGAAACAAATAAGAACGGTAAAAACAACCAAATGATTAGTTTTTAAGTTGAATTGTGTATATTTAAAGCAATTACTTCAATATTAGACATTCTTTACATTTAGAATTATACAGCTAAAGTACTAGAAAACAATGGTGGAAATGATAATTGAGAGTGTGCAAGCAAACGTGGAGCAGCGCTAGTATCCAAATGACATGCTACTTCAGTAATTATTGCAACGCACTGCATAACATTCGAAGTTATTTCAAAAAATTATAACGTCGTCCAATGTAAGCCCTTCAAAATTCAAATTATTGTCTGAACTAGTAAACATAGTTGCAGGGTGTATTTATTTCCCCCAGGTCTTGTGTTCTTCCAGACCTTTTTCTAGTTCATTTTTCATTATTTATGTTTTCTTTTCTAGATATTTGGATGAAGTAGCCTTAAGTCTCTATCTAAGATATAAAATTGTATTTTGTTCTAATAATGTAATGATTTTAAAGCAAACAAAGAATAGGAATGAAAGCACTTTGATTAAAAAAATACGCATACTAAAAGTTCCACCTTGTGTATGTCTATATTTTCGTGTGTATGGGTGTCCATACAACATTGGATAGAAGGTACCTACGTGTAGAAAAATATAGTATAATATTTTAAATGTTGGCCCAGCCCATCCAGTTCCCATGTACTGTTTGACTCTAGGGTTTATTGCAAGAAGGGGGGGATCTCAACACTCTAAAGGGGGTCAGCGAGGGGGGCGTCGCCAGTTCATGGACCCCGATGCAATTCGGCTGTCTGCTAGGAACGCATGGCTGCACTTTCGCTGAACTATGCAAGTTTCGTTTCGGCGCCCCCCCTCGCTCGCGCGACCCCTCTGCCAAATATTGCAAGTGTGTGTCCCTCCTCGCCGCCTCCCTTTGCCCCTCCGCCCCCCATTCCGCGCACATAGGCTTCTTGCTCCGCGCGCATACACCGCTTGAAGTTTGGCGTTTTAAGACGACTTTTTAAATTAAATGGCGTGTAGGTTACTGCACCTTGCTTGCTGCCACGACGACTGTATATGCACTCACTTTGCAAACGCTAAACAAACTCACGAAAATATGCTAATTAATGCAAACGGAAAGTGTTTTCTGAGAATTCTTTTTTAGTCACACGTCGTTGAACAAAAGTTTCCTATTTGGCGGACGGATATAAAACATTAATAATAGCCCTGGTAATTAGGAATGATGGGATACTTAAATTATAGTGTTCTAAAATTTTTGAATTTCAAATTCTATATTTCCCCTTATTTAGTGATACTACTATTTAGGGCACGGGATAAAAATCTTCAGCTTTAATATAGGCTATTGTAACCGCACAATGATAAAGTTTTCATAGCACCTATGCTAAATTATCCTCAAGCTAAAAAGTTTGCAACGACCGTAATCTTTATTTGAAAGAATTTTGTTGTAGGTTGTAGGAGCATGTATCTTTAAATTCTTAATATTCGAACAAAATTAGTTTACCTGCTAATAAAATAATTAACATAATAACTATACAGGGTTCTCCACGTAACTAGTTCATTAAAAGTTGAGCAATAGGCGCGTCCGCTGTATTATTGAAAATTATATATATATATACTTGAACCTTTGAAACATCCCAAAAAATAACTAGCCCATGAAAAAATGCACATAATTAAAATTTAATAATTCTGCTGAGGAAATACATTAGTGACAAAGAAATTAGTCTTCGTTTCCCTCTTCTTGTTCTTCTTGTGTTCTGTGTCTGTTCTGGTGGTAACTTTGAAATCCCCATATTTCATTGCAGATGCGGATTCTAAAAAATTTGTAGGATTTGCTTAAAAGTAATGAAAATATTACTTAATGTAATATACGATTATGAAACTAGCAATAGGTAATTGCTTATTTTACATGCAGATGGTTGATGTTATAAGGTTTGGCCAATGTTAAAACAAAATACGAAATTCTTCCTCATTTCTTGTACAAATGTATTTTCTTTTGAAGTAATTTCAGCAACATACCACCATCGGTCATACTTAGACTTATGCCTGATGACAGCCTATTGTTGAAAGGAACACCAGAGTAAATAAATTTTGGTAAAACGGACTTTCTTTAGTTTGTCTAGATCTACTTGTTACTATTGTTATATTAGTACCTTTTTGTGAAATAGGACCAAATTCACTGCATCTGGTCAAGATCAAATACAAATCCAAAAAGCGGTATTTCCCCAAACCAATGATACTAGCGATCGCTATTAACTCTTTACAGCTGACATTCAACTCTCCTAACAGCAATATTGAACGTTTTCATTTTTCAAGCTGTGCACTTCGTACGAATAGATACTGGTTAATATACTTCTATTTTCTGTTAAAACCGATGAATTTATGTTAAAATTGATATTAGCGGCGATGAATTTTTCACTAGAGGTACTCCAAATGGCTCAAAAAACTGAAACTCTTCCGCCTACAAAATTTAGCAGAGCGTCTGACTTTATATACAGATGATTCAAGGAATAACTTAAGAATCAATAACCAACGAAACAAATAGGTTCTTCGTGGTATTGTTGGAATCACCGAAGGATTAGGAAACAGTGTCGCTGCTTTCAAAACGGCGGGCCTGCATTTCTTGGTATTAGAGGACGCCAAGACATTGTTGCGAATGCTGACATTATCTACGAGGTAACAGCAATACAAGGTAGAGGTAAAACATTCCCGCTGAAGACACCGAGCAGCCAGAAATATGTTTTTACTCTCCTTGCGTTGCTTTTGCTGTGAATGATTGCGTCAATATCATAAGAAAACGAAAGCCAAAGTGGAAGAAGTTGTATGAAATTGTGAAAAGTAGATCTTTATGCATTTGTCGGATTTTCTGCATTCATCCTTCTTAAACTACCAAACCACCAGCACCAGCCAGGAAATCATCAATTGGTTTTCAGCGATGGGGAAACGTATTGCCATTTTCTGAAATCATCCTGTCCTAGGCCTATGCACAGATAGTTTTCTTATAGATCCGCAGCATCTTTATTAGAAAATGGAAAGGAAGACGTCACAGCCTTAAAAAGATGTATTATGTGTGTATTCACTCAGATGATTTGCGCGACACGCGTACGGCTCGTGACTTCAAATGTCATCTTCGTAAATAATGGTTGTCATAATCACTGGAACAATACTATTATTTTATACATCAAACATTAATAAAAAGAGTGGGTTCTGGGTAACATCAATTTCTGTTAAAGTAAGAATAATGTTTCTTACTATTTTTTTATAAATGCTCGTAAGTACCCTAGAAAGTTTCCAATTACGAATTTAATACATTATCAGATTAATTTACTTACTTAAGCGTTTTTATGTATTAAAGTCGTTAAGTTGGGACCAATAAGAATACCTAATAAAGGAAGAATAGTATCTCACAGTAAAGGAGCAAATAATAGTAAAGAAGCGCCTTATGCACTAATATCTGTAAACCTTTAGTTTTCAAAAAACAGGACATTAAAATTTTGAACATATCTTGCTATTTCTCTTTAATATCTTATAATAAAGAAAAATGCTATTTGTTCGACCTCAGTTTTAAAAAGTATTACATAATATAATAAATAATGATTAAAATTGATGGTCTTCTTGAATACACTTTTCAAGTGATTGATGGCATCTTTGGACCGGCCTGGTTTGTTACGGAATCTATCAGCAGATTCCATAGTTATGTTCCATAATTGCTCTTCATTATTTAATTCTACGGCATACATAAAGTCGGAGCCCTGCAACTTTGATAGAGTTCATCTATCAATCGTTTGGGCAATAGATATTGACCGATTAGGTAATTATTTAGTATATCTGTCCACGCATTAATGGAAAACTCATATTGGTGATTCTATAGTACGCTTGATGAAGTTTTTCGTCTGTCCAGTAGTGTATATTATGCAGGTTCAGAAACTATCGCGACATGGATACCAGACGAGTAAAAAAACTATTCTTTGGAGACTAGTTTCACGGCTTTACGGTTACAGTTCTGTTCACCTGAACTTATTTTTCCGGTGATTATATTTGGATTACCTTTCCTGGATGTATTAGTAAAACAGCTTCTTCTATGCAACAGTACGATGAATTCTGGTAATCTCACTATTAGTGCCTTGAAAAAGCCAACTTCTTCCAAACGCCTATGCACAACAATAAAATGTTGTAACATTAGGAACATGTCTTAATGTCTTAATCTTTCAATAGATACGTTGAATTTCGAAAAAACTTTATTGAGCTTTGCCATAACACAATGCATTCATGCCCGTGTGTTCTTCGAAAGTGTGTTAAAAGCAATTTTAAAAAACGACAAACAATAAAATCAAAAAATTATAAATGCTCGAAGCGAAAATACATTAATTTTAGTTCAATTGTGCTAAACTAATTCGTGCGATTTGAACACGTACAACTTGATAACCACGGAGAAAACCGAGACATTTTTCGAAATGGAAAGTATTATTTGCGAAAAACCTGGCGAATTAGCCGACAATGATGTCATAACGCTGCACAGTCTTAGTTAACAATACGATGCGTCGACCGCTGCTGCTTTGTTTGCGTAGATTCGCCTATTCCGAATTTTGACAATTACGTGCGTCCTGTGACCGTAATACTAATAATCGTAGGTATACTTACCTCTCTCTATGGCGTGTGTGTTTTAGAGTGCATCGGTCTCGACGAACCCTCTCCGTTGCTCCTTCGTGGGCAATTCGATCCGATAGACCCGGCTCGATCTTACAACACTAGAATGCACAACACAAATACGCTATACCCTTTTGGCTGTTAGCCAACGATCACACTTTGCACTCTCGATATAAAATTACTAAATATACAGGGTAGGTCATGACGTGATTTGATTACTCAGCGCAATTGGGACGCGTTGGAAAAAATAGAAATTTCATGTATTGAAAAAATATAAACTTTTAAACAACTGTGTTTGTATCAACCGGGAGCGAGCTACGCAGCTTATACGTATATTCTATTTTAAATTGAAAGGAACAAATGGACGCTTGAAGTTGTAGGAAGGAAGAAAACAAGCACAGTTTGTTAGTTGTGCATGCTTTAGCTTTATTAATGAATATAATATAATTTATTTGTTAATTTATGAAGGGATATTTGCCATTTCAAGTAATGTTTGTTTGATTCTAAACAGATTTAATGTAAAACAGGCCAACATTTTTTTTTGTACTTAATGGTGGAGGGTTAAAAGATCTAATAACCCATCGTTTATATTCTTGTATTAATTGACCAAATTTTCTCTAATTTATTTCTAACCCTTTCAGCTTAATGTCCATTGTCCATTGTATTGCATGCCATTGATGAGGTGGATTTTTCTTATATAATTTACATATTGCCGTGGCGTTATAAGTGGATTTTCTTTGGCTTGAAAACAACATTTCTCATGTTTTTACTTTAGTTTAGTTTAAATAAAGGAAATACTATATCTTGTATACCTTATTTAATATTTGTAAGACCTTAAGTGAAGTACATTCTTTAATGTCCTAGATACGTAGGCGTGTCAATGCGTACAATAGCCCATACATAACGCATTCTATAGCTATATTTGCTAATGATATATCTAGTGTGTACTTTACAGAAGCGGAACATATATATGTATATAGGTGAAATTCGAGTGAACACGTTTTACAAATGAACAGCGGAAAAGATTGTATAAATATAAGATTAAAAATAAGTAAATACGATAGTTATTGTTCATAATGATAACAACTATAATGTCTTATATGTAAGCATTTGGTAGCGTTTGAAAAAATTTAAATTCAAATGGTTTTGTTTGCAATCAATTTGGTTATATTGCTATAAATTTAAAAAGAAATCATAGGAAGCAGTTCATTTAGTTTCTTGAATTCTGGTAACTCTTCAGTAAGGACTACGTACAATTTTTTGAAATACCAACTCTGAAACGCATTAATCTTCTGAAGGTGTAGATTATTATCTATTATCATTTAACTAAGTTAACTTGTCACATAAGGGTGGATCAATAATTAATGATCCCAAACAAAGGAAGGAAGCCCCAATACATAATGTTATTTGTTGTTATTTTGGCAACCCTTTAAAACGTAACCTTCAGAGTTTGTATTCATTCCGACAGTAAAAATGTTTGTTATTTGAATAGAAAGTAGCCCGTTATTAAAAAACAGCCTATTTTTATATTATTTTGAAATATGCAAAAAGTTAGTAAGTAAAAAAAAACGACTCAATCGATTGCAACCGTAAAACAACGGACACTTAACGGAACATCATTTGATCAGTAACGCAATGGAAGCTTAGAAAACATGGTTATTCTATAAATGATCGGGAATGTATACGATATAGCGTGAGATGATCATCTCTACCGTCTTATATGCGTCAGTGGTTTCGATTTTCCATAACGAATTGAGTTTGAAAAAATGATGAGCTCCGTCTTCAAAGAAAGCGAAGATCCAACCAGATCGGGATAAGAAGAATTGCAATGCAATTCTTCCTTTCGATTTCCTTCAAGGAAAAAAGGATTTATGAAATAATACGAATAAAATTAAGGTGATGATTGGAGATGACAAAGGCAGGTGGAATTATTCCTTTTTTGCAACGACTAGATAGACTCGTGTCTATTCTCCTTATGAGAGTCTGTCTAGTCTGCAAAAAAGTAATAACTTCATCCGCCTTTGCTCTCTCTACTAATTATGATAATAATTATTTATTCAGTTAGGGAAATCATGTATTCACTAGTTAAAAGCGTATATTGCATCCAACAACGTCATACGAAAATAATGTAACATTTTTCGTTCGTTCATGTTTATACGTTACATGCATGCGTTAGTATGGTGTACGGTCGAATTTCTGCATTTAAATTTATAAGTCGACACACTCCTGATATACAATTTAATTAATATTAATCACTTATTGTAACGATATTATTTGTCTAAGGTCTGTTGACCCCGTTGACATTGGCAGTAGCGCAAATGCATGCATGCATACGATGTGGATAGAAAAAAATACAAACGGGCTTATGTATGTAGATACGTATACATATACATATAATGCGAGTGTGCGTATGTGTGACACAAAAATGTATATTTTTAGACGGTCCCAGCTTGGCGATAACAACACAGAAACATTTTCGGTAGGTTAGTTAGTGTGGGCACACTAGATTATTTCGTACAAGCGACAGCGTGAACGTATTATGAGCATTGCTACATGCGAAACTTTCAATAGCGGGTTCTAATACTGAATTAGATAAGAAAAAAATACATGGACGTGTACATATATCTATTTACTTTTGTTATCGTCTGTTTACCCAATGAATTGTACAATTATATACGTTTCGTTTTAATGATATAATGCGCTGAAAAACAAAATCGCTACTAAAATCGAAAATTATTTGCAATTATTATTTATTAGTATTATTTATCTATTACCGTAGTATGCTAGATCTTTATGAAAACAATCAAATAAGCAGAAGCTAGGCACTGATACAAAATTAGCCACAATCGATTTTTTTTTACTTGACTGAAATATAGGTTTACCTTTAAAACTGTTTAGAACCATTTAAAAAAATAAGAAAATAATAATTGTTAAAAACTAATATAATTCAAAAAAGTTAATATGTCTAAGATGTACTTTTTTAACATATGTAATTAACAATTTTAATCATGGTAACTTTAATTTTAATATTTTGTGGGGTCTCCCCAGACTTGCGACATAGCTTACCATTTTCTGGTAGTTCTGGGTATACTTGCTACTAACGTATTGATAAATCGTTACTCTTTCCCATTTTTATCTTGTTACGGGAAGAAAAGAGTGAGATCACAAACTAACTAGGCTTAGCGTGATAAATAAACTATAAAATTACCCGAGAACTCTAAAATGTAGATTTCGATATTTCGAATTTAGTAGCTGAAAAGGTAGCTTGGTACAAGAGCAACGTCATTTTTTAGTGATTGAATCGTCTTATTTCGGATACAAGCGCTTACAGACGTACACTTAGTGTTTGTAGATATCTTGGAAACTAAATTTTTCTTTTACATAAATTGAAGTGTATTACATAGTCCCTATAATCATTGAAAATTACTTGAGGGAAAAATACGTAATGGAAGAACGAAGCCTTATCCCCACCTTTCTTTGTAATTTCCTTTTTTTATTCATCAAATCTGCTTTTATGTAGAAAACGGTGCTGTATAAGGAATTTAAACAGTCAAAAATGGTAAAGAAATAAGATTTTAATGGCTGCTCCGACCCTAATTTACCAGTAAAAGGTGAGAAAACAGTTGAAGATGCAGAATTTTGTACTATACGGCACATAGTTACATACAATTTTACCAGCTATTTTTGTAGACGGACGCTTGCTTTTACCATTTTTTTTTTGTCGCGTTAAAGGAATATGAATACGTCTGAAGTACACAATCACCCGGAAATGTGCATATTTTTTCTTCCAAATCTAAAATGTTTACTTGAAATCTGTCAAACAAATATTTTCTTCCAAAATAGCAAACAATATTACACAACTTTAACACGTACAGCTGATTTCTTTTATTCAGTTTTAAAGCCATAAAGTTTAATACGAAATAGGACATTCCTCAATGTTTTATAATTGTAACCCTCATGTTTCCTAAAACTTCTGGTTGAATCATCCTGTCTTAGTCTTTATTTATGTCCTACTTCGCTAGAGTGAGAAAAATTTGGATTCTTATGGATATTTCTAAAAATCCTCTTCATTCGTAAATAGAACATGTATGTTAAAACATGTCCATCATCGTTTTCATTGGAAACCTTTGACAAAATCTTTTTCTGATACCTTTTCTTAGTCTATAATGCTAAATTCGGCAATAAAAATTTTGAAAATAATGGCCCTATTCACTTATTTAACTGTGCTGTAGCATTTAAATTTAGCTTCGACTTTTGGATCTTTATTAAGATATAAAATTGCAATTTTAACTAGTCTTGGGAAAAGTGTTCATTGACTACTGCTCATAATTGGTGGGCTTTCTAACTGTGGACATCGTCTTACCCGCAGAAAATTACATCTTTTCCTTTTTGGGTGATGGATTATAATTCTACATCATTTATCTTGGCATTAAGCAATCAAATTCTCCCCGTAAATTTGCTACTTGCGCGGTTTTTAGCGCCTAAACAGTTTCGAAGTCCCATTGTGTGGACTGTTTGCTCATTCTCCACTTCTTTGTAAAGAATTTGAAAAATATTAATTTTTCATATTTCTCTAGCAATAACTAATACTATTACTAGGCTCACAGTCAACATCAAATTTTCAATTTTGTTGATGATTTTTTCAAATCGTGAGTTCGCTGCCCATTTGAACTGCTTGTATTAAAATCTGGACGTAGATTGTAGAACGTCCACTCCATGGATATTTTTCGATAGAAATTTCATGACGTTTTTATATTCAAGACGAAATTACTCCTATCCCATACTTTAAATCAACAGGGAGCAAAAGTATCGCTTCTCTCATTCGAAGTGGTCTCGTACTTACATACACTTAGCGCTAACTACTGAGGGTACGTTCGAGGTTAGTCGCTTGTTTGGCGTTCTCCTGCAACGCCAAAATTGCTCCTAGAAGGAAAGATTTTTGAAAATAAAGAAAAACGACAGTAATAGAAATAAACAATGAAGTATAGACATTTTAGTGGTAGTAGTATTGCGAAAATTGTGGTATCCGGTTTTAGAGTCTATTACATTCATTTTGTAACTTGTACAAGATGACGTTACCGTGTAGAATTCATTAAAAAAATATACATAGAAGAATTGGCACCTCGTTATTTTAAACGGTAATTTTATTACAATCCGCGAGCATTGCTTTTATCTTTTTCGATGTTTGTTGTAATATTGGTAATAATTTAATATCTTTTATTATTTACTTTTAGAGAAGGTATTCTTTATCTCTAACTTAAATAAATTTAGTGGGTAACTCGAATATTAAAATGGGTTCTAATGATTTTCCAAATACTTCAGTTCGTATCGTAATTGTGAAATAACGTTAGCCATTTGGAGAACATTTTAGTGCGAACATTATCAATTGAGAACAGTTATTTATACTCTCGCAAATTACATAAAACCACACGAATTTTCGATACTATATTTTCGTAGGTTTTGAGAAAACTGGTTAAACAAGAATATCAAAAACCAGTTAAACATAATAACACGCATTAACTTACCTACATATTTTTTATAGGTAACTGTAGATTGTGCACCGATCAAATACTTATGGGTATCCCAGATTTTCTAGCATTAAATAATAATCGAATAAAGATCGTACCTTCAAGATGTCAACGTTGGCTATATTCTAGCTTTTTAGCTGAATATGGAAAAGTTCTGGAAAATCCCCTAAAATCAGATAAATATTTTCTTTTGAGTAGAGTTGCACCCAGATGCAAAAAATTCTTAAAAATAACAATAACATTGTTGTGGTGGGACTCGTCGTTATAATAGTATATAAAACCGACTGTATAGAAAAAACGGAACGACCGATTCATGATCTCTAAAACTTACTATTCATGATTATGTATTCCTCAAATTGCACGCGTTACCTAAAATGCAGAAAACACAGATTGCTTGCAGACGTATAACGTAGATACGTTTGTTGTTGGAATTCTCCAAGGTGTCTTTTAAAAGCACGAAGGATGTTTGTGGGAATTTAGCTATAATTTTTTTACTAAATTTATTTACTTAAATCTATTTTCATCAATATTACAATGTAGTTTCTCCATAGAATCTCCATTTAATTGAGTACATTTAAACTAATTTTTTCGCCGTTCTCAAAGGACTTTTTTAGTCCACCTTTTTATTGCACATCTTACGTTAGATAAGCACTTAAATCGAACACTCCGTAAAAGGTTTTTCAAAACTGGGGACAGATGAAAATCATTAGGTGCAAAATCTGCTGAGTAAGATGGATGCGGAAGCAGTTTGCATCGTAAATCGTTCAACATATCCTTTATTTTCCTTGCGGTATGAGGTCTTACATTATCCTGCTGCAATGACGAAGGCTTATATAACTTTCTAGGTAATTTTTTGCTAAATGTCTGCCGTATTGGCCCGGATAATAAACTCGAATATTCTGCGTTAAACATAGTGTCCTTCGGCAGATAATCCATAAAAATAATCCCTTCGCTATCGCAAGATACGGTAAGCATTATCTTTCCAACAAACAGAACCTTACGCGGCTTTCTTCCGGTTTACGCCATTCCTTGGATTGACTTTTGGCTTCAGCAGATTCGCCAATTATTTCTTTGATAATCCCACTTAAAAATCAACACTATTAAAGCCATGAAATACCCGCACAGTGTGTTGAGTCAAGTGTTGAGTCATTCAACTTTCCTCCAAACCAGTCTATATATTCTTTGGAATTTATTTTTAAACAATGGCTGCCAAAATACTTAATAAATAAATTACTGTTTAATAATAAGCAGAATCTACGTACTCTCTCTAGCAATAGTAATGATCAAATCTCCTATTTTAGGTTGAGTTTCATTTCCGAAATCACTTAGAAATTAACACGCCCGTTGATAACCATCGGCATTGAATTTGGTTGTTACAATTTAAAATCAATAGATGTCACGTTTTTCTTAAAATTGAAAGCAAAAAAAAACAGTTTACAATACCAATCTTCTCCGCGTGGAGATTGTGATGAGGTTTATATTGGTCAAACATCTGCGTCGTTACAGACCATAATATCGAATCACGAAAGTGATATACAAACGAAAAAGGAACATTTCAGCTTTGGTTTGCATCTGATGCGAATCTGCGTGATCAGTACCTATTTCGTGTTTCCGCTTCTAGTTAATTAACGCTTACTTATTCATTATATCCAATTTTAATATTTCAATTCTAAACGCTCGTATATATGATTCTTCTATATTTTTTGACGCTCTGTCGCAAAAAATTGTTTGTCACATAGTTCAACATAATACTTTTAAACGTAAATACACATAGTTGTTTGTATTGAGATTAACATTAAACATTTCCCTCGCTGTATTTGAATTGAATATTATCCTTATGTGTATTATCAATTTTTTTCAAACTTAGTTATAATTTTGGTAGCCTTAGATATATTGTTGAATGTAGGCTTTCACGACCCCGATCCATATTACAAATATCTTTCGGGTGTTATCACGTACTTAACATTACATAATATCCTGTCAGCTTCTTCAGAAGAATTCTAAAGGCTGGTGCTGTTGTCTCTTGCTCCTCGTTATATATCCTGTAGATCTTGGCAAATATTTTAGGGTAGATCCCCGATGATCAGTTTCGATCAAATGCGAAATATAGGCAACGAAATTGGGAAACTTAATTAGATCATTCATATTATTTAACTGGATTCCTCAATAACTTCGTCCAATTTGTGATATTGCATGCGACTGTGATAATATTAAGTATCTTTCAGATTTCCGCTAAATTAACTTATAACATCTCGTAACCACCATATATTATATTTTACTTGGTATGAAATTGGTTCATGTCTGGGTAAATACCCATCCCCTGCAAAATGCTTGCAGGGGATTGGTATTTACTAGGTTTCACAACAAGAAGAAATTGCATTTTTGTTAGATAGGAAATCGTTGTGGTATCGTGTAGCGTTGTTCGCTGTACACCTGTTTAAGTATCAAATAACTTACGTAAGTACTAATTTCATGTGTGTATATGCTACCGTAAGAGAAGTTCTTAATTCGACATAGGTTTAATGCGATGAAATTAGCGAAGTCTATATAGATAGAAGATGTTAAGGGTTCATAGCATATTTTTTGCTTTTGTCATATTAACATCGTTTGAAGATAATTCACGCAACTCGTTACGCTTAGCAAGTTTGCAGATGATGATGTACAGCATGCGATTTCTTCGTACAGCGATCTCGGAAAGTAGTCAAGTTATAGTTAACTACCTACAAATTTTAAGAAAGCCCAATTGTCTTGTGTTTTATAATTTTATTTCATTACATCATCTCCTTGTGGTTTTGGACACTTAGTTTAGCGATGTTTCATCTTTCTTGATGCCATCCAAATACTGGGATTTGTCAAACTCTACAAAATAGGTCTCTGTTGCGATAATGACTTCTTAATTTGACCTGAACCTCTTTCCGTCAGACCATTTTTCTAAGTTAGGAGAAAGAAGGGAATCATACAGGGTCAAATCTGACGAATATGGTATGTACTGCAGCTGGATTAATATTGCTCTCGCAATAGCCGATGAGTTGACCGAAACGTTAGCATGATGTGGGAATTTCTTTCATCAGTTCAGCTTCAAATTGCTCCATTAATTCAGTGTACTACCAACGATTGCCCCCACCAGATGAGATCGTCTTCGGTTTCTTTGGCGGAAAAAGCCCAATCTTCTAACTGATCTTTAATAATAGTCAGATAACGTCACAGAAATTGTTGCTTAATGTCCAAAGATTGCTCTACCACGCGATTGCGTATATGACTAACCGTTTACAGTCCCCGACAGCTTCTCATGCTCAATTCTTCGCGAAGAATATTTCGCATACGTTCAATTGAAATGTTTATCATATTAGATATGATTCTCGTCTTTACCAGGCACAGCGGTCTACTAACACATCATGATTATTTGGTGGACCCATCGGATATGAATCGTCTCTAAAAGCTGCACCCAACTTCTTTTTGATTTCTGCATACTTCATCTCATCGAAATCCAATTACTGACCAATATTGTCGCATGATTCAATCAATACATAAGCTTGTTCATTTTTAGTTGCTCTCAAACTAACATTACCGAATGAATTAAATTTTTCAAAATTTTTTCACGTGAAAATAAACGTCAAAATGGAATAATAAACGCCATCTGTCTCTAAACATAATTACTTGGTATACCGCCCTCGTATCTTTCAAAGATAATTCGTTATTCATTTATATCTTAAAAACAATTTTCAAAGTGTAACTTTTTCATTAGCAACCTCGTATATTTCGCAATATTATTTTCGTCACTGCACAGATTTTTTTCTAGGCAAAACATGTTGCAATAGCATAGTTGAAAAATATATAAAATTAGATTACCTATAGCTACAGCAAGGTCAAACAGATTTTAGTTTATTAAGTTTAGAGGGCGTGTGAAAAACTATGCCAATATTTGGATTATTGCCATACATTTATTTCGACACAAACTTCGCCAATTCTAAGTGTATTTTCTTTTATTTTCGATCGCGGTCAGTAATGTAAATAATTGCGGTATCGAAATTTAAAAAATAATTTCGTAAATCGCCGCTATCTTCGAAATAAAAATATACCATCGCATGATTTGTATCGTTTTCATTGTACGGCACGGGATTGCTTCATATAAAATAGTTTAGAACGCTTCATAATCTACACTTATTGAAATTCGCTGAAAGGTTTAAAGCATTCGAGTTGTTTATAAAATCATTTTTTTCGTTAGATCATATCGTGGCGTTTCAACGAGCAAATAACGCCTAGTGAAATAGTCGTAAATGTATCAGTAATACAAACACGAGAATTTTATAAATCTCGATAGGATCTAAGAATGCAAAAAATTACGTATAGCCAAACCCAAATCCATTATAAATATTAACGCTCATTTCGGCATGTTTGTTGTAAGCCGTTCTAATGTTTATTGTTGAGTATTAGACAGATTAGAGAGTGGAGAGATATAGAATATTATAGAGTATCGTGTCGTGTACTTTCCAAGTGCAATAAAATTGAGATTTAATATGAAATAATTAGAATGAAATGTATCCACATTTACACCTCAAAAAAGAACGGGATGCGTCTTACTCGTTTGAAAATTAATGTTTATCAAGCAACGTGGTTACCACTTGTGAAGTACAATTTAATTTGATATTATTTCACTTGCGTGAAACGTTGAGATAGGTTTAATTCAACAATGTTATGCCTTCTCAACGAAATTTAAAATATAAGTGCAGTGTTATCTTAAGAGGAACATCCTGTATATTTTCGTGTTTTCCCTTGATTAATTGATTCCAAAGACCTACAACGGTCTCAATAGTTAGTTAATTATTTAGAGATGAAATTATTGAAAGTATACAGAGGTGTCGAAAATAAATATTAAAGAACATTAGTATATTCCATATCTAGACAAGCTTCTAAGATATACGTATAACTAATAGGAAGTTAAAATCTTTAATATAATTCGAAATATGTTCTACACAAAATCAGATGCCTAACGTTAGCATGCACAACGCGTTAGCCTTGTGCTTCAGCCTAAGCTTGTTCCACATCAACGTGGGTGAACACGTAATTCCTAAAAGTTATGCGTTCTTAGGAATGTCACTCATATCGTTACTTGTCGCAAGATTGGAAAACAATATTTCGTTTAGCAATACATTAGTGAAATTTCTCGATATCCTTCTCGTTGCTAGAGTGAAGCACGAGTATCGCATATCATATGGAAAGCGTAGAGAGAATTGACCATATTGGCCACAAATAAAGCCTAATGTGTCAAAGGAAAGACTGTCTTGGACAGATCATATTATTTATTTCTTTGATATCATCAAGCTTATCTGACTTTATTGTATATACATACTTTATTTATTGAGAGTATCTAACAGAAAAACGTCTGATTGCATCACCTTTTGCTCGTCTCACTTTATTGAGAAACGTCTCATTTAGGTCTCTTAAAGATCATAAAGTATGGAATATATTTCAGCTTATATAGACTCAACAAATTAAATTAACAACATTAACAACAAAAATCAATAGAAACAGAATTTCTTGAATAATAGGATGACCAGCCCAACCTCCAAGTTGCACATTAAATATTTCAGCTAATCCTCTATCAAGAAACGCCAGATGATTAAATTTAAAAAATCTAAAAACTTTAATGTATAAAAAGAGTTTTTTTGCTCTTCGTTCTGGAAAATTTCAGGTTAAGGTTCTTCTTTAGTAGATAGTTATAGGTAACGATGTTATCATCAATGTTCTTTCAAACGTGGATGTAAATGGTTGAGGAAATTTGGGTTTAATTTTTTTAATCGTGATACTTCAAGATTGAACGGGCTTGATGGTTATGCCAACATCGACTTTATTAAGTGTTAAGTATTAAGTATTAAATTCTCCTGGCAATCTTCCACCAACAAACGCCAGACGATCAAATCTCCAAAAATCTAAAAACGTTGAAGTTAACTTATTGTTCTTTATGATAGTGAAGGAGTCAGTTCTTCGTTTTGGAGAATTTAAGGCTCTTTTCTAGTAGTTATCTTCATCATGTTATCAAAATCGTTAAGAATCGTATATCTGTAATTAATAAAGTGATAATACCATATCTAACGACGTTTTTGATTATTGTATTACACGATTACCCAGTTTTCTGTTCTTAGATACATTAAAACTGTATCTTCGTGGAATATATTTTGCTCTAAGACTATTCTTTTCTATGCGTTATTATTCTTTTCTATGCATCGTCCCTGATGGTTATAATGGTACAATAACTGACATGTATATCAAGTCCAATTATGTAGGTATTTTATATAACCAATCGTAAACTATTTTGAAGAATATGGACGAGATTGAAAATGTTCATAAATAATGGGGATATCATGCACAGATATTCATTGCGTGTAAACATCTATACGCACACAAATGATCTATAAATACGTGGTATAAACGCGCCATTTATATTTGTATGTATGGGTATTTTGTAGTTTCAATTAACCCGGTAGCATCCAGTTTGCATAAGGAGAACGAGAAGGTCCATTATTATCTGCGAACCCCTTCTGCTGGTGCTACACCAGGCGACTGGTGTTCCTATAACATCTCGCGATTTAAGTTGATGGCATTGATAGCTGACCTATTCTTGAAGGAGAAGGTCTTCCATACGCTACGAATACAAGTCGGAATAGAGAAAGAGGTACGTATACATTGTATACGCGTATACATAGGGTATAGAGTATAGTTCAGGTCTCCCCCTTTTGCGAATTCGCATTCGTACTACTGCAAATACACATCTCGAGGGTTTTCCCTTTGGTTGGACTACGATGCTCTTGTCTCGGAACGGCTAGTCCCCTATGTGCGTCTATAATACGTATATGTGCGTATTTGTACAAGCAACCGGTTTTCTATGACGGACTTTTTTTTGCACCGGCGGTTCGTTGTCGGTCCGAAAAATCGCACACATCGCGATTTGAATGCAAATAGAAAATTGGCGGGTTCAACCACCACTGAGGTTGTAAGCAATATCGGCGGGTCCTCGCTTCGTTATCGTCGAGAATTTGCGAGAGTCAAGCATGAATGAGGACGATGTATGTACGTAAAAGAAACGGAATATTTTTCACTGAATTGTATGATCTTAGTTCCTGCAGGACCGTGGATCCTCTACAAGTTGTCTTACGCCGAAATCGGAATTTGCCCCGTTTATTTCTTTCTTATAAATTTTTCCTTTTTGCTTGTTTTAATTAAATCATAAGTATATGCGCTTAGTAAATTTTATTTTAGTCCAAAAGAAGAATATGATAGCTGCGAAAAATAAAATGTAGTTAGATTAAAAATATTCATTTATATATCTTCTTATCTACTATTAATATAGATTCGTTTTCAATCCTCGCGATGATCTCTCTTATTTTATTGCTAAATTTTTTGTTTGTTATAAACTCGAAGAAAGAGGGGACCTGTATCAAATAACATTCGAGATTTTTTGAGAAAGCAAAAAATTTATTTTTTTTTATAGAGACATGATCTTATTTCTTAACGGCGCAATCCTGGTTTTGGTAGCGTCAGAAACGACGTCCTTTTAGATTTCATCCATGTATAACATGTTGACAGAAGTTCTTCACGTTACACATTAATTGACGAACGCTTAAAAAAAATTGGGGAATTTTTCTAAAATAAATAAAAGTAACTGGGCTCCACTTAGTAGTAAGAGAGGCAAGATACCACCAAAATATTATTCTATAATACGAGAAAATTCATAACACTTTTAGTTTTCCTTTAAGTTGTCCTTTTAGTTGTAGAAGAAAGGACAACTTTTAGTTGTCCTTTCTTCCACGATTCTAATATTTGACTAAAAATCTAATATTCTTAATATTCTTTCAATACATTCGTTAATGTAACCAAGCAATGTTTTAGAACGTCGCTTTTTTGTATGTTGTCCACTGCACCGGACTAATTTGTAACATAGTGTCATATACCTACCGACAATTTCTCTTTTTTTTTCTAATACTTATGTAAACAAATACTCCTACAGAACTGTTTATGTCTGGTATAATGTAAACGGTTTTGTCTAAGGGTAGACATAAATAGTTGGTTCGAGCACTAGAATACACAGATATATCGATATAATATCGATTTGCATTAAGCAAGTGTACAACCATAAAACCGAGTTCAGTTAACAATAAAATCGGTAATACAAAGAAAAAGTGTATTATTTTGCGGAGTCCCAGAACATATTGGCGTAGTCAGTGGTCAGGAGTGGGATTTTCTTCAACAACAACCACGGCTGGGGAATTCAATATTCTGGAAGAAGACAAACGAGTGACTCTCGAATACAACAATAGCGTTGTTTCCTGCTTTCTTGTTATAAACAGTGAATAAAAACAATCTTCAACGACACATCGTAAACCTACTAAAATACTATATGGAATAATAATCTACAACATATAAAATGTAGCATTAATGTGTATGTAGATACACCACTATCTCGCTTATAACCCCTATTTCAATAGATTAGATATTTTCTGTTCGATGATTCTTCCCAGGTCTTGCACGTACCTTAATAGGAAGGCGAAACATCCACATTTACAAAATACGTAACATTTTCTTGACTCTTCGTTATCAACCCCAAAAACTTGGTATAACTTCTTAACTATACTCGATAAATTTCTCTAAGATATTTTCTGAAAAAATATGGGCAAATCGTCTTTACAAAAATGAATCATTTAATTTATTTTTGTATAAAATTTTGTAAAACTAAAAGAACATTAAGAGCACGTTCATTAGTAATAAACACCAACGAAAAGAGACAAAAACTTCTTAGTCGTTAAACCGAAATACAATAATAGCGAGTACAATCGTATCCAAAATGATACAGCAGCAACATTGTCGGACGAATCAAAATTTAGTATTTCTGGAATCTTAACGGAAAAATAAAACATTCCAAAAACGTTTATTTTAAATTTTTGTAACTTCTTCCTGCCTGAACGTTGTGATTTTAAGCTGCTACTTCATTTTTTATCCGAGCTCTTATTAGCTCATTTCAATTCAGGTCACAACAATCTTAAGTCCGATTTTACAATCACTTCTGGTCATTTCATCAATTGAATCTGTCTTTCTTAACAAGAATCAAATAAATTCAAATGAAACCGTGTCTGTAGCCCTGCAGATTTTGGTTTCTTATGGTTCTCTGTATGAAGCGTTATCCATAATAATAATAGCCTAATCTAATAACTTTTCGATAACAAAACCATTCATTTCATCATAATCATATTTAAAAAAAAAGAAAAAAAAACGATAAACTACCTGCTGTCCTGTATATGAAATAATAAGACGTATGCCTTCCCACGAGTGATTTAGCAATCCTGCGTTTTCTTACGTCGATCCCAACTATCATTATTAACTCAAACTACCTCCGCTTGTATGCCTCTCGTTCAACTAGGTCTCATCAAGACAGGATATTGAGATTTTCCCTTCGGTATTTTTTTTTTTGTAGTGTATCTCCGTCTTCACCCTATTGTTTTCACGTTTTATATAAAAACTTAACTAAACTAAGGGAAGTCTTTCAATGGATCCAACGATCAAATAAATGTGAATAAAAGTGATCTAAAATGTATTAGTATCAATTAAATGTTCATAGTAGTATGTAGTTCGTAGGTAAATGGTGTATAATAAATAAAACCGTCTCCAAAAGAATTATTTGGGCTTTTGAAAACAAAGGGTAAGTTGTTTACATTCACCAATTGTTTAGTCTAGCAATTTGTCTTTGATGTACCGTTAGAAGGCGCAAGAAACGTCACATTAGAGAGTTATTTACTCAACCCCAAATACCCTATGATGCCGGTTCTTATGTTTCGGGTAAACTAATAGCAATATGTTATTCAATACTTCATAACTTTTCTTACAGTTTAGTCTAAATATATCCGTTTTGGTGCTTTAAACATTATATAACTATTTGTGTTATACCTTTCAACGAGGATATTCATCATCAACGACACCCTCGTTCTTATTTTCATTTAATTTTTGAACAAGGGAGGCTAGTGCTTTTAGAAAAAAAAAAAACAAATTCGGTTATCTTTGTTTCGGGTGTGAACCGTATATATTTAAGATAGAAAATAACGCATAAAAGTTATTTCAAAAATTGTTATATACCATTATACAAATGAATATTTCATTGTATTTTAAGTACATTAAAAATTCTGATTACCCGGAATTTATTTGAGCAACTTCAACAAATTTATCTACAATAAAGTGTAAATAAATCGTGCGCATCTTACGTTACGTTTTTGGGTTAGCCCCGTTGTGAAATAAATAAATAAATAAACCTCGATTAAAATACCAGAGAAACTATCATGGTATTATATAGGCAAAGAAACATAAAATGACGAAAGTTACAAGCTATGAAACGTAATGAATAAAATACAACCTGATCTGTTTGAGGCCGTTATAATGTCAATATATTTATGCATTTTTTACTTAAATCAATCACGACGAGCGTAACATGATTGAGTGCACATTTTACACAATAAACATCCTGCATGACCGTCGCCAATCTTCTCTATCTTCCTACTGCATGATAACTTGGGAAAATATGCTTCTTTCTATAATAAATTGCTATAATATACGCCCTATAAATTACTTGTTCCAATACACTGTACCCTGATGATTACGATAAACGCATTCAATTTTGAACATTTAGGGATACAAAAACGGCATCATGTTGAATAAATGAGACTCCAATTTAAGTTTGGCTTTTACTGGTAAGTGTATCACCATGCAACGTAATAATTCAATTTTATGCTATATAAACTCAATCGTCCTAAAGACCATCTTCGATGATTTCCAGCGAATTCAAATCGGCGTACTCGATGTTGTCGGAGAAGCTCCAGTTTTACCTGGAAGATTTCAAGTTGACGTCTTTCAACCTTGCTTTTGCTGTCCACTTACTTATATTTATTCACTCACCATACCTCATGTATAGAGATAAATAAGGTAGGAGAATTTTGCAGCGACTAGATAGATTCGTGGTTTTTTGACTCTTGAGGAAACCAGTACGCAACACGAACACCCTCTAAACACGAGTCTGTCTACCTTGGTCATCTGTACTCATGTAACTAGTTACAGTTCGTTACAGTAGTGATATACTTGTTTAAATATAACGATCGTTCCGTTGGGAAATTGATCTTTTCCACCCTGATACGGGTCTTCGTCTAAATAAAACAGTCTATACACCCGTTGAGGTTCGGAATTACTCATCCCACCTCTTGTCTCAGTAGCTTAGGTTTCATTAAGCATATATATCGCTTCCACTTTTTGAGTTATTACAGTTATTATAAATAAATATTATATCTTATTCTTTCAAAATTGGAGAGATTGTATCGAGGTTGCGATAAATGCAAAAACCAAAGCTATATAACAATTCCCTAACTATTTCCTAGCGAGATAATAACTAAGAATGAAATCTAGCGAATGGTGTTAAAATTATATTTAGCGACGAAGGGATAACCTTTTTGACACCTTCGTTTAGGACTTGAGGGAGCGTAGGGTATCAGGAAGGAAGTTGTGAATGGTCAGGACTATATGATATACCCACCAGTTGAAGTACGAATATCTAACAAGGTCATTTCGGCTCAGTTTAGTTTCTATTATTGAAACAGAGAATAAGGAATACGACTCGAACGTACACTGTTAAAGAGGAGTAATTAGAATTGGATATGTTCCTATTGAATGTTTTAAAAAATTAGGAATTTAAGGAAAATCGACCAGTAGTAAAAAAAGAAATAAAAAAAAAGTCATATGTTAGGGAAGAATAAGAATATTCCAAAATATTTTTTAATTGCTTGTATACATATGCATGGGTTTAAAATTCACAGTTCTAAGGAATTTCGGACAATGAACTTTAATGTATTTTTTTCTTTTTCTTTGAAAATGTACACCGATGGGCAAATTTATGGAAACAAACAAATCAAAACACTGTAAAGTTTCCAAACATTATTCCAATTTTTTTATGAATATCCGTTGAGAAGTAATTAGAAAAGATCCCGCAAATTTCACTAATTTAACTTATCTTAATTGACGAATTAAGTTGATTTGAGCATTTTCTTTTGAACTGAACATTGTTACTAGTCATCCGGTCAGAGAAATACTGAAATTAATTACTGAAATACTAAAATTGTTTCACAATGCTCAAAAACCTTACATTTTCATAAAGAACATTGATGTACAATGTACTTCTGCACTAGCAAATTCGAAGTTTCAGGAACGTTATCGATACGACCAGTTTATTTTTTTTTTTTTTGGCTCAGAATAGAGTGTTACCTTAAAGAGTAGACTATTCTTTCTATGGTAGCGATGTACATATGCATTGGAACTTTGAATTTAGAACTTTTTTTTTTGTAATAACGATATCCATCAGCGCAATGTTAGAATAATTTTCATATACTTAGTTGTTCATTAAAGTTAACTGTCAAGTAATTATTCCTTTGATGGATACTTTATATTGTGTCAAAGTTATTATATGTGCTTTGCTAACTGAGGATCTTTTTTTGATGGAATAAATAAACTGCCCAAAAAGTCTGCCAGTACCTATCTTCCGATCCCATCTCTTTTCGTCACAACCTTAGTCAAGGAACAGGAAAATTATAACATGAGATAAATGTATATATATTTAGTTATACATGTCGGATTTTTTTCTTTTCCGTTTTGATTCCATATACCTCGTTGGTAAAGTTTTAGCTAAGTAATTCAGATAATAACGTTTGTTGTCTTAAATTGAAAACAACATAAACATTGTGAACATGGTAAACACAACATCATTGAATGTAATAAGTACATATATAAAAAAAGAAAAAAATCATGTATATAGTTTAATACACAATAGTTTATTTTCCATCCAAAAGTAGAAATATTTAAATCCGATATGTTAAGTACGTATCAACGCTATAAAATTAATATTCATCAATATAAGATTTTGAAAGTTGCTTAGATAAGTTGAAGCCGCTAACCATTTTAATATGTCCTAGGAGGGCATTCAAGTAAATAGCATGGTCCACGTTCGGAAGCTAAGCGGTATAACATATGAACGAGTTATCCATGTTGCTATCATATATACACTAGCGGTTCTAATAATACGATTTTCATTGCGTTTATAAAATATTATTAATTCATGTATAACACAAAATACGACCACAAAAGCAAGACCCTCAACTGCTTGTATATTGGTCGATAAGAAGCCGTACACCATACGCTGAGCACAATGACACTCAAATTTAAATTGACAGTCAGCACTCAATCCCAGAGACTCAACAAGCCCGCCAGTGGAAATAAACTTGGAATCATGTCTGATGTAGCAACTACTATCTATACTTCACCTAGCCTGCAATTATAGCCTGTTCTACTTGTTCGGTCTACCTATCAAGCTTTCACGACTTATCTTACCTAACACGAGCAGCAGTTCATTCAGTGTCTGCTGTTGCGGTTTATTTACAACAAACTCGTTCATTATCCTTTTTCGAAACAACTCCAAATTATGTTTAACGGAGGCAGAAACATCAAATTAAACAGACTAAATTACGTTTGTTAAGATTTTGATCCACTGGAAAGTGAAGAAAATGGATCTAACCACGGTATATCTCTATTCATGTATTCGTATGAAATTGCTTGTTTCGATACATAACAATAAATAACAAAATTTTGCATGCTTGTGTTAACGATTGCTAGAGCACAATCCTTGAAGTGATTTTTTTTCCGTGCAATGCTAAGACTCGATTACTAATTAATTGACGAACAGAGCCCATTTTGTGCACTTAATACGCCAATTTTATATTAAGTTTTCATCAACATTTGTTGGTGTTGGAAGAGACCTCTCGAAATCAAAATTGATACAAATTGTAAATAAATTATTTTTGTCTGAGATTAATAGAAAGAGGTACATAATCAACAACTATTAACATAATTTATGTTAATAGTTAGATTTACATGATTTTCCAAACTTGGATGTTTTTAAGAAACAATTAAGAGATAATATTTTCTAAATAAATACCAAACTACATTTTTTGATATTTTATTGCATAAAAAGCAACGTCTATGTTGCCTTATGGAAGCAATATTTGCAGGGCGTATAACCAAATAAATGTACTTGTAATGAAGCTATAATAAAGGAGAGTAAGAGTAACCCTTCTTTTCTGAAAAAGCTTCCATACAATTGCGATGTCAACCGTTATCGATCAGTTTCAGCTTGGAAACTTGACGAAATAATTTTTTCCCCTGGTTACAATCTCACAATCTATTCGGAAAAACTCGTCTCATTAGCGATAAATAAAATCGTATTTACTTTTTTTTCTCGAAAAACAGAGAGAAACGAACCATCAACTTCCGACCAGCATTTAATTAAAAATAATTACAGTTTTTGCCCATAAATTCGCCAAGTAATAAAATATGGACATCATCCCGAAAAAGGGTTGGGAAATAAAATTTCTCTCATCGGCGGCGGTGGGTATGTTCCCGCTACAGTACCGTGTTGCCTGCTTCCTCCCCGCCCTGACGTTGCAACAGCCAGAAAGAGAGAAGTATTAGAGAAAAAGAGGGTGGCGCTGATGGTGGAAGTAGCCAGGGGTAGGAGGAGGGCCCTATAAGCGGCGAAATGAGAAGAGATGATCAAAAAGACAGAGAAAGAACGCAACTAACAGCAACGGAAGAGAGCGGAAAGCGTAGTTGTGTGTGCCCCCGTTCAAAAGTAGGAGAAGAGATGAGAGAGTAGAGGGTGTAATTTTTAGCGGAGCACTGTACTAGGCCCATAAAGATTCTTTCTCTCCGAGTATTTTAAAATGTAGTTCCTGAGGAGATACTGCTTGCTGCTGCTGCTGCTGCTCCTGCTGCCTTGCCTCGCTTCCTCCACTGCCTCTTAGTCTTGCTTGCTTCTGTACACGATTCTAGCTTTATTGATTTTATGTAACTAAGACATTCTTCGTGTATACTGTATATATATATAGATATATACCAAGAGAAATTTAAGTTTTAAAACTAAGCAGTAGAATTGGAGTGGTACGCTGAAGAGGTGGAAATTCCGGGGAAAGAGGAGGTCAGGCCTCCTCCATCTCCGGGAAACGCTAACGAATATTAATGAAACGGAGCATGCCTGTGGTGTTTTAAAGGTTCTCAACTCGCACAACGTTTTTACGCCTTCTCTTCTATTATCTTGTCGTTCATTTTATTCTACTTTTAAATACGAAATGTCGAACCTACATAGTTTAGTAATTTGTGGATAATAATTTTGTTCGGATTTACCACTTACCATGCTGCGACGCACTTGCAAGTTATTTTAGAATTATTCTTTCATTGAAAAGTAATGGATGGACAATCAAATAATAAAGCAAATATTCCGAGAAATAAAATGAATTTAGTACTTCTCTTTATTTACTAAACAAATCCTCGTTGCGATCGGTATCATTTTATTAATCATAGGACTTCCTAGTGATCTTTTACAAAGTGATGTGAAATGTTCAGGGAGATAAAAAGGTACCACGACGCCGTATTCAATGTATTTCACGAAACACGTTAGTTAAAAGTTTTAACGATGTTTTCATAAATGAAATTTTGAAATAGGTAGTTGCAACATCGAAAAAATTTATTTACGAAATACTTCTTTCTTATTTTAAACACAATGATTTACCTTTTAACAGCTTAAATATTGTACATATTGCATGTGAACAATTTGTATTAGGACATCTTACCTCTACAGTCAACTGTTTTCAAAGTACGACCATGTTGAATCCTTAGTCTTTGCCCTAGCAGCACAGTTGGTTGGCGGACTGGTACAACATCGTATGGTGAACGCAATATCCGTGATGGTTAGCCACGGTCGGTAGAGTGCCAGTTAGGTATACAAAACCAATGGTACTAGGGTACCGGTTGGCGCTAGGTCATCAAAATCAGTTAAGCGGTGATCGACAATCGGGAAATGATAAATAAACTATTTGGTATTAAGCACTTGAGGAACATATGCAAACCAATGGTGAATACGGAATAAACGTTATACCATTCACTACTACTACAAAAAAGAATCGTTTATACCTTGAAAACTATTAAAAAACTCTTTCAGAAATATTATTTATTTTTCGTAAAATTGGGCCATCGATACACTTAATAGTAAATTTTTCATTTGATTTCTTAAGTCTTCAGTATCCTCACTGGGAGATTCTTGTAGCTGTGATTTCTAATGTAACCCCATAAGAGAGAGTCCAAAGGAGTCAAGCTAGCGATCTTGCAGCCCAAACAAATGGTTCATGAATTCCTAGCTATTTGTTGGCAAACTAGAAATATTGCAACTCGCCATCCTGATGAAATATAAGCTTCCTCCGTTTCTGGAGTGTACATTCAATGTTATGAAAAATGTTTTGTTTTTTTTTTGTTTTCCACAATGATGCATTCAGATGCGGAATGTAGATTACGAAAGTATAACAATATACAAGGTGTTCTATCTTGCGCAGTCAGTTGATTTTCTGGTGCGAAAAATGCAATTATTTTTTAATCTAACCATTCTTGTATCTTTAAAACGAGTTCAAACTGCTTAACCTACACATTTTTCAGTAACAGTTTTCTGGGGCTAATTTAATGCGTCACTCCTTGAAGTAGAGTGTATTGAGACTTAAACTAATACATATTAATAGCTTGTGTGGAAGTTAATTTGCTCACAAAAAGATAATAAAACGATTTGCTTATTATTTACATGCTTCTGTCTTTCTTCTATATACATACATATAGATCTGACAAAATACGGCAAAAACAGCCTTGAGAATACCGGGAACGAGGAGCAAACATTTAATCCGTTCGTCAGCTAATCCGTCTCTGGGCTTCAGCAGTAGCTCGGCGCGGGATTGTCGCGAAACAGCGCCGCGGCAGCGGCAGAAAACGAACAAATGCGTTCCGTTATCAAAACGGGCAAACGAACACAAGGCCTATTTGCATATTTCACAATTTTCAGTCGGCAAAAGCTCCGTCGTCGTCGTGCACGTGCTGAACAACACCCCTCTCACCCTCGACAGATATTGATTTATATACCAGGGAGTTTGTATCTTTGTATATGTACGTATGTATAGGGCTATCTATATATATATACATATATATGTATATGCGCGTATTATTAATTTATTAATGCTTCGATATTTGCAGGAAGAGGGTAGCGAGTTCGTCTTGCTTCGTACAGGAGATCCTTTTTTTGTTCTCTCTTTCTTCCGTATTACCCGTTCCTTTTTGTAGCAGGCGACCATGCGGCAGCTTGATCTTATGTTGGGCATGCTGCTACCTAGCGACGTTGTCCGTATGTGAGTAGCTCTACGGCGCGGCGAGTGAGCTTGATGCAAGGTAAACTGGAGTGAATTTCCGGATGTCGTACTTCCGGATTCGCGATGTCTTTTTCCTCTCCGATTTCGGCGCGTTTTCGATACTATTTCAGCTCATTTTCCCTGTTTATTTTCATTTGTCTTTTCTCTTCCCTTTTCTTTCTGTTTTATGCTTGATATCGGCATCGGAACTCCAACGATGCAAAGTAAATAGAGCTTGTTCCACTTTCGCCCTGAACGTTCCGGAAAATATATTTTTTGTCTGTCTACATACGTCCATATAATTCGTCGTTTTTCTCGTCTTGTACATTGTTTGTGACAAGCAAAAACTGTTGAATTCGATATTACTGTGTAGTGTTAGTTTTCCCCGCTTTATTTCCCTTCATTCTTACAAGAAATTATTTCTCTTGTCACGTATTACCTTATTGAAATAACTACGTTGGATTCACTTATGAATTCTTGATATTGCCATTGTTTTTCCTTAGTTATATAGTAAACAGTAATGGCAACGTATATAACTAAAATTCTGGATAAATTTCCCGGTATTTATTCGAAAATTAAGTAGGTTCGGGACAAATTCATTATACCACCAAATAGTGGCAATATGAATGGAAATAAGACGTAGGAGTCTGTATAATATCGTCTAAAATATCTAAATGCTATTCTGCTCACTGTCTAGATCTGCTATAAAATGGACATCTTCATACTTCCTTGCACCCAACTCTACACAAAATGAGGTCGCTAAGAAAATATAAGAAATCTAAGATGACTGTCTATCATGCTGGGTCTCGTGGTGCCGAGTTCGAAGCGCGGGCTCGCAACTCTGAGTGTAAGATTCCACGTCATTAATATTTTAAGATTCCCAGATGAATAACAGTCGACTGTGTAAGTCAACGTTATCATTTCTGTGAAATAAAATAAAGCTGAGTTAATAGAAAGAAACTTGTAATTTTTGAAGCTGCCGTCTCATAGCATGCATAAGTGCGCAATTACTCTAAATCGCTTAGTCTAAAATATAGCTCTTGGAATTCATGTGTTACATTTAAGATTGTGCCAACATCTAGTTATCATCCTCGAAAGTCATATTTTGTGAAATTTCACTTCGTATCTGAAGGATTTAAAGCTTTTAGTTTAAGAGAGTACAGAATACGAGGAAATGATCTCTCATTGGGAGCAATCAGAAGATTTCGAAACACCATCTCCAAACGACCTCGATAACAGGGCGACTAAATAAATCGAAACACATCTCGAAACCACCCCAGGCGCATACCAGCAAAGTGTGAAAGAGATGGTTCACGAGGCAATGACGCTACTATCACTACCGCAGGCAAATGAATCTCATCCAAGCGAGTAATTAGAGACAAGATTGAAAACTTTGCAATTTGCTGGGTGTTCCTTTATTATTGAAACGGTACGCGTTTATGTTTAGCGCAATCGTTGTTTAATGTGAAACTAAAGACTGTATTAGTTAGAGATGAAATCCTTAAGATAGATGTAGAAGAACATTCAACAATTTTGATGAGCTATGGATAAGCACCACAATCCAAACTTGTCCAAGTATGATGACCTTTTCGTTGTGAATAATAAATACCGGAGATAAACACAAAAAAAGTGACCTGAACTTCGTAATTTGTTCTTCTTGTCAAAAAAGTTGTTGTCAATTAGGGCACCTATCGTTACAAAGCCTTTGCAATTTTCCTGGTCTTTCAAAATACCTTCCTTTTTTTTTCTTTCATCTTTTCATTAAAAAAAAAATTATTACTACCCACGTAGCTCCTAACGTGTATTTCTATAGAATTCAATAAGAGATTTTCTGAGAATTTAGCGCTTTCGTTTGCAACACAAAGCGTTCTATTTTTAAAAAATAAACGAACCTCCTTTAGAAACATAATGCTGAAAACTCTTGAAGAACGCTTTGCGAAAACAACAAATAACAGCATCTGCCGGGCGAAGGAGGAAAACCCATTTCCTCGTTCTTCAAACTTAATTTCAAATTAATACGTATCTCTTTAACTTCGACTTCACCCCGGAGACAATTCACTCCTAAGTTTTGCATATATATCCGCGATCAATATTTTAATCTCTGAGATCAAAAAAGTAAAGGATTTTGATACACTGATATCATCCGGCATAAATGATCAACCACTTCATTTACAGGATTTGATGTGATGTATTTAAAACATTTACATGGCGTATGATGATACGAAGAAAACCTATTAAATTTTTACAAAATCAATGAAAAATAACAAAATATTTTGGTAAAAATTGTTTTTTGTTTTTCAAAATATTCATTGCTTGTGTTCGAATTAATTCTCGAAACATTTTTTTTCATTTAAAAATGGCACGGTTCTTGAAGGCTTCAACAGCTTATTAAGCTTTTAAGCGTTAAAAATTGTTATTCAAGCATTTTTTCTTTGACATTCGGTAAGTCGTTAGCCGATGAATCAGGTGAAATAACTTTATCGTGCTGTGTCAGAGCAGGTATTGTGATGATGAAGGATGTTGAGATGTTGTCTACTGATTTTGTTAACTTCATCATAGCTTCTGGTGAATAAATTGTTGTATACAATTCAACATTAAGTAAGATCGTTTAAAGCAATACTTCCGAGATGACAATGAAAAACTCAAGCAACTATTTTCTTAGAAGAGTTTCGAGAATACCTTTCGTTGGATACAGTTTATCTAAGAACACATAAATAGTCGATTGTTGATGGATGTTCGGTCTTTTTACTTCAATTGGCACAAGTTTAGGTTAAATTATGCGGAATTCATCGGGAACAGATTTCTTTCATACCTAAGTGTATGTTACAGTGTTCAATATACCTGAGGATTCCTTTATCTCAGGATCAGTCAAATATAGATCGATCTTCCTCAATTCTGATGCACTCAGCAACGATATTTTTTAGAACAACAGCCGATTTTGATTGACCTACATGAAATTAATCTACTAATTAATGAAACTAAACTAATTAATGAAATTAATTAAATTGAATTAAACTGAATTCTTGTCCTATGATTGCTCCAATAACAACACAGAAAACGTTTGCAAAAACTTAAAACTCCACCTTTGGACTAAGTAATTTAGTAACGAAGGAATATATGAGGCAATGTTGCAAAATATTGTTATATTCTCATGTGTGGCAATGTTTAATTTTTTGGTTGAGAAAAGTTTACAAAACGGCTAAAGTTTTAAGGTGGAGAAACTCAAAATACATTCCAAATTAATCGTAAGATACAACTTTTTAAGTAAATAACATTTTATACATCTCTGCTTAAACGTATTGCTTTTAAATAAATGCAAGCAAGGCATCTTGGATAAGATTTGAGCGAAATAAAACAATCTTTTGGCGATTAGTCCATTGATGCAACTATATATAACCTCTTTGAATATTGTTTGCACGCAATATCAGAATAATACGCGATGTTTTCCTTCGCAGACTTCTTTATTTGGATTTGTTATGCTTTTACGGGGCATGTTGAAGATATATGTTCAAATTGTACATAATAGTCGATACATTTTTTATCTAAGGAAATATTTGCATGCGCATAAAAAATAAGCGCTATTTATGGATGACATATCAGTATTTCTGAGAAACAAAATAGTCTCAAAGTATTAAGTGCATTTCTTATTACAGTTAAAAGGCAAGTTGAAGATAGATATGTGCAAAATATACGCGGTCCGGTTTTTAAGCTCTGGCGTTCAATATTTGTCATCATCACAAAGTTTATTTCAATTAGAGTTCAAGCCTTGGTCATTCAAAAGTACGTGGGATTTCAGTGCATGACTCATTACAATAGAATTAGCGAATTGAAGGTTATTTTTGGATCAATTTGATTTTCCTAAGACATTACTATTTGGTGTTTATTTTATTTCAAAGTGTCGAAAGAGTCTAGGAGACGCTCTCAAACCCATCGACCAAAGAAATCAATTTATTCAAGTTTGAAAATAATTTCTCTTGTAGTTATAACATTACAATAGATTGTAAAGCGATGATCTCGTTACTTTTTCCTGGATGTTCAAAAAATTCTTTTTGGAACTGCGTCAATATGTGGCATAACTCAAAGATAAATGGTGTACCTTTCTATTGAAATTCTACGCATTGTCGAGACGTCGAACAAAATTGTTGAATTCCAATTTGAATTCTTCAACTTAATACTTTCTAATTAGAGAATTACTTGGCCAGTAAGATCATCCCTTTATTTCTTAGGAACATTCAAGGCATCACTAGAAACTTACCAAGCGTTACATGTGAAGGAGTCATCACAAATTGGTCATTCAAAATGCATTCGGTCATCACCTGTTCCCTTATTGTGACTTATTTGAAAGTTCTGACGCTTTGACCCTATACAGTAGTATCTCGGTTAACGAACGATTAGCTACGTTACGAATAAGATTTTCGAACAAATCTTGCTTCGGTTCACTAATTATGTTTCGGTTCTTGAATAGGTCCTTGAAACTTGGGATTGCGCTAATACGATTCTGGGACTGTTTTAACGAAGCAAATGTCACAAATTTTAGAAGAGCTAGAAAAATTATCGCTAATGTAGATAGTTTGCCCCTTAATGAGGCTATAACATGCGAAAAAGCTAAGAGATTGCAAGCGGAAATACTACGCAAATTGGAGCCCTTTTATTGTGGAAAACGTACCAAGAAGAACATGCATTACTGAGCTACTTCTTGGACACCATGCCAAGCCAATAAGGTGCAGACTGGTACTTATTTTGTGCTAATGTAGGTACAAATTGTAAAACCAAGCTTCCTATAATTTACCTCTCTGAAAATTCTCGTGCATTCAAGCAAAATAAATTGTTGGAGGCTAAACTCATTACAACGTGCAGGGAAAACGGATTGCAAGATTCATTTTCACGGTATGGATGATTGAAGTTTTTGCATCAGCCGGCAAGAAGTATTTCGAGCAAAAAGGTTTTGGGATCTTCTCACGATGGATAACACTTCTGCCGATTCTTTTTTTCTTAATTTTAAAGAAAATCTGGGCATCGGATACAACTGCATAAAAGTCAAATTTCTGCTATCTAACCGGATCAGCAGATCATCATCATTCATCATATCAAGACACGTTTTTCAAAGCGTGAGATATTTCTAGGATCTTCAACTGCATCAACAACATTGACGAAGCCTGAAGTTAGATTTCTTGTAGTACAATACAGTCAACTTGTGTGCCAAAGAAGGCTTTGATAATGAAAAGGCGGAAAAACGTAATGGATGAGATGATCAAATGGCAAAAGTATAGGCTTGAAGGTCGACAGTGAAGATGAGAAGAAGAACTCACCATAGATGAATTTATTGAGCTGCAGAGGGAACAGATGGACGCTATTTGGGTGGAAGATATGGAGGACTATGATAAAAGAAAAATATCATCTCGATGTGAGCATCAGAGCAGTCAACATTCGAACGACAATATAGCAAAATTAGCCAATGAATTAGAAGATAAACAGTGTTATTATAAAAATAGATTCTCCTTCCAAATGGTGCTGAATTTATCCATTAGAACGCAAAAATATAGTCATAAATAATACGTAAAGTCCGTTTTCATTTATTTCCATATTTCTTCGTAGTAAAGTCTGTTTTCATTTAGCGACATTTTTTTAACTGAAGGCATAAAAATAAGGTAAAAACTTTTTTTTTGCTGTTATGGATTATTTCTATTTGTATTAATTTAAATGAAAACAATTGGCTCGGTTCGCGATCGTTCCGCTAAAAGTAAATACTTGATAAATGTCCGTTTCTATAATTATGTATTTCTTGAGATTGTATAAAGATTGATCAAAAATCTTGACTACTATAACTTATAGACAGCGCCTCGTATACGTAATGTAGATAATATACGATTTCTATTTACAGTTTAAATAGTTTGGAGGTTATCTTAGATATGGGGGAACAACTTTCGATGCGATAAAAAGTGTATAAAAATACACTTTTGTAACAAACAGAGTACAGTGTTGCAATTATATTAAGTGATACAGCTTAGATCTAATTGTATCAGTTGAGGACGTATACGTGAAGGACGTATATTGCGATAAATTATCATCGCAAAAATTTCGGCGAAAGAAACAATATTTGACAAAAATGTTTATAGGGCCCCTCCCTTGATGTTAGGAGATGTTTTGGGTTTTCTAGATATTTTTGAGCAATAACGAATAAAGATTACTTACATGCAATTTAGATACACCGCAGCATTTCATTATTACTTATCGGTATTAATCAAATCTTTCATAAGTCCTCTATGAAGTGAATTAGCTAAAACGTTTTTTGCTTTATAGTTTTAAATGATAAGGAATTTACTGACATCCTAATAATATTTTTATCACCTTTGATAGAATACCTAGAAATCGAGATAATTCGTAAGAATCTATTATCCATCTTCGTAACTGTATCTTAAAGATAAAGTATTTTGGCCAAGAAATTGTAAATTATCTACATATGTCCGTAATATATTCTTTTTTATGTTTGCAACACGTCTGCAGTAAAACACGTATGTTCTAACTTAAACTGTGTACAACCAAACTCGTAAACTAGGTAATTAAATTAAACAATGTTGATATATACCTCCTAATTGTTTTAATTCATCTACCAGATTTTTTCTTCTATGTAATCGATTTCGGGCAGAACTCCCGCTGAAGCATTAGAAAATTTAACGGTCTATGTTATCAAGAAGTAAATTTACAATTTTTTAAAACGTCACCTCGTAAAGTTTTTCAAATTTTATTTTCTAAAATTTTCTACAGCTTCAATATCTAGAACTGTTACTATATTCGGTACGCCGACAACCACTGCTTGTAGCCTATCGTCTAGTGTGGCAAATACAACCTGCTTTTAGTGAGATTAGTCGTAAAGAAATATTTAATGCTCTAATGTTTTAAAAAAATAAAAATACCATGTAAAAGTTGTCAAGCATGATGCGTAGGAGTTGTTGGCTTCACTATTCCCTCTTTTAAACATTAACAATGTATAAAAGAAGAAATTCGTATGATCCCAATAACTATAGTCATATTTCAATATTGTACGCTTGTTCCAAATTTTTTGAGGTAACAGTGTACAATAAAGCAAAAGATTTTTTTAGTAAATTGAATATATTTTACAATGCACGGCATGGATTTTTAAAGTAAAAATCAACAGAGACTGCATCAGTGGAATTATTATAATTGTTTTTGTTATAGTTTTTCGATTATTGGTACCGGATTAATCCGTTTTTACCCGGATCCTTTGGCTGGGTTCTTCTTTCAACACATTCTTTACTAATTTGACGATTATCAGTATTAGTTTTTGTTTCTTTTTATATGTTGTTTGTAATTTTATCAAATCCTGGGGATTTACTTTTTACGAATTGTTATTTTTTTTCTATTTTTTAATCTATCATGCTTTCCAGTATCGCTGTTATTGTTTTGCTTTTTTATTGTAGCCGCTGCTGGCCTACGATGTTGTTCCTGTAGATTCCTGGACAATTCTTTCCCTATACTTTCTCTTGCTCCTTAATAATTTCTCCTCATCTGGTTTCTACTATTTTTGCTACTCTCTGTTTATTTTCTTCTTCTTTATTCTGTTTATTTATTCTGATTTAATCTTTGTGATTGTATTTTTTACACTTTTTCTACGTTTGGCCTAACTCTTTTGCTTTGCTTCGCTAGTAGTTTTGGTATTTTCTATATATTCCGTTTATCTGTTTATTTAGTATAAATACTCTCACTGGTAATTTATAAAACAAATTTTAAAAATTTTTGCCTCTTATTTTAGCCAAGGTTCGTCTTTCGTATTTTTTTTATAGAAATTCTACACTTATTTAATTATAAAGAATTATAAAAAGCAAATTTGTATTATAGGTAAATAATAAAAAATTGTTGAAAGAGGAATAAAAATATCTTCCGAAAGATAAGATAAAGAAAACAAAAATAAAACCGGAAGTCCCAAAGAAACTAGAATTAAATTAAAAGGTAACGGTTTATAATTTATACCTCTTCTTACATATATATGTACAAGGCATCCCACCTGCTATAATCTCTCTTTAATTAAATTCCGCTTTATAGTTTGGTAACATAAAAAACGTGCCTTATCATAGAACGAAAAATACATTTAAAATCGCTTTAATTTTCTAAGCTTCCCATTATCCGGGTAAACTAGGACTGAAATACATTTAATTTAATGGAAGCATTTAAGGGTATTTTGACAAAAATTTCTAAAACATGTATTAATTCGATTAAAGAACTATTTTTGCTTGGACTAGTTTTAGTTATAGTGGATAACGTTTGCTAGGATTCTACTTCTTCGTTCTTAGTACGAACATTCCGAAAGTTATCAACGGAATGCAACATTCTGAAAGCTTACGTAATACACGATGAAAACAGGATAGGAGGTAACATTCACAAAAGTAATTTTCAAGTAAAACCCGCACACGAGACTGGTTAATAATATTTTTAGTGATTGTTGTATATGCAATAAAAAAGAATGTCTGGTAGTAGTATGTAGTATTTCGGCAAATAAGGAACTGCATATGCATAAGTTGTTGAACGTTCACTGAACGTAACGTAGTGGGTACAAGTATAACATCGGTGATCTCGCGAAGGTAGAGTGTCAAGCAAGGCGTGAATTCGGTGCCGGCGACGAACGTGAAGAAAGGATAGAAACAGCAAAAAGGACCTCCGCGCGGTAGTACGTCGAAAGAGTGACGTAGGGTTGGGAAAGAATTGGCCACACGAAAAATTTGGGATGTGGTCGTTGCACACGCAATACACGGAGAGCATACAGGTTGCAAATCATGATTTTCGCATAACTGTACCACTCTGTAAGCTCGGATGCTAGCAGCAGCATAACACCAGCCCCCCTTATGCTCTGATGCGAGTACTGCGAGATGGCAGGCCGGGGCCCCCCCGCGCACCCCTCCAAGGTATTTACAGGTACCTATGAATTTGCAAACTCAATAAAAAGTGGTCCTACCACTTTAGGGGGTTTTCGGATGTTTTAAGGCCATTGTGATGTTAGAGTATTGCTAGACTATCTCTCGGGTTAGACGCTAGTGCGCCGAGTGTATCGCGATCTGCACCTGGTGCGCCCATGGAGATGACGTCCAAAAATTCCAAGTTTCTATAGAACTTATAGATATTTTTACTATTTTTTTCGAGTTTTTATTTCTTCCGTGCGAAGAATACGATTTTATTTTTCGCAACCAACTGAAATTTTTATGTTTTTCATCGCAATTTACGCTAGGATTAATGTAAGTGTTTTTTTTTATTTTTTATTTTATTACCTTATTTATTTTAAGTTGAATTGTCGAAATTTTACCGAATTCGTTGTATAAATATTTGTTTACGAAATTTGTGCGGTATAGGTGATTGACTTTATTTAACGATCCTAATTTTATCGCAGGTAGATTTAACGAAACACATCTTTTCTTTTAATTAAAACAAATATTTTACCTACTTACAATAAGACTTTAATTTAGTCCTCCGTATGCAATTGAATAATAGCAGCGTGAAATGCCCGCACATTCTAGATTTTGCCTATTCAGCTATAAGATACGTTTCAGTCGCTTTTCCTACTAACCAGCTTATGCTTATACAGGACCTTACGTTATTGGTACCGCGTATTATCCTTCCCTACTATTTTCCAGGAAATATCAAATTTCTATTGCCTGTTCCAGTAGAACTTATTTAAATAAACATTCTAATTTGAACAAGCGATATTTGCATCTTCAAAAATGTTATTATTGTTACTCGAATAAAAATGCAGATTTAGCAAAAAAAAAGAGAAAATTATTTATTTTATGATTTATTTATATTATGTTATATTTCCATATTAAATAGAACTTGTGTTGACGAATTTCGAATGAGAAGAACCATATTGTTGCGTTTTAGGTCGATTTATAACAACTATACGCTGCCGTGAATTATTTAAATATTTTTAGAATCTAAGAAAAGTATTATTATTATTAGAATAAAATGAATTAAGTAAATGATATATATTGCTAGGTTTTTTTGATTTTTTCTATGAACAATAAACCACACCATACACTACCTACGCAACAGTATTGCTATTTCAATATTTGCAATTTATTGCTGTCTCCTTCGTTTATAACCTTGTAAGGATTATAAATACACTTTATTTCAACTGTTACAAATATTTATTTTAAACAAAACCCGTTTCGTCTTGCCAGTCTGGAAAAAGAGAAATTGCGTGTAAATATGGCGGAGGCTGCAATAATCCATAAAGCGTACCAGCGCAAATATAATAAGTATGGACCATAAGATTTCTCTTTTTTGAAATGCTCCGTTTTTGACGTGCAGTAATTTGTATTTAATTAGTAAAATGAAAGGAGGGCTTTCTTTTTTTCTCGGAAAAGCTTAAGGGAATATCTGACACAAATTGACGGATTTTAAATTGTCTTGTGCGAACAATGAAGGGAACAAAAATCATTTGAATTCGATTGTACGAAATGTTTTATTCAGAAGAAATGTGTAGGGAATGCACGAGTTCCCTTTTCTAGAATCTAGAGAGCTGAAAACGAATCGCCTAATAGTGACTTTTCTAGGATTAAGTACTTGAAGCACCGTTCCAAATATCGTTTGTAATTTAAAAATATAAAAATCACAATAAGTTCATTTTACAACACATCCTAATAACATGCAGCTGCATCCTCGCTACATTATATAAATGAAAATTCACCGAACCTCCGCTTATCTTCTTTAATAGTACGTACTTAGTAGAAGAAAATACATTTTTTTATTTTAGGAATCACTGTAAACTAATATAAGCAAGTAACCTAGTTAGTAACAATTAAAGTACCTCAAGGTGTAATTACATCTACGCATTTTACTTGTAATAGATAAAAGATAGTGGAAAATTCACAGATAATCTGAATATAAATATAAAAAAAATACGTAGATGTAACATTTGAATAAATATTGAGTAAAGTAGGTAATAAGAAAAAATTCTACTAATCTGAGTTATTTTAATAGCAATTTTTTTTTTTTAATTACAGATAATAGAATAATAATATGATACACTGAATAAAAGAGTATTATTCGAATAGAATGTAATAACTATTTTAATTTCATATATGCAGCCTTACTTCATCGTTAAATATAATTTGGAATTATTCATTAGAATTAATTATCTATCTATCTATCTATCATTAGGAACTTGGAATTATCATTAGGATTGATAGTTCTTACAATAGCAAATTATTTATAAGCAGAATCTTACAAATTTGTAATTTGTTCATTTTCTGTTATAGAATTCTGCAATTATAGCCGATAGTTGCGTAAAAATAAAATTTTATAGCAAGGTACATCCTTATTAATTTTATCTGTAATAATATAATGTAGGTCTAATACTTTACCCATTAATAAGAGAAATAGACATGAAATCTATAGAACTTCAAAGATAAAATAAAGTGGAAATAACTACTAGTTCGTTAAGTTTACATGTATTACGATAAAGTCTATTGTAAGTGTCTGTGTGATAGTTTTAAAAGTGATGTGCTCTCTATTTCTATTTCTGACCTTTCCAATTTTGTAAGTATAGTACTTAAGTTTTTGTATAGGCTCTGTATAGGCTCTACAGAATGTTTCAATAATTTTAAACGATTTATATATTTATAAACTAGACTACATTATTTTATTAGGAGTGTATATAATACTAGGAATCTAGTCCGTTCCAAAAAACGTCTAAAAATATTTTCTTGCATTGGTATCGGAAGGTTTAATACTACGTAGACACTGTGACGTTAAATATAATATATTTGAATGCCGTCTACAACTTACAAACTAAAGTAAAGCTTTTGGAAATGTGGATAGCATCATCGGAAGTTATTTCTCAAATCACTGAAAAACAGGATTTTTAGCCTGCCTATCCTTCCGAACTACATCATGTCAAACCCTTCGGTAATCAACTGTTTAATATGATGGGTTACAATAAGCATCCACTCTTTACGTTTTCGTGAATATTAGTTTAGAATAGGTACGACATTCCCTACTGCTATACATTGTACGATTCTAGGATGTCTGTTTATAAAATGCTTTAAAACGTTCAGCAGCTTCGATGTTTGTCTATGACGTAGTTTGAGAAAGAAAAGCGCACACTTCACACCATAACAAACAAATTCGTTAAAAAAAATTGTATTAAATCAATTGGTCACTATCTATTCTCAATACCGAACAAAATTCGGTGAGAACCATGTGATCGATTTCAACCCGTTCTTTGGGTTTATTTTTTTTTGCTAAAATTAAAATCGATTCTACACAAAAAGTTTTCTTTTTATTGGTAGACAGACCTTATTGAATACATTCGTTACCACCTGAAGCGGTTCCATTTCATATATTGTATAAATTTTAAAAAAATGCTCTTTCATTTTTAACAACTCAAGAAAAAATTATTATTAACATTCAGCTCACGCCTTTGGAATCACGATTGTTCGTCAGTTGGCAAGTAGAAAACATCTAATTGTTTATGCGTTGTTGTCTAAAACATTAAAAAATATTAACCCCAGCATAATCGACTTTACCCCGAAGCTGTACTGTTATCCAATTTTAGTAACCAAGTAATGTACATACATCTCAAAAGATGCTATCGATGTAAACTTCGTATTCAAAAAATTAACATATTTTTCTTTTGAAATATTCATAAAGCTCGTAATCTTGTTAATGAAATCTTCACATTATGTTTTTTTTTATTATTTTAATACTTTAAATTGTTGGTTTTATGTAATTCCTCAATTTTTCATTGCTTAAAACATGAATTGGTAATTGACCAAAAAGTATATTGTAATTGTCTTAGTTGTCAAGATCCTGATGAGTACGTCAGACGAATTATTACAATCTATCAGAAGATGAACACAATTTTCTGGTGTTAGCATAAGCTTTAATAGGAGCCTCCAAAATAACAATAAAAACCTATGTATGTAGATCATGCGATACGAAAATATTCTGATAAAGAATAAACACATTTTTGAATTTGGTTTATTATTTAAGAACGCTCTTATCTGTCAAATCAAACTCTATTTTTTTTTTGCTTTTATTTTAAGTTTTCCACTTCTAACTTTACATATTCTTTGTATAATGATAATTAAGTGGCTAGTGTTATTCACATTCTAACCGACATTGTTACATGACATTACATATTAGTTGCACAGTGTTGGAAGATTGATGATTTTGGCGCTAAATTTAATGATTTCATTTAAAATCTCGATAACAAATTTAGGGACAGTTATTTATGATTTAATTGCAGAAGTAGTGTTCGTGTATGTTTATATTGTGAAAATTAACGGTCGGCCACCGCATTCTAACAGTAAAGGATATATTTCATACCGCAGTATATGTATGTGATTATGATCTTGATCGTTAGACTCATCCGCTGAGTTTAAGAAGTGCACAGCATGTAACTGTATATAATGGCCTGTAAGACTAAAATTTCAGATGGTACATCGTCGAAATTAACATTTTCAACTCGACACGGTGGTGTATGTTGGTATCAAGTGAACCAAAAATTAATATTAACCTCGTTGGAATGACTCTATTTCAAGAGTTCAATTTAAACCGAGCAAGATAACCTCCGTTTCCGGTATAATCGGAAATAAATCAGTATTGCTAATACAAACCAAAATGAACTCTGGATATATTCTTCCTTCAATAATTTTGTTATTGACAACAATAACATTCTGAGCATAATTCTATTACACCATCAGCAGAACTATGTTACTTAGTAGCAGTATTGGTAATATCACATTTGTTTGCCAATCGGTAGATTTCGTCCTATATTTTAACATTTTCCTGTCAAAATATTGACGAATAAAAATAGAAGTATTCTAATTGATTGAATATTGGAGGTTAGTCAAATTTCCATTCAGAACTATTCTCAATGTGTCACTTTTTCGATGGTAAATTTTATGTGATTGGCGACCAGTTACCGTGAATCTCAAAATCTGTTGATCTGGTAGGCTGATATAAGAATAAACTTACAGTTAGTAACATATTTTTAAATAAATGAGTTTTAAATAACTCAAAATATTCGTACAACCGAGAGGCATTCATTGGATTTCATATACATCTAAATTAGTGAAGCATTCTTTATTTAAGTCGTTATATAAAACAAAAATCAACGTCAGATAACACGAATACGTTTACTATTATCAAACAAACAGAAAATGCGCAGAAATTATATTCGTAGGTGTGTTGTTAATAGAATCTAAGTCACTATCAGCTATTCATGTAGCATGAAACATTCATTAGTTATCTTACCATTGTAGTTCCTTCAATTAGTTCACGTAATTCCACTGTTCTAGTTTATTTATTCTCTTGCCAGAACAACCCCAAATCATTTAGTGGGTAATGATAGCAAGGACTGTGGCGTAGTATTGTAAACAACACATAAGTATCGGTAACCGATCGGCAAATGAATTCGGTTACCGGTTGATGATGAGGGTCATTCGTGTCCTCGAAACGACCGTCCCGGATTAATTGTTATATAATTAATTAAACTTGTGTGGTAGGGACATTACCCCTACTTATGTGTTATTTATCATTTATTGGGTGTTCAATGGGTGTGTAAATATATCAAAGTAAACTAGTTAAATCACTAGTATCTTAAACGCTTTGCTATGGGTGTATTTGAATGAGATCACTTATTTAGAAATAAATATTAAAAAAAAAATAAAATTACGACAATTTTGTCCTGCACATCTGCGTACAAACATTGTTGGAATAATTGTTATATTTATCTGAAGCAATACAACGTAAGCAATCACAACTTTCAACTATTATATTTGATAACAAGGTATAGTCATTGAACAATTTTAATAGTCGGATATAATATTATATAGTTGTGTTAATGACTGTTACAATAATGTGATAATTTTTCAAATGATTCTTTTCCATGTAATATATGCAAGAACATTTTATAAATTTAGATAAATATCTGAATATTTATTTGCGTAAAATAATTCAGCTGAAAATTAATCGATCCATTGAATACAAAAGCAATGGGATCAAAAATACTCAAGTTACTGCGTGCGTTACTCATTTTGTCAGAATCACACAGAAATATTGAAAAGTACCATAATATCATCCAATATATCTTGCAATTAACATATATGTCCTTCTTCTTTAATGACGTCTCCTCCTAATTAGCAGCAGAAGCATTTGATAGAACGGAATAACGGATAAATAAACGGATAGAAATTCTTTATTGAACGTAGAAGCTTATTTTCATAAGACAAACAATGAATTATTTGTTTCATAGAATCTTTGGCAGTTTCATCGAAAGTAGCTATCGAAAATTGCCATCCTGCGCTTTGTCTAAGTGGTGTAACTTTTCTTTCTTTCTTATGCTGTTTTATCCTACGATACACTCTTGATCTTTCTACAGGTAAAAGTAGTTTTATTAATTTATCAATTATATTTTTATAACTGTTACATTTTCTTACAATAACAGTAAGCTTCATTCACGATATAGTAATTCGCATCTTCTTATACGTGTTGACTGCATTCTGCTTACCAAGGACAGGTGCATGTTCTAAATTTAAAGCAAACCTTTTACTGATTGCTAGTTTAAATCCAAAAATTATAGCTGGACAGGCATAAAAATAAAAAGTCGCCTAGATTTGATTTTTTATTTGTTTTGAGAAATTTTCGACTTTATATGTAGTCTTCATCAGGGCGACTATGAAGAGAACATTGAAATAATACAAAAATATCTCACGTTACTTGCACAAAACTGAATAGCAAGTCAATAATTTAAAATAATTCATTGTCAATTGATACAAAAGAAAATATACCAACTGACGATGAAGTATTTTGAATTATTAACTGGATAATTCAGTTCTTTTAACAGTCGCCCTAATGAAGACTTTACATAAAGTTGAAAATTTGGAAAATCAAATAGAGGATCGAATTTAAATAGTTTTATGTTCGTTCGGCTGTGTTTTTGAGTCAAAACCAAACGCCATTAAGATGTTCTCAAATTATGAGTACCCGTTATTTCCCTTCACCTCTAAATTTAGGACTTTTGTTTTTGTAATAGTGATATTTACGTACTTGCACTAGGTAGTATTTCAATGATCAGAAGAAGGCATCCATAAATACCAAGAATATGAAGTAAATTACTTATAAAATGATAATAGAAGATTTATAATTAAACGGACTCAAGAACTAAGATTATTATTAAACGCTAAATATTAGACAAGTATGAAATTGAGTCAAATTGTTCGTTAAGTAAAGTTGGTAACCCACACTGACGTAGAAATGTGTCAGATGTAAATTTTTGCGTTAACTATGCATCTTATTAATATTCGTTCTTTCTTTTCTTAGGTGTTCATTCAAATACAAATTAATAAAACCTCCGTCTGGATATTCTAGACGCGTACATGTACTAACGCATACAAGTACACAAAACCCTAAGTGATAATAACAATAATGGTTTTCATTACGTCTCTGTTGCTACGTATACGTTATTTTTCCTTTGTTGAATTAGTGCTTCGCAGAAGTGTGTCATTGTCGTCCTTTTATAGGCAAGCGATACTTAAATTGAGGTCACACACAGGAACGGCCAAGCTTTGGTGAGAGCCAGCGCTGCCTGCAACGTACGGAATATCACGAAAGCCGTTGTTTAGTCGGCCACCCGTTCGCAACAGAGTGGTGCATACAGTACTGTCTAGGTACTTTCTAAAAATCGCGTTTAACTGGCTAAAATACGCACATTATTAGCCTTGCCGACGTATTGAATGCTTCGGATGGTCTACCAAGTGATATAAAATTACCTCCTTGCATTCGATAAGTTTTTAACACGTATTTCGCAGCTGCTACGCGCGAAAAAGTATAAGGTTCAGGATATACGGTTTCGATTTTAGCATATGAAACAGGGTATTCGTTGAACTTCGTTGCTCTAATGAATTTTATTTAGATATAAGACATTTTTGAGCAAGAACTACTAAATAATCGTTTTTATAAAGTCTAAAGAAAAGTTATAATTTTATATTGGTCTTAGACTAGTGAAATATTAGAACCAGTGATAGAAATCGTTATATTCCGTTGTAATTTTCTTGTTTTATTATTATTGTTTTTGTTACGTATATATTCTACTTTTAGAAAATTAAAATATCGACGTTTTATGTTATATGACGTTATATGAGAGAAGCTTTCTCTTAAATAAAGATCAGTTGCAATATATTTTTTATTTATTGTTTATACATTAAGAACTTCGCTAAATACGTTAGTATTAGCGAAGTTTTTTTATTATTAGTTGGGATTAATAGAAAATTTTATCACATACGTCATTACCTCAAAGCTACAATGTTTAGTATTAACAAATATATCGCATTTTTTTTTTTTAGTGGAACAGCTTATATTATCAGCAACTTGTTTGCTCGACTATTCTCTTGGAGTTAATTAACGCTTACATTTGGACAGTCCAATTTTGGTGAAACTTTTTGCATTCAGCTGTTCCTACTTATATCCGTGCGTTTGAACGCCACACCCAATTTACATGTTAGGAAATTATTGTTTAAAAAGAAGTGAATATCGTAAACATTCCTTTAAAGTACCTTTAAATTAAAAATAAAATTTAGAAATTTAGTGGTATATTTATTAGTATATTGTTAATTAAAGAAAAAAGAAAATGTGGTACCTAAATAAAATTAATATTTATCGTATATCTAGGAAAATTTGAAATTAGAAATATTTATTTTAACAGGGTTAGTAAAATTCGTAAAAATATAATTTTTTTTTAAAGTTAAAACCAAATATGATCACGATTTTCTGATATTCAACTAATTCAATTATTATAGAAATTGTTCAAGGTTGACACCATTTATTTAAGGTGCACTCGACCTTGCTCAACGTAGCGGTGAGGCTGCATGTGTGGCAAAAATAAAATCTCGTTGTCCACAAATAATTTCACTAGTATTTTCTGCGAGCTCTTGCAAAAGTTAAATATCTGAGATAGTCCCAAAGAAAGAGAATCGGCGGGATCAAAAGGACCATTTTCATATCTGAACCTAATTCGCTTCCTCAAGAACCGACCACTTCTTCACAGAAAATTCCCTCAAGCGTATCCATCCTGCATTGAAGATGTTACCTATCGCATCAGCAAGATTCTCATCAGGAATAACATAAAAGACACCTTTAAATCTAATTTCAAACGCTCAAATAACTTTCCCAATAAAAACCGCTGGAACCATCTGGAAGCCCGTAGTGTCTACTGGATGCCATGTAGATCATGTACACATCGGTGAAACAAAGCGATAACACTCATGTTATTGGGTACAGATTGTTGCCTCTAGCCGGGTCCACGCTGGAGAAACATAGGCTGGAAACTGGCCATCAATCCCTAATAATTTAAATCTCATTGGCTATCCCTTATATCACACATGGAAATCCCAACAAATTAAACTTCCTAGCAACTGCCGCGCTTCATTGATCTACAACTCTTCTGCTTTATTAACGTAGAACAAGTCCTGTACAGATCCCTTCGGGATGAATAGTCCCGTAATGACGAATATGGTCGTAACGTCGGCGAAAGCTACGACAGAAACGTCCAATTTGCAAAGTAAGAGTTTATATGTTGTGTTAAATTTATAGGATGATGTTGTAGCTGTAACGCTTGTATTTTTGTATAATAACAGTGATATACAAATAAAATGATTTTTGACATATACTCCAATCTGAGCTATTACTATTCCCTGTTAAATTCTTTTTTTACTTCTTTCGTGCCAAAGCCTCAAGTTCTTCTTTCGCGTTTTATTCTTTGCTTTTGACTTTGCTTATTTTTTTGCTGCAAATTTCAATTATATCTTTTTCAAGTTCTTTTCTTATCTTTTCGCTTTTTATTCTGCCTTTACATGATGCCTATGATTGGTTTATTACTGAAATTTCACTTCTTACGAAGAGGGAGCGGTACTAAACCAATCATTGTACCGGAATTGGTACTGATAATAAGACTTTTCTTATTATCAATCAATTCAAACTGTAGTATAACTAGATTATTTATTCTTTCTAGAATTTCATTGATTATTAGAGAGGACAAAGGCGGATCAAATTATTACTTTCTTGCGGAGACTAGACAGTTTCGTGTTTGGTCGACTCTCGGGAACACCAGTAGATAACACGAACCCTTCCTCATGAAGCGAATAGACACGAGTCTATCTAGTCGCTGTAAAAAAGGAATAATTTCACCTGCCCTTGTCATCTCTATTGATTATATTCCGTTGTTTCTTTATTCAAATGATATCATCATCACCTTAATTTTATTCATATTATTTCATAAGTCCTTTTTAATTCGTTTTGCAATATTAACGGGTTTCTTATAAAGTCTCCTCCGTTGGGACACAAATTATCATGCCACCAGCAAAGGCTCATTGTGACTCTATATTATACTTTATATAATGAATTCGTTAACGTTCGTGCCTAGTACTTTATTACTCGATTTGCTAAAAAAATATTCTTAAATGATAAATAAATTTCTCAAGGAAATTGCTTCTTAGAGGTTGAATGGATTTTGATCGACTTTCGCCCAAGTTCCATTGAAATAACAATTTGTTCATTTAATTATTAGTATAAGCTGTATATATCGAATTAAACTCAAATACGTCACAGTCTTTCATAAATGCATCAACAAAGCGACAAACTGTTTCTAAAAAGAAAATATTGCAATAATTGTTATCGCAAGATTAAAAAGTCAGTCTCCATGACCCGTAGAAATAAAAAGCATGTACTTAGTTTTGACTTTAACTATTCCCAGGTCAAAAATTCCATGTGATGGATGTTTACTGTTTGAAAAAGATTCCACTACTTAGTTGCACAAAAAGTTTTTGTTATAAAATTCTATTTTAGTAATATTAGATAAAAGAGCCGCATCGCAGATAACTTTTTATGTCGTCATAATAAATTATTTTAAGTGTAATTATTAGCATGTGCGCTATAAAATAAGATATAGGAACAGATTGAATTAGCTTTTTTTATACTCGCGTATCTATGAGATTTGCTACTTTTCTAATCTCAGATAGACCGGCTCGTTATTTTAAGGTCAATAAAGAACCAACCAGAAAGTAATAATTACTAACTTCAAATGCTGAAAATTTAATTGGAAACATTTTTTATTGCCTGGAATAATTTCATTTTAGGACTTCTAAACCTCTAAACATTGGAATTTTAAATTATGACACTAAGTTTAATAACATCCCAAATGTAGTACAATGTCTGTAGTGTCCGTTATTAGAAATTAATGCAGATAGAGAACGGTATATTATGTATCACTAATTTTTAATAACTGATAATGATTTGAATTACCCTCCTTCTTGAATTTTTATCAACGTTGTGATTTGGTATTGAATTCTTTACCGGAATCGTCCCAAATAAATTTTGTAGAAACAAATATTGATAATAAATCGTCAAGAAATCGATTTTATATTGATTTTCTATAAAGAAAATTAATGTCAATGTGATAAAAAAGCAGAATGAAACATGGATTTTTTTAAATATATTTTTCTTTAATACGAATATCTAGAATTGAGTACAACATAAGTAAAGCAATTCAAAATCTGTCTCTATTCGAAGTGACCACAAACATAACTCGTTTCTCAATATTATCAAATAATCGCTGTATTGATTGCATGGACTTGCTGCTCTATGGCTGCTTGCAAGTGAAGTCGATTTTGAAGAATTTAACTTTTTAAATGTCCAAATAGATAAGAATCTAAAGGAATTCGGTAAGGTCACCATGATAACCCACGATTTCTGCTAATAGGTCTGTCACCAAAATATTGTTCTCGATATCGCAATATTTCATGAGTTACATGAGATGGCGTTTCAATTCGTTGTCATGTAACCTGTTTACAAACATTTCCAAACTTTGAGTCTACAACCAGGAGAACACGGAAGAATGGTCTCATGCTCTCACTATTTTAGATTCCTTGTCTAGATGCAGATTTAAAAATACAGCATACGCATTACGAAAACCGAAGCAATAGAAAAATGTTTGCGACATGATAATACATCAACACTTCGTCAAAGCATTTTACAACATGCAAATAAGAGTAAGGATTTGTGCTGAAACCAAATGAATTTTTATTATAATTGTCTGTTAAGTTCTGGTTTCATTTTTACTATGATTTTTCTAATCAAACTAAAGCTAGCGGAACACCGCTAGCTTTATATTATTATTGACTTAGCCATTAACGCTTTAAACAGCGCATCATTACTGTCAAATATGTCAAACGTTTTCGAGGTTTCAATCTCGATTTGATTTAAGCCGGAGACGATTATAGACTGAAATGATTTGTTAGCGATTAGCAAGTGAACCTGTTCAACTAAAAATGAAGTGGAACACGCATTTTAATTCACGTGACCACAACATGATTAATGGTAAGCAACCAACGGTATAAATGATCGCGATATGGTGATTTGGAATGTTGAATTAATAGAGTAAAAGGAGGATGCTTCAGATTTAACTGCCAGATATAGTTGTATTTGGTTGTAACTAAAATAAAGAATGCTCTCTTTGTCCGGAAATAAATGTTCGATTTTCTATTTGGTAAATGCATTAATTTGTAAATTTTCGGCAGTTGTTGAGTTAATTTTATTCTTCTAAGAAATAATTGAAATTATTATAATTTTAAGTTGTAAAAGTATTTCAGGTTTCAGGAAATTATGTACGGAATGAAAATTTGGCCAATCCGGCAAGAGTCAATCCCTAACTTTACCTAATCGCATTCGAGAAGGCATTTACTAGTGTACTTTACAAATGAGCAACAATAGTTCGATCAAAAATGCTACAATTCGATTTCCCACATTTAATAAAACTGTCAGCGAAGTAACGGTATCTTAAACAAAAGTCGTTATAAAATGAAGGGTATGTCGAAGTAGCATCACTCAAAGCTGGCAGAGATGGGTGAAAACCAAAAATCATCAACGTAGGAATATTCGATCTCTTGGTCATGCTCTTAGTCTTCTAATTGCTACACTGCATAAACATATTAAATCGGGCTTAATTCGTTCGAACGCTGTGAAACCTTTTCTCACGGGCGAGGACAAAACCAAACGCTTTAAGTACTATTTATCGATACTAGAGCCGCAACGCGTTCCTGCATTTATTAGAAATAAAGAACATACGAAAGTGATACTTCTAACTGCTCGATCACAATAAGATTATTAGATTCTCGACACTACTAACTTAGGCATTTGGCTATTTCTTTATGGAGACACTTCCGCCACAGCAAGAATCCACCTGCAAGAACGCTTGAAACTAAGATCGTCACCTCCGTTGACAAGTAAGCACACAAGAAAATTGCAACACTCTAGAAAAGCTCAAATAGCTTATTTCTTTCTAATCCTGATGATGAAGATTTCAATGAAGCGGCTTGTGCTACGTCTCCTAGCATTAAAATGACTCGTTAACCTCCAAACAACCCCGATACAAATTGAATTCTTCAACTCTATTCAAGCTCTACAACGCCAGACTACAGCGAGTAACGTTGGCGAATCAATCGCTATTGTAGAAACCACTTTCGACAATGTAGATCGTCAAACGTCGAACAAAGTGTTCGCTACTAATCAGTGGAAGAAACTACAGACTACCCCACCTTACAAAAGGCAGCTTGATTTGTCGAGATCTGTTATCATTAAGCAAGAGGCGTGGTAATTTTAGTCAAAAAACCAAAAGCAAAATTAACGTAGAATAATAACTGTTTGATTAGTATTGAATCTATTAACTCACATTAATATTTAGATTTAGTTGTGTTGGGTAGGTTTTAAATATTTATTTTGTTGTTAATAATTTTTTTGCTAAATTTTACATTTATTTCCGAACAAAAAAGTTTGGTAAGTCTAACGCTTACTTCTCAATAGAGATTAATTAAGATCGCATTGTATGTACATACATTGTGCATACAATCTTTCGTTTTCATGTGACTACAAAATAGATTTTCCTGTGTGATATACTTTTTTCTACGCATTATTTCTGAGGGTATTACTAATAGGACAATAGTACAATAACCGACATGTATATCAAATCAATCTTGATATGTCTCGTCTGTCAGATATAGTTATAACCAATACAAAAAAATAACTCAAAAAAGAAAGTGGTTACTCTCTAGATTACACGCTTTTTTGATCATGTTGTATATTTATCATTAACATTGGTGATCATATATCACATCATCTTGAATCCAAAATTTAGGGATTAATAATATATATCTGTCCGTAGTGCTCATAAGCAAACAATATAACTGAATTAAACTTCTTTCTTCAAATTGAAATGTGTAGTAAATAAATTTAATTGCAGTGTAGTCAAGCAAAAGTTAATTAGAGCTTCCGCTTCCGTCGAAAAATCAGAATAGCTGTCGAAGAAACAGGAAAAAACTTTCTGATTGTTTTGCTTTTAAGTATTGTGTTTATTATTATAACAGTACCTTTTCGAAGTAAAAGTAACCAAGCTCGTGCAAAAAAATGTGGAATTAAGTCATGAAATGGTTCCCATTATTATTCTACAGGCATAAATTATGTACTTTTATTACAATTGCAAACATAATAAACGCTATTATGTTAAAATACAACACTTAAAGAATACGGCGTGACCGGTAGATAATTCCTTACCTGGGCAATTTAGAAAAATAATTTCCACTGTACAAAATCTTGTTTTTTTTTTGGTAACATAGTTCTCTTTCTTTTGTAAAATTTGTTTCTTTCGCTTTAAATGGCCCAAATAATAGCTTGCATCTTATCCTCCGAGGGAAACTTTGAGGAAACAAAGCTTTCTTTTTCTCCGTACTCGGCTGTTTTTCGCCTTCAGCTTCTAAAACAATGATGCGTAGGGAATCCTCATTATCTTTCCTTTTTGAAGAGAGTCAATTAACACTATCCCAAAAACAAATCTTCGGCCGATGGAGCAGTCCTCTTATTTCTCGTGGCGGCATTATTATCCTTCGCAAGCCACTGCTTTGACTTTGTCAATGGAATCTTGGAAATGTTCAGTGGAATGCATTTTTGACCATGAATGAGCAAGTGCGATTCCCAAGGCGCGGTTGGTTCTTCCATGCCCAAATCGTTAGTCGGTATACGACAAACATGTTCTTCCGTGAACTTTTCCCAGTTAATTTGTCGTAGATTAATTAGTGTTACTTTCATTTATTAAATAGTGACATAAAGGCATATGCCCCTAAACAATCTGAGAGCTTTTTATAAACATTTTCGGATAACTATAATGACTTAAATATGGGACATTACAGATGGCTTTGGTTTAAATACATAGGGCGCTATCATAGAACACCATAGCCTTCGTTCTCCCAAACATTTTAATTAAAAATAATGTATAAAAGTTACAACTTTAACATCAACACAATGTGACCAACATTTTACTAGATACATTGTCCAATAAGTTAATAATCACTTGTAAATAATAAATATCGAATATAAGCAAGCAAACGTCGATTAAAGTCTAGCATAAGGCGAAGAAGTATCTTGGACATACTGTATAATAACTATGTTGGCGATTTTATGATTTCATTTGAACAACGAACAAAAAGTAATATTTCTATACATATGTGCGCTAAATAACTGTAACTACAATGTTATCGAATTTTATAGATGATTTAACCCACCAGTTCTATTATAAAGTGTTGATGAAGGTAGTATGCACATAGTTTTTAATGATCCATTGTTATCATACAAATGAGCCATCATCACAATAACGTGTCAAATTCAATAATTTAAATGGGAAAGATTTCACAAAGTGAATTCCCAATAACAAGCGTAGATTAACATAATACGTATTTTTCTATTTAGGATTGTATTTCTAATCGGCGATGGAATTCAATTTGAAAAATTACGCAATTCCCATAAAATTTTAAATTAGAATAATTTTTAAAGGCGTTCTTTCCTCCTTGAACAATGTTATCGTAAAATTGCCTTAGCTCCAATCAATTTTCACAAAGCTTTACTTTTAGAGGAACATTTCAAGTTAGAAAGCAACTTTCGAAAGTTGCGATCTCTTGAACAATCTTGTATCTAAGAGAGATGACTAGAGACGACAAAGGCAGATGAAGCTGCAGCGACTAGACATACTCGTGTCTATTCGTCTCGTAACAAGGGGTTCGTGTTGCCTACCGGTTTTTCTGAGAGTCTGTCTAGTCGCTGCAAAAAAGTAATAATTCCACCTGCCTTTGTCCTCTCTAGTGATGAGAAGTGTAAGTATGAGTTGCCTAAACAGAGCCTGCATAATATTCAATTGTCGCTTTTAATTAATTCTAAAAAGGCTTCGCATAAAGCGGACACTAGATCGTTGTATGGGCTAACTTTTTGCCTGAATCGATTTTATAAAAAAATAAAATATTCAGCCTGTCCCACGAGCAACTGGATCGATCCATGTATCATACATGGATCGATCTCTCGAAAAGTACTAGTTCGAAAATTTTTGAAAATTGTAAATGTACTAGAGCCTACATTTACAATTGAACTAGAATATTTTCACTTCCCTAAGATTTACGATTACACCATAAGTAGCTGTTAACATTGTTATTTCAAATAGAGCAATCTATAAAAGATATTTGTCGAAATTAGTTAGTTTTCTCGGTAAAACTTTTAATGGTGTTATTATGAATGTAAATAAATTAAAAAAAAACATTTTTGCATATGAAATACTTCCTGTTGAACCGGAAGGAGTTGCCAATTTTCTCGATATACTTTTTATCAACTTAATCGATTTACGTTGAAGATACTTCAACTGTTTTCGACATATTTACGAAATTTTAGCATTTGTCCCGCTCTTGTTGAACTATTTGAGAGGTTAGCTATTTCACACTTATATTTTTTATATATATTTCCAAAATAGTTTGAATTACAACCTGTTAAATAGACATGAATTAGCATCCAGAATCTAATAGTTTGATATCTGGGCCATACTGTATCAATTCTGTTTTTCTATTTCCTCCTATTCATTCTAAAGTCTATACAGTCTACCCATCTTTGCAAATCCTAATTGTTTGCAGGTAACCTCTTAAATATGTTAGTGGATACTTTTCTATCCTAAGTTGAATCCTATTAATTAATTAATGCAACCATATTTGCATTTAAATTCTCAAAGATTTTTTTTCTTAATTTCTTTGGCGTACAGCTACCTAAAAGATTCCAATAAAATTGATATTGTTTTGTCAATCTACTCGTTAATTCTCGCACGTAGTTACGCAGAACTGGTTCCAATTCTGTAAAATTCATTTTAAAAACATCTCTTACCAGCCGGTCAGCAATTTCAAGGCATCTACACTAAATCAGCCTTGATAGATTTGAGCAGAGCGATCAAGTTTTGCAAGTGCTCCCATATTCAATAATTCAATTCATTCGGTCACCGGTTGATGATAAGGACCATTCGTGCCCTCGAAACCGCCGTCGCGGACTGATTGGGTTGTGCAGAGGATGCCGATACTTACCTGTTGTTTGCTCCCATATTATTTTAGAGACTGTATCATAAAACGCCAGCATCTTAAAGGTTGCCTGACTCTCGAAGTAAGTCGTCTATTCTCGAGCTTCTCAGTGCAGGCTCTCTCAAGTATACGTTTGAAATACTTTGACTTATCATCAAGTGCCCACTCTTGAGCTGATACCACATGTTTATACATTTTTTCTGTCTTTTCTCTAATAGCAAGCTATGAGGTGATACACAATAGCCACGCAAAAGGTAGAAATTTACGTTTTTATCAATAATTCTTCTTCCAATTCTCTCATGTAGCGAAGCGCGGCTAAGAATCAAATATGGAAGCCATAAAAAAATAAAATGCTAAAATGTACCGCTCCCATTCTAGCAAATTAGGAAATAAACTGGAATTAATATACCGATATGGAGATAATTATATCAGATACAGTTTTAATAATTATCTTTATAATACGTGAGTATTTGCGAAGCAAATTTGTTTATATTTATCTAACTATATATTATGGAAAAATTTAAGAGGATATACGCTTGCTCTAACTCATCTTGCATAATATGATTTTGACAAGATTACGTATTCAGTTAAAATGTTCATGGGAACCTTCGCACATTGGAAGTAACTTATTTCATTGTTTCTTTCTTTTATGGTGATGTGTATAAGCTCTTTAAAGCTCGTCATAACCTTAGGAGCCTTTGTGTGTATAAAGTTTTCGATGGCGTTGTTAGTGTCACCCTCGCGCTGTAAAGAGTGAAGCGCATTTAATTGATTCGTGAGTGCACCGAAACCACTAAGAAAATTTGATCCTAACAGGACTTAAACACACAGCCCAGTCAGATACAGGCCCCCTTACCACTGGACCGTTGTGCCGTCTACATCGCATTTTTTTTTTTCATTCCCATATTGCTTTATTAATATGCACTTGTATCATTTAATGAGATAAAACACAGGCAATATTATTCCTTTTACTTACATAAATGTTATTTGTTTCACAAAATTTATGTAATGATTATTTCAAGAAATTTTAGAAGAAAATAGTTAAAAAAAACATATTAAACAAACTCACAAATTTGAATATTACAAAAGCAAAATGTTGTCATCATGAGACAAAATATAGAAATCGATGAAATTATTTAGGCACTAGCACAATTTTGCGATGTAATATATTCACAAATTTAATAAAAGTTTATCATAACAGTAATGCCTCGATTCACTTCGATTCATCCTTGTAATGAAGCACCATCATAAGAACCTTATAAATGGTTTGCAGAATTTTATTATGGTCGTGCTTCCATCAGTAATGAATGTAAAGATCGATCAAAATTGGTTGCCGTACCAAAAAATATTGGCTTGTACGCGACTTGGTTGAAAAAAATCGAGATGTAATTCACTACCATAAGAAAGAAGCATTCTTAGGTACATCGAAGACTGCAGTACATTCGATTTTTCATGAACATTTGGACGTGAAGGAAATCTTCCCCATGAATTCCGCAGGATTTAAGTCAAGCACACCAAAAAGCTTATGTTAATTGGTGAAAGGAAATGCTCAAAAAATTCGAAAGAAGTTCATCCACAACATCGTAGCAGGTGAGGAAAGTTAGATATATTCTTACGAGCCAAAAAATAACCAACAATCAATTGCTTAGTCGTTCGTAATAAGCCGAATCCGACAAAAATGATTTGTTGACGAAGCATTTCTAAGAAAATCAACTATGATCGAAGACCAACTATGGTTTAAGGTTAAGGTCATGGCTTATGGTTTTGTTTGCCGTAAGTCATCGAAGAAACCAAGTGAAACAATCAACAACGTCTCATCATTCTTTGAAGGAGAAAAACATTGAATTAATATCTGGTTGCCAGTATTCATATAATTATATCATAGTAATTGAAACCTTCAAAAATCTATTTCGGAAATATGACCTTCACAGCAGAAAAAATGTTTCAAGAATTGATTTGAACGTATGGAAAAGTGTATTAGTAGCAAAAGTTAGGAAAAACCTGAGCCAGATTTTTTCCTTCATTGTTTTTGTAAAAACTTGGAGGCTGCCCTTGTATTAAGTATTCCCTGTCAATTCCTCTTTGTCCAGTAGTATGAATTTACGGAAAGTGAAAATAGGCACTCACTGCTTGTATATAATAAAATTATGTACATACTGTATTATAGGGTCTTATAGTTTGCCCAATTCTGCAAAAAGAAAGATCACATTGCACTCGGTTGCAGCAGTATAACAAGTAGAAAAACAGTGATATGGAGAAATCTGGGATCAAAAATTAAAATAAAGAGTGAGTATTGCGAAAATAAATTTAATTGTTGGTCTGCTTCGATACAGATTTGCATTTAATCGGTTTAATCGCTAATCACCAGGCCAAAATTAATTTCCTTTATTTTCAGTCAATTATTACAATTTTATTTTTAATTTTTCTGGACTTACGGCACTGTTACGGGCCATGTGCAACACTTACAATTGAAAGAATATAATTGAATATATACGATTCCAAAATATTAAAGGTATTTATAAATAAGCATAATTAATCAATAATTTAACACATACACATTCACCAGTTACGTAATTGATTTATCCTGCGTAAAAAAACAGCGCACATTACGCGGAAAACAGGGAGTAGGACAGAAGAGGGGAAATAGATGTATAAATTACAGAAAAATACATATAATTTTTGCCAAGCGACAGGGTAAACAACCTTCCCCGGAGAGTAAAGGGGTTAAAGTGACGTAACAATCACACGCGCTGCTCCCAGATGGAAGGAAGAGGGAAAGGAACGCGCACAACGGAAGGGGAAAGAAAGAGCGAGAGGTCCGAATCGCACCGGCTAGCAACGCAGCGAGCTCCAAACGTGCACACGCATACACGGAAGATATTTCCAATTTTATAATTTGTTCTGACGGCCTCCCTTTTGCTGAGCAACTGTAAAAACGGAAAAAACTGGTTTCCGTTTGTTCTGACTTTTTGTTTCGCTTTCTTTCTGGATCGACGGCTACCTACGCCGGTAATATTCGGGATTTTTTAAGGCGAAAAGGGGTAAACATAAATATGGTAATGTACATTCGGAAGCGAACAATGAACTTTGAAGGTAGGAAAGAATTTTCTTCGTAAGCGAAGGTTGACGTAAGGTATGACTCAATTCAAGCCTGCTGAATCTGAACTCGAACAAGACGCGGCAAAACCGTTAGAACACTTTAAAATCATTGACCATGTGATGTCTTCCTTGGTAGCCCCTAAGAATTTAGGAAGAGTTAGTGTTAGTGTTGATTAATTGAACCATTTCGCTAAGAATAAACGGACCCTTCGTAGACCTAAGGTGATAGCTTTCATTTTATAGAGTTTAGACTTAATGGATTTTATTAATAACGCTGTCAGATATAAAAAAAGCACTTCTCTCAAGTGTAAAGCTAAATATTTATCGCGCTTCTATGCACTAATTTTCTTAACTTTCTCCTGTCCTTTGCCAACATGCTAGCTTCGTTCCACTCCAAGTGTCGTTGTTCCAGTATATCCTTTATTGCATTAGTCCATGTCTCCTTGGGTCTCCTTTGGTCTCCTTTATTCTTTTCATCATCGATCTCGCGTCTCATGTATCTTTCACGGTTATTTCTTCTTCCATTCTTTCCAAATGGCCAAATCATTTCAGCCATACACGTTTTGACGTGTTAGATTAGAATTACCCAAAAAAATCATACAACAAAAATATTATTTAGAATTAAAAGATATTTAACAGCGCCGGCCGTCATATCCAATGATATTCCATGCACAAATAACAGTTGGTCGCCTTGTATTCGCATCCATGAATTTATCCTGAAAAAAAAGACAGTATCCGTTTTTTTTTTGTTCTAACTATCGAGTTACCGCGCAAACGTAATTTACCCACCCTGTACAGAAATATATGTATGTAGCTCCGAAAGGCGTACGAATTAGGTAAAGTATAATTTGCGAAAAATCAATAAAAGTTGGAAATATGTAGGCAGCCGGTAGTAAATACGAGTTACAACTCGTATTCATGCGTTGTTTACATTTTACTGAAACGCAAATACTTACGTGCTATACTTATATATGCAGAAGTATGTACGTATGTGGATACATGTACGCGAACGTAGAGTTTCCCTTAAAAATTTATACATAATTTGCATTTCCCTCGTGTGTACAATATATAATTTAAGGCAGTTTTGTTAATACACCCTAATCTAAAGGATGTAGCTAATAGAATATTAAATATGCTCAGTCAATAATGTTTGTAAAATATAGTATTTCCCTTCTCGAAAGTGAAAATTTGCGCGGGTGGGGTGGGGGAAACTTTGTTCGTGTAACTCCGGTGTAAAAGCAAAGTTTACCCTGTTTCCGCAAAAAAATCCATCCAAGGTAATGACTTCGAGAATAAATTATTAATGTTGAAGGAGGTACATATTAAAGAACTGTTCTATCTGAAACTGATCCAAGGCGTTGTTTTAGATAAAAAAGATGTGAATGACATAGCTGAATGCTTATTAAGAACCAAGTCGTTTGGGAATTATTTTAATAACAATGATATCTTCGACACGGTGTCTCAATGACTTCTAACTGTGACAGAATTAGGGGCTGTGCAAGGTTAACCAGCGCATGTAACGCAAATGCATGTAATATTGCAAAATACCCTCTTTATTGATCAAAAAAATAGTGTTTCAGTATCGGTAGCTTTTATTTCTATAGCAGTTATATTGTAACGAAATTAGCTTAAAAATTCAATTTTCTAGCTAAAATACACGAAAAAATGCAAGTCTTAGAGCAATCTTTGAAAAAAAAAATCCATGTGGTGCTAATTTTACGGTAATGCATAATGGTCTACCGAAGTTGGTACGCAATCTTTAAAGAAGTTATTGCTTATTTCCTAATTGGCGAAGAAGTTGGTAGCCTTCTTGGGGATATACGAAAAATTCAATACTTGTGTTTTGTGTATGCTTTCTGAGTTGTGCAATTTCGAAATTTTGCCGTCGAAGTATTAGATCACCCGGTATATACTTTTAATATTGCATTTCAAAGTTGAAAATTATAACTGATTGCAACTTTTATTGACCAAGGACGCAAAAAGCAAGGTGGTAATAGTAAGAAAGCCATCAAACCAATTATACATACCACACCCTCACAGTAAAAGGCTCCTGTGGCCATCACCGTACATAAAGAACTGCGTTGTACAAACCGTTGATTTTTAGTTTTTAATAATGTATTAAACCAAGTTTTCCAAGCTTCTGAAATGAGAAAATAATAAATTGGGTGAATACAGATAATGAAACATTAATTCCATGTTTCTCCCCTTTGGATAATCAATTGCTTGACGTGCTGTGTGAAAGCTGGCATTATTATGATGAAGAATAACGTAAGGCTGTCGACTGTTTTTTCCTCATTTTGTCGATGACTACTAGCAAACAAATTGTTGTATACAAATCGGCGATCCTATAGAGCAATGCTTGCATTATAGTGCATGACAAATATAAAAGCAATCATTTGATTGGTGTGCTTCGTGAATGAGCTTTTGTTGAACTTGGATCATCTGGGAACGTCTAAATGGTTGATTATTGCATATCTTCCGGTTCCTATGTTTTTTTTTTGAAGCGTGATCTATCTTTACAGTATTTATCACTGATGAAGATACGATCACGACGAAATTCTGCAAACCAGTTAGAAATAATCTTTTCTCATGGTGCTTTATTAACAAAAGTTGTAATCTATGATCGATAAGCACTTTATTTCTTTCACAGAAGAAACATTTGAATAAATATAGATGTTAATTCCGGATTTTTTGCTAGCAACAGTTACCCAACTTTTCATTTTTCTGAATGGGTATCTTTACGGATTAACATTTCTACCGCGTCAAATATTAGGTACGCACTCAAAAAATTTCAGTTGTTATTTTATACTAAAAAAATATAATTCAATCAAGTTGTTCTCATTTACTAGCTTGTACAAAAATACATAGTAATTCTAGATAAGATTTCGCCGAGATAGTGATTTAATCGGACCATGGTGAAATAGAAATTCGACACACTATAAACGAGATAATGTGTTTAAATATCTGATATTCCATCTAAAGAACCTAGATCATTGACGTAAACAATATCAGTTCGGATTTGTTTTAATAATAGGTAATGCAGAGTATTAGTGAATCATTTTGGCATTCGAATAGAGGTTTCAAGTGATTGTTTCCTTTTTAAGTTTTTTTTTACTTCATTCTCAAAGCCACCGCGTTGTATATTGCACCATTTAAATAAAACTGACCATATGATGGCATATTTTATTTGGGAGGCATCATCCTCAACGCTCTGTGTTATGATATCGAAGTTAGTATACGTTTGATGCTTTTACAATGTTTTTTATTCAAGATTTTAATCCACTTACATTTTGTAAACATAAAAACAATTTGTAGATATAAGTCTTGGTTGTCTGTATTATTATATGGTTAACCCATTGCATCATCCTTATGCACGTACAGATTGTAACAACTTGAAATTCAATTTCTATTGAAGATATGGAGTCAATGCAATAAAGTATCTATTATACGTTGTTCTCTTCTTCCTATTGCTATACTGACAGGATACATTAAAATTTGCTTCGTCTATCAAAATAATGAATATCCGTAGAGTACCGTACTCTAAAGGATATTCAACGTATTTACTCCTTCATTTTTTACTTTCAGCGCTCATTCACATCTACCGGCGAATGTGGAATCTTTTTATTGGTAAACAATGAGTTTTCTAAGTGTTTAGATATGACATGAGAAGTGATGCTCTTGAACCAAATATTCGGTAATATTCTTCAAAGTTATATGTTTACTTAGATCCAACTTACTATCGTTGCCTTGATACTTTCAGAAATACCTTTTTCGTTTTCCCGTGAACATCTATTTCGATACACGTCCTGTTTGTACGTACTGTACTCAGCGATATTGCCTACTTTATGAAAAGTTCCCCAGCGATAAATCCAGATGATCTACTATAATTTAATGCAAGTTTGCTTGTGAGATGTGTACATTTAATCAGACTTTATCTTAGAAACCACGCCTCTGAATCAATAGGCAACGTATTAATAAAATAAACTTTTGTTTACTTTAAATTTGCAACATGGAGCACCTTTAAATAAACAAAGTTTAAGTTAAAAGGCTTTCGCCTCCATCTTCCTATTCACATGACTTAGCCAGATCTATGTTAGAGTCTGCTTAAAGTTTAACACATTATATTTAAATTAGATAAAATGATTGGTTAACCATATGAACTTGCTTACAAAATTAAAAAAAAAACAGTTATAGTCAAGCACTAAATCGAAATCTTACTGTAATGTATAACAAAATTATATACAATGTCGCTAAGAAGAGTGACCAAGACGAAAACATACACGACATCTCCATATCGACAGACATTACCTAACCTACAAGTGGAAGAGCAAGTTACATCCACACGTGGCACTATTTTAAGTTTGTTTCCATTCTAAAAGTCCGTGAATTCTGCTCATCTCCATTATGATATTGATGTGATCAAAAATGTTAAAGGGCTCTTCTACAGATTGTGCTGCAGGTTCACATTTGGTCTTTGTCTTACATGTGAGAGCCATTGTTGCTTAAAGAAAAGAAAAAGATTTAATGACACCTCAATTATATTTCTTAAAATCAAGTATTATTAGTTGCTTTGTGCGTCGGTGATTGAATTACTGCACGCTATCACATGCAGCATTTAAAATACAGTGGCAAGCATGGTAACGTTTGGATTTATCATTAGAGTTGACCAGCGTATCTATATATTGAGACCCTATCCAGCACGCAGCACCACGAGCAACACAGAAAGCTAAGCAGTCACCTTTTGTACTTACTTCATCTTGGTATTTGTTTATCTCAGTCGTACAGAAGCGCAAAAGGCAGCTATCGCTTGGAAATGAAAGAAAGCAAATGGAGAAAATGGTATGGAACCGAGAAAGCAATTTATGTTGCGTATACTGTCCATGTTTTTGGAGTCTGGGTTGCAACTTCGCCTATTGGATAAAAAATCGTTCTGGAAAGTTCTGGAATAAATATAAATCGAACTGGGAGTTACGCAAGTATCTACTATCTATGCGCGAGCATGATGAGGAAAAGATCAAAGCCGCAGTTAAAGATAAACGGGTGTGGTTAAACTTGGACTAAACGACATATATAAAAACGATTTCCATGCCACATATAATGGCGGGTGCACATGGAACTACCCCAACCAAATTTTTCAATCTTATCAGCAAGCAAAAAAGTTGTGGAGCGATTACATGGGTAGTGCTGAATACACTACAGAAATTCACCTAAGTGTCACCTAATCAACTCTTGATGGTCATGAGCGATAGCGCGGCAACAATGCGTTGCGTAGACCGTTTTATAAAATGAGAATGTGAACAACTTTTACGTGTTAAATTGTTGCTTTGTTCTGCTGCTTTGCAATCGAACGTTGTAAAGTTCATGCTTTACATCCTGTTGCACAAACGATTCGCAAATGTTATTCAGAGGTGGATGCATTCATTTCAAATACTGAAAAGGTATTTTCAAAATCTCTCAAACGAATTCGAAAACTTAGTATTCTCTAGAACCATCATTGCCGATTTTTACGCGTTGAATATCATGATTCAAAGCATTCAACATTTTTCGAGCAAATAAAATTTGTGGTTTTGCAATCCAATCTCGACGAAGTTGCACCTATTAAGGGAGGCCAAATAATATATTTTCGTCGAAATAGATTTAATAACTGTTTACGGCAGTTATTCCGGTTTGTTTCAAATACTGCGCTGTCTCCATTAACAAGTTAGAATCAGTTGTAGGAAAGCTCATCAGAATTCTTTGTCTAAAATCAAGCCTTTTGATAATTATTTGACTTCATGTAAGCATTTTGGTATTCTACCTTTATGTAAGCGCAAACTACTGTCGGGTTTGGCATTCCTGGATGAATTGCTTAGCAATTTGCTTCTTCGCAACTCACATGACGTATTTGATTGTAGCTTAAGTACGTTTAAAATTGTTATTACCCGAAGCTTATTTGAATAACTTCAATAAATTTATCTAAATAAATTTTTATCGTCAACGCCCATCAAGATTACTTTACTACCGTGTTAATTACGCGATTTGTATATTTTTTTGGGGGTTGTGTCCCCTGTTGTAGAAATGTAAATTAAATAAACAACAACAGATTATGTCGAATGAAAGGCAAGTATTAATTTTATCTTTGACATCATCTGCTATTGTTATATTTAATTGTTGCCTGGGGATGTGTTTTTAGAAACGAAACCGATCGTCCGATAAAATGTTAATACGAAACTCTGTAAGAACCGGACCCTGCTTCATTTCTACCTTCATAAGAAAATATTAGCATTTTGCTTCAATCCTCGTAGTAATCAACTGCTAATTGTAAGCGATGGAAAAATTTCAACAAATAAGAAGTTTGATTTCATTTTTTAATGATGGCGATAATGTTTTCGGTAGACTGTGTATAATCTACATATTATGGCCTTCCCTAGGAATTTTAATATATCGTACATTTTATATGATATGTGTGTGCCGTATATGTATAATATGTATATAAAACTCGCTCACTATTCTGATAAGATTAGTGATAAAAATGTATAAACAAATATGAATTCATAAAAATTGCACGTAGTGTAGCTTGCTAAAAAAATTGATTAGTTATTGCGAACATAGAGAACGAGATTCAATGACACATAGAGCAGCTGACGAGAGCTCTTTCGAGTGATCTTTTCCGTTTTGAACGTCTTCAGTTTCGCGTAAATTAGAATAGTGATAAAGTTTTTTTTTTTTCTCTACTTCGCACGATGCCCGATCGTATTTGAACCCGAAGAATTAGGGTGAGTAAGAGTATGGTCTATATACATAAGTACGACTGATCTTATTGATTTTTTACATTTGTTTGATTACTTGTCAATATCTACTCGATATAGGTACACAATACATACACATACTGTGCAGATACACGCACATACTTCTTTTCTACTCCCTCTTTTTCTCTGCTTTTTCCGTTATTGCGCAGGACGCATCGCGAAAACAAAGCAAAGACGACAATAACATAATTCTTCGTATTTTTTGTTTTTGTTATTTCTGTATTATAACCGGGCATTGCAGTTTGATGTTTGACCTATTTCGATAGAAAATAAGTGATTCCAATATGTATTCTTGCCATTTTATTTATTTGCTTTATTATTAATTTTTAAATTCGTCGTCCTTATAGCCCGACTTAATGTAGGAATAACAGCAATATTTTGGCTATCCAAATTCATGTTTACAAGGTGTTCTGTGACGTTAATTCCCTGTTTGATTTAATGTCACTTTGTGGATCTTTTTACTGCTTGTACACCAAGCATGTTGGTGCAAACTGGCTTAAATTAGGAGCCGTAAATATTCAAACGTACTGTAACCTTACAGTTACTTCTTCGTAGTAATGTACCTACATAGTTGCCTTGTTATTGTATAAAAGTAATAATACTTTCTTTATAATGATATTGTAATAAATTTATAAAAACGCGGTATTTTTAAAATTAATATTAAACGTTTTATTGCAAATTTATTATTATTGCCTGCTTGTTAAATTACTGCAAACATGAATAGATTTGTTGGTATAAAACCTTAATTGTAGAAATACAAGTGAAGTTCGATAATTATCTAGTCTCAACGAGAGATAGCGCTACTAGAATCGAAATACATCAATTTTTCATAGAAGCAATCTTTCACAAGAGTCCTATCGTCTTTTCAAACAGATAGGTCAATTAGTTTGGAAATGACAGCCATTTAAAGTGGGCAGCTTTTGTGTTCTAACAACAATGGAAAAAATCGAGTGTAGAGTAGTGATCAAATGTTACTAATATTAAGTACAATAGAAAACGAATGATGAGAGAAAAGTGGAACGCAGTGAAGCTTATGGAAGCACGTTAACGATCGTAAAATATTGAAGAGCTGAAATTTTAATTTAATGAAAAACGTGCAAACGAGATCGTAACAAAAATGATATGGTGGTATGGTGAATGTAATGAATGTATGGAGATTGAAAACACTTAAGATTGTAGAGGCTGTGGGCATCCCAATTAACCAACCAGGTGCATAACATTTTAATGACTAATTTGATCACCAAAAACAGGTGCAGCGATTGCTCACAATTAATAGTAAACATGCACGTCTGTCAACTTCAAAGAACAGTCAAAACGGTGGAATTTCCATCGCCAACCGGTGCCAAAAAGCGTTTTGGGATGCATGCGGCAAAATCCGCGTTGGTTGGGATAAAGTTATCAATAGGGGTAATATGCCAACCTGCTGGACCGTCTACCAATACTATGAAGGAGAGACGTCCGCATTTGGCGAAGAAAAGAATTCTGTTTCTCCAAGGCAACGGACAATTATGCCATGGCCATAACAAAATTATTTACCCTCCAACGATTATTTGCTCAAACTGAAGCATCTGTAACGAACACATTTTTAGGTTATACCCGAATATTTTTTATAGAATCTCAAATGATTTTCATATATTTCCATTCAATTACATACACAACATACCAATCCCATGGTTGGTAACTATTTAAGAGACGGCTTTATCACCATACAATTTATGTAAAAACCAATCAAGTCAGTTGGTGATTTCTCTCTAGCAATCAAATTGCATTCGACAGAAACGTATTTATTGCGACATACCAAAAAACAAAGATACATTTTTTTGTAAACTAAATCAACTAAATATAATACGGTAAGCAGATTCATTCTCTAATGCTTCATCTAATTTTATAACATTTGTAGTAATAACTCGCAATGAAGGAGATTTACATTTAAAGTGTACGTTCATAGCGGCCATTTACTTACTAGCAAGTGTATGTGGTTTTACTAATTAATTAGATATGTTTTTACCTTTAAATATGTGTATGCGACTTTTTTAACGCGAAGATGTGGAAGGGATTTACAATAGGCCCGTTGCTATATGTTTGGGGGTGGTTGCTAGTGTGCGTTAAATGCGTTAGAAGGGTAGAAAATCTTAAAATTTTAGATACCAGAGTCCAATTTCGTTAGCTACAGATTAAATAACAATGAACTACGTTTAATGTTTCATACAATCCCGTCAGTACTACTAAATTTTTTAGATATAATAACAAATAACCTCTGAGAAATATCCTTTATTATTTGTAAGTTAGAACAAATAAGCATAGTTACATGCATTTAAGTAAGGGAGATAACTTAATAAAATTTTTTGTAAAAAATAAAGGACCAAAATGAAAACGAGACAACATATATCTCAACGTTATAGTCAAATATATCTATATTTTCGTTTCACATCTTTTACAATGCGAAATGATTTGTTGTTGTTTGTTAAGCAGGGTCACGTTAACCTGTCTTGCAACAGTAATTCTATAAAAGTTTTATTTTTAGTGCAAGGTTATTAAAAAAATTGTAGAAAATTCTTGAATTTGCAGATATACATCTTTAAATGAGAAAATAAAGTTCTTGGGCGTAGTGGCCTATTTTCTTTAGTTATTATAGTATGTTGAGTTTAACATTTGGATGGTCAAAAACCATCTTCCTCAAGAGATAAAACTGTGTAGAAAATTATGACAATATTAGGACACCCTTACATATTATAATTTTTTTTCCAATGGGTAATTTACAATTTTATTTATGGAGATTCTCCATATTTGTCAATAACTTAATTACCTTAATTGAATATTTTTTTATTTGTTTGATTATAAAAATGGATGTTATATTTTAAATAAATCTTGTTGTCTTTTGTCTTTGAATTTGGGCCATTTCAAGAAAACATCTAGTTTTGTAATTTGGTTCTTTGCGCTTTTCATATCCGATTAGTCTTTTCTTTAAATATTGTTTTACCTGACCAGTTCATACGTTTGCACGTTGCATATGGTATTTGATATATGATGCTACCTTGTTTTTGTATCGGTATATTTGTGCATAATGTGCTGAGGCTAATATTCGTTCTAGATGTTACGTTTATAGCGTATGGGATTAATTTTTTCCTGCAAATAATTAACATACGGGATTGCAACGTAATTTTGTATTCGCTATTTTGTTTATTTCATTATTTTTGTTACTTAACACTACAGGTCTGTAATTGGGACATGATTAGATTAATACCTTCAGCAACTAGTGCGATAATTACGTTTTTTTTTGTGACATAATGATTGGATTAATTATCACCCTGATGACGTCGGTTTACTATGCCATTGAGATAATACTTGGTTTTCTTTTTTGATTAAAGTTAAATCTAGAAAATTAATTGTGCTCTTGTTCCCCAATTCTGTTAGACTCTGTAGCTTTGAAAGAAACGATTTGATTCTTGCTTGACGGGATTATCTTTATTTAAAATTACAATTTTCGTACATTGTTTATATTTAGTACTCTTAGTTTAGATGTTTAATTCCTTTGAAGCATTTACGGTCTAAATTAATTTCTAAATGTAGCATGATGAAAATTAAGTGTAATTAAATAATTTTAAATTGCATATTTTAGGTTATTGATTTCATTTTGAAAATTAACGTCTGATTCCGATGATTGAATTTTCATTGGTTAATTTATAATAATATAATTAAAAAAGTTGAGGCTCGATTTTGCCGGTTTAAATTTACGTTAAAAAATTAAATTTCAGTTCATATCATTGCATGTTGCTGAAATTTTATCCACTCTCTACAGTGAAGAATCTGTGGGAGACATCAGACAAAAGTTTAAGCGAGACTTTAACTGTTCTACATATACTAAATGATAGCGTCAAAGATTATCACATCATTTATTCCGAGAGGCCATCCCCCATTACCTTATTTGTCAGAGAAATGCACAGATTATTTAAGTTATTGATTAAAATATTAGTAACATTAGTAACAAAAGAATTTCGTTTATAAAAATTATTTTAAAATAAAATAAAATTAAAAACAGAGTACAACCAAAGAATCTTGCAAATTAACATTACTTTCTTTTAAATGAGGTAGTGGTTTTTGAAATATCTTTTTTGTTTTTCAAACTTTGAGACAACTTGAGATAAGAAATGTGAATTGTAGCAGAGTATCGTGTTTAATTTAATAATCCTTGGATCCTGTTACTCCGTCCAGATATTTTCATGTCAATCGCAACAGAATTTTAGGAAGAACTGAAGTCAAGATTTAATGTACAAAAGTTAGGGAGGGTTACAATTATTGGTTAACACCAGTTATCATGTTTGAAAATTAGGTATACGGTGAGTCGATAAAGAAATGCATAATACTCCAATGTTTTTAAAGTTTTGTTGGGAAATGGTTCCATTTTCAACAACACAATTTTAGATCGTTTAGCATACATGTAAATACCTTTAACTGAATATTTGAGGTGCATCTTAACAAAAATTAATAAGAAATATATCGTTCTTTTAACAAGAATACATTTTGTTCAGAAAATAAATAGAAATATTCTAACACAAAACAACAATGAATATGAGGAGTTGAACATTTTACTTGGAGCTAAAGATTTCTAAAGCCAACATTTCTAATGGACAATTTGGATTAAACCTTAAGATTCACCATTCCAAAGCTGCAAAAATTAAAAAAGAAATAAAAATAACATCCTTATAAAGCACATTTACTGCTACAGTTGCTTAAGGATCGCTTACAATGAGATCCGCAACAAAAAAGAACTGATAGTTTTTCTTAGAAAACGTCTAACATTTCGTAAGCCTTAAGAAAATAACATACTGATTGGGGCATCACAATATTTAGAAAATTACAGGGATTTCATTTTTTGGCGATCACAACAGCGACATCTTTTTGCTTGTATTAGGAAGTGGCTGTAGTCGTACGTTTGAACACCAACATCGGAGTTTGACTTGTTTATCTCTTCCAAATTCAAAAAAGTAGTCTGGCTAATTATCGCTGCTGTTCAGCAGGCCCTCAGAAAGTCGCTCTGAAAAATAAAATTTATCAATTCTTTTTTCTTCGATTTGTAGTGTCTAACACGCAAATTATGTAATATCAATCAGTAGGTTTTTTCGAAAACAAATTCGCTGGACGTAGAAACATTTCGCAACAATATAATATGCATTTTTACATATAATTAGCTATTAAAGAAAAAAACTTATCTCTATTTTTCGTACAACACACTCTGTACTTTTTTAATTAAATTATATCTCTCGTGATAAGTATGTATAATATATGCACAATAATTATTACAGCTAGTTTTTTTTTAGGTTACTGTATGTCACTTTAATGTATGTATGTTGTGCCTTTGATAAGATGAACCTATGCTGACGTCAGCGCGAACATTTATAGTTATGTTCCTTTTTGATATCTATTTAATCTTTATTTCATTCAATCTCTCGCACGAAATATTTATTTATGTAACTTATCCATTCGAGATTAATTTCGGACCAATAGCAGAAAGAATGAAAGTGTATCTCGCTAGAGGCGGGCTGTTCTATTTATTTAATTGATTTCAATTCATTTAGATGCTATTATGTTCGATGTTTCACGTGAATTGGACTTGTTTATCAGGTGTTGGACGGTTAATTAAAGTAGGTGGTTAATCAATTCCTTGCTTTTTAATGGTCTCTAACAAAAAATGTAAATCAAACTAGTTATTAGACCAAGAGGTCTGATTAGAAGGACCAGACGGATCTATTATTATTTATACGAACATCATATCTACGTAATCTAAACAAAAGCGTAATCATGCTTTTTTTATATGCAAATCATGTACACACATATTATCTTTGGATTTTTCCCAAGGTATTAGTTCTGTTATAAAAAAAGGGGAATAAGGTGAAATTTTGACCACAGAATCTAGGTAAAATTCCATACTCTGTGGTTAATACTGCATTCCAAATAATTTATTTGTCTTGGAGTCGAAATGAGTTGTCAATACTATTAAATGAGTATAAGAAATACCCTTATTGCCTTCTAATGTAAGAATTGAAACAGTCACATATTTATCAATACGTTCTACGTGTATCAAGCTTTACAATAGTGATATTAGGCACCACAATAATTGTGCGCATCCTCAAAGCAATATTTTGTGCAATTTTTACGGTGAAACCTCGCCGCGTTATAATTGGTTTAACGGATTAAAACCTGATGAAAGCTATACACTTTTCTATGTAAAATTCTTCTTAAAAAATCGTTTAGATTGCAAAGAGATCTAAAACTTTGACAAGAGGTGTACTGCTCTGCAACTGGGTAGAAGTATTTCTATAATTCCAAAAATTGCTACGGGAATTGTGGGAAATCACCCAAATAAGAGTAAAGTTATAAGTAGAGGTGACAAAGGCAGGTGGAATTATTCCTTTTTTATAGCGACTGGATAGACTCGTGTCTATTCGCCTCATGAGAATGGATTCGTGTTGCCTACCGGTGTCCCCGAGAGTCGACGAAACACGAGTCTGTCTAGTCTGTGCAAAAATGTAATGATTTCATCCACCTTTGTCCTCTCTAATTATGAAGGTGAAGTGAAGGTGTGTACATGCTGGTGTTAGTATGTAGTGGTCATGTTAAATCATATTTAGTCATTATATGGAGGTCATGATATTTATAGTGTAAAGAAAAGGAAATTTAGAGGTAAGCATCTAGACCTTTTGGATAAGTGCATTGTTTTTATTAAATATTATTAGGTCACTGTAGAACCAGAACGATTTCGCAATTACATGTAGGAAGCAAACAATCAGTTACATGAGCGCATTTCTTGCTGTAGTAAAGTAAGAAAAAAACTGACGATAAACACGGTATTCATCTATTTTATTTGTGCTGAATTTCCGATTTTTCTTGATTGTTGCATATATTCACTTTAACAGTTGTAACGACAAGTCAATAATGTCGCTCTGCTATAATTATAAAAAATCACTGTTGATCGATGATGTTATAACCGATTTCCACTCTAGCTGCGGACTGGAACCATATGGAACTTGCACTAATTTGCTGACGTTTCGCTCATAATTGCATGGGACCTTCTCCAAGTATGTTGTTGCACTATCGTAAGCAACGTACAACAACCTGGAGAGAGCTTTATAGAACTGTTAGCGATTCGTTAGCAAGTCATGCATGCGGCTCCAGTCCGGAAACCTATCCATATTAAACAACGGCGGTATCGATGTTATAAATGTCTATATTTATTTATTACCAGCTATCAAATGTTTTTCTTTTAACTTGATTTGCACCTGTACTATTTCAAATGATTTTTAATTAGCGGTTAGTTCAATGTAAATTGTTCAGTGATAAATTCATCGAAATTTATGAACTCAGCCAATATTCTGCCATTACAGATCTATATTCCCTATCAAATCGACATGCGATTAATTTGATTTGTTTTCAGCTCAGTTGATGACTGAAAAGAAGCTTCGCTGCCTTTTTGTATTTTGTGCGCTACAGTCAGTTGTTAATCCACAACGTAGATACTTAATAAATGAACATTTCTCTTAAAACATTATTCTTTATTCTCAATTAGCTTTTATGTGCGTATGTTTCACAAGCAGCAATCGTATCAATTTATTTATTATCTTTTCCAAATATTTTTAAAACTAAGCTCAACCTTTAACGCCTACACTTAATAGTACATATCTTAAAGAATTGCATATTTTGACCGGCGATATCAGAATTCAAGATCAGCACTAATTTTTCCTAAATTAGCACTTATCGTAGATTTTTCTCTAGTACTACATAAAAACGTAATTTATCTAGTTTTACTTATCACACGTTTTGTATGTAAAGGCCAAGATTACAGGTTAGATTATATATAGCCTTCAAGTTCACTTAACTACCTCCAAGATCTAACGTCTAATTCTGACATTTTTATCAACAAAATGCAATTGATATTTCAGTAATAAAACTAAAATCATAATGGATGAGATTATTCTATTTCATATCGATAGGATGCCAATGGTTGCAATATTTACATTATTATTATTTTTTTCTTTATTAAACTAAACTCGTCCGGTTTGTCCCCCTTTAGCACACGTTACCGACGTTACTCATTGGTGCTCATGGTTGTAGCGGATATTTTAATAAAATTAACATCATGAAACATATTATATAAAATCTTCAGCAAGTGATGGGCAAATAAAGAAAATCCTAACATTCGTTACTGGAGAAATTACATCAGTTTTATGAGATGTAACGTTGCATAAACTGTTAATGTTAGAAAATACGGCAATTCATGCTTATATGCGAAAACGCCTTAAATGAAAGAAATGTGGAAATACGAGTGTAATTCAAAGATTTTGTCGGGAATATTTTCGAAGGTATCCCTAAAAGGAACGGATTGATCAACGGAGAAAGTTATATGGAAAGCGGGATCGATGATGTAAGAAACAAAAGGGACGTTCAAGAAAGCGTGCAATATAGTATTCAGTTGAAGAAAGACGCATGGCGTGGGACGAAGCAAGCAAATTGGCAAAGGACAGAAAACAATGGAGACAATTGCATAAACACTGAATAATAGTGATCTTTACACCCAACATTAAGAAAGGTTTTGTTTATATTGTTGTGATACATGAGAAAAGTGTCCCAGTTTATCTTTAGTTACTTTTTATTGCAAAGCGAAGCAATATGGATCACTTCTTCAAGTAAACAACTTTAAGCGTGAGAGACAAAAATGATTAAAGAGAATCACTTATTTCACATCATATTAAATAGACCAGGTTGTTACATGGTTGAATTTGAAATAGTAAACTATGGATGAATAATCGAAGGGAATAAAAAGTTTTATCGATAACGATGGTCTCCTAAATTTCTTTCAAACAAGTTAAGAAAACTCAAATAACTTCTGTGTGGCCTTCAAAATGGCCATCGACGGAACAGGGACCACTGCGAGGAGAATTTGATCATAGATCAAAGGCAGCTCCAAATCCAGGCTCTCACAATCGGGTTTCAAAATTTTGTTAAAGGTAATATAATAAGAAATTTCGTTGAAATAAATCTTCTCACGTACTCTAAAATTTGTTCAATTTGTCTTTCAATCACGTTGATTTGCCAAAATAAATAGATGGCGCTAAATAAAAAATAAGCAGATGACATACCACCTTAATCACAAAAGAATAACTTTTCATTTGAAGTATCACACGGTGAGACATTCTAATTTTTTTTAGTTAGTCATATGTATACATACGTCAAAGCATACCACCATTACAATAGAAGCAGACAATTCCGTTTCTAGTTGTAATTTCCAAAGTACTATCCTCGAAAGGATCACGCTGTATATGTCGATGCATATGCTTCGAAATCGTTTCAAACGGAAAGAGAAAAATGTTAATTTTAGTTTGGTATACGTATGCACAACCGAACACATATATGCATGTATATACATGCGTACTTTTACATATGTGTAAAACATAACCGGCGCAAATCATACGATATTTTGCACCAAAGTGCAACGACACCGTTTACAGCACTTAAAAAAAACCTTCTAACTTGGTTTGTTAAAGTTTATTTTTCGCCGAGTTGTTTACGTCTTTCCTTAAATTTGTAATTGTGGCGAAGCCACGGTCACTGCATCCATTGTTGATCTCCGTCTAACAAACGTCAATTCACACATTGTCCCGGTCGCGATCGTGCTAGACATAGCAAATTATTACATATGTACATCGTACATGCTTCTATTATAACGCTCTGGCGAAGATCTCTCCAAAAATCGTTACTGTATCGAATAAATAACGTCTCGAATATCGCGCTACACCTTGCCCAAAAAAAAAACCAAAGAAAATACGGAGAAAGACAATATTTAGAATCTTGTTTGCGTGGTTAAAATTCGATCCAAACATTATTTCGTCTGTTTTAGTCAAAGGTATGCACATAGGTGTTATTACGTATAAGTTTTTAGTAAACATGTATGCATATTTAAGCATCTCATGCATGATACATGCACTTTATTGTATCTGGAAATGTATATTGACAGGTAAAATTCAATAAGCATTGCGCGAAGCGAGAATAGCTTTAAGAAAACCGAGAAACAACAATACAAAGCCCCTAATTTGAATGTCGAAAGTGTTAGAAAAGAATATTGAAAAACTTCGACAGAATACTGATATTTAGGGGTTTATAAACGAGGGCTTACGTAAAATATATTTTTTGATTTTATCGGTTTAATTTAGAAAGGATCCTATTCATATTCTGCCTAATAGCAAAATTAAAAACGTATGAGCAAATAACTAGATGGAAAAAAGAAATAATAGAAAACTTACATTTTATATCCGGATGTACTGATAGTTAAATTTATAACCGCTTGCCTTCTTAGAAAGAAAACTATTTTCACTATATGTTTATCCAAATAAATGCTTTATTTCCTTTGATAATGTTGAAAAATAAGCTACTTTTTTAGTGTAACAATAAAGATTTTAAGCACCTTATCACTATCGAATACGCTATACATTATTAATCACCAACATTAATACTTACAGTTTGATATGTTTCTAACTTTTTATAAAAAAAATAATGTTAAAAGCTGTCCTTTTTTCACAAACCTCCAAAAATAGAGCAATTAATTAAAATGTTATCAACAAGTGTTTAAAATACAAAACGGTGAGATTTTTCGACGCATTTGCTTAACACATTCACTACAACGATGCCCGATATTTCTCAAACATCTTTATTTTGCGAAATATGGACTTCTCTCATAAGTGTTAGGTGAAGGGGGATAGATAAAAAGGTGTACTTATCACAACGTACATATATTGTATATTATTAAGCATATCCAAAGATAGTTTTTTAAATCCACAAATCCTTTGGAGTAGGCGCCTTATGATTATCTACATTTGAATAAACGTAATTAACGCAAGTCAACGGTTTGGTAGAATATATTCATTTTTTAAATAAAGATAACATTTAACGGCATTTTAAATCGAGACACTATTAAAAGAAAATGTAACAAAACGTAAAATATGTCGCATGGTCGATGCAGTAACTTCATAAATAAGTCGAACATACGGGCGCAGTTCAATAAATACCTGGACCTTGCAAAAAAAAAATACATATTTGTGTGGAAAATTCATTTTACTTTCGAACACTCAACTCTTTCTTGAGGACGAAACACGTATTTCGAAAATAGGAAATAATCGCTGGTGGCGAAATTCGGCGATAATATTTGCCATTAATCGTTTGGCACCTGTTAAGGTATTATACAATTTACGTAGATTATGCCAGGTATGTACATCCCAAAACGATGTTGTCGGTTTCCTTTAGCGCGTGCTGGGAACGAAATACCTGCCGTTTAGACTGCTCCTTGGTCGCTAATGTGCTGTGATGAATCCATATTTCGGCAACAGTTATGAATCGGCGACAAAAATCATTGTCAAACAAGCATTTGAAGTTGACACGCGTGTATATGGGTTGATGGTTAATTTTAAACAATTTCTTACATTCAAATTAATTGTTAAAATATGATGCACTCGGTCAATTGAGATGCCGAAAAATTCACCAATCTCAGGTACAATCAGACAAAAATATATTTGGACTTCGTACAGGTTTACTGCGTATCGTCCAACTTTACTCTTGTGCCATTGCAATCTTCATCATTCGTGAATTTTTTCAATCATTCCTGATATGATGGCCTAATGTTGGATGTTTTTCATCAAAAATAGCTGCGCTTAAATTCACCTGTTCAATACTTTATGTTTAATAACGAAAGCGCAGCGTTTTCTTTTTAAAAAACAAATATATTAACTGATCTACAAATGTCTTTTACAAAAGTTGTCCATTATAAATAGCTCTCATTACAAACGAACTGATGTATTCGTACATATATTCGCAGGATTCTTGTCGAAGGTTACTTTTACGAAAAAGAGACTTATTTCAATTACAGTAACATCATCTCTCGCTCGAAACGCGTAATTACTTTGCTTCCCTCGTAATTTTCCCTCTTAATTTATCCATAGCTACCGAGATAATCAAAGATAATGCAATTGTTTTAACAAAAGTTTGAAATATTTGTTAAGCTATTGCAGATACGTAAAATTTTCAAGCATTGTAAATCAAATTTTGTGCCATTGGTAATTTTCAGCATTTCAATATGGTTGTGAGATATCACATACCTTAGTTGCCTTAGCTCTTGATCAAAAATACTATTAAACTTTATCAACGCTTGAAAGACAGACTTTTAAAAAAATTGAAAATGCTTACCAATGTATAAGACTAAAATATAATCTGCAATATAAAACCGTATGTAGATGTTTTTATAGCGACTGTTTTGTTTCTTTATTAACAAACGTATTGCAGCCAAAAATGATAAAGGTTGTTACCTTAACGATCGTTTGAACTTTTAAGATATGATCCAAATCTTCAATTATACTCTTGTTACTATTTTTCAATATTAGGGGAATACCCGTGCTCCGGAAAATATAATCCTGAATCTGTGTTTAAGAGACGATTCATATTTGAAGCTATAGTCGCGCGAACTGTTTGAGATAGAGCGATGAAAAGGATTGGTTCGAATAGCTATAATAATAATATCTATAATAATAATAATAAATACAGTAAATCTAGTCTACATTTACAATGTGAAAATACAGTTAGAAGTTTTTGATTGCTGCGATATCCTTGCTAGGACGGCGCACATCCCTAAGTCGGCCCTGGAGAAGGTAAGTGGGGCGTATAACGTTGCGCATCTTGCTCCCTACATCCTACATATTTAACTTACTATTTTTGCCGTGCCGAACAAAATAATAAACTTGTATCTTGTCTTGATATATCAATTAATTTAACCCATAATAAATACTCCGAAAATTGTAATACTTCTATTAATTCATAATCTTTGACAGTATTCTACGTCTGTTCATATTAAGTTTTATTTTCAACTATGATCAATTCTATATAAATATTGGAGTGGGGCACATGTACATATGAATAAATTAATATCATTTCAAACTTCGTTGCATTCTCATTATCACTCACAAAATACATAAAATTCAATTGGTATAAACGGAATATTGTCGTTATAGTTCCCCTTCCTTATCTTACTTCCTAAAATAAACGTTAATTTTCCACACCTTCATTAGATTTTGCGGTTTTTCTAACCGAAACTATTGCTTCCGTGGGTTTTTTATCGAAGATTTCTTCTTGGAAGTTATCACGAAAGCTATTTCTAGTGAAAACTATAATCTACAAAGGTTAATTGATTCAAATTTTAAGTAGTTACACAAGAATACTAAAATATTTTTATATGTGTATAATTGGGCGTCAAATCAATTAGAAACGCAATACGTTAACAATACACTTCTCGGGAATGCTTTATACATACGAGTGCGGTATTAGAAGTTGCAAATGCAAAATTTTCATTACCGATTTTAAATACCATTCTTTGTTGTCGTCTGCCAAAATTTCGTGGAGGTTCTGCGAATAGTGTTGCTATGAGAGCTTTTGAAAGTGAGCAAGTTTATATATTTGTGGAATTATGGAAAAATAACAATACCGGTTAGTGATTCAATTTCCTGTTTTGCAAGAGAAAACCTATGCGGAAATCAAAAACAAATTTGGCGGTATTTATAAGGACGATCCATCTTCGATGACAGACGCTGGTTTAATAAACTTAAGTGTGGTCGAACAAATATACTATTACACGCCAGAAACCAAAGGTCAGTTGGAAAAATGTGTTTTTCTTGGCGAATGTTCTCCAAGCAACTCCAAGACGACTTTATCAGTCGGAAAAGTTATAGCGACGACTTTTTGGTATTTGCAAGATATTTATGGTTTATTATATACAAAGCAGAAAAAAGCTATATCAACCCCAGAAAAGGATCTCTATCATCCTGATAACGCCCCGGACCATTCGTCGACAATTACGATAACAAAACTAACGGCACGAATTAGCGCCCTATTTATTATATTCGCTAGATTTGGTCTGCTTTCTTTTTTCAGATTTAAAAATGTTGGCGGAAAGCGATTCATGTTAAACTTTATAGAGATCGACAAATCTTATAATTTGGATGGTCCAACAAAGTTATATCATCGTTGGAGTAAGTGTGTTAGGGTTATAAAAATATTATGTCGAGAAATAAATTTATTAAATGCAAAACAATTGCATACGATCCTGTTATCTATCAAGCTTTAATAAGAACAAGTCAACAATTGTTTATAGACGAAATTATTCATTTAAACAGATTACATGAATATTGATATCTTGCGTTGTTTCTTACAGAATTCTATCCTAAAACTCCTATTTTGTGCCTGTTTTAACAAAAGTCAGTATGTATCGTTGATGACTTGTTATAAATCGAAATTATTCTCTATATCTTCAGTAAGTTCTATAAGTTGAGTAGATATACTTTAGTCCACTCGAGCTTGATACGTTAGTTTTATTTGTCTATTAGTAGTGGAAAGCTCGGCCGTGTTCATCTACAAATAATGGATTCTCTTGAATGTTAAAATTCGTTTTACAGGTTGCAGTTCCAAGGTACAAAAAATACGAAATCAAACAGAATTGAAATCAACATTGGACAAAAGTTTAACTATAAGAGTACCGTGCTCCCTAAACCCCTGGGAAATGTTTGATTATCAGGGTACATGGGCTCGACTTCCGAATAATTGACCCCTGGAAAGCTGAAAATATCCAAATTTTGCGGAATTTTTCGAGATACATAAGATCCAGTATTGTGATCAACACTTTCGTGAAATATAATAAATTTTGTAAATAGTTTCAAGTAGAAATATCTCTATAGAGATAGGAGTAAATCTTAATGTATTTCCGACAAGGTAATGCAGAATATACAAAGTGTTCCGTTGAAAAAGGAACTAATTCAATTGCACCACATCGTAGATAATGTGACACTGACACACGTGTTAAATTTGAATGTTACTTTTACTTTATGAATTAATTCACTTGATGAAGCATTGAATATTACTATACATATATCAGCAGTAGGTACCTCTAAGTTATTATTTTTGTTCTTTGGAACCTTCAACGGAAAATATATAATTCAGATAATAGTAACGCTAGTGAACGGAATAGTTCGTGAAAATAAATTTTTAATTTATTGCGAAGCCTCTTGTTGCCTCAGCATACAGATATCGGTCGGGATGTTGTTGGGGAAAACGAAGCTTCATCATCAAACGACAGCGGAAGAAAGGTAGACCGCCCACGCTCAGCACCGGTCATCGTACTAGACACTAATACGCGAAATATATGGAGTAAAGGGTTGTTATCTACGATGACTATAGCCTATGATGGTGGTTTTTATATTGTTGTTGTTGAATGGAATGGGGAGATGTATGCGTGTCTGTGGCCGTGCTATATGCGTGGAGCATATAGCACTTATGCAATGGAGTTTTTCTATACACTGACTTGAAAAAATATGGAATTTTAAGCTTCAGAATTTTTTAAATGTGTTACCATTATGGGAAATTTTTAAATATGTTACTAAAATTGAAGGGATCACAGGGTAAAAAGCAGCATTTGTCCAAAAGACGCAATTTTACAGCGATGGGGAAAGATTGAAGGTTTTCCTAAAAATGGCAATTTCCACAATATAACTTCAAATTAAATATATCCATTAAACAAACTTTTTTTATTTCATATGGACGAAGTGAACGAAAAGAAATGAAATAAGAAAAAGAATCAAAACGAATTATTGCAATTCATAACATATTCTAGTTTAAGAAAAATTTAGAAAGTTGAGAGATTACCTAAAAGGTCCTGAAGGCCTGGTATTGTCTTCGGAATCGATCTATCGTGGGCGTTCTCCATTTATCGATTCTTTGGAATTCAGGGATTTATAGAACGCTTTTCAGTAATGTAAACTTTTCCGGGTTACTCGGCGTAGGTTGGGAAATGTGGTCTCATTAGATATGAAGGTTTTCTTTGGAATTCGTCAAGGTCCATTATAAAGATCTCTTACTTCCAGGAACCTGTGGATTTTTCTAACAAGATATTAATCTAAGACTGCAAATTCGTTTCAGTTGAATCACTTTTATCCTTAACTTGGTTGGAGCTTTCGGCTTTTCTCTTGGATCTTGGAAGAAAACATGAGTAGAATCTGTTAAAACGAAGACGTCCTCGACATGGTAAACTGTCGACCCGTTGCAATTATCTGTAATTTCGATAAAACTCTCAGACATCGTCATATATCCTTAACATGATACTTTTCCAGCAAGGTTTCGTGGTTCGTTACCATATCATGGGAGCATTTAAGTCGACTTAATCGCCATCGATTTTCCCTTGGTCACAATATTTTACTTTGAATTTTCACCTAACTTGGTGAGACCAACGCGTCCGTAACTGTATGGAAGGATTAATTATGTTCTTTACAATGGATATCTGGCGTCGAATGTCCATCCGGTTCAATATTGGCATTGTTTTTGTTTAGCATCTTCATCTTACTTGTCACCGCCCAAAGTATTCCTGCTTAGGTCTCGGAGTCTAATAAGTAAAGTTGGATAATTGTTTTTTTCTCAAAATTTCATGGAGCAGTCAATGCGTAATATTTAAAATATGGCGTTGTAACGTAGACTTTGTATTTAAAGGAATGACAAAACTAACGATCTGAGCTAATTAGTTTGCAATACCATTCAAGTTTAATGCAGTTGTTTAATATCTTTTGTAACTATTAGAAGCAGAAGTTTCAGGGTAATTATAAAATGAACAATCGCAATTCTGTTACTGGAACTACAGAAAAATAACTAATTCCAGCTATAACAGGCTATAAAAGCAATGTCGAAAATGACGTATGAGAAAACCAAGCCCCGCAGGGAAGTTTTATTTTTAAGAGTATTTTTTTCGGAAGTTTTGTTGAAAACATTTAATTCGCCTTGGTACAAATGTTGTAGATTGGCCCTTTTGTTTTCTTACTAATATAGGGTAGAATAAAGAAGTAATAGAATGTAATAAATTTTATTTTTAACATAAGATAATTTTTTCACATTATATATGTAGACGGAATAAGTATATCTTATATACAACAGGAAGCAAACAAGCAAGCATGGGGAGGTTATACGAGCACGCGGACGACAAGAGGGAAGCTGGAAATAAAGATGAAAACATTGCAGGTTTTATTGCGGTATTGATTATAAAATCGATAAAATATGGCCCGGCGAGTGAGTGTGCCCCCGCTCCATATACATATATATATATACAACACCGCCTTTGCCGCTTGCCGCAGCTACGGTTAATGCCGTTGTCGCTGCCGCGGCAGCCGCCGCCGCTGCCGCCGGAATAACGAAACGAAACGAGAAAAATAGATTCTCACAACTCTGGCGCGTATTTATTCTCTATGAGAGAGAATTAAAATGTTCATGCGCGCAACGCTCCTCTCTCTATATAACCTCAGAAGAACGTAATGATTTTTTGGGGTAAATTCGACGAGGGGGGTGTGCTGCGAGGGGGCGGCGACGACGGTTGTTGGCGGTGGCGGTGGCGACGAGGGGGACGTGCCTCTCCGGTTCTGCCACGAGCGCCGCGCGAGGGGGGCAGAGCACTCATTAGCTTAGGAATATGCAATTTTGATCTTTCGTTTATTGCAAGTTCGCGCCGGTTTCGCACCCGAAAAGAACGCCCGAAGGATGGTGCGGGACACTCGCGTGTCCACCGTCCGCAAGTCGATCGTACGAGAAGTGCCCGTTTCGCATGCCGGAAGGGCATAAACTTCGATTTTTTTCCCATCTATTTTGACATTTTTAATTGCGGACCTGTACTCTTTATTCTGCGCATTTTCATTCGTGGCGGTAGCGAGAGGGGGAGGGGGCGGCACGCACTATTTTTTAGTGTTGGCTTATTACGGCAGATGTCTCATAGCCATGTCCCAATAAAGAATAAACGCGGGCCGTCGTCATTTTTTGCGCGTTTGAATTTTTAATATTCGCTCAGTAGTCGTTGCGATGGTCTGACTGACTGTTGTGTATGTGTTACACTCGCCGCTGTTATTTGTTTGTCTCTCCTATTATAATACAATATATACATACATCTGCCATACATAACAAACGTTTTTTAGCGAGCGACATTTTCGAAAATAATACCATAAATATTATTCGCATATCGTTCTGCAAATTCGCTTGGATTTTTAGTTTGATTTTTGGGTTTCTTTTTTATTTACCTTGTTGAAGTGTGCGCGACTTTTTTTTTTGTACAAACCGGCTCGGTTCTCTCCCGATTCCGAACTGATTCGTATTTGGCGGTCAAGTTGTGTGTTCTCTTGATACATCGACGACTACTACTGCTGCTGCTACTTGCCTATACTCGCACACACTCACCGAAAAGGACGAAGAGGACCATCATACGACGACGACGCGTGTCATTTGTGCATCTCGGCGCTGCTGCTTTTGACACATCTCTCCTCTGCAATATTTCTTCTCAACCTCTTGGGGTATTCCGCCGATGCAATCCGCTGCATCGCCCGGTGGCGTCGTCGCATCGACGGAAATGCACTGAGACATGCAACTCGGCCACCGATGCGTCGGGAAAACAACATAACGCACCGTTCATAATTCGGTTATTCAAAGGACATGATGGATTATCTTAATAGGACAGGAAAAGCGCTTCACGACCAATTATTGCTGTTGCTTTTTTAAATGAGAGCATCACAGATTCTCAGGTAAAGAAAAAACAATAATTCAGAACAGATTTGCATTGTTTAATAACAAAAACGGGATAAAGAATGCTAGTTAATCTCTTGTTAAATTTGTACAATGATGTAAAATGATTCAAACATATCATTAACTTCATTAATAAATACATATTATTTCATGCTAGAAAAACTACAAAATAAAAAATTACATAATTTAAAATTGTCTAATATCCAACATAAGTATATAAAAATACCTTTAAAAAATTTGTTATTATTGGAGAAATACTATCAGGTAATTGAAAATTCCCCAAATAAAGATTGAATTAGTTGGCTTAATTTCAACACTAAAAAATTTTACTTCAAAAATTTGATGTCATGCTACTTGCATGTTGTTCTATTCAAGACGTTTTTTTTACATTTGTAAGCTTAATTTTGCTTGAAAGTACATAAATGTTTAAATTGAAATTGAAGACGAAAAAAGTAATTTATTTTATCAATTAAGTTATTATAGGACATAGATTTATGTCTTAAAGTTTGTAGAAGCACTACAAAAGTATAATAGAATCACAACTTTTTTTATCTTTTGGATAGAAAAGGAACTTTTGTATATTTCAAACTATTACATTGAGAACAAAAATTGATTTTGCTTCTATAATTGTTTTAAGAGAATCAATTAAATCACCAAAGAATTAATAATTATATTGAAATGTTTAAATTAGAAATCAAAGATAAAAAGCAAAATAAATTTATTGCATAAATAATTACTTTGCTACTGATTGTACATATATCTCCTGAAGTTTGTAAAACTCCTTGTAAAAATCAGATATTTTGCTTATTTCTACTGAAATAATGCAAAAAATTCTTGTATAAATTTAAAACAATTTATTAGCAAATAAAAATGCATGTTGCATTGAAGAAGAAGAAAAGTAATAAATTTATTGGATTAATTAATTGATTAAAAATTGATTTTGGTTCTATGAGAATATCTATTGTGATATTAATAACGTTTAGATAATTTAAAAAATATAGATGAAGACGATGCAAATATTAAATTTATTAGATTAATTAATGCATTATTTTCCTATATATCATCAAACTAAAAATGTGTACAAAAATCACGTATCACTTTGCTTTATCTCTGCATTCTGCAAAATTTTCATAAACATAAAACCAATAATTTGCAAATAAAAATGGATTTAATTCTGTTATTATTTTAAAAGGATTTACTGATAATAACTAATAGTTTGAAGATGAAAAAATAAATAAATTTATTGGATTTAATTAAGGCATTATTTTACTTTATGTTGTTATAAAAATTTGTACAAAAATCATATATTATTTTGCTTTATCTTTGTATTGTAGCATGGCAAAGGATGCTTTTATAAATTTAAAACTTTTGATTCTATAGTTATGTAAAAAAAATATATTAGTTAATTCGCTTAAAAAAATTTAAAGATAACAAAAAATATATTTAGCGGACAATAAATGCAATACAACAATAATTTCAAATAGAATTCCAAAGGATACTCTTAATAATCTAATAAATTTTCCCAAATGCATTTGATAGGTACAACTTTTTTTATCTCAGCGAGAATCATGCAGCCACTTCTTTTAGATAGAAGTATTTGATAATCTATAATCTATAATATAAGTGCATTTTTATCAGTCATATTCTATGAGATAATTTCACAATTTTACCTTAAAAATCTATTAATTGCGTGACAAAAAAAAAGGAAAAAACGGAAGCTAAATTTTTTATGTTATTTACTACGTTGTTTGTACAATTTCCATTTCATTTTCCACGCGTACTTTCGCTTTCGCTTGCGTATTTTTTTTTGTGCAACGTTGAATATCAGCCATATTCCCGTATTTTCCCCTATCCCCCACTTCTAAACGTTCTTTTTTGTAGGGTTTATTTTTAATGATCTAGCCGGGCCGAGAACCTCCCGTTGCAGCATCCTGCAGCGCAACAGCATTTCCCTCTATCGGGCTTCCCTGATAGTTTTAACGGTCGCTCTACTCCGGTGCTCTATCAGGATCACGGTTCCTGCCAGCGCTAGAGTGTTGATTATGTGGTTTATTTACATATTAAAAATAGATCCTTTTATCTACATAAGCGTAATAAACAATTAATCTCTCTTCTCTATAACACACAGGCTGACTTTATCACGCATAATGTGCTCTATTATTATTTATGTAAGTCGTTTTTAATAATTATTACTAGGAATAGATTCTATGTTGTTTTGATTACAATTCGATCTGGCGATGTGAATGACCTAACCTCACTTTTTTAACGTTGGATATTGTTCCTTCTAATAAAATTTGCAAATGCGAGCAAACAACGAATATCACGTAATAGATACGTCTAGGAATTATGATTTAGTATAAACATCACACTCACGAGAGTTGTCACTTCTTGGTCATCTCAATAAATCAAGTTGTATTTGCTCCAAACCACTGATCCCTTTAAATGGTCTTCAATGGTTTCTTTTTTCTTAATTGTTATTTTAATATTTCACCAAAAATAATTTAGGGAGCGAATTCCTTTAAATCTCGAAAGTAATTTCTATTTTTTTTTTTTACATTTCAGGTGAATACTATTTACGATGGTAGATACACAACATTTCTGTTTGCGCTGGAACAATTACCAAAGCAGTATTACTTCAGCATTCGAGAATCTCCGGGATGATGAAGATTTCGTCGACGTGACACTAGCTTGTGATGGGAAGAGTTTGAAAGCACACCGTGTAGTTTTATCGGCTTGTAGCCCATACTTTAGGGAATTATTGAAGGTAAGTCGATACCATTTCTATTAATTTTAAGAGTATGCTTCTTAATTCTCTCTATTTCATCAAGGAGTTACGTACCATTTTTGGTAAAAATATGTAAAAAAATTAATAAAACGGAAAATACATTTTTTTTTGATCCATACTGTATAGTGTGTGGAATTTTTTGCTAGTTAATTACGGGATGAATCTGTCATATAGTTTCACTTTCTTTTATCTTTATTGTAGAGTAGTAAATGTAATTAAAAAATATTTAAAACTTAAATTCAGATCTATTGTTCCTGTAATTACTTGATGACATTTATCAGCAAAATACACGTATACTTTTATTAGAACTTAACAGATAAAATCAGAATGTATGAAAAGAACATGAAAATCGTGTAAAAAATCAAATTACAATGTCTTTGAAGTAGCCACAGTACTTAACTATCAAATCTAGATCTAAAAATAGGTACGGCTCTTGAGGAACGCTAATATCTCGAGAATCCATGATCTTAGATGATTTTTGAAACTACGCAGAATTACGATGTTTATCGGTTTCGAAAGGAGAACCTTTGTGTTTTATATTTCAACCATCAAAGAGGTATGGAGACTACTTCAGAAATTTGGAAGTTTTGAGAATAGTTTGAAAAAGTATCCTCATATAATTCCCGATTGGCTCAAACAAATTGAATCTTGCTGAAATAAAACACCAGGAAGAGAAATGCTTTCTTAGATGCTTGCAATTGCAGCAGTAATCTCATTCTATCCTTAAATGTCCAGATGAAATGCAATCCGATCTGGTGATCTTCTTGGCCAGTCACCTGCACTAATTATTTTGTCGCCATAAAATGCCCATACTGACGTCCTTCAACATCTTCAGCATTGCTCTACAGTGAACATCTGTTATTGTAGCAACTTGGATCAATTATTCTAGATTTTGACTTTGCATCCTGAACACCAGCCTGTATCACATGAAATTCATGAGACCAACGACCATGCGACCAACGACAATAATCAAATGTTCCTTCCAAATCTAGTGGTAATAACTCTTAACAAAGATTATACATGTGTCATTGCATAACTTATGTTTTATTCCTTTGCGAGCTGTGCTATCTGATAAAGCTACAATGAAATGATTAATATGCATTACAACGTACAATATGTTCATATAATAATTCCTTCCTTTTTGTTGAGACAGTTGATGCAATGGCTGTGAATATTTTCAATCACTTCCTCTGTCAGATACTTCCTGTTTGATGCAACGATTCTGTTAACATGACGTTCTAGCTTCGCGTTGTCGATTTCTTCATCAAGAAATTGATCAAAAAATTCTATACAAGGTGCTTCGAAATATATCCGAATACTTATTTAAACCAATTGGCCAATTGCATTTAAACAAATTATTATTATGAAGATTGACCGTTAAAACATTTGTCACGTATCTCACTTGAGTATCCAAGTTTTATTAATGTAGCTGTCTCATAGACCCATTATCCTTAATATAAATGTTTCTATATTTGATAAATTATCAATTTGCACTACGACAAATTCTTCTTCGGATATTTTCCAGACAAGCTTATTTCGTATCACAATTCTAACAAAACAATAATATTAAAATCAATGTAGAATCATGTCTTTAAAACAGATATATTGATGTAAACGTGAAATAGATCTGATCGGGTGTAAATAAATATTATGACGTCATGAAGGCAATCACGCATATTCGGAGATATGTACTAGATAGCAGAAATAACATTTCTTGTCTTTTATAATATAATATCGATAATCAACGCAATCTGCCCGACGATGAAATAACATCTTTTTGTACGTAGCTTTTACGAATAATTATATTATAAATACGTGACTGCCAGATGCATTATTGGAGTTGAATTAAATGAATACAACAATAAGGATTGTTACGACTCAATTTTTTTTAATATCTTTCACGAGCTCTCATGCGATATTGCAACAAAGGCAGAACCTCCCCACATCGTTATTTTACTAATTTCTTTACTCTCATGAAGTTTTGCCAAACGATGAAATCGTTTAAAAATCACTGCCACAAGTTTCTTATACTAATATAACTTCTTATAAAAGATTTTGTAGTACTGCCGATACCTAACTTAAAGTTTAGGCTTTTCTCGATCTGATCAGGCGTTTATTGTTTTCCACACACATGCAGATACAGATGCATGACGTTAAAACGTCTGACGAAAGTTAGGCGCCTTGACTCAATAAACAGCACCTACTGGTTAATCTATTCACAATTGTTTGGTCAGTACTGACTTGAAACTGCCTTCTAGTTTAAACTATGGAAATTTTTTTTATTCAACTGTTTGTTACGTGAGGAATACTTTGCTAAGCCAGCAGCCATCAAAGTACTTTATTTCTTAATGCTTGGGTACATATCACGTATATGGTCAAATATTGATTAGAAATTTAATCTACTAACTATACAATAGGAATTATTTCACAACTTTACGAAACCTTTATTGCGCTGTGACAGATGACTTGGTAACTTATTCTTATATTTGCCTTGAAATTTGTTTAAAACGAGGTGATTAAACTATGTATGCAACTGCAAGATTATTGATAACATGCGAAAACCATGTTCTGTAAATAGGAGTACACCACTCAAATAACGTTGAGGAAACTCTGACTCAAAGAAATATCTAATCAACAGGATATGACACGCGTCCAAATATATTGCAGAACGTGTATGAAATAAAAAAAATTAAACGAAGGAATCGATATATTAGGATAAGGAGTCTATAATGCATTTATTGCATGTTTGTAATTTCATATTAATAGCTTGATTTATTCAAGTAATAGTAAATAGAACAAATATTCCGCACCTTTTCCCATGATTTGGGGGTTTTTTTGAAAGGAAGTTTGAATATTAAAATGCTTATCTATTTAATAGTGACAAATAGCGCCTGCAAATTTAGAATTTCCGTAATAGAAAAATTGTTATTCTGGATTATGTACAGAGAATAATGTGATTACAATAGTATTATTAGCTAAGTAAGTATTAATCTTTAAATGTAATATTGAACTATTGCAGCGAGAAGTTCATTTCTATTTTTTATGGTTCCGGGAAAAAGGAAAAAAGAAATAGTATATTAATTATTTGTTAACTTTGAAGCTCTGGATGTCACACGTTCAACTTTTCGATGAACCATTTATACTTGTAGAGCTTGCAAGGTGGAAATAAAGGGATATTCTCATACAAAATTATCCGGATTCGCTATCCAATTGTTTGGAATCGGATTCATTGTAAAATGCGCCACTTTGAGATACCGTATTTTCTATTTTAGAATAAATCTTGTTACTTTGAACAATCTTAGGGCGCAAAAAGTGCGATGGTTTAGAAAATTCAAAGTTATTTTGCATTGCATAAGAGCCGAATAAATCTGATGGTTATTGCAGCTCTACTGTTTTATCTTATTTTATGTAGTGGAACCGGCCTAACGGGGCGCATAAGCATTTTTGACCTATTGCAGATTTTCGTAATTCGCTACTAATCTAAACTTTTCGTTACAAGTAAGAACTAGATCTCGATAGGAGCCCAATAACACTAAGCACGTGATTTCGGGTGATGAATTTAAGTTTGCGGAAGATCTCAAGATATATGTATCACAAACTGTTCCATATACAGAAAATACAAGTATTTAAATTTGGCGGTTAGTTCAGTGTCATTTATATGAACGTAATCGAACAATCTTTTTAGACTCGATGAATTTGAAAGGACGATACCGCCCATAGTAACTAATTTAATTGTGCTTTGTGAACTCTTGCGTTGTCCTGAATTAGCTTAATCGTTCGGTCACAATATTCAGGTCTGTTTTGAGTTCTGTAATTGGTTCCCTTTTCTGATTCCTTGACGGAGATTCTTTATGAACCTATTGCGAGGATTGTTGTTTTGTCGGGGGTCCTAGCGACATCTCGCTACATGTTACAGCTTTTGAAAAAAAGGTCTTTGTCGGTAATCAATGCCGCTAAGATTTCCTCATTATTACCGTCCGTAATTCTTCGATCTGCTGGTTACTTGAGGTAAACGAGCCTTCCGCATCTTGGGTCATCTTGAATTGACCCCCGCCTCATTCGAAATTGTTTACATCAGAATTTTACAAATGCGGATCTTTTCCATTGATATTGATTTATTTTCAAACATATTAGTTTTAAAAAATTTATTAACATCAAAACTCAATATACAGAATACCTGAAAAGAACATTTCCCCAACCCAAAAAAACTCTTTGTCAACTGCAGCTATTCTGAAACGCACGGCGGTTGGCTTCAGTTCTCGTGTCAATTAAATCTTGTACGCATATAGACGAAAGTTTTTATCATAATTCGTTGCAGTGACCAATCATTTGATGAATTGAGGTCTTCGGACTTTCGGTCAGCTGAATGAATGTTGTGTTTTCATAATGGTTTCTTGATATCGAGAGTAAAACCAGTCTTCTCAAATCGTGTCAAATCATGTTTAGCGATACAGCAATTAGGAGTCTATAATTGCTGTATCGCTAAGCATGGTTTCGAACAAAAACCACACGAAGCCAATGAATAGTGTTCGTAACAAAACGCATAAGTTTGAACAAGTTTCATGCGTTCTTCGACGATGAAACGTACAGCTTTCTAGATGACGTATGTTAAACATAAATCTTCAAAGTAATAGTATTTACAAGTAACATGAAATTAAAATCCCTAAGTTCATGGAGGGACGTCTTTTTATTTTTTATCAATAATAACATTTCTTGGATCGGATTTTTGAAGTGGTCCTAATTTAATGACCGGCAACTGTAATACCACACCCAATGCGTTTTTATTAACGTTTATCTTTTACGTTTTATAATTATGATAACAAATAATAGATGAATAAATTCATAAAGTATCATGCTTGTGTGACTAATGGAGAATCATGTTTAGTGTAAATATGAAACCTAGAATAGAAGCAAATATTTGATATCCAAATGGAATTTTTCAAATCGCAGAATTGCGCATGAAACAATTGTAGGTTAGATGTGATTAAAAATGAGAATATGTAAACACGAATAAATGCACTTATTTCTTCATCTAGTTACAATACAATTCAGGTCACTTACGCAGATTAAAATAGTGCCAAGTTATATATATTTTTCCATTTTAGAATAACACTGATAGTACTGCATACATATCATATGTATATACGTACTATGTATGTATAAATACATTAAACAATGGCAGACTGCGCTTATGATTAATGTATTTAACTATGTTTTGTTACAATGGTTTGGATCTATTTTATACGAAGCCATTCTTCGTCTACGTTAGATTATTTTACGTTCGATTCTATATTTCTTATCATCTTTTTAATATGCAGACAACTTTATTCGCCTCTTTTTGGCAAATGTAACATATTGTTGCGGATCTAATTTGAAGCAAGGTTGCATAATAGCTTCCATGATTTAGCAAACACTATACTAATTTTAAACTAATTAAAAGCGATGATAAGTTTGTACGTATTAATTAATTTTATTTACATTAATTTTATAGCGTTGATTATATTTGTGTAAATGGACATAGACTTAATAGTTACACAAAAATCATTTTCGTATTGATATTTGAATTCGTTTTTGGTACCAATGTTAATAGTTAGGATAGGTCAAATATAATTTTATTTATTATCTGCGCAGAATCATTCACGCAATGCGTTCATTAGAAGTTCTCTACAATGTGGCACTCTCGGTTAACCGAAAATTACCTTTAAGTTTATTTTAAATAGAAAGCTATATATCTTTCTCTCGGCGTTTGTGAAATCAAGGTAGTATTCCAGAACAATTTGAGTTCAAGTACTCATAGGTTTAAATTTAACCGTTTTGGAGTTATTTGGAATTTTTTGAGAATTTGTGCAAGTGTAACGGGTCTCTTAAGTATCATAGTTGCTTCATCCTAATGTTCCTAATAAATAAAAGAAACATTAGGCCATTGATGGAGTATTATTTTTAGTATAGTTTATTTATTATCAACAAAAAATACAAGAATAAAATAAATCAGATTTATTCACTATAAGTGCTCAAGGTGCCCACCATTTTGTTGCAAGTACTGTACAAT